>OY728142.1:368368849-370768849 GCA_963277665.1 Viscum album | reverse complement strand
AAAGAAACTCTAATAGGATTGATATACCAGAAGTCAAAAAGTAATTAAATCCCAATGTACAACAATAGAAGTACAAAAATAGTGGAAAATATCCCAAGTCTCCAAGGACAGAATTCACCATATCTACGGTTCATCGTCTGGACCCACCTCTAAGAGAACATTTTACCAACTCAAACATGGATGGTGATAGTAGAAAAACACTCAAAGTCACATTTAGGATGTTAGAGAAAATACTAGCAAGGTCTGACCATGGATTCCAATATTTATGACATAAAATATTTAACAAATGTATATTTTAAATTTTAATTGAAACACATTTTTCATTTTAATGAATATTTTAGAAAATCATTCTTAACATTTAAAATGATGGAAAATTATTGACCAACGTCTATATAAGTTATGGAATACTTGTAAAACAATGGATAAAAACTTTATATAAAATAGTTTATATAACTCTAGAAGGACTATAAATTAGTTTAGCAATGTTGGAATATATTTAAATATTTAATATGAAACAATATAAATTCTTGGTCATTTTCTAAATTAGTATGAATTTTCCCATAAATAGTACTTCACACTATCAATGTGATCATAACAATATGTATATTCAAACATCACTATGAAACATGCCAAAGGAAACTCACCACTATCCCATCAAGGATGTGACCTACTAAATTTTTGTTTTAGAATTATAAATAATAATAGTGTTTCTCCAAATTAATCAAAAACTATTAAAGGCATTCATGTGCCCTCATAGAATCAAGGAAAATCAATGGTGAGAAATTTATTTAAATATAAATTAAAATACAATTTAAAAAATGTTATTATTTTAAAATTCATATTTTCTATTTAAATCAAAATAATGATTTATTCAAAAACATACAATTTTAACATGGTAAAACCATTGGGTTTCTATCAAAATAGTTTATCCAAATTTCACAAGACTTAAAGAAATTCAAATACAATTCAATTAATTTTAAAATTCATTTTCAAAACTAAATTTAATAATTTAATTGAAATAGTTTCCATAAAATATTAAATTTCAATTAATTAATTTTGAAAAACTAATTTCCATAAATACACACAAATTCTATGGAATTAGTTGATTTCCTAATTTTTATGCTATAACCATTTCAAATCAACCAACTTACTAGAATTTTTTTTGTTAAATTAATTGAATGAATTTTGGAGTAATTTAATTTAAATAAACAATTGAAATAAATAAATAAATTCATGGTTATTCAATTTTTCCAAATATGATGGAATCACTTTCCATTTATCCTAAAATTCAACACTCTATATTGAACCTTCCAATGAAAACGAAGGATTTAATGAACTAGAATCTCAAACTATAAATGATATCAAATCTCAGAGAGTAGAGATCCATCAATTTCAGAATTACCTATTGAAATCCCAAAGGAAGAGAAAGATATTAAGACGAACTATAAGGGGGAATTCTTACCTAAGAATCACACAATAGGAGAAATGATGGTCAAATGCAGAATAGAAGTATCCAGAAGGGTTGGACAGCTCCATGGTCTATTTATGAATACAATTGGTCATGATAAATGAATTTGAAGAAGATACAAAAGAATTATATCATCTATTATGCATATTTAAAAACCATATTTGCGGTATTACATGACATTTATCTTCTATTCATGTCGTGAAATTGTTAATTTTTGTAACCACTAAAAAATTATTCCCATTGAATTAGATAACAAAAATTAGTTAACTAATGATGTGTAATAACTCATCATATAATGTAAATTTCATGGTGTAAACACATCATGGTGTCCACCCCGTGACAACTATACATTGTGTCACATAGTTACATAATGGGTAACCCTCCGGCTTCCGGAAAAAGGATCGTTAAATAATAGGGTCCAATAATATTATGACTTCACCCTTACTGGTACCCTTCTAATTTCATGACAAACCATCAAATTCAATTAAATGGATGAACCATGGTTTAGTTAATGATATAACTATAAAGTCGGTAAAGGGATGTTACAACCTCGCTATCATTAAAATGTTTTGTCCCAATAATGCCTATGAAGTATATTCCATGCCAAAAATATCACTCTACTACACACTCATCAGTGCATTACATTCTCATGATTCATGATTATCAAAAAAATACTACTATAGAGCACATGTCAAACATATCATCCTTCTATGATGTACCTTGTAATCAAAATCAATTATCATAACTAGGTGCTTAATAAAAGAAAAATAAAGTTCAATGTGAAAATCAATCGTCATAAAAACAATATATATTAGATAAATACATTCTTAGCAGTGACACATGGAATACCTTATGTATTAATTCCAGTTGTGTTGGAGGTTATAAATAGTAATATACTTTCTCCACCTCCTCAACAACCTCGAAAGGTACCACAAAATGTTAACAAAGATTAAATTTCCTCCTCAGCCATGAATAACCCAAATGGGGTGAAACATTCAATAACACAAGTTCACCAACTATAAACTCCCAAGTTATATAATGGAAATAATCATAAAACTTATATCTATTATGTTTAGTTAACATAGTATGATGAATTAATAAAATATTTATTATTTTCTAATGAACCGAAGTTGTTCAAAGAAAGGAACTCTTATCAATATCTAACATACACAATAAAGATTAATAATTTCTTCCATACAAGACCTTAAATGGTTCCATTTAGATCATAGACTCATAACTATTGTTATAAGGAAGCTCGAGAAACACCAACTGATCATACTTTACTTGACCAAATATGAGAACACAATTGTGAATCATAACCTCTAGAATATGCACAGGTATTTCATTTTGGATATCTAACTATAGATGTTAGGCCATGCCCAAATAGAGCTCGTATTCGAGTGCCTACTAGAGGCCTTTTCAAGAGAGATAAGTGAACCAACGATCGCTATCATGCAATATAATAGATGGAACTCAATGGAAAAGGAAAATATCATTCTTGTAGATATTTCCAAACTTCTCAAATTTAGTTTTAAAATGAATGGTGATGATTAGAGAAGACATGGTTCGGTTATAGATCAAATCCCATATCATATTATTCCCAATCAATGTAAGTGGATACCCAACCCAAAATCCCATAGAAATCTCATCCCACATCCATGTAAGGACTACAAAAGGATGATGTAAACCTGAAGGTATTTGGTTCTCCGCCTTAACATTCTGGAATGTATAACAATTTGAATCGAACTTAGCAATTCCCCACGGAATACCTAGACACCAGAACATCCACCACATATCATAGAACATAATAGAAATTGCTATGTTCTGAACCCACTAGAAATAATGATAGTCCCCCATCACAACCATTCTTATCACAAACAATAGTAATGGAAATTATAATAACATTTATCACCCTTGTTGTAGAATGTCAACTGGTTAACTATCTCCCTAACATAAAGAGAGTCACTAATTCTAAGGAATTCATAATCAAAATTTGGATCCAAAAGAATCACCTCATGAAGAGAAAATAATAACTGAATGATGGCAGATGAATCCTCGACTCCTGATTCATGGACTCTAATATATTATTGTGCATGGAGAGGTATCAAATTCCTCTCCTTTGACTATTTTTTTTACTATATGGGTCAAATGTTTCTTTCTCAAAGCATCAGTGACACCATTCCCTTTCCTCGACGTATATGCTATGTCAATGTCAAAATATTACTGGTACACCACTCAAGGAATCTATCGAAGATTAAAATTATTTTCATAGAATATATAACTTATGATTTTTTGGAATTAATACACTATAAACCATTATCATAAAATGTAGTATTGTCTACTCTTATGTGTGTATATAAAATATGAAATCTCAAGGTCATGGGTAGGAAAATTCTTCTCATGTGGCCTATGATGAAGAGATCTTGATGCAACTACATGATAGCCCTGTAGAAGAAATAATCCCAAGCATGAATTTGTAGTATAGTAGAAGGCCGCACAACCCTACCTGATATTTGGAAAGGTCAACACTGATGTTGTTATCAAAATACATTTCAGCTCAACAAAATAAATCTTATATTTATAATGTATAGAAAACCTGACCCCATTTTTTTAGAAATCATCAGAGAATAAAATATTTACAAGCCCTTCATGAATTGATGATAATATCTGTATAATTACAAGAAACTATTAATCATGAAGACATTATGTGGTTTCTCTCATGTTATAACTATTGTCATGTCCTCAGTTTCAATTCATATTCCTTTTTCTAACACCACAAGTTTCAAGAATTTCACTCCTCAAATCCATAAATCACACTTCCAAATATTATCATATAGTTGATGATTTCCTATAATACTCATCATTGTTCTCCATTGATGTACGTGATTTTACATGGAAATAGAGTAAATGAGGATGTCATTAAAAAAGGATACAAAAAAGAACCTAATATTCATGTAAAATCATTTTCATCAATTCCATGAATTCTAATGGAGCACCTGATAGAAATATTTTTGTAACAAAGTATTCACAATTTTCATATATTCACATGCTGGATGTTTTGTTAATATCATATTCTTTTTTTTCTCAACTAATGGTAACCAAATTAAAGGTTAAACTTTGAAAACAACTTCATCTCTATGAACTATTCAAAGAGATCATCAATCCATGATAGGTGACACGTGTTTTTTAAAATTACTTGATTTTTCTTACGATAACCAACACATTGGAAAAGTTAACCATCGAATTTCATAGTGAATGGAATTTTTTATTCCTAAGGTGAAACACTCGAGCTTATATGGCCTTTCTAAAGAAGATATCCTAAATGGGAATTCAGGTATTTCAGTTCAGAAATAATCATATTGTAAGAGGAAATAGAAACAGGTTGATTACCAACCATTAATCAACGGAAACATCAACCTCCCATACTGTTGGAAAACAAGATAAATAAGATGAAATCATGTTGGAAAACCCGGTAACAACTTGAGGGCATTCACTACTAAATGATTATCACTCCAGATCGAAATTAAAAAATAATATTACCTTTATCAAAATAAGATATGAATTTTAGACCCTAGTCGAACTTTGGTCATATTATCCTTGAATGAAAAGAGACACACCACTAAGTGTAGTATGGTATAATCCTTGAAGTTAACAATAAATTATGGATATATTGGAAATGATACAATATATTATGAAAATTCTTGAAATAGGTTTCATGTTGAGGAAAAGAAATATCTAAGCCATATCTATATCTAATAGACAGAATTCACATGTGGGACAATGAATCCCTGCCCTCTCTTCGTACAATGGGGTGTAGTAATATCAATTACACAAGATAAAATATCCATAGAAAGAATTAAAAAAATTACAATAAGGGTTGAAATAAATGAATGATATTCAATATTATAAAATAGAGTAGTCACAAATTATTATTCTATAGTAAAGGTAACTCTCTTAGTTTCAAGTCCTTTATTCATTTCCTCAAGAGTCTCATAAAATACGTGAAGGATCTTTATTCCCAATTACTTTAGATAGAAACATTTTAAAAATAATGAATCTAAATACCTCATATTCTTTGGAGGTGCTGAAGATCTTATTCCACTATATGTATTATAAAATATATTGATAAATCTTTACTGGTCTTATAAAATATAGTTGGTGCTATAGTTTATAGGGCCTTAGTGCCAACCTTCTATGATTTTCCTGGCTTACAAGATTGATTTAAAGTCAAAGGACATACTCTATCTGATTTAGGAGGTCTATAAAAACCCTTCCATCAATAAATTATGTGATTATCATCACGATTGTACCTTTTCATAAAGTAACTTACACAACCTCTAAGAGAAAAAAATAAATTCCCACCAAACCTGAAATTCTATCCTGGTCTATCTAAACCTTCATCTCCCTTTACATCACATCAGAATAACTGGGAAGCTATAGAAGGAAAATATGAGAAAGGATATCTGATTTAATTCCCAAAAAAATCAATTGATACTTTATCTTATAATTAAATATATTCTCAAGTGTAAACTGTGCATGTTCAGCCAGGAGATTTAAATACTAAGTCATGGTATTATTGGTCATATTAATATTGAAAAACTCCACATCTTTTTCCAACACCATTGACTCTGGATAAAATTGTTATTTTTTATTGAAGCTTGAATTCTTCCCACTCTATGCCTTCATGTTTCATTAATATTATAATAATCTTCCACTATCTCAATTCTATTATATCTACTCTGAATGTGTTACACTTACCTTGATCTTTTCTAGTGTCTTAGGGAACAAAAAAATTCATCTTATCATGCCCAACCATTCATACGAATATCGAGGATCAGTGGTTCTTTATAAAATAGGTGGCTTCAAGTGAATGATCTCTTGAAAGTGATTTCAATGAAAATACACATGAGGATACCTAAATAGAGCTTGAATGGGGACTGAATGTGATTCCAGTCCCAGAGAATATATATTATACACAATCATCTCAAATAATTTTGTATCAATGACACGATTCTATTTCTATGGTATAATTAAAGAACATTCCTATATTTGTTTCACATATTATTTAGAGGTATGATTCCATATAACATAAAGATACCAAATTTAAAACATTAGATCGTCACTCATACTGAGAAATAGGCAAATTAACTCCCAACATATGGAACAACCAAATTTATATTCTACTCCATCCAAATAAAAATTAAGAAAATAATTGAGCTAATCCATTTGATGTCTTTCCCTAACTACCCTTACTGACATATGATTCATTATGGTGAGACCTTACTAGGATCTATATCACAACTACCTCTTAATTCTAGAAAATATTTCCAAAATTCATAATGGGTTCACGTAAAAGTGATGAAAACATACTATGATAAAACTTTTTCATTAACAATCCCATGTAACCTAGTAAATCAATAACTAATCCATCACTTATATAGATTGAAGATAATTCCCTATCCCCATGGTTCAAAAATTTCAACCTTGCACCATACAACATTTATTTTGGAATGAATTTTCCACAAAACATAGCATATAAATGACATGAAATTAAAATGAATACAAAAGAAACTCTATTTAGAGCAACATACCAGAATTCAAAAAGGAATTGAATAAAAAAGTACAACATCCCAAGTACCAAAACAGAGGAAAAAATTTCAAATTCTTAAGGAAAAAACTTCGTGTGTTCACGGTTCAACAGATGGATCCACCACCAAGAGATATTTTCCCCTTGCTCGAACATGGAATGAGATAGTCTAAAAACACCCAACATCACATGTATGGTGGGAGCTATAATTCAAGTAGGGTCTCTACAAGGGTTCAATAAGGGATAGAAAAATATATATTAACCAATGGAAATATTTCAATTTTAAAATAAAATAGGATTTTATTTTAAATGAATATTTTAAAAAGTAATTCTATACAATTTATATGTTGGAAAATAATTCAACAAAAGTATTTAAACATGATATAATATTTATAATAAAATGGATTGAATTCAAAATATAAATAAATTTTTTTATATAGATTGGAATATCATGTAATGCAGCTTCACACAATTAGAATATATTTATATCTCAAATATAATACAAGTGAGAAACACAATAATCTCCCAAATAAGTATGAATATTCAAGGATATAGAGATCAACATTCGTTAAGTGATCACTATAATATGTGTATAAACACATCGCTATGAAAATGGACAATCGTGGATCATAACCATTATATTTGGAATGGGATCTACTATATTTTTGTTTTATAAATTTGTACAATCATATAGTGTTTCCAAATATCTAATAAATTACCTAAGGAATTCATTGGATCTTACACAATTAATGATGGGTAATTTATTTTAAGACCGTTAAAAATAAAATTAATTCCCAATTCACCATTTAAAATCCAAATATTCTATTTAAATCCAAAATAGTAGTTATTTAAAAAAAATCATTTTTAACATGATAAAACCAATGGGCTTCTATCAAAATATTTCAACCCGTTTTCAAAATTTTGAAATCAATTCAAAACCAATTCCATCATTTTCACAATCCATTTCTACAATTACATTTAAAAATTTAATTGAAATAGTTTCTATCAAATATATAATTCAAATTTAACAAATTTCATAATCACACCCAAATTTTATTTAATTGGGTGGTTTTCCCAATTATCATACAAAAACCGTTTTTAATCTCCCAATTCCACGGAATATTGTTTTATAAAATCAAGGAAATAATGTTTGGGAAATAAAATTTAAATAAACAATTGAAATAAATCATGTAATTTAAGGTTTTTAAATTTTTTTCAAATGGAATTGAATCACCAACCATTTCTTGAAATTCAACACTCACAACAGAAAACATTAATGAGATTAAAGGTGTTAAAAAAATAAAAACTCAACCTAATAATGAGATAGAATATCATGGAGAAAATATTTATCATTTTTCAGGTTGATCTATTGAAATTATAATAGAGGAGAAAGAGATAATGAGACAGAACAAGTGATAACACTTACCTAGGAATCACACTATAAGCGCAATGATTTTTGAATGCCAAATGAAAGGATTCTGATTGGTTATAGAGCACAAAGATCTCTATGGGTAAGATTTGGGTTAATAGAAATTAATTTGGAGAGGATAAAAAAGAGATAAATTTGTCATGATTCAATTTTAAAAACCTCTGTTTATGTATTACATGACGTGAAGCATCATTAAACCTCGTGAAATTGTTAATTTCCATAACCACCCACAAACAATTCACTTAAATAAAAAATGAATCATTAAGTATGTCATGATGTGTAATGACTCATCATGTCCTGTAACATTCATAGTGTGAAACA
This sequence comes from Viscum album, assembly GCA_963277665.1. Taxonomy (NCBI): domain Eukaryota; kingdom Viridiplantae; phylum Streptophyta; class Magnoliopsida; order Santalales; family Viscaceae; genus Viscum; species Viscum album. The sequence continues at coordinate 370,760,044 of OY728142.1, read as the reverse complement.
TTCATGGTATACACCCAGCGTCCATTACATGTCTTGTAACCCTGTTACATAGTGTGTAACCACCATAAGCCTAAAAAAATGATGGTTAAAGTTGGGGGTCAAAAAATATTAGACTTCACTATTTGAAAAGTCTCATGTTTTAGAACCGGAATGAAATAATAATGTTTTCAAGATTTTTTGTATATTGAAAGATTCTGTTTTAAATCCATGGTTTGAAAATAAGTTTCATAGGTAGGGTTCTCAACTATGACTAATTAATAAAATGTATTTTCTTTATTTGATGCTCTTAATAAAGTTGACTGTAATGTTGGATTAAATTGTATATTAGGGGAATGTGATAATTGATTATGAATTAATTGTATTCTATAAGGTTGTAAAATATATAGTTAATCAAGAGATAATTTATTAGTAATCAGTTTGGTTAAGTTGAGATAATTAATTATGAGTTAATTTAGTTCATTGAGATGATTCCTAATCTAGGGATTAATTATGTGTAATTAATGTTGTTAAAATGATATAATTATTTATTAATTAATTAGGTTTTTTGAGAAGATAATTAATAGACTAATTAATTATGAGATTTTAAATTAGTTATGTTGAATTAATTAATTTTCAATTATTTATATTCTTCAAGATAATAATTAATTGGGGTATTAATTATGATTAATTAATTTTCTTACGTTGGGATAATTAATTATGAATTAATTATGTTCTTTTAGATTATAATTAATTGAGTGATTAATTATGAGAAATTATTATAGTTTAGTTGAAATAATTAATTATGAATTAATTATGTTTTCTGAGATGATAATTAATTTCAGGATTATTTATGAGATATTTATATGGTTATGATTAAATAAGTAATTATAAATTAATTATGGGCTTTGATATGATAATTAATTAGTGGATTAATAATGTGGTATTAAATTGGAAAAGCTGATAAAATTAATTTTTAATTAAATACGTTCTCTATGAATTGTTATTCAGATAAATGATCGGTGGTTTAATAATAAGATATTAAATTGGATAAGTTGAGATAATTAATTATTAAATAAGTATGTTCTTTGAGAATTATAATTAATATAATTAATCAAGGGATTAATTATGGGATATTAAATTGGATAAGATGAGATATTTATTATTAATTAACTATATTCATATAAAACTGTAATTGAGATGATTAATTGTTGTATTAATAACCGGATATATATTGAGTAAGTTAAGATAATTAATTGAGAATTAATTATGTAAATTAATAATTTTAATTGAGATAATTTTTTAGGAGATAAATAATGAGATATTAAATTGGCTATATTGAGATTATTAATTTTTAATTTATTATATGCTTTTAGAGTTGTAATCGGGATATTTAATCGGGGGATTAATTATGAGATTTAAAATTGAAAAAGTTGAGATAATAAATTGGGAATAAATTATGAACATTTAAAATTGAAATTGAGATAATTAATCAAGGGATTAATTATTGTACATATTAAACTAGTTAATTTGATATAATTAATTGTGAAGTATTTATATGATTTGAGATTGTAATATAGATAATTTATCAGGGGATTAATATTGAAATATTGAATTGGTTATGATATGATAATTAATTTTAAATCAATTTTGTGCTTATGATATTATGATCTAGTTATTTAAATATGGAATAAGCAATAGAGAGTTGGGATATATGATGGGATAATTAATTATGGGAAAAATAATTATGACTTATGAATTGTGTTGTTGAATAATTAATTAATGAGTTAATTAATTGTAGTTTTGTACCTAGTTAATTATTATGTTAACTAATGAATATGAGTAAGTTCAATGAGAGGACTGAGAGGCCCCTACCTCATGTTTTGGAGTTGAATGTGAAGCCCAAGAAAATGTGTTACTAGGATTACATATCATGGTTTTCCTTAAGTATAAATGTCATTAGGACTGATTATATGTAATTGAAATGTTCAAATAAATTCATGATAGGATAAATGTTTCATGCATTATTTGTTGTGAATGCTTATTCCATGATAGGAAAGAGAGAAAATGGACCATGAGAGCCCTTGGGGAGAAGGAATATGATAGTTTTTGTGCTGATCATCTATAGACTATGAGAGCTTGTGGAGTTGAGCTAAGGAAATGACAGTGTGTAATACACTTTGTGATGGATGTCTGCGTGTTACACCGTGATCCATAAAACATTGTTTTCCAATGGACCTTAAGAGCCCCTAGTAAGGAGACCAAGTGAGAATCTATGCTTATTTCCATGAGACCGTGAGAACTCTTTGAGTATGTACTAGGGGAAAGACCATGAGTGCTTCCCCTCATAATGAATGTTTGTGCATTATGTCTTGGTCCATCCAGAAATAGGATCCATGGTATATGTCCTTTTGGCATTGGTATGAGTTTGGTTCATAAATATATATTCTATGAATATATATTTCATTATATATATAGATACAATATAACTATATATATACATATAGATAATTGACAAGATCATACATACCAACCATGGGTTGAAGCATGTATTGTCATCTGATGTCCCTTAAAAACCTGGATGGGTTGTTGGTTAGTTATTTAATTCTTATATTGCTTATATAAACCTTTATATTGTATAATTTTATTGAATTTTATATTTTGAGATAAACATTGGTGGTCCTGACCTACATAGATTTATATCTCACACCCTATTCAGGATGCCATTTCATTAGGGTACCCGGTTAGACTTTTCTAATTTTCAAGACTATGAAATCGTTTATATGATATTTTCTAATAATTGGGAGTTATGAGAAATTTAAAAAGTGGGATATCTGGAAGCTTATAGAGATCACCCTTAGGGGTTGTGTCTTTTTCATTATTTGTGTGTTGAGATGTAAAGCATGCTATTTTTTTATTGCGTTCAGATATATATCACTATGAAATTCATGCAATGTGTAAACTGGTGTTATCCTTTATTTATTATTCAGTTGATTAATGTTTTATATGTACATCTATTATTGTCTATGATTATTATATATTTTTTGTGTGCACTTTGAATGTGATGGTATAGTCTCTCTAATGACTATCCATAGACCTTTGTTACTAGTTGGTATCCTCTAGCGTACGGGGAGATTCACATGAGTTCATGTGTCGACTGATCTGGCTAACCATTCAAGGGTAAGCCAGGTCAGGACATTTCAAAGTGCTATCAAATGACTGGTTTTATTTCTTTTTTTATTTTCAATTCTGTTTTGGAATGGTAGACATGAGACTAGGAATGTTTCGATGCATGGTTAATATTTATACCTAAAACTGATCACCCCATGTATGAGAAATGTCCATGTTTCCCAGGTTGGGGATTGATGTTGATGTTGTTTTCTGTTATAGTTGTTATTATTTCACCTTGAGTAACAGGTGTACGTTCCACTGATTTTTGATTTTGAGAGTTTTGGAAATCTTTCGTAGTTTGGTATGGTAAGAAAATTGCATTACATGCATCATCCTAGGCATATAAATATCCACTTCCCATGCATATGACATGCCATGTTGTTGCATTAGTATGATTCCATGTAATATTGACTATATTCTTTGGATGAAATATAATGTTTTGATTCTATTTAGAATAACCATAATGATAGTATGTTTTAGTTATATATATAACATGGTTGGGTGTTTATATGTCATACTGCTTATTTATAAGCATTTTTTCCAATTGTTCTAGGATTCTGAGTTATAACATGTTGTTGTGTTACTACTAATGAAAACTTAGTAGAAATGTTTTTATATGTAAATGGATGCATGGGTGGAACAATGATTTTTTTGCCTTTATAATGTGACATTGTTTTTTTGTAACAAGTATGGTCGCCTTATTAAATGGAAAAGGTTAACACATGTTTTAAAACAATTAAAAGTGGGATGTTATAGTTAAAAGGTTAAATGAAAATTTGATGTGATAAATTAGATCCATATTCTAGAGGTAAGGTGTTTGTGAACACTAAATGTGTGTTAATTGTTTGACAATGTAACACAATTATTCAAATGATACTTCATGACCATGGTGAGTTCCCTAGTGTTGTAGTTTCTCCCGATGGCTTCTCGAGGATGAGAAGTTATTAAGGTGGGTAAATTGTAAATAACTGTCTTTTTTTACTGGGATAAAATAAGATTTTTTTTGAAATTTTCATTACCCAATAGTTTGGTTTTAAAACCAAGATTTAGAAATAGGCTTCACAAGTAGGGTTCTCATATTTGCCCAATTAATAAATTGGAATTTTGTGGATTTAATTTCATTTGATAATGATGACTATAATGTTGGATTAAATTTTTTATTTGGGGAATGATAGAATATATAATGAAGTGATTATATGATTTGAAGATGAAAAGTTTATAATTAATCAGTTGATAAATTATGAGTTATAAATTTCATCAAGTTGGGATAACAAATTAAGAATTTTTTATGTGCAATGAGATGACAATTAGTCGAGCTATTATTAATGAGTAATTAATTTGGTAATGTTGATATAATTAATTATGATATAATTATGTGATTTTATATGATTATTAATCAGGTAATTAATTATGGAATATTAATTTGGTAAAGATGAAATAATTATTTATGAATTAATTATGTTCCTTAAGATGATAATTAATCTAGGAATTAATTATGAGTAATTAATTTTGTTAATTAGTGATAATTATAAATCAATTAATTATGTTCTTTGAGATGATATTTAATCAAGGAATTAATGATGAGATATTAATTTGGTTATGTCTAAATAATTGATTATGAATTAATTATGTTATTTGAGATGATAATTAAATTGGATATTAATTATGAGATATTAATTTGGTTATATCGAAATAATAAATTATGTTTTAGATAAGTTCTTTAAGATAATAATTAATTTGGGGATTAATTATGAGATATAAAATTCATTATGTGGATATAATTAATTTTTTATTAATTATTTTCTTTGAGAATTTTAATTCAGATAATTATTTGAGGTAGAAATAATGACATATTAAATTGTCTTTGTTGAGATTTTTAATTGTGATTTACTTATATACATTTAGAATTGTAATTGAGTTAATTAATCTATATATTAATTATGGGATATTAAATTGGAAATGTGGAGATTGTAAAATGTTAATTATTTACATTTTTATAGAATTATAATTGAGCTAAATAATCATGGGATTAAAAATGAGATATTAAATTGTATAAGATGAGATAATTAATTCTGAATTAATTATGTTCTTTGAGAATTATAATTGAGATAATTAATTGGGGTATTAATTATGAGAAAATAAATTTGTTTTGTTACAATAATTAATTGCGAATTAATTATTCTCTTTGACAATTTTAAATGAGATAATTAATCCCGGGATTATTTATGAGATAAAAAATTGACTATGTTGAGATAATTAATTGTGAATAAATTTTGTGCACACACACCCTTCCTTACTATGACCATCTGGTCCTGGCCCAACAGGTACCAAAAGTTTTCCCAATGACACGTTGTCCCCAACCTAAGGCCCACCCACGAGCTCGAACGGGTCATCTGACTAATGAAAATCACCACAGACCAACACATATATTTTCACATGAGTTTTTTCTTCACGCACACGCACCCTTGGAAACTTCCCATAAGGTCATCCTTCCTGATCACTAATCCAAGAAAAACAAACATTACTATGGAGTTCTAATCATGAAGGCTCAGGAAATTTATGGTGCACCTTGTTGACATGATTCATATAATTTATTTATTTAACCATTTTTCATTAGGAGGTGTTACAATCTACCCTCTTTAGTGTAAAACGTCCTCGCTATGGTCCTTACAACTCAATCAAACCAGTGCACAAAACTTATGGGTGGGTACTACCTTTGATACCAAATGTAAGAACTGGGCCCCGGTGACAACACAAACACCTCGCCGTAACATGGTTGTCGGTTGATAGACCGCTAAGTACCACTAGTTTCCCCTACAGACATGTGGTCCCCACCCTTGGGCCTACCCACGTACACGAACGTGTCATATGACTAATGAAAATCCCCATAGGCCAACACATTCATTTTCTAGTGTGTTTTCTCCTCACTCAGTGACACCCAGCAAAAAACCTAGAAGGTCACCCATCCCTGCCTTAACATGATTGCCGGGTCATGGACTTCCAGGTACTACAAATTTCCCCGTAAACACCTTGTCCACACCCTGGGGCCCACCCACGTGCCCAAATGGGTTATCTGAATCATGGAAATCCCAGGACCCTAACACTAGTCCTTTCCAGTCTGTTATGTCCTCACTCACACACACCCTAGAAAACAACCCCCATGGTGCACCTTCCAAATTTCACAATTAGGTCACAGTGACAGCACCAACACTCTATCTTATCATGGTCCTCTTGTCTTAGCCCTCCAGGTACCTCCAGTTTCCCAACAGACACATGGTCCCCATGGGGCGCAACTATGTGCCGAAATGGGTCATCTGACTAACGAAAATTCCCAAAAGCCAACACATTTCCCTTATAGTGCGTTTTTTCCTCACTCACACACACCCTGGGAAACATCCCATAAGGTCACCCATCCCTTCATTAACATGACTTTCGGGTCCCATCCCACTAGGTACCACTAGTTGACCCGCAGACATGTGATCCCCACCCTAGGGCCCACCAACGTGCCTGTATAGGTCATCTGACTAATGAAAATCCCCACGGGCCAGCACATGTCATTTACAATGTGTTTATTCCTCATACACTCACAACCTAAGATACTTTCTAGAAGGTCACCCATCATAATCACTAATCCAGGCCAAGGACACTTAACTGTGTTGATCGAATCATGCAAGATTCTAAAAAGGAAGGTAAACCTTGTTGACATGAGTCATATCATTTAGTCATTTGACCCATTATTATTCATGGTCTTAAAACCACCCCCCCCCCCTTTAGAGAACAATGTCCTCATTATGGGCCCTAAATATCCAACCATGCAATGCACCAATCATAATATTGTGTACCAACTTTGATACCTAATGTAACAACTCGGACCCGGTGAAAGCACAAATACCCTGCCATTGCATTGTTTTCGTGTCATGGCCCTCTTGTTACCATATTCTTCCCCACATACATGTGGTCTCTACCCTAGGGCCCACCAACGTGGCCAAACATCTCATCTTACTAATGACAATCACCACTGGCCAACACATGTCATTTCAATATGTTTTTTCCTCACTCAGACACTCCCTAGGAAACGTCGCAATGTTCACCCGTCCTGATCACTACTCCAGGCCAAGCATGTATATCTATGGATTTCTGATGAGTAAGATTCCTATAAATGAAGGTTTACATTATTGAAATGAGTCATATAATTTAGTCATTTAACCCTTTATCATTCAAGAGATTTTAAAAGGTATGTTATTTTCAAACAGTATTGTTTACATTAATCGTAAGAATAATTATTATATTGATGCTGATAAACCTTAAGACATGATTCATATTTCATATTGTAAGAAATAAATATTAAGGAATAAGTTTATGAAGCTAGTGTAAATGTTTTATAATAATTTTGGATGACTTATGTATTTATGTTTTGGAATCCGATAATTATGTTATAAAAATCATAAAATAAATATGTATTTCTACTATATTATTTTATTAGGTATTGAAAAATACATTTAAAATGGTGAATAAGAAATAGAAATGTGATTTCATTGAATGGTGACATTTTTATTGTGGGATGGTTACCCTTAATGTGATCAAAATTTTGTGATTTTTTAGTTTTGGATAAATAGATTATTTATTTGGATAATGTAAATTGAATAGAACATATTACCCTAGATATGATTATTGATTTGTTGAAAAAGCGGTCTATGTCATAAATAATGATGGTTACCACTTCTTGGATATAAATAATGTATCTATAAACCATTAGAATAATAAATAATTAATATTTTTAAAAATATTTATTGTAGTTTAGGTTGTTAACATGTTTAAATGGAATATGTGATAAGGGTATTCACATTTATTAGATGTAGAAACCATGATTTAATTTTTAATATATGGTGGTTCAATGATTAGCTATTTTTGGTAAATTTTGTGCATTATTTATAATGTGTTATATTTTAATCTTTTTGAAGATCTATATGGTTGATAATTTATGGAAGGGCATATGATAAACTCTAGTTGATTTTTGTGTGATTAATTTAATATCCCACCACATGAGGATTTATTCATATTAGATCACATGTTCGAAAAACCTTGTGTTGATGATAAATTCTGACAAATGAGTTGGTATATCATAAATCTCATGATCTGTTAGTACATCAGGAATGTGAAATTCACCATAGAAATGAATAAAGAGGTGATGTTGATTAAGGAACAATAAAGTGTGTGGTTTTACTAAAATCACGAATGTCTAACTTTTTATGAAAATTCATCAACTATAGGAAAAAAGACCTTCATAAAAAAAATGTTATCATAGTATATTCTATTCGGATTAACCAAATTGTATTTCGATAAATCATAGATTTGTGAATATCTGATTGTTAACTTTATCATAACAAATTTCAATATCACTCAACATCAAAACATGATAGATGGATTTTTCATCCATGTCCATGATTAATATTCCTTATATGTTATATTATGTTGTAACCTAGTTATGAGGTCCTTTGTGTAAGAATTATGAATAAACCATTCATTTTTAAAATAATTTTATGTATTCAGTTATACAATTTTGGTTATAATGAATGGATATTTCAAGTATTAAACAATTAATAACCCAAATGAAATTCGAGTCTGAAATCCATTTTAAGCGGGGTAGTATGTAACACCGATTGTTTATATTGAATTTGTTTTCGAATGGAATAATTGCCTTTTATATATTTAATTACACTAATACAAATATCACATTCTCATTGAACTAACCTAGCTTTCACTTCACTCAACATCGACTAGGCGTATGTTACACACAACAATGAGTTTCTACAAAACATAATTTTATTGCTATAATTATTCAAATGAGATAATTATAACCTAGAAATTCAACATAGATTTATGAATAGTAAAAAATAATAATAAAATATTAATTATAATAATTGCATATTAATTAAAAAATATTGATAATAAAATATATACATCTTGGTAATGTCATTATATGTTTAGAAATATTGTTTTCATAAAGAAACTACTTTTAATGTCGTTTTTTGAATACTAATAAAATTAATTTTTAATTATAATAGTTATTTAATTTGATAAAATAGACATTATTTTTATAATTAATAATTTTTAAATTATATTCGGGTTAATTTTTGGTATTTTTCCCAGAAACATTAAATTTTGGAGAATAATAAAAATTATTACAACTTAGTTAAAAGAAACATTTTAATTTAAAAAATGACTACCGTTAAATTATAATTTAAATATATTTAAATTTCATAATAGATAAATTATGCAAATATGGTTCAAAATTAGTTCATTTAAATCATTTTATATTGAAATTTGATATAATCACTTTTTGATCTGTTCAACATTTTTTAAAACCATCTTTCTCTCCACGTCTATAGGATTAGCGTTAAACATAATTTTCCTACATCTATGATTAGTATTTTAAAAATAGAAATACAAGTTAATAATCAGTAATTTTTTTTGTTATATTAATATTAAATAATTTTTTTACCAAAAAAGATTTGTTATAGTGAATAAAATTAATTATAGATATTAATGTAAAATTGGGCTTAATAAAGGACAAAAAACATAATATTAAGGGACAAAATAACATTAGAACATGTAAAAAATAAATTGGAAACAAATAAAACGACCATATTACCCATTGGATTACATTTTATGGGTTATTGTGATATTATTAAATAGAATATCCCTATATAAATGTTTAGGTGTGTAAAAAATAAATATCCCTCACATTTAATATTAATAAAACATTATGATATGTAAAAAACATAATATTTTCATTTATATATAATTTTTTTAATTTTAAATGGTTTATTATTATCATAATAATTTTTAATTAATGATTAGAGATGATTTAGTTACATAAAATCCATACAGAAAACAAACATAATGATTTTTTTGTTAATAATTATCAAAAATAAAGGATACAAAATATATTAAATGTGACGTAAATTTCATGAAGTATTATTTATAGTTGATTTAGATGAATATATATTTTTATACATATATAAAAAAATTATATTTTAGTTCCAACATTTATTTGATATTCTAAAATTAAATGTTAATAAATAATGTCAATATTGACATTAATGTTATTTAAAAATAAATGATATTTTTTAAAATTAGATAAAATAAATTAAAATAATATATTCTATAATGTTACATTAAATTATTATTAAATATTATATATTTTTTATTTATGAAAATATTTATATTTTATAATTATCATATTTACACATATATTGTAAAATATTTTCAACATAGTCCTAGTTTATATAGTGTTTTTGTGCATCACATGCACTTGTTTTAAAATTAATTATCAAGACACATGAGAATTATTATTTTTTAAAATGTATAATATTTTTAATTTATTCAATATATATTTTCAGGAAAAATAACACTTTAATTTATTATTATGGTAAAACTAAAAAGGATTAAAAACAATAGTCTTTAATGAAAATCAAAATGACAAAATAGGGAAATCATAGAATTAAAAGATCCATGTAATTAAATTGGAAATAAATTTCCTACAATAAAGGTTTGTATCAACAATTATTCCATATTAAAACATTATTTATTCATTTTTGATTCATATTCGATAAGGTAAACCTCCCATTAATGGGTTTCTTTTCGTATTTATATGTGTTCCATTCCCCATCCAGTTTTAAAAGGAATGTAGTATCCCACTTCATTAGACCTCTCAATATACTTATTATCAGCCTTAATATACCCAATTAAAACACCAAATATCATTACCTAATACATTATTACTCTGTAGTGGCATAAATTATTCAATAAAAGTACTTTCTTGAAAACAAAAATGACTTAACTAATAAAGAGGTGATACCCTTCCTCGTGTTCTTTCATTTATTTTTTTCCTCCACTCACTAATCTCTTCTTTTACCATTCATGTATAACATAAATATTATTCTAAATATACTATCAAAATTTAATCATATGGGTTCTACCTATACATACACACACATTAATCATACATGTAATGAACATATTATTTATGTGTACAACAAACTACTGCTTCACGAAACGATTATTATCCATTTTTTCCTTCAACACCTCTCATGGTGGATATTATTATAGAAACTATATTTTTATATTATATATATGATATTTATAATGTATTTATTTATTTTTAATTTATATTTATAATGTACCATTATTCTTTTCATATCATGTAAATATTATAATTTCATTTCTGGCATTGTGGATTACTGCCCCTTCAATGATATGTGATTCATTCATACACTACATGTAATGTATTAAGGTTGTTTTTAGTGATCCTATATAATATATATTACATATTAAATATATAGTAATTATATTATATATATATCTAATCTTATAGTTCATTTACCCTCATTATTTAAATATTCTAATAAAATAGAAGCAATATTCATGCATACATACAACATAAGATCTCCATGAATGGTGAATTCCATTTCATAAATATAAAATATATTTATTCTTGTAATACTAATATAATTTTCATAATAATATTTATATTATGTTTTTAAATCTATAAATCCTGATTTTCATATAATGAAAACGGATATAACAAATTAGGACACAGGTTAAAAAAATGAAAATATTTCTTAAAGTGTTACTTTAGCATTAAATTTTTAACAAGAGGTCAATATAGATTTATAATAAAATAAAATTCAGAACATTATATATGTATATGACTATTTAAAATATATTTATGAACACACATTCATTTTACATGAGGTTTGAACAAGTACAATGGATGTTAAGAGACTAGGTGAGAGGATTTCTAGTTTTACATTAATTTTGGTGAGATTTAAACCTTATTCACAATTAATCTTTTTCTTGGTGATTATATTACCCATTAATATATTCTAACATTGTTATCCACAATTTAATGGGTTTTTATGTATCAATTTTTTGATATCTCTTTCAAGGGATTTATGTTCAAGAGTTACAACATCAAAAAGTAGTTTTGTCTCAATTTGTCTTCTTTGAGACACAGTCCATGAAATTCAAGAAAAACATTTCCAAATTTTATTTAAATTATTTTTATAAACCAAATTTTATAGAAAAAAATATTTTTAAATATTTTTTATGTTTTTATATCTTCTTTTTAAATTTTCAGTGTATTTTCAATGAAATGGTTTTTCATAATGTTTTTATACTTATATAATATGTTACCAATGAAAATGTTCATCAAAACATTTTAAAACAATATTTTTATTTTTTAATGAATTTATTTCCAATAGTTTTTTCGATGATATCATTAAATGTTTCCATTTTTATTTTCATGAAAAATGTTTTCGAAAAGTTTTCTAATTTAAAAATATTTTTTATAGATGAATGGAAATTTTCTTGAAGAAATTTTTTATAAATATAATTCAATTTTTTTTCAATATAATATTACATATTTTGATGAGAAAAATTCTATTCTATTAAATAATCTAATGTATATATTCATATTATTTTATGAATGGTTTATTTTTGGATGGAATGATTAATTGGACAACCATTTCTCTTCCATGAGTTATATGCTTTTGACACCCTCTTTTCTTCACATGTTCTTCATTTATGAAATGATTATTAATCATATCTATTTATATAGAAAATTATGTGTTATCAATTAAATTATACCCATGCCATTTCATGGGTTATTTTTTGATGTCAAAATAATTCATCCATTTTTGTGTATATGAAATTATGAATGTTTTATAATTATTTTTGCATCTTTATGGAAAATTTTATTATGAGAAGGGTGGAATATATATCTACATAAAATAAATTGAGTAATTATTTATATCTCATGATATAATTATTGGAATCAAGTCAGTGGGCTTGGTCTACTGTGGGAATTTGGCGAGACCTGATCCCTAATAGGGAATGGAATGTGACTAGGGATAATGGTGTGTCCCGCCGAGTTGGTGTAGTCACCATGAAGATATATAATTGGAAAAATAAATCTAATATGAGGATATGGGGAAACCCGATCAACTTTCGGAATATAGGGAATCCCGATCCACTATGGGAAGTTAGATAAACTTAATCCACCATGAGTTAATGGAGAATCAGGATCCCTTCCAAGGAAAGATCTATGAAATAGGATAGTGGTGTTTCCTTCCTAGTAGGTGTCATTTACATGAAGTTCCTTAATAAGTTATTTCAAATTTTGTTTAACTATATAGAATTATATCACATATTTATACTAGAAAAAATTCTTTTTCTTATTCCCATTTTATTATTATGTGGTATATGATTTTTATTTCCCAATGATTAATGACTTATGAATTTATAGTATTTATTATATTTTTCATTATTATTATATTTGATATGTAGGGAATGATCTTATAATATTATAAACAAATTCTCATAACCCTATGATCATGTTATTTTTTACATGTCTCACTTGTTTAGCCTTACTGACCAACTGAGATCACACCTTTTTAATCTTCCTTCTACAGTATATGATGATATGGACTATGTATTTTGTAGCTAAGAAGGGTTATATTCATGAGTTACCAAGTTATTGATAATGTATCTCACTTATATTCAAGTTTTTATGTTTTCATGTTTCAAATGTAAAAAATCAAAAATAGTATTTGCGGGTCAGTTTGTATAATGTTTTAAGTGTTTCACTAAAATTATGTAACATATAAATATGTAATACTTGATCATTATAAAATTTAATTATAAATATATTATTTAAATAAAATAATATTCATCTCTTTAATTAAATTTAAATGATCCAAAAACTGATTTGGTTATTACATTGATAAAATTATTTTACTAAAATTGTATATATTATATAATACATTCATTTACGCTTATTTATTAATCATCATAAATTAGATTCACTTTTTTGAATTAAATGATAATTAAAATGTTCAAAAACTTTTAATATGATATATAATACTTATTATGAGTTTATTATATAAGGAAAATATTTTTATGACCAATATTTAAGGAGGTGGAGAGAAATAATGTATGATGTTAATGGAAAAGGTGATCCAACCATATCATATACAAACTTTTAATTGTAAAATAAATAGAAGGGAGGGTAGAGTGTATATAATAAATTAAACTAATTATATTACATTATATTTATATTAATGGAGTCATTATATTATGTAGTATAATTGAGTCTAGGATAAGGTAATTGATGAAAAGAATTCATAAGAGTATATTAATGAATTTTTTCTATTTAAATTTTCTTGTGAAACTCTCCTTAAGAAAAATAGAATTTGTATTTTGGTGATACCAATATTAGTAGATTGTGGGTAATATTATTTGGATGGTATTTTGGATTATTTTCGGAATACTATATGGAATTTATGTTCTAATGATAATGGGAGTTATGGGGTGGTAATAATATGAGTAGGACAAGTGTATTTCATAATATTCTATTCGTTTTCTTATAATAGTAACTCAATGTTCCCAATATAATTTATTACTAGGAAACTATATAGTAAATTGTTTTTAGTTTTATTTAATCGGTTCTCACATAATCCATGACTCAAAAAGTATTGTATTGTTCTTATAATTCTTATTATATTAATTTGAAAATTTTCACTATATACAAAAAAACATGTTTAGTAACAAATCCAAGTTTAAAATTTTTTGTTTATATATTTCAAAAATTTAATACATTTAATAATAATATTTCTCTAACTTATAAAAATTTTATTTTTAAATAAAATAAAAATTCATTTGAATGGTTTATTTTTTAGTATTATGAAAAATTTTCTAAACCATTTAAAAATTTATTATAGTAAAATAAAATTATCTTATAATCATATTACAACATAATAATAATTTCATTAATTCATTTAATGCGAATAATTGTTCTTTTATATAATTGTTTTTTGTTATAAAAGTGCTATTAAAACTATTTCTATATAAAGAGACACATAAACACATAATTAATTTTTATTATCCTTTATCTATATGCAACGTGATATTAAACTATTATATATTAATTTTAAAAGACATATACTTAATATTTTAAACATTCATATGTGAGTATAATATTATAATTGAGAATTTTTTATTTTTAACGTTTATATTAAAATATCAATGATTATATTATTTTTACAACAGTCAGATTACTATTCTAATAGTCAGGTTTTTAATAGTCCTATTTGATCCCTATAAATAACTAATAATTTATTAATACTTCATTCACTTATATTTTCCCCAAGGATATTAATTTTCATCTTCATATTTCATATTGTATTACTAATTTTTAATTTCATATCTATATTGTTAATTGTGAGTGCAATTATTTTAGTGGATCGAGCAGTTCCATGTTTTCATATCGTAGTTATCTTATATTTGATTACTTATTCAATTGTTATGTTTTCAATTGTTATGTTAATTTTTATTCTAAATATTTAATATTGAAAATCACTTAATAATTTTTTTTTGTATTATAATGGTTGTATGTTTTTTAGTAAAAATGAAACATTTAAAGGGAAATTCTATGGATAGAATTACGGCTCAATATAATATAAATTTACAAAAAATTCTTATAATATAATATATTCAAAAAATAATATAATTTATAAAAATATTATACCTTAAAATATAATTTATCAGAAATACATACACAATTCATCATTTTCTAATATCAACATTTTTAATCAAATTAATATGATATATTTATCATATTCGAATAATAACAATATTAAATTTCTTATAAAAGTACTGTAAAATATATAATAAAAAATAAATATATAAAAATGGATTCATTTATTAAATTTTAATGGGTTTTAGTAAAATTTATTATAGATTTATGACTAATAATATATTGATATTTCAGTTCATAAATTTAAATATTACCTATAATTTTTAACCAATAACAATTATCCCATTAATCGATTGAGGGTATATAAAATACCACATTTGTTTAATTTTTTATTCAAAATACATCCATTATAATGTATTAATAGAAAATAAAATAACATACAATTATTTTAATCGAATATTTTTGTTAAGAATTAATGAATTTTTAATCATGTAATTTTGATAAATCATTATCTTTTTTAATATGGTGTTGTGTTATATTGGTGTTTATTGTGACACAAGCAATTGATCATATTAATTATTTAAAGGTTCTAAAATATTTCGTCATTAAATTAATCCCCAAAAATTATTTATCTCCTAAAACATTATAATTATTACTAAATTATAATAGTTATTCAGGTTATTATAAATTTATTCATCAATAAGGATATAACATCCAATTTGACATATAATATAACTTCTAAGGAAATATCATGTAACAAATATTTCCTCTAACAACATTAATAATTTTTACAATGATATACCCCAACATGTATACAACATTACCATATATTTTCAATAATACGTGTTTCCCAAAACCATTTGATTATCTACGACAGTAAACCCTAGTGAGATCATATATTACTTAAAGAAATAAATTTTATATTCAAATAATTGTTTATAATGACACACACTATTCCATGTGTATGCTGATCTAAGAAAATAAAAAAATAATAATAAATACCATAGATTAATTTATCACAAAGAATAATATATTTAACAATAATATATTCTACTATTAACATGAATATTTATAATATTATTAAAAATTCATCCTATACTAATGTTGAAAATATTAATCCAATTATAAAAGCATTTTTTTAATTTAAAATTATCAATTATATAAAACATATTTTTAATTGAAAGAGAAAATTTAAAGAAAAAAGGTTTTTATGATAAAATTACTTTTTTAAACATCATGTTTATTTATTATTATATTAAATTAATTAATAAACTACTGAATACTCATATATTATATTCGAAATCTAATTATTAACCATTATAAATAAATTTTAACTATGATAAATTTAAAATTTTATATAATATGTAGTGCTCTCATTTTTATATGGTTCCAAGAAAGTCATCATTTTTAAAATATTATCCAATAAGAAAATATAATATTTTTTATGACTATTTTATATCATAATAAATTTAATAGTCATGTTATTGTAATATGTTGGGATTAATTTTAGTTGGGTACTGCAGGATAGTGCTGTTTTTTATGAACCAAACTTTTCAAATTTATATTAATTTAATGGTTTTATAATCAGTAGGTTTTACATATTACCCCTCAAATAAATATCATATTTACAACATATATTATCACTCATGGATGATTTTAGGTGAGTGTATTCCTAAAAAATTCTTCATTTGTGATATAATTTCAAAAATATACTCTACATTTAATGTTTAGGTGACATCAAGAACCATATCATTCCCCATAAAAGATTAATAATTCATGTAATCATATTCCTCTATATGTATACATCATCATTGTATATTCAGTATTAAATACCATTTCCAAACCAATTATTATCTCATAGAAATTAAAACATACTAAAAGCATATATTTATTTAAAAATTCATACTCAACTAATGGTTTAGAAATTCACACATAATGAAATGTATATCATGATCCGAATAATAATATATAATTCACCCAAAATTAATTTATCATTTTCTCATTTAATTAATAATTAATCCCATGGATATAAATAATATCTCACTTGTATTTCTTAAAAATAATTCAACCCATTTTTAAATAAATATCATGTGTAAATTAAACCTGTCAGTTTTTCATACCTCAATCCCATGTTCCCTAATTGTTATCTTAAAAATTAAAGCCTTATCATAAATTATTTTTTCAATGTTATTATTAACTATTGAACATATATTTATAAAACATTAATGTATAACTATGAATTAAGAATCTTTAGATGTTTCACATAATACATATAAACCATAGAATATTACAACTCATTATAAATAAATTTCACTCATTAATGAATATAGATATGTGTATGAAGATTTAATTTCTAACAAAACATTAACCTTACTAACATAATATTGATTAGGTAACACACAATTTCAATAACAATATAGAAAAAATTTATCAAAAATATAAATAATTTTGATTAATCTTTTATGTGATATAGTGGTTTCATAATAAATAAATTTCTCTATATCATTTTCATAATAATATTTCATAAGAATACTAGAGGAAAATGATTTTTATAACACAAAAATTACTTTTTTTGAAAACATGTATTTGAATATATAATCTACTATGATACCATCATTATTAATATTTTATTATTTTTGTACAACCAATGAATCAATTTATTTAATCCTTGGTTTTCCATGGACATATTTATTTTTGGTTGTCTAACCTAATTTATTGATATCATATTTATTACCGTAATCATGGTTTACTAGAGAGAATTTGAATTATCCATATAATATCTGTGGATAGTGTTATATCAAGTGTGTATTTAATCATATTTATTTTTTACCAGGTGAGGAATTAGTTAAAACATTAAACAATCATTTTAGGGTTTTTAAAATAGGTATTTATACACATGATCTGGTATCCAATTTTACTATCTTTACATATATGTTATTTTGAGAAGATTCCCACAATTGTTGCACTATAATATCATTATTTTATTATCCTTTAAATATAACCATTTAAATTTCTTCCTCAAATGCGATATCATCATAATTAATAATACATGTAAAATATTAATTATAACCAATGTAATGGTTTATCTTTAAAATCAAAAATATGATGAAGATTCACCTATCATTCTTTACTAACCAGTATGAATATTAACTTTTATTCAACCAATAATATCATAACCAATAAATTCACAAAAAATACTCTCTTACAAATTTATGTTTACCATAAATGTGAAAATCTATAATATATTATTTAATGACCAGTTTTATTACGATACATTCCGAAGACTTATTAAATTTTTAGTTTTATATAAATAAAAAATTACTTACAAAACTAATTATTTTTTATTTTTGATCATTTTTATGACTATCTAATATATTCATATTAAATATAATGTTACTAAAAAATTATACTAGTTATATGAATATGAAAACCTTCAATCCATTCCATACTTTTATTATCTTCATATCTGTTAGAATTGGAGACCTAAGAAATTTAGTGAGACTAGATTCTTATTAATTGTAAAAATTAACTATAATAATAAAATGATTTTATTTTATAATAATATGATCATATTTGAATAACTATGATATATATGAGTGTCATGCCGAAAAATTTTAAATAACTATAATACTGTATAATCATGTTCAAAATATAATTCATGAATTCAAATTGTCTGGAAACAAGATTCAAAAAATTATATCTATGAGAGAATAACATAAGAATATGAATAAGAATAAAACTATAGAATATCATATTATTATCTTTTAAATATGTAATTTCTATTATGAAAGGATAATAATTTTGATAAAAAATTTATTCCCAATCCCATGTAATTAAACTCATTATGTTCAAATTCAAAAATGGGAGTAAACTAATAAATAATTTTCTTTTTTGAAAAAACTCTTTATATCCTTTCCTAATTGGAAAATTATATATAAACATAAACATATACATATTAGGGTTATAAAATAACCCACCCCAGATCATTATTACTTTTGTGTTCCACATCAAATAAACCATGTAATAAAAACCCCATGTAATTAGAATGCATTTCATTTCATTTTTAAATGGAATAGAATATAGAAAAAATAATAATTATATCAATTAACATAACATTAAATAACCCTGAAGAATAAATGGGTATTGATTGAAATTTCTTAACATTATTGGAAGACACAATTGATTAATGGTAATATAGAATTTCTCGATTAAATCATATACAAGATGTAAATTCAATTATGTCAGTAATTTCAATAATAAAGTAATGTATTACTTCTATGTGAACACCCTTCAGTAACAGAAACGGGAAACATGTAATTAAAAATGTAAATCCATTAGTATAATTGATTTTACAATTCATTGTTGATGGTTAGGAAAATAAATAGAAATGATGGATCGTATAATTCATAGAAAAGAACATTACATAATCCACCTTAACACTATTTATGGATGGTAATATTTGAATAATATCCATTAATCATGAGGATATGTAAAAATGTATATATATGTTTAGGAAATTTAATATTTAAGAGTTTTAGAAAAACATCTTTTAAAATAATATTTTTTCAAATCATTTAAAATCATTTTTAAAAAAGTATTTAAAAATTATAGAAAAAAAATTTATTACATAAAATTATAAACCATATATAATATTCCTCATAAAAATTGATAATTTTATCAGAAATAACTGTTCACATAAAATAATGACATAAAATGAATCTTTAGACAAAATTTATAATGTTATTATAAAAAGAATATGTTACATTTCACATATAAAATATGTTTTCTAAAATTTTATGTTAATACCATCGAAAATATACCTTTTCAAAATAAAATCAATTATTAGATCACTAAATCATATTTTCGTTTCATCAAATAAAATCTTGTTAAAAATTTTAATTTAAAATAGAGAGAAAACATTTTTAAAAGATATTTGTAAATACATTTTTTTTATAAATTCATTTCATAAAATTCATATTAACAATTGTTTATGAAAATGGAGTACAGATATAGATGAAAATAATTCAATATTATAAATATTATAATTAATATTAATATAGAATAACATTACTTGGAATGAATATAAGCTCATGTAAGAAATATTTCTTGGTAAAAATGTGCATAAATCTAACAAATGTAAAACAAATATTTAAAAAATTATTTTATCAAATAAGAGTTTTTTTATGATTCGAATAAAGTTCAACAAAGAAAAGGTATCAACACCATACACATAAGGTCATTTTAGGATATAATAATTATTTAAATGTATATTAATTTATGAAATAGTATGACCCACTGATTGGAAATTTAGTCGGTGAATCTTAAATAGAATTGGTAATATAAAAATAAAATGATCTTGATATGATAATAATGAAATAAATACTAAAATACCATGAAATGTAATTCAGGTTTACATCTGAATTTAAAAATTAATTTAGTACACCATATAAATGAAAATAGTTATTAGAATTTAAGAAATATTTTTTTAGAGTTGAAAATGTGATAAAAAATATCTTATTATTTGAGTATCATTTTAATCAAAAAATGAATATAATATGATTTAATGTTTTTTATTAATGTATTAAAAATATATTTTTTCTTGATTATTAGTAACATAATTAATATTTAGAAATAAATCTTTTAGAGAATAGTTAAACCATTCCTTGGAATTCAAGGTGTATAATTGGAAATATATCATAAGGGGATAATATTTGAGACTAGAAAATATTTCCTTGTTTCCATGCTTCTAAATGCACAAAAAACTCATATATAACCAAGATAACCATATTAATCACAAATTTTATATACTAATTAATATACAAAACCATTTATAATCACAAAATATAATTATTTTATAAATTTATATGAGTTATTGATTATCAATATTCCATATCTAGTGTGAGTAATCTTGAAAATTTTTAACTAGTTTTGTAATAGTGATGTTTTCATTAATTATTCATATAATGTTCAGAAAAATGAGTCCATGAATCTAATAGATTACATTACTTAAATTTTAAATCATATAAATTATTTTTATTGTATTTTTTGTTATGATTTTTGTTGGTGATATCTGCAGGGGACATGTTTCAGTGTTTTTAATGAACAAATGTTGCTATCATAAATGTTGAGATTAATATTAATGATAAAGTTTCAAAATGAAACATAAAATATTATACTTTATCTCTATATTACATTATATGAAATTTTATTCCCATTTTCATCTATGATTAAAATGATAGTGTTATTAAAGTATGTCGTTACCCCAATGCAATGAAAAACAAAACATAATTTATAGATGATTATTAAGAGATTGTATTGTAATATAATTATTAAAAAATCATAATGATCTTATGTATTATTTATTATTTTGATATACTAGGATTATAAATATGTATATTAATTAAATTACCAATAAAATTAAATATCATAATATAAGGAAAACATTTTTCTATCTTAAAACTCTATTTTAGATGGATGAATTAATAATAGTTTTGTTGTAACCACTTTATTTTAGTGATCATAAATTCTATTCTATAATTTTCATACAAGATCAATGTTTTTTTATAAAAAATTATTTTCTAGATAACATTGTGAATATACAAGGTCATGTGTTGATATACCATTATTTCCACAAATGTACTACAAGTAAATAAAATAAAAATGTATATGATAATTTTTCGTCAGTTCAATGGATCTACCAAATAAAGTAAATCTGAGTCGAATAAATATCCTCATAAATAGATAAAATATTGGAAATGACTACAATGGATAGATCTATTGATGAAGCAATATAAAATCATATATGTTCTATTGAGGAAATCTACATTATAAGTGATTGACCACTGGATTGTGAAACCCATAGACTATGATATAATTCAATGATAATGAAAATAGATTGAATTTACTTTCAGAACACATATTACAACAAAATAAATCTACTACAAAACAAATATACTACTAGAGAGATTATACCATTCAATTATCCATCAAATCTTTAGTACTTTTATGGTTCATATTTTAATTGTAATATAATTATTCTAATGAATAGTTAATGGTATTTAATACAATCATCGACATGTGTATTTAATAATAATTATTCAAAAACCAATATATATATTTATGAAATAAAAATACCAAACATTCTTAATTTTTTTCATAGTATAATGATCCGAGGGAAAATTAGAACATCAACTGAATAAACTGTGCAGAACTCTTTATTACAAGTATGAAACTAAGAGATTCCCATATTATTGATGTATTTATAGATAATATATAGATTCATATAGTGATTCATTTTCATTTTCTAACACACATGGGTGTAAGGATTTGGTAAATTCAAATAATAAAATTAGTAGGATTTTTGAAAACCTTAATGATGGAAAATTTTAATGTATATTTTGAGGTACCTATTCATGCTCTAATAAAAGATATATTATAGGACCTTTGAACATATAAATATATTTATAATGTAAACCACCATTTTTTCACATATTTAATCATTTTATCTTACAATTTATTATTTATATTTCTTGTTTTTTGTTTTATTAATATATTTATCTATAAATCATAGTACCCTTTACTTAAATGAAGTGTTCTCTAATATCTATCCCAAACACTATAATTTTTAAAACGATGAATCTTGTAGAAGTGGTAATGTAGGACCAGTGTTTTTTATCCAACAAGTAAATGTGGAAGAGTATTTTTTGACTAGATAGCCTTTGGAGATATTTATAAAAAATGATCTAGTGTTTGGATTAGGTTTATTATATAATCAAAATCTTGGAATATTATGATTTTTAGGTGGAAGGTATTATGTTTTCTCTTCTAACTAAACACCATTTTTAATTAAATTGTGTGTTTTTTAGTTTGTCATTTTTTATTTAATTTTTATAACGGTAAAAAAATTTAATCAGTATACAAACATTTCCTGTGATAGTTAATCAAAACATGTGCCTTATATAGAGTTTTTATTAATTAATTATGTTTCAATGTTAAATTAATTTAAAATATTTTTTAGTGGAATAAGTATCCCCACTGAGAAGATACATAAAAAATAAAATTATATATTTATTATTTTTTGATTAACATGGTTTTTTATTATTTTTGATATTTAATGTATTAATTTTTTTAGAAAAATATTATGAACTAAATTATCCAACATTTTATTTTTGTCTATTTGAATAGAATTTGGAATGAGGGTGTTTTCAAAATACACATTCACCATGATCTGGTTTCAAAATAAAGATATTAAATTGTTGTTTTTTATAAATGAAATTCATTATGGATAATAATAGAAAAATGGTAACTTCCACTAAAATTCCTCACTATATTAATGGTACCAACATTGATCAATGGACGTTTAAAATTAAAATTCTATATTGAAATAATTGATTATGAAATTTAGATTTTCATTATGGACAAAATTGTATTACATAAATTTGATAGAGGTAGATGTAGTGATCAAAATAAATCATCTTATAACAAAAACATTAAATATATGAATATTTTATATTTTCATTAGGTGTTTAGTAGTTAAATATAATTTATTCATGAACCAATACATTTTAGTTTTAGGATACATTAAATATTTGTCATGATGGAACAAAAAATGTCAACGAAATGAGGTCAAATTTACATACTATTAAATATGATACCAAAATGATTAGAAATTATGTGTCAAATTTAAATATGATTTTCATGTTCAATGAGATAAAGATCAAGATGAACTCACACTGAAACTTAATTATTGAAAAGATCAAGTTACTCGCATATTTAATTGTTTACCAGAATAAGGGATCTAACGTTAGATTCAAATCGAGAGTAATGGGATATAATTATGTTTTCAATGAAAGAACCTATTGGAAGTCTCATGATGTATTAATAAGAAGATTTAGTAAAAATGGAAGAATAACATGATGTAAATTGGAATTATGTATCCTTAATGATTTATAACACATTTTGAAAAGGTGAAGATTAGATAAGAAAATATATTTAATGGAGAATAATCTTCATATACTGATGATGATATGAAATACAGATCTAGTTGAACCAATAAATTTTAGAAAATTCACAAATTAATCAACAATACAAACTATAAATAAATGTGTGATAATAGAGGAATATTATGAAATGAACAAATATAGATGATAATAAAAATTAAATAATATAATCAGAATGCAATTGAAAAATTCATGAAAATGTAATATATCCTATGTTAATATTTATGAAAAAGAATATGGAGAGAAAGACTAAGTATAAAGAAGATATGAAGGAATATTTTAGTGTTTAACAGGATATCTCAAGTGATGCACTCTAAAAAATTACAAGGAAATCATGATATTTAAAAAATATGTTTTATGAAATACATATATAAGGTTTCTAGTATATTTATTTCAAAACTATTTAATTAATTATAATCATTTTTAATATGAAAATTTTAATGAATTTGAGCACTATAATATGTTGGATGAATCATTCAATAAACTGAAATATAAATTGAATAGTTTTAATAAGAATAATTCCATATATTCTCACATTTAAATCAATCTTATTATCGATAAGGAAAAATTTTCAATTTCTAAATGAAAATAATGAGATATAATTATCTAATGAAAAATTACAAGGGGAAATAAGTAAATTTGAAAAAGATTAAATCCTTGAACCCAAATAATTGGAAATAAAATTTTTCTCAAATATACTAATCGAATATGATATCATCTAGAAAAATTAAGGATTATTAATGAAAATTAATTTCACATTCCATTTCTACTAATTCTATTACTTGTCTTTATTATGTTAAAAATACTAATTTTTTAATATCTAAAACTCTCTGATATTCCAAAAACATAACATTTATAAAATTATTGATTAAAAAACCACTTGTTATTAAATTTTCTGGACTATGAAATTGTACACATAAATGTCATTTTTTTGGTTAAAATATATTAATTTCATCCTTCTTGAAATGCCTGAATAATAACTTATTGTCATTGGATATTGGATTCTCCAAATAGATTACAAGAGACTATTCGTTTTTTTAAAGTTGAGGGTACAAGCCCCACAAATTTATTTATAATAGAAGGTCAAAGGGAGAAATACATGAGAACAGTGCAAGAAAATACATTAAAGTTCCCTCCCTTAGAGAACAATATTTTCCCTTATCTTGTCACCAATTTTGCGTTCTTGGTCTCTTAATTCATTCCACATTTTGTAGCTAAGACGCCCCCGTCCTCTTCCTCCAGAGTAGCGGTCTAAAATCTCTCGATCTTGCTGCAATAGCATTTCAATATCTTCATCAGAGCTAGAAGTTTGATCATCTTACTTCTTCTTAATTTCTTCTTTTCTTTGCTTTTTATTTTGGCTTCTTGTTCTTTCTTGTTGCCAATTGAAATCCCTTATTTCTATTTTGTCATCTTCATTCTCCACTAAATCAGGTACCTACATATTGGCAATATGATATTCACAATACACTCCCACCGAAGGAGTCATGATTCCAGCCCCTGCCAATGGCTCCAAATATCCTAGTACAGGAGAAACACGATCAGTATTAGAAGACGTATTATAAAATTTAAAGGAGAAACAGTGTGATCAACATCCCTGCTTGTGGATTTGAGCATCTTGTATCCAGAATCCTCTCAACATTAGGAACACAGTCCATATTTGCCTTATTTTTTTCATAAATATCTTTGCTAATCCTATGTGTCAGAGTCTGAGATGTAGCCAATGCTACATTCTATTTTTGTCCAGAATCAGAACCGGTTTGAAGATCCTTCTGAGAGTTCCCTTGTGATCCCATATTTGTTCCAACAATATCTATGGTAGTCTTAGGTATCAGAGTCTGATATGTAGCCAATGCTATATTCTATTTTTTTCCAGAATCAGACCCAGTTTGAAGATCCTGTTAAGAGTTCCCTTGTGATCTCATATTAGTGCCAAACACCTCTGTGGTAGTCTGCTCTGTGCCCAATTTTTCAGAACATACATAAGTATGCACTGGATATTCCAAATCCAAAACTTCCCTATCCTCTATCATATTCTCATCCCTAGATTGAAAGGGTGAAGGGGCATCTCCCTGCACCTCAATCTCAACCCAGGATTTCTTAATTTGATTCCAGGTCTTATTAAAATTCAAAGAGTTTGTAACTTCAGGTCTTGGGACATCATTACTGTTAGAATCGGTAGGTAAAATATCTGTGTTCTATTGATCCATAACAACAGAGTTGGGCTTCACTCATTCATCCTTTCCACATGACTTAGATTCATGTCCTCTAAGGAAGTATATACTACACACTATAGATTTTCTACACATTGTAGCATCATGAACTAAAACCTTACATGTTTGACAGAATTTAGGTGCCCTCTCAAACTCAGTTCTCAGCTCTAATTCTTCATCATCTGTGTATGGATAAACCTTATCAACAAGTGTTGAGCAAAGATCAATATCAATGAGGAATCTATCATAATTACTGAATCTAACCATTTCTGAATCTTTATCCATTCTAATAAGAACTCCAATGGAAAGTTCAATATCGTAAAGTATTATAGGATGCCGTAAAATAGAATTAAGACCAAAAATCTTGATCCATACCTGAGATAAGGTGTTACATAATTCAGAAGGGTTGAAACTCTTGTCCCATTTTTGGATGTGGAAAGCACCTGGCCTAAAAGAGATTGAGCCGAAGCACCAGGATCTGAGTTTGAGATTTGCAGAGGGGAAAATTAAGTGGTAATATCCTTTTCCAAGAGAAACACACTACCATGAATCAAAACAGCAGACATAGACACATCTTTGCAGAAGATAATATATTTTCCAGGGAGTAATTCCCTTCAAAAGAATCAATCTTCAAATAATAGAGTGCTCTCCAAGAAGCAAACACTCCACAATCGCAGTGGAATATGCATTGACATGATCCACATATCCCCTTTTTCTAATGCCTGCAAGTGAGCTTTTGAACTGGGAAAAAGACCTACTAACTTCACTGACCTCGGGTATGTTTGAACCTGGTTTTCTAGGATCAGCTCCATTCATTCCTGATGCGTGTGTATGAGAGTTGAATCTCCAAGGTAGTAGAAAGCCAGTCACCATATCCCATCGCTTCCGAAAAACACTAATTTCTATGAGAGAGTGAGAGCCGACATGACATTTTCATCCCCTGCCAAGAGACTATTCATTATTAGTTAACCTAATAATGAAATATGGTGGACATTTCCACGTTGGTAAAAATTACAATGGAAAAATAATTGTACATGATGACATTGGTATCTTTAATTATAATGTTTTATTTTTGGATGGAAAACATATAAGTTTATTATAATCTCATAGTTATTTGGTGATGTATTCATATGTAAAATTTTTAAATAATACCTCAAAAATTATTTATTCTAACAATTTTGTAGATTTCACTAAATTTATAAATGATTATGTATATGCTATTAATTTATATTCTATGTCTTATCAATACATTTGATCATACATGAAAATTTCAGGAACCCATCTCAACAACTGTCGAAACAAAAATTCTCTTCCAAATCATATATTTTTTTTCAACTTATCATGTCTTAGAGTAGGTTTACATGAATTTCATTGATAATCTAGTGTTTCATTCTTAATTGATAATGACTATTTTTATGCGCTAGAAGAGGAATTTTATAGATAAAAATTTGTAATAAATCTAACTCAGAGAAGTTATTCTTTTAACTATTTTAATATGTATTCCAATTTTGTATAAAATATTACTGAAATAGGAATTAAGACCTTATATTGTGATTTTATTCATGAGTATCAAAAAAAATTATAATTATTATTCTATATAAGTTGCTATAATCATAACATTTCATAACCTAGAACCACAAAATAAAATGGTGTAGTTGGAAAAAATAATATAAGCATTCAATAAATTTTTTGTATCATGCATAATGACTATGATCTAACTATTCAATAATTTTTAGATGTTGTGAATATAAATTGATACATAATCAATAGACATGTTAAATGAACAATGAAAATTAAAACCCCATATATATTATTGAATGGAAAAAAACCAATTGTTAATTACATGACAGTTTTGTGCTTGAATGTAATTATTATCAATACAAAGGGATATCTTGAAAAATCTCTTCAATGAGTGATTAATGGTGTTTCCATGGATATTCAACAACAAGTAATTCATATAGTGTATTTAATAATAGAGAATATATTTTTGTCAAAACTGTACATTTGAAATTCTATGATAAAAATTTGAAGGATTCAATAAATTCATTATAAATCCTTTAATAGGATCTATATAATCTGAATGAAAATGATAAACCATGAAACAAGGAGAAAATTAATATAATTCGGATGAACTACATAATCCTAAATTTATAGTGGAAAATGATATATTCATCCCTTCTTTTACTAGAATCTTTATAACTCATAGATATACAAACACATATGTTGTTGTTAGAGACGTTGATAGAGTAAGTCAAACTAGATATTCTTATTGAAACTACAATTAACATCATCCTTCCATTTAAATATTTATCCTATGAACATTAATGTTGGAATTAATGATGAATTCTATATAAAGGACATGATAGTTGCAATCTATTAATTTTAATGATCAATTGTTTTGAATATATTAAACTGAGATGAAAACATTCTAACCATTGGAACAAAATGGGTGTTTATAAATAATTTTGACTTCATATGGAACCATAAGAAGAGTAAAATCTAGATTGTTTTCACAAGTATATAGTCTTAAAGAAAATATTCAATATAGGAAATCCTTTCCACTACTATAAGTACAAAAATCTATTAAAATGATTCTTAACTATGAATCACATTTGTATTTGAAACTATATCAGATGGATCTTAAGGGTAAAAATTTAATTAGTCAAATATTTGGCGATTTTTCGTTTGAAAACACTAGGGAATTAAAAGTACACATTTTCTAAATAAATGATTTAAATTAACGACATAATTATTTGGATGAAAAAAACTCATAGAGCATTTAATGATATGACTAAATCTTTTAAAAATTCTAATGTTTTTTCATATGTAATTTCTGACACTAATTTATTTATTAAAATAATTAAAAATATGTTTTTTTAGTTCACAATGATTCTTAATAATAATAATTTTAGATCTTCAGAAAATTCATTGCATATTTCTTTTTCCAAAATGATGCATTTTTAATTATAATTAAATTGCATTGGTGTGTAGATATTCCAAATTATATTTCATGTATTTTAAAATGAATATGTAATTATTTTGAATAAAATAATTTACATAATATAACTTTAATTTTGTATTGATTGAAAAAAGAGTAGTTATAGGCTCGTGAGTACAACTAATAAAATGGATCATGATGAATCTGTAAATTCATTTTAATAAATAATATATATATATAGGTTTAGATTCATTCTTTATTTATTATATACATTATTATTTTTTATGTTTAGTTTATGTATGTGTTTCTTCTTTCATGAAAATTTTAATAAGTCGCATTTACCTATGGTCAAAATAATTTTTGAATAAATCATGTACAAACCCTTTTTATTACTAGTTAATAATATAGGATATGCATTTGATTTATTGGGTCATTTAGATACATAATTTTGTGGTTGTATTCTATCTATAAAAAGATAATTTGTAACATGTCACCTTATGGCAAAGTCACAAGTTTTAGAGTGTTTTTAAGAATAGAATTTCTACTATAATGCCTAATACTGAAGTTGAGTATATAGCTATAGGATAATTTTGTGAATAGATTCTATAGATGACACACAATTAGGTTAACTATTAATTTTTTTAATTTATAAAATTACATATTTATTATAATATAGCATTTGAAATAAAATATCTCCAAGAATAAGGTATTTAATTCATAGACCAAACATATATATAATACATAAAATTATGTGATATCATTTCCAAAACCATGATATAACTCATGAATTATTTGAAAACTAAACATCATATTTCTATTATGTTTTATAAGAATTCAAATTCAAAAATATTAAGATATATTATATATAAATATTTAATTTTAAACATTGGTTTGTTATTTCTCTTTAGATTTAATCTTTCTAGTTGAACCACCATTGGAGATCAATCATTATTGTTCTACCATTGTTAAATGACCATTGATGACCCACAATTGGTGATCCTCTATTTATGATCCGACATTAGAGATCCACCATTGGTGATATACAATTGGAGATATACTCTAGGTGGTACACTGTTGGAAATCCATCATTGGTGATCTATATTTAGAGATCTACCATTGGAATGTCTACCATTTTTGTTTACTACCAATATTATTTTCATCAATTTAATATCTATTAGATTTATTTATATAATATTTATAATTATATTTTACAAATGAAAAAATTAAATAAAATAGGAATTGTTGGACCGTCTCACTAATTCCATTATTGAATCTCCCAGATTTCTTTCTCTCTCAACTGGAAAAGCTATATACATTCGACCTTTTCTCTTATACCCCATAAAAAGGTGATAGTGAAATAAACATAAATTTCATATCATGAAGGATTATATCCCTCAATGAAATTAGGAGTTGTATTTTGTTTAACACTTCTATCGAACCATAAAACCAATAACTATAGAATTGAGTAATTCATGGAAAAAGATAATGATGTTTAATGGTTATTTTAAATAATTTCCCCTTTACTAATTGTGATACAAGAGTAAGGATGGATCGAAGGGTTTATATGAAATTAATATCTAATCTATCATATGAATTTTTTTAGTTTTAATATTATATATACTATAATATAGGATAGAATAATTATTCCATTTTAAATTAGATTGGAGGTATAGAAGAAAAAGTTTGTGTGAAAAAATAGGAACGATGCCTCAATGTATGAAATTCAATGATTTATTCCCAGTGATAGTTTGTTTTTCATGTGTGAATATTATCAACTAGAGTTAACTAGAAATAAAACTATTAAAATCAATTCAATAATAGAACTTGATAAAGAGGGTGATATTTTTTTCTATTAATCCAAAATAATATCTATCTAGGAAGAATGATTTAGCATAAAGATGCACCAAGACATGTTTTTTTGTATATCTTATGAAAGGACTGGATAATATAAAACATTGATGATTTTTAATGTCCCATATTTTAGAGATGAAAAAGGTATTATATAGGTCTACTTTTTTGATATATCATAAATTTATGTCATCGATGATGGAAGCTAATGATCTTGTACCTAATGATAAAGGGTAAATAATCAATTGTGGAGGTACCTATCATAGTCAGCTTACATAATAAAGGAAGAAGGTAAATTAGAAAAATTATATGATGAATTGTGTTGTTTAAAATGATAATAAATATATGATGTTCTACCTTGTATAAAACCATTCTAGTCCAAGAGATATGGTTGATACTAGATTGGATCCCAATGAATTGGAAGTTTATTCCTCCAATAAAGATATTGTGAAATTATAATATAAATCTATAGAAGAGGATAAGGTGGTATTTATATATAATAGGGTAGTAAACCTAATGTGGTAATAATCCCCAATAATTCTTTTAGACATGCTATTTTATCTTGTTATCTATATACTATAGAATGTTTCATAATAAGGTTGAAAATTACAAAGAGACTGAAGTATTTGGAGAAGGAAAATCTAAAACATCTTCTTATAAGATATCAATTTTTTTTGAAGAAAATAATTCATTTTATGGATATTATAATGGTGTTGGTGTTGTAAATTTCATTGATGAAATAAATCACATTACTCTCTTCATACTCATATTTTAGGTAGGTCTAGGGAATAAGGACATGCTTCTGGATTCCATACGGTGTAGGCAAAAACAACTGAAAGTTCAAATTAAAATGATACTAAGGTTATAGTTATTAAATATTTGAATGATAATGGAGATTATGTTCAATATTCTGAAATTTTATATAAGGATGTTGGATATGATTGACATGATGAAAATGTATCTCATAGAGGCAATCAAAAAGATCTTTTTATGGGGGTAATTTCCCAGGATCTTTTCCACATGGTAATAAATATTAATATTTTGATACAAATTATGGTGATGATGAGTATTATCCTAGATACCTACCCATATAGGGTGGAGTGTCTATCTTGTTTTATAGACACAAAACTAAGGGTTCTTTTTATGGATAAATATATGAGGCTGGATAGATGGAATCCTTTTCCAATGGTTATTATGTTGCTATTCATGTACACATGGGGGATGATCAAACTAACCATGATGGGATTTCATAAAATATAAATTATTATACTATACTTATTTATATCAATAATGAATATTTAGAATCTTTTTGAGTCATCTTGTTTACATATTTAGATTGGATGATCAGATCTACAACTCATAAGATGACCTAACATAGTGAAGATAACACTATATGGAAATTTTATTTATTAATCTCTCATATCTATCATTACATGGTATTTAAAATTCATGAATGGTAGATTTAGAATAGTTTTCTCCTAATGTGATGGAAGAAGGAAAATTTATCATGGAGGAAATGATAAGGATTTTCATTGAAGGGAATACATATATACTGGAGATGTTTGAGTTATTACCTAATACTTGTTCTTCAACATCAAGTGATCCAACTAATTCACCACCATATTATGAGAATGGGATTAAATCTATTATTACAAATGAGGTGAATTATTTCCATAGTAATATTTCTTCAACTAACATGGAATAGATTTAATAGATAAAGTCCACTGGTTATCACTTCTCTAATATGTTTAAAGAATATTTTAATGGGGACACTTATGATATAGATAAAATCACTAATGATAATAAATATTAACTTTCCCAAATTAATACAAATTATGTTTTTAAAGTGGCATAAAATGCTAAAAGTCTCCTCGGGAAACCTAGGGAGCCCTCATTGCGAAAACCCTAACACTCTCAAAAAGGGTGATGACTAGATTTCCTCTCAAAATATTTAGTGAGTTATGTCGTATATTATTCCTGAATCGAAAAGAACTTTTTAAAGAATATATTCATAAAAGGATAGAGGAAATTTGTTTTCTAATGATATCATAAATCATGATCCACTAGACAAAACAAAAGGGATTTATTTCCACAAAAAACATAAATGTTATGATCAGCATCATACATCCTCACAAAGACACCTACATACGAAAATCATGATGATAGAGGTTTCTCAGTTGAGGCTATCCCTAAATCCCTACCTCAACATGAAAAAACGTGTATGTCTTCTATTATGGCGTGAATTTATTATCTTCATAAGATAAAACACGGCAAACTCATGATCTATAACATTAAAATACTTTATCGTTGGGGATTTTTAAACAGTATTCTAGTACCATTAGGTAGGGATTATTTTCATGTTATGTTGACCTCTCAGGATGACTTATATCGGGTGTGAAATATAGGGAACATTCAAATTAAGAGTGTATTTATTTTAATATCTTAATGGTATTACGATTTAAAATCTTTCAAACATAGGAACTCTGTGGTTTAAATTTAGTGTGTGTGCATGGTCTGAATAGATACTTTTGGAACATAAAGACATTAAATGAAATCTCATCTTTTATTGTTTTACCACATGATATTGATTAAAGAACATTAAATTTGAAATTTGGTCTCTATGATAGAGTCATGGTCAAGTAAAATTTAGATTCAAAACATCCACAAGTTACTATATTTAATTCAAAAATTTTATTGAATATAAATTTAGATCAAATATAAACACTGGTCTCCCTTTTGTGAATTATGAATTGTTATATGTCATTCTATACTGAATTGTAGAATAGTGAAAAAAATATCACCAAACTAATGAAAAATAATGGACAAAAGTAAAGAGGCACAAAAAGGACAATGTTTATATCTAAGACGGAACCAATACATAAAAAAAGTAACATGGAAGATGGTTAAAAAATAAATAACAGGAACCTCGCATAAGAGGACTTCAAAAATACATATGATGAATTGGTGGATTAATTGGGAAATGAAAGTAATGAAAAATTAATTTTTCAATAAATAGTGAAACTTGTCATGGATATATTCATGATGAGTCGACATGAATTAGATCTAGAAGAACCTAAATCCTGTAAAGACACAAATTATGCAACTAAACATATTGGAAGCACTACTGGCCTTAAATTTCATTCTGATGTTCCAAATTCTATTACTACCACTGAAAATAAAGAACATCGACCCCTGATGCAACCAAATATAAATGGTTATAAAACAAATATTCATGTAAGATTTTATTCAAATTATAAATTTGTGGTCATTACCTCCTAAATGAAGGTAGAGATAATCCATGCCCAAGAGATGGTTTAGAACAAATTCATTGAAGGCATTGTCCCTAATCATCCTGGAACTCACTCAATGGAGATACAAGGACATAACAAAATTCCTTTTTGTAAAACATATAGACATATACATACTTCATCCCATAAAACATTCCCGAAACCACTTATATCCATATAACTACCCCATTGGGAATAAAGGGCGGGACATGGGAAACCAATCAACAAGGAATTATTTCTAAATAGAGATCTATATGATAAAAAGCCACCCATGAGGATAATAAAACCCCTTAATCAATTGAAAAAATGAATGATGTTGGCAGAAATTACATGAAATAAATCAATGATAAGAATACATATAACAAACCTAATTATTATAGATAACACAATGGTGATGATGATGTATCTATTCAACAAGTTTGTGGTGAAGAATCAAACACTGGACAGAAGACAAGAATGGTAAACATGATAAAATTATTTCCCCTAACATTAATTTGATCAAATAGGACAGAGACTCAATAATAATAAAGGAGAAGCTTTTAAAACCTCCAAAGAAATATACTAGTAAGATGAACTCCCTAGGTAAAAATAAAGGGGGCGAACAATCACAATAATATGTTCAAATGAATATTCCCTATTTTAAATGTCAGTGTATTACTACCTATTACACTATTACAACATTAAATTCTTTTATTCATGAGAAAACCCAAACAAATCTATATGCCTAATGTAAAAAATCCTTCTATAATTAATGGTGTAGAAAATTTTAATTACACTCTTATTTAGGATACTTCTAAGAATAGTTCTATGTATTCACTTGGGATCTTTTATCACTCCTATTTAATCAATGAGATGTTTTAAATTTTAAAACTCAATCGCTCACTCGTGATATATCTTTTCAAAAGATACATATCTTCTGTACCTTTATTTATGCCAACATCAAAAACCAATACAGGGGATCTTAATGAAAACACCTATTTTTTAAATTACAATATACAAGATCCTTGGACCATTCTTAGAGAAATTAATGCAATGCATTGACCTATTAAAAATGTTCATAATCACTCTAGCATTTCTTCTAAAAAAGATAAATCATGTATGGAGGGAAAAAATCTCATTGAGATAAAACATGTAGGATCCAAATATACATGGTAACAAAGAAATCAGAATATAAATATTTATAGTAAACAAGATTGCGCTTTCTAAAACATCTAATCCTTTATTAGCATGGATACTATTTACATTAACACATATCCTAGAAAAAACTCAGATCGCTCCCAAATTATAGTTAGTCTCAATACTAGAGTATCCATGCCCAGATTTCAATTTAGATTAATCAATTCATGGAACTATTTAACTGATTATGATATCAAGGTTATGGAAAACATGAATTATATAAATATTAACTTTAATGATTTTTCATGTATTTTAAAATTAACACATTAAAATATGAAAATAAATTCTTGGTTAAATTAAAGGGTCAACCAAACTAAAAATAAAATAACTTTATTGAAAAAATCTCCCAATCAAATTCATGTTCACTCCATATGTTTGGACATTTCTAAGGATTCTAAATATAAAATTGATCATTGCAATAATTTAAACTCTCTACTCACCTTATAAGATAATATATGAAAACATACATTCAAAATTAATAGACTCAATGATGGTGATAAAACACAAAACTTTTCAATCAATTGTTATGAACTAAGAAGTCTTGTAGACCCCTTACCTTACTTATATTTGGAGATCAGGTCATTCGATAACGTGGAAGATTTTTTAATTATGTTTTCTCTAAAATGATTAATATCATTAATGGTCCTAATCTTAATAAAGACATAAATATGGATATAATTCCTATAATATTATGAAATAAAAGAAAACTCTCTCTTGAATATCATTTCTATTGAACATGAAATCTAAGAGGAATTCTTTTTCATAAAAAAGGATAGTTCCCCAAGTCTAGATGGCATCAGTAATGATTTTTTCGAACTATATTTCGATATTTTCTAGTATGATGTTTGTAAACTGATAAATACCTTTTTTTCAAAAGAATACCTTCCTCAAGGGAGTAATGCTCAATTATTCTATCTTAATCCAAAAGATTGAAATGGTTTAGAAATTCATCTCATCAGACCCATTTCTCTCATTAAGAATATTTATAAAACCATTTCCAAACATTTAGCTAATATAATTTATCATATTTCTATAAAATTAATATCATGGAACCTATTTGGAGTATTTAAGGGAAGAAACATCCAAGACTGCATCTGCCATACCTCTAAAAGTACAAACTTTTTAAAAAATACTAATAGAGATGTAGTATTTTAAATAAACTGTGTTTTAGGAAATAATTTGATACCATGGACTAGAGTTTTATTTTCAGAGTTCTTATAATGTTTGGCTTTAGTGAAAATATTCTTAACATAATTAATTCTCTTTTTACGTCTTCTCACATCTCTATTTTGATTAATGGTTCTCCAAAAGGCTATTTCAATTACTCAAAATCCATCATCCCAGGGACCCTCATTCTAATATCCTTTTTGTTATTATTGAGGACTACCTTAGTAGGATCATCAATAACTAGGTTGACCAAGGTAAAATTAATCCCATCATTTTTACAAAAAAGTTAATTTTTCTCTATGACATATTGAATATAGATGATAATATTGTATTCCTTCAATGGGACAAAATGAACTTCCAAATTCTAAAATATTCCATCACACATAGTGATAATATGTCTAGGAAATTCATAATCATTAAAAAATCATCCATTTTATTTGTTGATAGATTTTCTACAACCAGAATGACTAGTATAACAACTAACCTTAGAAAAAATTATCTCTCCTCTTTATGTAACATAGAGTTTAAATATTATAGGTAATTCATAAATGAAATTACTTCTCCAAAATTTTATACCAAATTAATAATCAAATCTCCATTTTGAAATGAAAATATCTATCAATGGTAGGCAGACATTGTCTTGTAATGAACACCATTGATTTTAAATTGGTTTATTTGATGATGATTTAGAAATGGTCTATTAAATGATTTATAAATGATAATAGTGAAATGAATTTCTTTAGAGTAGAAGAACTATGTAGAGAAAACATCTCACTATTACTTGGAATAATTGTTGATGGCCCCTTGACAATGGTGGACATGTATTAAAATAATTGGACTCTATAATCAATCCACTAAATTTTAACACATTTGGAACCTTATAAACAATAATTACATGGCATCGAATTACTTTAGATAATGATTCTATAACTAGTTCAGAAATGGTA
The DNA here is from genome assembly GCA_963277665.1 of Viscum album. Classification (NCBI taxonomy): domain Eukaryota; kingdom Viridiplantae; phylum Streptophyta; class Magnoliopsida; order Santalales; family Viscaceae; genus Viscum; species Viscum album. The sequence continues at coordinate 370,721,784 of OY728142.1, read as the reverse complement.
TGATGATTTACATGGACTCTTCAATCATTCCTTCCATCAAGAACTCTCTCTCTAAAATTATGTCTCACTCTAGTTGGGTTGTTAACAAATAATCCTCTTTGAAGATTTTTTTGGATATGTAGAATTGTTACCAACTTTCCTCTATGATTGATTCCATGAATGAATCTTGATATATTAATTTCTACATAAATTATTTCATATAGTCATCAAATATGGATTTAAAAAATGATTTCAATACTATTACTACCAACTACCCTTTTGTCAACACTGATGTTTTTTGGTTTGGGAACCAAATAAAAATGCTGGTATATACTATAAAAATTACTATAACATAATTTTTATTACACAATCCATGATTTTTCCTGGTAAAAAATGATAACAATAAATGGGTTAGACCCTCTAGATTTACATTGGTCCAGAGACCACAATAGAGTAACCACTAAATATTTTCTTCAAATATTAGGTATTCATATTTATTCAATATGTCATATATATGATAAACATAGATATGATGATGACCACATATTCATATCTTGAGCTACTACTTATGCTATATAGAAATACATATATTAAATTATTTATCTCTAATTGATAGGTTTGGACACCATTATGCTTCATCTTCAATAATGCACTAATATATATGCCTCTGCCCAAATTGGACATATTTTTGATGCAACTGTTTCCATATTGGTTCACATCATTTTTCACAAGTGAAATTATATCATTAATAAAAATAATACACTTAATCATCATTCTTCTAATATTAATATCTTCACTCCTATCACAGATGACGGAATAGTAAAAATATTTACCTCCTAAAACACTGTCATGCACATTAATATTCTTCATTCGATGGGAATCAATGGAATATTTTTCCAAATGATTGTTATGTTGGAGGTCTTCTATAAACCCCTGATCCATGGATAGATCAAACTTCATGTGTATGGTGATGAAAAAGAAAAACTAGGCCCCAAGGGCTACGGTATTGTGTGTTGTAATCACAATGGGATGATCATGGGATACTGGTATAGTTCATGTGGTCTTGCCCCGTCTTTAGAAGCATAAATGTTCTCCCTCATAATTTTTTTCTGTCACATCTAGAAAAAAAGTATGGAATAAAAAATAATTTGAAATTTAATAACATACCATTATGGAAGCCCTTTGACATGTGGTGGTTCACTTGGCACAGTTCATCATTACTAGATGTATTGAGTGACTCAATGAACTAAAAGATCTAAATCATGTAATCTCCCATGCTTACCGCGAGGTGAACATGGCTGCAGATGGCCATTACTATAAAGGTGTAAACAATGATATTGCATTCATGGATAACCGCCCTGTAGATCTCATCCACCTACATGAAAAGGATTATAATAAATTTACCTCTTTCATACTATTGTAATATTGTTTTTCATTTTATATATTTTAATGCCTTTGTATTTTGGCCAAGGAAACATCATTTAAAAAACATATATGGTTTTCAAATCAAAATTTAATCTCTTCCATAGAATCTAGGAATTCTTCCTATATCAAGGGGATTCAATATAATAGAAATAAATTCATTTTATATTCCCCTAAATCAGAAAATTTTATGTTATAGAAGACAAGTTTAATAAATGAAATGGAGCTAGGTAGAAATATCATTAATGTTTTATTACCTCAATGATGATATTGTTTTATGCATATAGTATGGTAGAAGTAGAACCTGCTGTTATAAAAATGTCTTCTCCCATATCTACAACATCTTCATCACACCTTCTGGGATAGTTGAAAACTTTTGGGATGAATCTGATTGAGGTAGTCAACATATCAGTCATATATTATCCTGAGATCTTCCTCTTGATAATTAAAAACCTTTAGCTTTCTCCACTGAACATATATTAATAGGAAAACAAAAATACCATGTGGTTGTCTTTATTAACTCAATATAAGATATGATTCCAAATTTGATTACATTTTATAGGTATTTTACATTTTAAATTTTCATAATTTTTGACGTATAATATTTGAATTTAAAATCTTGTATAATATTTTATATTATACAACATTATATATTTTTACTATTCTTATATTTTTATTTCCATTTATTTTTTTCTAATCCGAAAAATGACGTGTATACTTGATAGAATATAGGATGGTGTGTATCACATACCTACTTTGATATGTTATGAAGGATATTATTATTATTCCTCTAAAAATATGTTTGTATTTGTGTTTTATACGTGGTTATATATTACATGATATGTGATCATTTTAAATGGGGAGAATTCTTAATTGTATTTATTTCTATTATAAAAATAATGGTTATTAACCTTATAATATGATCAATGATTTATGATAGTAATTATTTTTCCATGTATGTTTGTCAAAAAACATTGTCATGTAATGATATACAGTCAATGGAACTAATCATACCACTGATTAAAATGATAAACCACTGGCCATACTTATCTACAATCAGGGAAAAAAATATTATATTAAACCAAACAAATAGTGGACAACATATTCTAATTAATAAATATACCTATGAAAGATCTATCTATGAATTGATTTACCCTCCCACATCTACCTCTTAGTAAATCTACTACATAAGTGATATACAGGTGAACTATTATTCCAGAAGTTTTTGCAACATTTCGTTGATGCTACCCCTAAAATGCATTTACCTCTAGAATAAATCTACCACTTGAATACATCTACTACGTAAATAGTTCTTCTTATAGAGATAATGTTCTATTCTGATATTAACATTAAATATTCTATAGTTGATGACGAGATTTTTATTCCAATTTATGTCCACAAATTTCTATATTATGGAATTAAATTTTGTCATCCACAAGTGGATTTAAGAATAATTATTCATGAACTACTCCATTATTGAATTGTAGAAATATTTAGATGATTCTTAATTATGTTTTCATTACAGGGATCATATAGATAATATGACATGTATCTATATAAATTTTTATGATCTCCTACAATTTTGTGCAGATGTATGAGATTCTAGTAATAGATATATATTCATATAGAATACATACCTTCATATTAATAAATAATTGTAATTTGTTACAAAATTGTGTGGATCGACTCAATACACCATTAGAAGGTAAATAGAATGAATTCTTTTGAATTTATTGATGATTTTTTTCCTATATATTTTGCAAAACCTTCTCATGATCTATTCAATGAAAAGTTTGGGGACCATTAAACATTTGAGCATATTCAAATCAATCAAAATAAAATTTTTTAGTGCTTTTTTATTTTCTATTAATCTTTATGTTTTATGTTTTAGATATCCTTAATAATCAATTTATATGTACAATGAAGTCTCCTTCACTTAACTATACTGTGTTAAAACAATCTATCTCAAAAATCATCATTTTTAAACCGATGGAAACTATGTATGAGGATGTATGTGTCGTGATATTTTTTTATCCACTATATAACCATTTAAGAGGCTTTGTTCATTGATATCCATTTGTGTTATTGATTGAGAACCCCAATTAAATTTCCGGATCATGTTTATTGTTTAATAATTTTCATGGAAGTAGGAGATTTTGAAGTGGAGGGGATTAAGTATCTCTTTGATATTGAAAGACTTATTCTAAATCATTTTTCTATAATAACAGTTTTGTCCTACATTTCATGGTTTGAAAAACATATTAATATTTCTTACATTTTCATGTTGTGTTGAAATCCTAATATTAGGTTTCTAGATTCAATAACATGTTAATTTAATAACCTATAATCATTTTTATATTTATAATATAATGGGATGAACAACCTTAATGGATTTCAGGTTTAAATGTATTATATTTTTTGAAATTAAATGTTTAAATCAAGTTGAATTATTTATTAATTTTTGATAAGTTATTTTAAAAATTATTAATATATAATATAAAATAAATTATCATATACTATATTTTTTTCACATATATTTATATTATTTCACCACCCATTTGAATATAAGTCTCCTTAAATTATTCTTTTTTGTGAAATCAACCATATCTATTCTATTAAATTTGTAATACTTCCCATTAAAGGACATGTTTTTTATATGATTAAATATATATCATTATTCGAAATTTAATGACATACAAATATAATATTTTAATTATATTATATTCATTATTTTTCTAAAAAGAATAATTTTAGCACTATTACTATAATCAATTTTTTTATAAATTTTCTTTCAATTTTCATTCTGATGTATCCATTACATGTTTACATGGTACCTAAAATAATTTAAAATTACATTATATTTATTTTTCATTGACAATTTATTTATATTTTATTTCAAATTAACATATTTATTACAAAAATATAATTTATATTTATTAATATTTCTACACTGATTTCAAATTTTCATCATGATTATTTTTCAATAGCGTAAAAATCCATTGATGATTCATTTACATGACTAGTTAGTTGGTATAATGAAGCCATAATATTTTTTATATGTATGGATTACTGTACTATGATATATTTATTTTCATGAAAATGATTTCATTATCTTATATAAAAAATAATATCATTGAATAATAATTTTTTTTCATGATTCTGAGTCTAAAGACCCATTTCATTATGTGTTCTTAAAATGTAGAAGGAATTTGATATTTTTTTTCTTTAGATTATTTTTCCCATGATGTCTAGAAGTGAAATTGAGATAGTGGTTAGAAAATGAATTCATTTGATTTTTTTTAATTTTAAGGAAACCGAATGACTTCATAAATATGTAACTACGTTTAAAGAGATAAATAAGATAAAAAAACAAGAATATAAATAGATGAGGATACAATAAAATATTGTGATTTTGGTGAGAGGAAGAAATTTATTCTACATTGTTGACTCCCTCCCATTTAGCTTGGTGATTTTAAATATTAGTTCCATTTACCGAGGGACACTAACACTACTATATAGGTATATGAACCAATATATAATTAATTTATAGGGGATCTTGGTAAATTTGATGACAAGTTATAGAACATAGTACAAGAATTGGGAATCTTAAAATGAATTAGTGAGTATAAGTAGTAAACAAAATAGGGAAAATGAGGTGATAAGAGAGCTGATATGAGTTCAACATGTACTTTCCTTAAAACTCAACGATGTAAAAATTTCATCTAGAATTGATAGCTAAAACCATTATTATCATCAATGAATATAGAATTTATCATCTTCATACAACAATACATATAACAATATAGTTCATCTTCTTGAACATTTGAGATTAGTAGTGAAATATTATTTATCTTCATAAAAAATAGAACATTTATATCCATCTTCATAAAATAGATATAAAAATATAAATTTATGAAAAATTAAAATATATTTCATAAATATTATTCCTCGATTTCTGTATGGAATCATATGAATTTTACATATATATATATATATATATATATATATCTTACATATAATATTTCCCTCTCTTCGATAAATACAAAATAAATAATTTCCCCAGTATAAATATTTTATTCTAAATAATCCCCATGAAGAATATATTCATTGAAGAATATATTATACTTATGCACATAATATATTTTATACGATGTATAAAATATCCAATTACAAGTTAAATTGTTAATCCTTTATATATCATGTTATTTTAATTTTAGTTTTTAAATATTTTTTCAAATGGTATTTGAAAAGATTGTTACTAAGTTTTAAAGGGTTTTGTAACTGGATTTCCATTCATTAGGTTATAATACATCATCAATTATTTTTTTTGGAATTGTTATTAGAGTATTGATTAATAAATAAAGATATTATATCTTTGATATTTTCATTTTATGATATAAATATTTTTCATGTAATGTATCCATTGATAAGTTTTCTATTCAATGATATGAAATTTTAAATGGTTTTCATTATCCTAGTCATAGTTTCTTAAGACACCATTCATGTTGAACCACATTTTTTCTTTGTATGGTATTATTAATTACCAATAAATTAATTTAGAAATATTAATTAACCTTATACATTATATTTACATAATAATTTCAAATTATTAATTTCATTGATTTCTTTAAAATGTTTTCCATCAAATATTGATATAATGTAGAAATATCTATTCTTTCCAAGGTAATTTTTTTTATGGTTACATTGAAGTAAAAAATGTGATAATATTCATTCAATACATATATATTCATTCAATACATATATATTATTTTATCTCTTGTTAATGAAAATTATTAATGAATTTTTTTTAATTTACACTATTTTTTTATTATTTATGCATCAAGGAAGATCTTCGGAAGTGGTACTGATATGTTATCTTCATTAATATATAGAATCATTCACTTACATATCCATATTTACTAAAATGTCTTCAAATAATATTATTTTCAAAAACTAAATAATTTAAAAATGCTAATTGGAGGATATTTTACATTCTTCATGTATGTTATAAAAATGAAATTTCTAATTGTTTTCAAAATGGGTTACCTTTGACCATATTTAAAAGATGTTTTATAAAAATGATTCATTTTAACATTTTCAGCAACAGTATATTTTTTTGTATGATGAAAATTATTTTATATTTAGAATAATTTATTTTCTTCCATGGGTCTTTTCAAAGGAAAATATTTTCACAATACTTTGTGAATATTAATTTTTTAAAACATATCATAAATGTGAGTGGAATATTTTCACAAAAAAATGGTTAAATGGTCATTTAATTATATCATCATTGATCAAAATCAATAATACATAAAATTACCATTATTCCACTATGGATATATTATAATAGTAACAAAATTAATCATCCTCTTGATTAATTTGGAGATTTACATGGAACCCTTTCTATTTTAATAGTAAATCAACATATGAATGAAAAATTATTTTTGTTATGTTGAAATGTGAATGATTATAAATGTTCTATTCTTTATTGGCCTGAGGCCTTTATTGATGATGAAATGGGAGCCTCTTACAACTTATATAATGATTTTATCCCCATTATCGATCATTATATAGTGGTCAGATCCCATTGTAGCTCTTGATTCTATGCGATAAGAACAATTATTATTTAAAATATTAAGGGTTGAGAACCATTATTTATCATTGTACTATGGGAGAACCCCATTATTGTAATCCAATTCATTGGTTAATTAAATATTATGTCAACCATTTTATTATTAAAATTATTAGTGGTTTTATATGGGATCAGTAATGGTTTCTTGTAGATAATGTTCTAGGATACCCACAATTTATTTATTATAACAATGGGTTTATAATAATTATTCAATCTAGATTTAATAATAATAATAATTATTTATTATTGTTTTTGTTGTGTTTGATAATGATTTATACCGTGAATCATGTTTTATGAAAATCTTATTTTCTGAATATAATTTTTTTATGTAATTATCATGCACTACAATTAAGCCGTCACGACTCTATTCTCATCTTATTCTCACGGATGAAATTTAATTATCAATGATTATGTTTACCCTTATTGTTAATTTTATCTCACCCACAATATAATTATTTTATCAATCATGTGAAAAAAGTTTATTTCAATGTTAATCCAAAAATTTTTAAAAGATATAAAAACATTGGTCAGATATAATATAGATATTAATGAACTAGTGGTTTATGAATCTATGTAGTTATGAACGTTTTTTTCAGAATTTTGTTAAAAAAAATCATAAATAGTCCTCTGTTATGTATGTGGTCCAATATTTTGTTTGGATGTTGTATGATATGGATATGACAAATATGTTCAAACTTATCTTTAATAAGGATAAAAATGATGGTTTTTTTAAAAAAGATTCAGGATTACAGTCCCAAGGCCTTTACAATAAGTATCTGAGCACGGTTTATGTAACATTCAAAATTAGAATAATCTTCATTTTTGGTTATATTGAGTTCTATGGATACCATCATCGGTCTAGTAGTTTTAGGTTTATCATAATAACATTTTTGACACCACAAATGAGATGTTTTTGTATTATTTTTTGTGATTAATGATATTTTGGGAGTCGTTCTATTATTTTGGGTATATGAAATATCTAAGTTTAACATGAAATATTATATGAGTAATAATGTGGTTACATTTTATAGATATTGATTTTATTTTATTTACAAAATTTATGGTTTGTATTATCATATTTTTTAAGTAAATTATTGGATTTTAAAATTTGGGAACATATTACATTTATCATAAATACATACATAGTATTGAAGAGTGATTTAATTATTAAGTGTAAGTGTATTTTCAGAAGATGGTCACTATAATTTGTTCATAATAATATGATATTATCTGATTATAATTATGGATTGTATGCAGACTTATCTTGTGAATTCATATTTATCAAAATGTGGATTTATTAAGATTAGGGTTATTTATGGAAATAATATATGTATTTTAGAGATTATATGAATAAGGAAAAAATTTATGACACATTATGTGTGATTGATATGTTATTTGATGATTTTTTGATGAATATGTGATAAAATAATTATATTCTTTTGGTTTCATTCTTATTTGGTAATATATTGAATAATTTTTAGGATTATTGTTTACAAATTTATTTAGTGTGATATTTCGACATTAGTTTGGAATATTATATTTTGATATATTATTTAATCATATAAATCTGTATTTATATGGGGAATTATCTTATATTATGCATATTGTTTTTTTGATAAATAATAATGAGAAGATAAATATATTTTTATCCATTTGTTGATGTATTTGATAGTATAAATGTTTATTTTAGTGCTTTTTGAAAAAAATAATCATGAATACTCATTGTTTGAACAAATATATGATATTGAGTGAAAATTAATTAAAGGAAGAAATTATTATTTTCATGTATGTATATTTACACATTTTTTTAGACATGATGTTAATGGAATTATGAAACAATATTAAAATGATATTTTAAAAAATGTAATCCGATTACCTATCTTTTTGAAAACAAATTGTCTTTTTAAACATCATTATTCTATTGATTAACAGTTATTTATTTTATTATGATCAATCACATTAATGTTATCTATAATGACTTGAACCTCTCTGGTCTATTACTTTGTGAAAATATGGTGTTTGAGGTGTTCCGGGAGGTCATGGTGACTTATCCCCAACACATTTACAAATTTTGAGTTCATTGAACAATTCCATTGAAGAACTGTTCTATCGGTAACCTCTAACAGAAACCTTTATTTCCATTTCCAAATTTCCAATTCTGTGAACAGTTCTATTGGCAACCTCTAATGGTATCCTCACATTCCTTTTCCAAATATTGTGTTCTGTGAACAGTTATATCAGTGAACAGTTCTATTGGTAACCTGTAATGGTAACCTTTATTTCTTTTTCCAAATTTCCAATTCTATGAGCTGTTCTATCGGTGAACAGTTCTATCGATAACCCCTAATAGTTGGTGTACAATGTTTCAAGAATGGTGAGTTCTATCAGTAACCCCTAATGGTATGTGTACAGTGTTTCCTGAACGGTGAGTTCTATCGGTAACATATATCAGTAATCTCTAACGGTAGGTGTACAGTGTTTCCTAAACAACAAGGTCTATCAGTATCTTATATTGGTAACCTCTAACGGTAGGTTTATAGTGTTTCCAGAATGGTGAGTTCTAATGGTAACCTATATCGGTAACCTGTAGCGGTTGGTGTACATTGTTTTTAGAATGATAGGTGTTCAGTGTTTCTAGAATGTGGAGGTCTGAGGGTAACCTCTATCGGTAACATATAACGGTAGGTGTATTGTGTTTCTAGAATGGTGAGGTCTAACGGATACCACTATCAGTATCCTCTAATGGTAGTTGTACAATGTTTATAGAATGGTGCGGTATATCAGAAACCTCAAATGGTAGGTGTAAAGTGTCTCCAGAACTATAGGTGTATAATGTTTTCAGAACAGTAGGTCTACAATGTTTCTAGAAATGTGAGTTCTATCGATAACCACTATCAGTAACCTCTATCGGTAACCTATATTTCCATTTCCAAATTTTGATTTCATGAATAATGATTTTAGAATGGTGATGTTCTAACGGTGAGGATCATTAACTGTCTTTTTCCTTTTCCATCTTTTGAGTATGTAAATAGTATTTCCAGCTTCTTACAATTTTTCCCCATTAACATTTCCATTGAGGTAAAATACATTTAAATATTTATTTAATGGACACTAAGTCTGATTCAAAGGCCATAACTCCAAAATTAATAATTACTAAGGCTAGGGATGTTTTTACTTGGTCAAACCGTGTGGTTTAATGAGATTCTCTTTTAAAGAGAAACCCAACATACCTTAAACCACTGCTCCGTTAAATATTCTATGGGGATGAGATATCTTCCCCTGTAATTATTTCTCATTGTTCTTAGGTGTGAGATGCTCAAACATCTCATTCTTTCTCATAGTAGTAACACAGTCGAACATTCCTCCTCGGATTGGTTCCACTATGGTTTGATGCAACAAAGTTGTATTGATCAATCTTGGATATAAGGTATGCATATCTTTGTTATTTTGGGGTTCATATTCTCTTGTTTATCCTTTACATAATATAGCATTAAATATCCATACTTCTTATAGAATTTTCTTGGGTTTTGGTTGTTGCGGTCGTACCATGGAAACCTCAGGTGGATGCGGTTTTTGTGAGATGAGGATTGTGACCCGTTGTGTGGACAAAGAACATCAAGAGCTTTTTGAGTTGGGGGATTCATTGCTACTCTTTTATTTTACACGCATGTGTATTGTTAGCATGCTTAATCCCACTGGATTATAATTCAATTTACATAATAAATAATTTAACCAGATAAATAAATTCATATCTATCATATGTTTTTTCCTCTTGTTTTTCTAGTTACTGTGATATCTATTCTTGCTTTGTATAGTTGTTCGTTCTTGACATAAATTGGTAAAGAATGTATACAAAAATTAATTGATAATTGTTTGGCTAAAGATAAAGAGGCATGTAAATGAATCTAGTTCTTCTTGTTATAATTTCTATGTTAATAAAAATGGTGTAGTAAACATGATTAATTTATTTGTGATAGCTTACTATTTAGGTTTCTTGAATGTGGAACCTACGTATAATAAATAAATTAATGCAAAATGGAATATTTGTTTGATAAATCCTGGATGTGTACTGAGTGAACCACTTGTTTGTAAAAAGGCCAAGAGCCCAATTGATAAGATTTTTTTTTCCAGCTACTTGTGTTGTTATGTGATGTTGGATGGGTGTTGAGATACGTGGGGACATGGAGGCCTTATGGTTGTAGCAGTAGATGACTCCTAGAGTGGAGAGATGCATCAGTTTATGCATATGGGTGTCAGGTAGGACATAAGGGATGATGAAATGGGATGGATGTGATGTTGGATGCTTTCTGATTCATTTGTTGTTTATCTACATTACTTTTCCCCACTGCTCAATGCAGCTGGTCTTACATTCCCTTCTTCTGAAAGTGGTGAAGACCTGAGGGGTATGCCACATGCTTTCCATGTTTATCCCCTCAATGTATGATGGGTATATGCTCTTTCTATAAGCAGCAATGTCTCTATGGGTAGTACATCTACTCACTTTATTGAGCTCCCTTATGTTTTGAAGCATAGAATGTTTTTCTAGAATTCCTGGGAATGTGAGAATGTAATTCTATAATGAAAAATAAAATAAATGGTATTAACCCATGTGTTTAGAGTTTGCTGGAACATAATGATGGGGTTATAATTTGGATGGAATGGTAGACTTTGGGTGTGATTCTAATGAAATTTAATGTGTAATTTTTCATGGTAAATTAACGATTAAATAATTAGTTAATTTAAAGTGGAACTGATAAAAATGGAATGAAGTAATCTAACAATGCTTTTTAATTGGTTGTGTGATTATAGGATAACAAGTATTAGAAGTATCAGCCGAGAGTATAAGAGACGAGAGCTGTAGTTGTGTCTAAGACTAGGTTTTTTCCATAGTGTGTTTGTGAGATATAGTATATCCTGTACTTTTTGTGTTTCTATATACTAATACATCCTATTGGAGAGGTCAACTGACACACACGGTATTATGAGCCTTGGGGGTGTTTTCCCCAAAATTTAGTTGGGAGGATGGATGGGTGACTACCCCTTTTGTCCCCTCTCTCTTCTATTGGTAGTTACTTATGCTGGCAGGCACATTGGTTAGTTTTACCAATATATGTTTGTAGAGGGATGTAATGGTTTGTGGTTATTCACACACATATTTTCTTGATATATTTTTCTATGGAATACTATAGGGGTTACTTGTATAGGCTGTGATGGCTTGAGGATCCTTACTCGGTGATTGGGAAGCAATGCATTGAGGTATAATACCCGACATATGACAAACGTTATGCGAGCTATGGTGACTACCGGAATGTACCTAGTTACTTTTGTGTATGGACGTGGTGGTTTTGTTACACGATGTTCTTATTGTGGTGCTTTTCCAAAGTGTCTATTGGAAAGCCTTTTTTGAGAGATATACTTATGACGTATGACTTTTTGGCAAAGTGAAAAACATGTGGAGAAGTAGTAACAGGGTACCCTTGATATTATTTATTATATGATATATTCTTGTATGCATTACTTAGTGAGAGTATTCATTTTGAGGTTGAGAACATTGTATATCTGTTTAGATGATGAGTTAGTTTCAATTGTTTTTCACTATGCTTTATCATTCTTTCAATAGATTTTCATGAGGGGATTCATGGAGGATCCTACAGAGTATACCGTTATAGTCACCCTATGTATATACAAACTGTTATTCAGGTCACTTGGAATAGGTTGGATATCAGGCTGGTTACTACTAGCTTGTGGTTTCCGGAGCCGTTCGAGCTTGTGGTTGCGGCTGTTTTACTTTATTTTGGGTCCTTGCGGTTTTTACCTTCCAGTTGTAGTAATTTTTCTTGACATTACATACTTTCACTTGGGTTTTATTTTATATTTCAGTTATGAGTTGGAGTTAGTTGGTTTTTATCTTATCTCTCTCTTCCTCATGTGTTCTATTATTAGGTAAATCCTCCCATTTGTGTGTTTTCTATCCCCTTGGTGCTATTCACCAAACTAGGGCCTACTAGAGGCGGGTCTCGGGGGTCATTATCTCCCTTTTCACATTGTCGGCCAAGGAGGGGTACACATCAAGGGGAGGGGGTCTTGACAGAGTGGTATCCAAGGTCCGGATGAGGGATATGATGGAGATTGGTGTTAGGAAAATATTTGGTTTCATGGGTTACTAGGGAAATAGTGTAATTAATGTTTAGAATGTGATGTAAACACATGAGTCCACCTGAGACATAGGCGTTTGGATCCCCCTATGATCTGATGTATGAACCTTTATGTTTACAATGGCTTCTAAACTAGGTGTTACTAGTTGCAGGGTAGAGTCTTATGAAAGGATCATGCATTATTCTTCTTTGTTCATGTGTTTGAATGGGTAGACCTTTGGATATGTTCACCTAAAATCAATGAATGAAAAAAATTAATTAATTAATATTGAGTCTTCCATATTCCATGGTTAGGAACTCTAACAGTTTTTAATTTTACAGGTATGGCTCCAGGTCAACATTCTCTCTAGGTTTTCATAGAAAATGTCCTGCATGATGTTTTAGCAGATCGCCATAGGGTAGAGGTTGATGACGATGACACTTAGAGGAAGACACTCCAAGAGTTTCAGTGCTAGAGTCTGCAAAAGTATGAGGGCCCCATTTCAGATGCAGTCACAACGGACTTGTTAAAGGAGGTAGAGATCGTCTTAAGTTCGATTCATGATCTAAAGGAGCACTGGGTGTCCATAGTTCTGATGATGCTATGTGGAACAACGAGGAAGTGGTGGTTCTTTTTCCTTAGGGATCGTACAGAGTTAGTGATCTCATCGAAGGAGTTCCGAGGCAAGTTTAGAGTTGAGTTTCTTTCTTCGACCGTGAAGGAGTCCAGTCGCCAGGTGCTTATTACCCTTCAACAAGAGAGATCCAGTGTTCGAGAGTTTGGTATCTGTTTCAAAAGCCTTTTAAAATATTCTTTGGACCTATTGACAGACGAGGAGGACAAAGAGATACATTTTGAGGAGGCTTGGTATCCAAAGATCTAGCGTCATGTCACCCCGTTTATGCTGAAGACATATCTTGAGGTGTGGTCGAGGGAAGAGGTTGTTGAGAGGACTTTCGCCCAGGTCGGATCATCAAGAGAGGTGAATCATCATGATTCCTCACAATGCGGAGCTGTGGTCCGGGGTTCCTGGTTTTCAGGGTAGAAAATATTCTATTCAACTGTGGTTAGGTCACATCCCTTCACAAATATTTTCTCTATATGAAGAAACTCTCAGGCCAATGCCAAGGGATTGCATACTTGTTTTTCTTGTGGTGGTCATAGTCATCACATGCGGGAGACCCCGAACATTCAAAGTAGTCATTGTGCACTAGGTGCTACGCTCCAGGTCCATTCGTTGAGTTAGTTCCAACTATGAGAGCAGTAACAACATGTTGCAACAGATTTAGATCAGTAGAGGGTAGATGGGGTAGGCAGAGGAGAGCCCCATGATGCTCCCCGACCTCAGAGAGTAGATCATGACCTTGGTGGTGGTCATCATTAGGGTTAGAGAGGTTGTGGAGGAGGTCATGGTCAGCTTCATGCTCTAGCATTGCTAGCTTCAGGCGATCCAAACGTCGTTCGAGGTACTCTATGCATGTTTTAAACCTTGGTGTATTCCTTGTTTGATTCAAGAGTGACACACTACTTCATATCAGCTACCCTTGTCCATTCTTTGGGAATTTAGTTAGAGAGTCTTCCAGTGCCCTTGGAGTTGACTACGAAAGATAAAGACCGAGCTGACTTGTTTGATGTATGTAGAGACTGTGATATAGTGTTGGCAAAACACCACTCTTGGGGAGATTTCCTGTGTTTACGAATACAACCATATGATGTCATCCTCTGCATGGATTGGTTGTATTCGGTGCAGGCTATCATAGATTTCTTTTGGAATAAGGTCATTTTCATTGGTGCTGCTGGAGATCCAGTGGTGTTTGATGGTGAGTGAGATCCTCATATCAGTCATAGGTGCATTCCATCTTTATCATCAATTATGGTTGAGTTGATGTTGAGTTGATCAAGGGTTCAACACTTGGAATTTCCTAGGGTCGTAGAAGAGTACCCTGATGTCTTTCCAAAAGAGGTTGTAGCATTATCCACTCGACGAGAGATCGAGTTTGGGATCAAGCTACAACTAGGATAATCTCTTATCTCTATGTCTCTATATAGGATGACCCTTTCTGAGTTATATTAGCTAAATATATGACATGATGGTCTGTTACATTTTTTCTGTTCATCCAAGTGTGTCACTGTGGGTTGCACCTATTTTTTTTGTGAAGAAGGCTGACATCAGTTTGCGGTTGTGTGTCGATTTTCATCGCTTAAGAAAAGTGACAATAAATAATCTCTATTGTCTTTTGCAGATAGATGATTTATTCGATCAACTAATGGGTTCATGTTGGTTCTAAAAGGTAGACTTGTGGTCGGTATATCATCAGATGTGTGTAAAGGATGAGGATTCCGGAAGGGAACTTTCCATTTTCATCGTGGGCATTATGAGGTCGCTGTAATGCTGTTTGGCATGAAAAATGCTTTAGTAGTATTCATGGTATTGATGAATGTTGTGTTCCATGATTTAATGGAAATGTTCGTGGTAGTTTTTATCGACGACATCCTTATGTACTCCACATATGAGGAGAATCATGAAGAGCATCTACAAGCCGTTTTGGGAGTTCTTCATCAACATCACCTGTTCGGGAAGTTTTTTAAGTGTGTGTTTTGGGCTCGAGAAGTCCGTTTCATGGGGAATAGTGTGTACCAGCCAAGAGTAGTTGTGGATCCATCGAAGATAGAAGTAGTAGTGTCCTGGGCAGGCCACAAGATAGTGTTAGAGGTGCAATGTTTTCGGGGTCTTGCAGGCTACTATAAGAGGTTAGTAGCTGATTTCTCACGAGTTGTGACTCCTCTAACATCTTTGACTAGGATGAATCAGGCAATCATATGGACTGATCAGTTTCAGGAAACATTATATAATCTAAAGAAGAAGTTAGTATGTGCTCCAATTTTTTGTCTTCCAGTTGAGGGAGTTTAGATTCATGTTTTCTGCGACACTACACATCTGGGGATAGGCTGTGTTCTGATGCAGTAGAGATCAATTGATTCTTATGGGTCTCCAAAGTTACATCCCCATGAATGTAACTATGGCACTCATGATCTTGAGTTGGTAGCTGTGATGTTTTCTCTGATGTTGTGGAGACATTACCTCATTGGTGAGAACATTGTGGTTTTCACTAATCAAAAGAGTTTAAGGAATGTTTTTTCCCAGCATAACATGAACTTACGATAGCATTAGTGGAAGTATTTATTATGGAATATTACATCAAGATATCATAAACACCTGGAATGGTGAATGTTGTAGCTAATGCACTAAGTCGAAAGTCACGTAATGATTTTGTGTGTGAATCCAGAGATTCCATGATATTAATGAAAGAACTATCAGAATTACATATTGATATGGGAGAAGTTAGAGGTAGACGTTGTCTTTTCCAGATGACGGTGTAGTCATCCCTAGTGCAGAAGTTGGAAGAGTCCCAGTTGGGGGATCTTGAGGCGGAGGACTAGAGAGACTGAGTTGTTTGTGATGAGTCCCCTGATGGTTGGTTGGATGATGAACAAAATTGAGTGTTTTATCACTAAATACTTTTTTCCCTTAAAAATTTGTGATATGGTTCTTAGAGAGTTATATAGTTCTCTTTTAGCGGTGTATCCTTGCGTGAAAATGATGTACAGATCCTTGAGGAGTCCGTTTTGGTGGCATGGGCTGATGAATCTGGTTGTAGAGTTTTTGTCTCGATGTTTGTTATTCTATAAGGTGAAGTCAAAACACTGTGTCCCTAGTGGTCTACTCTAACCAGTAGAGATTCCTCAGTATAAGTAGGATGACATCTCAATAGACTTTGTTACTAGTTTAACTCAAGCTTCAGGAGGAGATAATTCTATTTGGGTGGTAATGGATTGTTTAACAAAATTGGACCACATAATAGCCGTCAAGGAGTTAATCTCAGTGGATGTTATGTCAAGGCTATATCTATAGGAGGTGGTGAGACTTCATGGAGTCCCATGGATGATCATTTCTAATCAAGATCCTTTTTTTATCTAGGTTGTGGAGAGGTTTCCAACAAGGTTTTGGTTCTGAGATATACCTTAGCACTTATTTTCATCCCCAAACAGATGGTGAGTCAGATAAAATCATCCAGACTCTTGAAGACATGTTACGCTCATGTGTTCTTGATTTTTTAGGTTCATGGATGAGGAATATACCCTTGGAAGAGATCACATATAATAATAGTTTTCACTCCACCATCAGTATAGCACCATTTTGAACCTTGTATGGCCGTCCTTTCTATTCTCAGTTGTGCTAGACTGGGGTCGGAGAGTCAACAATTCTCATACCAGAACTACTACAGAATACAACAGAGATTATTTACATGATTCGTGAAAGTATGAAGACAATGCAAGATAGTCATAAATCATATTTTAATCAAAGAAAATGACCCTTAGAGTTTAATTCTGGGGATCATGTGTTTCTGATGGTGACTCCCCATCACGGACAGTGAAGGTTTGGTCATGGTAGTAAGCTTTCTCCCCAGTTTGATAGGCCTTTCGAGGTGTTAGATCGTGTTGGAGCTATGGCATATCGAGTAGCACTTCCCCCACAGATGAGTTGGATACATGATGTTTTCCATGTATCTTTGCTATGTCATTGTCCTCATGATGGATCTCACATCATCAATTGGGGAGAGATTGATGTTGATGATGATGCGACCTTTGAAGAGAGACCTGTGCAGATCGAAGACCACAAAGAGAAGGTGTTGTGCAGGCATTCTATCCCCTTGGTTTGTTTCTTGTATTGACATGGTGGCATGAAGGATAGTACCTAGGAACATGAGTCATAGATACGTTCTAAGTACATATAGTTGTTTGATTTTTAACTCTTTTCATGTAATGGTGTCCCCTTTGTGGTTAGAACATTCATGTTTTTGATGAATTTGTTTTGATTCTTTTGAGGCTTGATCTCTTTTGAGAGGTATCTCAATGGGTGGTTGTTCGGACCCTGTTTTATTTTTCATTATGGGGGGATTGAATTCTCGACGATGTGATTATTTAGAGAGGTATATGATGTAATGACCCAGAACTCTTCGGTCCATTACATTGTGAAAATATAGTGTTTGAGGTGTTCCAGGATGTCAAGGTGACATATCCCGAACACATTTCCAAATTTTGAGTTCTGTGAACAGTTCCATCGGTGAACATTTCTATCGGTAACCTCTAACAATAACCTCTACTTCCATTTCCAAATTTCTAATTATCTGAATAGTTCCATCAGTGAAAAATTCTATCGGTAACCTCGAACAGTAACCTCCCTCTCCTTTGGAAAATATTGAGTTCTGTGAACAGTTCTATCAGTGAATAGTTCTATCAGTAACCTCTAATGGTAACCTCTATTTCCATTTCTAAATTTCCAATTCAATGAATAGTCTATCGGTGAAAAGTTCAATCAGTAACCTCAAATAGTAGGTGTACAATTTTTCCAGAACAATGAGGTATATTGGTAACCTCTAACGGTTGGTGTACAATGTTTCTAGAATAATGTGGTCTATTGGTAACCTGTATCGGTAACTACTAACGGTAGGTGTACATTGTTTTCAGAATGAAGAGGTCAATCAGTAACCTCTATCGGTAACCTCTAATGATAGGTGTAGAGTGTTTCTGGATCAGTGAGGTCTAACTGTAACCTTTATTGGTATCTTGTAACAGTATGTGTATTTTCTTTCCAGAATGGTAGGTGTACAATGTTTCCATAATGGTGAGGTCTAACAGTAACATCTATCGGTAACCTCTAATGGTAGTTGTACAATGTTTCCAGAATAGTGAGGTCTAACGGTAACCTCAATCGGTAACCTATAATGGTTAGTGTATAGTGTTTTCAAAATGGTGAGGTCTATCAGGATCATTTATCGGTAACCTCAAATGGTAGGTGTACAGTGTTTCCAGAATAGTAGGTGTATAGTATTTCTTGAAAGGTAGGTCTTCAGGGTTTCTAAAATGGTGAGGCCTATCGGTAACAATTATTGTTAATCTCTATCGGTAACCTCTATCAGTAACCTCTATCGGTGACCTCTATCGGTAAAATCTATCAGTAACCTATATTTAAATTGGAAAATTTTTGAGTTCATGAATAATGTTTCCAGAATGTCAAGGTTCTAAAAGTGAGGTTCATGAACAATGTTTTTACTTTACCAAATTTTGAGTATGTGAACAGTGATTCCAGCTCCCAACAGTTTCACCACTATGACGTTTCCTTTGACATAAAATACATTTAAAGCCCTTTTAAAGGACTCTATGGCTGATTCGAAGGCTATAACAACTAAATTAATTATTCCTAAAGATCATGATGTTTTTACATGGTCGAAATGTGTGGTTTAATGCGATCAACTTTTAAAGGGAAACCCATCTTACCTTAAACCGCCGCTCTGTTAAATCTTCTAAAGTGACGAGATATCTTCTTCTCTAATTAATTCTCCTTCTTCTTGGGTGTGAGGTGCTCAAACATCCCATTCATTATCATAGTAGTTACACAATCAAACATTCCTCCTTAGATTGGTTCCTCTCTATTTTGATGCAACCAAGATGTATTGATCAATCTTCGATATAAGGCATGTTTATCACCATTCTTTTGGGGTTCATAATCTATGGTTTATCCTTTCGATATTATAGAATGAAATATCCATACATGTAATAATTTTTTCTTGGGATTTGGTTGGTGTGGTCGTACTGTGGCATCCTCTAGTTGATGTTGTTGTCGGGAGAGGAGGATCGTGACCTGTTGTGTGGATAAAGAACATTAAAAGATGTTTGACGTAGGGGGTTCATAGATTCTAATTTAATTTACTTGCAAATTTATTGTTAGAATGGTTAATCCCACTAGATGACAATGGAAATGACATAATAAATATTTTAACTTGATAAATAATTTATATTGATAATTTGTTATTGCCACTTGTTTTGCGAGATAGTGTGATATGTATGCTTTGTTTGTATAGCTATTAGTTCTTCAAAAAAATTGGTAAATAAATTAAACTGGAATTAATTGATAATTGTTTGGATAAAGATAAAGAGGCATGTAAATGAATCTGTTATTTCTTGTTGTAATATTGATGTTAATCAAAATGGTACAGTAATCATTTTTAATTTATTTGTGATAGCTTAATTTTTAGGCTTCCTGAATGTGGAACCTATTTATAATATATCGGTTAAGTCAAAACAGATTATTTGTTAGATAATTCCTTGAAGTGTTCTAAGCTATCCTCTTGTTTGTAAAAGGGCCAAGAGCCCAATTTTTTAGATTTTTGTTTTCCTGCTGCTTGTGTTGTGATGTATTCCTGGATAGGTGTTGTGATATGTGGGGGCATGGAGTCCTTTTGGTTATGGCAGCAGATGAAGCCTAGAGTGAAGATATTCATTGGTTTATATATGTGGGTGTCAGGGAGGACACGAGGGATGATGAAATGGGATAGATGTGATTGTTGGACACTTGCTAATTCTTTGGTTGTTTATCTACATTACATTTCCCCACTACTCAAGGCAGCTGGTCTTACATACCCTTCCTTTTAAAGAGGCGAAGACACACGAGGTATGCCACATGCTTTTCGTTTTTAGCTTCTTGAGGGAGGATGGTTATATGCTCTTACTATAAGAGGCAAAGACTCGACTGATAGTACATCTACTCACCGTGTTGAGCCCCCTTGTGTTTATTAGCATGGAATGTTTTCCTATAATGCATGGGAATGTGGGAAAGTAATTTTGTAATGAATAATTGAATAAATGGTGTTAACACAAGGGGTTGGAGTTTTCTGGAACATAATGATGAGGTTGTAATTTTGATGTAATAGTAGACTTTGGGTGTGATGCTAATGAAATTGAACGTGGAATTTTTTATGGGTAATTAATGGTTAAAGAATTAATTAATGCAAAGTGGAACTGATAAAAATAGAATGAATTAATCTAATAAAGAACATTAAATTGTTGTGTGCTTATAGGATATCTAGTCTTAGAAGTATCATCCTAGAGTCTGAGAGACATTATATACAGTTGTGTCTAAGACTAGGTTATTACTATATTGTGGTTTTGAGATATAGTATATCATGTACTGTTTGTATTTTTATATGTTAATTCACCATGTCAGTAAGGGAAACTAACACCCCAGGTATTCTAATCCCTGGGGGTGTTTTCCCCCACATTCAGGTTGGAGGATGGATGACGAACTACCCCTTTTGGCTATGCTCTGTTCTCTTGGTAGTTACTTTTGTTGGAAATCACATTGGTTAGTTTTCCCCATATATGTGTGTAGAGGGATGTAATGTTTTTGGGTTATTCAAACACATATTTCCTAGATATAGTTTTCTATAAACTACTATAGGTGTAACGTGTATATGCAGTGATAGCTTGAGGATCCTTACTTGGTGTTTGGGCTGCAATGGCTTGAGGTATAATACCCAACGTACGATAGATGTTATGAGTGATATGGTGGCTCTCTAGAACTACCTGGTTACTTTGGTGTGTGGACGTGGTGTTTTTGTTGCACAAGGTGCATATTGTGGTGCTTCACCCAAGTGTCTATGGGCAAGTCTTTTTAGAGAGAGATGCTTAGAATGTACGACATTAGGGAATATAGGAAACCCAGTGGGGAAGTAGTAGCGGGGTACCCTTGATATTCTTTATTATATGATATTTTCTCGTATTCATTACATGGTGAGAGTATCCATGGTGAGGCTGGGAAAATAGTATACATGTTTAGGTGATGAGTTAGTTTCACTTGTTGTTCACTGTGCTTTATCATGCATTCTTTAATTTTCCATTGGATACATCGGGTAGGATCATGCTAAGTATACTGTTGTACTCACACACAGTATATACAAACTATTTTCCGATCACATGGAGAAGGTTGGAGATTAGACTGGTTACTACTAGCTTGTGGTTGCTGCTGTTTTACTTTTTTTTGGGTACTTGCAGTTTTCCCCTTCTAGTTGAAGTAATTTTTTCATGAAATTACATATGTTCACCTATGTTTTCTTTTATATTTCAGTTCTGATTTGAATTTTATTGGTTTCTATCATATCTATCTCTTCCACATGTGTTCTCTTAGAGGTTAATGCCTCTCATATCTATGTTTACTATACCCTCGGTGCAAGTCGCCAACTCGGGGCCTACAAGAGGCGAGACTCAGGGGTCATTATCTCCCTTATCACATTGCAAGCCAAAGAGGGGTGCCCATTGCGAGGAGGGGGTCATGAAATTATCAATGATATGTATCACTCCATATTATTATTTATAAATTATACTTATTCTACGTATATATTTTCATTTTCCACTAATTTTCCTCTATTTTGAAACCTGGTTATGTTTAATTTCATATAAACACCATACATTCTTTTCCATATTTGTTTGGATAATTTTTATTAACCCTTTATATTTTTTGTGATATTAACTAATGTATTTTAAAATGGTAAAATTTTTACTATCAATCTAATTCTATCATTTTGAAGATTCAATTAATAAATGCTACAGAAGGGAATATGAAGGACCAAAATATAAAAATTCCATATTGTAATGAAATTCAATTAAAATTAACTTACATTCTATCCAAATAATCTTTTAAAATTATGTTTTTAGATTATTAGGATAAAGTATTCCATAGTAAATCCATACAATATATGTGGAAACTAAAAAAACTGACAATTTATTTCAACTAACAAATTACTTTAAATAAATTATAGTTTCTTCAAAATTTTCATCATAAACTCATATTTGAAACAAATCTTCATTAAACACAGTGAAAATGAGATTAAAAATGCATGATGAGAAAAAAAATTTCTAAAAAGATGTAAAACTAAGATGTCGGTTATTCCATAGATAAAAATGAAAAATAAAAAATATATTACCTTTATAATTATGTTATTTAAGAGGATTATATAAAAAATTTCCATATGAAACTCAAAAACACATTTTATTAAAAAAATATTACAACACATCTCTTAAAAATAATGTTATTTAAATAAAATAGAACCAAATTAAAAATTCTTTTTAAACCCATGTTATAAATATCTAGATTATTGATGACTCTATATTATAATCCCTTGGATAAATAAATAATTATATCCAAAAAAATGGTACATAACTCGATGCATTTTTGTGCAATCTGGGCACATCCAATGCGATAACGCGCTCACTTGGATATTTTTTTGCTAACCCAATGTTTAATCTATTTTAGGATTCCCCATGGGATATAATGGGTCACATGTATTATTATAAATATTCTTGGGATTAACAATTTAATATATAATGATCTTGTAACATATTATGACAAACACTTTTTAGGTTTTCAATTTCCATTATGAAACATTCAAAATACACCGTAAAACATATATTTAATGAACATTTAGAAATCAAAATAAAATTTTATTTTATGAATAAAATTTTAATAAGAAATGATAAATAAAATTTTAAAATGCATTTTTATGACATCAAAATATCATTAAATACATTCATGAGGAAAAGAACAATTCAATATTGAAAACAATTATTTTTTTAAAAAATATTCTCACATATAAATGATAATATTTTATATCAAAATAAACATATAAAAATATAATTTAATCTTAAAAATGATGTAATTATTATAGTTGAATGTACTCTCACTACATTCAATTATAAAAACATTAGTTTCTTAATTTTTTAAAGAAGAACTTTGATAGAGGATTTTTCAATGAATATCTCTTATCATGAGTCTCTCTCATCTGGTAAAATATTTATATTCCTAAATTATAAATATAATATAATTATTTATATTATTTGTATCCTTTTTAGGTTTTATATTACTATTATTTTACTTATTAACATGTAATAACATTTATTTACTTATTTATATCCATGTCGGTAGCTTATAAAATATTTGGAACATAAGTCCGGAATGAATATTTTATGCTGAATACTGTCAAAGAGGTCAGAATTTATCCATATATATATAAATAATCAGGAAATTATTATCAATTTTATATATTAATTATTATATTAATTTCAACCATGAAATAGTGTAATGAAAAATGAAATATGTTACAATCATCGAGATGATATTCCATACATAACCGTGAGCAATGTTTCCATTTTTCAATGATTATTTTGTAAAAAAGAATGTATTTTATAATCATTAAATAATGATTTCAATTTTATATATATAATATTAATTCATTAAATATACTAATATTAATCATCAATTTTATGTGGTAATGAAAATAAAATGGCATAGCTTTATAGAGGGGAAGTCCACATGTACACACAACTGACATTGTCATTTTTCGATGCATGGAGTGGAATGAACTAAAATGATACATTTTCGTTTTATAAAGATAATTCTGTCATTTATATAATATATAAAAATTTATAATATCATTATATCTATTATTTATAGACAATTATTGAAAAATAATAACATCATTTCCCAAGTTATTAATCCATCGTACACACGAACGTTGAATTAGTTTTTCCATTTGATGGATTTTGGGATGTATATAGATAATTGTACTTATAAAATAATATCATAGTATATTTAGGATACTAGGTTTATAGTTATTAATCTTGTATTAACTTGTTTTTTGGTTTACGAATGAATAAATATAATAGAAATGCTCAATTAAAAATGATAAATCACCTTCACATAGTCTTCTATTTTAACAACTAAAGTCCACTAAGGGTGCTATTTTATCTACCATAATCCCATTAGAATGTGGATTGGGATTATAAGATTATGTGGTTTCATGTATTTTTAGATCCAAAATTATATTCGTGTATGATGAAATAGGATGAAGAGGCATCCTTGAATAAGAAAGGGGAGAGGAACTCTCAATATTTCTCAAATTAATAAATTAATATGAATTAATATTTAATACTAAATTAATCCAAACATATATATTTATACAATAATATGGTAATCGGTCTAAATTATGTCATACAATAATAATTACTCATGTTTTCACTATATTAATATATTATTATCCATTGGTTTTAACCCATATGTAATCCTTTTAATACTAACTTAGAAAAAATGGATTTTTACACTATATAGTGTAATACTGTTTCTATAAAAATAAAAATTCCAATATATGAAAAATGGAGGTAATATTCAAACTTATAATAATCACCCAGAATAATTTATATTTTCTTTTAATTTTATTTCAGTTAATGATATATTTTTAAAACTAAAATGTCAAAAATGTCAATTTTTAGAACTATTCATTACGATGAGATTTATAATATCATGATAAGACATATCATTATAAACAGACATTTTATTATATCCCATATATTACATGTATGTCTATAATATTATTTTTCATGATTTAAAACCTTAAATATAATTATTTGAATATTTTAATTATCATTTATACTTGTTTTGTCATTAATTATGTAATTATCAAATCCAAGTTGTGAAAAAATTATGTTAATTATTTCTTCCCAAAAATTTATAAAGAATATATAATGATGAATATAATTTTTTTAATTTAAAATATCTTTTTATAGTTGAAAAATGACATATCGATAATAACATATATAAATATTTCACTTTTTAAAATGATGAGTGTGGCTTTTTGATATTTTATTAAATCAAATAATATAGTGGTCATAAGAAATACCTGGTGACCAAAATGTACTCAATTCAACCCGTGGGAGATTACACCCAATATAACCTCATAATTTTTTTTAAAATATGTTATTGGGTCATTTAATGTTTCTTATCATTCTTTTTTAACCTAAATTACCTATTTTATAGTTTATAGTGATTAATAAATTATTATGATTACTATTCATATTTTCCAAAAAATAATGGGTTACTCGATACAATATTTTAAATAAGAAAATTGTAAATATGTGATCAATTTCTATAAATTCAAAAAAACGATGTTAGTGATTATAATTTAAAATATAACTTGAAAAAAAACACGATTTTTAGTTTAAAAATTATATTTTAAAATAAAAAATGTTTTCAAACATAATTCTATTATATTTTCATTTTTAAACCTTAAATAGATTATGTTTTATCCATTATAACCAATGAAATTCATTATATAATAGTAAATTCAAGGTAAATACTATAAAAAATTATTGTTTTTTCATAATTACATTAAAATACAATATTTTCAAAAAATTCATAAAAATTCATTTTTTCATAATTATGAGCTTATAAGATAATAAAATAAAATAAAATTAGTAATATAAATAATCTATAAATCAATGGTATTATATTATTCACTCATAAAGGGTGTTAAAATACATTTTTTAGGAAATTTTTTTTGAAGAATAAAATTATTTTACCGAACATTGTGTGATTATTTAATGAGAATGTACCAATAAATTCATATTTAGTGGTTAATTTATATTAAATTCATAAAAAATAATTCATATTCATAATCTCAAGTATAATTACATCGTTATTACATTAACATTTAAATAACAATATTTAGTAGTTCATTTAATCTTGATGTGCCATATCATTTATATTGTGAAACATAGTGTCTCTTTTTAAAATCTTGTGATGTTATTTATCCCCCAACTTTGTAAAATATTTTCTCATAATTTAATTTTTGGGCTCAAAAATATGTTTTTATTTTTCAAAATTCATTTATTGAAAACCCACATCTTGAAACAAATTTAATAATGTTTCCTTTGAAAACAGTGAAATGAATGTTCGAAGGTCACCTGAGATAAAAAACATCATTTATAATTAAAAATACTTATAAATAAAACATAACATTAAATAATGGATAATAGAGGGTGATATAAAACTTTATCATGATAATTTTAACCATTACAAAAAGATAAATCTAGGAAGGGATAAAAGGATAATAATTTCCTACTAATAAAATAAAATACCTAATGACTTTTTTCTATAAAATACACTTCCTAATGTTGCAGAATTCCATTTAAATTTCTTGTATGACCATATAGAAACATAGTTATATAAAAATTATTATTTCATCCTTTAATCAATTTCTTCCACAGACACATATTTTTTTTCCAAATGATGAGTATTATTGTTTCATGAATGATGCTCTTTAATAAACTTATAAGGATCAAAAAAGCCCCAAAATAACAACTATCTATGGTCCATTACATTATAAATTAAACAAATAAAAATGGATAGTATAATACAATAAAATTTCACAAAACTAACAAAACATTATTTGATGAAAAAATACATTAAAATCCAAAATCTATTTTAATACACAAAGATCATCATATATCTTTATGTAAATATAAATACTATTATGTCCTAAAAATATTCTAGAATAAGACTAAAACCTAATATTTGAAAGATTTGTTCATATACTGTTCCATTTTAGATTTTAATATTTATCTCAAAATTACATCAATCACTCTTAATTTTTAATACCAGAAAATTAATTTCCCAAAGAACATAATATCCATGATATGCTCACCATTTCCATATTTAACCTAATTCACTATAATTCCAGTATAAAATAATATATGATTCTAGAATATAATTCAAAATGTATTCATAAATTAAAATATCATTATATTATATATATTATTCATATAGAGTTCCCAAAATAGTGAACATATTTTGAAAAAACATTAATCAATTAATTTACAAATCAATTTTCAATCCCATGGTAATATATAGCATAATTGTTTTTACTAAATCCATGTTATTATTTTTATATAGATAAATTTATCAATAATAGAATTTTCAAAATAATAAATACATCATGTAGGCCAACGGTGGGTGATTCTCTGTTTCCTACCTTTGGTTGTCCATTCAAACCTCATGGTCTTGATAAATGAAACATGTTATTTTCGGAAGTGTGTCTTCTCATTTATCAAAAAAATATCGAATAATCCCCGAAAACTTTTGTCTGTGTATGAAAAATTGGAAAAATAACCATAATATATTAAATATGAAGAATTTTTTATCTTTTTAGGTAACCTCGTTCCTTTCAGTTTTCATTCCAAAATTGTATAACACATAATTATCCTATAAATAAATATCTCCAAAAATGGAATGATTTACAAGAATTTATAATAAGATAAATCCTCAATAGGGGTTACTAATACATCGATCTTATGATCAACTGAAATTTTTTAATGCCAAGATATACTCAAAACTCTTTAAAAAACAACTTAATCTCTAATATTGTCTAAAAACAAATTTAAAACAGTCTATAAGAACATTGACTTAAATATTAAATATTATAATTATATTATACTA
Organism: Viscum album; assembly: GCA_963277665.1. NCBI lineage: Eukaryota > Viridiplantae > Streptophyta > Magnoliopsida > Santalales > Viscaceae > Viscum > Viscum album. The sequence continues at coordinate 370,693,453 of OY728142.1, read as the reverse complement.
AAATTTACTTTCTTTAATTCCAAATTATTTTTTAGGTTAATATTCTTATGGAATAATGATCAAATCATTCAATGTAAACCCTATAATTACATGTGGACTGTTATACTTAGTAATAATTATTTCCCACCAAGAATCATTGTTTAATATATAACATTGTTTCTCAAAGATATTCATCTTGCCCTTATTATTTTCCCTATACATCCTTAATCACATAAAAATTGTTCAAAAATGTTGTATGAGAATAAGAATCTCAATGAGAGAAAAATAAGAAACCAATCATGCCACTAAAAACATTAAAACCAAGAAAAGATTACCTTTATTACAATGGACTTTGAGAAGACGTGATAAAACATTCCCCCATGAAATTCACACACACATTTTCCAAATAATTTCATAAATAATCATTGCTATAAAATTATAACCAATTTTGGAAACTGAGAGAATACAATTCAAAAATATATTTAATCCCATGTCAGATATAACTACATTCCAGTTAAATATATATGAGAAACTCAACAATATCGCCCTCTTTATTACCTCAATATAAACAATACATTACACAATGCATTAGGGAGATATTAGGGAACACCCAAAAAATAATCGGTTCACCCAATGATATCAGTGTGAACCCAATGTATAAGATATATCAGGTTTGTCTCTGAGATATAATGGTTATCAATCCATTATATAAGCTATATTGAGCTCACATATTTCACATATATTCTCGAGCACAATACCATGAATAAAACATTTTATGCCATTAGTTTTAAAAGTAATACCATTGAATAACTCTTCAAAACTCATATGCACAATACTATTAGATATCAAATTAATGAATTATTATAGAATGACTTTTTTCACTACCAAAATACCAAAAAAATTATTAAATTGGGTTTTATTTTATAAAAACATATTTAAAAAAATTCATGATGAAAATAAAATTTCCATTTTGAAAAACATATTTATTTAACAATTATATGTACAACCATAAATAAATCAAATATTTTTTGGAATTAATATTTCAAACAACTAACAGAATCATCAAAATAATGAGGCATCATGATAGAGGAAAATTGGATCTGGCCAGATAATATGAAAAAAACCCTTATATTACTTTTTATATATAGAAAATTTAATTATTTTTTAAATCAATCTCTATTCTCATGAATTCAACTCGTCACATACATTATTAATCATCTATAATTATATATATGTTTATTATTAAATATATTGAAGAGCATTTGCATTTTTATTATTCCTTTTATTTAACTTATTATCATTTTAATAGAATTACAAAAAAATTAATGTTCATGTTTGATGCTTTGTGTATGTGAAATTCATATGTCTAGAATGACAATAGTTTTTTGGATATAGTGGGAGAGATTATCATTAAATCATATCATGAATAATTTTAATAAATTAATTATAATTTTGAATAATAATTATACACTTTAATGTTTCCATGTTGTATGGTTATGAAAAAATAATGATGTTACAATCAGGGAGATAATATATTGTACTAAAGTATTATTATAGATTCCATTTTTAAATTAAAATGTGAAGAAGAATGTATGTATTATTTTAAAATCATATAATGAAAATAATATTATATATTACTGATTAATTATTTAATTAAACACATGTATATATCATCCATGTTTTATTAGGCCCTGTCGCTTTATTTTGATATGGATAATTGCTTAGAGGAAAATTCCTACTGATTCTTACCTTCAGAATTGTGGAATCTCATTGTTTTCCTCTTATGTTCGTTGTCATTAGTATAGAAAAGATGTTGATCATTTTTTTCTTTATTATGTTACTACTGCCTCTATGTGGAACACATTGGCTCACATATTTGATGTTTCTATCCCAAATATTTTCTTCATCACAGATTTTCTTCAGACATGGAATTTGCTTAAACTTTCACCCCAATTGATTGTTCTTTTTAAGGTAGCTGCTTTTAAATTACTGAATTATATCTGGTCTGTTTGTAATCAAATCCTTCATGGTAGTCCACATTTATCTTTCAATGCTTCTTTCTCAAGAATTTTTACTGCTTTTCACGAGGCATGATTACCAAGGAAAAACTTATGCATTAATTCAATTCATGATTTCTCAATTCTTACATGCATTGGTATCAAAGGTACATTCAGGCCTCAGTATTGTACTATTGAGGTCTTAGGGAATAAATCTATTGGTGTATGTAATAAGGATAGTTCTGATAGGGCCTCAAAGGGTAATCCTGGTCCCTTTGGATATAGTGTTATTTTAGGGGTCACAAAGGGAAGGTTATGGGCTTCTTTCATGGTTCATGTGGTCTAGCCTCTATAATATATGTTGAAATTCATGGTGTCATTATTGTGGTAGTGCAAGATAAGATTCATGTAAAAGACAATAGTTGGCTGGAAAGTGATTATTTGGTTATTTTTCCCCCATCAGAATGGGTTCTTACCATTTATCATGGAATCATACTGGCATATGGATTAGCTTTTTGGATACTCTTCTCACCATGAATCATATCATCACCCACACTTATAAAGAATATCACTCAATTGTGTATATACTTGCTAACAATAGAGTCGGTGGTGCTGATTTCAACAAGCATGATCATCTACATGATGACCTTTTACCCCTTCTTAAGAGGGATATTGATAGATCTTTTTTCTTCAAGATTATGTAAGTTGGAATTTATTTTTAATTAAAGGAACCTTGATATTTTTGGAAAGGATTAATATATCTAAAAAATATCATCCATGTTTTGTAATGATGAAAAATGAATCACATTGCTTTCTGTATGTTGTAGCCCACATGTATTCACAAAAACCATTATCATTTTTCAGTGCAAGGAAAGTTAAGAAGATAACTGTTACATTATATATTCATTGTGATAAATATTTCATCTATATTATTTATAAGCAATAATTACATAATTATTACCTATCTTTATAGAAGGTGATGGAAATAAAATTACATCTGTTCGTGAGGTGGTATTCTGTTATACACAAGCAAGATGAATTACTTTCCCATTTGATGTATACGGAGACATAAATAGGTCATTACAGTGGAATAAAACCATATAATTATTTTTAGGAAATATTTTTTTTTATTTTATCATGGATGAATATTTTTTTGTGATGTAGAAGAATAAAAAAACATTATCAGTAGATTAAAAATTGTATATATTCTTCAAACATTCTCATAGTATTAACACCTTAAGACAATTTATGGTGGTCATTTGTCAAACCTAAGACCTATTTTCTTTTTTATTGGGATTATATAAATATCTTTCTATATTAATTTTCCATGAATGTGTTTTTCATGTAAGAATAAATGCGAAAAAAATTTGGCCTTATATAAGAGGGTGAACAATTAGAAATTCTCAAAATAATAAATTAATATAAATTAATATTTAATAAAAAATAAATGAAAAAATATAAATTTATAATGAAAAATTATTGTGTGTTTAAATACCCTTATTAAATAAGAATTATATATTTTCTTACTATATTTTTACCCTTATCCATTAATTTTATCAAATATTTAAATCTGTTAACTCTTACCGTGAAAACATTTAATTTTACACAGTGATGGTTATTATAGTAACTATATTATTAAAAGAATAATATAAGTAGACTAGAAGATATATTTTAAGACATATACTAATCAATTTTCTGAGTTTAATGTTTGTAATTATTTTTTATAATTTAATAAAATATTATTTATAAATAAATAAAAAAATGTAAATATTCAGATCTATACCGTACATTGATTTATATAATAACATGATGTAAATTATAATTTTTCAAAAATAATCATTACTCAAGAAAATTAAGTTAACTCTATTAAATTATTTTGTAACATTAAGTCTCTCAAATTATATTTATTTAACCAATTTAAAATTATTTATTTGATTTTCAGATTAAATTTATATTTATGTTTTCTGTGTTATTATATCTAAAAATTTGTTATATGTTAACAAGATGATTATAATCCTTTTATATTTCAAAATAGAATTTATATTCAAATATTTACCTAGGTCGATATAATATAAAAACATTATAGAAATTAATTTCATGAGATTTATTTGTTTTACATTTCATTAAGGAAAATACTCTAACAGTCATAATCATATCTAGGTTCCCCAAAAAGGTCTTATATTAGACTATTTTATGATTATTTCCTACATTTAATCATCCTATAGTACTTGGCTATCTGTTTGGGGAATTTGATAGTTCATATGAGTTTATTTTATTTACATAAATTACATGATTTATCATTTTCTATTGTAATAAAAATTAATAAGAATACTATTTATCTTGTCCCAAAATAAAGCTAAACAATTAAATAAAATTGTAAAATAATTATACCAAATATGTAATCACTTTAAAAATATTAATAAAAAATTATTTTCTAAATTATATTCAAATTAATCTGGAAACACGAAATGAAAAATGTGTTTTATGAAAAATGTACCCTTAAATATAAAAATATTTTAAAAGAAATTATATTATAAAAAAATTATAAAAAAAATTGTATTGTTGTAAATAATATTTAATAAATTAAAATTTTAAAACTAATCCAAAAAATAATTTCACCTTCTTAAAACATTAAAATAAAATAAAAAAAAAGATATTTCATTATTCCATGATAAAAAAATATTTTCATAAAATTATAAAAAATTCATTTTAATATATTTTCGACATGATGAATTAATAATTTTTTTTCAAATATATATTTTTAACTTCATTAAATTATTGTATTCACTCACAAGAATAATAAAAACAATTTTTTTAAGAAAACATAATATTTATAGAATAAGACTACTCTACAAAAAATTGTGTGATTATTTTATAAGATATTAAAAATAAATTCTACTATATTTTGACCATTATATATATTTCATAAATCAATTATTCCAAATCATACCCACCAATTTAAACGCTTTGTTTCAAATGTCACATTTAAATAATAATATTATGTTTTTTGATTATGCACTATGTGGAATATGTTGTACCATATCAAACATAGGTTCCATCCCATATCATATAATAATATAATCTATACATATATATAATTTTAGTTAATGATTGGATTTAGAATCATACTCATATTATATTACACTATTTCCAATTTTTATTTATTTGTTGGATCAAAACTAATTTATATTTATTTAATATTTTTAATAAAAAAACAGAGGTTCCATCCAATATCTTATAAAAAAGAACCTGTTATTCTATTTTATTCATTGTTAAATTTAATATTGGTTCATTAAGACCTACCAAAATAAAAAATTTATATCCCTGAAAATATCATAGACTCCATTGGTTAAACATGAAACCTTTTTATGAATGCTTTTATCCTAAACCATAAGTTGATTTTTAAAGAAGATATATCATTCTTAACAATTCTGTTTTGTTTAATTTATCTATATAACTCCAATTAATATCCTATAAAAATGAAAAATAATATTTCATACACTAATATGTTTTTATGCTAATTTAATAAACTATATCATTATCCAATTCCATCAATATGAGGAATAGAACCAACATTCATGTTTATAGAGGACTACCACCTCGCAAACCAATTAAATATGTCTTCGATCACTGTGTCTCAAGACTATATATAATGATGAATTTGATATATATATATATGATATATGTTACATTATTTTTCATTTTCTAAATTTAATATATCATTTATAATCTTACCATTCCATTTATTGAATAATGATAATTTTGACCAAGCATATGAGTGGACTACAACATCTACAAAGAAATTAGAGTTCTTCATCATCACCACACAAAATGAACATTTCATATTAGTGTTTTTAAACAAAATTATATTTAATTATTTATATAGTGATCTTTTTATATGGATAAAATAATACTCACAATATTTTGACATCAAAAAATGGAAACCTTACCCATGTTTATGTACAACCTACCATCTAATTGATTGTAATGAAATTCATATTTCATATAATTAATCAATGAATATTATAAAAATTATACCATTTTTATAAAATATATAAATATTTCATTATTTTTTTTCTGGAAATGATTATTTGATCATGTCTTTTACCATAGTCAACCAATAAAATTCATTTTGGACATATAATTAAAATATCATAAAAATGAATGACATGAACTTAATGGATTGTGTAATTGAATATAAATGGTAATGAATAAAAAAAATTAATTTTATACATGACAAATGTTCTTAATAAAATAAATAATTTATATAAGTTTAATATGGTTTAAATAGAAATATTTTACACTTTATATAAAATATTATTCAAAATTAATGAGTTTTTCGGATTGAATTTGAAAAAATTTATCCATGTGGATTTGAATTGAAATATACCATTTGGTAAGAGTTTATTTAATTAATTTTAATTTTTTATTATTACTCATCGACATTGACATTGTTCTTCCATGATTATGTTTCAATTTATCTATAAAGTGATTTATATATATTTAAATTTTAATTGGAGATAAATATTTTATAATTAACCTCTTTATCATTTAATTTTATATTTAATGATACGAAATTTAATGGGGGTTCCTTTTCCTCCATCTTATTTTCAATAGACATTTTTTCTTTTTTCACCAAAATTCTCTTATATATTTTGATTAAAACAAAATTAATTAATTTTTTAATATTAATTCAGGTAATTTATTAAATTTCCTCAACCATTTCATGTTTTTCATTATCAATGAATTACTATTGAAATGTTACCAAAAATTTAAAGGCTTTATGTTATAATAACAATTATTTTTTAGATTGATTTTGTAAAAAGTTTATTTGAATGAAATCAGGTTATATTGTCTTCTTAAAAACATCCATTTAATTATTTTATAGTATTAAAATATGTTTTTATGTTTTTATTTGATTTAATCCACTATATGATTAAAGATAAAAAAATGAAGTAGTTCTTAATTGATACTGATCTTATATATTCTTTAATATTGTTATTTTTATCACCCATATCCACGCTTTAAATATTTATTTGGGAAAATTATATTTTGAAAAAAATAAATGTTTTCTTAATTATATTTTAAATTCTATTTTATTATCCTTAAAAAGATTTTCAATATAATGTTTTTAATGTTTTTTAAATCAGTCAGATAAGAATCTCTTTTATTTTTTTAAAAAAAATCAATGTATATTTTTATTATTTACAATAACAACTGAATCTTCTACCACCTTGGAAATTTTTCATTGACTTATAAATTTTTAGATTATAATTTTATTTCCAATTAAAATTATTTTAAAAATATTGAGTGAATATTTTAGTTCATAATACTGATTTTCAAAGAGATGATGGTATTTTCCTCAAAAAAGTATTTATTGATCTTTTAATGGTATTTCTATTCATAAATGACATAAAAAATTTTAATTTACATTCACAACACAAGGGATATATTTTAATTTTACTATACTTTTTAATTTTCAATATGTATTATGAGATTAAATCAGAACCCTTTTCTTTTCCATCGGTGAATGATGTAATAAATGATCAATGATTATTGTAATGTTAAAAAATTAATTTTTTTTAATTTTCTTATTAAAGGAAAAACATAGATAATATATATGATTATGGGAGAGAATAATACCTATTATTTAATGGTTTTAACCCATCATATATCATTATATTATTTTTTGATCATCATTATAGCACATGATACTATGGGTATATCACCATTTCATCTCATTTTTTAATGGGTAGAGCCCCATTATAGATCATGATATGATGGGTGAGCCCCATTATAGATCTATAATTCTATGGTTTATTTTATTGTAATTCAACTTTATAGTTATTACAATTTTTATGGGTTCTATAACGGTTCTATGAGGACAACAATTCAGGATACCAATAAATATTCTTTATTCTTATTATGGGTCTAAATTGATTACTTCAATCTGGATTGATATCACAAGACATATGATTATTGAATCATATGACTATTTTATTTGATAAATAGTTATTCTGTGATTCCTATTTTATAATATAGGTCATTGATATATATAAATTATATGATGTAATACTCATGATATATTAACATTTCATTATAATTATATACTCATATTATTCTCACTAATGAAATTAAATATATGATTATTATCATTACCATTATTGGGAATATGATATCACCCCACATAGATGTCTTTTTTCACAGGTTAAAAAAATATTTATTGTTTAACTAATATGGTCAAAAGATGTAAAAATCATAGCGGGAGATAAAGTTGATATTTATGAAATAATAATTATTTTACACACATTTTTTATAAGAGTTTATCCAAAAACAATAAAATATAATCCAAAATTTTTATATAGTATATATGTAATTTATTATTTATTATCTATATTGAATATTATTTTTTGAAATAATAAGTCAAATAAATGGTTATCAATTTTAAAAATGTAGGGTTTTTTATTCTTATATTTTATAATTATTGTTCAGGGCCTTGGTTGTTTCAACTAGAGTTGAATTTTGATAATATTTGAGATTAAAATGTTTTCATCTAAGTTTATCATAAATCTTATGGATAACATAATATGATTTTATGTTTTTGTTTTGTTCATATGTTTTATATTGTAGACCTCATTTTTTGGTTTTTTGGTGATGAAATTTTGAGGTGATTTTTGATATATAGGGTTATTTTTTATTTGTTTTTGGGATAAATAACCAATAGGTTTAACATGAAGAATAATTTTAGTAATAATGTTTTTACATTTTGTTTGGATAAGTTTTAATGTTATTTATATCTTTTAGGGTTTTATGATAATTATTATTGAGGTAATTATTAGTTATTATAGTTTATTAACATATGTATTATCATATATATATATATATATATATCCATGGTGTAGAAGAATGATTCCCAAATTATGTTATTTTTGTTATCTCATAAGAAGATTACTATTGAAACCTATAATTTTACAACATTGATATCACATCATAAAGGTAAATATTTATATCAATACAAAACAAACCATGCATGAAACATAGTGGTTTAGTGAATTTGTAATCTTATACACATTATAAAGGCATTCATAAAAGATTTATATTATCTCCCACTATATTATTAATAACAATAAAAATTATTATACATATCATCCATATAAACATTCATCGTACATTAGGGAAGGTGATATAAAAAAGGTACAACATAGATGCTTAGTATGGTAATATAAAGAATATATTAGTGTTCATATGAGAATAACTTGAGAATATTTTTTAGATAATATGAGCATGACATTTAAGAATCATACATTTAATTTCATACACTAACATCACGATTTATTAAATGAAACTTTTCTTGTTGGTTGTAAAAAAATAATAATGGAATCAAAAAAATTATTGAGAGCATAAAATTAGCCTAAAAAATAATTTTCGGAATAAAAATAAGAATTGAAAATAATTTTATTATTAATAAAGGCTCCTACACAATAATATGACAATGGAATGGGTTACCTCCCAAAATATTAATTGTATTCATGCATCACATCCAATACAATTATATTTGAAAATGATCTTTAATGATATTTGTTCACTACTAATTCTATCGTTATTTATATAATGAGATATCAATATTTACCAAATTAGTTTCATAGTTATATAGGTCAAACCCATCAGTAGTTATAATGTGAGAACCTTCATCGGATATAATTTAACTAATATCCTTTCTCATAACATAACCACCAACGACGTTTATAATGTAAGAAAAATTATTATTTATAATAAAACCAATATCACATAAACAAAATCTGGAATTTATATTATCCATACTATAAAAAACATTTATAATATCATAATACATTAATAATACCATAACATAATTACCCTTTTAAATAAAATGGTTATATAAAAACATCATCAATTCATCATCGAATAACCGATGGAAAATTAATGGCTTTCAAAAACATATTGTAAATATATTCATTATTAACCCATATATTTAATAATGATGCTCATATTGGATCATATAATTAGTAAGGCATAATTAACAACAACTGATTAATTCAAATGAGAAAATATCCAAAATGATAACTAAAATATTTTTTGAGGGATTTATCCATTCAAATTTTAAAGTATATTTTTAGTTAAAATTATTTCAAAAAAGAAATGGAAGTAATTTTCATTGAAAATAATCATGGTAACATATAATGGATAATTTAGAAAATTTATCCACTAAGAAGGAATGAAATTCCTTTTATTTTGAAAAATATCAATGAAAAAAATTCATTTTAATGTTTTTGTATAAATAAATGGTTAATAATTCAAAAAAAGATCGAATGATATATTTGAAATAATCTTTTAATTATAAAAATTAAATAAAATTATTTTAAAAAATCATTATAGAATGGTTTAAACATTGATGAAATCATTATAGAAAAAGAATGTATACGGGTGAATGATTTTTTTGACTATGGAGTGATAAAAAAAATTATTCATATTAACATACTTTTGGTATCTTGATTACTTATGTTGAGAAATGACACTAAAACATATATTATAAATACAAAACTATAATATAAAAAAATAATGAGTTTTTGAGGGATATATCATAATATTTCATCATCATAACTGAAATATATACAATAGTTATTATTAATGATATTATAAAATACAGACCATATCATTTTTGTTACAATTGAATCATGACACCCATGAATGAAAACAACATAAATGTTTCTTAAAAAACTATTAATTTAATAATAGAAATGATTAAATAAATTCCTATTATATTGGTACTTTATATATAATAACAAAATTTTTAATTGTGGATGTATACTCCTAGTAAAAAACAGAAAAAATATTCCCTTACAGTAGGATTGATTTCATTCATACATGAATGATCCATATTTAGAATAAATATTTAATAATGATAAATATATTTATTAAATATAGTATTATATATCATAAAATATATTATTTAATTATATTCTATAATCAAACATTAATAAAACTTCTTTTTTAAATGAAATATTCCATGTGATATACTCTTTATTTTCCTATGATTATCTAGTTTGGTTGTTTTGTTTCATATATTTTTACCATGGTCGCATAAACTGAAAAATTATATTCATCATATTAATAAAATATATATAAATTATATAAATTTCTATTTTTTATTATAAAACATAGACATATAAAAATTTATTTCATCATCCTTGTTCAGGGTATACCTTTTGTACGCATAAACATTAATTTAGTTATTTTGATGGATGAAATAAAATAAATGGAAACAATAAATCTCTTTTATAGAATCATTATTATATCATATTTATCATTTTAATTCATTAAATAACTCTTTATTACTATCCTTATAGAATATAAATGAATAATGAATCACATCTCCAAGGGGAGGTGGTAGTTAACACATACACATGATCGATATTATCATTTTCAATGATTTGGTCGATAATAATTTATATATATGTTATAATCATTGCATCAGTATTGAAATATAATAATTATAAAATCCTAAAAATAATCCCATATTAATAACTATCCATAAAAAATGGATATGAAAATTCATTTGTATCATTACAGTGACATTATAATTCATATTTACGCAAGATCGATATTTTCACATCCCATATGATGGAATGAGGGTGAACAATGGTTGTTTAAATTTAATATTAAAAGTTAAATATATACGGAAACTAACTATATTATTTTATAATGAATATAATGGATTTATAGTAGTTAAAAATAAATAAATACAGTGATCAATTAAGTAAATTACCCTTTCATTGAAATAACTCACCTAGGACACCCCTTAATAGATATAGGGTCAATTTTTATGTAATAAAATCCCCACAATTATCTGTATATGGAAGTGTATAAGAGAAAGTATTATCAGTCAGTCAATTTATAAGGATAAAGGACTTATGATGAAGAGAATGGATGGGTCCCCCATTATAATTGAAGGGATGGTAAACTTTAGAATTTCTTAAATAGATACAAAATATAAAATTAATTCAAAATAAAATTTGTAAAAACATTCCCATAAACAATAAATGTATGAAATTTTCAACCACATCTTATCCCCATTGACATAATTTAATAATTTAATATTTTTTATGTTATTTATTAAAATATCATTACTCTCAATTTTGACACTATTCAATTAATGATTTTGTTTGAAATTAGAATATAATTATTTAAAATAATATTAATTTTTCATATTAATATAATAAATTTATGTGATCAAATTAAAAATATAGATATTATTACTTTTATTATTTTTATAACAATATATTGTATTTTTAAATTTATTAAATAAGTACTACATCCATGATTTATCATAATTTAAGAATATTATATACTTTATAAAATATATAAATAAATTTATATATTGAAAACAATTTCATTAATAAAAAAATTGAAACTTATATTCATTTATAATTGTCTTTCATTCGTATATTTAACCACAAAATATATTTAAATCTAAGAGATTGCATTTTGGTAACATTAATTTATTTAATCATTATATTGGTAATTCTCATAGACAAAAATCCGAAAAAACAACTCAATTTCAAGAAAATTGATATAAGGTAATAATTTCATTTATATAATTAGATTTAGGACAAAAAAAATTCCATCTCACTTAGTTTTAACCTAAAATAATTTGATTTATATTTTACTCTGGTGGTAAATTTTACAGCATTTACAATTCATATTGGTCAAAAATTTAAGGGGGATATTTAAAATATTTTACATTATAATTTAAAATATATAAATTATTTTATCTTGTTCAACACATTTAAATGGAAAAAATTTTATTTTAATATAAGCATGATATGTGAAATGTACACCAGACTTTAGAAAAAAAAAATTAATAAGAAAAAATTATTTTTTATCACATTCATAGATATAAATTTATATTAAATGAATATTAAAACATAGAATTTAATATAAAATATATGACTTCCAATAAAACAAGTCACCAATATTTATTATATTAATTTATTAAGAAAACAATACATTATATGCTTTGAATATTTTTCTAGAGAAAATGTATCTTTTAAAATGATTTATAATGATATCTATTTAATGGATATAAAAGTAATTATTTTATAAATGTGTAACCTTAAATTTATAATAAATGTTTTAGTCATATTCAAACTATCTAGTACAATATAATCATTATAGGTATAATTTTTCAGTATATCAGAGTCTGTTTAAACTGAGTGTTGCATGTATCACAAGCTATCAAATATTGTAAATTTTTTTGAACAATTGTTTTTTAAAATACAATGATTTTAAATTATACACCCCATAAAATTAATATATACCTTTTAATAAACTTATCTAATATATAAAAATGACCATATATTATTTTTTTTACATCCTCGAGTGTCCATGTACCTTCATCAAATTTGTGATTTCTATTGAGAAATTTCACTAGGTGAGTAGTCATATTCATTAGAACATTATATCTATAATATAAGATTTATAATAGTTTTTTTCATAATAATTATCATTAAAGTGTAGTAAAAACATTCATTTATGTATATGTGATTGATACGTTATTCACCTCTTCAAAATACATACATTTATCACATTTTTAACATGAGATAAGATCTACGGAAACACCATGACTTAAAATACCGTATGTAATTTATCACGAATATTGAAAGGGAAAATACACACGGGGAACATAATTCCCTTCTCTCCAAATAAATTAACCACTTTCCATAGAAAAATTCATAGAATGAATTTCTCACGTAAATAAAATTCAATATCACAAGAATGATTTTTTTAAATAAGTTACCTATAGACACATAATGTCCTTCATGTGTTGCTAAATGAATCTGATATTATATTTATTTTCTTCAGAAATATAATATAACAATAGCTTCCATTATCTAATCCTATCTATTTTTATATTTGATCAATTTCTTATTCATATCATACTCCAACACAAAAATAACATTGGATAATTTTTTATGAAGCACTGAAATTAAATTCTAACAAATCAATAGATGCATCAAAAATTACATAAGCCCAAAAATATTTAAAATAATTAAAATCAATGAGAAGAAGTTATCTCATTTAATAAAAGGTCCATGAAAATACATTCCAATAGAGATAAATTTAAATTTCTCTAAAAAATGGATTAATTTAATATATTCCAAAAAATTAAAATGAATGGATCACATTTTTTTCTATATAAAAATTAATCATTACATTAGAATAATTTTTATCAATAATAATGAATTAGTCCCATATTATATAGAAGAATAATTTAAAAAAATTAATTATTAATAAAATCATATATCATTCCAAAAGATAATTCACCTTTTATTATTTAATTAACATTGTTTTCTTAAAAAAAATTCCATTGGAATTCTACATTCATTCTTTCACTTATATACCATCATATATTAAATCAATATATAAAATTTGATTCAATATTCTATATTCTATGTTGATATTGAAAATGAGCTCTTAAAATGATATAAACTATCTATAAAGTTTGGTTAATACTATTTTTCATTGCACACATTCATAAAAACATTAATATTATATCTACAACACCTAAATAGATGATAAAAGTTCACTAATTATCATTATTAAATTAAAATTTTATGATTTCACAATCATTTTCTATCTTCCTAGGACATAATTGGTTTTTGAGTCTTATTATCCAAAATATCACTTCTATTAGAGAATATATTATCATAATTACAAAACTCATTAAATTTATCCAAGTATAGTGTGAGTGATGCATTTTTGTGATGATTTTTGCATTATTAAAATCATTACCTAACATCTTCCCACCACATTAGAAATAAATTCGCTGATGAAATTTCATCACACACGTGAAAAATTTACTTCTTCACTCAAAAAAATTCCCGCTATCTTTCATTATATGATTTTAGAATAAAGGAAGGTATGTCATCTTCTCTCAAGGGTTTTTAATATATAATATGAATTCCATATTTTATTCTACTTGACCCCATTAAAGTGTTGGGTAATTCAAATATCAATTTCCACATTGATGTAATTTCCAAATATTTATTCAATACTACTAATGATACTTATGGATAATTCATTTCAATATATTCATTTTATAACAATAGATAGTTGACTAACCATACTTTCATGTTTCATATGGATTCTATAAGAATACATCACTAGTCTTGTAACCTTAACCAGATAGGTAACAACCACTTCATCTCCCATCTCTACCATATCAACATGTTATTTTTATATTTTATCATGAATAATTTAAGAAATATATTAATTGAGATATAATCTCTTAATCTCATCCATCCACATGGAGTCAATTTCAATTTTTTGCCTCATATTTTATATAAGAGTATAAAAATGGTCTAATTATTATTCTAATGGATAAATATCATGAATATATTTCTCATGTTATGAGAATTTACGAAAATGAAGTATATTTTCCGTGGTAAAAATCCACATCATAGTAATTGGGGGATTTAAAAAACAACTAAATTAAGGTGCACATTATTTCATAATAAACTAAAAAAATTCCCCTCCATTTATTTTTCAGAGTAACATTATTATTCATATCATGAGAATGTTGTGTGAGAAAAAAAATATTTATCATTCCATATCCCATAAAATTGGTTACAAATTAGTACAACCATTTTATTTTCAAATCTTTTCATCAATAAATTAATTGTTTTAGGTTCTATATATATAATAAAACCAAACAACCCATGTTGTGAGAAACAATAATTATAGTAGAAAATCATATTTTCCAGAAAAATTATTTATAGAATATATAAATCAATTCACATTATACTCAATCAGTGATAACTTAGATTTAACCTTGTTTATTCATTAATATTATATCATATGAATGTAATATTATACATATACATATCCCCAATGATATTAATAATGAATTATCATCATAATTTATAATGCTTATATAATATTCTCTCAGATAACAAGTATAGTGACCCAAGAAATATAATTCATAGATATCACATCCTAATTATATATTATTCATTATATAACATAATGATACAAAATATAATCATATAAGAAAATTTCTATTGTAGTCATAGGCACAAAAAACTGGTTACAATTTTTTACATCACGTACATCTAACTGCATCATTATCGTAACCCTTTTTAGGAATATCATATATAGTTATCATATTAATAACATGTGTAAAGGATATAAAACAAATATGTGATATAAAGCTATGTAAGGGTAAAAATGTAGATATAAATTATAACATGTAGATTAAATTATTATAATGGTATAAAGAACATGATAATAACATTTAAAAATCAAAAAAATTGAATCAGAGATCATAATATTCAGTCCAGGAATACATATTGGAAGTTTATAGGGCACAAAACCAAATGGAATCAAAGAACATGAGTCATGAGAACAAAAAATTGGCTATAGAAATTGGCATAAATATAATAATTGAAAATTAATGACTTATTAGCCAAAAATCATTTTGATGACTATCATAGTTGATTGGGTTCACTCCCGAAACTACAATATCAGTGAAGGTTCACTCCCATGACAATTAATAAGAAAAAATTCCATTATAAAATTGGTCCCATTCCACAATCCTATCCTATTTATCTCATGAAATATAATTAATTACCCATATGCAGTGGTGGGAGATATAGGTCTCAACTATCATTGTTTATAACATGACCACCATCCTAAATTAATAAGTATCCACCATCCTTTGTAATAACATAAGTAATATTTGTGGTTATAACATATCCACCATCCTTTCTTATAATTTAAAAATCAATATATAATTAAAATATATATATTCATTCCATAAGATAATAAAACATTCATCATAGAATCACAACATATCCCGTGAAAAGGGAACTATTTTCTAAAACATTTTATCTGTTAATCATTAGATATCCTAAGGAAAATAAAAGGTTCCAACAATAATATCAAAAATGAAAACATAGATGATTAATAAAATTAATAAGTATGTTTTTATTTTATCATATCCATAATGAATAATAATTTTAATTAATAGTTTTTATCATTTATTAAAATTTTAGTAGACTACCTCTAAAATATTTCATGTAGAACACAACCATTCAATTTTAAATAAAAATATTTCCAAAATAATATGGGAAACTTTTCTTTTAAAAGAAAAATGGATACATTTTATGTGATATTTTAAAAAATAGAGGTTTTGAAAAATATAATTTCTATTTATATCATATATGTTTAAATAAATCATTCAATTTATTTTTTGGTAAAAAGAGAATGAATACCTTCATTGAAAAAATAATAGAATAATAGTTTTAATACATTTTTAAGAATTAAAACATTATTATTAATTAATTGAATCAATAATAGTGTAATACTAAAATCAATCATGCTATCTTTTGTAAAAAATATGTTATCATTGAATTTGTTTTCCAGAAGAGAGAAATAATGTATATTTTTCTTAAATTTTTTTTTCTATATTGACTAAATAACATTATAATTATTGAAAGAAAAATATATATTATCAAGAAATAATCATATATGAATAAAAAATAAATGATAATTTTTTATTTTTTCATAATAATTCATCATTATAACATGATCATATAATTTCTTTATAATTAATGATATTATAACTGAATCCCCATACAACATTGATAACATTTGAATCATAATTCCCATGCAAAAGGAATCATAGATTAATTTTGAAATAAAAAATAATTTAGTATTATTATTGTTAAATTGTATTTATGGTTTTTAAATAAACCATATAAAAATCAATATTTGAATAGAGAGTATATCAAAATAAACTAAAAGTATGACGGAAATACGATACCATAGGTTCTACTTCCTTATTATGCATTAGAACCTCCTAAATAATAAATATATATTTGATTAAAATATTTTATATAAAAAATTTCAAATATATATAATACCATATTTTAATAACATATAACCATTTATCACCTGGTTGTTAGAAGGTTTTTTTAATCAATATTTTGGTGATATCTACATTTAATTTCATGTATGTTCTATCCCAATAGTTTTAGTCCTTGTATTATGATAAAAATATTTAATATAAAAAATTTAAATAATTATATAAATATCATATTTACTCATTATATACATTCTTGTTTTGAATAATAAAATAGAGTGATAGAAAAACTAGATACATCGTAAATGGAGTTGGATGGTTTTACGTATATAAGAACAGCATCTCCATTTTTTGACAGATTGAAATAAATAATAGAAAAATAATAAATAAAAATTTAAGAATAATATTATATCATTTATGTCATATATATTCATTATTTACATCCTTATTAGCATCAATGTAAAACTAAAATTAAAAATAAATCAAATAACTTTGTGGAGGTTGACGTCCCCATGTATGCACAATTAATGTTAAACTGTCCCAAAAAGTTGGAATGTAATAATATAAATATTATATTATCATTATATATGTATAATTTATTCATTACTATCATTAATAACAATTAAACAAATGAAAATAAAAATATATAAAGGATGGTTGTGAGAAATGAATTTTATCGTTTCATGGGTATGGAAAGATGATCATACACATGAGTGACAGTTCCATAATCCATTTTAAGGAATGATCTTGAACAATGTTGTATTCATAATTATATTAAAATTTCATATTTATGATATTGAAGTTATTATTTTATAAATACTAATAAAACATTAAAGGATGAATAAGAGTAATTAAATATAAATAGATTAGTTTAAATGATTACCTTTTCTAGGAAATAAATCCATTAGATCTCTTATTGGGGGCACTAGGGTTTGTTAGTTAGGAATACATACATCTATATAATTTATATATGGAATATTTAAAGTTGAAATGTTATATTTTTTTGATATAGATATATCATTGTGGTTTGGATAGTATAAAGCAATGGATACCTTTTATAATTATGGGGAGGGGTATCCGTGGAAGTTCATAAAATATTAAAATATATATAAATCATTCTCTAGAAAAATGGATCCAAATTAAAAATAAACGTGAGTGTAATTAAATATTATACAATATTATTTACTCAATAAATGAGTTTTGAATTGATAAATATTTTCTTTTCAATCATGTGTTCAAATTTTATGGATAAAATCTATTAATGTAGTGGGATAATTTAATATAGCAATTTTTCAAATGATATACTATGATTGATAGTATAAAAAAATGCAACAACGAGCAAAAATGAAGTACAAAATATTGTTAATTTAATATAATTGTTATAACCTAAATTTTTAACTAAAATTTTTGAATATGAATAACAAATTAATGTATTATATTGAAAATTCATAATAATTTTAAATTTAATGAATATCTATTTATAAAAAACAACTCACATTGATAAAGTGTAATTTTTTTTAAAAAATATGTTTCTTCAATAAATATTTTTATTTCATTTATCGAGAAACTGTTAATATTAATTTATTTTATTTTTAAAAAATTACCTTCATAAAATTTACTTAAAAAAATATATTTGAAATATCTTCAGGTGAGATTTTGAGATGATCATGAATAATCGTTTTTTCAATGCATTTCAAAAATATAGAATTTTATTGAAAACTATTTATTCTTTTTGAGGGTTTAGATACTAAAATATTATTATTACTATGTTTTATAATATCATTAGATAATATTGATTTAAAAAAGATTAATTAATGTTTTTAGATAAATTTTATATTTAAAATAAATATAAATATATTTTTTACTTTTAAATGTAACTTTTATATAAAAAAAATCATCATATTTTTCTAGTTTAATTTAAAATTAAATTATATCACTTCTATATATTTAATAATTATTAATGGATTAATAATTTTCAATAATAGGGTTAAAATTTTGTTATTGTTCCATTATTATACAGACATTGAATATTAACCTTAGTAATTTTGTTTTCATGGTAAATTATAAATCAGGTAACTATAGTTAATTATAAAATGATAAGAACTAAGTAATGACCCTAAATCTTTAATTAATTTTATTGTATTATTGTTTCATATAAGTAATCATAATAAAGTATAATATATGGCCTTCTATTTCCATTTATCGTTTATTGTAAAGAATTATATTATTTTATATAATGAAATGTCACAAATGAAATTCTCGATGTTTTATTATCTTTAAATTTTTTATATAGAGATAAATAGAGAACATAACCAGTAAGAACTATTCATTTGAATTTATAATGAATTAAATTTCATCATGATTATTTCTTTTGAAATTTATATGTGAATCATTTCTCTAAAATTCTTCTGAAAAGCTTACACTATTCTCGTGAATTTTAAAGAAAAATAAATAAAATAAATCTTCAAAAACTAGAAAATATTATTGAACTAATTTGTAGCTTACCATTACTTACACATAATATTATAATATTAATTTTCTTTGGTTTATAATCAAATAAAATTATTATTGTGGGTTTAAATAGTGAAATTTTATTAATAGAAAAAAAATTTATTTTTTTTTATTTTATAAAAATAATTTTTTTAAAATTTATTTAAAATTACTATAATTAATACCCTTATAAATTTGATTTGGATATAGACGGTGTAATGAACCATTCTCCATATATGTCACATATTTCAAAAAAATATAATGATCCAAAATAATTCATTCCAAATAATATATTGAAAAATAAGATGAAATAATATTGCATTACATGGAAGATTTATATAATTGAGAGTGCGTAATACCCCACATATGAACATCATGTAGTGATGGGAAAAAAATCATATAATTAATTTCCCACTTTGAATACGTCTCAATATTCGTTATATTTGAAAAAAAAATATGTAACATAATTAGCTTCCATGAATACATGTGAAACCCTCTAATAGGGTTGTTCAATGGAATGAATGCACTAAATCCATTGAGGTAGATATATCCATGGTACAGTACTAGTATAAGATTTATGGGCATTAATATCCAAATAAGAATCTTATCCAATACATAAATGACTCTAATTATGATGAATAGAATATTTGACTACATATGTCAAAGCACACTTCTCATCCACATTTGAGGTATCACTATAAATATAGTAAGGGAAAACCTATTTATCAAAATCATAGGGAGTATAATGGATAGAGAATGATGGACCTAAAGCACCAAATTTAGCACCATCAACATTCACCATAATACACCGACAAATAAGAGGGATCCAATAAATTAATTTCATTGCAACCATTCAACATTTCCTAAAGGTTGGGGCCAAGCCTCAATTTATTATTTAAATAAAAGACCACATTAGTGTGGATAGAGGGAGACCCATTTAATTTCCAAAAGGCCTAAGGTCATGTGGCCTAAATACAAGGCTTGAAAGCCCATTTTTTGTCCCCTAGGACCCCTCAGTGAACAATACGGGTATAATACCTACACTACTACAGTGCCTACTACAGTACATCCACCACTACAGTTCCTCCACTACTACAGTATTGTCACTGCTATAGTACTGCTATGCTTCCCTGCTATAGTGCTGCTACGGTACCAAAATTATATCCCTCTTTGGATTTGATAAGAGATTCAATAAAAAACCTTCTGAATGGAAATTCTAACAACATGAACAAAAGGTTATTAGAATCCAATTATGGATTAATTCCCTTTAGTATAGGTAAATACGTTGAATTTACCCACTTCAACCATTAGAAGTTTATTCAATGGCATGGTGAAACAAATAGTAGTTATGAAACCTTCCATCAACTGCTCCAAATGTACACTGAACTAAATGGAGACCCCAAACACCACATCAATATAATCTCACAAACATCATTTGGATGGACAATCAACGAAACATTATTCATTAAATAAAATTCCCATACACAACATATGACCAGATTACAAATGAATTTTATCATCTAAAATAAGATCATGATTAGGTAATATCTAATTCCAAATTTCTAAAAGAGGTAATGATTTTGTAGGCTGAATATAAGGTAACCTAAAAATATATAGTTAAGATGGATTAATTCCACCTCCAAAACATTAAACCATATTTAAATAAAAATAATTAAATTTTTCACTCTTGTTTTGAGTCAATAAATAAAATAAATTTCAAAAAAAATTATATTATTGAATTTCATATGATATATGAGATGTAGAAATCAAATCGTGTTTCTTTCTGCTAAAAAGTGGTATCTATAAATGGCTTCTTCTTATTAGACTAAGAATGTGATATAAACTTGAAAAAATAATATTTTATGTGATTATTTCAACTCATAGTCTAATTATCTTTTAGTTTTTATCAATTTTTATCCATTTAGAAACCACTATTAATTTATTTTAATTTTATATTTCATTAAATTTAAAGGGTTTTTCTCCCATATCATATTATATGGAACTTATTATTATTTATGTATTAACACTTGATTTTATTTTTGGTTTTGACATGAAATAACTATATATATTCCATAAAACTATCCTTACATCCTAGGGTCCTAGTTTTGAAAGAAAATAATATATAAGAATTATTTTTTGTAACCCATAAGAGTCTTATCTAATATTATTTCTCATTCGTAATATAGAAATTTTGATTTATTTATTCTTCCACATCCTTTAATAATATTCACCCATGGTAAAAAATAAATATACTATTTTCCTACAATAATATGTTATTATATTAATGTCATAACTTATATACTTCTATTCTTCATATACAATGTTAAACAAAACCATCGTTGGTGTGTACCGAAGACTACAACCTCATAAATTAACATAATTTTTTCTCTATCACTTCCTCTCATTGATATTTATTATTATAAAATTAATAAAACTATATATATGATATTTTTAAATATTTATCATTATATATATTTAATATATCATATATCATTAAACTATTCAATTTAAATAAAAATTAAAAATCCATTCTCACATACATGTGGTCTACATCCTCTACAAATTAATGAAATTTATTTTAATCACAAAATAATATATATTGTACATATAAGATTATTTATTGTAGTTTTATAATATTTATTTTTTATGCTAATCTAAAAAGGATACAATAATACTTTCATTCATTGCATAATGATCATTTATAATTTTTAATGTTACTCATGCATACGTACGGCCTAATATCTAAATGAATATAACATTATTCATATTTCCTAACAATTTTAATAGTATTTCTACAAGTATAATTGATGTATAAATATTATCATTATTTAATGATTATTATTATATAGATGTTGAATTGATGTCTTATTTAAAATTAATCAACATGTCAATGAAATTGTGGACATAGAAGTTGAATATTTTCTTAATGTCTTACATAAAAATAATTGATCGAGTTATTAAATAAAACAGTGAAATTAGTAAATAAAATTAATGGATAATATTAAAAAGTTTGATATGAATGCAAATAAATAATCTAAGTTTATTATTTAGAATGATAATGAACATAAATGATGAGTTGGAATCATTGTAAGGGATTTCATCTAAATATTCATTTATTTAGTAAAATTTTATTATTATGCAACTAATTTATGTTAAATGGTTTATTGAAATCCATTTTACATGTTATATAATTAAATATTAATAATTCATCATATTTAATTTTTTTTAAATATTATATCCGTAGAAAATTGACATGAATTTTTACAATGGGTAAATGGTTTCCTATCTAATTTAACTTTCATTTTCTATAAATCTTCTTTAAAAACTCTTTTATGAAAATATTATGTGTGAAAAAATAATAAAATTAATTTATTTTATATTTCCGCTTATTTTATGGATATATAATATTTATAAATAATATATACATTTATTAATTCACATTTTAATGATGTAAATATTTGTAAGGTTTTCATTTCACGTCTATGCTTTCTTCAGATATTTTTAATTTTTCAACCATGATTTTCATGTATGGTGTGATTAATGCCTCTTGAATGAACATTGATATATTATTATTGGTAATTCATGACATATTATTATTTGTATCATATTATTACATTCTTTTAATATATATTGATTACTTACCAAATCGTTAAAGATTGATGACACAATCTCCTTTCTTTTTTGGGATGGATTATATCCAAGGGTCCATTAATGGAAATAATGTGATCTTATATTCATGAATTAGATACATTTTCTTACGAAATAGTGTTAAAATTGGCTTATATATTTATTTTCAATTTCCACCATTAATTTATCAAGTACAAATCAATGAATTTATTCATATGTGATACCTATTTTCTTCTTTTATATCGGCAATCATTCTATTGAATATCCATGTATTTTAAAATATTTCAAATTTTTTATAAAAAAAAATTCTTATATTCTTAAATTTTATAATATATTTTAACATATTTGAAATTTTTCTTAAATAGAAATTATTATTTTTAAATGGTTCACTATTGACTCTATAGAAAAAAGGCTTGAAAAGAATGATTATTATGAATGTTTAGAAACTTAAATAATTTTTAGACTACCATTATAATTATTCTTTTTATGAATTAATTTATAAGATTCAAATTATTTTTTTAATGAAATTCATTCTCAAATTGATTTTACTTTTTATAGTTTTTGATTTTGATTCTCAATGTGAATATTTTATTTTACATAAAAAAATTTTAATGACATTTTAATGGAATTACCATTCATCAAAGTCAACAAAACATGAAGATACATTCACTACATCAAGTATATTTAGTAATGGAACCATCAATATTATTTCATTAGATAGATTATGATATTGACATGGTAACTATATATTTACGAAGTTAAAATATAGAAATGAATGAACATTAATTATTGTTATTTCAAAAAGAAAAAGAATATAAATTTTTTATTCATGAATGATTCTTGGAATGTATTGATGGTGATGATTTTGGTTGATAAGGATTATATAAATTGATAATCCCGATTATTCCTCAGGATATTATGTGTTAATCGACAAAGGTCGTGATTTGATGATTTGATACCCAGTATATATCATAATATAATTGGATGCCCCACATAAAAGCTCATTATATGATGGGTGATCCCCATAAATCCCTCTAATTAATTGGTTATTTACATTGTATGTTTAATGTATAGATAATCGAATTTTAATGGTTTTGTAAGGATTCATTTAATATAATGTTCAAAAATATCAAAATGTTTTCATTATCCTCACATTAATCAATATGGAAATGACAATGATCATGATTTTTGATTCTTATAAATCATTCCCTTGAGAATTCATTATGTATAGATTTCAGCTTTATTATCCTTGTAATTTTTTTTTATAAATTGTGCGATGACCTGCCAATTCTAATTGTCTTGAGAGTACAATGAGTCATTACTAGGCCTTAAGAGACATCCCCAAGATGCCAAAGGCTAGAAATAAATGCCCAAGGGTTTCAAATACATGTTGGGGACAATGTATCCTTTAAGAAATAAACCAATAAACCTACAAACCATAACAAAAAATTCAATATATAATGCATGAATGAATTAAAGACAACCCAACACTTTCATGTTTCTTGAAACCATATCAAATTAGGTAACAATGTAAGAATAACCAAGTATCAAAGTACACAACAGATAAACTTTAAAAGACTCTCAAAAGACCATAACACTATGTGCCCCAAAAGCTCGAAGCTCGATAATCACCGAATAACCAAAAAATCACGATGTTGATTGAATACGTGTGAAATTTTTTTTTCCCTTATCCCGGAAGATAGCATCAGCAAAAAGCACGAAAGTGACAAATCAAGGGTGAGTATAAAAATCCCTACTTAATGCCCGGATGGCCTTCATAGTTATTGTTTTTTGATTACCTCCTTTTCAAGGGATGATGGGTAACCATTACAGGAACCGTAGGCTCAAGGATTACATGGCCTGTAGGCTTAAGAGATTACATAACCCGAATGTCTTAAGAAATTAAACAAGATTATCTACAAGGAAATGCCCCTCTACAACATATGCATCATGATAGTTTCTATCCACCTTCATATGGTTGTCTAGCTAGGCTTCTCATGCAATCATAGGCTAGTCCTGATGTCATTTCCATATCCTGTCATTTTGACAAATCCATTTGGATCTACTATCATGAGTTCACCTGCTCTGAATCCACTTCTAGGTATGTTTCTTTTTGGTAGAGTCTATCTGGGGAAACTGCATTGGCCTGAAGGCCTTTAGGTGTCTTGAAGGCCATAAAGGTGGCCTGAAATCTCTAGTGACCCGATGTCTTGGGTGGCCCAAAAGCCTTAAAGACTCCATGCCCAAACCAGTGGCCCAAAGTGAATAGTTCTAGCAGCTACAGTACCGAACAATGCCTGCTATAGTGCCAGCTAAATTACCCTCATAGTGTACCGTTTTTTTACAGTACCCGCATAGTGTAAAATTTTCATAGAGTAGGTAATACATTATATCTACAGTACCCCCAGAAATATACATCTTCTTTGTTTTGAACCTAGGTCTCGTGGATTCACCTAAGGATACCACACTAACTAGGATGAGGATCATGTGCAGTATAAAACTCACAACGTTTTACTAAATTACTTTCCAACTCACTCCACTAGTATTGAAAAGTTTTTCAAATTTATATGAAACATTTTACATACAAAATTTACCAAAATGGGTTATAACCAAATATAAAAAAGATTCCAAAAACATTTATAACCAAAAGAGTTCAAGTGAATTAGGAACCAATTTTTCCAATGCGTTATATTTCCCGAAAAATAACTAATGAAGCTTTAAAACCATTTCTCAATATTCTGTTGACATACCCAACTCATTCTATACATCCACACAACCAACCCTGTATGTAACCTGAATCTCCCTATACTCGCGAGTGGTGAGTCATCCTTTCACTAAGCCATGCATCAAGAACTAATTGATGGGGTGGATCCCTAACCCTAATACATCCCGTTAATAATGGGGTAGACCCATAACCCTTATCCATCCCACATTCACCTTTGGACGGGGGAGATCCCTAAAACTTATATGTCTCGTTAATGATAGGGGAGACCCCTAACCCTCATCTGTCCCACATGCACCCTTTGAAGGTGGATATCCCTAACCCGTATCCATACTGTTAATGATGGTGGAGACCCCTAATCCTTATCCATACCACATGTCAATGAAAACACAAAACCATCATGTCATAATCCTAGCATGTTCAACCAATTCAAACCATTTAAATTAATCTTTACTTTTATTGAAAACCAATAAATAAAACAATTTCAAAATAGCCATTTCACTTCAAAAAAACATTCACTTTTATTGAAAACATATAATCCAAACCATGAGTCAAAATTATAGGAAATCCCAATTTTAAAATCTCATTTTTAAAATTAAGAACCAAAGCACTCATTCAAAATCCCCAATATTCCATATTTCACAACCATCACTCAAAGAGGATTCCAGAAAGTGTTCACCAACCAAATCAAAATAAATAAATAAATAAAATTTAATATGAAAGCATTCCAATTAGTTCTACTAAATGGAGTGGATAAAGAAGCCTCATTCCATGATATTTTTGACAAAAACCACATTGAACGAAGAGCGCACATGAAAACCGTGTTGATTCTTCAAGAACCCACCATAGATTTCTTATCCTAGAAAGTCCAAGACCAAATTTCCACATATATGTCATCCACACACTTATATCATCACATAAAAAGCTTAGATATATGAAACCAAGAGAATATGATATGTAGAGCTAAGAAACCGATCAAAATAATGAATAATAATCTCATACCTCAAGAATCCATCTTTGATGCGTCAAGGAAATCCTTCACATCACCTCCAAAATTCATGGGAGAGGTTATCATATTATTAAGGGACAGTGATCCCAAGTTATGGCTGCATAGGAGAAAAAATGACCAATTTAGAGGAAAAACGTGTGAGATCAACATTTTTTATGATCTCACTTATGTGCATTCACAGTAAGTTCGCACTATTTGAAAAATTGTGCGCTAAAAATGCATTAGTCACTGCCTCAGTATACCCTCGCATGGACTTCTTACAAGATCTCTTGAACCGTTCTCTAACCATGTGGGAGCCACTACCTCAAATGTTCAAACTACACATGGTTTGGCTGCACGATTATACAAACTGTGCACCACCTGTGTGGATTTCCCTTTGCCAAAAAATAGTATTTCAGGTTCTCCCAACTCTCCCATTCATCACCCATAACATTATAACCATGAAAAGAATTATGTAAGGGTTATATAAAATAAATCATGGGTACTAAATTCTCCCCACCATTAGTATTTCTATCATCATAAAGTAGAAAACCATCACAAAACATATAGTGTTTCGGACACTACACTTTCATTCCATTTCACGTTCTCATGTCCCTTCTTGAATCTGACCATGCCGCCATAAAACCCTCATTAGACCAATGATTTTCCCCTGGAAGACATTCTATTGCCTATACACAATTCACACTATGATATGTACTTGTGATGCATCCAGTTTTAGCCCAACAGGATCCCATCTGATCATGTGCTCATGGTCTATGTGATACTTTTTCAACTAGGATGCATGAAACACACTATTCACCAAACTAAAATGCGGTGGTAATGACAACTGATATTACACCTCTCAAACCCATTCCAGTTTCTCTAAAGTGCCAAATTATATACGATATAACATTCCCTACTTTCTGAGATGACGATCTCCAAGGTTTGGTGAGATCCTCAAGAAGACATGATCACCCACAACAACAAAAAAACCGTCCGCAATGATGATCTACATATAATTTCTAATGACTCTGAGCCATCACAATCCTCTTTCTAATCAACAAGATATTCTCTGTTTTTTCTTTGACATGACTTGTTCTGACTAGTGATGTTTCTCCCCATTCCATGAAACATTGTTGAAAATGACATGGACTCCCATGAAATGCATTAAACATAGCCATGCTTATTGAGGCATGATAGCTGTTATTCTATGAGAGCATCAATAAAGGTATATGATCCTCCCATGAAACAGATTAATCCATTACACAAGCCCAAAAAATGTTTTACGACGTTTTTATCATATGTCCAGATTGCCCATCCATCTGAGGATGATACATCATGCTCATAGTCAACTGAGTTCCAAGGGATTTCTGTAATGATTTCAAAAATGAGATGTGAACCCTAGATCTTGATTTGAGACTATTGAAACTGGTACACCATTCCACTTTACCACTTCATATATTTATATTTTTCAATGATCCTCCACCGTAAGAGTTGCATGAATAGAGATGTAATGGGCCGAGTTGGATAGATGGTCTACTATAACCCAAATGGGATCGTGTTTCCAGACCATTCTAGGAAAACATGTAACAAAATCCATTGCTATCTGATCCCATTTCCATATTAGGATGGGAAAATGATGTAACATACCAACTGGTCTTTCATTCTATGCTTTACTCTGTTGAAAATTTAAGAACAACGAGACAAACTCAGCCACCTTCCTTCTCCTGTTGCTCCATAACAATTGCACCTTCGATGCCTTCTACATCTTCTGTGTACCTTGATGTACAACCCATCTCAAATGGTGGTATTCATGAATGGTTTGTTCTTCAAAAACCATATGTACAACCATATGATCTCTAAAACACAAAAATGATCTCCCATTATGTTTCCATCCCTTGATGGTCTCCCCACCATTGAGTTTTGAACATACAACAAGACATTTTTCATTAGATGTTTGTGCCTTATTGATAATATTTACTAAATCAGATAAAAGTGTAGATAAAAAGAAAACTTCAACATCTCCTCGGTCTTCATATTACACACACATTTTTTTTAGATTGACATCAAATGCAATTCAACTGATTCTTCTTTATCCAACTAAGCATATGACTTTCTACTCAATTCATCCACCACCGAATTTCCTTTCCCTGGTATGAACATCATGTCAAAGATAAATATTTGGATATACCTTTTCCGTTTCCTTTGTCTCATATTTGAATCTTGCTGTGAGATAATGTGTTTCATGCTTTTGTGATCCATAAACAAAATAAATTTCTCAATAAAGCGATAATGTATCCATGTTTTCAAAGCATGGATGACTGCAGATAACTTGAAATCATGTGTTGGGTAATTTTTCTCATGAACAAACTACATCCTTGATACATAAGCAACCAAATGGTATCCTTTCATGAGAACACAACCCAACCCCAATCACAGAGCACCAGAATACCCACATACCCCTATCTTGATTCTAGAAAGATCAAGATAGTTTCCCATTTAAGCCAAACATTTGTTTCATGGAATGACTTATGTAAATCATCCGTCTATTGTAATGGACCATTATATTTTGTTAGAGTTATCATTAGTGAAGATAGTCATGATAAATCACACACAACGGGTCGGTATGAACTACCTAGGCTAAGAAAAAAATTTATCTTGAACAGATTCATTTGTGGTTTCCAAGATATAAATGCTTCTATATTTTCTTGACCAAGAGAAAGGAATTTCTCATATTTGACATGGCGATGGAATCATACTTCCTGTATCCAAAATTAATACTCTGATAATTTATAATTCAAAAGATGATATTTCATGATTTGTAATATTGTTTCCATGTGCACCAAATGATCACCCATTGTCTTGGAATATAAAAAAATGTCTTCCAAAAACACCACAACAAAAGAATATAGATATTATAGAAATATACGATTCATAACTTCCATGAAGACATATACTGAATTATTTAGACCAAAATCTAGGAATACGTATTCAATGTGAACATAAAAACTTCATAAAGCTGTCTTTGGACTATCCTCTTATCAAAATCTCAATTGGTGATATCCTGATCGCATGTCAATCATGTAGAAACACTGAGGTCCCCTTAATTTATCGAACATATCATCAATGCGTGTAAGTGGATATATGATCTTTATAATAACATGGTTAATCATATGATAATCAACACACACGCAAAGAGTTCTATCTATCTTCTTCACGAACAAAACTAGTGCTACCCCAGGAAACGTACTTGGTCAAATGAAACACTTGATTTCCATATCCTCTAAATGAACATTAAATTATAATAACTCGATAGGGACCATCATATAAGTTGGAAGGGAAATAATACTGGTCCCTGTAAGTAGATCAACTGTAATCTCCACTCCCCTTAGATGTGTCAACACTAAAACGATCTTGGGAATGACATATTTAAATTGATCCACAATTTCTAGAAAACTATTTTCCTCGATCTCTTCTATTGATGTAAAAGTCAAAACTACAACTTTTAATGAGATAGTTCCCTCCATTGATGACAACAAGCTCTTTAATCCCTTTTTACAATCATCTATTTTTTAAAGAGATGCTCAATGTCATCCTTAGTTTTTAAAATAACTCTTCTCCTATAACAGTCTATTTAAGCCTTGAACATTGTCAACTAATCCATACCTGAGATTACATAATAAATATCTATCTTGTAACGCCCCAACCCTTGTTACCCAGAGTCGGTGCATTATTACATAACATCGGAATTATCACAAAGGATCAAGTCTTGAAAGACCGATTATTTTAGTAGTCTTGGAAACACTAGATATATTCATAAGTCTTACATTACACTATAAGGTTAAAAAAATTACATCAACATCTTGTATTCATATCCCCTCATACCATCCCTGCTGGTCATTCAGAAATTACTTCTTTCAGATCCTAGAAATAATATAACATTGAACGGGGTGAGCTCAGATACTCAGTAAGGATAACAATATAGCAGAAGCATTCATAGATAAGAATAAACACTTAAAGAAATGTATAACTAAATCAAAAGCCTTTAAACATGATCTTTAGCATAATATGGCAAAGATAAAATGAAATAATTCCATTTACTTATTCACATGGATATTATACTAGTCGAATAATCACATGCAATTTCAATAACCACATTCATAATGATGGAATGCATAATTCCAGACTATCATAACCACGTAGCCAAGGCCTTGTTCCAAGACTACAAATAAGATTTTGTTAAGGCCTCATGAAAAGACACTAGTTTGTCTCATGAGACCTTCCGATACATCGAGAAGCTATAGCGGGCTCCACTACTCACTTACTAAGTCAAATACATTACTCATATGAAAAGATTAAAACATAACATAAACCTTCTTATTAAAACTAACATACGAAATTTCAATATCTTATCCACAAACCATGAATGGTATAAAAATATCACATCCACAGTCAAACATAACTCATTCGATACAATATGGAAGATTGTATTGTATCAGATTAACCCCAATAGATAATGATGAAGGATATTGACATAGATGTAAATAATCATCAAATCTATTAGAGAGAAATATCCACCCTTTTCTTGAAATCATTTAAAAGTCACACGATCTGTCAAGAATTCATTTAAAAAAATATTTTTTAATCAAAGTGTCTGATACCACTTTGAATCTTTTAAAAGTAATTTTAATTTTAAAACCATAATGTCTATATAAATAAATCCTAAACACCATTTTTAAAA
Organism: Viscum album; assembly: GCA_963277665.1. NCBI lineage: Eukaryota > Viridiplantae > Streptophyta > Magnoliopsida > Santalales > Viscaceae > Viscum > Viscum album. The sequence goes on along the minus strand of OY728142.1, from coordinate 370,661,029 downwards.
CATGGACATTAATGATAAATATTTAGAAGAATAAATTTTCAAAACATTTAAAAATGATATATTAGTTAGAGTTTCTAACCAATGGAGAGACACATGAATACAAATAATTGAGGTAATCAAGGACTTTTTAATAGCATGAGAATAAAGGTATTCATGATATACTATGTCAAAGTACATTATATACACTATATAATAGTTTTTTGGTGTATACCAACAAAGGAGTCTCAATAGAATGTAATTTGATATGAAAATTATTATAAAGACAATATCCTTAGGTTAAGGATAAATCGATGGCATAATTATGTTTGAAAAATATAAATACACTCAATATGATTGGATATTCAGTGTAAATCTATCATAGGACATTCACACATATTCATGTAAAGACAACACTGATTAATTGGATGTTTAACTCAACAAATCTATATTGAGTAAAAATTACTCTTATCAAGTTCATACTGATGACATGAGAATTTATCAATGGGGTGATTTTTTGTATAAAAATTATATCCACAGAAAGGGGAGTGGAAATTATGACATAACCAAATGAATAGTCATTCGACACATAATCATGGAGTAAAATAATCAATGAAGTATTCGTAATGCCGAATGAGTGGAAATTGAAATTTCAAATTCCGTTATTGATTTGGTAACTTACGAAACATAAACCCATATAAGAAGGATCATACAATGATTATGTAAATATAAATTAATTAAATTATATTACACAATTAATACAAACATGGGTAGTACACACACCAAATGCAATAAATAAGTGGTGAACAATGGAATTCTCACAGAATTAAAAGTGAGATAAGAAACCCCTTACTTTGTACATTTTCCTAGGTTGAATATAAGTTAAACTCCTGTATAATGGTGAAATAATTGATATTTAATTATTAAAAATCATTTACATTAATATGATATCATATATTATCTATTAACATTGATTTGTTAATAATATCTTAGTATTATCGTCGTTTCGGGTGTTAACGGATTCGTTTTCCTTTATATTATTTGTTATGAAAGCCATATTTGTTATGGATGGGATGTATATTATTCATATCCAGAATGATATCATGTCTCTAAAAATTATTTTTATTCATCAAATGAAATTTATTCTTGAATGGAAATGATGGATAATGAATCTCATCACGTTCATGGAGACGATAATCTGTACGTACGCACGAGCGACAATATCATTATTTTAATATGAAATTAATATATAATTGGATGATATATCATATATACAAAATAAATATCATGTTATATTTATTATTTACATGAATTACACATCATTATTATACCCATCCAAATAATAATATTTTGAATAACAATTACACCACGATGTGGAGACGATAAGTCGTACGTACGCATGTATGGTGACATGTCATTCAAAGGATGGATAGAATACTGAATATGGTTGTACCATGTGTATAATAACATAAAATTATTTATAATATACTGGAGTTATTATATAAGAATGTAAATAACAAAGAAAGAAGAAGTGGAAGAAGAAAGGAACTTGAAAGAGGGTGGTGAAAACATTGCATCTTCTTCGGGTTCTTCCTTTTGATTTGATCAAAAGGGCTCCTTAGGTTGGCTTTAGGATCAAAATAAGGAATCTAGGTCGATGTGAGGGAAGTTGAGAGAATATTTGGGCAGGTTTTTGCCGATCCAAAAGCCTTTTATGGTGTGAAATGAGAGAAGGGGGAGTGCCCTTTTATAAGAGGGGTGAGGGGCAACTTTGGAAAAGCTAGAAATATTATTTTATAATAATTTCATATTCTATTTATAATGGATCCAAAGTGAATTATTTAAAGGTTAAGGTGGGGATAGGACTAAAACCACTCAACCAATAGATATTAGACAGGTTTGGGTTACTATATTAACCTTATATTTTAATTTTACCTCTTAGTTAATTAGTTTATCATTTACCATGTCACTTTGTATTTTTATATTATATCGTTAATAAAAATACTGTATACTTCAAATAGACCCCAAAGTGGTCCATTAATGATATAAATATCATTATATACATCTCTTGGCCAATACATATATTTTTAGGAATTTAATATCAATTAATAATATAATATTTGTTTTAAAAACTATTTTATGTCAATATTGACACTATTCAATAATTGATTTTTGTTAATGTCTTAACAACATTATTAATTCGAACCAAATTCATTTAAGAAATCCTATAATTTCATATTAAGCAATATAATTTATTTATGTCATCAAAACTGTCAATTATATTAATTTTAATATTTATAATACCAACTATTTGATTCTTTCATTAATAAGGAAAATAATTCATCATTATTGTGTCATACATAATATTAAATATTAAATTTCTAAAAATTATAAATAAAATACCATTATGTAGGAAATATTATCATATTTCTAAGGAATATTTATAGTCGAAAATTAGACATTAATAACCTAATGTAAAAATTGTTTTTCTAAAAGATACAGGATTATGTCATTTTTGTATTTATTTTAACTTAATTAATATGAAGTGTCATTATAACTTACAAGTGGATCCATTGGGTCCCAAAATCGACCAAAAAATTCCCATGGTCTGACATTTATCAACCCATAAGGTTAGGACACATTTTTGGGCAATTTAGTATTATTATAATAATATTTTTTTACCCTTATTTACTGGATTTACCATTTAACCATGGTAAATAAAATATTTACTGAAGTAATTATTCAAAATGTATAAAAATAAAAGTTACCTATTTACACAATTTGGAAATACTGATTCCAAATATGGAATCTATTTCTCTAAATTCAAAACATAGAAGTGGCAGAAATTAATTTAAAATTAATTCCTGTTGTTAAAGCAAAAGGCGTGATTTTAAGAGATAATAACTATCAAAAGATTGGAACTTGTTTATGTCCGGTTTAATTGTGAAATTATGTCCAATGAACAAAATTGTATTAAATTGTAAAAATATATTCCAGATATAATTTAAAACCACCAAAATTCATAATTTATCACTATTAATTATTTTGATTAACAAAGTTGGTTTTAATTAAAATTTAGTAATTTTCACTAATCATCAAAATATAAAAGTTATCCAAAAAGTACCAAAATTTAAACCTAGGCTAATTTGGATATTCCAAATCCAAAAATGAGGTCCATTTTGAGTGATTAAATTTATAAAATTTCAAAAATTAGGTATCAATATTCATAATGGCTACTTTCATTGGTCGATGTGTGTTAGAACTCGAAGTTGCGTACAACACACGCTACTGTATTAATCAATGAAAAGGGTACCGTGGAAGAAAGAGGTGTTAAATTTTCACCTCCTTAAATAAATTTCATCCTCGCAATTTCTAAAACTGTGCTTTGTAATATAATTGAATGTCCCATATCGGAAAAAGATTCAATAAAACTATCACTTTAAAAGAAAGAAAGAGAAGTACAAACGTCACCCGAGATAACCTATATTAGGATTCCATGTTGAAAAACATGGATATGGATGATAAACTATGTGTCATGTTCTAATGGAGATGGATAGAAAACCTGATAAGTAGAAAGTTAACAACAAGAAAACCAGAAACATGTAATGGGACAAATGGTCATTAGTTTTATAATAGGAAAAGTAAACGGACAACATTATTATTATTATTCTTAGTTACATTATATAAAGATGAGGAATTCATTTATGAGATTGACTATGAACATAAAGAGATATAATTAATTTTTATGTAAAGTTTCATTCTTTAATAAATTTTTACTACTAAATCATTTTTAAACGATGAGTATTCAAGAATACTTGGTCACACTAGAAGAGCTACAATAAAATTCTTATAGAATCACATGATCCACAAAGATGAAACTATATTTTTACCTTGTCATTAGAGATTAATCAAAACCAAAATGATTAGTATTAGATCTGATGATCCGCCAAAAGGTTATTTCATTAGAGGAAGAAACACTAATCTTAATTTCTAAAATTAAACCAAAAATACCCCAAAGTTAAATATATATCATTCAATAAAGAATTGTCATTAAAATACTTTAATAAAATCCAAAATAATATTGAAACTCAAAACTTAGAAGAATAGGTTATGTAGTCTTCCACGTTAAATGGTATCTCCAAATGACATCAATTTCTCTTAAAGTCACATAATTAAATGTAATTAACCTAATCACATATTCTCTATTATAGGTTAATAATTTCCATAAATAACCCCAGTCAATATAAATCCGTAAATTAAAACATAGATAAAAATACAACATTACCCCTCAAATGAAATCCCAAACTATTCTATTTTCCATGGGCATATAGTGTTCCCAACAATGCGAAAATCCTCTAAAATAACATTTATCACATAATCACCAAATCATTTTCCTATACTAAGGGTTTTCATTTGATAATACATAAGATCCCAAATCAAATTCTTATTGATTAATAAAATCATTTAACTAAAAATAATAGTCACACTAACCACGGACTTCACGTAGTCCAGTGGTAGGGGATAAATACCAATCACACTTTGGTTGTGGGTTCGATTTCCACATCTTTGCCGGACGCGACGGGTTGTCACATGGTCTACATTTTTTATTTTTTCAAAAACTATATTTTATAAAATTACCAAAATGTGATAAATCCCTCAAAATAACCACAAAATAATTTAACCACAAATGTTATCTCATACCTTTCATTTTCATCCCAAATTATAATAACATGTAATTTCCTCAAACCCAATAATCATATAAAACCAAATTGTTATTTGTAACTATATCCATAAGAGAAAAGATAATTCTTCCTCAAATACAATTCTCACATTGAAAAATGTAGGGTTACTAATACAAGAGAAAATTATTCCAATGTAAACCAATCAACAAGGAGCACTAATACTTTTTAAACATTTCTCCAACAATTTATTTCCACATAGATTCTTCATTGAACAATAAAATATCCTATTGAATAGGGTATTCACTCAGGTAATTGCCAGGTCCACTAAATTTATGAGAAATAACTGTAAATGGATTCTTGGGAACATTTTTATCTTCTTCCATAGTACTCCTCATTTTCCTTCGGAAATTCTTTACATTATTTCCTTTCTTCCCATACGTAAAGATTTTATTTGTCCCATTGAGACACTTTCCTGGGTGTCTCCTTCAACATTTCATGCATGATTGAAATTTAGCATTCTTTTCTCCATGTTCTCCACTTCACGATCTCTAATCATTCATCACCTTTATCTTTTTGTTGTGTCCAGGAGTTGGTTAATATATTTTTTTGTTGATCATATTTCTGAAAAACTGATTTGGCATGAACACAATATCTTTTACGCCTATCAACATTCCATTTTTTTTCTCATTTCCACCACAGTTCCCACATTTTACATCATTCTCAAGGTCACTATGACTTCTTTGGAATCCAACCATTGACTAAAACGAGAAAGCATTGTGTGAGTAACAGTAGTCATAAAATCATTTAGAGAATATCATGTCACCATATTCTCAATTTGAAACACATTAGGATTAACCAAGGTCATTTACTATGATATTATATATAATACATCAAATGGGTTTGTAAAGAAAATGTAAATTTTTTTAAGCATATCACCCGGGAGTGTCCTAACCAAGGGTGCAGCAAGGCCCGTTGTCATGCACCAGTTTCTCATTCGAGTCTAACTCAAAGTAGTGATTTTGGGTTTTACCCCTAGGTACATCTATGCCAGAGCCGCCTCTACCTGCTTATATCTAGATAGGGATGTATTTCATGGAAAATCACAAAATCTATACAATAAAAAAAATTATAGGATGTTCTTCTATACTAATCCTCAATGTCTATCGTAGGGCTATGTGCTCTAATCAGAGTTTATCTAAATCTAGATTCCAAGGTTTGTACTATACTTCCTCTCATACCAACTTTAATTTCCCAACCCCAGTTACCCAGAGTCGATGCATTATTAAATAACATTGGCATGATAAAAAAGAATCAAGTCTCGAAAGAACGTTTAGTTTAGTAGTCTTGGAAACACTAGATATATTCATAAGTCTTACATTACATCATAAAGTTATAAAAAACTACTACAACATATTGTCTTCATATCCCCTCATAATATCCCGGCAGGTCATTCATAAATTACTTCTTCGCATCCTGGAAAAAATCAAACATTGAACGGGGTGAGCTCATATGCTCAGTAAGGATATCAATATAGAATAATCTTTCATAGATAAGCATAAACTCTTAAGGCAATGTACAACTAAAACAAAACCCTTTTAAACTTGAACATCAGCATAATATGGAATATATAAAATGAAATAATTCCATTTACATATTCACATGGATATTCTATTAGTCGAATAATTACATGCAATATCAATAACCACTTTCATAATGATGGAATGCATAATTCCAGACAATCATATCCACGTAGACAAGACCTTGTTCCAAGTCTTCAAATAAGATTTTATCAAGGCCTCGTGGAAAGATACTAGTTTGTCTCACTAGACCTACTGATGTATTGAGGAGAAATAGCGGGCTCCACCCATCACTTACTAAATCTAATTCATTACTCATATGATAAGCTTGAAACATAACATAAACATTCGTATTAAAACTAGCATACGAAATGTCAATACTTTATCCACAAACCATGAATGGTATAAAAATAGCACATCTATAGTCAAAAATAACTCATTCGATACAATATGGAAGATTGTATTGTATCGTATTAACCTCAATAGAGAATGATGAAGGATATTGAACTAGATGAAAATAATCATCAATACTATTAGAGAGAAATATCCCCCCTTTTCTTGAAATCATTTAAAAGTCACACTATTTGTCAAGAAGTCATTTAAAAACATATTTTTGAATCAAAGTGTCCCATACCACTTTGAAACGTTTAAAAGTAATTTTAATTTTAAAACCATAATGTCTATATAAATAAATCCTTAAAACCATTTTTATAACAAGGAAATTAAAGAGAAAGATTTAGAAGAATAAATCTTCAAAACATTTAAAAATGATATTTTAGTTAGAGTTCCTAACCAATGGAGAGACACTTGAATAAAAATAATTGATGTAATCAAGGACATTGTAATATCATGAGAATAATGGTATTCATGATATACTATATAAAAGTACATTATATACACTATATAATTTTTATTTGGTGTATAACAACAAATGAGTCTCAATTGAATGTAATTTGAGATAAAACTTCTTATAAAGTCTGTATCCTTAGGTTAAAGATAAATCCAAGGCATAATTATGTGTGAAAAATATAAATACAGTCAATATGATTGGATATTCAATGAAAATAAATAATATAACATTCACACATAATCTTATAAATACAACACCAATGAATTGGATGTTTAACTCAACAAATCGTGATTGAGTAAAAATTACTCTTATCAAGTTTATACCGACGACTTGCGAATTTATCAATGGAGTGATTATGTGTATCAAATGTATATCCACATAAAGGGTAGTGGAAATTATGACATAACAAAATGAATAGTGATTCGACAGATAATGTTGGAGTAAAATAATCAATGAAGTATTCTTAAAGCCGAATGAGTGGAAATTGAAATTTCAAATTCCCATATTGATTTGGTAACTTATAAAAAATACACCCATGAAATAAGGATCATAAAATGATGATGTAAATATAAATGAATTAAATTATTTTACATAATGAATACAAACATGGGAAGTACACACACCACATGCAATAAATAAGTGGTGAACAATGGAAATCTCACAGAATTAAAAGTGAGATAAGAAATGTGACAACTGGGCCCCGGTGACAGCACATACACCCCGCCTTAACATGGCCGTCAGATCCTTGCCCACCAGGTACCCCCAGTTTCCCCCGAAGACACGTGGGACCCACCCCAGGGTCCACCCACGTGCCTGAACGGGTCATCAGACTAATGATAGTCCCCACAGGCCAACACATGTCCTTTCCAGTGTGCTTTGTCCTCACTCACACACACCCTGAGAAACTTCCCAGGAGGTCACCCATCCTGATCACTACTCCAGGCCAAGCAAACTTAACTGTGGAGTTCTAATCAGGTAGGCTCCCGAAAGGTAAGGTGTACCTTGTTGACATGAGTCATATCATTTAGCCATTTAACCCTTTATCATTTGAGGATGTTACAATCACCCACCCCTTTAGAGCACAACACCCTCGTTGTGGGCCCTACATCTCAACCCAGGCAGTGCACCACACTTATGGTTGGGTTCCTGCTCTGATACCAAATGTGACAACTGGGCCCCTATGACAGCACATACACCCCGCCTTAACATGGCCATCGGATCCCTGCCCACCAGGTACCCCCAGTTGCCCCCGCAGACACGTGGGACCCACCCCAGGGTCCACCCACGTGCCTGAACGGGTCATCAGACTAATGATAGTCCCCACAGGCCAACACATGTCCTTTCCAGTGTGCTTTGTCCTCACTCACACACACCCTGAGAAACTTCCCAAGAGGTCACCCAACCTGATCACTACTCCAGGCCAAGCACACTTAACTGTGGAGTTATAATCAGGTAGGCTCCCGAAAAGGAAGGTGCACCTTGTTGACATGAGTCATATCATTTAGCCATTTAACCCTTTATCATTTGGGGATGTTACAAGAAACCACTTAATTTGTAATTTTTCCTTGGATGATGGTAAGTTAAACTCATGTATATTGGTGAAATAATTGTTATTTAATTATTCAAAATTCATTTACATTAATATGTTATCATATATGATCTTTTTACATTGATTTGTTAATAATATCTTTGTATTATCGTCATTTCGGGTGTTAACGGATTCGTTTTTCTTTATATTATTTTTTATACGAGCCGTAATTTTTATGTATGGGATGTATCTTCATCATATCCAGAATGATATCGTGTCTCTAAAAATTATTTTTATTCATCAGAAGATATTTAGTCTTGAATGGAAATGATGGAGAATGAATCTCCTCGCGTTTGTGGAGATAATAACCCGTATGTACGCACAAGCGACAATATCATTCTGTTAATATTAAAATAATATATAATTGGATGGTATATCATATATACAGAATCATTATCATGTTATAATTATTATATACATGAATTACACATCATTATTATACCCATCCAAATAATAATTTTTTGAATATCAATTACACCACGACGTGGAGACGGTAAGTCGTACGTAACATGTATGGTGACATGTCATTCAAAGGATGGATAGAATACTGAATATGGTTGTACCATGTTTATAATAAAATCACTGTATATATAAAATACTGGATTTAGTATTTTAGAATGGTAATAACAATGAAAGAATAAGTGGAAGAAGAAAGGAACGTGAAAGAGGATGGTGAAAACATTACTTCTTCTTCGGGTTCTTCCTTTTTATTTGACACAAAGGGCTCCTTAGGTTGGATTTATGATCAAACTAAAGCCTCTGGGTCGAAGTTAGGGAATCTGAGAGAATATTTTTGTGGGGGTTGGCTAATCCAAAAAACTTTTAAGGTGTGAAATTGAGATAAGGGGGAGTGCCCTTTTATAAGAGCGGTGAGGGGAACCTTTGGAAAAGCTAGAAATATTATTTTATAATAAATTCATATTCGGTTTCTAATGGATCCAAATTGGATTATTTAAAGGTTAAGGTTTGTATAGGTCGAAAAACACAACCAATAGATTTTAGATAGGTTTGGGTCACTATATTAATCTTATATATTAGTTTTAACTCTTAGTTAATTAGTTTAAAATTTACCATGTCACTGTGTATTTTTATATTATATAGTTAATAAACATACAATATATATCCAGGAGATCCCAAAGTGGTCCATTAATGATTCAAATGTCATTATATAAGTCTCTTGGACTATCCTTAGATTTTTAGGAATTTAATATCAATTAATAATATAATATTTGTTTTAAAAACTCTTTTATGTCAATTTTGACATTATTCAATAATTGATTTTTTTAAAGTCTCAAAAACTTTATTAATTCAAAAAAAATTCATTTATGAAATAATATAATGTTATATTAAGAAATAAAATTCATATATGTCAGTAAACATTCAATTATATTAATTTTAACATTTATAATACCAATTATTTGATTCCATCATTAATAAGGAAAATACTACATCATTATTGTGTCATAAATTATATTAATTATTAAATGTATAAAAATAATAAAAAAAACACATTAATTTGGAAATGTTTTTAGTTTTTAATGAATATTTATAGTAGAAAATCAAACATATATAACCCTATGTAAAAATTGTTTTCATAAAAGATATAGGCTTATGCCATTTTTGTATTTATTTTAACATAATTAATATAAAGTGTCATTATCACTTAAAATTAGCTCTATGGAATCCCAAAAACGACCTAATGATTCCCAAGGTTGGAAATTTATCCAAAAATAAGGTTATGACACGTTTTAGAGTAATTTATTATTATTATATTATTATTTTTTTACTATTATTTACCAGATTTACCCTTTAACCATGGTAAATAAAATATTTACCGAAGTAATTATTCAAAAACGATTAAAAAGAGAAGTTACCTATTTACACAATTTTGACATCCTGATGGAAAATATGGAATCCATTTTTCCAAATTCAAAACACAGAAGTGGCAGAAATTAATTTAAAATTAATTCACGTTGTTACAACAAAAGGCGTGTTTTTAAGAGATAATAACTATCAAATGATTGGCACTTGTTTATGTCCAGTTTAATTTTGAAATTATGTACAATGACCAACATTGTATTAAATGGTAAAAATATATTCTAGATTTACTTTAATACTGCTCAAATTCATAATTTATCACTGTTAATTATTTCAATTAAAAAAGTTGTTTTTAATTAAAATTTTGAAATTTTCACCATTCATCAAAATATAAAAGTTATCCGAAAAGTAAAAAAATTTCACCCTAGGATAATTTAGATATTCCGAATCAAAAATGAAGTCCATTTTGAGAGCTAAAATTTATATAATTTCAAAAAGTGGGTATTACTATTCATAATGGCTACTTTGATTGGTCGAGGTGTGTTAGAACTCGAAGTTGCGTAAAACACACGCTACTGTATTAATCAAAGAAAAGCATACCATGGAAGCTTGGGGTGTTACATTCTCCCCTCCTTCAATAAATTGAGTCCTCAAAATTTTTAAAATTTGGATTTGTAATATAATGGAATGTCCCACATTGGAAAAAGATTCAATAAAACTATCACTTTAAAAGAATGAAAAAGAAGTTCAAAGGTCACCCGAGATAACCTATACTAGGATTCAATGTAGAAAAACATGGATATGGTTGATAAAATAAGTTTTATGTTATAATGGAGATGGATAAGAAACATGATCAGGATAATGTTAACAATAAGAAAACCAAAAACTTGTGATGGGACAAACAGTCATTAGTTTCCTAGTAGGAAAAGTAATCTGACAACATTATTATTATTATTTTTAGTTACATTACATAAAGATGATGATTTCATTTCAGATATTGAATAAAAACATAAAGGTATATACTTAATATTTAAGTAATGTTTCATTCTTTAATAAATTTCTTCTACTAAATCATTTTTAAACGATGAGTTTTCCGGAAGACTTGGTCACACCAGAAGTTCTACAATAAAATTATTATAGAATCTGATGACCCACGAAGATTAATCTATATATTTACCTTGTAATTAGAGATTAATCAAAACCAAAATGATTATTATTTGTTCTGATGATCCCCCAAAAGGATATTTCATTAGAGAAATAAACACTAATCTTAATTTCTAAAATTAAACCAACAATACCCCAATGATAAATAAATAGAATTCAAAAAAGAATTGTCCTTAAAATCTTTTAATAAAATCCAAAAAAATATTGAAAGTCAAAACATAGAAGAATTGGTTATTTAGCCTTCCACGTTAAATGGTATCTCGAAATGACACCAATTACTCTTAAAGTCACATACGTAAAAGTAATTAACCTAATCACATATTCTCTATTATAAGTTAATTATTTCCATAAATAACCAAAATCACTATAAATACAAAATAAAAACATAGACAAAAATCCAACATTAACCCTAAAATGATATCCCATACTATTCTATTTTCCATGCGCATATAGAGTTCCCACTAAAGCGAATATCTTTCAAAATAACATTTATCACTTAATCACCAAATCTTTTTACTATACTAAGGGTATTAATTTGATAAGACATAAGATCCCAAATAAAATTAATATTGATCAATAAAATCATTTAACTAAAAATAATAGTCACACTAACCAGGGACTTCACGTAGTCTAGTGGTAGGCGATAAATACCAATCACGGTTTGGTTATGGGTTCGATTCCCACAGCTTTTTCTGACGCGGAAGGTTGTCACACGGTCTGCGTGTTGTCATTTTTCAAAAAATATATTTTAGAACACTACCAAAATGAGATAAATTCGTCAAAAAAAACCTTAAAATAATTTAACCACAAATTTTATCTCATACCATGCATTTTCATTCCAAATTATAATAACTTGTAATTCCCTTAATCCCAATGATCATAAAAAACCAAATCATTATTAATAACTATATCCACAAGAGAAAATATAATTCTTCCTCAAATAACATTCTCACATTGAAAACTACAGGGTTACAAATACAAGAGAAAATTATTCCAAATTAATCCAATCAACAAGGAGCACTAATACTTTTTAAAAATTTATCCTACCTTTTATTTCCACATAGCTTCTTTATTGACAAAGAAAATATTTTATAGAATAGGGAATTCACTCGGGTAATGATCTCGTCCCCTACATTTATGGGAAATGACTGTAAATGTATTCTTGGGACTATTTTTATCTTCTTCAATAGTACTCTTAATTTTTCTTTGGAAATTCTTCACATTATGTCCTTCCTTCCCAAAGGTAATGCATTATTTTTTCCCATTGAGACACTTTCCTGGGTGTTCTCTTCCACATTTCCTACATGATGGAAATTTAGGATTCTTTTCACCATGTTCTCCACTACTAAAGCACTTATCATTCTTCACCTTTCTCTTCTTTGTTGTGTCTGGGGGTTGGATAATCTATATGTTGTTGTTCATATTTTTGGATAACCAATTTGGCATGAACACGATATCTTTTACACCTATCAACATTCCATTTTTTTTCTCATTCTCACCACCGCTCCCACATTATACATCATTCTCAGAGTCACTATGAATTCCTTGGAATCCAGCCATTGACTAAAACCAGAAAGCATTGTGTGAGTAATAGTAGTAATAATATCATTTATAGAATATCATGCCACCATATTCTCAATTTTAATCACATTAGGATTAACCAAGGGAATTTACTCTTATATTATATATAATACTTCAAATGGGTTTGTAATTAAAATGTAAATTGTCCTAAGAATTTCCCCCGGGAGTATCGTAACCAAGAGTGTAGCAGGTTCTGTTGTCGTGCACCAGTTCCCGTTCGAGTCTAGCTCAAATCAGTGTTTTCGGGGTTTACCTATAGGTGCATCTATGCCAGAGCCACCTCTACATGCTCGTATCCAGACAGGGATGTATTTCATGGAAAACTCACAAAATCTATACAATACCAAAATTCTAGGAAGATCTCCTATACTAATCCATAAAGTCTATCTTAGGGATATGTTCTCCAATCAGATTTTATATAAATGTAGTTTCCAAGGTTTGTACTAAACTTCCCCTGATACCAACTGTAACACCCTGACCCCAGTTACCCAGAGTTGGTCCATTATTACATAACATTGGCATGACCACAAAGGATTATGTCTCAAAAGACCGATTAGTTTAGTAGTATTGGAAATTATAGATATATTAATAAGTCTTACATTAAATCATAAGGTTAAAAAAACTACAACAACATATAGTTGTCATATCCCCTCATACTATCCCTGTAGGTCTTTCAAAAATTACTTCTTTACATTCTGGGAAAAATAAAACATTGAAAGGAATGAGCTCAGATGCTCAGTAAGGATAACAATATAGCATAAGATTTCATAGTTAAGCATAAACACTTAAGGCAATGTTCAACTAAAACAAAAGCCATTTATACATGAACTTCCGCATAATATGGCAAAGATAAAATGAAATAATTCCATTTACTTATTCACATGGATATTATACTAGTCGAATAATCACATGAAATATCAATAACAACTTTCACAATGATTTAATGCATAATGGTAAACTATTATAACCATGTAGCCAAGACCTCGTGCCAAGACTACAAATAAGATTTTGTCAAGGCCTCGTGCAAAGACACTAGTTTGTCTCATGAGACCTACCGATGCATCGAGGAGAAATAGAGGTCTCCACCCGTCACTTACTAAGCCCAATGCATTACTCATATAAAAAGCATGAAACATAACATAAACATTCGTATTAAAACTAGCATATGAAATGTCAATAATTTATCCACAAACCATGAATGGTATAAAAATAGCTCATCCACAGTGAAACATAACTCATTCGATACAATAAGGAAGATTTTATTGTATCAGATTAACCTCAATAGATAATGGCGAAGGATATTGACATAGATGAAGATAATCGTCAAAACTATTAGAGGGAAATATCCCCCCTTTTCTTGAAACCATTTAATAGTCGCACTACTTGTCAAGAAGTCATTTAAAAAAATATTTTTGAATCGAAGTGTCACATACCACTCTGAAACATTTGAAAGTAATTTTAATTTTAAAACCTTGATTTACCTATAAATAAATCCTTATAACCATTTTTAAAACATGGACATTAATGAGAAATATTTAGAAGAATAAATCTTCAAAACATTTGAAAATGATATTTTAGTTAGAGTTTCTAACCAAAGGAGAGACACTTGAATACAAATAATTGAGGTAATCAGGGACATTTTAATATCATGAGAATAAAGATATTCATGATATACTATGTCAAAGTACAATATATACACCATATAATTGTTATTTGGTGTATAACAACAAAGGAGTCTCAATGGAATGTAATTTGAGATGAAACTTCTTATAAAGATTGTATCCTTAGGTTAAGGTTAAATCAATGGCATAATTATGTGTGAAAATTATAAATACATTCAATATGATTGGATATTCAGTGTAAATAAATCATAGGACATTCACACATATTCTTTTAAAGACAACACCAATGAATTGGATGTTTAACTCAACAAGTCGAGATTGAGTAAAAATTACTCTTATCAAGTTCATAATGACGACTTGAGAAATTATAAATGGAGTGATTATGTGTATAAAAAGTATATCCACGTAAAGGGGAGTGGAAATTATGACTTAACCAAATAAATAGTGATTTTACACATAATCATGGAGTAAAATAATCAATGAAGTATTCGTAAAGCCAAATGAGTGGAAATTTAAATTTCAAATTCCCTTATTGATTTGGTAACATACGAAACATACACCCATGAAAGAAGGATCACACAATGATGATGTAAATATAAATGAATTAAATTATATTAAACAATGACTACAAACATGGGTAGTACACACACCACATGCAATAAATAAGTGGTGAACAATAGAAATCTCACAGAATTAAAAGTGAGATAAGAAACCCCTTACTTTGTACTTTTTTCTTTGTTGATGTTAAGTTAAACTCTTGTATAATGGTGAAATAATTGTTATTGAATTATAAAAAAATTATTTACATTAATATGATATCATATATGATATTTTAACATTGATTTGTTAATAATATCTTAGTGTTATCATCATTTCAGGTGTTAATAGATTCGTTTTCCTATATATTTTTTGTTATGCGAGCTGTATTTGTTATGGATGTGAAGTGTCTTATTCATATCCAGAATGATATCATGTCCCTAAAAATTATTTTTATTCATCAAATGAAATTTAGTCTTGAGTGTAAATGATGGAGAGTAAATCTCATCACGTTTGTGGAGACGATAATCCATACGTACGAACGAGTGGAAATATCATTTTTTAATATTATTAAAATATATAATTGGACGGTATATCATATATAATGAATCATTATCATGTTATATTTATTATTTACATGAATTAAACATCATTATTATACCCATTCAAATAATAATGTTTTGAATAACCATTACACCACGATGTGGAGATGGTAAGCCGCACATACGCATGCATGGTGAAATGTCATTCAAAGGATAGATTGAATAATAAATATGGTTGTACCATGTCTATAATAACATCCAATTATATATAATATACTGGAGTTATTATTTTATAATGGTAATAACAAATAAAGAAGAAGTTGAAGAAAAAAGGAACTTGAAAGGGGGTGGTGAAACATTACCTCTTCTTCGGGTTCTTCCTTTTGATTTGATCAAAAGGGCCCCTTAGGTTGGCTTTATTATCAATATAAGGCCCCTATTTCGAAGTGAGGGAAGTTGAAGAAATATTTGGTCAGGGTTTGGCCGAGCCAAAAGGCTTTGAAGTTGTAAAATTGAGTGAAGGGGGAGTTCCCTTTTATAAGAGGGGTGAGGGGCACCTTTGGAAATGCAAGATATATTATTTAATAATATATTCATATTGGGTTTATAATGGCTCCAACATGCATTATTTAAAGTTTAAGGTGGGTATAGGACTAAAACCACTCATCCAAAAGGTTTTATACAGGTTTGGGTTACTATATTAACCTAATAGATTAGTTTTAACTCTTAGTTAATTAGTTTAATATTTACCATGCAACTTTGTATTTTTATATTATATAGTTAATAAACATACTATATACATCAAAGAGACCCAAAAGTGGTCCATTAATGATAAAAATATCATGAGATAAGTCTCTTTCCCAGTCCTTAGAATATTAGGAATTTAATATCAATTAATAATATAATATTTGTTTTAAAAACTATTTTATGTCAATATTGACACTATTCAATAATTTATTTTTGTTAAAGTCATAACAACATTATTCATTCGAACCAAATTCATTTAAGAAATCATATAATGTAATATAAAGCAATAAAATTCATGTATGTCATCAAAACATTCAATTATATTAATTTTATCAATTATAATACCAATTATTTGATTCTTTCATTAATATGGAAAATACTACATCATTATTGTGTCATAAATAATATTAATTATTAAATGTCTAAAAATTATAAATAAAATAACAGTACTTAAGAAATATTTTTATATTTCTAATTAATATTTATAATCGAATGTCCAACATATATAACCCTATGTAAAAATTGTTTTTCTAAAAGATATATGCTTATGTCATTTTTGTATTTATTTTAACATAATTAATATAAAGTGTCATTATCACTTATAAGTGGCTTCATGGGGTCCCAAAATCGACCCAAAGACGCCAATGGTCATACATGTATCAACCAATAAGGTTATAACACGTTTTAGTGTAATTTAGTGTTATTATAACATTATTTTTTTACCCTTATTTACCGGATTTACCCTTTCACCTTGGTAAATAAAATATTTACCGAAATAATTATTCAAAATGTTTAAAAATAAAAGTTATCTATTTAAAAAATTTGAACATCTTGATTCCAAATAAGGAATCCATTTTTAAAAATTCAAAACACATAAGTGGCAGAAATTTATTTAAAATTAATTCCCATTGTTAAAACAAAAGGCATGTTTTTAAGAGACATTAACTATCAAAAGATTGGCACATGTTTATGTCCGGTTTAATTGTGAAATTATGTCCAATGACCAACATTGTATAAAATGGTAGAAATATATTCTAGATATAATTAAAAAAACTCAAATTCATAATTTATCACTGTTAATTATTTCGATTAAAAAAGTTTTTTTATTTAAAATATAGTAATTTTCACTATTCATCCAAATATAAAAGTTTTCTGAAAAGTACAAAAATTTCACCCTAGGATAATTTTTATATTTTTAATCCAAAAATGAAGTCCATTATGAGAGATAAAATTTATAAAATTTCAAAAGGTGGGTATTACTATTCATAAGGGCTACTTTGATTGGTCGAGGTGTGTTAGAACTCGAAGATGCGTACAACACATGATACTGTATTAATCAAAGAATAGAATACCGTGGAAGATAGGGGTGTTACAAATCTCAAATATTAATAAGTCTCATTTTAGATTAGCTCAATTAATAGTTTTAGCACATGATCTACACATAATGGATTGAAATTATATCTTACCAATATAAGTTTTCAATTTCAAAACAAAATGCATCATTTCATGTTTTATGCATAGTGAATAGGTGACACACATCATATTCTTCATAGTTATATAGTTCACATCTCTTCTTGTGAAGACAATCATACTTCCTCTACAATTATTTTTAGTAGTGAAAAATATCATAAACAGGGTATCCGGTTGTTGACCAAACTCAATGGTTTGAACAACATGAGTGATGATTTCGACCCACTAGTGGTTCACCTGTAGCTCAAGTGCAACCAAATTTTCAATAGCCTCTTCTGACTTGTTCTTATGATTCCTATTAGTTTCCATTTTTCAAACCAACAACAAATTCTATATGTCACACTCTCTAGAAACTGATGGAATAACATTTCAAATTCTATCACATGAACTTTCACAACACTGTTTAAAAAACAACTTTTTTCCATATTCAACCATTAATTAAAAGACGTCAAATGATTTTAAAAATTAATCCATTTTCATAATTCAATAAGAATTTTTCTTCAAAATCATTCATTTGAAAACCAATTCCAAATGTTCTTCAAAAACTAACACATTTGTTCACAACATGAATCATTCCTCAAAATGATATATGCACTCCTAGTGGGAAGTCATTACTCTACAATTCATTTCATGTTCGTCTCTTTGGATAAACCCATGACAGGGATATTTAAAAATCCTAGAAGTTTCTCCAAACACTTATTTATCCAACTCCCAGGTAACATGAAGTTTAGTATAAAAGGTTTAGCTACATCCTTTTGTGCTATACATTTCATGTTCTAACAGTCCTAATACTTACCAAGACTCTCATATATCGATTAAACATGAAGGTATCTAAGCTCCAAAACAAAAATCGTTGATGAATAATTGTTAGGAAAGGACTGAACAAGCTGATACCATATGTAATGTTTTGACAATTCTCATTTGATTGAGAGTAAAATGGATCATTATTTTGTCTTAAGATACATCCCCATGTGGCCCAAGGCGGGAAATAAATCCCAAAGGGTTTCAAATACAAGTGGGGTACAATATACCCATTATAAAATAATCCAATAAAACTACAAAACATAATAAAACATTCACAAAATGATGAATGAACGAATAAAAGACAGCCCAATATCTTCATGAATCTCAAAACCATATCAAAGTATGAAACAATGGAAGAATAACCAAGTATCAAAGTACACAACAGATAAATGATACAAGACTCTTAAAAGCCCAAAAGACTCCATGCTTTAAAATCTCCTAGCTACATAATCACAAAACAACCTAAACATCACGAGGCAGTGCTAAATACATGTGATACATTACCTTTTCCCTTGTCCTAGATGATAGAATTTGAAAAAGAACCAATGTTTCCATAAAGGGGTGAGTATAAAACTCATTATGTTTTACCCCAATGACATCCCTACTCATGCAACGGGGATAGAAATGATAGTCACATTTATATGAAATAATTTATATAAATCAATTTACCAAAATATATTTAAACCATATATAAACATTTTTCCAAAAAAATTTATAAAAAAAAGCATACAACTGCAATTGAAATCAATTTTTCCAAAAGTTATTTTTATAGAAAAATAAGAGAACATGCTTTAAAACCATTTCCCAATATTTCTTTGACATATGTAATTCATTCCACACATCTAGAAAACTCACCCTGCATTTAACATGGATCTCTATATACTCGTGAGAGGTGATTCATCCTTTCAAAAATCCATCTCTAGTGAACCAACTGATGGGAGAGAGCCCTAACCATTATCCATCACATTAATGATGGGGGAGACCCCTAACCCTTATTCGTCCTGCATGCACCCATTAACGGGGGAGATCCCTAACCCTTATCAATCTCGTTAATGATGGGGGAGACCCCTAACCCTTATCTTTCCCACATGTACCCTTTTATGGGGGAGAGTCCTATCTCTTATCCACCCCATTAATGATGGGGGACACCCCTATCACTTATCTGTCACTAATTCCCATGATCACACGCAACCATTTTGTCAAAAACCATGTGTGTTCAACCAATTCAAACCATTTTAATAAAAATACACTTTTATTGAAAACCAAACTATAAAAAAAATTAGACACAACCATTTCACATTAATAAAACATTATATTTTATTGAAAACATATAAACCACACCATGTGACAAAATTTCAGAATATCCCCATTTTAAAATATCTATTTCAAAATTATGAACTAATGCACTCATTCATAATCCCCAATTTTCTAGATTTCACGACAATCAATCAAGACGGTTTCCAACAAGTTCTAAAAAACAAATGTCATAATCAATTAAACACCACACATTCAATTTGAAAGCATGCCAATCATTTGTACTAAGCATATTTGATAAAGAAGCCTCTTGCCTCAATGGTTTTGATGTGAACCACAATGAATGAAGAGTGCACAAGAAAACCGTTATAATTATTCAAGAACATGCATTATTTATCTTGTCCTAGAATATACATGACCAAATATCATCATATTTTTCATCCACACACATATATCTACCCATAAAGGGATTATGTCTACGAAATCGAGAGAATATGAGATGTAGATCTAAGAAACTGATCAAACCGATGACGAACAATCACATACCTCAAGAACCCGACATTGATTTGCAAAGGAAAGCCTTTGGATAACCTCAAAAACACATGGGAGAGGTTATCCTACCTTCCAGAGAGACTTATCTCGAGTTATGGCCCCTTAAATGGAATACCATACAATTTAGAGGCAAGAACGTGTGAGATCCACTTTTTAGGATCCCACTTAAGTGCCCTCATGGTTAGTTCGTGCAGTTTGACAAAACTATGCACTAAGCATGAATTATCCACTGGCTTAGAAGAGCCTTGCATGGCCTCCTCACACGGTCTCCAAAACTGTGCTCCAACTGTACGGGAGCTACTGCCTGAAAATTGATTACTAGGAACGGCTTGGCAACATGGTTAGACAAATCGTGCACTGCCCGAGTGACTTCCCATATGCTTCGAAACTACATTCCAAGTTCTCCCTTTTCTCCCATTCATCACCCTTAACTTTATATCCATGAAAAGAATTATGTAATGGTTACATACCAGAAACTGGGGGTACTACAAATTCTCTTATATTATTCCCCTATACATTAATTATGTTATCTAAACCGTATAAATATTTTATCCTCTCTAGTGAAATTTAATTTTTAATAGTTGTGTTTACCCTTAATAATAATTTGTTATCACACTTTCTATGTTTCCTTGTCCCCATCATGCGTAGAAAGGATTTTATTTCATTATGGATATGGAAGATACATGATATGAATGCATTTTTTAAAGAAAATGTAGATATTAATGAACTATTTATTTATATATCTATGATGTTTTGTAATATTTTATCGTTATTTTATAAAGCTCTAAATTTGAAATTTCATTATGTATATATTTGAACCATTATTACATTATTATTTAATATTTTTTAATGAATGAATTGGATCTCATTCATCTGTATGAATGAAAAAAATTAAATTTCATGTTCTTATAATGGGATCTTATATTAGAGGTGCAATTCCTTTAAAAAATTAATCACAATTGTTTTTAAAATTTATATAATGTGAGGACAAAAAGTTTATAATTACTGTCATGTGAATTAAAAAAAATCAAATAATTTGTTTGAGAATAAAATTATATTTCAACAAAAATAATTCCTTAATATAATAATTGCAACATGGTAGATTTAATTTTTTTTATAAAATATTACTCCAACAATATAAATAATTTCTACATTTTAAAAAGGATTATGTAGGAATTATTTTTGTTATTAAATCTAAAATCTCCCTCTCATAATATATAAATCTACACCCAAAAAATAGCAACGATTATAAATTATTCAACTTCCAAGACAATGTATTGTTGGTCTATCATGCTAATATATAAAACATTCCTACACTATTTAATTGGTAATAGAACATATTTTCAAGGATGTATTAGATATATAATGCTTCGTCAAATTTCCATGAATCTTCATATATAAAATAGTTATATTAAACATATAAATTAGTTATACTATGAGTGATATAATAGTTAAATAGTTCATAATTTCTTAAAAAATAGAATAAATTATTGATAATATTTTTGGATATTTAATCTTGGTTAAAAATATAAATCTAGAAATAAAATAATCATTTTTGTAACAGGAGAACTATAATTATACAGTTTGTTAACAATTTTATATTTCATTTTCAAATATGAATTTTTTTCATAATATTTGCATTCATTTGAATCGATATAAAATATTCAAATAATAACAATTAGTCCCAAATTAATATATTTATGATCCAGTGAAAGGATGGAATATTTAATGATTAATTTTATGAAATTGTATTGAAGTGATCATTTATCTTGAGGAAAAAATACCTCTATTAAAACAATGATTTATAATAACCCATATTACTAATTAAAAAAAATTATAGAATTAATTAATATAGTAAAAAAAATTGAATAATATTTTTTAAAAAAAATTATACAAAAAATTCAACATAAAATTGATATAAATTGAAATAAAATAGTTTATATCCTAAATATTTAATATAATTTTAAAATATGAAGGAAAAAACAAATAAAATAATAAATATAAGCTCAAAATATTGTTAGAAACATATATTTTGTCATATTCAAATATTATATAATTTTAATCATTAAAATATATGAATGGTATCCATGAATTCATATTTGAGTATTATACATAATTTTGGTAGTGTAAAAAGTCAAGTAGATAAACCTTTTAGTATTATATAAAAGGATAAAAAATAGTTGGATCATCTCCACCAATAAAAAATATTTAATTATTTTCAATAATATATAAATATAAAAATTCAATTGAAATATTTACTCGATGTATATTTATTCCATCTTCAAACTCTTTTTTTGGATATCAATATCTTTTATTGATCAACCATGAGTAGATTTTACATTTAATTGAAGATGAATTATACTTCAAAACCATTATAAACTTTCCTTTTGGTATTGATATATATTTTTCCATATAACTTATAACTAAAATAAATTTATGAATCATGATTTTGTTATTTTAGAGAAAATGATTTTGTTAAACTATGATAAATATTTTGAAAAATGAACATTTTGACCCCAAAAATCATGAATTGTAAAACAAATCTATTTTTAATTGTTACCACTAATGACACCATTAAATAATTTAAAATAATTCATACCTTTAATTTTTAACAAATGTAGAATAAAATTTATAAAAATTATTCATTCATCACAATTACTAATAATTCCACATCTTCTATTATGAATTATACACATTATTTTAATTTGATTTATATTATTCTCCCCTTATTAATAATACTAGAAACATATTTTAAATATTCTTATTCATCCAATTTTTTTTGATAATATTATAATATAAAAACACACAATTTTATAAAAACATGATCTTAAATTAGATAAATGAATAAATATAAATATTTTCTTTAGTTAAATGGAATCATTATATTTATTTGGGATTTATTATTTTCTATTAGTGATTTAGATTTTATATTTAATCATAATAAAAATTAATTATGTTTATTAAGAGATAAGTAATAAAAAATATATTTATATGCAAACAAATAATGATTTTACATCCACATTTTGACCCATAGGACATAATTTATTATTTTTATCTTCATTATTAGCTTTAAAGATATAAGTGGATTCATTATTAGAATATTGAGAATCACTCCATGTTGCATTAATTTCATTCTTGCTTTTTATTTTACAATGAATTTTTTTTTGTTTTATATAGATGGACACTAGATCATTAGTGAACATTATTCAATCAATCATTAATTTTTTTTCAAATACACCTTCATGGTTTATTGTTTATATTGAATTTAATTGTTTTAACATATTTAAAATACAAATTAATTCATACATCATTATTCTGTCTCAACTGATGGAATTTTATATTCGTACATAGTTCATATGAAACATATTTTCTTCTATATCCCTAATTTTTTTTTATATCCTCATTTACATTTTACTTATTAATTTTCGGTTCTACCCTAGTTTCATTGGGACCATTTTATTTAATGAATAAGAAACCCCTTCTTCAGCATAGTCTGATTTCTATTTCTATTTTTCTTCTCAAATACAGACTTTAATATCCATCACACTACAATATTTATTAGTTTGGATCCACATATCCCATACTATATTTCAACCATTAGTTACTTGAATTTCCCCATGAATCTATGCCACCACATTGCCTTCATCCCCTCTCTCCACTAATGATTACTGGCATCTCTCCTATAAGTAATCATATTCTTATATATTTAAGTATCATTATTTGGTGAAACACATTAATTATATTTTTTATTATAGTTAATATAGTATTGGAGTATAACTGTTGGATCTTAGTAAGATATCTAGAAAAAAAATATAAAAATGAGTCTTATTTACCGTATTTATCCCATTAATGACTAACATACCAATATCATAAAACTCATTTGTTATTTCTAATTGATATTTTATGGAGAGGAGTGGTTTTTTAGTGGTTTATATAGAAATTACATATTAGAGTCTCTAGACATTAGAACTTTATTTTTCTTATATTTCATTCATGAAACCATGATATATAAGAAAATAATTTTCTATTATAGTCACAATCGTCTTTTTTGATTAATTTTTCATCCCAAATTATTATTAGATACTTTTGAATCATGAATGATGGGACATTTAAAACATTATATAGATAATTTAAAAGTATAAATTTATTTTATTTTGGGAAAAATAATGATTACAGCACTATTAGATTACAATAATATAATTGATTATATAAATGGTTTGAAAAATAATGCACCACACAAGCCATTGATAGACACAGTAATGGTGCCTATATTTATTTTTTGGAAGATGTCCTTAGTAAATCCCATGATTTTATTAGGGCATAATATTATTAAATGAGGTTTGTATCAGTAATCTAGTATGGGTATTTGTCGCAATGTAGATTCCATAGAAATGAAAAAATATTTAATTGGCTGGTTGTACAAGACAATGTGATTTTTAAATTTAAAAATTCACCCTATAAAAGTAGTGAGGGATTAAATTATTGAATTTATCATATTTTTTTGTAATATATTTAACATATATTTTGATCTAAGGGATGAGTAATGGGTTAAAATACACTTTACATCATTGGATTATTAACTAATTAAATTAAATTTTATGTAATGTATGGAAATTACAATCTTATCATCAATGTGGTTAAATATGTTTTATAATAAAAATATAATATAATATGTTATAATTAATGTTGAGTCAGAGGGTTTCATTTTCATGGTTAGGGGTGAGTCCAGTGGTACAAGAAGATGGAAATGTCCTTTGAATAATCACATGTATAAATCCTATTATAATGATATTAAATTATTCCAACGTAACCAACCAGAGAACATAAAGGGAAACTGGCATGCTAATTGAACTGAATACACAGATAACAATAATTAATAATTTTTATTAGTTGAAAATGACATATACACTAATGATGTGATCAAAATTTGTTATTTTGTTATATATGAAGTTTTGATCCATTTTCTGGTTGCTCCATTAATAATATTCCAATTATAGAGTATATCATTGAATTCTGAGTTGTTTAGTAGGGTTATGTATTATTGGTATGAAAATGGTTTTCATATTAGTTAGATAGGTTATATTTTGTTAAAAATTAAATATTATACTATCAAAACTGATAAATATATTAAATTTCTAATTTATTAAAAAAACACAACTACCTGTAGTTATTTATTATAATGCATAAGCATTTCATTTAGTATTTGATAACCGACTTATTTTCTATATACCATTAACTTTCATGAAGTTAAATTTCTTAAATGTTATATATATTATATATAATAAAACATGAAATAATGAAATGAAATCTTATAGTTATTTTCGTTTATATAATATCACTATTTGGAATAAGAGGAATGTGAATATGATTTTCAAGGCCCCCGACAGGATGTGTAAGAATGGGATATTTATAGATGTTATTACTAGTTTTCAAAAACATTATGGGGATTTAAACATTACGAAATCATGCTGATTAATTTTTAGTAAGATAGTATATAAATATGGATTCTATATTGAGCCTGTTCACCATGATCATTGGGACCTTTATTGGACTATATCAAAAAATACAGGGTTTACATTGTAATAATTGTCGATAATTGCTATATAATTATCTGTATATTCATTTTGGTAGAAAAGTATGACAACTTTTAAAAATTAATTAATTTTTAATATAATATATAAAATTAAATAGTTATGAATAATAATGATTTTAGGGTTGGTAATGGTTTATAGTATTTTCCCTATTAATTTATAAAATTATTGGACAGTGAAGGAATCAAACGATGTCAAAATTTTGTGGAAATCCCCCAATAGAATGGTTCGGATGAAATCATGAATAATATTTACATAAAAAGGGTTCAATTCACATTTCCCATTATAATAAACACATCATTTCTATGAAAAGGATGAAACTACCACAATTTACATTATTTAACATTTGTCGTATTCTTTCAATGCCATTATGACTGAAAACTAAATTTGGAATGGTAAACACCCTAGAATTATATACATGATGTTTTTTTGGATTCACAACCTAAGAAAATAACATTAACATCCCAGGTGAATAATGAAATATGAAAATTTCTTATTTATTAATATTTTTGAATTAAATATTAATTTTACTTTAAAGTGTATTTCTATGTTTGATGGAGTACCCGATACGCAACAATGATTTTGTTTGAAATCTGCTGTTGCACACTAATAATATAATATTATTACTTTAAATGGTAGTTAACACATTATTGTTGTATTGGACGGAATGAAAATAACTAACTAAAATATTATTATACATATTTTTTAATTTTTTTATATTGATCCAATTAATATTATAATAATAAAATTATAATGAATTCTATTTCAAGCATACATACTCAAATATTCATTAAAATGACGATTTGCCACCTTTTGATGGTGAACCCTCATTAAATCTAGTATTTTTCACATATATATGTTCTATTTGATAAAATTAAATTAATCATTTTAGTTGGGATATCAAAATTTACATTGATTAAATTTTAGTATTTTTATGATAAAAATCATTATAATGAATAGTAAAACATAATGTATTTTAATTCAAAACTGCATTTTAATCTAATTTATTTTGAAGGATAAATTATCATTTTAATTATTTTTAAAGTTTATTTATATTATTTTTTTACTATGTAATCAAATCTCGGTAATTGGAATTAATTTAACATTGAAATTGGACATAAATAAGTGTCAATTCTTTGATAGTTAATATTTCATAAAAACTCACCATTTATTTTTGTAGCGGGAATTAATTTCAAATTAATTTATACTACTTATATGTTTTGAATTTGAAAAAATTGATTTGATATTTGGAATGAGGAGGTAATGTTGTGTAAGTTAGTAACTATTATTTAAAGACATTATGAATATTTCTTTTAGTAAATATTATATTTAACATACTTAAAGGGTAAATCTGGTAAATAAGGGTAATAAATATTATTATAATAATATAAAATTATCTTAACATGTGTCCTAATACAATTTTTTGATACATATCTGACCATGGGAATCCTTGGGTCGATTTTGGGACCCCATGGAGCCACTTGAGGGTGATAATGACACATTATATTAATTAATTTAAATTAAAAACAAAAATGACATAAAAAAATATCTTTTACGAAATCAATTTTTACATAGGATTATATAAGTTATCACATAGAATATAAATACTAATTAAAAAGATAAATATATTTCATACATTACGGTATTTGTTTTATAATTATTATACATTAAAGAGATTTAATTATTAACGACACAATAATGATGTAGTGTTTACCTCATTAATAAATGATTTAAATAAAGAAGATTATAATGATTGAAATAATATCCAAAACCTGTCCAATTAATATTCGATGATTTTTTTTCATCCATGAGTTATCTTATGATTTATATTAATTATTTTTGGATCTTTTGAAACTGAAGATACGTTTATAATAAAATAATTGATTCAGACTTTCCCAAAGAGCCCCTCCTCCCCCTTATAAAAGAACACCACTTCTAACCCATTCCTCACAACTCTGAAACCCCTAGTCTCATCCATCACCTGACCAAATAATCTCTCACGTTACCTATCTTCCACTTATAATCCTTACCTTAAGCATAAGGAACTTCAGGATGTCCTTTTCATTCAAACCAAAGAGAGTTACCCGAATTAATGGTAACAGTTTCTCTAAAATTCTTTTGTTTGTTTTATTTTATTTTACTACTCCTTCCCCATAAAATATATTTATTACGTTATTTTATAACCAATACAGTATCCTAAATATACTTGGTATTTTTATGACAATGATTCTAACTACACTTAAACACACCTCTATCTAATGGGTAAAGAACATACTGTTTCTGTGGACGAAAAACTATGGTATCATGAAAAAATTATTGTTCAAATGTGTCCAACCACCTCTCAATGATTCCATTATTAAGGAACTATATTTATATATGATATATAATATATTTATATTTTTCCCATGCTTCTATATTTTTCATTTATATAATACCGTTATGGTTTCCATAGTGGGTAATTACGAAAATCTCATATGAGGTAGTACAGACTATCACCCCCTCAAAGTGATATGACTCATTAATTCCTTATGTGGAATGTATAAAAAGTAGAGTTAATAAAATTTTATATAATATTATACTGTAATTATAATATACATATGTATCATTATTTTTTCATTCAATTAAGAAACGAAATAGAAATGGAAGTAGCGTTCATGCGTACATACGACTTACTATCTCCATGAACAGTGCAGTTCATTTCTTATCTCCAAATGTTATGTACTATTATATATAAATTTATATAATAGATATATATGATATATATGATATATAAATCATGAATATTATTATGGATATAATGAAATTTTGACCACATGAACAACATGTAATTTTAAGAAGTCCATTTTTGAATCGAGTACCAAATATCGAAAAAATGACCATTATTAACTTAAATGAATACATAATGTTTATTACATAGTAATAATTTATATAAAAGGAATAATAAACATGAATATAGTTCATAATAAAGTATAAATTAACATTAGTTTATAATTCATGAGATTAAAGAATGATTGGGTTAACTCGGACACGAGGTAAGGGACTTCATCTCAACCTCCATTCATTGAGGAATATTTTGTGTTAATACAAAAATATCATATTTTACGATGTATATATAACTTTGAATTTTAATTTAATTCAAATGGAATATTTTTCTATGAATCATTTTACTAAATGAAAAAAGGAATGTGTCTTTTAACGTAAGCGGTTACAACGACCTTTTTGCATCCGTGAGTATCATTTTATATTCGGCTTCCTTAATAAGTCATAATGTTTTTCAAAGGAAAATAAATACCATATACTCTTTTATGTATTTTGGTATTGAATTTTTTTTTTCAAAATATAATTTTTATATGTAAATATATTAAAGTGATATATTGTGATAGAAATGTGGAAATATTTTCTTTGTTTTATATCTGTTTTATGTGTTATGATTTTATAATGGTACATAGTCATTTACTG
The DNA here is from genome assembly GCA_963277665.1 of Viscum album. Taxonomy (NCBI): domain Eukaryota; kingdom Viridiplantae; phylum Streptophyta; class Magnoliopsida; order Santalales; family Viscaceae; genus Viscum; species Viscum album. The sequence continues at coordinate 370,631,215 of OY728142.1, read as the reverse complement.
GGTGGTTACGTGATAAACCAAATGACAAGTGGTTTCATGATAAAATTGGACGAGTGGTTACATTATAACCTTCAATACATTTGGTATGGAAGTCGGTCGTATGGCTATTCCGTTTAGTGATATGTGTGGAAGTAGACCGTATGGTTATTCTATTTATGTATAGTTATTTACCATAAATCATTTATATATTATTTCTTCTCTACATGGGTTTCATGGTAATCATTAGATTACAAAATGGTATTCAATGATCCTGGATTCAATGAAGAGTATTTTCTTCATAATAATGGTGAAAATTTTGACTTATGATAATGTATTTATGGTTTACTTTTCGTTTGAAAAAACTAACCGTTCGCCTTCTTTGTGTATCCCTTATTGATATTTTTATACTCATACCAAGTTTTTGAATTTTTTTTTCACCTGACATAAAGTGTAATAGGGTCATTGATGAGAACAAGGAAAATACATGCTATCTAAAACATTCAACTAGACATGACTCTTTTTTTATGAATTTTTATTTTGAGAAAAAAAAATAAATTGGGTAGATGTTTGTAATATTCAAGTTGTTATGTATATGTGATGAACTAATTCTCAGTAGCTATAAACCAGAAATGATCCTCAATGTGAATTATTAATTTAATTTAAGAATATAAAATGTTTAAGGCTGGGTCCTTATAGTTTTTAATAGAGGTCGGTTTAGATAACTTTAGAAGTTAAGGTATTGTAAATTTAATATCCATAAAGAATTTTATGATAATATTGAAGTGAAATAGTATTTACATATTAAAAATGTTTCTTTGCCTATGATATTTATGTGTTTAAAATGGTTTTCTATATAGGAATCAAGGAAGCTATTTTGGGAAGGCATACAGAAGAGAACAACCTTCTAAATCAGCGAACTGAGATAGTCTGAATTAGAATTGAACAGGTTACTATAGTGATAACTTTGATGACTCAGGTGATAAATGGTGGTACTGATCATTTATGATAATTTTTTTATTCTAAAAGAAAATAGTAACATGCATGTCAGTTAAGGAATTTCATTAAAACCATAAAATAAAAAAATGGGGAAATTTTGCAAGTCAGAGTTTTGGTAAACACAATTTTTTTCCTTTGTCACATTGCTTCAAAAAATGGAACAACATTTGATCTTATTGAAACAAATGTTGTTGAATAATGGCCAAAAGACACAAATATAACCTAGATATGTAGTTTTCTTAGTTTTTAAGGTTATTACTGGAGGTTTCTTGAAAAGATTGCAAGGTTATCTAGACCAATGACTATGTTAACTCGAAAAGTCATTCAGTTTGTTTGGAAAAAAGAATGTGACCATTGTGTTCAATAATTAAAAATAAGATTGGTGAATGCTCTAGGTTTGGAACTGCCTTCCAAAAATGGTGATTTTTTTATTTATAGTGTTACTTCATTTAAAAGACTTGGATGTGTCCTTATGCAGAATGACTAGGTAATTTATTATGCATCACGTCAGTTGAAACCTCATGATTTAAAATACCCTACAAATGATTTGGAATTAGATTCTATTGTTTTTTCTTTAAAATTTAAGAGGCATCTTTCATATGGAGTAATGTTTGAAATATATACCAATCAAAAATGTTTAAAATATATAATCACCAAAAAATAATTGAATATGAGATAATGTAGATGGTTGGAATTAATTAAGGATTATGATTGTAGGATCCTTTAACATCTATGAAAAGAAAATAAATTGGTTGATACTTTGAGTCGTAAAAGTAATGATTCATTAACCATGATACCTTTAAAACGAGATCCTTCAGTTTTTGGATTTGATGAACATTAAAATAGAATTTTTTTTGTGAAAGAAATTATTCTGTTTTGTTTCACGTGTTAGTGAGGTCATCTCTATCAGAGAGAATTATGAATGCTCAGAAGGAAGATATTGAGTTGAAGAAAAAGTTAGAGTTGGTTAAAAAGGGTAAGTTTCCAAATTTTTACTTTCATTGAAATTGTGTTTTGAGATTTTGAAAGAGATTATTTGGGCCTTGTGATTTACCGTTGAATAATGAGTTGTTATTTTAACCTCATAGTTCCACATTTTTAGTTCTTCCTAGTATTTCTAAGATGTATAAGGATATTCGATTGTATTACTGGTTGGATGGAATGGAATGAGATATTGGTGACTTTACTATGAAGTGTTTTAATTTTAAGCATGTTAAAGAAGAGTGCTAGTTATTAAAATGGATTCTTCGTTCATTACCGGTGCCAGATAGGAAATGTTAAAATATTTCCATTGAATTCTTTGTGGGATTACCAAAGACATCTCATGGTAACAATGAAATATAAGTTATTGTTGATCAATTGACTATATCATCTCATTTCATTCCTATTCATGATAATTTTTCTCTAGATCACCATTATTGGTTGTATGATAATGAGATAGTAAGGCTTCATGGTGTTCCCCTCTCCATTTTATTTAATCGGGATCCCAGGTTTACTTCTATCATTTGGAAATGCCTTATGAAGTAGTTTTTTACTTAATTAAATTTTAGTACCGCTTTTATTCTTCCATCATATGGGTAGTCAGAACAATCGATTCAGACCATGGAAGATATGTTACATGCTTGTTAACTATATTAACAGGGATATTGGGACTAAAATATTTTCTTGGTTGAATTTTCTTATAATAACAGCTTTCACTCCAGTGTACAGATGGATCCGATCGAAGCATTATATTGAAAGCACTGTCAAACTCTAGATTTTTGTGATGAAGTAAGTGAAAGGAATCTAATGGGACCAAAATTGGTTGAAGGGATGGCAGTGAATGTTCACATGATTTAGAATTACTTGATAACAACTTAGAGGAGGTAGGAAAGTTATGAGGATAACTGAGGTAGGGATCCCGCTTTCGAGGTAGGTGATCAGGTCTTTCTCAATGTTTCTCCATGAAAAAGTGAGTTGTGTTTTAGTAATAATGGAAAGTTGAGTCCGAAGTACATTGAATCTTATTAAATCATAGAGAATGTGGGATTCATTGCCTACAAAGTTCCATTACCTCCATGATTGTCCTAGATACACAATGTTTTTCATTTTCAATGTTCATAACGTATATACCAGATCCCTCTCATGTTTTGAGCCCAAAGGTAGTTCAGTGGGAAGAGAATCACTCTTATGAGGAATAACCAGTCCAGAATCTTGACCAAAGAGAGAAAGTATTATTGAAAACTTAATTCTCCAGGTAATGGTTTTCTAGAAAACCATATTGTTGAAGAGGCAATGTGGGAATCTGAAAATGTTATGAGGGATAAATACACTCTTTCAATTGATATGTGAATAAAATTGCGAGGACATAATTTTCAAAAGGGGGGAAGAATGTATCACCCCAGGTAAATAATGAAATATTACATTTTCATATTTATTAATATTTGTTACTTAAAAATTATTTTTACTTTAAATGTGATTTCTATGTTCGATGGAATATCTGATATGCAACAACGGGTTTCATTGACATATTACGTTGCACACTAATAATATAATATTATTATTTTAAATGGTAGTTAATGCCTAGAAGTTGTATTGGGTGGATTTAATAGAACTCACTAGATTGTGATTATGCATGTTTTTTAAATGTTTTTACATTTATACAAAAAGCATTAGAGGTTTTAAATAAGAAATAATCCGATTTTAATAATAAATACTCAAATATTCATTAGAATGCAGATTTACCTCCTTTTGATGGATAATCCTCTTTAGATATAGTTTTGGTCACTTTTATATATACTATTTTACATAATAAAATTATTATTTATAATTGGGACATAAAAATTTAAATTAGATGAAAATTTGGTATTTTCTGATAAAATTCATTTTTAATGGATACTGAAAAAATGATCTATTTTAAATCAAAAAATCCTTTTAATATAATTTATTTATCAGGTTGAATTATCTTTTTAATTGGTTTTAAAGTGTAATATGTTATCTATTTACTATTTAATCTAATGCTGGTTTTTGGAATTAATTTCACTTTGGAATTGGACACAAATAAGTGTCAATCTTTTGATAGTTAATATTTAAAAAACACCCTTTTGTTTTGATAGCAGGAATAAATTATAAATTTATTTCTTCCACTTTTGTATTCTCAAGTTGGAAAAATTGATTTTATATTTAGAATCATGAGGTTAAAATTTTGTATATAAGTAACTATTATTTATAGACATTATGAATATTTACATTAGTAAAAATTTATTTCACCATTATTAAATGGTAAATAAGGGTAAACAAGTATTATATTAGAAATATAAAATTACCCAACATGTTTCATAATACTATTGGTTGATACGTATCTAACCATGGAAATATTTGGGTCGATTTTGGGACCCCATGGAGCCACCTGAAGGTGATAATGACAGATTATATTAATTAATTTAATGTAAAGACAAAAATGACATAAACAAATATCTTTTATTTAATCAATTTTTACATGGGGTTATATAAGTTATCTCTTAGAATATAAATATAATTTAGAAATATAAAAATATTTCATATGTTTTGGTATTTTTTTATAATTTTTAGACATCAAATAGATTAAATTATTTATGTCACAATAATGATTCGGTGTTTACCTAATTAATAAATGATTTATATAAATAAAATTATACTGATTATAATAATATACAATACCAATCCAATTTTTATTGGATGATTTTATTTCCAATATTAGTCATCCTATCTATTACATTAATTATTTTTGGACCTTTTGAGACTGAAGATATGTTTATAATAAAATAATGGTTTCAAACTTTTTTAAGGAGCCTCTGCCCACCCCCTTATAAAAGGACCCCATTTTTAACCCATTCAACACACATCTCATGCCACATGGATCTTTAAAACCCTAACCAAATAGTCTCTCAATAACCCTCTATTCCACATAGAAGCTTTATATTAGGAATAAGGCACTTCAATAAGTCATTTTGGTTCAATCCAAATTGACTTACCTGAATTAATGGTAATCGTTTCTCTTAAATTATTTTATTTTATTTTGTTTTATATTACATCTCCAACCCCACAATCAATTTTTATTCCATTATTTTATAACAAATAATGAATAATAAATATACTAGGTTGTTTTTATGAGAAGGATTCGAACTACACTTATACACCCCTTCGTCTAATGGGTGAAGAACATACTGTTTTTTTGGATGGTGAACTACTACGTCACGAAACGATGATTGTTCAAATATCTCCAACCGCCTCTCATGGTGGCCATTATGAAGGATAGGTATTTATATATGATATATATTTTGTTTATATTGTTTCTATAATTCTGTATTTTTCATTTATATAATACCTTTATGGTTTCCATAGTGGGTAAATACTATAATATAATTTGAGGAAGTGCGGACTACCGCCCCCTCAAAGTGATATGACTTGTTCATTCCATAGGTGGAACGTATAAAGGGTAGAGTAAATGAAATTTTATATGATATTATACAGGGATTTTATATACTTATGTATCATTATTTTTTCATTCCATTACAATACGAAATAGAAATGGAAGAAGCGTTCATTCGTACGTACGACATACCATCTCCATGAACGGTGCATTTCATTTCTTATCTCCAAATGTTATGCACTATTATAAATACATGTATATACTAGATATATATGATATATTTGATATTAAAACCATTAATATAATTATAGATATAATGAAAATTTTACCACGTGAACAACATTTAATTATAAGAAGCCCATTTTTTGTCTCAATTACCAAATACCAGCAAAATGAGAATTATTCACATAAATGATTACATAATGTTTATAACATGGTAATCATTGATTTAAAAGGAATAATATACCAGAAAAAGGTTCTTAAGAAATTATAAATTAGCTTCAATTTTTTATCAATGAAATTACAGAACAAACGTGTCAAGTCAGACACGAGGTAAGGGACTTCGTCTCAATCTTCGTTCATTGAGACATATTTTGTTTTAATACATGACTATCATTTATACATTATATAAAAACCTTTTACATTTCAATTATATTCAAATGGGAATCTTTTTATATGATGAATTTTAATAAAAAAAAGGGAATGTTTCTTTTAATGTATGCGGTAAAAATGACTTTTCCACTACAACAAGTTTTATTAAATCTATGGCTTCATTAACACGATGTAATGTTTTTTAAAGGAAAAAAATATCATATAATCATTAATGTATTTTGGTATTAAAAATGGTTTTTATAATTGATTTTTTATGTTAATATATTTAAGTAATATAATGTTATTAAAATGTGTAAATGTTTTCATTCCATTATATTTTTGTATGTGTCATGATTTTAAAATGGTACGTGGACATTTGACGAGTGGTTATGTGATCAACCAAATGACGAGAGGTGCTGTGATAAATCAGAATGGGCGGTTAGATTATAACCTCAAATTCATTGGGAATGGAGTCGGCGGTATGGATATTGTATTTAGTGATATGTGTGGAATTCGACCGTCTATTTATTCCATTTATTTATGTTTATGTCCCAAGATACATTTATATGTTATATGTTCTTTATATGATTTTAGTGGTAATATTTAGGATATAAAAGGGTAATCAAGGATCATTTATTCTATGAATTGTATTTACTAATTAATAAAGGTGAAATGTAATACTTATGATAAATTATTTATTGTTTACTAGATGTTTTGAAAAACTAATAGTTTTCCTTCTTTATGTATCCCTTTTTGAGCTTTTTATGCTCATCTGAAGTTTTTGAAATGTTTTTTCACATAACATAAAGTGGAATAGAGCCAAGGATGTGATCATAGAAATTTCATGCTGTCTAAAACATGTAACTAGAAATGAATCTTATTTTTAAGAATTTTTTTTCGAAAAAAATTAATCTGGGTAGATGAATCTAATATTCAAGTGGTTATGTCTAAGTTATGAACTAATTATCTAATGATCTAAACCTGAAAAGATCACCAAGGTGAATTATTCATTTAATTCTAGAATATGAAATGTTTATGGATGAATCCTTATAATTACATAAATGATAACCTAGGAACTTATTCTTTAATGGGTGATTTTTTGGGATATATATAGGATACATAAGGTTAGCGGATATTGGAAGATATAATTTTTACTAAAAATTCTTCATATGATGTTGCCTAATTTTCCTTCAGTCATATCATTCTATTTAATAGGGTTTTATACCTAGTGTTTCTAAATATAATACTATTTTTTAAGGATTAAATTACACCAAACACATCATGTCTAAAAGTACCTATAGTTTTTATAGAATAGCACAAATTTCGGGCAATCTCTACTAAATTCACACCACTAACTCCTTGCGAGACTAATTCTAATTAAGAATCTGAACTAGAGGCATATGAAGATAATAATATCATGGATTATTAGAATAATAGATACTATTATATTAGATTCATTGTATCATCATATCAGTATATAAATATATTCAGTCAACCAATTCATTTAATATGTCATCATATTTTCTTAGCAAGGTACTATAAAACTAGAAGAAATTTGTTAAATCAAAATAATCAAATAATTGATTATCTTCATGGAATTTTTAGACGACATAAATTATTTAGAATAATATAATGGTTACTATATCCAAACCAAATAATGAGATAAATCTTGTTTGTTAATATATTTTGAAAATAATGGAAGATGATTTCACAGAATCATAAAACAAATACAAATTCTAAATGGTTGCATAACAGTTCCATCTTCAAGAAGGGAATTATTATAGTAAAAAAATCTCCCATATTGTAAATAATTAATCAATATGTATAATTCTACATTTCATTACTAAATTTTATATACATTTGGAGAATTGGGTTGTTGAAGCATTCTTTTTTCATGATACAATAGATAATGAAATTATATTATAAAACCTCATGTTTTTCATAATCATTCAAACCGAATTAAATCGTTATTATAATGAACACATTTTATATAATTATTTAATTTTCGGAATGTTTATATAATTTTTTTTTATTTTTCTTTAATATATAATTATAAACATTTTTAATGCGTGATAGGAATGAATTAATTTACTTGATTTTATATATTGATGATATAATAAAAATATATAAAAAATAATTCTTCCAAAAATACCAAGGTCAAAATTGATTCTTTATTTATGATGTAGGATCTTGTATATTATTTTTATTCTTCTTTTAGATGTAATTTGATTACAGCCTAAAACATAGCCTCTTGGATCATATGTTGAAATCCAAAACATTACATTTCTTTATATGATACAATTAATTGTGACCCCATTTCTTCTTCAAAACCACACATCAACAAAATGAAAAACACTGATCCCTTACATTTTTAAGAAATTTATTGTTTATATTTTTAAGGAATTTGTAATAAATACAATATAAAAAAATCACATGACTCTATATGATATTTTCTACACAATAACCATTATTTTATTAAATCACATTATTTCATAAACATATTCACTATAAAATCTGTCATAAATATAAATAATTCAAAATAATTCAATGAAACCATATTAAATGGGTATTTATGAACAATTATCTCAATTTAATAGTAAGGGTGAAAACAAAAACAAAAAATTGAGTTCATAAATAACCTTAAGAGGGAATAAAGGTAATATGAAATAGTATATGTTCATGGGTGACTTATAAAATAATACATAAACATCAATACATAAGATATAAAATATGAAATCATAGAATAATAAAGAGTAATTAGAATAAATAATCAAGAGTCATGTCATATCATTGATGATCATTAGAAACATTATAAAAATAAAAAAATAATTATAAACTTTTTTTGGTAACATGGAATAAAATTTTCATATAGCCAATTAATAATCATTCGAACCCTTATGAATTGAAATCAATGTTCATAGGAACTTCAATATTATCATTGACTAATGTATTAGAGATTTATAATGGGCTCACCCGATGCTTTTTAGGCTTCCCTGTCATATAAATTTAAACTTGATCACCAAGTGCTATATGGTCTACCACAATGTATGGGATTTAATGGGTTAATTTGATTCTATCTAGGCCTTCCCATCATGTAAAATTTCCATGAACCAAAACATGAATAAAAATCAAAGAAAAAAGAATTATAACATTTAAAAAAATATTAACCAATTGAAAATAAATACATTTCATGTTGAAATCATTGAAATATTATTAACCCATTGAAAATAAATGGATTTCATAACAATCTATTTGAACCTTGGTTATCCAATTAAAAATAGAGTTGTTCACAAATGACCCCTATGATGCATGATTAACCATTTAGAAAGCAATGGGTTAAAATTAAAACTTTTTGATACATGATATACCAATGGAATTTAACGTAATTTCATAAAAAACTCTTTGAAACATTATAAATCAATAAAATAAAAGATTTTAATAAGTATATATTTTAAACATGATTAACCCATGGAATGAATATGGGTTCCCAATTTTTTTTGGAAAATTGATAAACCCCTATATAAAATTTGTCGCATTAAAATAACATAAAAAATTAGTAAACCATATAAATTTATTGGGTTACATAATAATATATTTGAGACATTTTTAACTAGTGGAAGATTAATGGGGAATTAAAAATCACTTTAAAACAATGAAAATACATATTGAGAAATAATTAGTATTGTATCAATAAAAAATATCCCTCATTGATTATATGAAAAAATAACAGTTTTTTCCATTGTCTAATGGAAATACAATTAAACAATTATTGAAAACATTCTTGGGGAGAATAATACATATTCATTTAATGTGTCCATACCACATTGAAATGTTTGGATGATGATTTCATTAACAAATAACAGTAAAATGAAACATAAAATATCATGAAAATAAGGATATTCGTAATGTAACATTTTAATCGACCATTATATACATTTAATTAAATAATATAGGTGTATAACATAATAGCCATATCAAATATGGATAATTTTGATAGAAATTACATTATCACTATGGTAACAATCAGACCATAAACCCAAAGGAAGAGATATACTAAAATTGATAAATAAATAACTGTAAATTTAAGTATAAAAATCATACAGTACATTCATTGGATGTATATAAAATACACAATATAAAATAGTTGTGTATAAGGAATATATATTGTTGAAATAATAGTGGAAATAGAAACAACATTAATACAATTGTACTTTTTAATCTTGAGATCCATCAAATAATAAAATAGATATAAATATTTACTATCTTAAAGTAAATAAAAATAATGACAACAAAACTCATAGGAAGGTTTATAAATAATATAAAAGTGACTATCATTACAAAAAAATTATTCTTAAGGGAATGTAAATTGAAACGAAATCCCCTTAAAATTTTTGTGACATATGATTTGGAAAATAGAAATGTAATAATAATAAAATTAAATTTTTAAATAATATGAAGATAAAAAATAATTAAACAATATATCATAATGGTTATTAAGTGGACCAAAAAAATTTAATTAAGTATTGAATATTACATTTATCACACATATATAATCTTTTAGATGAAAATTCCTTACATTGAATTAGATTTTTCAGGATTGGCCACTAACATAATGAATAAAAAAATTATGTTAGTCATCTACATAATTAATTAAATTTTTCATTTTTATAATTAATTTAATTTCACTTGTTACAATTTTTTTATAGTAAAATATATAATTAAGTTAATATTGGTTGTTTTACCATATTTATTTTATTTGTCAAAAATGCCTTTGGAAGGTGAAATATTGTCAAAGGGTTCTTTATTTAAAAATATTAAAAATAATAATCATGATATTATTATAAAATTTATACAAAAGTTTAGTTTTAAAAATAAAAAATTATTCGCTGGTATGAAATATGAACCAACAATACATTTATGGAGATTGTAGGTCGTACGTATGGAAGAGTAACTTTCCCATATGTCAATGATAATTATAGATATAATGTAAGTAACATTTAGAGTTACAGAACTAAATTTTTTTAATAAGGAACATTATAATTAATTATATATACTAAAAAATAATTTTTTATGATGCTATGATAAAGGATAAATAACATTTCTTCAAATAGTTATTAGTCCACTTGTCCATGAATAACTTTATCAAATTTTCAGTGTGTAAAATAGAAAGAAGAAAATGATATAATATATTAATATATATATAATTATTTCTATAATATCATAAATGTCTAATTAATAATTTCTATTTTTATTAAAATATTCTATAATAAATTCCATTTTAAGCATGAAAGAATCACATTGCTTTGGGGAAGCGGTAGTCCACATGTCAACAAATAATGTTATCGTATTCCGACAAAATGGAATGCAAGAAAGTATAAATTATATTATGATTAAATGTAAAGAAGTAATTATTAAATATCATATATATATATATATATCATTCAAAAAAATTATTACCATAATAATTCTTGACCATGACAGGTTGTAAACGAAAAATTGAACGACATTGTTTTTCGAGGCAGTAATTCATTGCACACATAATAGATGATTTCATTACCAATTTGACAGATTATTGTATCAGTGTAGGTAGATACCATAAAATAAAAAATTACCAGAATATTTTTATTCCAAAATTATTATATAAGAATGTAATAGTTATAGTTTAATGGGTTGATAAATAAAAGAATGTAAAGTACTGAGTGATTATTGTTACCTCTTTTTTTGGGTAACTCATTTTGGATTGAAAAAAAAAATCATGGAAGTTTTTAATAAAAAAAGAGACTAATGAGATTAGAAGAATTATATTTGATTTATATTTTTTCGTGGTTTAATGAAAAAAATAGATTTTGAGATGTGAATAGATGGAGATAGTGAATGCCATATTATAGTTGAGTAGGAGTGGCTTTCTTGTATATATAAAAAGTTAAGCACCATTGGGAGGAATACTATAAATCATATGAAAAAAATGAACCAAAATTTGTAGAGGATTATATATGTTATGAATATGGCCATAAAATTTGTTTTAGATAGGATTCATGGTCATTAGAGACCATAAGAATATTTTTAACTACTACCAAAACTCAGGTTCACTTTAATCATTTTAATTGTTTTAAACAACCTTCAAATATATTATGGGTAAAAACAATTTTTTAATTATTATGAATTATAAATTATTCTCTTTAATAATAAGGAATACATTAGAGACCATGAAATGTTAGCAAAAATTTCATTTAGAAAAATACAGTTTATGCTTAAAATTACATTTTTGTATTTTATGCCTACAATAATAATTGGATAAATTGAAGTATATTTAATTTATTATATAATATATAAAATTCGTTATTACTTTCAATAATAATTATTAATAAAATTTTTTATTATAAAACAATATTTTAGTCATAAACTATTTTTATTCAAAAACCCCGCGATTTATGTTCATTTGGTCTTAATTTTAATTTTATAATTAATTGGAAACAAATGAAATCATTTTTGAAACAGGTGTAAACTAAATTTTAATAAACTAGTTACCACAATTCATTTCTTGTTCTTCCTTTTTGATGGGGATAACAACCATATTAAATAATAATGTTCTTCAAATATTGTTGTTATCTTAGAATCATCCTTTCCATTATGACAAGTTATTAGAGAAACATTATGTTCTGTGAATTGTAAGATAATAACTTCATTATGCGTAAATCATATAATAATTAGTATAAATTAATTTTAATGTATATATTTAATAAAAATTCTTGATGTCACATCCAACCACCTTAAAATTAATTTCAACATCAATGTATGTCTTCTTTAAAAAAGGATTAATTCATTTTATGTTCATTATTAAATATGACATCATAGAAACAGCTAAAAAAATTCCACATAAAAAGGGATTGAGTCAAAACATATGGGTCACCTAAAGATACACATAACTAAGATTCCATATATAGGTAATATTTGTGGCATACTAAAGAATTATTTTAAAGGAAAACCTAATTGCCATGGATTAATAAATATTGATTGGGCGAATGATCAAGAGAAAGTCAATTAAGAAAACTAAGAGCTAAATAAGTGTGGAAAAGTTAATTGATATTATTTCTATATGTGATAATAGGAAAAAAATTATATTAAGATCCTTTTTATAACATTGAAGGATTTCATTCATCAGCTAGAATGAAAAAATAATTAGATATACTTAATTGAAAATTTAATTTCATCGTGTAACATAATATCTTATTATTCTCCAAATGATTAATATTGATGATGATTTTTTCACACCTAATGCACTAAAATCAAATTTGAATGACTATATAACAATAAAAATGTCAATAATCTATTCGTAAATTCATTAAAAATTACAAAAAACCAAAAACAAATGACATTTTTTGACAATTCGCAAAACTAGTAAACTTTCATATGGTAAATTAATCATCAAAATTAAATATTAATAACTGATTTTGAAACAAAATAATTTCATAACCCTATACCCTAAATAACCTAAATTTCTTAAAAATTTAAAAGTGTATTAAACTCCAATATTATCATATACCTTCAATATTTTAAGACCAAATTACAGAAATCTTTTTTTATAGTTACATTATCCATATCTTCACTAAATAAATTTTCAATCATTTGGTTTTCTAAATGATAATACATGTGTTTCTAAAATTACCTCAATATCCAATACCAAATAAACATTAAATGTAATTGATACCTTAAAACATAATTTTGAAATAATTAATGGAACAACTATCCTTAAAAAAGGTTTACATGAAATTAACCAATGTAAAAGTCTCCAAAATTTTTATTTATAAAATCATAATATTTACTAATTTGAAACTTCAAATTGGATGTCTATGACATCGAACATATGATCAACCATAATATTATTTTCCTATAATAATATCCATTACTCTTAATATTTCATCAAATGAAAACATATGAATCTACAATGATATCTTAATTTACATTTGATACTAACTATAACTGTCAAGAACCCACACATTCAAATCCATTGATGAAATTCAAATATTTACATTAATGATTAAGATACCCACAATTGTGAACTGGATTTTTTACATAAAAATAATGAAATATATTAGGATAATCCTAGATTACATATATTATTTAGGAAAAACATGGCTTACTATTTTAGATAATTAGGAATAAACCATACCTAAACAAATTTCATTCCTATAAATGACCATGGATCCCCTTAGCATGGTATTTATTATTTCACATTAGTGCATAAACATACCAATTGTTAAATCATTCATAGACATAAATAATTTAACAACATTCTTTAAATACTTAAAAAGGAAATAATGGAATTATATTATCTAATTCCATTATTGGTTAACATAAGAATAAACAATTCTGTGTCATCAATGAGAAAAATAGTGCATAATGGCATGATAAAATAATTACTCTACAGGGGCGAATAATAAAATAAATCATACACATCAATAACTGATAATATAATATATAAACATAGAAATGGAATGATTCATAAAATTTAATAATAAATAACCATGTTATATTACTATAAATCATTAGAAATAATTTAATCTCATGATAAGATATTAATAATTCTATTTGGAAACATGAAGGATTATATTTATAAAACCATTTCAAACCCCTTTTAAAACCCTTTCAATCCCCATTGAATTAAAATACCCATATGATGAGAATCTGATATAATAAATAATCAATTCATGAGAGAGATATAATAGGTTCACCAAAACTTTCTATGATACCTCATCATATAAGATGCAATAGGATTATCGAGCGATATCTATGTCGCCCCATCATATTAGCTTTAATGTATTACATGATGCTATTACAAACCCCTATTATGTAGGACTTCCTAGAACCACAACATAAAAAGAAATCATAAAAATGTTATTACGTTTATAACTTTACTTTCTCATGGAAATAATATGTGTATCATGTTTATAATATTAAAAAATGATTCTCCCATTAAAGGAAATGGGTTTTATTAAAATCTATTTAAAATATTGTTATCCATTAGAAATGAAACTAGTTCCCAAAAAAAACTCCGAATAATTTTATTCCCTGGGGAATGAAATTTATTCCAAATTTTATATTTGAAATATTATATACCAATGGAAAATAAATGAGATCCAATGAATTCTATTTGGAACACGATTAACCCGATATAAAGTAGTGGTGGAATAAAAGTCTCTTTGTAAAACTATTAAACCATTGTAAATAAATCAGTTCCCAATCAATATATCTAAAAAATGATTAACCCATGGAATAATATGGGTTAATTAACAATATCTTTTTAATATGATAAAACCATGTATAATAAATGTGTTCAATAATAATTTAATTGAATCAAGGTTAACTCATTGGAAATGAATGAGTTCATTATAATCTATGTAATATAGTCATAATCCATCTAGAGAAATAATTTATATGGTATAAATAAAAAAATATTCCCAATAGTGGATAAGTAACAACTTTGGTTGTTTATGATAACGAATTGTGATACATTGAAAATATAACAAAAAACATTCACGAGGAAAACAAAGATTATACATTTACAGTGTCCCATAACATATTGAAATGTTTAAATAATCATCCCCATGAAAGAATAAAATTAAAATTATATTTATTATATGAGAAAAATATAGATATTTAATGACAAAATATTTCATTTGATAATTATATACACCTCATAAAATATTATAGGTGTATAAAATAATAATGTCTCAATGAAAAAAAATGTTATAAAAATTCAATAACCTCTTTGGTAACATTCAAACTATAAACCCCATGAAAAATGGATTTAATAATGGATATTTATATACACATTAATTTAATTATAACAATCATATAATAAAATATTTGGAAGTATATACACCACACAAAACAAAAAAATTGGTGAATAATGAATTAGTCTATTATAAATAAAAGCTACACTTGAAATACACTTAGGAGATGAGTTACATTTGAATCATGATATTTGGGAAATAATAAATTCAATTGTTCTATTTGATTCCATAGAATAAATTTAATCCAAGATATAACAATTTATATGGGTCTAGATACACCTCATTAAACTAAATAGGATCATAATATCAAAAAATACTTAATAAAATAATGTTGGGACATAACTCCTAAAAAATGTTATAAAATATGCATAGGATACCAAAAAAATAATAATCGTGAACTAAAATATTTGAATAAAATGTAGAAATATTAATTAATGATATAAATGATTCAGTGGGGTTTATATGAACCACAAAAAATATGTATGTTGTTAAACCGACAAATGCCTCCTATATGTAATAAGTGAGATGAATATTCTTTACCTTGAAACGGATTCTTCATGCATGTGATCAAACATCATTAACACGAAACATACATTAATTTTTTAATTTTCTTAGAATGTTTTTCATGTTTATACTTACCTTCATTTTACAGATATATTTATTTTATAAAAATAGAAAAACAATTATGGTTATATTGGTTGTTTTGACCACATCTGGTTTACATTTCAAAAATTACTTTAAAAGTAATATAAGGTTAAAATGATAATTATCTAAACATATGAATAATACTAAGTAAATTATGAAAATATTTTTAAATTAATTATTATTTTAAAATGAAATATGATGGATTATTATGAAAAATGAATAAATGTTTTTCTTATTAAGATGGAATTTTAAACGTTCACGTGAGTAATATATCATTTTATCAATGATCATTATTGAAAGTAGGTAAGTAAGGTTATCCTTTTTATAATGACCATTATTTAATAAATTCCATATATATTTGTTACATATAATTATATATATCAATCAGTTTATGTGGTTATTAAAAGGGTAAATCACATTTCTTTGAGGTTATAGTAGTCCAAACATCTAGTAATAACGGATTTATTTTTTAATTGTGTGAAATTGAAATATAAAAATGATATTTTTTATTTACATTTAAGTTATTTTTGT
Organism: Viscum album; assembly: GCA_963277665.1. NCBI lineage: Eukaryota > Viridiplantae > Streptophyta > Magnoliopsida > Santalales > Viscaceae > Viscum > Viscum album. The sequence goes on along the minus strand of OY728142.1, from coordinate 370,614,289 downwards.
TATTGACATCATAATTTTTTAATATATATTATATATTTTTATTAAAACAATTTTTAATACATTCCACATAATGCATGAAAGAATCACATAACTTGGAGCTTGTGGTAGTGAAAACGTCCCCAAATGATGTTATCGTATTCCCAGAATGTGTAAATAATGATGTTATAAGATAATAAAGATTTTATGAAACATAAATACACCATAAATACCATATATAACATATAAAAATATTATTTAATTAATAATTATATACCATGATAGGTTGTAATGGGAAAATAAATGACATGGTCTTATGATGTGGTAGACCACCGTTCACATGAATGTTGCATTCATTACCATTTAAATATATGTGTGTTTAAGTATAGGTAGATAACATAACATATATTGTGTCAATATAATAATGATACATATGTTATTATATAATAATAATAATCCATGTTAAAGGGCGGAGAAAGAAATTAATCAAAATAGATTTTTAAAGAATGTTATATCTTCTCTAAGTAACTACTTGTGCTTTGATCAAAATTACATTCATGAACTTATTTATAAAAATATAAAAGTGTAAATTTTGATAAAAAATATATTTGAAGACTATTTTTGATTTTTATGGATGTGACAAAATAAATTTTGACGTGTTATTTGGGGGGGGGGGTTAATTTCTCTTTATATTGGAGGAGGAGCTGCATTCTTGTTAATATGAAATAGTATACACTGTTGGGTAAAATATCATACATAATGTTCATGAAATAATTAAAAAATATATTTAATTGGGTTCATGGTTCAATTATGGACATCTAATGTGTTTTTGACTACTTTCTACGTTATTTGGAACCCTATGAATAATGTTTAACCACTATGTAAACTTATTTTTACATTCATCACCATATTTTCTTTCTATAATTTTTAGGATAATTTAATATGATATCAATATTAGTATTCTTAAATTATGACAATTTAAAATTTGGAATCCATTTTTATAAATTAAATTACATAAGTGATAGATTTTAATTTTAAATTGATATTTTGGATGAGAAATCAATGTGGTGTTTTGAAGTTAAAGAGTTTATATGGTTAATTATTTTATTTATATTAAATGAATATAAAATTGAATTTAATGAAAAAATTTCAATTAAATGATGTATCATTAATAAAATTAAACTATAAAACCATTTATAAATATTATATAACAATATAAATTATTTATATAAAAAATATTTTTTTCATTAAAATCTATTATTTTTACTATTCAATAAAATAAAATTTGTTAGAAAAAACAAAAAAAAGTCAGTATAAAAATATTAATATTATTAACAAAAAATGAGTTTTATTTTGTACTATATAATTTTTAATAGTGTCAAAGTTTATTTAATAAAATATTTTCTTTTAAAAGGTATTAAATCAATATTGTATAATGAAATGGTGTTTTAATGTTATAATAGGTTGTGTTTCTATTTTATATCTATAAATCAAATTATTTGACTTTAAAAATATTTAACTGATTAGACAACACATAAATTTTATTAATATTGTTAAATAATCTATATTATATTAAATTATTAATATGAAAACCCATTATCATAATATTAAATTTTATCCATAACAATTTTCCACTCTATTCAATTAGTCATTATTTTAATTTTCAAATTAATTAGTTACAAATTATTTTATTTTAGAATAATGTGTAAAATATATTTAAATAATGATGTTAATACAATTCATTAATACCATTCCAATGTATTGGTGACAAAATATCATATTAAAAAATAATAAAAATAGTATATAGTGATGTGGTGTCATTCGACATTATACTTATGACCAGTTGTTAGAGAAACTAGATGATTTCATAAAATGAATAATAAAAATGCAGTTCAATAAAATTAAATATAAAATTATAATTGTATACTAAAAAATATATCAAGGATTTTAAAATATCTTTAATTAATAAATTTCATAAATTTCCAGATGTTATGATTAGATATGAAATGTATCATATCTTACATCTATCTCAGTTTCAATTTTTAAAAGTGTTCTTGGTGTAGTACCACTTTAAGAACATTAAAAATGATAACATAAAATTATAAAATTACATTAAAATGTTGTTGAATCAGTCTAATAGAAATGACGTTGATGGAAACATATATTTTTTTTATAGTGTTTACATTGAGTTGGTTAATAAAAATCTAAGTAAAACTCACAAGAATTCATTAATTTGGCTTATCTAGTATGCTTCTATATCATCCAATATATGAATTATAAATTGTTAACATTAATTTTTTTAAATTGAATGTGTTATTTTTTTGGATTCTGATTATTGTGATAAAAAATAATACTAAACAACCTCACATTTGTTTTCTGGAATATCGAGGAACCATCACATCAACAGATAATGTGAAATATGATGTTACACTTTTCACCACAATAAAATAATATATATAATTAACAGATGAAATATATGAATATTTGTTGTTTAAAGATTTCATTAACGAGTTATCATTAACTATATATTTTATATTAGTTCCCATTGATATCCTATATTTTTCAAAAAAATTTACAAAATATTTTATATATATAGGTATATGAATATAGATATTATATATTACATTTTATTAGATATTATATAATTTTGGACGTTGTGTGTCACCAATAAACATACTTGGTCAAAACAGACTCAACATTTTATTATAGTCATTACTTTTTCCAAAAGATGATATTATTTATAATTTTTGATCTTTGTAACTATTATTTATTATAGATTATAGGAACATCATCATTAAATAATTTAAATTCAATGGTTGATATTTTTTTGAATTTTGACCATAAGGTATCTTGTTGATATTGCATTTGAATTTACATCTTTATTTCCATATGAACTTTTTTTCATTACACTTAACTATTTAAGAGTTTCATTCCTTTAATACATAAGATAAATTTACATTATTTAGATTCTTATATTTCATATATTTTATTTTTTATCATGTATTAAATTTTCATTGTTACTAGAATACCATGGATTTATATTATTTAGATTATTCGTAACATCCGAGATATTTATAGAAAAATACATTTTCATATATATTCATATTTATGAATACGTTATTGATTTTACATTAAATGGGATTATTTTTCCAAAAGCTTTCTCGGTATACATCAAATTCTTTCAATAAAATCTTACGTTGCATATTATATTAACTTATACTAAAAAATAATACAATAATATTATTATTATTTTAAATAATTATTATTTCCTAACCATTTTATTGGATAAAATTAACATAACTAATAATAATATTATTAATCGTGTTTTTTATTATTTTTTACATTTATCCAATAACTTTTACAGGTTTAAAATAAGAATGAATACAATTTTTAGAATAAAATACTATAATATTTTTAAAAGGTTATTTTAACACATTTTATTGGAGAACCCTTTTAAAATATAGTTTTGTCACTTTTATATGATCTATTTTAAAAATAAATTTCTTCTTTATAATCAAGAAATAAAATTTTACTTTGGTTGGAATTTGTAATTTTTTAAAGAAATCCATATTTTAATGAATATTGAAACATGATGCATTTTAATTCTGAACTAAATTTTCAAATAATTTATTAATATAGTTATATTATCCTTAAAATTGTTTTTAAAGTGTAATTCTATAAATTTTTTATCATTTAATATAATTTTGGACATTGGAAATAATTTCAAATTGAAATTGGACATAAACACATGTCAATCTTTATTGTTTTTACTTCTTGAAAACCCACTTTCTGGTTTTGACAATGGAAATTAATTTAAAAGTAATTTCACCCAATTATTTGTGTTGAATCATAAAAAATTAATTACATATTTGGAATAATAATTGACAAATTATGTAAATAGGTCCCAATTATTATTGGATATTATGAATAGTAAATTCAGTAATTATTTCTATTTATAAGGGTAAAACGATAAATCAGGTATGTAAGGGTAAAAAATAATTTTATTATAACATAAAGCTACCCTAAATATTTTTATAAACCTATTGGGTGAGATATATCTAACCATGACAATCCTTGGATCATTTTTAGGACCCCATAGTTCCACTTGGATGTGATAATGACATTATATAATATTTATTTTAATGAAAATAAAAATACATCATTAACTTGTATCTCCTAACTAATATAATATTAATATGATATATATAATTGATATGTTCTACTATAAAGAGTAATTTGAAAGAATAAAATATTTCTTACATTATGATATATTAATTATAAATTTTAGTGATTAAATAAATAAATTGATTTATGACACAATGATGATGTATTGATTACCTTTTTAATAAAATAATCAAATAAATGATATTATAAATAATAAAATATATGTAATATGAAATTTTTTATTTTATTAGAAAATACTATGGATGATTATTCCATGATATATTGTATTTACTTTAGTTTATTTTATTGAATCCAGTTTTTATGACTTTCACAAAAATAAAATGAAAAATAGTTTCAACATTGACAAAAATTTATTTAAAAAATATTATTTTATTAAATAATAAAATAGTCTAAAAAACTAATAACTAGATAACTAAGTTATATAATGTAAATAATTTCATTAATGATCTATTTTTGGTTGACATGGAATTTTATTGTTACTATTATTACCATATATTATGAAAATAATAGAAGATAAGGTAAGAGATAATGTTTTTAACTAATGTTAAAAGATAAAATATTTTTTTAATTTTTTGACATAATAATGTCTACAACTAATTGGTTTACCTAATTTCTACCCATAATCATATTATAATCTAAATAAATCACTTTATAACTATTTTTATTTGAAAATAATTTTATAATAAAATAATATTTCTTGACTTTTTTAAAGTTCCCCTCCTTCCTCTTATTAATTGTCACCTACTCTACCCACATTATTAAAGGTCTCAAGAACCATGTATAAAAAAATTTCTACCAAAATAATCCCACAACTTCTCTCCATTATTTATATAATCCTTACCTTGTGCAGAAAATAACATAAGGAAGCCTTTTGGCTCAAATCACTTGTAGTTACCGAATTTAGAGGTAGTGTCTTTTCTCATGATACTTTCATTTATTTTTCTTCTTTGAACCCATAAACACTATTTATTTTATTATTTTATAAAAAACATATCCTTAAAACACTAGTATGTTGTTATTTTAAGGGTTAAATATACACTTACAAAACCCTCCATCTAATATATATTGAACATACTGTTATTGTTTATGGTGAACTACTACAACATGAAACGATTATTTATCAATTTTCTCCAACCACATCTCATGGTGGAAATTATTATGTAGCAATATTTATATATGAAATATATTATATCTATATTTTTTTATGATTCTATATTTTTTTATGACATACCATTAATTTATCCATAATGTGTAAATATGATAATTTCATTTGAGGATGTGTGGACTACCACCACCTCAAAATGATATGAATCATTAATGCCATACATGAAATGTATAAAGGATGAAATTAATAAAAAATCTAAAATATATAATATATATATATTATACTAGAATTATAAAATACATAATTATCATTTATTTTTCATTCCATTAATACGACAAAGAAATAAAAGTAGCATTCATGCTTACGTACAGCCTGTCATTTTCATGAATGGTTAATTTCATTTCTTATCTCCATATATTACAGATTATTATAAATTCATATATAATGGATCTATGTGATTTTATAATAATTAATAATATTATTGAGAGGATGGAATTTTGACCACAAGAATAATTTTTATTCCTAACATTTTATTTTCTAACTCATGTGTCAAACATATAGAAAACAACAAATATAAACTCAAATAGTTAAATAATTGCAATAACATGGTAATAAGTAATTTAAAATTAAAAAAAAATGAAAATGGTTATGAATAAATTTGTAATTAACATATGTTTGTTATTCAGGAATATAAATAATTAACGAGACATGTCAGACATGAGGTTAAGGAATTTCTAAAATCAGTTTCCACTCCTTGGGTTTTACGCATACTACATTGATTTTATTATGCCAATATTATTTATGGAATCACTATATATTTATTTATGATATTATTCACTCTTAACTTTTTTGTGGATATACTTTTTATACACACAATCACCCCATTAATATATTTTTACATAAATTATACAAACTTTTTATGGGAAATCATAACTCAATTTCATTTAATTTAGTTTGATATCCATGTCATTGGTTATGTTTTTCCCATAATATGTATGATATGCCTTTGATTTTTTTTTCACATAATATACACTTATATTTGGTTCATAATTATTTTTAACACATAATTATGTCCTCGATTTATCTTTAATATAATGATACGATCTTCGTAAAGGAATTCATCTCAATTACCTTTTATTGAGATATTTCTTGATGATATACTCCATTATTTCAATATATATTATATATGAAACAAATTTTTCATTACTTATCAATATTATATCTATACTAATGATATTTTAAAACTTGTAAAATTTTCTAATTTAATTTGGTTTTTAATTTAATGGTCGAAAATTGTTATGTACTTTTTATCTAAACCATAATTTTTTATGATTTAATGATTTAATATTATAATTCCTTCTCTATATTGTCCATGTTTTTTTAAAATAATTAATGAAATATTTATATTGAAATGAATTTTTTTAAGTTTAAATTACTTTTAAATTATTCAAATTTTTATGGGACACAGTGATTACAAAATAATTTTTAAAAATGTTGTAATTGTGTTTTAAAAGGGGATTGATTATTTCAAAAACATAGAATTTTTTTAATATATATATATTCCAATAAGGGAATTTTTCTCTTTTATGTCACTATTATGTATTTATGTATACATTACATGATTTCCATGTTATTTTGAAACAATTTATTTTCATTTATGAGTTTGCTTCTTGTGAAGATCAAAAGATTATTCAATGTGGAAATTTTATTTTTACTTTATACTTGGTTTATGTGTTATGATAATGTTATGTTTATTGGTAATTGCTTAAGTATATGTGTGGTTCCATTATTAACCAAGATAATATCACCCCGTGATAAATCACCATTACATTGGGATTGGGATAGATGTAAATGTTAAGGGTTCTCCTAACACATTGAAGGGATATATAATATGATTGGTATCCGAGACGTAACAATGAAGGTTACTCCCCATGAAGCTATAAAAGCTAAATTGTAAGTATTATATGGATTCCATATGTTAAATTTATATTTTATGATTTATATTAATCTTAGAAAGAATCCTAGGATTACATTATTTAAGAAAAGTAGTTTATAATTAATGGGTGAAAATTATTATTTTGTGAAAATGTTTTCATGGGTTTTAAATATTCATGCACTAATGGTTTTATTACTCACTGTATATTAATTAATTTTTTTTTCTTATATTAGTTATTTGAATGTATTACATAGGGTATATGGATGGGTAACATAAATTAAAAATTCAATACTATTTTTATAAAAAAAATCATCGTTTATATTAAAGAGTTTTTTCTGAAAAAATTTGATAGTGAGTGGAAGAGTCAACATATTAAATTTCTGAGATGTTATGTAATATTCATGGCTTAATTATCTAAAACACTACAACTGAAACTTTATTTCACATTAATTCTTTACATGACTCTAGATTTTGTAATGTGTAAGGTGGGGGATTTATATTTGGTATCAATGGTTGGTTTAGAAGTCTTTGGATGTTAGGTTGTTTTCTTAAGAGTTAGGGATATCATTATGGGTTTATAATTCTATGGTTGACCATAATTCCATTGAATTATAGACCAATTTTTAGGATTTACGATTTGAAATATTAAGGTGAATAATAGAATTTTTTTGGAGGCATTCACCATTGAGGACAGTATGTGATATTTATTTTTGTGGATGATAAATGTGAGGTGTGAAAGTACCATTGAGGTTAAAACATGTTATTGTAATTTTTTTTGGAGGTATTCGTAATATTTTTGGAATATTATAATAATTATATACATTATGAAAAATAAAACCCCATAGGATGAGTGAAAACACATCATGTTTGGTAAGGATACGGGAATCGATCCCACAACCGAATGGTGACAAAGGCGCATCGCCTACCACATACCCACATGATGTCCCAAGATAGTATGATTATTTAATTTTTATTAAATGATATTATAAATTAAGAATAAATTTATTTTGTATATTAATATTTTATCTAATGTATATCCTTATTATTGGAAAATGATTTGTGGATTATGAGATAAATGTTATTTTTGAAGACATTTGATATTTTGGAAACTTTATACGTATATAGAAAATAGAATACCATTTGATTTTCATTGAGTAATAGTGGTTGGATATTATTTTGGATGAATATATGTTCATATTGTGTAGTTGTGGTGATTTAGGCAATTTATGGAAGTGATTACCCAAATGTGGAGAACATGTTATTAGGGTAAATAATTTTTTGTATGAGACTTTAAGAGTGAAAAATTTCATGTTTAGATACATATAGAAATTTATCAAGGAATACATTGCGATAAGAATCCTAATAAATATTTGGGTTTCATCCATTGATTGAATTATTTTTGAGGAATTGTAGGGAAATTTTTGGGTTTAATGGTTTATTTAGAACTGGGGTATTAATGATGAATTTTGGAGATTAAAATTGGTTTTTATAAGGGATGATTATTTTCGGGGTAAAATTTGATATTGTACTAATTATTTTGATTTTGTTTAAAGTTTCAATATAGAAGGAATAAATATTTAATATTTTTTGGATTATGTGATTCTTTACATGTTGATACTAGTGCTTCAGGTGTGGCTAAGTTATCATGAATATTCATTTTTTGGAAAATAGATGATTTTGTAGTAGAAATTTAATAATGGATGAAATTCTACTAGACGACTAAGTATGTTTCCTTATGTAATTATTCTAGATCATAAATAAATTCCAAAAAATTATTTAAAGGGACATTAAACAAATAGGTTGTTTTTTTGAAATGAATAAATATGTTGTTCATTTTCATTTTCTCCTAGAAAATCAATGAACATTGTACTCGTCCCATGTTTGTGTCTATATTGGTGTTAAATTTCTCCTAGTAAATTTTTCTATCACTCTCCATCAGAATAAGATTGTTAATTTTTATTCCATATGAATAGTTTCCTACATTTAATCCATGTATGTGTTATCTTAGGTGACCATTTTACTTCTCTTTTATTCTTTTCAAGTGGTATTTTTATCAAATATTTTTCTGAGGTGTAATTTTTTATGAAGTTACCAAGAAAAATTTTAAAATTTCAAGGACTTAATTTTCAAAAGGGGGAAGTATTTAGCATCCCATGTATTTGTAGAATAATACATTTTCATATATATAAATATTTATAAATTTGATATTATTTTTACATCAAATGGGATAGTTTTTTAAAAATCAAACTCCACACACAATAATAGGTTCCTTTGAAGTATAATGTCGCACACAACATTGACTTATACTGAAATAAAATACTATAATAATATTATTATTTAAAATGGAAGTTATATACGAGCCATTGTATTAAGAGGAATGAACAGAACTGAATACAATATGATTACACCCTTTTGTTACATTTCTTACAATTATCAATTAAATAATAGAGTCTTAAAATGATAATGAATCCAATTTTAAGGATATTCCAGTTTAATTTTTTTAAAAGGTTATTTTACCACCTTTTGATAGAGAATGTTTTATATAGCTTGTTTTATTCTCTTATATATGTTCTATTTGAAATATAAATTTATTATGTAGAATATGGACATTATAATTTACTAAGTTTGATTTTTTGTATTTTGTTTTGAGAAAATCAGTATTTAAATGAATAGTGAAAAAAACTACATTTTAATTCCAAACTGCCTTTCATATTTTTTATTTATATAGATTGATTATAATTTTATTAATGTTTAATGAGATTATTATTTCATAATATTACCCAATTTTGGTCATTGAAATTATTTCCATATTTGTAACCAGAATCCCATTATTTTTTAAATATTTCCCATATATTTTTGGATATTATCATTATTAACTTTAGTAATTATTTCTATTTACCATGGTTAAAGCATAAATCATGTAGATAAGTGTAAATTTTTTATATAATAATATGAAACTACCCTAAAACAAGTATATATTATATTTTATGAGATATTTTCAACCATGATCATAAATGGGTTGATTTTAGTACCCAAGGATCCACATGGGTTGGATAATGACCTTTTATAATATTTCTTTTTAAAAAGGGAAATATAACATAAACTTGTCTCTCCTAATAAAATAAATTTTAGTTTAGTTTATATAAATAATATATTCAACTATATATATTTATTAGAACTATGAAATTATTTCCTATATCTTAGTATTCTATTTATAATTTTTATTTATTAAATAAATAAATATATTAATGATATAATGTTTATTCATTAATTACCTAATTAATGTAATATTTAAATAAATGGTATTATAAATATTAATATAAAAGTAATATGAATGTTTTGATCCCATAAAAATATTTTACGGACAATTATTTCATGTTATATTTTTATTAATTTAGTTTTTTCGAATGAATCAACAAGTTATGAATCTAATAAAACCTATTACAAATTAGTGTCAAAATTGATATAATTTATTTTTTAAAAGAAATAATATTCTATAAAAATATATAATAGTCTTAAAAATATAATATTCAGTCAAATGAGTTATATAATGTTAAAAAAATTCATTAATATCAACTGTATATTCTCATGGTGTATTATAGTAACAATAGTAACCATATATTATAAAAATAAAAGAAGACATGGAAAGAGATAATGATTTCAACTAAGGGATAAATCTAAAAGATAATATTTATTCTGTAACCTAAATTGGTCTAAAACCAATTGTTTGATATGATATATACTCATACTTATATTATCCCAGAACTTTATCACTTTGGATCTATTATAATTCAAAAATAACTTTATAATAAAATAATATTTGAAGTCATTCATAATGTGCCCCTCCTACCTCTTATAAAAGGGAACCACCTCTACCCACATTCTCAATACACTCAATCCCCCCTGACTCATCCAACATATTCTAAAATAATCCCAAAACATACCCCCTTCATCCATGATGAATTAGTTTTTGAATAAATAAACTCAATAAAGCCAATTTGCTCAAACCAAAAATAGTTACCCGATTTAGAGGTAATGTCATTATTCAAGGTGATTTCATTTACTTTTGAACTATATCCCCCTAAACTAAATTTATTCATTTATTTTATAAAAAACAGTATAATCATTATAAATGGATTTTTTTTTGAATTTTGTTTACATATAGTTACACACCCCTCTATCTAATGGATATAGAACATATAGTTTCTTTGTATGGTGAACTACTGCCTCACAAAATTATGATTGTTCAATTTTAACCTTTAACCTCTCATAATGGACATTATGATGGAAATATTTTTATTTATGAAATATGTTATATTTATATTTTTTCTAATCTTCTATAATTTTTATTTACCACATACCACTAATCATTCCATAATGTGTAAATAAGATAATTTCATTTGAGAAAGTGTGGACTACAGCCCACTCAATGTGATATGTCTCATCCATTCCATAATTAGTACATATAAATGATTTCATTAATGATATTATGTAAAATATATAAAATACATATCACTATTTAATTATAATATACTTATGTATCATTTGTTTTTTATTCCTTTAATATGAAAAATAAATGAATGTAGCATTCATGCATATGTATGTCGTACCATCTCTAAAAACAGTGTATTTCATTTCGTATATCCAAATATTATGGATTATTAAAAATACATATATAGAATATATGTATTATATTAAAATCATGAATACTATTATAGAGAGAATGGAATTTTTACAACATAGACAATTTGTAATTATAATAAGATAATTTTTTACTAATCTACCAAAAATCGAAAAACGTCAGATATGAACTCAAATAATAGACAAATAGATATACCATTGTAATAAGTTGTATAAATGGAATATTAGAGTTTAAAAGGAATTAAATATAGTTTAAATTTACCTTTTTTTTATTTAGGAATATAAAAAATGAACTAGACAATTCGAACTCAAGGATATGGAATATCTATTATTGAATTTCACTCATTGGGGTTTACAGATACTTCATTGATTATACTATTCAAAGATTATGTGTGGAATCATAGTTTATTTTTTTTTAATTTTCACATCACATTTTTGGTATATACTATTGATAATCATAATCATACCATTTTAATTTATCACATAAATTATAAGAACGTTGTATGGGAATTAACAACTCAATCTCATTTAATTGAGTTGTATATCCATGTAATTTGTATTGTTTTTCCAATAATAAGTGTGAATGAACTATGATTCCTTTCAATTGAATGGCTATTTATATTGGGTGTATTTATTTTTTTCCAACATAATTATGTCATTCATTTATCCTTAATCTATGGATACGATCTTGGTAGGGGACTTTATCTCAATTTCATTTCATCAAGATATATCTTGATGATTTGCATGATTATTTCATTATAAAATGTATATAAATCATATTTTACATTACATACCCATATTAAGAATATTATAATAATATTTAATTTCTCGTAAAATGTTCCACATTCATGTGGAATATAATTTAAAAGTTCAAAATCATAAATATCTATTTATATAAGGAATTGCTTTAAATGTTTTAATGAATTGATCATCTATATACTTATCTTTAATCCCCATAATTTTAAAATTATTTTAAGGACATATTAATATACACATTATTGTCATTAATTGAAATTTATATTCAAATGTTTTTATGTGTTATCAGAAACATTCATTTAAAAAACTTATTTTAATTTGTTTTAATTATATTTTAAAGGGGATAGATTATTTCAATAAAATTGAATAATATTTATTTATATGTCATGAATGGAATTTTATTGCTGTTATTTCAATATTTTGAATTGATTTTTAAATTAGCCATTTTTAATTATATTTTGATATAATGTTTTTTTATTTATGATTGTATAGATTGTAATGATGAAATGATATTTCAATGTGGAAATTTTATTTATCCTTTATACATGGTTTATGTGTAATGATTATGTTTTTGTTCTCAGGAACTGATTAAGTATACATTAAGTACTATGATAAACCATGGGGTGGTGATCCTATGATAGATCTCCAATTCATCGGGTAACAAAAGGAGGTAAATGCTAATGTTTATCATTTTATATTTATGGAATATAATGTTATTGGTATTTCAAATGTAACCATGAAGGTTTCTACCTATATAGATGAGAAAGCTACAATGTATGTTTGATATAGATTCCACATGTTACCTTTATGTTTTATGATTGATATTATGTTTTTTAGGAATATTATTATTACCTGATGTTATCTATATTTTTTATGTATAATGGGTCAAAATTATTTTTTTTTGAAAATGATTACATGGGTTTTAAATATTCATGAACTAATGGTTTTATTACTTATAATATATTATTTATAACGATTTTTATACCCATAGCTTCATTTTGGGAATTTTTTCCATAGTGTATTAGGATGGTTAATATAATGGAATAAGTTAAGAATATTTTCATCAAGAAAAATAAGTCATGTTTTATTTTAAATAGTTTCATTTTGAGGAAAAAATTAATTTTGAGTGGAACAGTCAACATTGTAAATTATTGAGTTGTTATGTAACAGTAATGACCTAATTCTCTAAAAATATAAACATGAAAATATCCTCAATGTAAATTATTTACTTACCTCAAGATTATATAATGCTTAAGAATGGGAACTTATATTATTTGTCACAGTGGTCTACGGACCCCAGCTACAATCAATGGCATTTTGGGTAGTGATTGTTTCCTCTCATGGAACTGATTCAAATTTATACCTATGAGGAAGCATATGTTGTGGATCTTTGTTTCACCCCATGTCATCCCACTAATGAATAACCAAACAATAACTTTATCATTTTCCATCTACATAGCTTCTATCACATGCTTGCGCCTATTCTCACCCATATCTTACCAAAAATCCATATTTTAGTAGTGGATTTTTTTCTCTATAAGTTGGTTTTAATTTTTTAATATATGATCTAGTTAATAATGAGATAGTTTTTTGAGGTAAATCATGTATATCTAATGATAATAATAAAAATTAAGTGAAACCATGGTTTTCATACCTTACTACACTCTTTAATCCATATAATAACATCCTAATACAACTAGTTTTTCATTATGGTGGCAATTTTTTATATTCAACTTATTCTTCTATTCTAGATGAAAAAATAACATATAACATTCTCTATAATTGATTTATTTCCTTATAATTAGTTTTTACAATAGAAACCGAAATCAAAGAGAGAGTAAATTTCATTTCATTTTGAGTTTATTTCTGTATCCTTTTCATGTTTTTGGGTTAATATATCCATGAGTGGATGAATCTACCGCTAAATGATGAGGCTCAAATCTGAATTCTATTTTAGTAAATTTCATCTAATCGGGTAGATTCTTTGGTCCACCTATTTTATTAATTTATAAATTTTTTTATCATTATCATAGTCTAAAAAATTATCCAAGGGTGTTTTTATCACTATTCATAGAGGATCAAAAGCATTAAAATAATATTATATAATTATTTTCTTATAATTAAATAAGATTTTATTTTCTAGTACGTTAATAAAAACTTCCTTTTTATCAAATTAATTATATTATTTAATAAAATATAAAAAATATTCATTTAATTAAAATTCTATAAAAAAGAGCGGATCTTGTCCTCTCGTAGGGATAATTGTGGCGACACTGCTCCCAAAACTCATAACATCTCCCATTCCATTTTTATTACATATTTTATATTTTTTTACACAATATATAATATTTAATATAAATATTCCTTAGATCATCATTGGAGTTGAAACCATGAAAATAATTATAATATTCATATATATCAATGTAGGTAAAAATATTTTGAGTAGTATTCTCCACCTTGATAGAAATAAGAATTCTAGTTTCATCTTTAATTATATATTCAAATATAATTAATATTGTTGTCAACATTTGCTAAATATATCAGTAACAATTTTATACTATTTAGTGAATGTATAAATTTCAAAATATTTTTTTTGGAAAACAATCTACGTACCATTATAACATGATCAAGTTATTGAATAGATTGTCCCAAGAAACCAACATAATTGGAAATTTCATTCAACCCCTACTCATCTTAGTAATTTGTTAATCATTAATAACATGGATAATATTAATTTTAGGCATAAAATTATTATAATCATTTTTTCTATCATTTTCCAAACCTATATATAAAATAGAAATTGTTTATTGTATTTTATTAGTATTATGGAATACGAATCCTATGTAATGAATTTATACCACAACTGGAAATGATATTAATTATTTCTTATTAATTCACTTTATAATCTACTTTATTAGTATAACTCCATGTACCATGATATAAAAAATAATATTATATAGGTTCACCACATTTAAATATTATTTTAATTTATGATTCATCAAATATATAATCATACATTATTTCAAACTTCTATAGTTATTAAAATTAATATGTGTAAGTTGAATCAAATAATATGTTGTTTAATATAGAAAAATAAAAATTATCATTGTCAAATAACATTCCCCCAAGGATGTAAATAACAGAAGAAAATTTCTAGAATACCAAAAAGGGTGTTTTGGATTTTATTATTATTTTTGTAAAAAGTAAATATAGTTTTATATATTCAATGTTATTATTAATTATATCATGTTCACTGATAGTAGTTGTTTTCCCATGCTTATAGAATCAAGATGGTAGGAGGACTGATTCCATTAAAAATAATTTTAATTGATAGATCTATTTTTTCATAAAAATCTCAATAGATTTAATCAGATTTTAAATAAGAAAACTTATGAAAGAAAATAGGTTAGAAAAAACATTCAATAATGGATTAGGGAATAAAAAACCTCAAGTGAAATCCACAGACACTCATTTCATAAGCATGGTTATTTTATTCACCAATTCCACTTATCTGAGAACCTATTTAAATGAGTGCATGATGTTAAATGAATAGAAATAGAATTTAGATACCCTTATTTTTTTATTAGGAGCCTACATAGTTTAGTATAATAATCTGTCACTTAAAATACAAATATTGAGTACTATAAATTAAAATATGAATAAATAGATGAGTTTAAAGAGTTGATATGCGTTTGTTACATTGATTAATTATAAGTAATAGATGAAAAATAGTACTCATTATTATTTAAATGTATCCAAAATGTTGATCAATGAATTAATGAAAGAAGGAATTCAATAATAAATAAATACAAAAACATAGCACAACATTATCATCAAATTAGAGTAATGAAAAAAAATATTATTTATCATTTTTTCATTGGATTTCATCTTATAATTTATTTACATATTAGATATCAAAAATAATTAAATGATGAAACACTTTAAATATATTTCACAAATAATACTATATTATTTCCATTCAAACCATAGATAATATGTAGAGATATTTTTTTCTTTAAAACATTCTCTCTATTCAATGATACAAAATTAAAATATTCAAAAGAGTTAATTAATTTTCTAAAGAGTAGAAGAAAAAATTTACTATACATTACCATGGATATTAGATTATTATAAATGATACTGAATTTTATTTGAAAATAACATATTTAAAAAATATGTTTGATAAAATTCATCATTCATAAATACATTCTCATTCATAAAACGAGATTTACTCTAAACCAACAACCTCATCAATTTCATCAATATACTTATTTAAACGGGCCAATCATTAATATAGATTAAATATATTCCCTTACATTCATATATAATTCAAATAATAATCACCTTTACAATAGAAAATTTCTACTTAGAAAAACAAATACTAGAAATTTGATTCATATTTGCTAGTTGATCTGTAATGATAAAAAATCATAAATGTACATTGTAGAATAAATGAATCTATATAAAAATAATAGATAATAAATTTAAAATATTTACATTTTTTAAGAATATAAATGGAATAGAGAAATGATTAATAATATTCTAGATAAAGTTATTGTAAATTCATATGCAAAAAACTGAAATGAGATTGAGTCTGACATTATTCTTCTTCAGAATATATGATTTATTATACATGCGTCGTATATATACAAAAAATACAATAAAATGTAATATTATAATCCAAAAAATTGACAATAGAATCCTATGTTATTATAAAATTATAATGAATTTCATAGTCACACACCATCACATTCTTAACATTGTATTGCATGCCATGTAACAAGTGTTAGCTATAGGATAATATTGGAAATACAATATGTTTATATTAATGTAAATTACATATTATTTCCTTATATCATGTAGAATAATATTATTCATAATTTCTATTATATATGTGGCATGGATTCATATTGAAGGCATTCCATACATGTTCATAGATGATAAAAACATGTAGATTAATTATGTGTGTATAAAAGTCCCCTAAAATCCATTTCAATAAATTTCAGTACATTTATTATCTTGAGATCATATGTTTTTCATATGAGTCCATTAGTAAATGAGAAATTGAAAGTATCTATTTTCACATTCATGTTCATTCATATTTTTTAAAATTGATGAATGATATCTATTCCATTTCATATATTTCTATTTGTTCCATTGATAAGTTCATATGTTCATGATGTATGAAAATTTTAAATAACATAATTTCATATTATTTATGTTTTTTATACTCCATATGAAACATCATATTATCAAATCTACACAGATCATTATTTATCTATGATATATTTTATTCATGTTATATTCATTTGATTCAATCCTATAAAAGATGTTATAGTCAATCTTAAACTAAATTATCCATTCTCATTCATGTAACATAATTAAATATCCTCATATTGAAATCTTATTTATATAATTAATGTCACAAAATGGGAAATAACTACTAAAAAATGTGAAATGTTTTATCAGTTTATAGAAAATATATCAATTTAAACAGATTACAATATATATGAGAACTCATCCTAGCTAAATTCTTATATATGGAATTATGTAATTGAATTTTCCACATAGGATAATTGAATCACATAAAAAATTAATAATGTATATAGATTTACTACATATTAATTATTAAGATATAAAAATACTGATATTAGTATAAAATTCACTTCTTTAATTCTTAATTTATATAATATGATCATGTTATTCTTCTCCCTCTAAACATTTGATTCGGCCTCAATTCCTATTTAATAAAATTTATATAACATCAATATCTTCATAACACATAAAACAAAACATCAATATAATTTCAATATTACTATATATTTATTCAAATAGATAATAATCATAAACTAAAAAAATATATTATTACAAAACTAATGTTATGACATCAGTTAATTTTTATACATCCAAAATGACCATTCTCCCTTCAACATAGTTCGATGAAATGTATATAACCATCTTGGATATCAATATCAATTTTTTTTCTATGAATTGTGATAATTACTATTCATTTAAGATCTAGAAATTATATAAACTATAAACTAATGATCTAATAAATTATTGGAATATTCTACACCTTCTGAAAAAAAATGAGAATATCAATCATCTAATTCATACATTGCTATAGTTGAAGAAATCATTGATAAAATTATTATATTTATTATAAAAGTGAAATTAAAAAATTAAAATTACTATATGTCATGATAAATTAAAAATACAATAATATAAGAATATTGAATTAACAATGTAATATCTAAATCCCACATAATATTTTTGTATGTAAATAAAAAAAGTATAAAACCTAATGGATAAAAAATAAAAAACATATATAATAATGAAAATACATAATTAAAAAAAATTAATTTTTTTACAAGTAAAAATATTAATAAAATATTAATAAAAATTAATGTGAATATTCAAAATAAAAACTGATTGCGTTAATTATTAAAACAGAAAAGAGAAATTGAAATGAGTAACTCATCATTCTACCATTTTTTAATAATTGAATAAAACCAATAATAACAACCATAAGTTATTCCATATTTATGAATAAGTTATTTTAAGGATTGGAGTGTTGAAATTTTTTAAGTAAATAAAAAAATAATACATGTTTTATGAAAATAAAACTTCTATTTAATCACTGGTTTACTTTAAAAAATATATATCCCAACATAAAATATTTATATTTTTATTCAGAAAAAAAATCTACCTTCACAAAAAATTTAAAAATAATAACTATGGTAATGTAAAATGATTACGTATGAAATTATAATCACTAAAAAAATAACTACAAACAAATTCTTTAAAAGTTTAAAATAGTTATGAACATTCCAGATTCAAACATAAAAAAGGTATAATAATTATATTTCAGATCTATAATAATATAATAGAAACGATTTTTCCATTATTTAATCAGTAACCATATATACATTCAATGGAAAATAGTAACATGAGTGATTAATCAAATTTAGAATAATTAACATACATAACATGTTTCTTATAAAATTGTAAATTGGTTATACTAAAGATTCCATGAAACACAATTGTTTTAATAAATTCTCAAAAAATAGAATAATAATTACCAATATTCATAATAAATTACCACATTAAATGAAATATTTGTTGAATTAAATAATAAATATTTTCAATAAAACCCTTAGATGATTTGATGTATTAGAAATTTAAATTAACAATCCCAAATACGAAATCAATTTTTAATCATGTTAAATTTATTTTAAAAGTAAATAAATATTTATGTAATTACTAAATAATTCACCAAAAAATATTTTATTCATTCTGTAGAGATTATCTTAATACAATTGCAGATATTTAATAGTATTTTTTCAGTGGAAATTTTTCATCATGGTGAACATCTACTTTGAAAAAATTGATCTAGAAGGGGAAATGAAATATGATAAAAAATTAAATGAAGAGATTTACTGATTTGAAAATTATTTAATAGAATATTTTCACTGAAAAAAAAGTCACATTAGGATAAACAATAACATAAATAATATAATATGGGAAAAACATTTTATCTTATCCATGATAAATTTTTTTTCATACACATGAAAGAAAAATTCTGAAAAATTATATACATTCTTATAGTAATCAGATAATCCTATAGTTACTAACATTCCAACATTAATTAGATTAATAAATAAAATTCATTAATAATGTCCAAAATTTTCATATTTTACTTGTAAAAAGAATTAAAATGTAAAAACTGGAATGAAGATGTTCATATAAGATAAATCAACAATGAAAAAACATTTATGATCATATCTAATATGTAAAATAGTTAATTAATTTCTATTATTTATATATATTAAAATATAAAATAAATTATTTCTCATTAGAAAGTAGTTACATATTTATATCGTTTTTTATTATGCTTTCATATGTACTTATTAAATATAAATTAAATGATTATTCAATTTACTTAGTTAGAATTATTGCGAAAAACATAATGAATAATTTCCCTTTAGGTTACAATACTGTTTTGGGTCTTTTTGTGTTCACTGAAATAATATTATGAAAAATGATTTTGTTTTATTTTTTAGAAGATTCAATATTTAATCAATGAATAATTTTTTATAGGTGACCATTTTTCCAAAAAAAATATATATACAAAGAAGTTCAAAACCACAATTAATTCTATAGATACCATTTACTTATAAATTAATGCACTTAACATAAGATAAATTTATTTATTTTAAAAATTTGTATAAATTTTTAAACTGTATTAATTACTAAAAATACCCAACAAAAAATTATTATATAATTCATTCCAAAAAATACATATAAATATTTATAACCTATTTAAACATATATTTTCTAATGTTTTTTCAAATTTGACAAATAAAAATACATTATTTATTTAGAAAGCATATGTTTTTTTAATAAGAATTATTAAATATGTAAATTATTTGTTTTAATATAATTTTTCAATACAAAAACAACATTGGATTTACTAACACTCCTTTTTATTTAAATTTTAAAAATTTTTGTTTAACATTAAAAAAAATCATCCTATTGAATTAGGGATATCTTTTCCTACAAAGAAATTTTAGAAAAAAATAATTTAGATGTTATGTTTGATACCATCCATGTAAATTTTTCTTTTTTATCATCTTACATAGAATTAGAGAGAAGAATGGATTCTATAGTGAAATTTGTATAATTATTTAATGTTTTATTTGTGGATATATTCCCATTTATTTGTTAATCTTATTTCTATTTACCATTATGTAGAGGGATATAAGGTTGTAAATGAAATCTCTTCATTAATAAAAAACACACTAATTTCAAACTTATCAATCTTACATAAATTTTTCAATTATTTACAATTAAATAAATTTTAAATAAATATTTGGATAATTAATCATTATATTTCGAACCAATATAGTTATCATAATTTTATTATATATCTGTTGAGGTTAATAAAATTAGATAAGGACTCTTCACTTTAATAGAAATATGGTTTTTATTTTCATATTTTTTTTCACCTCTTCACATAACTAAATATCCAATCTAATTTTATTGAATAATATAATTAATAGGTTTGTATTGTATAATAGAGATATTTGTTACACTCTATTTAGTTATTGAAACTCAAATCACTTTTATAGCTTGACCTGGTTCAGCAGTTGGTATTTCCATGGAAACAACATCGTTGAAATTTTTTCAACCTCCCTTTCATCTGAGTAATGTTTTTATTCATCAAATATGCTGAATGAATTAAATTCCAATATGGAATTAATATAACATACTTTTCAAAACATATCAACAACTACACATGGAAGAAAATTCCGCCTCAATTTTAACAACATTTCTGTATTAATAAAATTAATTTAAATCATATATACAATGACAAGAAATGGTATAATTTATATCTTGTGAATCTATGTCATACAAATCACTATCACCATCAACCAATATCGTGGGTTACCTAGTATAAATTATATATAGATTCACCCCTTTCAAATAATCATTCATTTATTCTACATTAAATTATTTAATCATAAAATATTTCTAGGATCCATAATTATCAAAATCTTAATAATGATCATGTATCATAGAAATAACTTATTTGTGGTCAGTAATTACGAATACAATTCATAAAATAATTTCCTCCAAGTGTTGAATGAATAAAATAAATTTATTAAAATATATAACATATTTTAAATGATGATTTCACATGTTAGTTCTATGTAAACATATATATATATATTCTATGATCTCCCGGATGAATCCCACTCCATGAAACAAATTTTTTTCCCAATTCAAGTAGAAAAAGGTTCATGAGGATAGTGAACTGACTCCCTTTCTAATATTATCAATAAGAATTCCAATACTAATTTCATAAATATAAAATTTTAATATACTTATATAGTCTGAGATATATTAAAATAATGAGTTGAGGATACAATGATGTATAGTTGATTGAGGATTAAATTTCCACTATACAACACCATAACCACACTCTCTCCAATGACGTTGATTTTAATAATATAGTTATTTTATTCAGTGTACTATGAAATATAGAGGATGAAAATGGTACCAAATAAAAATGATTTTAATTATAATTTGCATTCAATTTTTAGGATATTGGACAATATACTAGTAGAAACTAAAATGTAAAAGATAATTTTTAATTACAAATAATTTACACAATTTGAAATAGATGAATCCATAGATATTTTATTGGATCAATACAAAATTTTTTTCTCAATAAATGAAATATAATTATCAATAAAAATAAATATGAGTATCTAAAATGTATTCAATGTATACATTTGTCTTCTTCTTCAAACAACTATAACTTCAAAAATGTAGTATAAATGCTTCATTAAATTATAATAAAATAATAATATTATTTCTCAACAATACCATAGGCTATATTCATTTTCATAATTAAAAAATAGTTTTTAAATTCTTAAATGATGAAATTATTATAATGTAATACTTTTATATTGTACATCCATCCATTAACATGATAAAATAGAGATTGATGTATTTTTAATCTGTTAATTAATTCTCTCACTATGATAATATAAAAATAAAAGATCCAAAATACAAATTAAATTTTATCCCAATAAATGAATACTATTATTTTAAATTTTCCATAGAAACAATAATTAAAATATCAATAAATATTTTTTACTAATCATATCTCGTGGAAAATAGTAATGTTGAAAAAACAGTCACTTCAGTATTTTCCCCATTTATGTAAGAGGGTTTTTTAATAATCATGTAAACCATCTCCTTCATTTCTCTAAATGAATATATTGAAAATTATTGTAAATAATTTATTTTCCCTAATTTTACACAAAATATTACAATGTTTATCACAAAAAAATAATTTAACACATTATATTTGATCAAAAGTACTATGATTATTTTTTAATTTTCCAAAATTTTTATAATGTGGTGTTAACAGAATTCAATAATGGATGTCACTTGATACTATATAAAAAATTAAAATAGATTTGGAATAGATTAAATAATAATTAAGAATAGTTATGGAATATGTAAACTAGTATTAATAATATAGAAAATATTTCATTAAATGTAATTACCAAAATGATACAAAAATGAATTTTTTATATTATTCTTCAAACATTATATTGTATAATATCTATTTTGTAACACCTATAAAAATTAATACAACCTAGGGTGAATAATATTCAAACAATAATATTAAAATATTTATTTAATCATAATGAGTTAAATATTTTTTTTCATCATCAACTTCATCATTATTTATTGTTTCGAATGTAGCATGATCTTTTGCAATATTAGGATCAGGAAAAATAAATTTGTTTATATTAATGTAAAATAAAATCTATTTACACATGACATAGCTTTTAATATTATTTTTTAAATGGATTAAGAAATGTGGAAATAAATACATATATGATTTATAATAAATGTACGTATGAAATTATTGGGAAATATAAAACAAGTATTGAGAGAGAGAGGATGAAAGTTGAAACCAAAAAATAGATATTTCAGTGACTCTCTCTCTCAAGTACCTATATTTATCATGTGTGTCCATATCAAAAAAAATTATATTTATACTTGTTTCTCATTGTAAGGATCATTATGAAGTCGATATCTATATTAACAATATATGATAGTGTTCACATATCAACATCTATTTAATGGTGTTTTACATATGTGTGTAATTCATGAAAAATCGACCAACCCTGTAGTAATATTACCATTTATGGCCATGTATAACATATGAAACAAAATATTCAACATGTGGACACACTAACTACTTGTCACGACCCCCTCCCCACAATGTGTACCCCTCCTGGGCGGCTAATGTGAGAAGGGAGATAATTATCCCTGAGTCTCGCCTCTAGTAGGCCCCAGGTTGGAGACTAGCACCGACGGTATAGTAACAGACAAATTGGAGGAATTACCCTCTAAGAGAACACACACGAAAGAGAGAGATAAGACAGACATCAATCAACTCCAACTAAGAACTAAAATATAAATGAAACCCAAATGCACATATTTAATGCCATGCAAAAGTACAACAACTTGAAGGGAAAATTGTAAGTACCCAAAAGAAAGTAATAATAGCTACAACCACAAGCCTGAATAGCTCTGAAAAACCCAAGCTATTACAAGCCAGATTGGTCTCCAACCTACTCCAAGTTACCTGAAAAACAGTTAATATATATTTAGTGTGAGTATAACAATATACTCAGTAAGTTCCTCCCCGAATCCTCTCGTGCAAAGGTAATGAAAGCATGCTAAAGCGCAGTGAACTACACGTGAATCTAACTCATTGCCTAAATATGTATACTATGTTCCCAACCTTACCATGGCTACTCTCACCAAGTAACATATACATGAATATAGCATATAATAAAGAATATAAAGGGTACCCTGCTACTACTTTTACACTGGTTTACCGCTTTTCCCCAATGACATACGTCATAAGAATCTCTCTCCAATGGCCAGCCTGTAGACACCTGGGCTAAGCTCCATAATCTGCACCATGTGCACCAGAAATTCTTTCCCATCGACACTTGGGTGAAGCACCACACCATCCTCACAACCGGAAGTAACCAGGAATTTTTTGGGAGCCACCACATCTCACATAACATGTATCATACATCAGGTATTATACCTCAATTCATTATATCCAATACACCGAGTAAGGATATTCAATCCATCACAACATATAAACGTTAAACCTATAGTAGTTTATAAGATACTATATCCAGAATATATGTGTGTGAATAAAAAAAAGCCATTACATCCCTCTACACACATATATGGGGAAAACTAACCGCTCGGCCTAATGGAACAAGAATCTACCAAGAGAAGAGAGTGGGGTCAATGGGGGTAGTCATCCATTCATCCTCCCACTAAAATTTTGGGGAAAACACCCTCAGGGCTCAGAATCCCCAGGGTGTCAGATTCCCTTACTAACAAGGTGTAGTAGCATATAGAAACAAAAAAATTACCGAATATACTATAACTCACAACCGCACTATGGGAATAACCAACTCTTAGACACAACTGCAGCTAATCTCTCTCGGAAACTGTTCTTCTACTTCTAATACAAAGTATTCTATAAGCACACAACCATTTAAGGTCTTTATTAGATTACTTCATTACCTTTTTATCAATTATACATTACATAAATTAATTCATCAAACATTAATGAACCAGGAACAATTCTACATTAAATGCAATTAACAACACATCCAAAAATACCATTGTCCATTAAAATGTTCTCAACCTCATCATTATGTTTAAATAAACTCCATTCCATTGGGTTTACATCATTTATTCAAGAATTGATTACAGAATTAATTTCCCAAATTCATATGCATTATTTAAAAGTATCTTATACTACTAAACACAAGGGGTCTCAACACGATGAGTAGATGTACTACCCGTGGAGTCTTTTCCACCTATATCAAGAGCATAGACCCATCCTCCCTTGAGAAGATAAACACGGAAAGCACATGGACTACCCCATATATCATTGCCTCTTTTGGAAGAAGGGTAAGCAAGACCAGCTGCCTTGAGAAGTGGGGAAATGTAAAGCAGATAATCCACCCAAGAATCAATAAGCATCCAACAACCACATCCATCCCATTTCATCATCCTTGGTGTCCTCCCCGACACCCATATGCACAAACTGATTAATCTCGCCACTCTAGGCATCATCCGCTGTCACAAAAAAAAATGCCTCTATGCCTCCACATATAACAACACCCCTCCAGGGTCACATCATAGCACAAGAAGCAGGGAAAGAAACATCACATCAAATTGGACTCTTGGCCCTTTTATAAGTCTTCCATCCATCAAACAAAAAGTACCAACAGATTCTAGGTTTACCAACCAACTGAATTAAACACATACATCTGCATCGATTTGATTAACATCAAATTAGAACAACACCAATAACCATATTCATTTACATTCCTCTTTATCTTTAGAAAATTATTTATCAAATAATTCTGGATTTATGTTCTTTATCAATTTCATCAAGAACAACATGCTAACAAGAAAGGAAAAGATATCACACTATCTATAAAAACCAAGAGGAAAACCTTTATCATGGTACAAAGCAACAACATGCAATCAATACAATTCATTTAATCTAGTTCAAGTATATAATTAGGTCAATTTCATTGTGATTTAAAAGTGATAAATCATGATAACTCTACGGTTGCACATAAACAATTAGGGAATCCACGAATCCCCTACCTCAACGGTTTTTTACGAAAACCACAATTGTCGAGGAATGCTCATGGAACCCAGGCCGATTCTCCAAAACCCCACCTTAGATCTCTCCTTCTAGTAAGATCAAGACCAAAGCTCATCATATTTGGCATCCACCCACATAGATCTACCCATAAAAGGAATAGATCTATGAAATAAATAGCATAAGATAATTAGATCTAACTAGATCTATGAAACCATCCATGAACCATCACATACCTCAAGAAGTAGACATTGATTTGCAAAGAGAAGCCTCTGAATCACCTCCAAAACACTTGGGAGAGGTTTTCTAACCTTAAAGGGAGAGTAATCATGTGTTATGACTGCTTAGGGGCTTAAACGAGGTGATTAAAGGCAAAACAAGTTAGATCCACAATTTTCGGATCTAACATTAAGTGACCGCACAGTTATTCCATATAGTTTAAGAAACCGTGTGTTAGATTATACCTCGTCAAGAACTCCTCACATGGTTAGTCTGCACGGTTAGAAAAATCGTGCGCTAACCATGCATTATCCACTACCTCCAAGACTAGCCATGCACAATTTGGATGCACGGTTTAGGCAAGTTGTGCGCCATCTATGTGAAAGATATTACCCTTTATTATCCCTTAAAAGTCCACCCAAATGCACCCCAAGCCACATCAACCTTCCAGAACACGTCTAACACCACATTTTCACAAAGTAATGGACAGGAGAGGTCTGATAAATTACATCAGATACCTCTCAAAACATTCTCGTCCTCTAGACCCAGAAACCACCTAAAGTGGAAATGAAACAGGATCTGAACAACCCCCCCCCCTGAGATACATCTCAAAAGAGAGAAAGCCTCCAAAGAAAAAAAATAGAGACACTTCATAAACATGAATATTTCATAACCAAAAAAGTTACAAAGATGCACGAAGAGAGTCAAACATCAAACAAATCTGGGTACCGAACATCCAATTGGTGTAAGCTCATTACACCTCATGTGTACACTATTTTTCCTTTTTCCTTAATAAAATTTTTAGGGATATGGGTTGGGTGACCAGATAATGTCTTGGATCATTTCAAAAAAAATCTGGGTAATGGAAATGAATCTATGAATCATTTTCCCAGGCACTCTCCTCCAATCCACTGTGTCACCACAAGATATGAACAAGGAGGATATAATGCCCATGAAACACCTTCTCCTTGTGGTCTTGGATCTCCACAGGTCGCTCCTCAAAGGATGAATCACCATCAACATTGATCTCTCCCCAATAGATGATGTGAGATTCATCATGAAGATAACAACAAAGGTTTGATACATGGAAAACATCATGTATCTGACTCATATGAGGGGTAAGTGATACTCGATACGCCACAACTCCAATACGATCTAACACCTAGAAAGTCCCAATAAAATGGAGAAAAAGTTTCTTCCACAACCAAACCATCGCTTCCCACGATGGGGAGTCACCTTCAGAAACACATGTTCCCAAACATTAAAATCAAAGGGTATCTTTCTTTAATCACCACAATATTTCAGATGGTATTGTGTTGTCATCACCCTCTCTTGAATCACCTGAACCATCTCTGTTGTGTTCTACAGTAGTTCCGGTCCAAGAATTGCGGACTCTGCAACCCCATCCCATCACAACAGAGAACGAAAAGGCCGGCCATAAAAGGCTTCAAATGGCACCGTTCTGATTATGGAGTGCAAACTATAATTGTAAGCGAAATCCACCAAGGGTAAGTGCCTTATCCATGAGCCTCCAAAATCCATAACACAGGAGCGTAACATGTCTTCAAAAGATAGGATGGTTCGCTCGTTTGACCATCTGTTTGAGGATGGAAAGAAGTTCTAAGGCATAGCTGATAACTGAAAGCATGTTGGAGACCCCTCCACACTCTGGAGGTAAAACAAGGATCTTGAGAAAAAATGATCAACCTAGGGATGCCATGAAGTCTCACCACCTCTTATATATACATCCTCGATAAAAATCAACTAATATTGACTCCTTGATTGCTATAAAGTGTGCTGATTTTGTTAAATGATCCACTACCACCCAAATATCATCATGCCCTCCCGGAGGTCGAGTAAAACCAGTAACGAATTCCATTGAGATGTCCTCCCACTTCCAATGAAGAATCCTTAATGGCTGGAGAAGACCACCAAGAACATGGTGTTTTTCCTTCACCTTCTAGCAGACTAAACATCGAGACACAAACTCTGCAACATCACGCTTCATCCCAGGCAATCAAAACTGACTCCACAAGGATTTTTACATCATTGTCACGTCAGGTTGTACTGCTATGGGTGAAATATGGAACTCTCGGAGAACCGTCTCGCACATCGACAAAGGGACAAAAGGCCTTCCATGATACAACACTCGGTATTGTTAATCTTCCATCCGACCATCGGGGGACTCACCATAAAAAACTCAGTCTCTCCAAACATCCACCTCTACAACTCCCAACTAGGACTCATCCACATTCTGCATCAGGGATTACTGTACAGTCATCTGAAAAATATAGCCTCTACCACCAACTTCTCCCAGATAAATATGTAATGTGGACAGTTTATCCATTACTCTCCAGGAGTCAACGGATTTACGCACAGGATCACTATGTGACTTTCGGCTCAGCGCATCAGCTACAACATTCCCCTTTCCAGGTGTATATGTTATTTAAATGTCGTATTCCTGTAAGAAATCCATCCACCGACAATGTCGCAAGTTCAAGTCTCACTGGGAGAAAACACACCTCAAACTCTTATGATCAGTGATAACCACGAAGTGCTCACTAATGTGGTAATGTCACCACAACTTCAGAGAAAACACCACGTTTGAAAACTCAAGATCATGGGTGGCATAGTGTTGTTCATGGGGATGCAACTTCCAAGACCCATAAGAAACAATTGACCTCTGCTGCATGAGAACACATCCTAACCCTAGATGTGATGCATCGTATAAAACATCAAACTAAACTCTCTCAACTAGAAGTCAAAGGACTAAAGAACTTAATAACTTCTCCTTTAGATACTCAAAATCTACCTAACACTGATCAGTCCCTACGAATGCATGATCCTCTCTAGTTAAATCTGTTAGATGAGTCGCAACTCGTAAATTTTTTTTCTATGAACCTCTTGTAGTAGCCTGCGAGACCTAGGAAACTTCACTCCTATGACACTGTCTTGGGGGCTTCCCAAGACACAACTTCTTAAATCTTCGATGGATCCACAACAACTCCATGTTGGGACACAACATGCCCCAATAAATAGACTTATCCCGCCCAAAACTCACACTTCATCAACTTCCTGAACAACTGATGTCGGTGAAGAACTCTCAAAACTGCTCGTAGATGCCCTGCATTCTCCTATTCAGATGTGGAGAACAAAAGGATTTCATCGATGAAAACTACCACGAACATGTCCAGGAACTCATGGAACACAACATTCATCAATCTCATGAATACATCTAGATCATTCGTTATTCCAAACGGCATTACAACGACCTCATAATTCCCATGATGACAACAAAAAGAGTATTCAGAATATCCTCATCCTTCACATGCATCTGATGATATCCTGACAGCATTTAGATCTTTGAGAAATAACATGCACCCTTTAGTTGATCTAATATTTCATCAATCCATGTAAGAGGATAATGATTCCTTATTTTCACTTTGTTTAAGCGACGATAATTGACACATAACTGAAAACTACAATTTTCTTTCTTCACAAACAAAACTGGTGCACCCCATGGTGACACACCCAGCCGAACAAAACCTCACTACAACATACCATCAAGTTGTATACATAGCTCTTGCAACTCAGAAGGGGCCATCCTATAGGGAGACATGGAGATAAGAGAAGCTGCTGGATATAGCTCGATCCCGAATTCGAACTCTCGTCGAGGGGGTAAGGCTACAACCTTTTCTGGAAAGACATCAGGGTACTCCTCTACGTCTCGAGAAAACACCAACAGTAGTACCTCGGATTAACATAGCATCATCTCGGCCATTATGGACGATAAGGATGATACACGCCTATGAACCATCTAAGGATCTCGTTCACCAACAAACACCACTTTCTCTCCATCCACACCAAATAAAACGACCTTCTTCCTGAATAAATCCATGATATATTGCACTGAATACAACAAATCCATAAAAAGGTTGACATCATATTGTTGTATCCATAAACATAGGAAATATCCCAAAGAGAGGTTTTCCCCCCAACACTAAATCATAGTCTCTACATACTTCAAACAAGTCAGCTCAACCTCCCACTGGCGTAGTCAACGCCAAGGGCACTGGAAGCCTCTCTGCCTCAAGTCCCAAAGCATGAAAAAGGATAGATGATATGAAAGAGTGTGTTTCTCCTAAATCAAACAAGGAATACACCAAGGTAGAAAACTAGCAAAGGGTACCTCAAATGACATCCGGCTCATCTGGTGCTGGCAACGCTAGAGCATGAAACTGACCACGACCATCTCCACAACCTCTCTAACCCTAATGAAAACCACCACCATGGCGGTTCTCTACTCTCTGAGGATGGGGAGCGTCTTGGGGCTATCCATTACATGTCCCATCTACGCTCTACTGATCTAAAGATGGTGCAACTGGCTGCTACTACCTCGGCTGGAACTACCTTAAAGGAGGAACCTAGAGCATAGTGCCCAGTGCACGATTACCACTCTGAATTTTCAGGAAGTCCCACTACTGATGGAAATCAGCAACTCAAGAAAAACAAGTACCGGATCCCTTGACCTATGCCAGAGAGTTGCTGCCTCTAGGGAAAAGAGATGTGAAGGGCTAAGACGTTCCCCCGACTGAATGGAAACTCTTCTTCCCTGAAAACTAGGAACCCTAGACCACAACCTAGATTCATGAGGGATCATGACAATCCCCCTCTCGTGATGATCCCTTTTTGTCCAAAGTCCTCTCGACAACCTCGGCCCATTCCAACAACTCAAGATATGTCTTCAGCATAAACTGGGTGACCTGGTGCTGGATCTCTGGATGCAAAGCCTCCTCAAAATGCCTCACCCTGGCCTCCTCATCTGGTAACAGGTCTGAATCATATCGTAAAAGGTTCTTGGAAGGGTTTCCAAACTCTGAAACAATAGATCTCCCCTGTCAAAGGGTAAAAATCTCTTGGAGACTGGACGCCTTCGCAGTCGAGGAAAGGAACTCGACTCAAAAATTTCCTCAGAACTCCTCCAATGAGATCGCTAACTCCTCATGATCCCTAAGGAACAAGAAACACCACTTCATTGCTGCTCCAAGTAGAATCGTCCCAACTAAGGACACCATGTGCTCCTTCTGAGCACGGATCAATCTGAAGCCTATCTCGACCTCCTCCAAAAAATTTTATGTGACTGCATCTGAAACGGAGCCTTCGTACTTCTCTAAACTCCGGAGCTTAAACTCTCTGAGTGTCTTCCTATAAGTGGAATCATCGTCAACCTCTACCCTATAGCAATCTGCTGGAACAGCCTGTTGGAAATCTTCTATGTGAGCCTGACGAGGATGTCGACCTAGATCCATACCTGCAAAATAACAAACACTTAGAGATCATAAACCTAGAATATGGAAGAATCAACATTAATTAATTAATTTTTGCTTTTTTTTTCATTTTAGGTTAACCTATCCCAAGGTCCACCCATTCAAACACATGAACAAATAAGAATGATGCATGATCCCTTCCAAGGTCTCTACCCTACAAACAGTATCACCTTGTTTACTAGCCATTTTAAACATAAAGGTCTATAGATCTAATCGTAGGTGGACTTAAACGCCTAAGTCTCAGCCGGTCTCCAGTGTTTACCTCGCTTTCCTAACATGAATGACATTGTTTCCCTACCAACCCATGCAACCTCACCTGTGCCTAACTCTAAGCTCTATCCTATACCTCAACTATAGCACTGATACCACACTTTCACGACCCCCTCCCCACAATGTGTACCCCTCCAGGGCTGGAAATGTGAGAAGGGAGATAATGACCCCTGATTCCCACCTCCAGTAGGTCTCGGATTGGCGACTAGCACCGAGGGTATAGTTACACAAAAATGGGAGGAATTACCCTCTAAGAGAACACACGCAGAAGAGAGAGATCAGATAGACATCATTCCACTCCATCTCAGAACTAAAATATAAAAGAAACCCAAATGCACATATATCAGTCCATGAAAAAGTACAAAAACTAAATTGCAAAACTGCACGTACCCAAAAGAAAGAAAAAACAGCAACAACCACAAGCCCGAATATCTCCGGAAACCCCAAGATAGTAGATAATGGATTGATCTACACCCTTCTCCATGTGAAATGAAAAATAATTTATATATACGTTGGGTGAGTATAACTGTATTCTCCATAGGATCCTCTCCGAAGCCTCTCGTGCAAAGGTAAAGAAATCATGCTAAAGCATAGTGAACAACAAGTGAAATTAACTCGTCACCAAAACAGGTATACTAAGATCCCATCCCCACCATAGCTACTCTCACCAAGTAACGCATACAAGAATATAGCATATATTAAAGAATATCAAGGGTACCCCACTACTACTTCCCCAGGGGTTTATTGATTTTCCCCAATGACATACGTCTTGTGAATCTCTCTCCAATGGCTTTCCCACAGACACCTGGGCTAAGCTCCACAATCTGCACCACGTGCACCACAATGTCGTGCCCGCTTACACCTGGGCAAAGCACCACACCATCCTCACAACCAAAAGTAGCCAGGTAGATTCTGAGATCCACCACAGCTCGCATAATGTGTTTCATACATCGTGTATTATACATCAAGCCATTGCAGACCATACACAGAGTAAGTATCCTAAATCCATCACACCCTATACACGTTACACCTATAGTAGTCCATATGATACTATATCCAGATAATATGTGTGTGAATAACCACACACCATTATAGCCCTCTTCACACATATATGGGGAAAACTAACTGTTGTGTCTAATGGCACTAGTATCTACCAAGAGAAGAGAGAGGGGTGAAAGGAGGTAGTCACATATTCATCCTTCCACCAGAATGTTGGGGAAAACACCCCCCATGGCTCCAAATCCTCGAGGTGTTAGTTTCCCTTACTGAAAGTGTGGAGTAGCGTATATAAACACAAAAAGTATAGAATATACTATAACTCACAGCCACACTATGGGAATAACCTAGTCTTAGACACAACTGCAGCTAACATCTCTCGGATTCTGGGATACCACTTCTAAGACTAGGTATCCTATAAGAACACAACCATTTAAGGGATTTATTAAATTACTTTATTCTTTATTTATCAATTCCAATGTACGTTAATTAATTCTTCAAACATTAATTAACCAAGTACAATTCAACATTAAATTCCATTAGCACCACATCCAAAAATTCCACTTTCCTTTCAAAATTTCTCAACCTCATCATTATGTTTAAAAGAACTCCATCCCCATGAGTTAACATCATTTATTCAAACACTCATTACAGAATTACTTTCCCATATTCCCTGGAATTCAATAAATGAATCCTATACTACTAAACACAAGGGGTCTCAACACGATGAGTATATGTACTACCCGCCGAGTCTTTTCCACCTATAGCAAGAGCGTAGACCCATTCTCTCTTGAGAGGATAAACACGGAAAGCACATGGAATACCATGGTGTCTTCACCTCTTTCAGAAGATGGGTAAGCAAGACCAGCTTCCTTGGGTAGTGTGGAAAAGTAAAGGAGATAATCAACCAAAGAATCTACAAGCATCCAACTACCACATCCATCCAATTTCATCATCCCTGGTGTCCTCCCCGACACCCACATGAATAAACCGATGCATCTCACCACTCTATGCGTCATCCGCTTCCACAAAAAAAAGCTTTTATGCCTCCACATGTCACAACACCCCTCCAGGGACACATCACAACAAATGAAGTAGGAAAAGAAACATCACATCAAATTGGGATCTTGTCCCTTTTACAATGCATCCAGCCCTCAAACAACAATTACAAACAGATTTCAGGTTTACCAACCAACTGAATTAAACACGTACATCGACATCAAATTGATTAACATCAAATTATAATAACATCAATAACCGGAGTTATTTACATGCCTATTTATCATTATCCAATTAATAATTAAATAATTATGTCTTTACATTCTTTATCAGTTTCATCAAGAACAACATGCTAATAAGCAAGGTATAGATATCACACTATCTA
Source organism: Viscum album (assembly GCA_963277665.1). Classification (NCBI taxonomy): domain Eukaryota; kingdom Viridiplantae; phylum Streptophyta; class Magnoliopsida; order Santalales; family Viscaceae; genus Viscum; species Viscum album. The sequence goes on along the minus strand of OY728142.1, from coordinate 370,579,252 downwards.
GAAAAATCAAGAGGAAAACTGTTATCACGGTACAAGGAAACAACATGTGATCAATCAAATTATTTTAATTTGGTTCATGTATTTAATTAATTCAATTTCATTGTGATCCAAAAGGGCTAAATCATGCTAAATATACTATTTCATATAAACAATTAGAGAAGCCATGAATCCCCTAGCTCAATGGTTTTTTAGAAAACCAGAACAACTGAGGAACGCTCAAGGAACTCGAGTCGATTCTAAAAAACCCCGCCTTAGATCTCTCTTCTAAGAAAGATAATGACCAAAGCTCATCATATTTGGCATCCACAAACTTATATCTTCCCATAACGGATGTTGATCTAAGAAACCGAGATAAGAGGATAAGTTGATCTAAGTATATCTAAGAACCCAACGAATAATGATCACATACCTAAAGAAACCTGCTTTGATTCGACAAGAGAATCCTTAGGATTTCATCAAAACCACTTTAGAGAGGTTTTCTAACATTCAAGGGAGAGTAATCCCAATTTATGGCCTTTTAGGGGATAAAATGAGGTGATTAAAGGAAAAATGTGTTAGATCCACAATTTTAGGATCCAACTTTATGTTCCCACACGGTTAGTCCGCATAGTTTAAAAAAATCGAGCGCTAACCGTGAGTTAGCTTTTCCCTTGTCAATCACTCCTTACATGGTTAGTCTGCACGGTTAGACAAACTATACACTTAACGGGCATTAACAACTGCCTCCAAGACCAACCTTGCACGATATGGTTGTATGGTTTAGGAAAACAGTGCGTCAACCGTTTCAAAGCTATTACCATTTAGCATTCCTTAAAAGTCCACCCAAATGCACCCCATGCCACCTTAACCTTCCAGAACACCTCTAACATGGCATTTTTACAAAGGAATGGACCGAAGAGGTCTGGGCAATAACACTACTTCTATAACACATTTCTTATTTATTAATCATTCATCGACTGTATGATTTAGTGAGATGTATCAGTAAGTAGTAAACAATATGTCATGTTTTGTCCAATGAACCATGATTTTGATTCTCCTAATCTAGCACATAATAATATTTTTAGAGAAATATTATATCATGGTAGTGTTTCACATTTTTATTTTCCACTTTGTTTCATAAAATATATATATCCAAAAAGTAAATCCAAATAATAATATTATAACAAATCCCGAAAAATAATTTTAACTCAATTCTATTACATGAATATACAATAATGAATATATAATGATACTGAATGGTCTTAGAAATAAAAATTTCTATATTTAAAAATATTAAACACTTATCTAATCATTATATAGGTGAATCCTAACAGAACTGAAAAAATTTCATGTAACAATATGAATTCACCAATTAATATTCAATGAGTTTTTTGGTCATTTAAACATCGAATATATTATTTTTTCTAGTATAAAAATATTTATTTAATATAATCATTATTTTAATGTATATAATAAAATATCAATTCAACTTTTTCTCCTCAAAATATTGGGGAAAAATGAGAATATAAAAAAAATGATTGATCTATTTATATATTTTATATAAACGTAAATAACCTGAATATAATTATATAAATATAAGAATCATAAATTTTTTATGATTTTATTTCTGGATATAATGATTTTATTTCAAGATAATAATTGATAAAATAATTTATAATATCCAATCCAATCAAAAAAATTTGAGCAACTTGATTAAAAAATAAATAATAATATACAAAGTATGACATGTTATAACTTATTTAACTTTGAAAAACATAATTAATTAATTATATTATATTATTTTGTTAATATATTGTCATATTATTAGTAATAAATACAGGAAAAAATATAAAATGATAAATTTAAGAAGTAATTATCAAAATAAAAATGAGAAATGGAAAGGATCTACTCTATACCGGACATTGAATTAATTCCTAATATGGAATTTGATGTTATATTTTAGCAATATAGAATTTACAAGAGACATTTTTTGAAAGTTTATAAAGTATTCATTGGTCATTCGGGATATTATGTGAATTTTAGAGCATGTCATGGGTGGCCATGCAACTAAAATTTCTCTCATTGAAGTATGTTACACCGTGATAACCTTATATTTTAGAGCTCCTTATAGTTGAGATAAATGTTTGTCTTCACTATGACAAGGAAGGTACTTTGAGGAATCAAATAATATGAGTGTGTAACTCTCTTATAGTGTTTTGAGGAGTTGTTGGCCCCTCTACTAAAGACCACATCACATTATGCCATAGGGGTGGCATTATGATATTGACCAACATATTGTGTAGTGCCCCTCAACCAATGGGATAATCATACCAAGAGAATAATTTTCTCACTAAATCAAACATTCATGTTTTATTTAGTAGGGATTTACTAATATGTTTAGAATATGATCTCTTGGGTTCATTGTTGAATAGTGGTGTGTTGGGATAGACATTCAAAAATCTCTCCCTTCCCCCAAGTTCAATATTTCTTAATCCATGATTTTCATGGGTAAAATTAACTGTAGTTTTCATAGTGTATAGTGGTATTATATCCTATTAATTCATCAGTAATACCTTTCCTTTGGTAAAGTATTTTGTGAAAATTTCCACCAAGACATGGTGGATATCATCCAATATAATCAATATTTTTCTAAGTGTGGCTATAGGTCATGTCATAATATAGAAATATTGCCATTAACTATTGATTAATTTTAATTATGCAAACAATTGGGAATTACCTATATATTCATTTAATTTTAGAGAATGTGAAAATTATATCATGTTATTATGTAGATAAATTTCAGTGTATTAGACATGGGTGTGTATCTATTTTAAAATACACTCTGTTTAAAATTGTTTAAATATTCTTATATTGTTGGGTTTGGTTTTGATTAAATTATTCCAATATGAATTTATTTTCGATATTAATTTTATTTTTCTTATTTGAGATATCCCAAACCTAGATTCCACTTAATAGGTGCACTGATCCAGGTTGAACACATGGCCTCAAACACATCTCTCAAAATATTAGAGTCATATGACTAACAATGTGGTATTATAGTTTTTCCATGGGGATACAATTCACTCATCACCAAAGTGTAGTGAATCAAATAAATATAAAAAAGGTAAATATTTGAAGCAATGTAAGTAAAAAATAATTCACATCAAAAAATACATACAAAATATAAAAATGAATAAGTATAAAAATAACTAAATTAAAGTAATATCATACAACATGTGATGATGATATATTATGTATCGTTAAATTTGAAAACATGGATACAAGGTAGCAGACATAAAATGTTCCAAAAAAGTATAATCAATGTCAATAGACTATCTGAATCATCCTAAGTGATTACTCAGACATCTAGTATCCTGAACCATACTAAACACTAATCATTGATGTGTTTGATTTTGTATGTTTACATTTCCCAGTATAGACATTATTATAATCTATGTCAGGTAATAAACAACACCCGAAGAGGGTGTGAGATAAATCATAGTGGGCCACCACCAATTGTGCCTATAACCTTCAACATGTTTAATGTTATTGTTAGAGATTTCAGTAATGAATTCATAATTTAATGTGGTAAAATGTAACTAAATACCAAATTACATTCCTCATCCCTTACCTTCTATCTTAAAATACAACCAATTCATTATAGGATTTTTACTAGTTTCTAAATAAGAAACTTTCAAGATTTAGTGATGGTTCCCACATGTAATGAGGAAACATATAATTATATTCAATAATGATGTTGCTAGGTAATAACTATGGAAATTTAGACCTCAAGGGTCTCCTACTCATTAATAACTGTATCATGGCTATGGTTAATAATATAATCCATGGATCATAATTACAATTTATTAAAAAATAATATTCCTACGAAATCCAATGTGATCATCGAAGGTAAAATAGGTCTATGTAATGACTGTCCAACATGGGATTCAACCATGGTACTTAATTTTCAATGATTTATGTAATGTGTGTATCCAACAAATCCTATAATAATATGTGAGGGATCCTATGGTTACTTACCAATCATCCAATAATAGAAAAATATTGATATTATAGTTGGTCTAAACCAATGAATGTCATATCCTGGAATCGAAATGATGTTCTCCAACACTCAAGGCATTCCTTGAAAATAATCCATGGCGACCTCGAGTAAAGCCATTCATGTTGGATAATTAAGTCATATAATATTTTATTTGGTATAAGAAATTCCTTTCATTACTGTGATATGGTCATGTATCATGAAACACTTTAATTAATTCATAATTTATCTATAAGGTCATTGTCTTGTATTCATTCGTTTCATTAGTGAGATAATTCCATATATAATCAAAAAATTCATTAATTATATTTTAGGAATATTAAATAATTAATGTTAACCCTATTATTGTCCATCAAAAAGTGATGGGTTCTACAAACATGAAACATATTATTAAATCACATTTAATTTGATCAAGTCATAAACATAGTATTCTTTTCAATTTCCACTTCCCATTTTATCATCAAATTTGGAGCACTTACCGTATGTGGGTCATGTTCATGTGGCAAGATAAATTCCATTATAAATTTCATGATATAATAACAATTTATTTATGGAGGACTACCATTAATTTTTGTAATGCTCGAGCACATTCAAACGATGGATCAAAAGTGTCGAAACACTAAATAAAAAACTATGGAATATCATCCCACATGGGATGTTGGACGTCGTTGGCATAAGCACCAATAATTATTAAAATATTTTTGAAAGATCATAACCAAAAAATTCTAATTTTTATAATCATGTCATATAAACAAATATAAACTACACCTTATGAAATTAGTGGGACCAACACTACCATTCCAAAATCAATAAATTTGAGGGAGTATTTGTAGGCAAACCACCTCAGGGTTATATGAATCTCATATTATAGATTCATACATTCATTTTGGCCTGGATTAGATTAGATATATGAAAAGTGTCAAAATCTCACACCTTGATAACTAGGTTGAGAGAATGAGAGAAGAAGAAAAGCTTAAACGGACTCAAGTACTGACTTCCTCATAGACAATGTGATTAGTGGAAGCTCAATTAGATCATGAACAAATGATATAATTCCATACAGATCATAAGAATTTTAAAATATCCAAAATTATTGGAACAAATGGAAATCCTAAATTAATTCATATTAAGAGTATCAATGATTCTTATTTAGATAATCAAGGGAAAATGGTTATTCTACCTAGAAATTAGTTGGTGCATGGTCTGGAGACACTATTAACCAAACTATGTGCCAAACATGCACGAGAACCTAGAAAAAAGATGTAGTTGCATAGTTATGTTACACAGAATGAGAAACCACATTACAATCATGAATTAAGACTATCCAAAATGTATTTCCACCAACATCATTTTTCCTATCAATGTGTTCTTCTTGAGTGGGTTAATATACTTCATGCGTCGAACCTATTTCCCCGAAAATATAAGTCTCAGGCTCTGAACACGCACTAGAAACCCTCGAGACCTTTTATAACTAATTATAAATCTATATTAGGTCCAAATTTATGAATTACACTGAAATTTAATGGATTTCAATGTGAGATAAAAAATCATTTCATAAAATCACCACCCTATAGAAAAAATCATACCCATGTTCACAATCCATGGGTGGATAAGTAGGATCAGAAAATAACTCTAGCCAATGGGCACATATGTTGGCCCTTCAATCACAAGTCTTCTGATGCATGTAGTAATGTTTCCTTATAAGATATATTATAGGTATAAACTGGCCTAGAAGATCCATCATGCCCTTGTCAACAAATGTTTAATACATACTCATCAATGTTAACATAAATATATAAGTCACCATCCTTAGGATAAAATGTGTGAAAAGGTACTATATGATATATAAATTTATATGATACATTGAAGTCATCATAAATTGTATGGTACCTCTAAGATAAAATAAATAGATAGGTTATCATCCCAACTCTCTGCCAAATCTCAAATAGACCTACATAACGAGGTGAAAACATCACTTACTTCTATAACCATATATTCCCTTACATGGGAAAGAACTATTGAAAAACTTGATATACTCCCTCTAACTATAGAGTTCATTAATGGTTAGAGGAAAAATATTTCTGTTTCAGTGAGCAGTAGTCATATGCATTCTAAACACATACACCTGCTCTAAATTATCCAATAAGAGATGACGACATAGTATATTCTCTTTAACTACCTCTAGCCAACATAATGGTGAATGACATATAGAACCATATAATTCTTCAAATTTAAGAATCTGAATCATGTATTAGAGGATATTATTATAGGGGAACTCAATGAGATGGATATGTTTCACCCAAGAAACACCATAATAAAGGGAACATGCTCAGAGCATGTCTTTTATAACTGATATTGGTCATTCTAATTGTCGATCCGCCTTAAGGTAAACTATTGTTCTTAGATGTACAGGTGTTCCCATGTCATTTTTCAATCCATGCATGGACCATTATGTGAAATGAGTATCCCAATAAAAATATTATAGTAAAGGGAAACCCGTGTAGTTGTATGATAATAATGATATACCATCTTCCCAGCTTTGCGACTGAGAAAGCCTCTTACATATGAATGATGTGGGAAACATTCGTCAGTCTGTATGTGCCAACCAATATCATGTCTCAAACTATAGATGAAATAGATAAACATAATACAAAGTCCAAAAGAACAAAAAAAATTCTAATCCATTATGAGAAGTTTTTGTAAGAATCCTTTTGTTATCTTATACTCTTCCTACACTAGATGACAAGTGGAGAACTTAGAGATAAAGCCTACATGTAACACTTCATCTTAGGCCACCAATACTGGTTTCACATGTGTCAAAACATCATCATGATTCATGAATGAATGTTACAATTAGAATAATCAATATTTTTCATCAACCCCTCTCTCATATCAATAGAGAGCTATAGATGTCCATGAATACATAGGATGCCATCTTTATCTACTAACTAATCTAAAGGTGGGTTATCTTATAATTTACTATCATGGAGTTCCATGCCCCCAAAATCTAAATTTTTCTGCTCTTCACCTACTAAAGATATAGAATAGGTACCATTCAATGATCAAGGTTAATATAGCTCCGGACTATCCCAAAATTCATAATATATCTTAGAGAAGAGGGCCACTAATATTCATTTATCACTGGCTTCCTATACTATATGTGCATTAGTTTTCCTACTTAGTGCATATGTAAACACATTGAACATCCCATGAATATAGTTCTGATAAAAAAATAATGGATCATAGATATTTTCACCTCTTTAAAATATAAGGTTCTTGTTTTACTAGAAAAATATATATTCAAATAACATGTGGATTGTTTACACCACAAAGTGATTACCTTACAGATAGTGTCTCCAAAAATGTAATGCATGGAAAACTACTTCTAACTCATGATTCTGTGTTGGGTAATTTATATCATGAGTCCTAAACTATCGAGAACCATACATAATGAATTTATCCACCTACATCATCACTACGCCTAAGACAATGCCTGATGCATCCAAAATGATGGTATAACCTATGCCTGGATCTGTAAGAGTCAATATAGGTCAAATGGAAAGCCTCCCATTAAGCTCATAAAAGAATTTCTCACATACATTTTACCAGAAGAAAATAACACCTTTCTTTATAATCCCAGTAAAACTTGGATTAAGAAGTGAGATATCTTTTAAGAAACTCATGTAATATCTTCCAATACACAAGAATATTTATATATTAGACACATTATTTATTTGTTATTAGGAAACTACAACAGGAAACTTTTTTTTGTAAAAAGATAAACCTGATTCTATGATAATATTACCCATGAAATGAAATTCATCAATATAGAAGTAGAACATATAAATCATCGAATAAATATAAAACACTATCACTGTATACATAATGATATCAATGTTATTAGAAATTCTTTTACAAGTATGAGAATACCCCAATATTTAATCAAAAAAATACGCCTTCCAATGAATCAATATGAGGATGGAAATTATATTCATTATATCCATGAAAATTGTGGGAGAATTTTTTAGACTAAATAACATAACAATGTACTCCTAAAGACCATACCAACTATTGGAAGTTGTATGAGTTATTTCCAATGGATTGATTCACACATGATAATAATTTTACCTCATGTCAGTCTAAAAAAATAACTCATATCCTTTGAGAGTGTTGAAGAGATTATCTATATGTGGTAGTTGATACCAGTTCTTGACAGTAATATGGATCATCCTTATGAAATCGACCCATATACATAATTTTCCCTGGACATTAATTTAAAAAATCAAGGATGAACATGTATAGGATGTACCGGGCCTTATAAATGTGTTTTCCGCTAAATCCACTAACTGCTAATTCATCTCTTGATGATCTATGCTGACATCCGGTATAAGGCCCCAGCCTTAAACCATACTTAATCTTGAGTTATTACAAGATTACACGATGAGGATCTTTTCAGGTTTAGAGTTTTAGAGAATTAGATCATAAAACTTGCATTACATTCCACATATAAACAAAGTGGTTACATAAAGATAGTATTACTCATTCCCATCAATGGAAACACATTTAAAATAAAACATGGATTATTTCTTGACACATCCTTGACTCTATCATCTTATCATGTACCTTTCCCTTGACCTATGAAAAACATTTCAAAAACATGGGATGAGCATAAAACTCAGTATGGGTTATAAAAAAAACATGGAAAGGAAACATGAGTTCATTTATACATAAGAATGAAATCATACTTTACCCATAAAACATAGGCACTTTAACTTACCTCATAAAATCATGAATAAATCATAGAAATCATAAGACATAAAGGTAACTTGAGGCATTCATAAAATTCTTACGTAGGGAGTAACCCTCTTGGTTACGTTTGGAATACCCATCACAGTATATTCCCAAAAATCTCTTCAGAGAAACCTTAACGTTTCACTCCTTCGCGTTACCCAATGCATTGGAGAGCTATAACGGGCTCACCCGCCCTTATTTTATCACGGAACCACCCGTCTTCATAATAATGCCCAGGAACCATAACATAATCATATCACATAAAACATGCATAAAGGAAACATAAAATTTCCACATTTCAATCATGAGATATCAATACAACACATTTATATAAAAAAATTATGAAAACCATTTTCAATACTAAAATAAAAGAAAAGTAAAACATGGTATTTGTTTTTCTTTTAAAAAGAAGGTATGGCTTGTAGAGGAATCCGAAACTCAAATAACGGTCACGATGGCGGAGAAGTCGTTGTCGCCGCATACGTACGACAAAAACATTCCCTTTTTTCTTTTATTAAACGCTTCGTACAAAAAAGATTCCCTTTGAATAAACGTAAAAGTCAAAGTGGTTTATACACCGTATAAAAGAAAGTTGTGTATAAAATAAAATATGCCTCAACGAAAAGAGATTGAGACGAAGTCCTATACCTCGTATCCGACTTGACCCGACCGTTATTTAATCTCCTGAATAATAAACTTGAGTTAATCTCTACTTTATTATGAATCTTTTTCAAGTTCATTATTCCTTTTATACCATGTTATGAACATCATGTAATCAGTTAAGTTAATAATGTTCATTTTGTCAGTATTTGGTTCTTAAGTCAAAAATAGACTTCTTACACTTACATGTTGTTAATTTGGTCATAGGTTCGTTATATCCAGAATGGTATTCATGATGTAGATATCATATATGTCATATATATCCAGTACATACTTTCATTTATAATATTACATAATCATTTAGAGGTAAGAAATGAAATGCACCGTTCATGGAGACGGTAAGCCGTACGTACGCATGAACGCTACTTCCATTTCTGTTTCATATTTTCTGGAATGGAATCATAATGATATAAAGGTATATTATAATTCCAGTATAATATCATATATAATATCATTAACTTTATCCTTTACACATCCCACATATGGTACTAACGAAACAAATCACTTTTAGGGGGCGGTAGTCCGCACTTCCTAAAATGAAGATATCGTGTTTTACCCATAATGGAAACCATAAAGGTTTGCCCAAAATGAAAAAAAAAGAATCTTAAGGAAAACATAAACATATTATATATCATATATAAAAACAGTGACATCATAATGGCCACCTTTGAAGGTGTTAAATGAGTGTTGAACAATCATCGTTTCGGGAGGCAGAATTTCGCCATCCACGGAAACCGTATGTTCTTTAACCATTTGATGTAGTTGTGTGAGAGTGTAGCTCAAATAAATCTTATAAAAACAACCTAGTATATTGATGATACTGTTGTTGTTACAAAAGAAGTAAATAAAAAGAGTTTAGGGGGTTGGAAAAGCAAAATAAAACAAATGAACATGAGAGAATGAATTACCTTTAAAAGTGTAACTACTTTTGAGTTGAGCCTAAAGGCTTCCTTTGAAAGTATTATGCCCAAAGGGAATCCTATAGGATTAGGAGAGGGATGTGGAGAGAGCAAATGGGTAGGGTTTGGCCGAGCCAAAGTCTTGAAGAGTGTGTGAAATGAGGTAGAGGTGGGGGCCTTTTATAAGAGGAGAGGAGGGGCACTTTTGGAAGGTAAAGAAATATTACTTTACTTGAAAATGTGTTTCGGTTTTAAAAGGTCCCACATTGATAGAATTTGTGGATAAGGTGATAAGGGTTCGAAATCCACTCATTCAATTGGTTTTGGCCATGTGTAGTTCATAGATTTTACATTGTCATTCCATTTTATTTAAATCGTCAAATAATGATGTCATCGCTGCATCATTATTATGTCATAAATAATTAAATTTATTTAATTTCTAAAAATTATAAAAAAATTACTATGATATAGGAAATCTTTTTAGCTTTACAATTACTATTTATAATCAACTTTTGGACTTGTATAACCCCACTTAAAAATTGTTTTTGTAAAACATATTATGTTTGTGTCATTTTCACTTTAACATTTAATAAAAAGTTATTTATGTCATTTCCAAACCAAAGTGTCTCCATGGGGTCCCCAAGTTGACCCATGGCTTTTCTCGGTCGGCCATGACACAACCAATAAGGTTGGGACATGTGTCTAGGTCATTTCCGATTATTTAAGCTTTATTTATACCTTAAACTACCCTAATTACCAGTAATCGCGATTAAGAACTTAATAAGTTACTATTCACCAAAAAAAATATTATAATCTCATTTAAACACATTTTACTTCTTAATGACAACCATGTATGTCGGATTTTCAAAATTCAATACACATTAGTGGTAAACTTTCATTTAACTGAAAAATCAGTTTGCTTGATTACCACTTAGTGGTTTTACTATTCATCAAAAATTGAAGTTTTTCAGAAAATTACCAAAAATTCACCCTAAGCTATATTTGATATTCCGAATTCAAAAATGAAGTCTATTTTACAAAATTCAAAACATATAGGTCACATTAATTAATTTAATAATTAATTCCCGCTTCCAGAGCAAATAGCGTGTTTTTACAAAACAATAAGTATCAAAAGATTGACACCAGTTTAAGTCTAATTTCAAAGTGAAATTGATTCCAATGACCACAATTGGATAAAATGGTAAAAATATATTCTAATTTCACTTCAAAACCAATTCAAAACATAATCTAATAATATAAACAAATTAGATTAAAAAGCAGTTTTGATGTAAAATGCAGTATTTTTCACTATTCATTAGAAAATGAACATTGTCAGAAAAATACCAAAAATTCACACAATGTAAATTTTGATGTCCCAATCATAAAGAATAAGTTTATTTTGACAAACATAGTTTATAAAATTGTCAAAATATAGATTAAAAAATGGTTTTCCATCAAAAGGCAGTAAAACAATCTTTTAAGAATATTAGTGTATTACATGCATAAAATTGTATTTATTTTCATTTTAAGCCGCTATAACACTATCTTAATCATTAATAGACATAGATAAAAATATATATTATTCATTAATTACTTGGGATGTTACATCCTTCCCCCCTTTAGAAAATTGCGTCCCCGCAATTTATTTACTTATCGAATAAATGGGGGTACTTATCCCTCATTGCATTTTCAGATTCCCATGTTGCCTCTTCAATCATGTGGTTTTTCCACAAAACCTTTACCTGATGAATTACCTTATTCCGTAACACTTGCTCCCTATGGTCAATAATCTGGAATGGTTGTTCCTCATAAGATAAGTTCTCTTCCAGCTGAACTACCTCTGGGCTCAAAACATGAGATGGATCTGGCATATACTTTCTCAAAATTGAAACATGAGAAACATTGTGTACCTGAGAAAAACTCGGAGGTAAAGCCACTCGGTATGCAACTGATCCAACTCTCTCCAGAATTTCGTATGGTCCAACAAACCTTGGACTCAACTTTCCTTTCTTACCAAATCTCATCACACTTTTCCAAGGAGAAACCTTGAGAAAAACATGATCACCTACCTCGAAAGATAGATCCTTCCTCCAGTTATCCGCATAACTCTTCTGCCTGCTCTGAGCTGTTCTCATGTGTTTCTGAATCAGCTGAACTTTTTCTGCCATCTCTTCTACCAATTCTGGTCCCATCAACTTCCTTTCACCCACTTCATCACAGAAAGCTGGTGTTCGACACCGCTTCCCATATAATGCCTGAAATGGTGCCATATGTATACTGGAATGAAAACTTTTATTATATGAAAACTCAACCAAAGAAAGATGTTGGTCCCAACTTCCCTGATAATCCATAGAACTAGCTCGTAGCATATCCTCCAATGTCTGAATTGTTCGTTCTGACTGCCCATCTGATTGAGGATGAAAAGCTGTACTAAAATTTAATTCAGTATCCAACGACTTCTGAAGGCCTTTCCAAAAGTTAGAAGTAAACCTGGGATCATGATCCGATACAATGGAGAGAGGAACTCCATGTAACCTGACCATCTCTTTAAGATACAAACGAGAAAGTTGATCAAGAGAGAAAGTATCTCGTATAGAAAGGAAATGAGAAGATTTGGTCAAGCGATCAACAATAACCCAGATTGCATTATTACCTCGAGATGTCTTCGGTAATCTAACAATAAAGTCCATGGATATATTCTCGCATTTCCACTCTAGCACTGGTAAAGGCTGAAGCATCCCTTTCGGTAACGGCCGCTCTGCTTTAACCTGCTGACAAGTCAAACACTTCACAGTAAAATCAACAACGACTCTTTTCATTCCATCCCACCAGTAATACTCCCGCAGATCTCTATACATCTTAGTATTGCCCGGATGAACTGAAAACGGAGATCTATGAGCTTCACAGAACATCTCTCTCTTCAACTGTGAATCACAAGGCACACACAATCTCTTCCCAAATCTCAAAACACAATCACTATCAATGTTGAATTCAGGCAACTTACCTTTCTGAACCAGCTCTACCCTTTTCTACAACTCACTGTCTTTCATCTGTGCTTGCTTGATTCTATCTGATAGTGATGATCTCACTGATACCTGAAACAAAACAGAAGGACTTCCTCCACCAACAACTTCTATGCCAAAGTTCATCAAATCCTTAACCAAAGGATCACGTTCCAAACGCAACATTGTTAATGAAGCATTACTTTTTCGACTCAAAGCATCAGCCACTTTATTTTCTTTTCCCAGATGGTAATGAATTGTACAATCATAATCCTTGATTAATTCCAGCCATCTCCTTTGTCTCATGTTTAACTCTTTCTGAGTGAATATATACTTTAAACTTTTGTGATCGGTATATATTTCACACTTTACTCCATACAAATGATGCCTCCAAATTTTTAAAGCAAAAACAACAGCAGCTAATTCCAAATCATGTGTAGGGTAATTTACCTCATGAGTTTTCAACTGTCGTGAAGCATAAGCAATTACCTGATCTTTCTGCATTAGGACGCAACCAAGTCCTTTCAATGAAGCATCACTGTATATAACAAACTCACCATTCCTGGAAGGTAGGGCCAAAACTGGAGAATTCACCAATCTTCTTTTCAATTCCTGAAAAAAATCATCACATTCTTTTGTCCAGATAAACTTAACACCCTTACGAGTTAGCATAGTCATTGGACTAGATAACCATGAAAAATTTCTAACAAACCTTCGGTAATAGCCCACCAAACCAAGGAAGCTAAGAATCTCAGTTACATTTGTTGGTCTTGGTCATTCTTCCACAACTTTTGTTTTTGCAGGATCAACAGTTATTCCATCTTTAGAAACAATGTGACCAAGGAAAGAAATTTGTTGCAACCAAAACTCACACTTGCTGAATTTCCCATACAGTTTCTTTTCTTTTAAGGTTTGCAAGATAACCCTTAAATTTTTTTCATGCTCCTCTTTACTTTTAGAAAACACCGAAATATCATCAATGAAAACCACCACAAACTTATCCAAGAACTCATGGAAAATTCTATTCATTAAGTCCATGAATACAGCAGGTGCATTGGTTAGCCCAAAAGGCATTACTACAAATTCATAATGGCCATATCTCGTACGGAACGCGGTCTTCGGAATATCTGCCTCCTTTACCTTCAGCTGATGGTACCCCGATCTCAGGTCAATCTTTGAAAAAAACTGAGCTCCCTAAAGCTGATACAACTTCATTTGATGGCCCGACATCTGCTGAAGTAGTTGCAAAGGATTTCACCACCCCTTTCTGCTTGTAGTCTAACGGCTTCCCATCACTCAAGCTCCTTGTCAGACACTCGTTTGCATAGTGACCCATCTCATTGCACTTATAACACTTCACTAACTGTAAATCAAATTTGTTCTTACCTTCACCTTGATCCTTTTCAGTGCAATCACGAGCCTTATGTCCCATCTTACCACATCGGTAGCACTTTCCAGAATTCAGAAGTCATTCCCCAGCATGCCTTTTTCCACATTTATCACAAACTGGAAACTTAGTTTTCTTACCATCAGACTTTTTTGAATAATTCTTACCTTTCTCCTGCCACCTCGGTCTCTTATTCTGCTGGTTGTTATAGAAAACTTGGTCATCGGCAAACTCCATTTCCACCTTCTCAGCACATCGAACAAGCTTTTCATAACTTTTAAACTCACGAGAAGCTAATGCCCTTCGATATTTTGGCTTTAATACTGAGTAAAAACGATTTATTTTACTATCAAGGTCCCGGATAAAATTTGGAGCATACCTTGCCAATCGAGTTAACCTTTCTTCATAGGCAGCCACTGAGTCTTCCTCTTTCCTCAATTACAAGAATTGCTTTTCCATCCTAAGTCGAACAGCCTTAGGAAAATACTTCTCAAGAAACATACCTTTGAATTCATCCCAGTCAAGAGCATCAATCTCATCGGCGTCCCTGATATTTTTAACCATAGACCACCACTGATCTGCTTCTCCCTCCAAACGGTAAATAACAAGACTAACCTTTTGATTTTCTGAACACCCCATGACATCAAAAATCTTCTCCAGTGCTTTAATCCACCCTTCAGCTAGCACAGGGTCAGATGATCCTCTGAATATTGGTGGATGTTTCCTCATGAAATGTTCCACCACTGACATGTTCCTCTGCGGTTGGTCTGGCTGATCTCGTGTATGGATACCACCACCATTTATCGCTTGAGTCAACTGCTCCATTACTGCAACAAACTGTTCAGTTCCAATTCCGACCATTTCTGGATGCTGATTCGGGAGGTTATTTCCTTCTGTATGCCTTCCTAGCACTGCTTCCCTGTTTCCTCTGCGGAAAACCATTCTGAACAAACATGTCTTAGATGAAGCAACATGGTAATCTTTAAATGCTATATCATTTGAAAAAAAAAATATTTTTGGATAATCATTTAATAGAATTCTAACTCCTAAAGTTATCTAAACTGACCTATGATACCAACTATAAGGCCCCAGCCTTAAACCATACATAATCTTGAGTTATTACAAGATTACACGATGAGGATCTTTTCAGGTTTAGAGTTTTAGAGAATTAGATCATAAAACTTGCATTACATTCCACATATAAAAAAAGTGGTTACATAAAGATAGTATTCTTCATTCCCATCAATGGAAACACATTTAAAATAAAACATGGATTATTTCTTGACACATCCTTGACTCTATCATCTTATCATGTACCTTTCCCTTGACCTGTGAAAAACATTTCAAAAACATGGGATGAGCATAAAACTCAGTATGGGTTATAAAAAAAACATGGAAAGGAAACATGAGTTCATATATACATAAGAATGAAATCATACTTTACCCATAAAACATAGGCACTTTAACTTACCTCATAAAATCATGAATAAATCATAGAAATCATAAGACATAAAGGTAACTTGAGGCATTCATAACATTCTTACGTAGGGAGTAACCCACTTGGTTACGTTTGGAATACCCATCACAGTATATTCCCTAAAATCTTTTCGGAGAAACCTTAACGTTTCACTCCTTCGCGTTACCCAATGCATTGGAGAGCTATAACAGGCTCACCCGCCCTCAGTTTATCACGGAACCACCCGTCTTCATAATAATGCCCAAGAACCATAACATAATCATATCACATAAAACATGCATAAAGGAAACATAAAATTTCCACATTTCAATCACGAGATATAAATACAACACATTGATATAAAAACATTATGAAAACCATTTTCAATACTAAAATAAAAGAAAATTAAAACATGGTATTTGTTTTTCTTTTAAAAAGAAGGTATGGCTTGTAGAGGAAGCCGAAACTCAAATAACGGTCACGATGGCGGAGAAGTCGTTATCGCCACATACGTACGAAAAAAACATTCCCTTTTTTCGTTTAGTAAACGCTTCGTATAAAAAAGATTCCCTTTGAATAAAGGTAAAAGTCAATGTGGTTTATACACCGTATAAAAGAAAGTTGTCTATAAAATAAAATATGCCTCAACGAAAGGAGATTGAGACGAAGTCCCATACCTCGTATCCGACTTGACCCGACCGTTCATTAATCTCCTGAAAAATAAAATTGAGTTAATCTTTACTTTCTTATGAATCTTTTTCAAGTTCATTATTCCTTTTATACCATGTTATGAACATCATGTAATCAGTTAAGTTAATAATGTTCATTTTGTTGGTATTTGGTTCTTAAGTCAAAAATAGACTTCTTACACTTACATGTTGTTAATTTGGTCATAGGTTCGTTATATCCAGAATTGTATTCATGATGTAGATATCATATATTTCATATATATCCAGTACATACTTGCATTTATAATATTACATAATCATTTAGAGGTAAGAAATGAAATGCACCGTTCATGGAGACTGTAAGCCGTACGTACGCATGAACGCTACTTCAATTTCTGTTTCATATTTTCTGGAATGGAATCATAATGATATAAAGTTTTATTATAATTCCATTATAATATCATATATAATATCATTAACTTTATCCTTTACACATCCCACATATGGTACTAACGAATCAAATCACTTTTAGGGGGCGGTAGTCCGCACTTCCTAAAATGAAGATATCGTGTTTTACCGATAATGGAAACCATAAAGGTATGCCCAAAATGAAAAAAACAGAAGCTTAAGGAAAACATAAACATATTATATATCATATATAAAAATTGTGACATCATAATGGCCACCTTTAAGGTGTTAAATGAGTGTTGAACAATCATCGTTTCGGGAGGCAGAATTTCGCCATCCACGGAAACCGTATGTTCTTTAACCATTTGATGTAGTTGTGTGAGAGTGTAGCTCAAATAAATCTTATAACAACATCCTAGTATATTTATGATACTGGTGTTGTTACAAAAGATGTAAATAAAAAGAGTTCAGGGGGTTGGAAAAGCAAAATAAAACAAATGATCATGAGAGAATGAATTACCTTTAAAAGTGTAACTCCTTTTGAGTTGAGCCTAAAGGCTTACTTTGAAAGGCTTATTCCCAAAGGGAATCCTCTAGGATGAGGAGAGGGATGTGGAGAGAGCAAATGGGAAGGTGTTGGCCGAGCCAAAGGCTTGAAGAGTGTGTGAAATGAGGTAGAGGTGGGGGCCTTTTATAAGAGGAGAGGAGGGGCACTTTTGGAAAGTAAATAAATATTACTTTACTTGAAAATGTGTTTCGGTTTTAAAAGGTCCCAAATTGATATAATTCGTGGATAAGGTGATAAGGGTTCGAAATCCACTCATCCAATTGGTTTTTTCCATTTTTAGTTCATAGATTTTACATTGTCTTTCCATTTTATTTAAATCGTCAAATAATGATGTCATCGCTGCATCATTATTATGTCATAAATAATTAAATTTATTTAATGTCTAAAAATTATAAGAAAACTACTATGATATAGGAAATCTTTTTAGATTTTCAATGACTATTTATAATCAACTTTTTGACTTGTATAACCCCACTTACAAATTGTTTTCGTAAAACATATTATGTTTGTGTCATTTTCACTTTAACATTTAATAAAAAGTTATTTATGTCATTTCCAAAACAAAGTGTCTCCATGGGGTCCCCAAGTTGACCCATGGCTTTTCTTGGTCGGCCATGACACAACCAATAATGTTGGGACATGTGTCTATGTCATTTCCTATTATTAAAGCATTATTTATACCTTAAACTACCCTAATTACCACTAATCGCGATTAAGAACTTAATAAGTTACTATTCAACAAAAAAAATATTATAATCTCATTGAACCACATTTTACTTCTTAATGAAAACCATGTATGTAGGATTTTCAAAATTCAATACACATTAGTGGTAAACTTTCATTTAACTGAAAAATCAGTTTGCTTGATTACCACTTAGTGGTTTTACTATTCATCAAAAATTGAAGTTTTTCAGAAAATTACCAAAAATTCACCCTAAGCTATATTTGATATTCCGAATTCAAAAATGAAGTCTATTTTACAAAATTAAAAACATATAGGTCACATTAATTAATTTAATAATTAATTCTCGCTGCCAGAGCAAATAGCGTGTTTTTACAAAACAATAAGTTTCAAAAGATTGACACCAGTTTAAGTCTAATTTAAAAGTGAAATTGATTCCAATGACCACCATTGGATAAAATGGTAAAAATATATTCTAATTTCACTTCAAAACCAATTCAAAACATAATCTAATCATATAAATAAATTAGATTAAAAATCAGTTTTGATGTAAAATGCAGTATTTTTCACTATTCATTAGAAAATGAACATTGTCAGAAAAATACCAAAAATTCACACAAGGTAAATTTTGATGTCCCAATCATAAAGGATAAGTTTATTTTGACAAACATAGTTTATAAAATTGTCAAAATATAGATTCAAAAATGGTTTGCCATCAAAAGGCAGTAAAACAATCTTTTAAGAATATTAGTGTATTCCATGCATAAGATTGTATTTATTTTCATTTTAAGCCACTATAACACTATCTTAATAATTAATAGACATAGATAAAAATATCTATTATTTATTACTTACTTGGTATGTTACATCCGGTATGGATTAATTGCCAAAGAAGATACTCCAGAAATAATACTGATTTTATAATATACCAATCTCTAAGGAGTTATGCTAGAAATACTGTGAGTAATGGCATCCCTAAAATGATCAAATAATAGATTTAAATCAGCTTGATATAAACCCAAACCCTTCATGAATAGATTTTAAATATGGGAGATCACTCCACATCTCCCATGAAACGTTGATCCTACTCTAAAATCCTAGACATCCCACCCACACATAGGTAGATAACTACTACTCGTTAGAAATGTAATATAAATCTAGTGGTTGTAACTGTCTATGAAAAAAAGATAATGAACATACCAATCCAACCCATGAATAAAATCAAATCATTCCAACTCGAGAATGAAGTGGATCAATATATAAGTTGTAACCATCTACCTCATGGGGTTAGTCCCTACATTTGTGTATTCCAACTTACTACATTCCTAATAGTGTATCTAGGGTAATTAAACTAAAATAATATAGTATCTCTAGTCCTAAGCATTCCATAAGTGATACATAGATAATAATGTTCAAAAAACCTGTATCAAATAAACCATATAGAATATAATATTCCACTCGAATAATACATTGTGTTGTAGAAAGTCCACCTAACCTGATCATCAAGTATCAACTATAAACCATGCATATTACCTTATCAAACACCTTATGGAACATCTGGACTACCATGTTCATTACTTCTCTTCTGGAACAATACATAATCAGTGGTCTGGCTATCACATCCACAACCTCCTCCTTAGCCAGTCATGTTGGATCTATTCCAACACACTTCCTGATGTAGTGAAACATAATCCACTTCTAAAGGTTATTCTATAACATAATGTTTTCCATTAAATGATGGTGGTATGGTCATGTAGAAACATTAAATATTTCCCATATGACCACAAGCCCAACAATCTAGTGGGTCTATATCACATTAAGGGTTCAAACTATCATGTAATCAACATTTATTACAGTCCATTGAGTTATCAAAATGGGTACTCTGGTTATCACTTATCTGATGAGTAACATCAAGAGAATGATTCCTATCACTGAGAAAACAATTGGTCAGTGGCGGAATTGATAATGTATTATCAGCATAATTTTTCTCCCTTAGGTTACGTTCAATGATAAGAAAAATATTGACTATTCAATAAAATGAATGAAGGTGAATGAAATTCAGATGCATCTGGATGGCGTACATAAGACCATCCAAGAATATTTACGATCTATAAAGATCATCATTCCCATATGAAGTGAAAATAATTATAACTTTGTAAAAATTGATCAATACTCTGTAACAAACATTTAACCATGCATGAAATGCATTAACGTTATAACTCAATCCTCCATTAGCATTTGATGAAAACACTAACCATATATGTATATATTGAAATAAACCCATAATATTCTATGATTATGATATATATGAGTAATAATATCCCACAAGAACATCGAAGAATCTTGAAGCATGTATGTGAAATTTATGACCCTCCACACTGAAGGTGTCTCTAGGTGATCAATGATAAAAAAGGTAGACTCTATCTAAATCTCCACAAACTATGGACCTACATACCATGATAATGTTTATGGATGCTTCTACTGGAACCCATGAGTATGATCATCCATTGTAGGTGAAACTTGTGGAGAACCATTCATGGACTACATCAGACATATATAACTATCAAAACACAGGCGTCATTTCCCAGTTCTGTAATAGTAGGCATTTCCTCAAGTTTCACTCATAGAGGTAAGCCTTGAGGATAAGGGACCACCATTCCTATATAATGGCCATATCCACCATCTTAGTTTAAATGACGAAGATATCATGGTGTAATTGGTCTATAAATTCCAAGAACACACCCTAGAACAAGCATAGAAAAAGGAAAACACCACTAGAGTAAGCTAAACATAAAAAACTCATTTCCCAAGGCATACTACCCCAACAACCCATGAGGGTCCATAGACCTCATGAATTGAGATAGGAGATCACTTAATCACAACCATAAGAAATACATGTTCCAGATAATAATCAAAACATCAATTAATAATAATAAAAATATCATGTAATGTAATGATGTGAACTACCCCTATATAGAATGGCTATATTAATTTCACATGAATCCTAGGTGCATAATATGATACATGTAACTATGATATTTTCTCTAATATAATATGTTTAATGATGAATAAAATCCCCAATAGAGTAATAATAAACAACACCACCCAACATGTGTATCACCCAATATGAAATAATATCAACTACATTACGAAAAATATAACAACATTTATATTTTTGGTACATTATATTTTACCCCAATACTGGGTCCAAGAATCCATTTCATGACTCATGACCAAGTTCTATAATAGTTTTAATCTCTAATATGTTATTTTCAAATAGTTATTCAAAAAATTAAAATCCTCGGATACAATATTGTGACATCTCAAACCCAGATGGATATTAGTAAGTTCCCCGAGAACTATGTGCCAAATACAATCAAGCGTATATCCCCAAAAGAAATAAGATGATGAATGGAAATGATGTCATAGGCTGTACCAGTGGGGAGAAAATTCCCTCATTATCAAAGAGTATTTTAGTCGATAAATATAAACAGAGGAAAATAAAGAAATCAATATAGGTAAATAGCCGGAACATAAAAAATAGAGAAAAAAACATAATTCATAAGGATAACAATAACATAATAACTAGAATTATATAAAAAAATAATTTTTATGTTTCATGCATATAGAAAAATGGATAAAATGTATACAATGAATATTTCATTGCATCTTTTACAAAAGTATATAGGTAATAAAATGATTTTCCAAATCATCCCAAGATCTAGCTCAAACATATTCCATCATGCTCTATATTAAATAGAATGAAATAATTATTTTGAATTAATATTCATACCTTTATCAATAACTGCATTAATATAATCTACTCTGGGTTGCAAATGTTGCTCGGAGAGTATGTGAGATAAATCATAGTGGTCCACTACTGATTATGTCAATAACATATGGAGGGTGTAATTAAATGGTAACAATGTTAATGCAAGAATATATAATGTACCCAAAAAATGTCACTAAATAACCAAGTACCTTCCTTATACATCTGTTGGTGTTTGAACATATAACCCAGACATTATTTTATTATTTCCAGTTTACAAATAAGCCACATGAAATGCAATAATGAAGGATTTAAGATATTATAAGGAAACCTGTAATGATATTTTGTCATGATGTTCTAAGGTATTATCCAAGGAATCATATTCCATAAGGGTCACCAACTATGTAATAATAATATCCTAACTGAGTTAAACAGTGTCATCCACACAAAATACTTTAACAAATTCCACAATAAGATTCTTACCAAATACTAGGAGATCATCTAATGAGAAATAGGGATAAGTAGTCACTGTTCTCTATGGTATTTAATAGTGGAACCTAATTTTAAATTTTGGATCTATTGAGTGCATACAAGGCCTCTTTACTACTCTGTGAGGGACCTTATGGTTTTATTCCAGGCCTCTAGTAATATACCATGATCGAGATCCAGGGGGGTCTAAATCAATGAAAGACTTATCCTTGAATTAGAATGAGTTCTCAAGTGCACATGGATTTCCCTAATAAGAATCCAAGGTAATATTGAGTTAGAACACACATTATTGATAATTATGTCATAAAAATATTTCTTTTGGTTCAATCATATCCATTATTTTTTTTGATAAGGCCATGTAGCATGAAACCCTCTAATCAATTCATAATTTATCAATTAATCATATAGGTTCAAGCGTTCTATTTCATTACTATGATAAGACCAAGTAGATTAATACTATTTATTAAATCAATTTAATGAATATTTAAAATTAAATGTCCACTTCGCTACCTTCCATCTATATAGTAAGGGTTTATATAGAAATTAAACCTATTATTCATTCACATTTAATCATGTCAAGTCATATACTTAAAATTCATTCAAATTTCTCGTTCACATTTAATCATTAAATTTGATTCATTTACCTTAAGCCAGTTAAGTGCAAATAATATGGTACAATACATTAACCATTTCATGATTCATTAAGAACATAAAATATTGGGGCTTACCATTAGTTTTTTCAATCTTCAACACATCTGGCTGATGGCTCAAAAGTTTCAAAACACTAGAAATTCAACAATGGTATATCTTCTTACCAGAGATGTTTTGTGTTTGGGGAATAACCAACAATAATTAACCCCATATTTTCAAAGTGAATATCCAAAAAATTATAATTATAATAAGGATTTCATTTAAATTCTATAAAAGAGAACTGATGATATTTTCGGGACCAACAAGACAATTACAAAATCAGTGAACATGAGGGATGTGTTATAGACCACCAATCATAGGTTTGTAAGACTCTCCTCCTCCGGTATCATCCATTTATTTGATGTGGATTGGATTAGAGCTCAGAAAATAAAAATAATAATCACACCTCAATAAATATGTCTAGAGGAAGAGGGAAGAAGAAACGCTTAAACTTACTCGAGTACTTACCGTTGAACATCTCACATGATGAATGGAAGATCAATATGATCCTAGATAATAGAGAACATCAAATCTCTTTCATGGTTATTAAAAAATATCCAAAATTAGATAAAAGGAGGATAATCTCATTGGAATTTGAATTATGAAGAGGAGGAGGCAAAATAAGATAATTATTGAAAAAATGAACATTTTACCTAGAAATTAGCATGTGAATAGTTTGGAAGCATCATTTTACATACCATGTGACATCCTTACATGAACACCTTGAAAAATAGTAACTCACATAGTTAGGCTACACAATCTGAGAAATCGTGTGCCAACCTTGAGGGAAGGCTCTGTCAAAAATGGCACGGCACCCGCACAATTTTCTCTAACAGTGTGGCCTTCCTAATGGATTACTATAAACCATGTTTTATGCCTATTCGACAAAAAAAGATTATTTGGGGGCTCTGAAAAAGTTATTCTCACCATCAACACCATTGCTAATTCAATAGGCATCCATATTAAGTCTAGAATAAATATTTAGAATAAAAATTAAAGGATTCATAACTAATTGAAACCCCATTTTATGACATAATAATTAATTGTATTTTTATTATTTCATGATATATGTTTCCAGGATGTGATATGATTTATTATAAAGGCTTTTGAGTACATGAGATTATTTTCATAATATAATTAATGAAAAAAAGTCTGAATTATGTAGGTGGTCCCTTGAACATCTCCCTTGGTAAAAGATTTTTTTTTCTAGTTTGTCATAATTTTATAACCACTCATTCAGGTGAAATTATTAAACAATTAAATTTTAAACTAAAAATTATATTTTTATGTGCAGACCAAATTTCTATTTTCGATTAGTTACCCATGAACATTTTCAAGAGGCTCTGATCATAAATGTCCATAATCTGTAATATTCAATGAATATTATGAGACATATGACCAATTAAGGATATAAAATAAATAAAATGGATGAATGATTCTCCATTCAATATTTTAAACTATAATACACATTTTGGAGGATGGGGTTGGAAAATTATATGTGATATGCGTAAAAAATGTGAGAATATGTGATACCTTACATTCTATGGGCTAGATGATAATAAAATGGGGTTTTATCATACCAAACTAATATATGAGAACCCTATGGGGTCTACAATTAATATTTTTATAATATTTCGAGTTATTTGACCGACCAAGTAAGGTGTAAGAATGTAATATTGAAATTAGGCTATATTTCTATAGTTAATTTTTGTTTCCTTCATTACAATGCATGTGGGACCGTATTATAAATATGATAATGGTATATGATGTTATTCCCTTTTAGTGGGGGTATTTACCTATTTTTTGAGATTTGAATCAATAAACCCATGTAGTGTATCTTGGATGACATGTTACATAGTATTAATATATGGGTGGAATCAATTTATATTCTTCCAAGTATGGGGAAGTGTTATGGTTTAGGTAATGGAGAGTTCATGTGTTACAATATAACAATAATATCGATGATGTGTTATTCTTGTGTCTATAGTGGTGATGATTAGTATTAAAATATGGACAAAAATAATTATTATCAATGTAATCGGATACTACCTAATCTACTTTCTCACCATTAATTTTTTGTAATGATAATCTTGTGATGATTTCCAAGAATATGTTTATTGAGCCAAATCAAAGAGATTTAATTTTCACTAACCTGGCTTTTTCATTTAAGGTTGGTAATATGAGAATCATTGTTTAGTCCCTAGTATCAGGATATTATGCATTATAAAATGAGATTCATAAGAGACTCATAAATATATTTATACAAAACATGATTTCATAATATGAAAAATATAATATATATGATTTGACTAGTGAGAAAGGTATATTTAGATTTCATGGATACTCCATATTATATTTCCATTATATCATGATGTGAGGAGATTCCATAGTTAATCCTTCAATATAATCTTTTGAGATTGATGTGATAAATTTATAGGGACAATATATTGGAATGTCATAGAGATCATGATATGATGGGATAAAAAGAGACTCCCTAAGAATGTCTTGTTGAGAATGATGTGATGTGATTCATAATATTCTCTATAATATAACTTTTTCAATCTATATATGATGCTATGGATATGATAAATTTTTGGATATAACCACTAGGCCATGAATGATGATATTCCTAGAATAATTCATAGGATATAAATTGAAATATTTATATAATGATATTCTTAAAATGATTTATAGGTTTCATATTAATTAACTGATAATATGTGATATGAAATTGATATTTCGAAGGATCCATATCTTACACCAAATACTATAATGGTATTATGAGGATTAATTTTCTTGGAAAAAAATCATGATTATTTTATACCCTTAGAGACAATCCAACAGTAGAAAAGGTTGATATAATTGGCCGTAGGTGTCACCTCATACCTATATTATCAATAGTGAGGATATATTTGTTAATCATTATTTTCGCTATCATTATAAAAATAACATATATTTATAGATTAATTTACATTTAACGTTAATTTATTCAATTTGTATTTTCCAACTGAGTTTTATTGACACATTTCAATGGTGTCCTTGGAACTACGGTACCCAAAAAAACATCATTATTTTCTCATTATGTTAGTGTAGTGGTTTATAATTTCTTGATCATTCTAGATTATATAAATTGTGTTTGGGGACTATAAATAAATTAGGATCAATGTTGTTATAATATCCTGCTTCATTATTTTTCATTTTTTATGTTTTTTATTTATTTAGCTTAGTGGGTGATAGGTTGTGTTATCTAACATATGTATTTCACAATTGAATAGTTTTTTAATTGTTATGTTTTTTAGCCAATGACTATAATTATTTGTGATTAATTATTTTTGTATATTTTATCTCTTTTTATCTTTTTTATGATGTTATACTCATATAAAGGTAGTGAATTTAGATATCTATACTAGTTGAAAAACATTATTGTGTAGAGTAACATGCTAGACGTAACATAACACACCTATACGAGAAACTAATTGCTACTATTTGGTTTTAGAATTTATACTTTTATATAAGATAATATTATTATATTTCTTACTATTTAAGGATATGATACATTGGGACTATGAATTAGTCAGTGAAAATAATGGACCATGTATTTGTGCATCATAATCTCTTTTTTTGTAAATTCCTTGATAGTAAACATATTATATTTATGTTCTTGTTTTTATTTATTAAAATTTAAAAATTATTTAAATATTATCTATTTAATAAATATGTGGTTACGGTTTTAGACCATGATCTATTAGTATAAAGAAAATATACCTTAATAAATTTAAACACATATACATCAAATGACAGTCACATTCTTCTGTATCATTCCTATCATTGGGAATATGGATTCAACAATTTTATGTTCCAAAATAGCTTATACAATTTTCATTTGTTTAACATGGTGGAATATTACATAGTTGAATGATAATATGTTATTTTGATAATAGGTCATCTAAATATTACGATGATCTATTAGTTGATGATGGTTGTGTGGTACCACATTACACTAGATGTATAAGGACCCCTAATAGGTTTGTATATTAATTGGATATTCTGAGAATTAACCACTTTATAGGTTATTATGATATTGGTTCAATATTAGAGAAATATTCCTAGTTACAAAACTTTTCACAAACAACTTATACATTATTTTCTTATATAGCTTCTTGGTGGAATTCTATATCACCTTACTATATAAAGAATAGTTTATTGAAAATGGTTATAATTTTTAAATAGAATTATATATAGATATATGGGATCATGTTCATTGAGGGGGTACTCCTATAAAAATATTCTTAGTGGGGATTAGTTCTCTAGAGTGTGATGATGTTTTGGATTCTAGTGCTATATATATGTGTGTGTGTGTGTGTGTGTGTATGTTTGTCTGTATTCCATAGAGTGGGAGATTTGGTATGTATGTTTCTTTATGGTATTGGTATAAGAGTAGTGACATTTCACCATGATTGATGATATATTATTGATTTCATTTATCAATTATATTGGAGGACCAAATAAATAAGAGATGAATATCAGGATATTATTTTCAATGTGTTTGGAATATATAGGATAACGTTTTTCTTTGGTGGTATATATAGGTTGGGATATACGAGGGTAACTCAAGAGATGGATTTGATCTATCTTTTGTGTTCCCATTTAATTATAGTAATATGTATATTTCATAAATTTGAGATTGAGGAATGAAATTTACCAATGAGTATATGATATTTGAATAGATATGACTTAAATTAGTTAATGAGGCAATAAACATTGCATGAAAGTGGATCTATTATTGTGGTTATTTTTCAATGAAAAGGATTAGAAGGATGAAAGAATGTTTTTATTATGGATGTGTTTTCTAGGTTGTATTATATCATGGGAAAGAATTTTGTGAATTTAGAACAACACACTTAAGAGTGGTGATTTTGTGGGTAGTCTTGACATAATTGGTATTGAAATGAATTGTTGGTAGAGAAAATTTAGGATTAATTTTTTTACTGATATTGATTTGAATTTGTGTATGTTTTTCTATATAATTTCATTATCCTTGGTTATCTTACATACATTTCATGTGATAATAATATTATTGACATGATTGAGTGGTATGGGATACTATGGTAACTTATATTAATTGAGATCAAAAATTATTACAAGGGTTACATATGGTAATATTGGATTAATTGATCAATGAAAGACCATGTATGGGGTGAGTACCAATAAACATGATGATGTTTTTGCATACATTGTTTCCTAGTGTTTGATTAGATTTAGTGGGTTTCCACTTATTTGGATAGTTTAAATTGTGTTCGAAATTACATATCAATTTTTTTCAAAATTATAATAATGGATTTATTTATGTAATAATTAATTGAGTACCGAGGTAGGACAATATTGGAAGTTGAATGTCCAAAAAAACGTGATGGGGATAATAATTATTTTAGCGGGGAGTTTGTACAGATTGAAAACATTATGGATAGTGAATACATAAAGGAAATTACATTATTTGTCATCATAAAATTTTAAATTTTTTTGAATTGGTATTTATGTTACATTATAAGGGTTGTAATTTTTCAATAATATTTTTTTCTTGGATTTGAATGAATTCCCAATAAGTTTTTAGAGTTTTGGAATGAATGTTAGAAAATGGATACATGACATTATAGATTAAATTTAAATTATTGAAGCAAGTAGAACCGTGACAACAATGTTACAGTACAATGAACTAATCTATCTATGCATGTAATGTCTTTAAAATAAGACAACTATTACATTATATTGTAGGTGATGTAAGGCCTCTCTATAGATAAATGAATCACTCCATGAACCATAGTTATATAGCAATCATCGGTTTTTTTGATTGGTTGTATACATCCATGGTTGGTCATGCCATGATCTAAGAGGGATATATTGTGATTTACATTGTTAGGGGTTTTCAAGACCCATTGTGAATAGCATGGTCCTATAATGAATGTAATTATATCACAGTGATTGAAACACTATGTATTTTTAGTAGATCTAGTCCTGTTACTTTAGGGTCTTCCCACCTGGGTTATTGGTTAAATAATGGCCTAGGAGGTGAGTAATTCTACCATATCCCACAACTAATATCTCTAAATTTCCAAATAATGTTATATTTTATTTGTGATTATATTCATGGTATATATGGGTATTATTTCTTGTACTCCATTTTTTAATTCAATCCTTGAATATTCTATTTTCACTGTGTTTAGGAATAGTTTTTTGGTGATGATATCTATAAAACCCTAACAGAAATAATATGAGATGATAGTGATTTTTCTCATCATTATTAGAGGATATAACATGATGAGATACAAATATCTGTTCATATATGTTTATTTGGATTTATTCACCCCAATACTTTTTAACAATTTTAGATTTTATTGGTGGAATTTTCTAAATCATTGAGTTTCATAATTTTTTGGAGAATAATTATGGTTTTGTTTTATGGTGGATGAAACCTTATTTCTAATGATTTCAATTTTTTCATAACACTAGGTTAATTTTTTTGAAATTGTATATTTATTAAATATAATATTTATTCATAAATTATGATAATTAATTTTATTGGGCAACATGGCTATAGATATGAGATAATGTGCTGATATGATAATGGAATCATATTGGACAATAGTGGGAGAGAGTTTCCACTTGTTGAATAATGAAAATAATTATGTTATTTTTATGTGGTCATTTGATCTTATCCAAAGAAAATTTTATTTTCTTTACAACATATGATATATTGTATCACAATTTTTGGTGACCTAAATATTAAATTAATGAAGATTTTTTATAAAAATAATATTACAAGGGATACAATCATGTTCTATGGGAGCTGATATAAAATTGAAAACTAGGCCAACATGATGACATCCAATGGTAAATGTATTGGCCATTTTTTTGATATGAATATATCCTCATGTTTTTTAATCAATAAAAATGGATATATATAGTGGCCATATATTTAGCACCCATATATACATCCTCATACATGAGAGGGGTTATAGTCTGATAAATTGATCGAGTATTCCTTAAATGAAGTGTAAGATAATTTACAACCATTTGGGATTTATGACATGGGAGTGGGTTGTGTGTTCCCCCTACTAGTATATATGTACAAAATTGGTTATACAAAAGGTAAATTTTTTATATTTCGGTTTAGTGGACCATTATATGATGATATAGAATGTATTCTAGGAATTATATTATCTATCTAGATCGATGTATGTATTTCATTCCATATGACATCTTTTGGGTCATAGTATGGACACTATGATGATTAGGGTCACAATTCCCTCCAAGTAATGATAATTTCATTGGAGATGAAATAAGATTCAGGAAACCATTATTGGGAATCTTTGTAGATATATAACACGGAGTACAAATTGGTTTCCCATATGATATACTAACGCTCATTTTGGTTAATATAATGTATTAGGTATTGGTGACATAAAATGATTCCATATAGAACAATGATATATGTTGGGAGAACGATGAGGATATAGTTATGTTGATAAGGTAATTAATTGGGAAAATGATATTAAATATACATGATATGAGATATATGAAGTCAAATTATGTTTACTCTATGTTTTATATATGGGTCTCTTATGATGTCTTACATGGGTATATCTATCTATCCCAAAAAGAAGAAATGTTGAGGATAATTTATTTGGTATATATTATTTAATATTATATGATGAATTCCTAGGGTAATCTATAAGAATTGGTTGTTGATAAACCTATAATGACATGATTAGAAGAATATCTATGATATAGATATTCATCCTGATGTAATGATACATGTATGAAAATCTATTTGATCTTCTTGTTGAGAACAATGTAATAAGATCCCATTTATACTCCACTATATTTATCCATTTTTTATGAAGGATATTGGATTACTATGATACTATGTAGGTTTTAATTGATTGAGATTTATATGATGAGATTTGTAGTATAATCCCATAGATATGTCTATTGACCATGAGAAAATGTGATCATTATGATTCTACATAGTATATGAAAATTAATATTGATACGATGATATACCTAAGAAACTCATAATGACATATCCATTGATCCTTGTATACTGAGTTTAAAAGAATATGTCCTAGGATATTATTGTTGAGCCTAATTTTAATCGACTCCATCTATAATTCATATTACCATGTGTTTATTACTGATACTATGATGTATGAATTGAATGAATCATATGATCCAATTCTTGCATCCGATCCCATGGAGTTATTATGTGTGGTGATTTTCAATAACATTAATATGATTATTCTATTTTTAAAGACACGAACTTCTTCTAGATGAAGTAGGCATGGTTGATCCTTGCTGTTACTTTATATAATGGTTTTTGATAGTGCATGATTCATTATGTGTATATAAAATATGAATATATTTCTTTTAATAATGTTTTATAAATACTATTTCTAGTATACTACTGAGATTTACTCAATCTTTCCATCGGTATCCAATTTATTTGGGTACATTCAAGGACCCCATATTTGAGCGTTCATGTAGGTAAGATGTATATTGTTTCATGGATATTCTAGAGAAGATGAACATAGTTTAGAGATTAAAATTATACCAGAGATGGTGATGGTAGTAGAACCTATTTTATTATTATTTTATTTTTTCATCCATAGGGAGATTAATTGTGATTTCTAAATATAGTAATAAGAATTCTATTAATTATAAAATTTTAATGTTTTATTACATTTAGATTATATAATTATTTGTGATTCAATATTGTCACATTATATTTTTGGGATCTGCAAATATAGTCAATCCACTATAATAAAATTGACACTTTATCCTAGTCAATATCCTCTAGAATACTTTCACACATTATTGAGGAAATATAACACTCCTTGAGTAAATAATTAGAGTGGTCTCTAGTGTTGTCCATTTTAATGGGGAAATCACATTTTATCATTATATTATTAATTTACCAAAATTCTATATCACTTTATGTGATAATATTGTGATTTATGTTTCATGATATAATATTTTAGGTGACAATTTGTGAATAGAATCCACAATATCTATTTTAATGGGATGTTAAAAGAATCCACTCTGTTATGGGAGTAATTCCACAATATGATAATGGTCTTAATAATAATATTTTACATATGAAATTATATTCTATGCTTATGTATGGTACCCATTATATTATAAAATCTATAATATGCCTAAATATTAATTTAAATTTCCATTATTTTTTATATTTTTCACAATATTCTACCCTACCATTCTTAATATTCACATTTTAGGTTGAAAACATTATGTCATGATTCATTATTTATAATCATTTTTTGTCTCTGATCTCTATATGTTAGGTTTATGTACCTTGATTATGTTATCAATCATGTATTTAAATCATAGGATAAGCAATTAATATCTATTATGTTCTCCCCATATTGTGTTTCTTATCAAAAGATTTAATATATTACCATTTTACATGTATTAAAAAACTATATTATCTCTGATATGTCAAAAACATTACAATTATTAATGATTATTTATGGAAGGAAAATATTAATATTTAAAAAATGTGTTATCTATTTATATAATCTATACTTATAATAAATATAAAAATGTAGGGTGCAAGAATATATATCCTTATGAGGTTTGGGTTGTATCATTTCTTCCAATTCAATGGAATGTGTTACCCACCAGGCTTTGGGACATAATTCCCAAGTGGACATAATGATTATTGCAATGGTAAAAAATTCCTAGCTAAAATGACAATAAATATGGTATGAAAATTATCTACTATTTTTTATTATTTAAAAAAGGTGTGTAATTAACTTAAAAGAGACTAATACTATGAAGGTATTAGATATGATTCTTAATTAACAATGTTGTTAATGTTATGTTATAAAAAAATTTGAATAGTTAGTGGGAAATGAAATAAATTTATCTTGTTACGTGGTCAGATCATGTGATACTCCTCCCTCTAGATATGTTTACAGTAGAAAGGTTTTATATGATCTCTATTATATTTATTATTTATTTATAATTCTAATTAAACAGACTGAATAAGGGTCATATTTATATAATTTTATGATCATGTTGTCAATGGGTTGATAATACTTTAGATATATATAATATTATTGTTTTTAATTACCATATATTAGTAATTATATTGTGATAGGGTGATTTTTTAATTAAATATGAAATTTTATTGGATTAATAGTTTCTTTTTATGGTACATTTTTAGAGACACATTGACACATAATTTAGATGGTTTTTTCATATTTGGATATTAGTTATCACACATATGTGAGTTAAATTATTAGTAATAACATTCATGATATTTTTTTAACCATATAACAACATACATATTTAAACTCACACTTGATATTGACTTTTTAAAACATCATTAGTTGAGAAGAATTGATTATTTTTAATATATGTAGTGATTTAAACCTAGATTCTGTGGTTTAGAATGACAACTCTACTGTAATCATGTGATATTGGTAGGTATAGACTCATGGTTTAAGATTTTCAAGACTCATTTTATTTATTCATTACTTTTTATATCTTATATGTTTTCATCCTATGAGTATCACTGGTTTTTTATTCCTATATGACATTGATGCTACACATTTTTATAGTGAGTGATAATTTTATTTATTTATGGAATGAATGAATTTTATTTTTTTTGTTTTCTATGATAATTAATTGATCAATATTTACTCAATTTTTAGGGATATAATTACCAAGAGTGTAAATCATCCCCATAATTAAATAATTTATCTCAATTAGATGAAATACTCCAATATATATAGTGGTCTACATAAGGTATGTGGAACCCAGTTCGGTCACTGATGTAGTGAGAATGATCAATGATATTTTTACATTGTATATAAAACTAGAGTATATGATTATGAATAAAAATTTTATTATAATTTTTTAACAACACTGGGATTTCATGATTTTTTTCAAATAATAATTAATTACCAGATTGCCTGGATTAGATGTTACACCCAATTGAAATGATCGGCAATAGACTTTTGTAATATTATTATGTGAAAATGTTTACATATCCATTGGATTAGAATTCATTATTTTTACTAAATAAATTACGAACAAATATTGTTTGAGTTTCTAAAAATAAATTCATTGGTTATCAAATGGTTATATTTGAAAATGAATTCATTTGAATGAAAAAACGATATATATTTTTTTAAATATTCGTAAACACACAATGTTTCTTATTTTAAAAAATTATGTTATTATATATTTTTGAATTATTTTAATGAAATTAAAATATAATATACTGAGTCATAATTTTTAATTTATTTCTAATGTGATTAGTGTGATTGAAGGATGACTAAATCCAGTTTTACATACAAATATACATTGTTCCAAAAAGGGGTGTGTTGAGTTTTGCACAATAATTAAAAATTTATTATATTATATAAAATAACTATATAATTAAAAATAAATCCCTTATTTTGAATAAAGAGGTTCATTCTTCCAAAATATGTTCTTTTTGGGTATTATTCTTACTGAAAATTCTAAATGTGTATCATCGTGGTATGTTTGAAATAAGAAAAACTGGGTTAAAACAGTTGGATAAGGATGTATAATTTATATTATATTTTCTATTATCCTTGTGGGTTAGTTGAATTTTATAAATAAATTATATATTTCGAAAATATGGTGAAAATATTCCATTTATTATCGATTAAGACTTTTATTTTATTATTATAAAAGGATTAGAACTATATGTAATTATCATGACTTTATGAAATAATATATTTCATTTTATGTATTAATTTAATTTTAATTATGTATCTAAATGTTTTTATTAATAATTAATCTGCATATCATAGTAATATATTTTCTATTTTTTGTTGGTTAACTAGTTACCATAACATCATATAAAAATATATATATATTAATTTAGAAGTAAAAAATATAAATTATTTTAAAAATATAAAATTTTATAAAATTTGGTTGATTTATTTTATTCAAGGACTTGTTCAGATTTATAAAAATTAATAGAGTTGTGGTAATGGTCTATAATTTTTTTTAAAAATATTTTGATGATATTTATTTCAAATTAAATGACTATTTTCAAAATTAACATTAATGATATTTTATCAAATATTATATTTTATTAAATTATTTAAAAATAATAAATAACATGAAACATGAAATGTATTATGATAAATTTTTTATAATTTTTTTTCATGGACATTCATTTTGAAATTTAAACCTTATAAGTAAAATTAAAGCCCATTAAAATAATAATAGGTTTTGTTGCAATAATTGTTATACATGGAAAACGTATTGGTTAAATCAAAACATAATTTTTTAAATGAATCCATATACTATCATAATATAAATTTATTATGATAATTATAAAATAAACCAATTTTTATTCATATTCATGTCTATTTAGAGAGATTAATATGTATAAATACATTACAAATATTTGAATGTTTTAAGAAATTCTATGTGTCTCATTTCACACACTTAATAAAGGACACCCCATATCACTTTTATTTTCGACTACATTATAAATATATCATGAAAAAAAAGAAATTATCATATAAAAATCCTTATATTGGATGAATAATTTTTTATTATTATTAATGGTATATTTCAATACTCTATAATAAGGGATCTATTATAGGCCTAATGAAGAATTGGTAATCATCTTAACCAATTTATTTCAATTATATTTTCCATCAAACGTATATAAATATATTTTATTTTTTATAATTTACTATAATAATTATTCTAGATATAATACATGTAAATATAATTATGTGACCGCTATTCACCACCACACATATCATCAAATGGTTTTTAAAAGTTCCAATAATGTGTATGTGTGAACTAAGACATCAACATAGTGACAAAAATCATATGATTAAACCATCATTAATGTATAGTTCTTATCTTGAGTTTATTTCTTATAAATTAATTTTATTACATTATTATAATTATATAATTATAATACCATATATACCTTCTTAATTTCTAATCCATTTTAAAATTATTACATCATTTTTCTATACATGTGGACTACCACAACCAATAAGTGATCCTATTCACATTCTGATTCATCATTACATGGATTCTAATCAATATCAATTTAATAAACATATAATATCGATATGATAAAAATAATTATTCAGTAGTTTTTAATTATTATTTTTAATTATTTCATTCCAACCCATGAGAAATGAAAACCTTGTCCATGTGTACATAAAACCTACCGACCTGAGAAATGGAGTAATTTATTTTTCTGTCTAAAAAATATATAGTTGATTATATATATGTGTGTGTGATGAATATATATGATAATTATATTATGTTTAAAATGTAGGATATTATGAATCCATCATCCATGTATAAGGATCCAAACATCGTAGACAAAACACCCATTAAATGAATATTTAACTACAGTAAATGATGATTTATTAAATAATTAGTAATAATTGGGCGATTAAATGTTATAGTTGGATAATATATGAAATAATAAGTTTTGAACAGATTTTATTATAAAATTATAATAAATTTATTTTTATTATAATGCTTCTTTAATAACATTTGAGAAAAATTCAACATTGAGATAATATATTTTTCTTACAATTTTATTGTTTATCAAGAATGTTTATGTAGATGAAATTTCATAATCTACCTCTAAATATTTTAACTAATTTTATTATAATCTTATTATTTCTTTATATTGTATTTTTCACTTTATTTTTTTCAATTTTTTAATCAAGTTACCAAAGTAATTTTTTTATATTAAACTGACATTGCTTCCTAGTTCAGTTAGAAATTATATTTTTTCCATATCAATTTTTTCTTATAATATTTTTATGAATGTCAATAATATTATACTATTATTACTAAATGTAATTTTGAACATATATTTATTAAAAATATTTTCAAAATCCTCCATCTTTTCATTTTCCAGTTGTGGTACGATGATTTTTTAAAAAAATGATAAAGAAATATTTTTTAATATAAAAGAAAAAAAAATAAAATTTTATACCATACTCACCACATAATTCATTGATGATTAATTTAGATATTTTTATATTTTTGAAAAATTAAAATGTTTTTTATAATATTTATAACTTTTTTAGATTTTTAAAAATGTGAAATCAAAATGAAATAGTCTACTTTCTTTAAAGAAAATTATATATGATCACATAATGAAATTATGGATTTTATAACATCTAATTTTATTAATTACAATTATAGGTAGATATTATCTAGGGATACAATCATAATTCATTCTCAAGATTCTTTATAATTATAAATATGAGGTCTTAAAACCCTATTTATTTTTCATAGGTTATGCTATAATGAAATTGTGAAATGTTTATGAAACTCATTATGAAAATGGGATATGATATTAGTTGAAATATTTTGGTTTGTATATAACACATGTGAATATATTATATAAAGTTACAGGTGGGTGATGTATTATATGTCATTGTAATTATTTTGTTAAATATTGATATCGAATTAGATAATAAAATAATGAATAGGGAATAAACCCAATTTAACAAGGAACTGTGTCCACTAATATATTATTGGGAAAGATCATTGACTGAGGATATGATGGAAGAGAATGTTTACCCAATTCATTATGATAGTGTTTCCATTTAGACACGAATAAGTAAATTATTTTCATTAATCATGTGTTTGAGTAAAACATTTAAATTTTGGAAATGTTATTCTCTCATGACTCAGGTTATTTGAATCCATTGTAATCCAACTCTTATGATCTTACATTATTGTTGCCACTAATAAATATTAAGATCATTTTTATTAATGGAATGATTTTAAAATACCAAAATAATTTTATATGAACCATATTTTTGTGTTATGATTTTGTAATCACAAATATCTCCCCTGTTTACACTTACTGATTATCTGTGGTCACATTTTATTATGTTTCCTTTCACCATGTAATGAAAAATGTATTTATATATGAAATGTTTAAGAATGGTTGTATTTATGTTAAACATAATGAGATTTGATGTAGATCTCTTAGAAACCATTTTTTATGTTTTCATGTTTACATTTACACAAAACACATATGATTCAATCATAGAACACATAGTCATGTAAAAAATTATCATCAATTATGATGTTATATTTATGTATGAAATCCATGGGTGTCTAATATTCATATCATAGAGTGGTTTCGTTAAATTTGGAAAATATAATGTTTTCTTTTAAAAAGTATAGATATATGTTTATGTGTATGATAAAAAACTAGTGTTTTGATAAGGTAGATTTTATGTTGTTTTATATTATGATTCTTGTTTCTCACACAATTATTTTTTGTTGTTTTGTTGAATGGGAAGAACATGAAAGAACAATGATAAATTATAATGCAATGGATTTTTTTTATAGTCCTCGGGATAATCTAAAGGATATAGTAGGATATAATAAAAAATATTTTTTCTATTAATACAAAATATTGTCAATAAATGAATCAATATGTGTTCCATTAAAAAAGAGGGAATAATGTTGTTTTGAGTCATTTATGAGGAAACATACAAAATATTTTAGTGTGGCTAATAATCCAATAATTTCATAGTAATTAATCAATTTTTTTTCAAGTATATAATTCTGAGAACATATAAATTTTATTTTTGGATTTTTAACTTCTTTATGGTGAAGTATATCAACAGTATAAACATATGAAGAAATCGAGTCTACATGAATAAATTTTTCTATTGGAATTGGTTGAGTTTATCTGAATATTTTAAATATGTACATACCTCATATTATTAATAAAACAATGTAAAAGAATTCCATGATCTATTTCCAAGGTATTATGAATCTATTAGTACCTTTGTATAAAATCTTCCATGAAATATTTGTTATGATTTAGGTATTTTCATCCAATGATAATGTATGGTTCATCAATTCCATAGTGGAATAAATCTATTTCTATTAATGGAATAATGAATATGTGATTTAAACTGCCCTGAATAATTCATTTGATATTATTTCATGGTGTAAATGATTATTGTAGTTACCCATATATATAATAAGTTTGATAAGATAAGAAATATTTAATTCAAAAAAATATAATAATAAAAACCACAAATTTAAGAAGATGATATTTTCATTATTCTCATAGTATGGAAGAAATATATTGTAAATTATCTTAAGGTTTCTAGTAAATGAATTATGTGTGGAAATAATGGTCATATAGAAATCAAGATGTTTTGTAATTGTGTTAAATTATATAATTATTATGAAAATGTACCAAAGAATAAACCACCAATACCCTTTTTATTCAAGTACATTGAGTAATGTAATTATGCTCGATTTTTAAAATTTGAATACTAATGATGATTATCGGTTTCAATGAACTTTTATTGCCATATGAATATGGAAATATCATGAGATCACATTTAATATTGTGGGGTATGATAAAAAAAATATTGAAGTGTATATTAATAGTCCTCATTGAACTACAAATGACTTATTTGACTATAGATCATCATACTAAATTAAATATAAATAATTTTGTTATGGTACCAGTTTAGCTCCATAATTTTTATATTTATATATATAATAATAAAACATATAAATATATAATTATAACACATAAAATATATATCTTCTCATTGATAAAAGACTATTGGAATTTTATTCATGAAAATCAAGTTGTTCTTACTAATGTTGAATTTAATAATATTATGGGTATAGACCACTAATCATTACATAAATTCCATATCAATTCCTAAGTAATTGATGTCCCATCCGATATTCAAATCCTTCCTAATGTAATATGTTATTGAAATTAACAAGGATTGCTTACAATGAAAATAATATTCATTGTATTGGTCATGAAATCTATTCAAAGAATTTTTTATCTTGGATTTTTAGAGAGAAACTCATCATTACATATAATTCTATATCATGGAAATATTTTTAATATCATTCAATATGAGTTTTCTAGTTTAACTCCAAATTTTAATGATTATTTTTTAATAAAACATGTACATAGTCCAATAACTATTTCAATATCTTTATATAGAGTGGTCGTGATTGAGTTAATGTAATTAATAGAGAAAATCCATAAGAATCATGATAAGGGATTCTTTCAGCCAAGTGAATCCCCATGGGGAGTATATAATCCATTTTTTAAAAAATAATGCTATATTAATGAATCATTACAATGATTTTCGATAACTGAGAATGATAACATCAAAGCCTATGAATCCATTTAACCCAATTGATTATTTTTTCAATCATCTTTGGGGATAAAAATATTTTTCCATGATTTATCTTCAATCTAGATTCTATCAGTTCAAGGAAAAGTGAAAATACATACCAAAGATATCATTCCATATAAGGCAGGATAACTATGAATATATAGAGAAACCATATGGACTTATTATTATTCACTATTCGGAAGTATTTATTCGATAGATTCTTCAGTGATTACCATGACCTGTGAGTGGCTATCTTTATATTAGATATTATTAAATATTTAAATAGTATATATGAGTATGAAGATCAATAGAGGATTGTATTCAAGATTATATAAATGAACATTCTATAAGTATAATTCACCTAGTGTGAATATTGGTAATATACTTTTCCATTATTGAATCATATAATTCAATGAGAGGTTATATCGATGGATTAATCTACTATATATGTTATTTAACATTTTCCTAGACCAACCATATTATGTATGATCGTTTTATTTATTGGTTTTTATTGAAATTAGTTATTATTATTTGATAATTTTACAATGTTTTCTAATATAATCACTATGTTTACTCATATAGTTGATAAAATTATTTGGATATATGAATGGGACTAAAATATAATGTAACTCAATAAAATATAATTTAGTGCACTATTTTATATATTACCATAATGTTGAGGAGGGTGTGTACTATATAGAGATTCATTAATGAATGGAATGAGATGCATCATCTTGCACAATGATATGTTGATATCTTATGCCACATTAAAATTAATGGTTCATGGGAAAAAAAATCCCAAGAAATAATTTTGATATAGATAGAATATTATTTCATTAAATATTTAAAGGAATTATATTTTTAGATAATGGTGTGATATATATAAATATCATAAACATTAGAAGATTACATTAAACACGAAATATATGAATATGTTCATGAATAGACATTTGGAGTTGATTAATGATTATGGTATCTTAATAAATTTCTAACATGGGTTATAAAACAACTTTGAAAATTATTTGTCTCAAATGGATCATGCTTTTTTATCTATGATCAAGGTCACATAAGACACAATATTTCATGTTTTAAAAAATGTGGGATTTAAAAATATTAATAGAAGGGAATAAAACAAATCCTAAATGAATTAATGATCAACCATCTATCCATGTAAATGAATATTATTTTAAAAATGAATTTTTAAAACTATAAACGATGGTTAAAAATTCTCATGTGATAAACTGTGATTATGATTGAATTATAAGGTTAAATAATATTTAAAGTGACGTTTAAATATCAAATTGTATATAGTATTGGTTTAGTCCTCATAGTTCATAAATATATATTCATCTTCTATGTATATTGATTAATATAAATCTAAATGATTATTTGTAGTGGAGAGTCAAGGGAGACATATTATAGTGTAACAATCTCAATTACTTGTATATAAGAATGTCATGTATGAGAGATTAAAATATGTGGGGATGTTACAATTACTACCCATGCCTAAATGGAAATTTGAAATAATCTACATGTATATCATTGTTGGACAAACCTTTAAAAAATAAAAGTCATAATTATATTTGGGCTGTATTTGATATCATAAAAAATTCAATATATTTTATTTCCTTTAGTGAATACTTCTATATTGATCATCATTCCATTATATAAATAAATTTATATGTAATGATTCATGGACTACTACATCCAACTGTATCTCTATGGGATAAGATGTTTAACTCAATGATCATGAGATGTATAAAAACAATATGGGCTCAGAAATGTTTTTTAGTACTTCTTATCATCCAAAAAAGGTTATTAGTCAATGATAATGATTCAAACCCTATGAGATATGTTGATATAATTTTTTTATATATTTTAATGGTAGTAGGGAATCAAAACCTACATATATTTGAGCATCAATTTTACAATATCATTAAATCTAGTATTTCCATGGATCCTTAGGAATCATTATATGTAATGATTTGTAGAACACCAATTTAATAGGATGATGATGGTGAATGAAAACTGTTCGGACTTAATATATCTATGTAATAAGATGGGGACTTCAAATACAATCAACAAAACATCTAGGAAACATAGAGTTGATTGAAAATTTATTCTAATAATAATTGGTGAAATATAGAATTTGATTTTAGGGATATGGTATTCTAATATATTTCTCCCTAGTTAAGAGATATTTGAGTCTAAATTATGGGAAATCGTACTAAAAAGTATATTTCCATTTGATATACCTAATCAATAGGAAAATATATCTTCTCACTTGGTGACACCACCTATCCTAATTTAAATTCATGATGTGATACTTGTATCCTTTTTGAGGAAGTACAAAACCAATCATTCACATATACTAATCTTATAGGATGTACTGATGATACATAATATTTCCAATTAGGAATAACTTGTATAACTCATAAATAGTAGAGATAATAATCAACAAAATATGACTAATCATATGGTAAAATATCTCTAAAACATTGATAAATTCATAGTGTCTATGTGGAAAACTGAGGATGCGATGAAATAAATATATGATGAATTCTTTATGTGTGAGTGATGGTATTTTAAAAAACAAATTATTTTTTAGGTGGTTGAATATTACACCATATTATTTTAATATATTTCTATTAAAATAAATTTTACTTTTTAGATAGTTATTTCTATGAACAATCATGTCTAAGAAAATCAGGATATAATAATGGAATATAATTAGGTTATTGTTATCACCATGTCATTGTATTGAATAGTATAAATAAGGTTTAGAAATTAATGAATAAAATATTTCATACATATGTATAAAATAAAAATATGTGATATTAGTTGATTAGGAATGGAAATAAATGCGGATGAATGTAAATATATATGTTTTTGTAAAAAATTGATTATGAATACAATTTTATTTAATTTCAATTAATTATATTAATATATATTTATTAATTATTATAATGAAATTAAAATATTGATTATTGAATTAAAAAATTTAAAATCAATCAAATTGTTTTTATTTGGCATATAAATATAATAAATAATGTTATCTATAAAACTATGCATTTTCCTAAAACATGTTTTGTTACATTTTTCAAAGTTATTATAACATGAATTTATACCAATTAATTTAATTTATATTTTAAAAATTTATACCATATTTATAAACAATAGGTTTCTAATTTTATAATATGATCACATTTAATTTATAAATTTTAAATT
The DNA here is from genome assembly GCA_963277665.1 of Viscum album. Taxonomy (NCBI): domain Eukaryota; kingdom Viridiplantae; phylum Streptophyta; class Magnoliopsida; order Santalales; family Viscaceae; genus Viscum; species Viscum album. The sequence continues at coordinate 370,535,279 of OY728142.1, read as the reverse complement.
TTAATCAAGGTATTATTTCTCATCAGTAATAGTGAAACAAATAAATCCTATTTAATATATTCAGATTAGGAATTAAATTTTTCCTAAAACAGAATTTTTCATATTGGATGTCTGTAATTCGACTAAAAACAGACACATATTTTCAATTGAAAAATACTTTTTCAATTTACATTTACTATACCAATTTTATTATATTGTGAAAGAAAAAATAAAAAATATAACTTGATTTAAATTAAAACGATAGTATTATATTATAATGATAAAATGGGGATAAATTTGGCTCTAAATGTATATTGGGGTTATGATTTAATTTTTATATTAGATCTTAATTTTAGCTTTTTAGTTTGTAAATAATTATAATAAATTTTTATGAAACACCAATAAAATATTTATTCAAATAATAAAAATATAGAATAATTTATGTTTGAAATATTAAAGGTAAAACTATATTGGTGAATAAATATTATTCATCAAATATATAGATAAAAATAAAATATTTTGAATGATTAAAAGATATAAATTATAATTTATAATCATCATGAATTTCATTAATGAAAGTGTAAATAAATACTTTCTTAAATGTAATTAATGATATTTTATGATATATACCATTGTAGAAATTTTTTAAAGATTATACAAATAAATAAAGGGGACAAGTATGATGATAAATGGCCTAAAATTTAATCTGTAGACCATTTATGATTAAATCATTTCCATATATTAAATATCATAACCAATTAATATTAAAAGAGTTGCTTCAACAACTATGGATAAAATTCATTAACTCAGGTGTAAACCAAAATATACATTTTGAAATGAAATAAACACCAATATAAATTTTAGTGGTTGATTATATATTTACCAAATTATTATTTAATTCAATTAATGGAAATTTATATCATTATACATGAGAATGATATAAATTATATTAAAATTGTATATTTAATTACAAGAGTGTTATTCCAAACATTACATAAGGACATGAATTCACTCTGGTGTGTACACCTCTGTGAAATATATAGATAAACCAAAAAAAGTAACCAATTCTCTTTAAAACATCCCTATAATCAATTAATATTGTCTTACCTTCGTAAATAACATTTTAGATTATTTTATAGTAGAACTAAATTATGACTACTGAATATATGATAATCATCTTACACTGGAAATTTTAATTTATTCCCCAATATACTTAATCTTATTATTTCCTATTAATCATAAAATAGTAATGAATTTGCCCCAAAAATGGTAAATTACTATTATTATTGATGATCAAGAATCCAACATATATTCGATATAATTGGAAGTGAATGGAGAACTCATTTTTATGCAAGGACTGCCGCCTCCACCTAGAGATAAAATTAAATTTAAAGCAACATCATTCATGGAAAATAGTTATGATGGGATTGTTTTTATTTCCATATTTTTATGTAATATTAATGTTTTTTAATTATAATATCTTATATATATATATATTTATATTTACCTACTAATCCATTAGAATATTATAATGGAACATATGAGGATGAGTAGACTACAACCTCCATGAAGTGTTGCTATTAATTTTTTATTTCCACTATACGTAGATGATAATAAAGATAAATTTAATTTATATATATAATATATATGATATAATTATTATTTTATAAAGGTAATGTATTATTTTCATTAAATTTTTTTCAATCCATTGGAAAGTGAGATTCGAGTACATGGATAAGTATGGTCAACTATCTCAATAATGGTTTAATTCATTTTTCTATATATACATTTTTGGATGATTCTAATTATATATATTTTTAATATATATTATGTTTATATCACCTTTATCATTTTGGTTATGAAATTACCATGAATAAATATAATTTAATTGAACATAACAATAGAAAAAACCCTCAAAAATGAAATAGTTAAAGCTTAGAAACAATGATGTTTATGATGAATTCTTATTAAATGGCTGTAGAAATGTTAAAAATTGAACATATATTATATTATATGTATGTTAAAAATTATCATTTTATTGAAGTATAATAAATTAAAAAATATCATATTTGGATTTATTTAAATTTTATTATATTCAAACTTGAGGGAGGGGGTTTATGTTACAATCTCATTGATTATCATGAATGTTTTTATTATGTTTTAGATGATGAAATTTTATAACCTACCTATCATTAATAACATAAAATATATTATATTTCTTTCATAATATTAAATGTTTTACTCCCATTTCCATATACATAGTTGTTCAATATACTGAGTGATATTTTTATGGAAAATAGACATTATATTACTCTTCAACAGATATTACAATTTTTTCAATATATATTTTTTCCAAATTTATTATCCAAAAATAGTTTAATTTTATAAAAAATATTATTGAAATGACATTTACCGATTATTAAGATTAATTTTTTTTATAATTAATATTATTTTTTTTAAGTACGTGTTTTTTTATTTTTATCAAAATTGAATGGAATATTTATTTCATCTTACAAGACACAAATAGAAATAGCTGCATAAAGACAAAACTATGCAGTGAGGATTAATTTAAATGTTTCCAATTATATTTTTAAATTATTTATTTTCCTTAATATATGTTCTACATTTAAATCTTAAAAAATTTACTTCAATATAGAAATGGTATTATCCTGATGAAATTTTCAAAGATGTCTTTTAATTGAATTTATTTATAACTTCAAGGGATTCTACTTATATTCAACTAATGATATGTTCGAAAGATACCATGAGTATTTTTTACCTGGTTATTATGATGAATATGAAATTCTTATGTAACCAATTTATTTTCCATTGAATTTTCTATAATTTTTTACTGACATGTTTATAGGAACTGTTTAATTTCTATTGGTTATGATATATGATGAATAATTTATGTTCATACGGAACTCATATAATTTTATTAAATATTAATGAGAATGAGGTCCTAGAATAATATAAAAAACATATAAATTTGGTAATAATGGATATTTCGTGAGATAATAATTACTATAATTGAGTGTGATCAAGTGATGTAAGGGACATTTTCTATTGTGATAGTCATGGGTGTGTGGTTTTACTAAGGATACTATTAAATGGGGTGTAAAAAATAATCATTTATTAAAATCACTGTATTAAATATGAATATGGAATACATTTTATATTCTTATATATATTCAATAATGATATTATTTATTTTGTTGTTAGGAACTCTTGACTCATGTTCATTTATTCTTTTATCATTCCTGTCTTGTGAAATGATAATCATTATACTATGTGTAACACCCCGAGATTTTATGGGAAATATTCTCTTTAATTTTTTTATATCTTATGTTGTATGCAAGACCAAGATTATATTGTGCTATACGCAACACCGTATTAGCTTTCAGTAGACACAAACACTATTCTTGGCTTGTGTTGCATGCAAGAGTGACTTTCCTCGATAGTGTGTGTTGTAAGCCATACCGAGTTTCACTAAACAATGATATATTGTAATAAAATTATTATTAACGAGAAATTATGAATAGGATTAAACACATTTTTTATTTTATAAAAATATCATTCATCTTACACATATTCTAGAACATGGTATGAGAACAAAATAAATGTTTTGGGTAAAATAAGTAGTTTTCAAAAAATGCAGTTCTGCCAAATTATGATAGAGAACCGACATTAAATCTAGTTCTTGACATGTTTATTAGTTCAAATTCACAAAATAAAGTTATTCATTTCATTATGTATACAAATATTTACTTTGGATAGTATTTTAAAATATTTCTATTAACTTTCATATTTTAATAAATAGTAATAATACGCTAAGTTAAAATTAAAAATCAATTTTTTCATCAAGATAATTTATACGGTAAAATTACGATATTTAATGGTTTTAAATTATAAATAGAATATATTTTTACAATTTAATATAATTTATGTAATTATCATTAATTTTACATTGAATTCATAGGTAAAAACATTTCAATATTTTTCAATGTTTTAACTTTTAAAACCCATTTTCTCAACAATGGGATTAATTTTAATTTAATTACTGCATCATCTATGATTTGAATTTGGAAAAATGGATTAAATATTTTTAATCAAGAGGTTCAAATTTTTTAAATTGATAACTTTTATTTTTAGGCATTATGAATAGTAACTACAGAAAATTTTATTTACTGATGTTAAAAATAAATCAGGTAATTAAGGTTGAAAACAATATTACAAAATTACCATAAAACCTTCAAAAAATTTATTGGTTGAATTAATGTAGTCTCATATAACCTAAGGGTTGTAATATATTTATTTCATGGAATTTTGTGCATGAAAATGATGTAATTATTTTTAAAACCAAATAAAGTGACAACATGTCACTCTCTTATATCTTATAAGTTTAATATTTTTTGTTTGCTGATAAACTTCATAAAACATAAAAAATAAATATTCTCCACAAAGATATAAAAATTATATACATCATGTGAATTTTTATAATTTTTAAAGATGAAAAAATTATTATTAACGATGACACAATTGTGATGTGTAAATTATTTTATTGATTAAAATATTAAATAAATATTTTTAAAAATTTTATATTAAATATTATATTAAATATTTAATGTTCATCACGAATTTTCTAGATAAATATGACATTTTATAAATCTATTAAATATTTTGGTTCAAATATCTCCTCTGTCTGGATTTAATATAAATTCAAATAAATGAATAATGTCAAATTTGACAGTATTTTTATTTTATAAAAATAACATATTATTAAATTTTTTAAAAATCAAAAAAATATTTAAAAATATAAATTGATATTTATATTGTCGAAAATTTCATAATTTATCCAATTATGTAAAATTCACATTACATAAGAAATTATTTATAATAATTTAAAATTTAGAATATTATTACAACAAATAAAAATAAATATATTAAATAAGGATAAATCATGTAGATAAGGTTTAAAATAAATAACTAAAGTTTATATATTGTATTTTTTGTGATATTACAACCCTATCACATCTAATATTTGAATTTGAGTCATTTTGGATGTTTTTATGTTGGGTTTGGGTTTATTATAAATTGATATTTTAGAGGTTTCCAAAAGTTCCCCTCTCTTTTCTTATAAAAGGGAATCTCCTTTCTCTCCTCTTAAAAACATTTTGAGCCTTCAAGCTCAGATTAAACATGTCCATTTATCTTCTCCACGTCCATAGAAATATACTAGAGGTCTTTTTTTTCTTCAAAGACCATATTTAGTGCCTTATGAGGATGTTTAGAAGAGCAGTGTCGAAGAATATGTAATATCCTTTACTGATTCATTCAAGTTTATTTATTCTTCTACTTTCTCTTATTTAGTTGTTTCATTATAATGTAATAACATCATTATAAATAATATACTGATATGTTATTATAAACATGAAACAACCCTATTTCACCTACTGTCTATTCTACGAAAAAAAATCATCGTGCATGTGTACGTACAACTTACCATCTCAAGGCCATGGTGTAATCTGTTTTTCCACCACCACCTTACATAGATGGGTATAATGGTGGAAATAATAACTATATATGATTACTATAACATAATACTAATTGCTAAATATTATATCATCCACTCCAATTTCATTCCATTATTATGGGAATGATATCATCGCTCGTGCGTACGTACAGATTACCGTCTCCACGATGCGTTCAGATCCATTCTCAATGTTAACCATGCTTGAATCATTATAAAGTATATATAATATGTAATCATGAAATATATTAAATAATAATTATAATGTATATATATATATATCTGTGTGTTTGTGTCATTTACTTCCATTCAATTTAATAAGGAAACAAAAACAGTGTTCATGCGTACGTATGACCTACCGTCTCCACGAATGGTGTATTTAATTCAATTTATCGATCTATTATATATATATACTATGAAGATATATTATATATAACTCATGTATTACATTCTAGTATTATGTAATCATGATCTAAGTAATACTATTAATAATTACAAGTCAAAACACGTACGATGAATCAAACGATTTTACCCAAAACGCTGCTTTAACAAGGAATTGAAAAATGAAAGGATAATATAAAGTCGTAAGTGAATCATATATGATATAATAAATATTATTATGGTTCTAATTCAAGTTAATAATATGTTTAAACCAACTATACATGAGTCATGGACACATACAGAAGAAATTGGACATAAGTTAATGGGTAATTATTCCAATCTCGTTCTAATCAGAGATTGTTTATTCATAAGTATTTACTGGGGTTATGTTTATCATATATGTACATGTTTTCTCAAAATGTTTTCAGAAAATGTTTATTATTATTCCATTTATGTTTAGATGTATTTTTATTCTTTTATTATTTTTACCACAAGGTATGGAAGGAATCATTGTTTTGTTTACCATTCGAGGTACTTTTTGACTTTTCCTGCAAAAGTACAAGGAGAGTGTTTTTTTATCATATACATGAGGAACAGATTCTTACGGGTTTATAAAGCCTTATTTTTATGAATCATACTCTATAATATTTCATTATTATTATAAAAAAACCTTTTCTTTTAAGATTTCCTGGCATTTTGTGAAAAGAAAATGATTTTGAAGAAGAAAGGATATTTTCCATAGGAATTCATTTCAAGTGTTTTATCAAAATTATTTTCCATCTAAGATGAAATTATTTAGTATATTTATGTTTCAAGTATAATTTCCCTATTTTATTACATGGTTTCATTTTTCTTAGGATGAAATTTTATCCTTTTGTTTTATATGGATTATGTTATAATGGGATGATGTTTATTAAATCCATTATATTCATTCGGTTATGAGGAATGATTTATTTTTATTTTGTGGCACACGTAAGAAAGATTTAATTTTGAGTTGGGTGGAAATTATAACCCCCTCAAATACATTAGGTAATTATTTATATCTCATTAGATAGACACAACTAAAATGGAAAGTAAATCTGGATCAGAATTACATGGATGGAATGGCAAGTAAACCCGATTTAGTAATGGACTTTGTCCATTATGATAGTCTTTGAAAAAATACCTTGGATACTATGAAAATCATATCATATTATTAATTGTTTTCCAAAATTACATGTTTTATTCCCATGATATTTTATCATGATAAATTTTCCTTTCTGATCTATGCCTTATGTACTGCGAGGATTTTTGTCATTACTCAAGTTCTAAGATCATGTTTTTATGTTCAAATGATTATTGATTGTTTTATGTTCTCCATGTTTACTCTTACTGAGCATTTGAGCTCACACTTTTTATTTTTTATTTTCCCTAGGATATATGTAATGGTTTTAAGTAAAAAGGGGAAGAACTTATGGGAGATGTTGAAGATATTTCACCATGATTAGAAGATTTTGTTCAGAGTTTCCAAAGACACTAAAATGTTACGGTCCATGGGTGTCAGTTTTTGTTATGTATAAATTATTCTAAAAAAGTAATGTAATGTATATATATGTCAAGCTTGGTTATATACATTTCGTATCAACAGAAAGGTTTAGTTAAACTTTAGAAACTAGGATGTGAAAATATTAGTGAGATCCCTATAGGAATTTATAAGGTATGTATAGGGATATCCGTGAGGTTAAGTTTGGGTTACAACCCAGAATTATGATAAAAATCATGAATAACCTTTGATTAAACCTCAGATGTTAGAGATTAAAGGTACTACATCTTGATTATGTTGTTCTATTAGTATGATTTTTTCCTCTCACGATATTCTTTTTTGGTTTTAGATAATGGCAGGAACCCGAAGGAACCCTGTTAATGATCAATGCACTAACAAATGAAATGATTGTCCTTCTGAACAACCAAATGTTATGGGAAATGGAGTGAAAAATCTTATTGATATACTTACACAAGCTATCAATTATTCTGGACTTCAAAATGAGCAGAGAAAAGAACAATATTCTATTGAGTCTTTCATGTGGCATAATCCACCTTCTTTCTGTGGGTCTTCTGATCCACTTGTTGCTGAACATTGGATCGATACAATTGAAAAGATATTTTCTATACTTCACTCTTCAGAACATGAAAAATTTATTTTGTCTGTTTACAATTTAAGTGGTGAAATAGACCAGTTGTGGTTTCTAATTTAGTATACAAGGTCGTAAGATGAAAATGATTCCATGGAATGTGACGAGTTCAAGAACATTTTTTTCAATAAGTACTTCCATTGTATTCTTCAAACAAAGATGATAAATGAGATCCATGAGCTTAATAAAGAGGATGATTAATCTTTTTTTATATACGAAGATAATTTTACAAGGCTCACAGGGTATGCATCTGGATTTATCATCCAACATGAAAGTGAAGTTGATTTATTATTCAGTGTCTTAAAACAAAGTCTTCGAATTAAATTAGCTATAAGAGACTTTTGTATATATGAATAGATTGTGCTTTGTGCTATCAATGTAGAACTAGCTGCCTTTGTTATTTATCAATAACATGGTTTTGACAAGAAATTAAATATCATGTTCAAGGATAAATCTCAAAACTATAGGGAAAAGAAGAAAAATGTTTCGTTATGCTCAATGTGTGGAAAAAATAAAGGTGGAGATTGTATTAAAGGGACTATAAAATGTTTTAAGTGCGTAAAAGATAGTCATCAAGAAGTTGAGTGATGAAGTAATGGTAAAAATTAATCTAATGATTTTAATAGGGAAATACTATAGAAAATGCACCACCAACACTTGAATGCTACCGGTGTAATTAAATGGGGCATTATTCTAATAAATTCCCTAATTCAACAATTAATGATGATCGACATCGAGAAAATCATAAGGAAAATGGCCAAGATATGTCACATGAAATCACTATTGGCGATGTTGAATATGACAATGAAGTGGTGGAATCTCATTTAAAGTATCATGGAATTTTGGAATGCATATGTATTAGTTTATTATGGATTTTAAAAATTATATGGTATGAGTATCTTGGAAAAGTGATTTAAATATTTTTGGATTGGAGATGATATGCACATAATGAAGGTATAAGGAGAAAATAATATGATGGATATTATTAATGAGATCAGGACTGATATAAAGACAAAGTTATGTTATGATTTGAGTGTATATAATTATTTGGATTTTGGTATGTGGAAAGAGTTAACATTTGACAACATTCATGTATTCACTAAGGTTCATTGGTAATTCTTGTTGCAATAATTCATGATTAGGGTATTCACATGTTTGGAATGTGACCAACAAGATATATGTTATTATATATGGGGGATAAATGATGGTATTCATAAGCTTGTTATATGACCTTTCTAGTAATATTTTTCTTATTACTGTTAGTGTGGATAGAAGTATTTTGGATAAGCCTAAAGGGTAGAATAGGGTAAGTTAAACATCTGATAGTATCGTTTAACTCAAAGACCTTTTTTCAATATTATTTATGAAATTTAATAATAGTGTAGATTTGGAAAAAGGACAAGCCATAGGGCGGGCGACAAATCGTCATGTCAGACAAGGTTATGGGAATCGAACCCCCCACCAATGTGTGACATGCCATTATCACATACCACTGGCTTACAAGAAGTCCCTGGTAAGTAGAAATTAATTTTATTTTATTAAGTGGTATGATATATGAAGTATAATTAAATTTTTGGAACCATATATGATTAATGTCACCATATATGGACTTATTTATATTTAATAACATTTGCTAACATTTTATTTGAGATAGATGTAATGACCCATCATTATATCAGATGACCAGATAACACTTCATGAATGAAAAATTCATCTTCATTTCATTTAATAAGAGATGAAGTGGAAATTTTTCATGGAATGACCAACAATGATATTACACTAAAATCAAGTAAGTATTTCTCCTTATGAAAAAATTCATCAAATTTAGGGAAATGATATTTGAACCCAAAAATGTTGTCCTATTACCCTCATATCTGATGAATTAGATGTTACCTTATATCATAAAAAATTTAGGGCTTTGTGATTGTTGGAGTTTTCATAGCCATGTTCTCTACCACTCTACATCAAAACATGATGGTTAGATTTCTCTTCTATATCCATATTCTCACCTATATTATTTTATGTGGAAACCCAATGATTAGTTTCATTGGGTATCCATTATGTATCTAACATTTATTTTTAAAATAAAGTTTTAGTATTTGTTTTTACAATGTGGGTTTATAGGAAAGAATCTTTAATGTAGTAAACGATTTATAACCCCGATGAATTTCGAGGGCGACATTCATTTTAAAGAGGGTAGAATGTTACACCCTGATATTTTATGAGAAATATTCTTTTTAAATTATTTGATGTCTTATGATATATGATACACCAATATTATCTTGTTCTATACACAACAAAGTATTATCTTGTAGTATACGCAAACACTATTCTTCACTTGTGTTGCACACAAGAGGACCGTCCTCAATAGTGTGTGTTGTATGCAATACTGGGTTTCACTAAACAATGATATATTGTTATAAAAATATTATGAACTAGATATTATGAATAGTATTAACCATATTTTGAATGTTATAACAATATAATTAATTTTACTCATATTATAGAACATGGTATGAGAACTAAATATATTTTTCGGGTAAAATAAGTATTTTTAAAAAAATGAATTTTTACCACATTTTGATAGTGCACCACATTAAATATAGTTTTTTGACATGTTTATGAGATAATTTTGAAAAAATTAAGTTATTCCTTGAAATAAGTATACAAAAATTTACTTTGAATTTTTTTATATATATTTCTGTTAACTTTCATATTTTGATGAATAGTAAACATACGCTAAAATTTATTTAAAACACATTTTTCATAAAGGTAATTAAAATAGTTAAATTATAAAATTGAATGGATTTAATATATAAATAGAATATATATTCTTACCATTTAATATAATTTAAGTCATTATCATTACATTTTCAATAAATTCATATGTAAAACATTTCAATCTTTTGCAATGTTTTAACATTTAAAACATGATTTCTCAACAATGAAAATGAATTTAAATTAATTAATGCATATTATACGTTTTTAATTTGTAAAAATGTATTCCATATTTTGAATCAGGAGGGTTAAATTTTGTAAATAGAGAACTTTTATTTTTAGCCATTATGAATAGTAACTATGGTAAATTTTATTTACCACAGTTAAAGGTAAATCAGGTAATTAATGGTAAAAATAATATTATAAAATTACCCTAACACTTGCCAAAATTATATTGGATGAATAAAAGTCGAGCCATATCACCTATGGTTTGTAATGTATTCATTTCATGGAATTTTGACCATGAAAATGATGTAATTATTATTAAAACCAACGAAAGTGAAAACATGTCACACTCTTATATCATATAAGTGAAATAATTTCAATTTGGTGATAAATTTCATAAAACATGAAACATAAATAGTCTCTAGAAATCTAAAAAATTATCTATATCATGTTATTTTATTTATAATTTTTAGGGATTAAATAATTACCATGAATGATGACACAATAGTGATGTAGAAATTATTCTATTGATTGAAATATCAAATAAATGGTTTTAAAAATATTAAAATTAATATTATATGGACTATTTAATGTTCTACATGAACTTTATATATAAATATGAAATTTTATGAATCTATTATATATTTTCGTTCGAATATATCCTCTGTGTTGATTTAAATTAAAATCAAATAAATGAAGAGTGTCAAAATTGACACTATTGTAATTATATAAAAATAACATATTATTAAATTGGTTAAAAATAATGAAAATATTTAAACATTATAAATTGAAATTTATATGGTCAAAAAGGTAATAAAGTATCCAATTATGTACAATTGACAACACATCCGTAATTATTTATAACTATTTAAAATTTAGAATATTATTACCACAAAAAATTAAATAGATTAAAAAAGGATAAATCAAGATGATATAGATTAAAATAAATTCCCGACGTGTATAAATTTTATTTTTTTGATTATATTACACCCCTATATCATCTCATCATTGAATTTGAGTCATATTGGAAGTTTTTAAGTGGGTTTTGGGTTTAATATAGGTTAATATTTTAGAGGATTCCAAAAGTGCCCCTCTCCTCTCTTATAAAAGGGCACCTCCTCCCTCTCTTCTTCAAAACATTTTGTTCCTTCTATCTCAGACATAACCTATCCATTTCCCTTCTACACTCCCCTAGAAACATACTAGAGGTATTTTGTTTCTTCAATGACCATCATTAGTTCCCTATAAGAGGTTTAGAAGAGGCGCATAGAAGAAGAGGTAATATCCTTTACCAATTATTTCAAATTTATTTATTCTTCTACATCCTCTCCATTATGTGTTTAATTAAAAAGTAATTACATCAGTAAAACCAATATATTGATATATTATTATAAATATGAAACAACCCTATTTCACCTTCTATTCTTCCTACGAAAAATTAGATCACCGCGCGTGCATACGTACGGTGTACAGTCGCCACGTCGTGATGTAATCTGTTTTTCCACAACCACCTTACATTGATGGGTATAATCGTGGAAATAATAAATATATATGATTTTTATAACTAAATACTTATTATGAGATATTATATCATCCACTCCAATTGTATTAAATAATTATGGAAATGATCCTATTATTCATGCGTACGTACAGATTACCATCTCCACGATGTCATGAGATTCATTGTCCATGTTTACCATTTAACATTGAGTATAAAGTATATATAATAAGTAATAATGAAATATTTGACATAAAAATGCTACATGTTATATATATATCATTTAATTCCAGTCAATTTAATAAGGAAACAAAAACATCATTCATGCATACGTATGACCTACCATCTCTATGAACGGCGTATTTGATTCCATTTATCAATCTATTATATATATTTACTATGAATATATATTATATAAAAATAATTTTTTAAATTATGGAAGTAATTAATCATGATCTATATAATCACATGAAAAATTAAAAGTCAAAACACCTACAATGAATGAAACGATTTTACCCAAAACACTGCTTTAACATGGAATTGAAAAATGAAAGGGTAATATAAAGTCACAAGTGAATCATATATGTTATCATACATATTATTATGGTTATGATCCATGTTAATAATAGCTTAAACCCATTATACCAGAGTCTAGGACATATACGAAAGAAATTGGACACAAGGTAATGGATAATTATTCCAATATCATTTCAATTCAAGATTGTTTATTCGTAAGTATTTACAGGGGTTATGTTTTTCATCCATGTCCATGTTTCTCAAAATGTTTTCATAAAACATTTACTATTATTCTAGGTATATTTAAATTAATTTGTATTATTTTATTACTTTTACCACATGGAATAGAAGGAATCATTCTTTTTTTTACCATATGAGGTATTTTTTGACTTATCCACCAAAAGTACGAGGAGAGGGGTTTTTTTATCTTATATTTCCTGAACATATTTTTATGGTTTTAAAACGCAGTATTTTCATTAAATTTACTCTACAAGATTTCAAGATAATTTTCAACATAATCCATTTATTTTAAAATTGAATTGCATTTTGTTAAAAGAAAATTATTTGGAAGAAGAAAGGATAGTTTCCACAAGAATTCATTTCAAGTGTTTTATCAAAACTATTTTACATCTATAATGAATTATTTAGTATGTTTATGTTTCAAGTATAATGTCTCTGTTATTTACATGCTTTTATTTTTCTTATTATGAAATTAAATCCATTTGATTTATATGGATTATGTTACGATGGGATGATGTTAATGAAATCTATTTTATTCTTTGGGTTATGATAAATGATTAATGTTTATTTTGTGCCACATGTAAGAAAGATTTCATTATGAGACGGTTGGGACCTATATCTCCTTCCAATTCATTGGGTAATGATTTATATCTCATAGGATAGACATTGTTGAAATGAAAAGTAAATCTGATTCAGTAATACATGGTTGGAACGACATGAACACCCAGTTCTATAATGGACTTTGTCCACTATGATAGTCTTAGCAGCAATGCCTTCCCTACTATGGAAATCATATCTTGTGCATAATGGTTTTCCACAATTACATGTTTTATCACCATGATATTTTTACATGATTAATGTACCTTTCTGCTGTACGCCTTATGTACTTCCATGATTTATTCCACTACTAATGTTTTATGTTTATTATTTATGTTCAAATGTTTATGGATTCTTTGATGTTGTCCATGTCTACCCTTACAGAGCATTTGAGCTCACCCTTTTTATGTTTTATTTTCCCTAGGATATAAATAATGGTTTTAGGAAAAAAATGGGAATAACTCATGAAATATGATAAAGATCTTTCTCAATGATTAGAATATTTTGTTCCGAGTTTCCAAAGACACTAAAATTTACGGTCCATGGGTGTGTGTTTTTTTAGGTATAATGTATTCGGAAAAAAGTAGTGTAACATCCATGTACGTCATTCTTGGTTATCTACAGTTGGTTTTAGAGGAATGGTTTAGTTAAACCTTGGAAACTAGTATTCTAAAACATTAGTGAGATCCATAGAGGAATTTCTATATTATCTATAAGGATTTTTGTAAGGTTAAGTATGGGTTACAACCTAGAATTATGATAACGATCACGAATAACCTAAGATTAAACCTAATGTGTTAGAGATTGAATGTACTCCCCCTTGATTATGTAGTTCTAATTGTATGGTTTTTTCCTCTCACACTATTCTTTATGGGTTTTAGATAATGGATGGAACCTGAATGAATCATGTTAATGATCGATGCACTGGTTAATAAAATGATTGTCCTTCGGAACAACCAAATGTTATGGGAAATGGAGTGCAAAATTTTATTTCTATACTTACACAAGGTAGGAATCATTCTATACATCCAAATGATAAGAGAAAAGAATAATACTCTATTGAGTCTTTCATGAGGTAACATTCACCTTCTTTCCATGGGCCTTCTAATCCACTTATTGCTGAACAATGGATCGGTACCATTGAAAAAAAATTCCATACCTCACTGTTCACTACATTAAAAATTCCTTTTGGTTGTATACTATTTAAAAGGTGAAGCAGATCATTGGTGGACTCTAATTATGTATACAAGTCCCTAAGATGAAATTGAATCCGTGGAATAGGGCGAGTTCAAGAACATGTTTTTCGATAAGTACATCCCACATATTTTTTGAACAAAGATGTAAAAAGAGATATTTGATCTTAAGAAAAAGGATGATGAATCTTTTGGTATATACAAAGATAATTATACAAGGCTTTCAAGGTATGCATCTGGATTTATCATCCAACCTGAAAGTAAAGTTTATTGATTATTTAGTGGCTTAAAACCAAGTCTTTGAAAGACATTAGATATAAGAGACTCTTGTATCAATGAAGAGATTGTACATTATGCTATCAAGGTAGAACTGTATGTTGGTGTTACATATCCATCTCATGGTTTTGTCATGAAACTAAATATCATGTTCAAGGAAAAATTTCAAAACTATGGTGAAAAGAAGACAAATTTTTCGTTATGCTCAATGTGTGGAAAGAAGCATGGTAGAGATTATCTTAAAGGGACTAGAAAAGGATTTAAGTGTGTAAAATATGGTCATAGAGTGGTTGAGTGATAATGTAATGGGAAAAGGGTTTCTACTGATGTGAATAGAGAAATATTACAGAGAACACACCACTAACACTTCAATGCTACAAGTGTAGGTAAATTAGGCATTATGCTAATAATTACCCTAATCCAAGGATTAATGATGATAGACATCAACAAACTCATAAGAAAAAGGACCAAGGTAGGTCACATTCATTCATGATTGGTGATGTTGAATATGAAAAAAAATGGTGGAATTCTTATGTGTTTATGTTACAGGATTCCAAAATAGTGTTCTGTAATATTATTTATAGAATCATGGAATGTGGGAATATATATGTATTAGTTTATTGTGTTTTTCAATAATTATATTGTACCAGTAACAATGATAAGTGATTGAAATCTTTTTGGAAAGTGGATGATATGTCCATAATGAATGTATAAAGAGAAAATAATATGATGGATTTTATTAATGAGATAATGACTGATATAAGGACAAAGTGATATCAGGATTTGAGTATATAGAATTTTTTGGATTTTGGTATGTGGAAGAGTTAACTTTTGACATCACTCATATTTTCACTAAGGTTATGGGTTAAATAATGTTCCAAGAATACATGATTAAGGTACTCACATGTTTTGAATGTGACCAAACAGATATATGTGATGATACATGGGGGATAAATGATGGTATTCATTTCCTTGTTATATGACATTTCTAGTAATTTTTTTCTTTATACAGTGAGTTTGGATAAGAAGTATTATGAATAAGCCAAAAATATGGAATGAATTAAGATGGACATCAGATAGTACTATTTAAGGATAATTTTTTTCGATATTATTCCTGAAATGTTATATTGGTGTAGTTTTGGAAAAAGTACAACCCGTAGGATGTGTGATAACCCGTCGTGTCCGAAAAGGCTTTGGGAATTGAACCCACAACCAAAGTGTGACATGCATTTATTGTATACCACTAGCCTACATGAAGTCCCTAGTTAGTAGAAATTAATTTTATTTCATTAAGTGGTATGATATATGAAGTATAATCCATTTTTGGAGCCATAATATCACCGTATATGGTATAATGTATATTTAATAACTTTTTCTAACCTTTTGTTTGAGACAGATGGAATGACACATCAATATGTCTCATGATCATATAATACTTCAAGAATGAAAAATTCAATTTCAATTTATTAAATAAGAGATGAAGTTGAAATTTTTAATGGAATAACCAACAATGATATTACACTAAAATCATGTAAGTATTTCTTCTTATGAAAAAATTCATCAACATTAGAGAAATGATCTTGAAAACGGAAAATTTTCTCCTAGTACCCTCATATATGATGAATTAGATTTTACCTTAGATCATCATTAATTTGTGGCTTTGTGATTGTTGGATTTTCCATATCCATGTTCTCTACCACTCTCCATCATAAATTGATGGTTAGATTTCTCTTCTATATCCATATTTTCACCTATATTCTCTTATGTGGAAACACAATGATGTGTTGCATTGGGTATTCGTTATGTTTCTAAAGATCATTTTTAAAATAAAATTTTAGCATTCCTTTTTACGATGTGGGTTGCTATGAAAGAAACTGTCATTTAGTAAACTATTTATAACCCCGATGAATTTCGAGGTAGAAATTCATTTTAAAGGTGGTAGAATGTTACACCTCATGGTTTTATGAGAAAAATTATTTTTAATTTATTCTATGTCTTGTGTTTTACGCTACACCAACATTAAATTGTGCTATACGCAACACCGTATTAGCTTGTATTATATGAAAACATTATTATTCGCATGTGTTTCACGCAAGAGCGACCTTCCTCGATAGCGTGTGATCAACACAATACTGAGTTTCACTAAACAACAAGATATTGTTATAAAATTATTATGAATTATCCATTAAGAATAGTATTAACCAAATTTGGAATTTTATGACAATATCATTCATTTTAATCATATTATATAACATGGTATGAGATCAAAGTATATTTTTTTCGAGTAAAATAAGTATTTTTAAAAAAATGCAGTTTTACAGACTTTTGATGGCGCACCAACTTTAAATATTGTTTTTTAACATGTTTATGAGTTCAATTTGACAAAATAAATTTATTCATTTCTATAAGTATATAAAAAAAATTTTGATTGTTTTTTAATATATTTTTATTAACTTTTATATTTTGATGAATTGTAAATATATGCTAAAATTTAATTAAAAAATTATTTTTTTCATAAAGGTAATTAATATGGTTAAATTATAATATTTAATGGATTAAAAGTACAAATAGAATATATATTATTACCATTTAATATAATTTAACTCATAATCATTAATTTTATATAATATTCCTAGGTAAAAACATTTCAATCTTTTTCAATGTTTTAACATTTAAAACTTGTTTTCTCAACAATGAAAATAAATTTTAATTAATTAATACATCTTTTATGTTTTGAATTTGTAAAAATGGATCCCATATTTGGAATCAGGAGGTTAAAAGTGTGTAAATAGATAACTTTTTTTTGAGCCATTAGTAATAGTAACTATGGTAAATTTTATTTACCACAGTTAAAGGTAAATCAGGTAATTAATTATAAAAATAATATTAAAAATTTATCGTAACACCTAAAAAAATTCTATAGGATGAATAAAAGTAGACCCATATCACCTAAGGGTTGGAATATATTTATTTCATGGACTTTTGACCATGAAAATGATGTAATTATTATTAAACCCAATGAAAGTGACAACATGTCACTCTCTTATATCTTATCAGTCTAATAATTTCAATTTGGTGATAAATTTCATAAAACATGAAACATAAAAAGTACCTAGAAAGATAAAAAATTATCTAAATCATGTGAATTTATTTAGAATTTTTAGGGACTAAATAATTATCATGAATAATGACACAATAGTGATGTAGAAATTATTTTACTGATTGAAATATCAAATAAATGGTTTTACAAATATTAAATTAAATATTATAAGGAAGATTTATTGTTCTACACGAATTTTATAGAAAATTATAACATGTTATGAATATCTTATATATATTTTATCGAATATATCCTCTATGTGGATTTAAATTAAATTCAAATAAATGAATAGTGTAAAAATTGACACTATTGTTATTATATAAAAATAACATATAATTAAATTGATTAAAAATCACAAAAATATTTAATCATTATAAATTGAAATTTATGTTGTCAAAAGTTTCATAAAGTATCCAATTATGTAAAATTTGCATCACATAATTAAATATTTATTACAATTTAAAATTTAAAATTTTATTATCACAATTAAAATTAAATTGATTAAATAAGGATAAATCAAGTTGATAAGGTTTAAAATAAATTTCTGACAAGTATAATTTTTTTTTGATGAGATTACAACCCTTTCACATCTCATATTTTAATTTGAGTAATTTTATATGATTTTATGTGGGTTTTGGGTTTATTATAAATTATGTTTTTTGAGGATTCCAAAAGTGCCCATCTACTTTATTATAAAAGAGAATCTCCTCCCTCTCTTATTCACAACATTTTTCACCTTCCTGTTCGGCCAAAAACTATCAATTTATCTGATACACATCCCTAGACACATACTAGGGGTATTTCTTTTCTTAAAAGACCATATTTAGTGTCCTAAGAAGAAGTTTAAAGGAAGCACGTCGAAGAAAAGGTAATATCCTTTACCGATTCATTCAAATTTATTTCTTCTTCTACTTCCTCTCATTTAGTGTTTTCATTATAAAGTTATAACCTCGGTATAACTAATATAATAATATTTAATTATAAATATGAATCAAACCTATTTCACCTTCTATCCATCCTATGAAAAATGGAATCACTGGGTGTGCGTATGTACGGCTTACCGTCTCCATGCCATGGTGTAATCTGTTTTTCAACCACCACCTTACTTGGATGGGTATCATTGTGGAAATAATAACTATATATGATTTTTATGAAATTATACTAATTATGTGATAGTATATCATCCACTCCAATTCCATTCAATAATTATGGGAATGATCTCATCGCTCGTGCATACATAAGGATTACAATCTCAACGATGCGATGAGATTCAATCTCCATGTTTACCATTCAAGAATGATTAAAAAGTATATATAATAAATAATAATAAAATATATGACATAATAATGCTACTATATTTATATATATATATATATATTCCATTTACATCCATTCAATTTAATGAAGAAACAAAAATAGTGTTCATGCATACGTACGGCCAACCGTCTCCATGAACGATGCATTTCATTCAATTTATCAATATATTATATATATTACGAATATATGTTATATATAATTCATTTATTACATTCTAGATGTATGTAATCGTGATCTATTTAATCATATAAAAAATTACAAGTCAAAACACCTAGGATGAATGAAACGGGTTTTCCCCAAATGATGCTTTAATATGGAATTGTCAAATGAAAGGGTAATATAAAGTCATAAGTGAATCATATATGATATCATAAATTTTATTGTGGTTCTAATACAAGTTAATAATATGTTTAAATCCAATATTCCATAGTCTCGGACTCATACGAATGAAATATGACACAAGGTAAGGGATAAATATTCCAATATCGTTCTTATTCGAGATTTTTTATTCATAAGTATTAACTAAGGTTATGTTTATCATCTATGTACATGTTTTCACAAATTTGATTCATAAAATGATAATTATTCTTCCATGTATGTTTAAATTCATTTGTATTCTTTTAATACTTTTACCACATGGTATGGAAGGAATCATTCTTTTTTTTACCATAAAAGTTACTTTTTGACTTTTCCAACAAAAGTACGAGGAGAATGTTTTTTAACTTATACGAAATGAATATATTTTTATGGTTTTATAACACCTAGTTTTTATTAATATTACTCTACAATATTTCATGATTATTTTCAAAAAATAATTTTCTTTTAAAATTGCATCGCCTTTTTTGAAAAGATAATGATTTTGAAGGAGAAAGGTTATTTTCCTCAAGAATTAAATTCAAGTGTTTTATCAAAAATATTTTCCATATAAGATTTAATTATTTATTATGTTTATGTTTCATTTATAATGTCTCTATTATTTACATGGTTTTATATTAATTATGATGAAATTGTATCCATTTTTTATATTTATTATTTTATGATGGGATGATGGTTATGAAATCCATTTTATTCTTTTGGTTATGATGAATGATTTATATTTATTTTGTGCCACATGTAAGAATTATTTCTTTATGAGATTGGTGGGACCTAGATCCCCCCCCCCAATGAATTGGGTAAAGATTTATATCTCATGAGATAGACATGGTTCGAATGAAAAGTAAATTCGATTCAGTAACACAGGGCTAGATTGACAAGTAAACCCGGTTCAATAATGGACTTTTTCCACTTTGATAGTCTTGGATGCAATGCCTTGGATACTATGGAAATATTATCATGTGATTAATGGTTTTACACAATTACATGATTTATTACCATGATATTTTATCATGATTGATGTTCCTTTCTGATCTATGCCATATGAACTGCCAAGATTTATTCTACTAATCATGTTTTATGTTCATGTTTTTACATTCAAATGTTTATGGATTGGTTGATGTTCTCCATGTTTACCCTTACTAAGCATTTGATCTCACCCATTTTATGTTTTATTTTCCCCAATATATAAATAAAGGATTTAGGTAAAAAAAAGTGGAAGAAATTATTGGAGGTATTTATGATCTATCATCGTGATTAGAAGATTTTGTTCTGAGTTTCCAAAGACACTAAAATATTACGGTTCTTGAGTGTCTGTTTTTATATATATTAAGTATTCCTCAAACGTAATGTAATGTCCATGTAAGTGAATCTTCGGTCTCAACACTATGACTATTGACTATGATATTCTATATTTTGATTATCATTTTGAACAATTAATATCTTGTCCTATTACCTTTATTTTCATTTAATATTTATGTAATACTTGATAAAAACCATTTTTACTATAACTAAGAATTTATTCTTATCATTTGTTATGTTTCATTTCCCATGGTTATAAAGAAAGACATTATATATCCTATTCCCAAAAAGGTGGGTAATTATTAATAATTTACTGGTATATGATGTATATATATTAATGAAATAGTGTTTTATATATTAGTTTTACAATGAAAATTAACCTAAAAGATAATGGAATCAATCAAAAAGACATGAAGTTATTATTCAACAAATATGATGTAATATTTACGTATGAAATTTATTGGTAAAATTATTTTAGGTCTCATTATTTCTATAATATTGTTTTTGTATATATTTGGGGTTTAGTGTATCAATTTAATATGCACCAAATGTAACGTATAAAAATATTATATATGTGTTCCCTATGGATCCGTATATCTCAAAATAAATAAAACTTCAAAAATACAAAGGTATAATTTTTATAATGATTTGCTACAAAAACAACATATTTGATAACTAGATATACATTCCATGAGTATTTAAGTATCACATGATATCCATCTAGAATTATCATGTTTTTCATTCTTAATAATAACCTTGAGAGTGGAAGAATATAAATAGTGTGTGGCCATATAATCAGCATTGTTATATAATAAGAGATAAAAACTCTAAAATCATAATAGAATATAATAAAGATCATAAGTGAGTATATGATGAACATTTGGTTATGGGAGTGTTGTTATTATATATGATAATTGTAACACCCCGAGATTTGATGATATATATTCTTTTTGATTTCATTGGTGTCTTCTATTGTACACCAAGATTAGTTTGTACTATACACAACACTGTATTATCTTGCAGTATACGAAACACTATTCTTGGCAAGTGTTACACACAATTTCATGTTTATTTTGTAGAAATTATTCTATGAACATTAAGTATATATTTTGTTTAATGCATAAATGAAATAAGTTTTAATTATGTTATACTTAACACAAAACGGACCGTTCACTACACACAGACCTAACATGGCATGTATTGCATGAAATCAAGACCTTTTTCGATAGCATTTGTAGTACGCAATACCGAGTTTCAATAAATGATATATTATTATAATACCTAGTAATACCAAATTTTTGTAATTTTATAAATTTTAACATTCAAAATGGACTTCATTTTTGGATTTGGAATATCAAAATTAGCCTAGGGTGAGTTTTTGGTATTTTTCTGAAAACATTCAATTTTTGATGAATAGTGAAAACACTGGGTTACTATTTAAAAACCGACTTTTTATTTAAATAATGATTTATTTTATTTAAATTTATTTTAGGTCAAAATTGATACATAATACTTATATATGTTAAATGAAATTCATTGTATTCATTTTATAATAATTTATATATATATAAAATTTATTGAACTTTTCAGCGTCTTTACCCACCTCCTTGGAAAATTTGGAAATTCACATAAAACATAATTTTACCGCTTCTCTGAGTGGAATTTTGAAAATATGAGAGACACGGTTTAAATCAAGGACTAAAATATTGTTCATTGAGATGAAAATAATTTTTGGTGAATAGTATCTTTTAACTTTTATTTACTACGATTAAAAGTAAATAAGGTCATTAATTGTAAAAATTATATTATTATTACCCTAAAACATGTTCTAATTATATTTTATAAGTTTAATTAGACCAAAAACCCCTTACTAATATAATATGACCATTTAGATCGAGTTGGATTATATTAGGACATTTATTTTTAATTTATTTAAAGAAGTGTTAAAATAGTTAAAATCAATGTTTAATAACTAAATCATATTTAATATAGAGTTATACATAAGATAAATTCAACTATAAATATTAATTAGAAAGATATAAATATTTCCTACATAATGGTACTTTATTTATAATTTTTAGACATTATATATGTAAATTTATTTATGACACAATGATGATACAGTAATTATCTTATTAATGAAATATTAACATAATTGAAATTATAAATACACAAATAAATGTATTTTGAGACTTTTTATGAATTCCACTAATTTTATAGTTTAATATGACATGTTATTATTGATTTAATTAACGTTTTTCGAACTAATCATGCTGTTATGATTTTCAAAAAAATCAATTACCAAATAGTGTCAAAATTGACATAAATGGATTTTAAAACAAATATTATATTATTAATTGTTATTATGTTCCTAAATAATCTATGGATCATCCATGATACTTATATCATGATAGGTGTATCATTAATCGAATACTTGGTGGTATCTTGGATGTATATGGTATATTTATTAAATATATAATTTAAAAATACAAAGTGACATGGTAAATGTCAATCAAATTAACTAAGAGCTAAAACTAAAAGATAAGGTTAATATAATGAACAAAACCCGTATAAGATCTATTTGTTGATAGGATTTAGAACCATCCCCACCTTAACATCAAAATAAATCAATTTTGAGCTATTAAAACCCGAATATGACTTTATTATAAAATAATATTTTATGTTCTTCCAAAGGTGCCCCTCTCCTCCCTTATAAAAAGGGAACCCCTTCCCTGTTCGCTTCACACCATTTTGAGCCTAGATTCTCGTCCAAACCATGAACTTTCCTCTTATACACTTCCCTAGAAATATTCTGGAGGTTATGGTCTTCTCAAAAGACCAACTCCACTTCTTTAAGTGGAAGCTTAAAGGAGGTGCGTCGAAGAAGAGGTAATATCTTCTTCCAATTCTCTCAAGTTTCTTTCTACTTATACTTCTTCTTTTTTTTGTTGTATTAATATAATTTAATAACATAAATATTAATTATATAATTATATGATATTATAAATAATAAACAATCCTATTTCAACTTCTGTCCATCCTACGGAAAAAGAAATCAACGCGCGTGCGTACTTACGGAATACCGTCTCCACGCAGTGGTGTAATCTATTTTCGACCAACACCATACTTGTATTGGTATAATGGTGTAAATAAATAACTATATATGATTATTGTAAAGTGATATTGATTCTAGAATATTATACATACACTGCATTACAATTCCACGATCATGGGAATGGTATCATCGCTCGTGCGTACGTAAGGGATACTGTCTCCACAACACGATGAGATTCATTCTCCATGATTTACCATTCATGAATGATTATAAAGTATATATAATAATATATCATGAAATATAGGACATAATAATGATACTGGATTTATGTATATATATATGTATGTCATATACTTAATTCCATTCAACTAAATAAGGAAACGAAAACATCGTTCATGCATACGTATGACCTACCGTCTCTATGAATGGTCTATTTCAATCCATTTATCGATCTATAATATATATATATGTATATGATGAATATATATAATATACAAATCATTTTTTACTTTCAAGAATTAATTAAATCAGTATATATGTAATAATATGAAGAACATCAGGTCGAAAATAAATGAAATTAATTTACCCAAATCGATGCTTTTACATCGAATTTACAAAAGAATGGTTAATATAAAGTCAAAAGAAAACCATATATGATTTCATAACAATGAATATGATTATTTAATAATTCAATGACATTATTTAAATCATTATAAAGGAGGTTCAGATACGTACGAACCATATCAGACCTAAGGTAAGGGATAATTATAAAATCTCATTTTTTATCTGAGACTGTTTATTCGTAAGTATTTACTGGGGTTATTGTTATCATACATTCCCATGTTTTCTAAAAATGTTTTCATGTATGTTTAAATCCATTTTTACCAATTTATGAAATTTACCACATGTTAGGAAAGGAATCTTACTTTTGTTTACCACACGAAGAACGTTTTGACTTTTCCGGCAAAAGTACGAGAAGAATGTTTTTTAACTTATAAGGAATGAAAGGATTTTTACGGTTTCATATCCCATAATTATCAAGAAGCTTCCTCTACATGTTTTCATGGTAATTTTCAATAACATCATATTATTTTAAAATTGTGTGGGATTTTGTGAAAAGAAAATGATTTTTAAGGAGAAAGGATATTTTCCACATCAATTCATTTCAAGTATTTTATCCAAACTATTTTCCATCTAATATGAAATTATTTAGAATGTTTATGTTTAAAGTATAATGTACCTATTATTTACATGGTTTGATTCATTTTATGATAAAATGATATCCATTTCTTTTATATGGATTATGTTATGATGGGACAATTTTTATGAAACCCATTTTATTCGTTTGGTTATTATGAATGATGTATGTTTATTTTGTGGCATATGTAAGAAAAATTTCATTATGAGATGGGTGGGACCTATATCTACCTCCAATGCATTGGGTAAAGATTTATATCTCAGGATATAGACATGGATAGAACGGAAAGTTAAACCGGTTCAGTAAAACAGGACTGGAAAGAAGAGTGAACTCGATTCAGAATGGGACTTTCTCCATTAACATGGTTTTGGCAGAAATGCCTTGGCTACTATGGACATCATAACATGTGCTTAATGGTTTCCAAAATTAAATGTTTTATTCCCATTATATTTTATTAGGATTAATGTTTCTTTATAATCTGTTACTTATGAACTGCCATGTTTTATGTCATTGCTCAAGAATTTTATGTTTAAACATTATGTTCATGTTTTGAAGTTCAAATGTGTATAGTTAGTTTTATTTTTCCATGCTTACCCTTACTGAGAATTTGAGCTCACCCTTTTTATGTTTTCTTTTCCCCCAAGATATAAAGAAATGTTTTAGGAATGAAAACAAAAGGGGATGATCTTTATGGGAGATTTCGAAGATCTTTCACCATGATTAGAAGATTATGTTCCGAGTTTCCAAATACACTAAACTATTACTGTCCTTCGATGTTTGTTTTTGTTGTGTATTAAGTATTACACAAAAGTAATGTAATATCCATGTACATCATGATTTGGTTCTCTACATTTGGTATCAGAGTAATGGTTTAGTTAACCTTTGGTAACTCGACACGAAAACCTTAGTGAGATCCCTAGAGATATTTCTACGGTGTGTTAAGGGATGTCCCAAATGTGTAGTATAAGTATAAGTTATAGTCCTAGAATTATTGTAATGATATTATAATTAAACCTAAGATGTTTGATATTAAAGTTACTCCCCCTTGATTGTGATTTTGTCCTCTCACACTATTCTTTTTGGGTTTTTAA
Source organism: Viscum album (assembly GCA_963277665.1). Taxonomy (NCBI): domain Eukaryota; kingdom Viridiplantae; phylum Streptophyta; class Magnoliopsida; order Santalales; family Viscaceae; genus Viscum; species Viscum album. Next base: position 370,508,520 of record OY728142.1, on the reverse strand, counting down.
AAATGGCTGGAAATAGGAAGATTCACGATAATGGAGGATATGATGGACAATGGAATGATATTCTTCATGAGAAACCAAATGAAATTGGATATGGAAGTCCACATATCATTATTATGCACAATCAGAAATCTCATTATATGATCAATAATCTCAACTTTGGTAAGTTTTCCAACTCAGCTAATAAGAGAAAGATGGAGCTTCATGATGATTATAGAGGGAAGAAAGTTCAATTTCCCCCATGTAAATCATGTGGGAAGAGGCATTAGGGATAATGTTTCAAAGGAACTAAAAGATACTTTGGGTGTGGAAAAGACAGACACAAAGCTAGTAATTGTAAAGGAAAAGGATCGGTTAGCACGATGGACACGGATAATGGTATTTCTAAGACATCAACAATGGTTAAGTGTTTTAAATGTGGAATGTACGAGCATTATGCAAACCAATGACATAAGGAAAAAATCTCATAAATAGAATCAGCATGGTCATTTGTTTAGTATTTATGTGGATGATGATGAAGGGACTATAGATGATATATTATATGGAAGAAATGATGTAGCTCAGTCAGTGGTTTAAGAATGTAGTGTAATGATTGTATGTTTATCAAGAATAATGTACCGTACTATGGAATAATGAAAATTCTAAGGATTGTTACACTATTGCCTTTTCTTGAGTATTGAATGTATATGTTGAATGGTACCGATAACCATGAAAGTTTATTCAGATATTTTTGGAAAGCACCTAATATGTGCATAAAGAAGGGATAATGAGATAATGAAATGTTTGATAGTATTAATGAGCTCATGAGTAATATAATGAAAAAGTGATATCATGGTTTGAGTATATATAATTTTATGGATTTCGGTACATGGAAACAATTACCTTGTGATACCATTCATGTTTTCACTATGGTTCAAGAGAATACATGATTAAGGTATTCACATGTTTCTAATGTGACCAACAAGATATATCTTATAATATATGGGGGATAAATGATGGTATTCACATGCTTGGTAGATGAAATTTCAAGTAATTGTATTCTTTATACTATGAGCTTGGACAAAAGTATTTTGGATAAGACTAAAGATTGGAATGAATTATGTTATACAAATGATAGTATTGTATAAGTCTAGAACTTTTTTCTATTTTATTGTAGGAATGTTATTATAATGTAATTTTAGAAAAAATGACAACTTGTAGGACGGGTGACAACACGTCGTGTCAGACAAGGCTGTGGGAATCGAACCCAAAACTGAAGTGCTAAAAGCCTTTATTTCCTAGCACTGGCCTACAGGAAGTCCCTGGTTAGTAGAAACTAGTTTTATTAAGAAGTATGATAGATGAAGTATAAGTCCATTTTTGGAATCATATACGATTAACCTCACCATAGATGGACTTATGTATATTTGATAACATTTTCTAACCTTTTTATTGAGACATATGGAATGACCATCATTCTACCACATGATCTGTTAACACTTCACGAATGAAAAAATTCAACTTTATTTCTTTAAGAGATGAAGTGGAAATTGTTAAAGGCACGAACAACGGTGAGATTATACCATAATAATGTAAGTATATCATCTAATTCAAATTATTAATCTTTATGGAAATGATCTTGAAAACCAAAAATGTTTTCCTAGTGCCCTTATATATGATGAATAAGATGGTACCATACATCATCCAAAATTTATGGCTTGGTGTTTGTTGGCTTTTCCATTGCCATGTCCTCTACCACTCTTCATCAGAACATGATGGTTATATTTTTCGTCCATATACAAATTTTCACCTGTGTTCTCCTATGTAGAAACCCAATGATTAGTTAATTTGGGGTACCATTACGTTTCATAATTTAGTTTTTAAAGTAAAATTTTGGTATTTCTTTTTTATGATGTGGGTTTCTATGATAGAAACATTCAATTGGTAAATCGTTTATAACCTAGACAAATTTCGAGGGCGAAATTCATTTTAATGGGGGTAGAATGTAAAATCCCAAGATTTTATCAGATATCTTCTTTTTAATTGCTTTAATGTCTTCTATTGTACACCAAGATTATTTTTTACTGTACGCAACACCGTATTAACTTTCAGTATACGAAACACTATTCTTGGCAAGTGTTACAGAAAATTTCAAGTTTGTTTTGTAGAAATTATTCTACACAACATTAAGTATAGATTTTGTTTAATGCATAAATGAAATAAGTTATGATTATGTTATAGGAAACACTAAACAGAGCTTTCACTATACACATCTCTAACTTGTCTTGCATTACACGCAATCATGAACTTCTTCGATAGCGTGTGTAGTACGCAATACCGAGTATCACTAAATGAGACATTATTATAATATTACTATGAACTAGCCGTTATGAATAGTAATACCTACTTTTTTTAATTTTATAAATTTTATATTTCAAAATGGACTTCATTTTGGGATTCGGAATATCGAAATTAGACTAGGGTGAATTTTTGTTATTTTTCTGAAAACATTTAATTTTTGATTAATAGTGAAAACACTATGTTACTATTTAAAAACCGAATTTTTATTTAAATAATTATTTATTTTATTTAAATTTATTTTAGGTAAAAAATGATACATAATACCTATATAAGTTCAATGAAAATCATTGGAGTAATTTTATAAAAATTTTAGATATATAAAAATTTTATTGAACTTTTCACTGTCTTTTACCCACCTCCTAAGAGAATTTGGAAATTCACATAAAACATAATTTTTACCACTTCAGTGAGCGGAATTTCAAAAATCCGAGAGACACATTTAATATCAAGGTCTAAAATGTTATTCAATGAGATGAAAATAATTTTTGGTGAATAGTAACTTTTTACTTTTATTTACAATTGTTAAAAGTAAATACGGTAATTATGGGTAAAAATTATATTATTATTACCCTAACACATGTCCTAATTCTATTGGATTAGTGTAATTCGAACAAAAAAAACTTAAAATTAAAATATGATCATTTAGGTCCACTTGGATTAGATTAGGACATTTATTACTAATTTATTTAAAGAAGTGTTAAAATAGTTAAAATCAATGTTTAATAACTAAATCATTTTTTATATAGGGTTATACATAAGATAAATTCTAATATAAATATTCATTAGAAAAATAAAAAGATTTTCTATGTAATTGTGTTTTATTTATAATTTTTAGACATTAAATAAGTTAATTTATTGATGACATAATGATGATGCAGAAATTATCTTATTAATGAAATATTAACGTAATTGATGATATAAATACCCAAATAAATTTAATTTGATACTTTTTATGAATTAAAATATTTTTCAAGGTTAATATGACATGTTATTATTGATTTAATTAACTTCTTCTGAACTAATCATGCTGTTATAATTTTCACAAAAATCAATTACCCAATAGTGTCACAATTGACCTAAAATAGTTTTTTAAATCAATATTATATTATTAATTGTTATTATATTTCTAAAAATTTAAGGATCGTCCAAGATACATATATCATTATATATGTATCATTAATGGACTAATTGGGGGTCTCTTGGATGTATATGGTATGTTTATTAACTATATAATATAAAAATATAAAGTGACATGGTAAATGGAAAACTAATTAACGAAGAGTTAACACAATAAGATAAGGTTAATATAATGACCCAAACCTATCTAAAATCTATTGGTTGAGAGTATTTATACCCCTCTCCACCTTAGCTTCTAAATAAATCAAATTGGATCTATTAAAACCAGAATATGACTTTATTATAAAATAATATTTTATGTTCTTCCAAATGTGCCCCTCTTATCCCTTATAAAAAGGGCACCCCTTCCCTCTTAACATCACACCCTTTTGAGCCTTTAATATCGGCCAAACCCTGACCAATTCTCCTTTCCACTTCCCTAGAAAAATTTTGTAGGTTATTTACTTCTCAAAAGTCCAACCTAACTTCCTTAAGAAGAATCTTAAAAGAGGTGCATCGAAGAAGAGGTAATTTCATCTTCTAATTCTCTCAAGTTTCTTTCATCCTCTACTACTTCTTCTTTTGTTGAATTATTATAAAGTAATAACAACAGTATTAAATATATAATGATATGTTATTATAAATATTAATCAAACCTATTTCATGTTTTATCCATCCTAGGGAAAATTAAATCACCGCTCGTGCGTACGTACGGAATACTGTGTCCACGTCGTGGTGTAATCTATTTTCGACCACCACATTACATGGATGGGTATAATGGTGTAAATAAATAAATATATATGATTATTGTAAAGTGATATTTATTCTAAAATATTATACATACACTTGAAATACAATTTCGCGATCCAGGGAATGGTATCATCGCTCGTGCGTACGTAGAGACTACCGTCTCCACGACGTGATGAGATTCATTCTCCATGAATAACCATTCATAAATGATTATAAAATATATATAATAAGTAATAATGAAATATATGACATAATAATGATACTGGATTTATGTATATATATATATATATTTCATCTACTTAATTTCATTCAATTCAATAAGGAAATGAAAACAGCGTTCATGCATACATATGGCCTACCGTCTCCATGAACGGTGTATTTCAATCCATTTATCGATCTATCATATATATATATATGTATATGATGAATATACACATATATATAAAAAAAATTTACATTCTGGAATTATGTAAATCAGGATATGAGTAATAATATCAAGAACAACAAGTCGAAAATAAATGAAACGATTTTACCCAAATTGCTACTTTTACATCGAATTTAGTAAAGAATGGGTAATATAAAGTCATAAGAAAACCATATATGATTTAATAACAATGAATATGATTATGTAATAAGTCAATTACATTATTTAAATCATAATAATGGTGGTTCAGATACGTACAAAGAATATCATACCTAAGGTAAGGGATAATTTTGCAATCTCATTTATATCCAAGATTGTTTATTCGTAAGTTTATCTAGAGTTATTGTTATCATACATGCCCATGTTTTCTATAAAGTTTTCATGTATTCTTAAATCCATTTTTACCCATTTAGGAAATTTAACACATGTTATAAAATGAATCTTACTTTTTTTACCACACGAAGAACATTTTGACCTTTTTGGAAAAACTGCGAGAATAATGTTTTTTTAACTTATAAGGAATGAAATGATTTTTACGGTTTCATATCGCCAAATTTGAAAAAAGATTCCTCTACATGTTTTCATGTTTATTTTCAATAAAATCCTTTTTATTTAAAATTGTGAGGCATTTTATGAAATGAAAATTATTTTTGAGGAGAAATGATATTTTCCACAAGAATTCATTTCAAGTGTTTTATCAAAAATATTTTCCATCTAAGATGACATTATTTAGAAAGTTTATGTTTAAAGTATAATGTCCCTATTATTTAAATGGTTTTATTCTTTTTATGATAAAATGATATCCATTTCTTTAATATGGATTATGTTATGTTGGGATGATGTTTATGAAACCCATTTTATCTGTTGGGTTATTACGAATGATGTATGTTTATTTAATGGAATAAGTTAGAATGATTACATTATGAGATGTATGGGACCTATTTCTATCCCAAATGAATTGGTTAAAGATTTATATCTCATGAGATAGACATTTCTGGAATAGAAAGTTAAACCGCTTCAGTAATACAGGACTGGAACGATGATTGAACTCGATTCAGAAAGGGACTTTGTCCACAAAGATAGTCTTGGCAGCAATGCCTTGGCTACTATAGAAATCATAACATATGCTTAATGGTTTCCAAAATTAAATGTTTTATTACCATGCTATTTTATCATGATTAATGTTACTTTATGATCTTTGCCTTATGAAATTCCATGTTTTATGTCATTTCTCATGAATTTGATGTTTAAACATTATGTTCATGTTTTGAAGTTCAAATGTGTATGGTTTGTTTTATTTTTTCCATCCTTACACATACTGATCATTTGAGCTCACCATTTTTATTTTTTCATTTCCCCAGGATAAAAATAAAGGTTTTAGGTAAGAAAAAAAAGGGAATATTTTTATGGGAGATGTTGAAGGTCTTTCACCACGATTAGAAGATTATGTTTCGAGTTTCCAAAGACAGTAAACTATTACAGTCCTTCGGTGTTTGTTTTTATTATCTCTTAGGAATTCCGAATAAGTAATGTAGTTTCCATGTACATCATGATTTGGGTCTCTACAATCATAAAATAATTAAATCACACCAATATAGTAAAAAATTTAAATGATATATGTGAATCATAACATAATTATTTTGTTATAAAATAATAATGAGGCATACAAATATATATTGAAATAGAATTCATGGAAAATATATGAATAGCAAAACTTATATATTTTAAAGGATCCCTCAAAACCATCATTAAATAGTGGAATAATATTCCCCCTAACATTGGGGACTATGTTGAACACTAAAATCCCATTCCAAGACAAATAATTAGTTATGTTCTATTCCCAATGCATAAGGGGGATATATAATGAATACATCAACAAAAACAAAATAAGAAACTATATATATTAGTCTAATAAGAAAACTGAACCATTTATAAATCCATCATATCATATTTATTTTATGATAATGAAATGTGTTATGTTAAAATACTAATAAAACACATAAAAATACATCATCTAGATAAAAAATATTGAATGAATCAATTTAAATATGTCCCATAATAAAATATATGAAAATTTTAAAGTCATTGAAAATGATGAATTAACAAAGAATATAACACTAGAAATTTATTATAAAATAAATTGAAATACCACATAAAATGATTTTTTTTAAATAAAAAATAAACAATTAAATTGTTTCCAAAAATAATTTCATTGAAAATAAAAATTATATTCATGAATCAAAAAAAATTGTAATGATGACTTGAAAAATAAATGAAATCATAAATTGAAAAACGTTTTATAAACAATTGATAAAATGTTATAGTGTATATATTTTAAATGATTAAAATAAAATAGAAGGAGGGGATGAAGTATTATATAAGTGTATGGAAGGAAACTGATGAAAAAATTATTATTTATATAAGAGATAAATATTTCCATGAGAAGTAAATACTAAATATAGTTAAGTATATAAATATTAATTAATGTGAATTATGAATCAATGAGAGGCGAAACTGTAATAAAGAATTGTTAACATTAAAAAATTACCATAATACAAAAATGTGGGGTTTCTATTAAATGTGTATATAAATTCTATAAATTATTTTTTAAGTAAAGATAGTATCTCTATATAAAAATGATTGGTAGATAAAATTATTACTTTTTATCCTGAGTCAAATAAATGTGATCTAAATCCATTTAAAATAGGCCAATCAATCTAAATAAAATATATTACTACATTATTAGTTTATACTTAATTTAAAATATGTAATTATAATCATTTACTATATATATATATTAGTTTTTTTCATCAGTGAAAACAAGTATATTTTATAGTCTCATATAGCTTTTGGTATATAATTTTTGTCCCCCATTCATTTATAAATTTTTTCTTATTCTAGTATTAGTTAAGGATGTGGAATCCTAATATTTTAATTATTTATATATAATGGATTTTATTTTATAATATATTTATTTATTTATTTGGGTTAAAATAATATTATTCAAAGTTATTATATTCTTTGTGATTTTATTTATTGTAATAGGATAAATTTTAATGTAATATATATAAGGTATTTAGTATACATTTTCAAAAAAACACACCCACAATTACATGTAGGATTTTATTTTATATCCCCCCATTGGATACTCATCCAGGGAAATTAATTATTTTATAAACCATTAATCAAAATACTTTTTCCATAAGGTAACATAATTATTTTTTATGAATGTCCTCTAAATGATATGTCAGGACCCAATTGAGTGTGTTATGAGATGTTGTCACCTAATGAAAATATTCCCACCTATATATATACTTTTTATGACATATAACTAGGCCCACTATGGAATTGACCTATTAGTCTATTATGTACCAGAAAATTCCATCATCAATAGCCCCCCCCCCACCACACACGAGATCCCACCTTACAATGATTTAATGACCCAACCATAAACCCCAAGAGGATTGATTAACCATTACAAACATGGATTAAAGGCCCAACAATCCTGAAATATAGAATCCCTATATTGATTCTAAAAATCCGTATCTCTCCATCGACTTGTGTCGAATCCTTGATATTCTAATTTCAATCAATCCCCCAATCAATCATCGACCACCATATTTTTTTTTCAACCCTCAACCCATAAGACCTCAATCCCGCCACCAATATTATCACACATTCCACCATCAATATCTACCTAGAATCCCTGACTCACACCTTTACTCTGATCATCATCTTCTATTTCTATCTTAGATCAATGGCCTGATCTCGAAACAGACCACCATCTTCCTACTGTAATTGGAAATTGTTTATTCCCCCAATAAATTGTGTGCAAGATAATGTCTAGTAAGGATTAAAATGATGATACATTTAATTTATAATTAATATTATTTTTCACCCCTCCAAACTATAATAATAATATTTATTACATAATAATGTTAAATATTCATATTAATTATGATTTCATACCCATTCATTATATCACCACAAATATTTAGTAGGAATTTACAATTATAGAAATTATAATTTTTTGATAGCATGTTATATATAGAACACAATATTAAAGGGAAAAAATTAATTATTTCATTAGAGTAGAAAATTAATATATATACAAAAACACAATAAAAGATAATTGAATTAAGCATAATTATAAAATTATAATGTCAATGAAAACAGAATTATATAAATATACCAAAAGGATATAACTATCATCATCAAGATATTATTCAAATATAATACCAAAAATGATATATATAGTGGATAAAACATGACAATTTCCTGATAAAAAGATATAAAAATAATGTGTGGAATAATATATATTATTTTGGATATGAATTTAAGAATATATATTAAAATAAAACATAACCATTATATAGTTTATTAACATGTATTGACTATTGTAATAAATGGCCATTCAGAATATATAGTCATTTGTTATAAGGCCCCAGCCTTAAACCATACTTAATCTTGAGTTATTACAAGATTACACATTGAGGATCTTTTCAGGTTTAGAGTTTTAGAGAATTAGATCATAAAACTTGCATTACATTCCACATTTAAACAAAGTGGGTACATAAAAGATAGTATTCATTTTACCATAAATAGAAACATATTTAAAATAATACATGTATTCTTTCTTGACACATCCTTCACACTATCATCATATCATGTACCAATCCCATGACATGTGAAAACATTTCAAAAACTTGTGATGAGCATAATAATCTCAGTAAGGGTTATAAAAAGTATGGAAAGGAAACATGAATACATATATACATAATAATGAAATCATACGTTACCCATAAAGCATAAGCACTTTAACATACCTCATAAAATCATGAATAAATCATAGAAATCATATAACATAAAGTTAACTTAAGGTATTCATAACATTCTTACGTAGGGAGTAACCCTCTTGGTTACGTTTAGAATAACCATCACAGTATATTCCCTAAATCACTTCGGAGAAACCATGACGTTTAAGCCCTTCGCTTTACCGAATGCATTGGAGAGCTATATCGGGCTCACCCGCCCATAGTTTATCACAGAACCACCTGTCTTCATAAACAATGCCCAAGAACCATAACATAATCATAGAATATATCTTAAGCATAAAGTAAATATAACATTCCCATATTTAAATAACAATATAACATTTTAAGATATTGAAATAATAAATCCATTCTAAAAACCATTTTCGAAACCATTTAAAACATTTAATAAATAGATCTTTGAATCAAAGTGTCCCATACCACTTTGAAGGTTTTAAGATTTTAAATCATTAATATCCATATAAATAAATCCTTAAAACCATTTTGAAAACTTGTATATTAACGAGAAGTATTTATAATAATAAATCATTAAAACATTTAAAACCATATTTTAGTGAAAGGGGTTTTAACAAAATGAGAGACACTTGAATATAATAATTGAGGAATAAAATTTAATCAGAAAATTATAATATCATGAGAATAAAGTAATTCATGATATAAAATTCCAAAGGACAGTATATACACCATATAATAGTGAATTGGTGCATAACAAAAATGAAGCCTCATTAGAAATGTAAAATGAGATGAAATACCCTGTAAAGAAGGTATCCATAAATTAAGGATAAATCAATCTCATAATTATGTGTGAAAAATATAAATACACCCAATATAAGTTGATATTAAGTGTAAAACATTCAAAGTTCATTCACACATATTCAAATGATGACATATTCAATAACTACATGTTGGACCCAAAGAAATCGAAATTGGGTTAAGAAGTTCCCTTGACAGCCTAACGACATCACATCAAATTTTAGAAAAAGAGTTGGTGATAGTGATAAAGGGTATCTCATCACTTAGACATAAAATTTATGGAAATAGGTATATAAAATAACATATCACCACATAATAAGATTAAAATTAAAAGACATAACAAAATAAGTCTTTTAAAAAGAGGAGGGTGAAAGGTTCCCTTACCGATTTGGGTAACTTTCGAAACGTACACCCCATGAAATGGAGGACTATACAACATTGATGTTAATAATCATAAAAGAAAGTATGTTACACAAAGAGTAGAATAATGTATAGTACATACACCATTCAAAATGAATTATTCGAAAATGTAGCACGAATCTCACGGGAATAAAAGTGAGATTAAAAATCCCTTAAGAAAACTCGGCAGCCTAACGGCGCCACTTAAAACATCTAAAAATGGATTAATGATATCAAATAGGGTATATCACCATATTAACATAAAATTTACATCAAGATGAATATAAAATAACATCTCCCAACATAACAAAGAGGATCTTAAAAAAAGTTACATAAAGGAGAGTAGTTAATCAGAAAGAGATAGGTTGGATCTCTTATAAAAATTCGGCAGCCTAACAGCGCCAATCAAAACATCAAAAATGGATTGATGAGAGAAAATAGGGTATCTCATCATATGAAAATAAAAAGCACAGTATGATTAATATAAAATAACATCCCAATAATAAGAAATATGAGCTTAAAAGTAATTACATAAAAGAGTGTACTTTAAAAGAAAGAGAGGGGTCAGATCCCTTACCTCGTGTCCGACATGAGTCGATCGTTCTTTAATCTCCTGAATAATAAAATTTGGTCAACTTATAAATTCTTAAGTACCTCCTTTAAATATTATTATTCAGTTCATATCAAATATTATAATGTTATTATAACTGGTTAATAAAGTGATTTCATATCAGATGTATTTGTCGATGTTCAGTACATGAGTAAAAATTGTGCTTGTTGGAAAAAAAATTTCCACGTAGTTATAGGAACATCATCTCCATAATATTATTTATGATTTAAATATCATATATATCCAGCATATATTAATTTTATACTATTCCATAACATTTGGAGATAAAAAATTAAAAGCACCGTTCATGGAGACGGTAGGTCGTACATACGCATGAACGCTACTTTCATTTTTTGTCATATTAATTGAATTAAAACAAAATGAGAGAGATATATATTATAATTCCAGAATGATATCCATCATTTAGATGTAATATATTACATATATATCCTTTATATATATGTACTTATAATAGTTCATAACATTTGGAGATAAGAAATGAAATGTACCGTTCATGGAGACGGTAAGCCGTACGTACGCATGAACGCAACTTTCATATCTTTTTTTTTGTATTTAATGGAATGAAATAATAATGATATAAAGGTTATTATAATTACTGTAGGATAACATATGTAATACCATTAATTACATCCTTTATATGTCCCACATATGGCATTAACGAATCAAATCACTTTGAGGGGGCGGTAGTCCGCACTTCCTAAAATGATGATATCGCGTTTAGCCATAATGGAAACCATAAAGGTATGCCATAAACGAAAAATAAAGAAGATTAAGGAAAACATAAACATATTATATATCATATATAAATATAATGGCATTTAAATGGCCACCTTTGAAGGTGTTAAAAGAATATTGAACAATCGTCGTTTCGTGAGGCAGTAATTCACCATCCACAGAAACAGTATGTTCTTTAACCATTAGACGAAGGTGTGTGTAAGTGTATCTCGAATCCTTCACATAAAAACATCCTAGTATATTGAAGTTACTGTTTTTGTTACAAAAGAAATGAATAAAAAGCGTTTAGGGGGTTGGAGAAGAAAAATAATACAAAAGAACACAAGGGAAGACATTAACTTTAAATTGGGTAACTTCCTTTGATTTGAGCTCAATGGCTTCCTTGGAAAGGATTATTCCCAAAGTGAGGCTTCAATGATGAAGAAATGGTCTGGAGAGATGAAATGGGTAGGGTTTGGCCGAGCCAAAGGCTTGAGAGGTGTGTGTATGGTGGTAGAGGTGGGGGCATTTTATAAGAGGAGAGGAGGGGAACTCTTGAAAAGTTACAAATTGATACTTTATTTTCAAATGTGTTTCTGATTTTAAAGGTCCCACATTAATATATTTCGAGGATAAGGTGGTAAGGGTTCTAAATCCACCCATACAATAGGTTTGTGACTAGTTTAAGTTATAGTTTTAACATTATCTTTTCATTTTATCTAAATCCATTATTAATGAGGTAATTCTTGCATCTTCATGATGTCATAAATAATTTAATTTATTTAATGTCTAAAAATTATAAAAAAATATCATGATGTAGAAAATATTTTTATCTTTCTAATGAATATTTATAGTAAAAAATATGACTTGTATAACCCCATTTAAATTTTTTTTTACTAAAACATCTCATGATTGTGGCATTTTAATTTTAACTTTAAATAAATAGTTATTTATGTAATTTTCTAACCAAAGTGGCTCCATGGGGTCCCCAAGTTGACCCATGGATTGTCTTGGATGGAAATGACTCATCCAATGAGGGTAGGACATTTTTCATGTTTATTTCATATTGTTAAAACATTTTTTTTACCTTAAATTACACTAATTACCTCTAATCGCGATTAAAAACATAAAAGTTACTATTCACCAAAAAAATTATTTTAATCCCATTGAACCACATTTTACTTCCTAATGAAAAACATGTATGTCGGATTTTAGAAATTCAAAACACAGAAGTGGTAAAGTTTCAATTAAACGAAAGATCAGTTTTTTAAGTACCGCTTATTGGTTTCACTATTCATCAAAAATTGAAGTTTATCAGAATAATACCAAAACATCACTCTAATCTATATTTGATATTTTGAATTCAGAAATGATGTCTATTTTACAAAATTAAAATCGTATAAATTACATTAATTAATTTAATAATTAATTCCCGCTGTCATGACAAATTGCGTGTTTTTATGAAACAATATATATCAAAAGATTGACACTAGTTTAAGTCCAATTTCAAAGTGAAATTAATTCCAATGACCACTATTTCATTAAATGGTAAAAATATATTTTAATTTCACTTTAAAACCAATTCAAGATATAATCTATTAATATAAATGAATTAGATTAAAAAGTGGTTTTGAATTAAAATTCAACATTTTTCACTATTCATTAAAAATGAACTTTATCGGAAAAATACCAAAAATTTACACAAAGTAAATTTTGATGTCCGGATTCTATAGAAGAATATTATTTTGTCATATATAACACATAAAATTGTCAAAAAGTGGATTTAAAAGAGGTTCTCCATAAAAAGGCGGTTAATCGACCTTTTAATGAATATTAGAATGTTTACGTTTAAAATTTTATTCATTTGAATTTTTAATCCTCTATCATTTATTGTAAAGAGTAAAAATATTTTAAAAACATATATTATCATTTTTTAGTTAGTTCTGTTCATTCCCTCCATTACAACGGCTAGGAGTTAACTACCATTTAAAATAATGTTTTATTATTATTAGAGTGCAACGTAAGATTCCCAAGAAACTCATTGTTGTGTATTGGGTACCCCATCACGCATAGCGTCCCCTTTAAAGTAATATTAATATTTTATTCAAAAAAATAGATAAATTTGAAAATTTCATATTCTTTATTTACCTAGGGTGTTACATCCTTCCCCCCTTTTCATAATTGCGTCCTCGCAATTTTAAAATTGGGCTTGGAAACATCATTGAAAATCTCACATCGGAACAATAGTCAGTAAAATAATCACATTAAAATAAAGAAAAAGAAGTACAAAGGTCACCTGAGTTAACCTATACTAGTATTCCATATAATAAAATAGTGATACGGTGGGGAAAACAAAGGGCCATGTTCTGATGGAGATTGATTGTAAACATTTCTAGGAGAAAGTTAACCATATGAAAATCACAAACTTGTGATGGGTTAAACAGTATTCGATTCCCCAGTAAGAAAAGTTAACAGACAACATTTATGTTTTAAGTTACTCTTCATTGAGGAATTTATTTTTGAGCTTAACTAAATCATAATGAAACATAATTACTCGTCACGTAGAATTTCAACTTTTACTAGATTCCTTAATCAAAATAATATTTTCTACAAAAGTCAAGTATTTAGGAATACTTGTTCGCATTAAGAGTACTATAATCAACTTCTTGAGAATCACCTAATCCACAAAAGAGAACTATATATTTCCCATGTCTTTAGACAAAATCCAAAACCATAATTGTTAGTATGAGTTCAGAGAATCCAAAAAAGTATAATCTTTTATAAAAAGAAAATCTATTCTTAATATCCAAAATTTATCCACAAAAAAACGAATGTTCAATGAAGACCATTCGATAAACAATTGTCCATAAAATTCTTCAATGTAATCCAAACTATGATTGAAACCCAAATATTTGAAGGATTTAATCACATCGTCTTCAAAGGTACAAATTAACTTTTATCTCCAAATAACAACAGTTTCTCTTAAATTCTCATATTGTAAAGTAATTAAACTAATCACATATCCTCCATGATAGGTTAATCATTTACATAGATAACCCAAAATAAACTTACTCTTGATTCCTAAAATCATCTAACTAAAAAGAATTAGTCAAAATAACCACGGACTTCACATAGTCTAGGGGTAGGCGATAAATACCAGTCACACTTTGGTTGTGGGTTCGATTCCTGCAGCTTTGTCCGATGCGACGGGTTGTCACACAGTCTGCATGTTGTCCTTTTTCCAAAACTATATTATTCATAAAACATTTCCCAAAACGAGATAAAATCTTCAAAAATAATCATAACATATTCTAACCACAAGTTTATCTCATGCCTTTCATTTTCCATCATAACATATAATAACCCATAATTACCTCAAAAATAAGGATCATATAAACCCTAATGGTTACCATTATAATTATTACCTGAACATCCACATCGATTGGTCATCTCGTACATGATGCATTACAGAACATACCAAGGTTCAAGTGGTTGATCATGACTCTTTGATAGTTGGTTTAGAACAACCAAGATTTTCCTCATTGAATCCCCCATTTCATCCAGTCTCTTAATCATAGAACCACCACATTTTCCTTCAAACTTATTGTCACTTTGGTGCCTTCTAGATCCATCCATTCACTAAAAATAGAAAAGTCAGTGTGATTATATCAACAAAACCATCATGTACTAATGAGGAAGATATACTTACTCATTCACATTATCTCAAAACTATGACTCTTTCTAAAATCCCAACCATTATGGTAATGTCACTTATGCTTAAAGAATACCCTAACCTCTAAAGTTATCTAAACCAACCTCTGATACCAAATATAAGGCCCCAACCTTAAACCATACTTATTCTTGAGTTATTACAAGATTACACATTGGGGATATTTTTAGGTTTAGAGTTTTAGAGAATTAGATCATAAAACTTGCATTAAATTCCACATTTAAACAAAGTGGCTACATAAAAGATAGTATTCATTTTCCCATCAACAGAAACATATTTAAAATAAAACATGGATTCTTTCTTGACACTTCCTTAACACTATCATCATATCATGTACCAATCCCTTGACCTGTGAAACCATTTCAAAAATGTGGGATGAACATGAAAAGCTCAGTAAGGGTTATAAAAAGTATGGAAAGGAAACATGAGTACATATATACATAAGAATGAAATAATACTTTACCCATAAAGCTTAAGCACTTTAACATACCTCATAAAATCATGAATAAATCATAGAAATCATAAGACATAAAGGTAACTTGAGGCATTTATAACTTTCTTACATAGGGAGTAACCCTCTTGGTTATGTTTGGAATACCCATCACAGTATATTATCTAAATCTCATCGGAGAAACCTTAATGTTTATCCCCTCTACATTACCCAATACATTGGAGAGCTATATCGGGCTCACCCACCCTTAGTTTATCATGGAACCACCTGTCTTCATAAACAATTCCCAAGAACCATACCATAATCATAGCACATAACTTAAGCATAAAGGAAATATAACATTCCCATATTGCAATAACAATATAACATTTTATGATATTGAAATAATAAATCCATTCTAAAAACCATTTTCGAAACCATTTAAAACATTTAATAAAGAGATCTTTGAATCAAAGTGTCCCATACCACAATGAAGGTTTAAACATTTTAACACATTAATATCGGTATAAATAAATCCTTAAAATGATTTTGAAAACATTGATATTAATGAGAAATATTTATAAAAATAAATCATTAAAACATTTAAAACCATATTTTAGTTAAATGGTTTTTAACAAAATGAGAGATACTTGAATACAATAATTGAGGAATAAAATGTAATCATAACTTTATAATATCATGAGAATAAAGGAATTCATGATATAATATTCCAAAACACAGTATATACACCATATAAGTGTGAATTGGTGCATAACAAAAATGAAGTCTCAATTGAAATGTAAAATGAGATGAAATCCCCTGTAAAGAAGGTATCCTTAAATTAAGGTTAAATCAATATCATAATTATGTGTGACAAATATAAATACACCCAATATAAGCGGATATTAAGTGTAAAACAATCAAAGGTCATTCACAATATTCAAAGGATGACATATTCAAAAACTACATGTTGAACCCAAAGAAATCGAAATTGGGTTAAGAAGGTCCCATGACAGCCTAACAACGTCACATCAAATTTTAGAAAAAGAGTTGATGAGAGAGATAAAGGGTATATCATCACTTGGACATAAAATTTACAGAAATAGGGATATAAAATAACATATCCCCACATAATAAGATGAAAATTAAACAACATAACAAAAGAAGTCTTTTAAAAAGAGGAGGGTGAAAGGTTCCCTTACCGATTTGGGTAACTTTCGAAACGTACACACCATGAAATAAGGACTATACAACATTGATGTAAATACTCATAAACGAAAGTATGTTACACAAAGAGTAGAATAATGGATAGTACATACACCAGTAAAAAGGAAATATTGGAAAATGTAGCATGAATCTCACGGGAATAAAAGTGAGATGAAAAATCCCTTACGAAAACATAGCAGCCTAACGACGCCACTTAAAACTTCCAAAAATTGATTAATGAGATCAAATAGGGTCTCTCACCATATTAACCTAAAATTTACATCAAGATGAATATAAAATAACATCTCCCAACATAACAATGTGGAGCTTAAAAGAAGTGACATAAAGGAGAGTACTTAAAAGGAAAGAGAGAGGTTGGATCTCTTACGAAAATTCTACAGCCCAATGGCGCTAATAAAAACATCCAAAATGGATTGATGAGAGAAAATATGGTCTCTAATAATATGTACATAAAAATTACAGTAATATTAATATAAAATAACATCGCAATCATAAGAAATATGAGTTTAAAAGGAATGACATAAAAGAGTGTACTTTAAAAGAAAGAGAGGGGTCGGATCCCTTACCCCGTGTCCGACATGACTCGATTGTTATTTAATCTCATGAATAATAAAATTTGGTCAATTTATAATTTCTTAAGGACATCCTTTAAATATTATTATTCAGTTCATATCACATATTATAATGTTATAATAATTGGTTAATAATGTGAGTTCATATGAGACTTTTTTGTCGATGTTCAGTAAATGAGTAAAAATTGAACTTGTTGGAATAGAATTTTCCATGTAGTTATAGGTACATCATCTACAGAATAGTATTTATGTTTTAAATATCATATATATCCATTATATATTCATTTTATACTATTCCATAGAATTTGGAGATAAAAAATAAAATGCACCGTTCATGGAGATGGTAGGCCGTACGTACGCATGAACGCTACTTTAATTTTTTGTCATATTAATGGAATTAAAACAAAATGAGAGAGATATATATTATAATTCCAGATTTATATACATAATTTATATGTAAAATATTGAATATATATCCATTATATATATTTACTTATAACAGTCCATAACATTTGGAGATAAGAAATGAAATGTACCATTCATGGAGAAGGTAACCCATACGTATGCGTGAACGCTACTTTCATTTCTTTTTTTGTATTTAATTGAATGAAAAAATAATTATATAAAGGAATATTATAATTCCATTAGGATAACATATGTAATACCATTAATTCCGTCCTTTATACGTCCCACATATGGCATTAACGAATGAAATCACTTTGAGTGGGCGGTAATCTGCACTTTCTAAAATGAAGATATCACGTTTACCCATAATGGAAACCATAAATGTATTCCATAAATGAAAAATACAGAAGATTAAGGAAAAAATAATCATATTATATATCATATATAAATATAGTGACATCTTAATGGCCAACTTTTAAGGTGTTAAAAGAATATTGAACAATCATCGTTTCGTGAGGCAGTAATTCGCCATCCAGAAAAACAGTATGTTCTTTAACCATTAGACGAAGGTGTGTGTAAGTGTAGCTAGAATAATTCACATAACAACATCCTAGTATATCTAAGATACTGGTGTTGTTAAAAAAGAAAATAATAAAAATAGTTTAGGGGGTTGGAGAATCAAAATAAAACAAAAGAACACAAGGGAAGACATTACCTTTAAATCTGGTAACTTCCTTTGATTTGAGCTCAAAGGCTTCCTTGGATTGGATTCTGCCCAAAGTGACGCTAAAATGATAATGATATGGATGTGGGGAGATAAAATGGGCAGGGTGTGGCCGAGTTAAAGGCTTGAGAGGTGTGTGTAAGGTGGTAGAGGTGGGGTCCTTTTATAAGAGGAGAGGAGGGGCACTCTTGGAAAGTTACAAAATGTTACATTACGTTCAAATGAGTTTCTGATTTTAAAGGTCCCACATTGATGTATTTCGTGGATAAGGGGGTAAGGGTTCGCAGTAAACCCATCAAATAGGTTTGTGAAAAGTGTATGTTATAGTTTTAACATTATCTTTTCATTTTATTTAAATCCCTTATTAATGAGGTAATTGATGCATCATCATGATATCATAAATAATTTAATTTATTTAATGTCTAAAAATTGTAAAAAAATATAATGATTTATGAAATCTTTTTATACTTATAATTAATATTTCTAGTAAAAAATATGACTTGTATATCACCATTTAAAAATTGTTTTAGTAAAATATTTCATGTTTCTGACATTTTAATTTTAACTTTAAATAAAAAGGACTTTATGTCATTTTCCAACCAAAGTGGCTCCATGGGGTCCCCAAGATGACCAATGTATTTTCTTGGTCGGACATGACACATCCAATGAGGGTAGGACATGTTTCAAGTTCATTTCATATTATTAAAACATTATTTTTACCTTAAATTACACTAATTATCTCTAATCGCGATTAAAAACATAAAAGTTCTATTCACCAAAAAAAATTATTTTAATCCCGTTGAACCACATTTGACTTCATAATGAAAACCATATATGTAGGATTTTTGAAATTCAAAACACATAAGTGGTAATGTATCATTTAAACTAAAGATCAGTTTTTTAAATACCACTTAGTGGTTTCACTATTCATCCAAAAATGATGTTTTTCAGAATAATACCAAAACTACACCCTAAGCTATATTTGATATTTCAAATTAAAAAATGCTGTCTGTTTTAAAAAATTCAAACCCTATAAGTTAAATTAATTAATTTAATAATTAATTCCCGCTGTCATAACAAATAGCGTGTTTTTATGAAACAATATATATCAAAAGATTGACATTAGTTTAAGTCCAATTTCAAAGTGAAATTAATTTCAAAGACCACGGTTGGATTAAATGGTAAAAATATATTCTAATTTCTCATTAAAACTAATTCAAAAGATTATATAATCATATAAATAAAATAGATTAAAAAGTGGTTTTGAATTAAAATACAACATTTTTCACTATTCATTAAAAATTGCACTTTATCGGAAAAATACCAAAAATTTACACAAAGTAAATTTTAATGTCCCGATTCCAAAGAAGAATTTTATTTTGTCAAATATAACACATAAAATTGTCAAAAAAGTGTATTTAAAAGAGTTTCTCCATAAAAAGACGGTTAATCGACCTTTTAAAGAATATTTGAATGTTTACGCTTAAAATTGGATTCATTAGAATTTTTAATCCTCTAAAATTTATTGTAAAGAGTAAAAATATTTGAAAAACATATATATTCATTTTGTAGTTACTTCGGTTCATTCCCTCCATTACAACGGCTAGGCGTTAACTACCATTTAAAATAATATTATTTTATTTTTAGAGTGAAATGTAAGATTCCCAAGAAACTCGTTGTTGCGTATTGGGTTCGCCATTGCGCATAGAGTCCCCTTTAAAGTAATATAAATATTTTATTCAAAAAAATGAATAAATGTGAAAATTTCATATTCTTTATTTACCTAGGGTGTTACATCTGTAATATATGATCATTGTGAAATTGTATTTTTGTATATAAATAGTGATTGGAATATTTATTATATTTATATAGTTTTTTAATATTATATAATTTATTAATTTAATATTTGAAATGATATGTTACTATTTATTAAATGGTGTTTTCAGCATAAATAGAAGTAATCACATTGTGTAATTTATATAGAAATGTGTAATGACAGAAAGAAGTATAATTCATCCTTACATATCTAATTTATGAAATATTGAGATGGGGGATCACATAACTTGGCTATTCCCTTATCCTATACAAATATAAACATCAATATGTATTACATTATTGGAACCATCTGCAAGAGAGGATGAAGCTCATAAAAATAACTACTACATCCATGATAACGAAATCTTTACTCGTGGCATCCAAAGTTGATTATATAACAATTAATTATTACAATATATCATTGAAGGGATTATTATTTCAATGTAAAGATTATTTTGATATGTATTTCATTGTATTAAATGATATTTTAGAAGATAATACATATCATTTATTATTATTATATGTATTTTTAAAAATCTTATATAACACTGAATTATATATTTTATATAATGATTTTAATTTTATTTAAACATATAAATTAATTAATTATTTTAATAATTAAATAATAATAAAATTATATATGTTAATTATTTAACTGAAATTATAATAAAACAATTTATTTTAAGAAATAGACATTTCTCATTTAATGATTATATATACATATTGTTTCTTCTTATCATAATAAATTATATTAATCTCTATTAAATAATATTTATAATTAATATATATATATATATTTAATTAATAGTAGTATACTGATTATTAAATAGTAATGAATAAAAATATATACTTTTTATGATGGAAAATATATATTTCTTATTTTTTTCGTTACAATTATTTTTTAAAATGTATTTAAAAATTATTAGAAAATTTAATATACTTCATTTTATCTGATATTTCCATTTATCATGAAAAAATTTCATAATATATCCAAATAATATTTTTTTTTTAAAATTAATGAGGTAAGATTACGTTTCCATGGAAATGGGTAACATGAGGTTAAACAGTTTAGTAAATGTGTAAAGTCTAAAATTATTTATTACCTTATATATAAAATATTTTATGATATGATTCATGTCACACAATAGAGTTATTGTGTTTCTTATTTTATTATTTTATATGATATTTTTTAATAATATATTTGTGCATAATTTTCATTAGAATTTATTCTACATGTAGGAAAAAATGCAAAAATTAGTGATGTTGGAACACAAAATCGGTCCATTGATGGACACCCCAGTGTAATTGAGAGTGCTACATCAGTGTGGAAAGATAGTATTCTATGTCCACAATAGTGGATATGGAATTTTATAATATTTATTGGGGAAGGTGATGTCATAGGGGTCATGGTGCTCCATTATTATTTACCATAAGGGTGCATTTTGGTTGTTGTGCTTGGGTGAGTTGGTTGTTTTGTAAAGGTGTTGTGTAAGGATTTTGAGGGACACAATACTGTAACATAAGATTGAAAAAATAATTTCATGGGTGATTGAGGACTTTGGATATTCATAATGATGGTCTATCCTTCCTTAGGTTGGGGGATACACCATTTATGGGCTCTAGTGGAGAATTGCATTCCCTATCATGAATGTTATAGTTGTTAGGGAGCTCAAAGGCCATTACATCAAAATAATTCACCACTGTATCTATAGTGTGTTCTACAAATGGTGTTCATAGGAGGACCACCACATTGTTGATATAATATAAATGTGATGGATCTTCCTACCCATATTTTTTTTGAATATCTATTCTATAACCTAAGTATATTTTGGGTTTTCTACATCCACCATCCATCATTCATTTAAAACTATCTTTTGCAGCACGGTGGAGTTTCCTCTCTCCCTCTATTAGTGATATCAAGGACTAGTAAAGTAATTCCATGGATATTTATCAAAGTAAGTTGTTTCACCTATTTTATTTAGTATGTCTACATTTCAATTATCCTTTTCTCATTTTGTGTCATTTAGTATTGTAAAACTAGTGGGTTTATAGGATAATATGTAGAATTTAGATTTCCCATTTCATGGTTGTTTTCAATTATATGTCTTATGGAATGTCTCACATTAAAAATTATAGGATTCACCATCAGTGGTGATGTATTCAATCATAATTTATAATGAATAAATTTTTTTTTTGGTTTTTTTAATTTACATTTCATGAAATATGTTTATTATTTTAAGAAAATGATTTTTTTTTCTGTTATTCATATACAAGATAGTTAAATAGTTATTTTACATTAATTTGAACATAATTACCACTTGAAGTGAAGGGTGATTAATGGATTTAAAATGGGATCATGTGAACATTGTTTTACTGAAAATGACTCAATTATTTATTTTAATCGAAATTAATATTTTCGAAAAGGATTTGATGTAGTGTGGGTGTAAAAGTGATGTTATGTTTACTTTAGTTAAATTTTGGAATAATGATATTTTTTATGAAAAATAATTGGGGTGTCAATAAAATTGGTGAATATTTTTTTAAGGGAACATAATATGGTTTGTAGTAGATGTTTAAAATAAAAATTGCAATATGAAATTTTCAATGGATGATAAACTATCTTGGAATACCAAGATAAATTTTTATGAATGTCCATTTGGAAGTTTATTTTTTAGTAAAATTTCATGTGAGTGTTAGACAATTGAGATTCCCTTTTTTTAAAAAAATTGATACAAAATTTTACCAGAAGGAGTATTTTAATTATTATCATGATCTACATATTTTGAATTTGGTTATTTCTTTTGATGGATATTAGGGTGAAAGAGGGTATATTATTATATTTTATTATATTTTTTTAATCTGAATCACCGTTTAATAAAATGATATTACATGTTAGCATGGGTAACCCAGTCAATTATTGTTTTCATGAATAATGATACAATAGACAGTCTCATGGTTCTAGTGTATCCCTAGTAGAGTTATAGTGTAGATATAGAGTTTAGATCTCTCAATAGTTATAGGTCTGTGATTGTTAAGAGGGTTTATTTATTAAGGATTAAACATAGGAAAACCGTTTTTATATTGGTCATGGTATCATTTAGTTACATCCCACCTTTGGACTTATTTTTTTTCCATGATACTATATTACTCAACATGAGACATTTTTTTGTGTTTTCCCACTCAATTGAAATATGTGGTATAATGTATTTGTCTTACGTATTTCACTTTATTAGTTATTTTTAAATTTTTTTTTCATAATTCACTATTTTAGTCTATATTATATAATTGTTTTCATTGTTTTATTAAAAGGGGGTATTTATAATATAAAATTATTAAAGTTTATTTGTAATTTTAATTCTAAGAAAGGTGTTTTCACATGATGAAATGTTTTAAAAGTGAATGTTTTCATTTAATTTAAACATAATAAAATGATGTATTTAATGTATTTATTTATATAATACTAGTTATGAAATATCATATGTTTTGAAAACTCATTTTTTCTATTTTATTTCAATATATCATGGTTGAAATAAATTAATAAATTAATAACACACACACCATGGTGAGATCCCTCAATGTCCTATCTCACAAAAATATTGTTCACACCATTATATTTATATATCTATTCAATATTTTTTCTGTTTTTTTGTATCATTATTTCTGTGGACTTGTATTTATCATAATGATATTTATTGGCTGAATTTTTTTTACAGATATATGGAGGATTATTAAATTAGGATTTTGATTTTGGGATGCCTTTTTATTAAAGATGATTTTTCAGATACCCATTATCGTTGTTATATGGCAATGACTCCTTTTTTAGAGAATACATTATATTTATTTATGGTACACAGTAATTTTTTTTGACACTATATTGTTTCTATGTTTTCTCTATGAAGTGATTTTTTTTAAAGATTACATGGATTCATGGAATTTGGATGGGTGATTTCAAATTTATGGGTGGAAACTTCAATGTGAATATTTTTTGATGATGGTGACATCAATATAAATGGTTAAACATTTAATCCTTCTAATTAGCTTATTTCCCAAGGTTGTCGTTAATATACCATTATTTTCATGTTAGATATCATAGGTTCCTAGTTCATGAGTAACCTATATTGGTTCCCATATAAATGATATTAGAGAATTAGTGTTCAATTATTGTTTTTTACAGTGTATTTTGAAGACTAGGATCATCATAGGGACTCATGTGGTGAGTATAGAGATGATCATGGCATGATTTTCTTGAGACCAAAACTAAATATTCCATTGATTTTTGCAATTTGATTATCAATTTTAATATTTGAATTGGATTTTTAATCTGATATGATTGAATTTTGACACATAATGAGTAAATATAAAATTTAATAACAAAGAATTTGTTTCAATTTTAAATGGGGACAACCATCCTACCGGGATAAGTAGACAAAATTATTTGGGGAAACCTAAAACGTCAATAATGATGGTTCTAAAACCACTACATAGTCGTTCTCATGATTAGTACATTTTTTAGAATCTCATGTTATCAAACCATTCACAATTACATTTCTTTATAGAAATCATAATTGTTTCCTTACATGAAGTAAAATATGATCCCAATGGTGCATTCCAATTAAGTAAATATATACATTGGTGTTCCCAGTAGTGAAATTTATTTTTTGACATTCATTTTCAATTATTTTTATATGTTGTTTTATTATTTTACCCTTATGAATGTTATTGATTTTCATAGAATATTTGTTTTACATATGAATAGGGAAATTTTAATGTGATAATATAGAAATTATTATTTTTACTATTTTAATGATAAAATATTAGAAACCTGAATTTATAAAAAAATATATATAGGTTTTTATTTTTTGAAGGAAAATTGGTTTGGTTTTTAAATTTCTCAGAAATCCAGCTTTTGTTGGATTAAATTATTATGGTGAAAATGGAATAAAAAATGTGGGTTTTTCAGTTGTATAACTCTAATAAATTGGTTAAATTAATTTTGGGATGTCTGTTGTTTATACAATTTATGGTGAAATTTTATATGTGGAGTACTATTTTATATATCCAATTTATAATTTTAGTGTATTTATTTCATAGAGTTTATCATTTTTTATAGATTTTTATTAAATGAGTTAATTCATGGGATTATGAATGAGTATGTTGGGTTTGATATTTATTTAATTTTCTACATTCGGGGATTTTAAAAAGATAAAATGGGATGATATTGATCTTGTATTGTGTTATTTAGAATATACATCTAATAGAGTCTAATATTAAAAGTATAAAGTGTTTATATTTGAAAAATCATAAGGCATACAGTTATCAACATTATGGATTCCTTTTTTATGTGGACTCTATATATAATCATGACTATTTTGTAAATCCTAATTTTTCTTATCCCTTTTACATCATCATGGTATTATCCAAATATAGTTTCCTTCATTATAATATTGGTAATAAATTGATAGTTTTATGTTAATTATATTTTGAGGGTGTAGTTTTGGGAGCCTCATCGGGGGAAGGTATTCATGGTATTAAAGTTTTTGCAAGTGTAGATTCATTATTGAATGAAATGATGGTATTGGTTGTTCCCAAACTGGGTTTTCTTGTGGGGGAGGAAAAACCCCTTTATAAGAAAGAAATCATGAATAGTTTTTCTTCTAGTGTGGGGAACCTAGGAAATCATCTCCATATTTTTAGAATGCTTAATGTGATATTCATTTGAGTATATATTCTAAAATCAGTTATATGTTCTTTAAATTGTTTTTTCAAATAGATAAATTTGAGGTTTAATATTTTAATGTAATTTCCTTTCTATTGGAACACATGAATATTGTTTTAAGGGCTCATGATCTTACCCAAATGAATTTTGTTGGATTATAAATTTATGTGGGCTCCATTCCATGTAATGCCTAATGTTTTTTATTGACATGAGGTTTTGTTTTAGGGTGGTCTAAACATGAGATACCAATGGTCTCATCGTAGGTAACTATGATTTTTGGGTTCATATGAAATTTGAGAACATTTTATTTATGTATTTTATTTGTTTGGAGCACTATATGATGGTATTATGTGTCTGAGGTTATAATTTAATAATTTTGTGTTGTTACCAAATGTCTATTGAAAATTATGATTTATATTATTTGTTATATTGTTTGATGTAATTTAATTTTAGTGTTATATATTGTTGATAGTTTTTAGATAATGTATATTGTGGCTCCTATATATTATATTTTCCATGGATGTTTGATTAGGTTCCATGTGTTATTCATTTAGATGTGTTCTCATGGTTGTTGTTTTGTTTTCATGTATTATATCTATCTTATCTCATAATATATTTCTTAATTATAAATAATGTAGTGTCCTATATGAAATATTTATATCACTTAATTACCCAATTTTGTGATCATAGATATATTATACTTAAAACTATTTGATGATTTATGTTGTTTTGTTTCACTGAATATGAGTACATATTTTTGGTAGATATCTTCCGTATTTTAACACAACTTTATTTTCTTCCCTCCCACTGAAATAATGAGATGTAGGTTGTCCTAGATTCCCTTTTTGTTATTTATAATTTTACTATGAACTAGGAGATGTGGTATCATGGACATAATTGTCTCACCCAGTGTCCCTATAGTTCTAATATTATTCATTCCCGAATTATTTAAATTTTATTGTGTTTTTATGTTTTACAATGTTTTAGTAGAATTTTTTATCATATAAGGGACAATTCCACCCTGAGAAATTGAATATTATGTATTAGGGAAGTGTATGTACATAGAGATCACATAGAGAGAATTAAAGCAGGATTTTGCACTATATATGTGCATAAGATTGTGTTTTTGGTGCTGTATAAGGATTATAATTCAATTACACACATTATGGGTTATGATATGCTATGTATGAATCATGTAATGGTATTTTTTGGGTGTATCTTATGAGTGAGTAAGTATTTATTCAATTCAGATTTATATGTTTTTTATTGTCCCCTATGTCGGTACACAAGAGGTTATACTACAGTGGCCTCCATTCAGGGGGTATTTAGTTCATCCTTATTGAGGATCTCTATGGATTATGTTATATGATACATTGTGTAAGGTGTATGAAAAAGGAATCCACACATTACCATGGAGGTCATGCACATTAGTGGGCTCAATGATCACTTATGCCACTTTGGGAACCACCATGACTCATAACTCAGGACTACACTATAGGGGTATATTTAGAGGTCCACCACACCATCATAATAAAGGATATACCATTGAATAGTATATACAAATTTTTATATTTCATAATTTCCCATATTAACCATATTAGTTAATAAGGTATTTTCTCCACTTATCTCTATTTAAATTTGTTGAATGTATAAGCTCATAGTGGAGTTTTTTTCCACCCATAGATAGTTATTTCGAGTGTCTAAAACCTCATCACAATTGTATTCATCAAGTAAAACCTTCACCACCATTTTTTCCGTCCTTAATCTATCACCTACACCATTTTTTCAATGGTCACATTCTCCCCCGTTATGTCTAATAAAATATATAATCATATTTCAGTTCTAGGTGAGATTTTTCGAGGGTATTTATTATTTCTGGGCTTGTAGAGGGGATCTAATTTAATACTTTTTCATAATTCACTAATAAAGGTGATAAATTTGTACATGATTTACAATAAATCAAGGATGAGGTTTTTTGTGTTTAAATTATTTTGAATTTTATTTCTTGATTGGCAGTTCTAAATGTTTTCATTTTGAATATATCCAAACATATGATAGTCAAATGAATTTTATAAATGTCATATAATTGAATTATCTCATGGTATATGGGAGGATTAATGTTTTATATAAAAAATGGAAAACTAGTTAAATGTGTTTTGTAAAATGAATCAGGGATTTTTTTCAAATGAATATGTTATATAAGAATAGTAAATGAATTAATTTGGGCATAGAAATTTGTGTTCCCTTTGTTTTTTTAGTTTATATCTATCACGCTCTATCGATTAATTGGTATTTAGGTTTCGTAGAGAATTTAAATACTTTTATGCTAAGTGTTCTCTTTCCATAATTGGGATTCATATTTAGAATCATAATTTTTGAAATCTGTAATTGAATTTTTAGATTTTTTAAGCTCATTCTATTCCTAAGATGTTCATGAATAAAATAAAAGAGGGTAAAATGGTTGGTATACTACAAAATATTTAGTAGTATCCCTTTTATGGTGATTCCATTGTGGAAAATGATGAATTCATCAAGGGAAGATGGAGGATCCAATAACCATAGTGGTTAAATGTTTGAGAACCATGATAATTCCGTGAAATGTATCTAGGGTTGTTTCTATAATAGTGTAAATAATGTTTTTTCAAGGGTTGTTCCCCCATTGGCATAATAATGTATGGATTCTCTTGGTGTTATATAACATTATCCCCACATTAGTCACCACTTTTGGTACCCCCTTCAGAGGGGATTGTTTTTATTTTTATGTAATTCATTTTTTGAGGTAGCTAATCTAGTCGTTGTTTAATTTATCTTTATATTTTATGGGTTCTATTTGACATTATATTTTTGTTAGGTATTTATGATTATTTGAAATGAATAATATGGTATATAATCTCATTATATGAGTATTTTTCTTATTTTTAATAAAAGGAATTATAAGATGATGTCAACACATCATTTCATGTCATTTAGATTAGAGTAATTCACATTTGAATTTTCATTGGGGTTTTGAATTATATTGTATTACATGGATATTAATTAAGAATCACACGGTAGGAAGTTTATATCGTATGAGTCTACTCACCTTATGTAGTTGATTAGTTATGGATTCTGTGGGATATGAAAACTAAGTGAGTATTAGGAAAATTATGATTTTTTTAAATAATTATGTATTATATATTATTTAATTATTTTCACTATATATACTGAAGATTCATATAAAAAACATTGATGAGGCTTGGATGGCTTGGAAGTGGCTCGATGGAGTATTGTGAGGGGTTAATAATTTGTTCCACGTGGCTATCCACTATGATAAAAAATATATATATATATATATATATATATCTGGGTGTGTCTTTGTTTAATTGAAATATTTAATTACTATATTAATTAATTGAGGTTGAGTGTGGGGTATATAGAATGTAAATACTATTATGTGAGATGATGGGGTGGCATAATGCCTTACTAAATGTGATCATATTCTCTTTAACAACTTGGGTATATTTTGGATCACCTGGTAACAACATTTCCAATAGTTGATGGATATGTTGAAATGGGAATAGAACTATAGTATACTCTATGATCTGAGTTTAGTTGTTGATATCTCTAGATCATTTAATAATACTTTTGGATAGTAATTAGAGGCTTTATTCTGAGTGATAATGGGTGAAACAAACATACATATCATGAGTGATTTGTATATGATTCGAGAGTCATATGTGAGGATCATTGGATTTTTTTGGATCTAATATTGGGTTGTGAAGGGTATTTCATCATTGAATTGGATCCCACATTTTTTGGCTAGGTTCTGGTGAAACATGATGTCTCTGGATTGTGTATGATAGTTAGAATAGGTGTAATCTTGATTTTGGTGTGTTTGGGAAGGACCATGATGTTTAGATTAGGATTATCCTTTGGATATTGTTTTATCATAGGGTGATAGGGTTGAGATTATATTGATTATCAGAGTTTGTGACTTCTCTAGATTACCCAAAGGACACCATAATTGGAGAGATGAAGAAAATCATAAATATGGTCATGGTCTTGAGAAACTAACACCTTGATATTTTCCAGTTAGTTATGTGATATGCTTAATGAGCTATGTTCTATTACTACCTAGGTGTATACGTGCACACTTTTTCTGGTAATTGGTAATATATTTCAGTGTTGTAGTGCATCAAAAAGTATTTTGTTTAAATTTTTGATATTTCTAGATTCATTAATATTATTTATATGGGTACTAGTGTGCATGAATTTTAAAATTTAGTGACTGTGTTATGTTGAAAACCCAAGATTAGAGGGTTGGGTTGTGGTATGATTTGAGAGACAAATATTATCCTATTATATATATATCATTGTGTCATTGACTATCATTTGTCTTGGGTATTGTTATGATGTGATAATTAGTTGATAAAGATCCTTATTAGAGTTATATTTCATGATAGAGGACCACTATTAGGAGATATTTCATTGGTTGATTTGAGGCATGGATTATAAGATTTTTCTTGAGTGGTAAAGTCGTCGATGGATATGTTTAAATATGATAAAGCCTATTTAAACTTGTCTTTGATTCATGGTTAGAAAACTCCATTTCATGAGTAATTAATTATGGTATAGGAATCTGATATGAGGTTACAGGTAGATGTGATGATAATATTTTGGAATGAGACTCAATTATGTTTGGTCATGATATGTGGTGTTCTAGAAATCATACTGTGAACTAACGGGTGTGTGTATCTCTTCGGATGTCGTGATGTCCTAATTTTTACAAGGAGACCATATGAACATGTATATTTATTATTATTAATTCCATTTACCCACACATGAATAAAGTTACTTAAATTAGGGTCTCATAGGTAAATATTATTGATTCATATTCATTTATCCTATATTAGAATCATAAGGAATATGCATAACTTATGTTTTTTAGTTCGTAGAACAAAATGTATAATGGATTAGGATTAATAAGTTAACTGGGTATTTGATACTATGATTTAGATTAATAACAATGATTTAAGTTGTTTTAATGTTTATATTTATTCATTTCTTTATTTATTACATTGGATAATCTATTTGTGAGATCATTGTACATTTTTCTATCTACATCATGTTTGTAAACTAGATTTCTATTTATTTTGTGTTGTATGATGTGCATGTTCTTTGGTTAATTATTATTAAATATCACTAAAATATATATGGATTAGTCTGACGAAAAAATACTTTAGGTCCTCATAGATATTTTCAATCAACAGTTGTATGGGCACCAGTGCTTGACGATATATCTTATCATTCTCTTGGGAACTACTGAGTTTCTTACGGCTAGTTTGTCACATAGTGGCATAAATGATTTTTTATTTACGATTTTAGTATATAGTATGTTTTTGTAATACAAATGTGTTTGTATTTATGATTAATATTGGTTTTTAGTACCATGAAATCCTTTTTGAGGTCGACATATAAGAAACATATTACATTGGATTGTTTTTCCTAATATTTGTTGTTACAGTTGTATGATTTGACTGAGTGTTTCACAAAAGGAATTTTAAGGTTTATAATATATAATATATTTGGTATAGGGATCATTATGGAACGTGTAATCCCTCATGTTTCACATTAAAGATGTGTTATTCACAATAAATTCATATAAATTCATGGAAAATTTTCGTTGGATGTGATCATTGGTCATTAAAAGTGTCATTAAAGTATTACATACTTTTTTCACATGAAACTAGTTATTGGTAATCTAATAATCTATACATAGATGTTTATTCTTTCCCTGATGGTTTATCTGGATCATATTAATATAGGTTCTTAAGAGATTATAACATGATCCATTCATCACATGATAAATATAGGCGAATTCTGGGTTTTAGAATGAATTTATGCAATTGTAATGTCTTGATGAAGGAATTATATACTTGAGTGTTGATTCAAGGATGTGAGTAGGTTCCTCTAATGATATGATTTTGGTTTCATAATTTGTCAAAAACAACCAATAATGTTTTTCAATATTTATTTTTGGTTTCACTGTATTTAACATAATGAGTACATTTATAGAATGAATGTTTATTCCATGGGATTCTAGGATGTGAAACACTAAATGAATTTATGATAAAGATGTTGGGTTTAGAGGGTATGATCAGTGGGATTCCTATACATGTGGTTATTAAAATTTTATTCCTATTTCTTTGTAAATTTATTGGTAGACACTAGTGATTCTTAAACAAAGCATGTTTTAGGGATGATATATGGTCAATCATATCAGGGGAGATACCATGGGATGATGGATGAGTAAAAATACCTCATGAAATGTTCTATTGTACATAATAATGAAATTTAATTATATGGTATGTGACTCATGATTTGGAGATTTTATATATGAAATTATGTTTCACAATAATATGAGGTCATTAGGTTGATGATGGCCTTTGTAGAGTTGTTAATGAGATCCCAAGAAGGCTATTCATAGTGAATCACTCTACTTTTGGGAAGGAAATTTATTATTGGAATTTATTTATTAAAAACTCTAAATTTTTTAGTATAGTATCATAATTAATGTGTGGTTATTGGTATAATTTTGTATCTATAAATGGGTTATATGTTGTTTTGTAGATACTTTTATGGGTTTTGGGTGAACTCAGAAATGCGGTGATGAAAATAATACTGTGAGACGTATGTGGGTATCATAGCATAGGATTATGTGATATGGGTGATGTAACTTTGTGGTACATTATGATATCAAATATGGATCTGGGTTTAATTTAAAGGTTAACACCAAAGGGTTTTTGGTAATATTCTTTAGAGAGGAATGGTTTCAGGACCCATTTAGGTTTGATATAAAAAACAATGTAAGAGAACACACATGGGGAGTGAGTGTACCTTTGGAAGTTGGAGATGAAAATTATTGTGATAATGGAATATGAAATTACTGGTGTTTCATTTTAATTCATGGGTATGGTCATGATTGTTATGTTGGTTCAATATTTATGGTAATGAATCAATGGTTGGCTATAAATATTTGTGATTAATTTTGATGGGATATGATAAATATTCTTCTATGTTTGTGATAATTTTATTTTTAATGGGTGATGTAACATAAAACCAGGTGTACTCTGTGGGGGAGAAATATTGGTCAAACGATGATTGATGTTACTTTAGAATGAGGTTTTATAAGGAGACTCGATGTGATTTCCTTCCACAATAATGTTCAGATCGAAAATTCAAAAGTGATTTTGGTTAGAGTCATTGAGATTGAATCATGTTTACTTTGGTAGAAAATTTATTGGAGATCAGGGATGGTGTTCAAAAAATTGAATTACATAGGGGGATGATATGTTTAACTATTTTTAATACCATTACTCTAAAATGTAATACAATTGAGGTTTAACACATCATGATTATGTTGGGTGACATGTTAGTGAGTGAAACCAAAACATTATTGAGTATTTCATGAAATTGTGGTTTGAATAGAATTTTTGTCTATGTTTATATTAGTTGAGATATAATGAAAATTATGCTTATTTTTAAGATCATTGTTGGTGGGTTGTTATACCACATGATTTATGTGTTTATAATATAATACCTTTGTTGGAGATAAATATTGATTGGATTTCGCTGGAGTGAGTACAAAACACTGGTGGGGAGTACCATAATTTTATATAGGATTGTGGGAAGATACTATGATATGTTATGATAAAATTTTTTGGGGAGTGAAATATTCGTTTATCTATTATAACTGAATGGGAGTACATTCATACATGATTTCTTCACACGATATTACTATATTCACAAAGTATAATTTATTGGAGTTCTATGGAGAATATAATGTATTTTTGTGGATTTATTAATGAGGTATGTTGGGAGATGTGTCTTTAGATTACCATATCTGTTTGTGGATTTTAATCATTATAGTGGGTATTTATAAATGTTTTGTATATTTCTACATGATTTCTGGAATCGGAAAATTTGAACATTATTGTTTGTGTTTTTGTATTAATACACTGATTTAGTTGTATAATTTAACATTTATTACATTAAATGGTGTTATATGGTATGTATTAAGGATTAGTGGACACTACTGTATTTAGTTTGATTTAGGATGTGTGAGGATTTCACGGGATGACTACTCTTTTTAAA
Organism: Viscum album; assembly: GCA_963277665.1. Classification (NCBI taxonomy): domain Eukaryota; kingdom Viridiplantae; phylum Streptophyta; class Magnoliopsida; order Santalales; family Viscaceae; genus Viscum; species Viscum album. The sequence goes on along the minus strand of OY728142.1, from coordinate 370,473,812 downwards.
AACATCCCATTCATTTTGTGACCATAGTGGACATCATAACGTAGCCTCATGGGAAGGGGAAGGGTCTCTATAGATAGGTGGATCATAGTGTGAACACTAATTTTATCTAATTATTGGTTTATGAGGTTCCTTTTATATGGGATATTCGTTATTTTTCTAGGGGTTTCCCCTTCAATTTGAATGTTCAGGGGTTACCATGCAAGGATATTTATTTGATACCTCCACTTGTTTTTTTCTCCATTGTCCCACCATGAGAAGTGTTGTTTTTAGTTTCAATTATGTTGTAGATCTGGGGAATGGTGTCTATTACATTTCTAATTCTTCATTATAATTTAGAGAATATAATTTCTACTTTATTTCTATTAGGGTTTCTTGAATTTTTCCCTCGGCACATGGTGGAAATCATCAAAATAATTGGTTCCATTTGTCGGTTAACATAGAGGTAATCCCAATATGATATCTATGCATTATTTCATATAATCATAAAAGAGTGAAATCCCCATACCATTTTTCATATATATTTAAATATTATTTGAATTAATTTTTTACTAAATGGGAGTATCATGATAAATATTTTAGCTTGGTTGGTGCAAGGATGTTCCATGAAACTTTTACAGGTAGTTGGGAATGGACTTTGTGCGATATGATTAACCGATGATTACATAAGAAATGAAAAATATTTTTAAATTTTATAAATATTTAATTCCGAGGCATTATAATTATTTTTTATCTAATATAGAAATTGTATTGTACCTATGACAGTGGATGAGGTATGGACGGTTTGGCTGAGGCTCATGGGTTTTTATAGATTGGTTTTGTATATGTTCTAGATATGTAAATATTGTGGTAAAAAATCAAATGTATTTTTTTCTAATATGAATTCCTAAAGAAATTCTTTGGGTTGATATATTGGGTGTAATGACTATTAGAATCCTTAATTGATATGATTTTGTAAAATAGTTCATCATGAGAAGTGTCCTAGTGCTCTTACATACCTTTGGTAATATTTTGATCACCTAGAAACTATGTTTTTATGTGTAGGGGGAATGGTGATTCTTGTAATAGTCATATCAAAGGCATTGGGCCAAGTATTTGATTTAGATTACATATATTGTGTTTCTAGGAGTAGTTGGAGAATGTGATAGGATAAATCTAAGAAAATATGGGAAATATGGTCATACATATAATATGTTATGAGGAAATCTCTCTTGATAATGAATATATGACATAATATATTTTTGGAATTGTCAAATTACATTAATATATGAATTGTGTGGAAAATTGTAGTCTCATTCGATTAATGGGTTCAAGGATATCCCTCAGATATTTGAGATGACACCTAATGTTGGGCAAATGGGTTGTTTAAAACATATAATTGGTATTCTAAGGGGTTTTAAATTAATGGTTCTCCCTTCCTATTGAGACTACATTCAGGTTGTGTAATACCATGTGTTTTTTTGAATTTGCTTTCTTCAAATAAATTATTTTTAATTGGTGTATCACATTAAACATATTAAAACATTCATTTCTCATAGAACATATTTGGCTTTCACTACACGCAACATTAACATGGATTGGGATATAACCCACAATTACTTGGCATACATTACACACAACATCTTGTTTCAAAGAAACAATATTTTTATATTATAATTTTTTAGAAAAGTACTTATAACATAGATTTTAACCATATTAATATGAAATTTAATAGCTAATTTTAAAATATTTATTATTTATTTATATAAAAAAAATATTTATAATGAAAAATAACAATTTTTGGTAAATTCCTTATTTGTCTAAAAGTATTATTTTCACAAATGATTTTCATTTCATGCCCTTCATTGAAAAATAATAAGAATTATTTAAAAAAATTATTAAATATAATTTCAAAAAATAATCTTTAATTTTGAATTTTGAATTTTTTTATTATCTAACTACAATTATTTGGGAGTTTTTTGAGAAACATCATGTTTTGATTAATGGTTAGAAATACAGAATTTTATTTGAAAAATTATTTTTCATCTAAATTATTTTTATGACTACATTAAATTTAAATTTGTTTTAAAATTAATATTAGATAAAATATAAATATATTAATCTAGTTTTTTTTGTTAGAATCAATTTATCATTAAAATTGGATATAAAAATATAGTAAACTTTTGATAATTTTAATTTTAAAAACCAGTAGTGTCATACCTTCCACCTGATTAATTTTAAATTAATTTATACCACATATTTGATTAAATTTTGAAAAAATAGATTACATATTTATAAGAAAAATAATTTAATATTTATAATAATATAAAATTATTTTTTAACAATGATATTAGTTATTGTATTTAAAGTTAATTAGATTGATTAAGGAAAAAAATATTCTTAATAAGAGAAAATTCATGAATCTAAAGGACTAAAAACCTATAAAATTATACAAAACAAATTTTTGGGACATATTTATTCCAAAATTCTCCTAATATTAATTTTTGATGGTTTATAGTCCTTTTTGAATGTAAAAACGTGGGTACACCAAACATGTTTTTATATTTTTTTGTGTATCCTCTCCCCACTTATTAAAGGCCATAACCTATCCCTATTCTTGAAAACTATAAAAACATTTTTAATTAGAAATTTTTTAACCAATAAACTTCCCAAAGTCTCTCCCTTACTCTTTTTATACACCCTTTATAAATAATTCCATCCAGGGAATCTCTTTTTCACAAACTAAAAGGATATACCAATAGAAGAGGTTACATCCGTCCATAAGATCCTATCATTTATTTTCATTCTCCACCACCTAAATTAATTTTATTACAAGAAAAAAATATCATAATTATTGTAAATATATTGATATATTTTCATGTTATGTTTTAAACCAATAATTTCAAACACTATTATATAATGTGAAACTAAATTATTATTCTTCTGTAAGGATTCCTTCTGTATCACGAAATGATGTCGTACATTTTTTATATTCCCTATTTTTATGGATGGTCATTTTGATGGACCCAATGTTATAAAATAATATAAATGATATTTATTATTTATTTAACCTTATTTATTTAATATATTAATCATTCCTTTATTCGATCAGTTTTCTTTAAATACAATATGATCATTTTTGAATGTGTGGACTACCACCTCCTCAAAGTGGTGTGATTCATTCACACGTTAGATGAAATTTATTAATGTTGGATTTAGTATAATTATATGATATACATATATATAAATAATAATACTTTAATGATATTATTTAACTATATACTTGTATATCATTTTCATCATTTCTTTTAATACATCCGGGAAATTGAATCTGCATTCCTGCATACAAAGCCCTATTATCTTCATGAATAGTGTATTCCATTTCGTATATATATATATATATATATTAAAAATTATTATAAATGTTTACATAATAATTATATAGGATATATAAGTCATGTTTTACATTTTTTAAATAATTAACTCTGGATTTTCGTATGAGGATCAATAATGTCAAGTCTAATAAAGTATTATAAACAACGTGATAATTACCCATAATGTTACATTAGTATCGAAGTATTAATGGATGGGTAATATAAGGGCATATGAAAATAATATGAATTGTTATACATATTAATATATTTATGTTATATATTTATATTAAACTTATACTAATTATATAAGAGGTTATAACGAGTACAAAAAAAGTCAAGACATAAGGTTATGGAATTTTATCTCATTTATTTTATACTTGAGATAAATTCCATGTTCACCAATGTTTTTTTATTTGTGGTATAAATAATCCATAATAATATATTATATGATTATTAACCTTAAACATTTAGTTTTTAGCATATCTATTATAAGAGATTTCATTCATGGGGTTTATGAGTCAAAAGTTACCATAATAGTAAGATAGTTTTGTATCAATTTTATTTCCTTCAAACACGTATTTGGTTATCCACCAGAATTATTTTTTGAGGTGTATATACATCCATTTGAAATTTTATATTTTGAATCTCTTTATTTTCATGATATTTTAATATTAATTTTATTACAATTTCTTATATGGATAGTATGATCTTATAAAACCCTATGGTAAGTGTTTATTAAAACAGTTTGACCATTTATAAAGAATGATTATGATTATTCATCTCTTGATGAAATTTTATGATCCAAATCTACAAAAAACTCATGAATTTTATTTTCATTGGATTTTTAATGATATATACATGTGTGAGTGAAATTTTTTAATACCTGGTGCTCATTATTATTAAGAATTTTTTTTAGGAATAACATGATTGTATTTCTCTCTTTGGTCAGAAAAATATTTTATTTTAAATAAAACTTTTAAAAAAATATTAAAAAATTTTTGAATATAATATTAATGAAATAGTTTTTTTAATATTGTTTTATGGTTTTCAAATATTGCATTAATTTTTTTCATGGAATTTTTAATGAATAATATTTTCAAAAATGAATTCTGTTTTAGAAAGATATTTTTTAATGAAGAAAAGATATTTTTCTCATGAAATATTATTAAGATCAATCAAAATTATATTCCATATATAAAGACATTTCTTAATGTTACTCATGAATTTGTAGGATAATTATTCAATGTTTCCATTCATATGATTTTTCTGAATGGTTTGTTTTTTATGGTACACAGTTTTTCTAACCAGTTTCTCTTTTACAGGTTATAGGTTCATGAAAACCATTCATATTACATGATTTTTATGCATCTAAATCCGAATTCTTTTAGGAGTTATAAATTGATAAAATGGTTGTAAAACATATACTTCTGCACAAGTTTTGATGTCATTACATGTTTACGACACTCGTTTCATTTCATTGGTTTGAATACAATTGTTTAAGATGCCATTGAAAATGTATTTGTGATTTTAAATTGAGGTAGCTGAAACATATATCTCCATATAATTCATTGAATAAATATTTATATCTTGTGAGATAGACTAAGATGATATTTGGGGTAAACCATGACTACTAATATGTCTATGAGAGTGAACCATAACTACTATGATGTTGTAGGGATTGAAATCACACTACTAAGATGTCTATAAGAGTGATCCATGACTAAAAATATGGTATTGGGAGTCAACCCATACTATTAAGATAGCCTAGATAGTGGTACTCTAAATACTTTTTATGTAATTTTATAGGGTTATGTTTCTTCCACAATTTCATGATGTATTCTTATGTTATGTTTTCATGTCTTCTGTTCTTTATATCATCATTATTAATGTCCTACGAGCTTCTATTCTTTATTCCTGATTCCTATTTGTAATATATGATATCTAGGGTTTGATCTTATATTTTCATGATCTTGTTCTCATTACCATTTTAACAATATTATGGTTACATATATCAATTTATTGCCCTTTCTGATCATAAGATATCACCCATTTTTATGCATCCTTTTTCCAATGTTATGAATATATGTATTATTTTTATGTGTCCAAGATGAGTTCTACTCAAGAACAACATAGTGGTAGATAACGTAGCTCACTTTTGTACCAGAGTTTATGCTTCCATGATTCCAATGGCACTATAAAAATACAATCTTTTGGAATTTGATTGTCTAAATTATTATGTTTTAAGAAAATTTAAGGTAACGAAAATATATGAAAAGTGGGTATCTATATAGTTAGTATCTGAGAAAATTACTAGTAATAATTTTTTTAAAATATCTAAGAATATGTCTAATGATAATAAAATGTATAAGAAAATATACTATATTTTTTTTAAAGTGTAAAGTGGGTGGTTTTCAAACAATAAATCCCTATCTGGATGAAACATATGTATGTGGAACCAGAAAATATCTACATAAGGGTAACAAATTTGACATGGTCTGTTGGGGATGAATCCCCCTAACCTAGTGTGAGAAAACTAGACTTGCAACACACCTGCTCTGACACACACATGGGATATACAATTGGAATTCACAACCACTTTACGAATTTTTATGAAGGCTTTAAATCAATTTTTTTGATAGAAAAACTAAGATAAACATTGGGTTTCATAGATTAACTAGGGTGTAGAAAATTAGACATAATATTAGTGGGTTTTCATGATTATATGGTACACCACTATGATAACAAGTTCTTACAGTATTTTGTTTTTGTTTTATACAATGCCTGGAACCCAAATGAAACAAGTTAATGGTGATTTTGAGGGATAATGAAACGGTTGTCCTCTTCATAAACTAAATGATATGGGATATTAAATGAAAAATCTATTTTCTTGTATCAGAATTATTTATCATTATATTAATCATTTTATACATACAAATGTGAAAATAAGGGAACAAAATTTTGTTGTGTCCTTAATGAGTTAACATCCACCTTGTTTTAGTAGGTCTTACGGCCCCCTAAATTCAGAAAAAAATGGATCAGTGATGTCGAAAATATATTCTCCCATCTATATTGTGTAGAGAATGATAAATCCATTATAATATTTTATATGTAATATGGTGAAAATTAATAGTGGTAGAATCTAAATAAGAATACAAGGAAGCAATATAAAATTGAATTAGTTGATTTAGATTACTTTAATATCTTATTTATTGACAATTAATTTCTTGATATTCTTCATAAAATGATAGAGAAATATTTACATTAGTTCAAAAAAAGGTATGTTGAATCGGTTTGTACCTACAAGGATAATTTCATAAGCCTTTCAATAATCACTTCTATAATTTTCATCCAAACTGAATGTAAAATTTATAGGTTCAATTTTGTATTAATTCTAGTTATTATATTGTTATTGTCAATAAGAGAAATTTTTATCTATGAATTGTTTTTGTGATGTGGAATCAAGGACTAATTACATGATAGATTCCCATATTAATCTCCTGGGTTTGAGAAGAAAAATACTATTGGATTTTATAGGAAAATATAAATACCATGAAGAGTAAAAATTGAAATTTTTTTATTCTCATTGTGTTGGATTAACCACAGTGGAAATTTCTTTATGAGGTACAATAATTATCTGTGGTTTGGAAGGGAAGTACATCAGAAATGTAATTTCTTAACTGATGGAAAGATGTAATCTAATAGTTTGAATAGAGAAAAAGATAAACAAAATTATCCTTCCATGATATAGTGATACAAGTGTATAGACAATGGGAGTAATGCTAACCAGTTCCAAAATTAAGTGGATTCTAATGATGATCAATGATAGTTACCTTTTAAGCCATGAGAGGAAGAGAAATATCATAAAATTAATAATTCCAATAAATGGGTATATAATTATGTGGTAAAAGGTAGACATAACATCAACTATATAACAACTAATGTGTTAATTTATTCTCTATCTACCAACTCATTCATATCTTAAGAAAATTAAATCGGTGTTAAGATTCCACCAAAAGAATGACATGAAATTAGTAGTAAAATTACTTAATAGTTTTTTTATTACATATAATGTATATGATTCTTCTACCATTGATGGTTTTGGGAATGTGATTCTTCAAAATCATTTCATTCTAACTTTTGTCCGGTTTGATGTCATCATAAGAATAGATTAGATTTATCTTCTAAAATACCACATCAATTGACAATGAAGGGAAGTTATTTTTGATATTTACAACTAATTTATAACTTTATATCATTGTTATTATATATATATAATAAAAATAGATGTTACATATATTTTATCGGTCTTAATTCCCATTCATAAGGGTTGGTAAACTAAAAGTGTAGGGGAGAAAATTGACATCGATGATATTTTTATTTTTCTTAAATTTGTGGATGACTTTCCAAAGAATTACTTAGCCTTTAAACTAAACATTATGTTGATATTTCAATAGAATTTACACCTCTTTTAAGACCAACTTAAAAAATTTCCTATTGGATTTCCATAATTGAGTTATATGAATTGATTATGGTACTCTATGAAAACATTATCAAGAGATTCATTTTTACAAGGGTGTAACCATGGGTTGATAATTTTATTTATAAAATGAATAATGGATTCATGTGACTCTATATTTTGTATCGGTATATGAATATGATCATAATAAATAACATTTTTCTTTATCATTTATTTATAACTTGTTTGATCAACCATACAAAGCTCAATACATTTACAAGATTGACCTTCAATCGGGTTATCATCAATTTAGGGTCGTGAATGTGGATATACACATGATGGAATTCCATATAAGGTATGGAAACTATGAATATATATTTATTCTTTATTTACATTATAATGCCTCTGCTTTCTTAATGGATTTCTTGAATGGGGTCTTTAGAGAACACCTAAAAGGGTTTTTTGTAGTAATTGTAGATGATATTCTTATGTATTAAAGTTGAATGGAAGAACAAGAAGTCCATTTTAGATTTTTATAAAGTCCACAAGGAATTAATTTATGAATAGAGAATTTTGGCTAGAGAAGGATTCATTTTGGGGTCATATAATCTCATCTAGGTGTATTTCAGGAGACCCATCAAATATAAAGGTTATTGAATGTAGGCTTTGACCAACCACGATGACTGAGATATGTAGAATTCATGGTTTATCTAGATATTAACAACAGTTCTTGGAATATTACACATGAAAATATATTCCTCTAACCGATTAAACACCTAAACTTTCCACGTTCCATTGAAAAAATATTGAATGTGTAGAAAATTTCAGGAAATTAAAGGGAACATTGGTTCACCTATTCTTAAATAACCCTATAGTTGGTAAGGGTTTTGTAATCATTAGTGATGCATCCAAGATGGTATTGGGATGTTTTCTTATAAAGATGAACATGGTAATGGACAATATCTCATGACATCTGATTATTCACAAGAAATTCACACATCTCAGTATTTGAAGAAACCACAGTAATGTTTACGTTAACTATATTGATGAATTTTATTTATGCGTGAAAATTTTGATATATTTACAAATCATAAAAATCTAAAATATATATTCAGATAAAAGGATTTAAAAATGATACAAAGAATGTGGTTAGAGATGATAAAACATTATAACTCCTAAATACATTAACACCCTTGGAAAATTAAGAAGGTTGAGGATGCTTTTGAGATAAATGGGTCAATATATATTATCAATAACTAGTATAAAAAAGATCATTTATTTATTTATTTTCTAAGGATTGATCTAGAAAAACTTAATCAAATAGAAAATATTATCTTTTTAGTAGAATTTCAAACCCTCTTTCCATGTGAAGATTAAATAGGGGAAGAATAAATAAACAAATATTCAAAATGTAGTTAGAATTGTTCATAAGATTGCCTTTGATCAGGATCGAATGATATGGTTCACAGACTCTATATGTATTTTTTCCATAATAAATTTGAAGAAGGATCTTTTAGAGGATGCTCATTTTTATTAAGTCAATATTGATCGTTGATGATTTAATATGTATAGAGATTTTAAATAATAATTTTGGTGTGATTTCATGATGAATGATATTGAAGAGTTTGTATCATGATTATAGGTATACCAATATTTTTAGAATAAATGAAAAATGTGTAATGGGATGTTGCGTCCATTAGCCATACTAGAACGAAAATGGAAGAACATCACTATATATTTCCACATTTTACTCTACACACATATAAAGGTTTTAACTATAAAGGGGATGTAGTTGATCGCCTTACTAAATCAGAAAACATCATAGCTATTAAAAAAGAAATCTATTTGGATTATACTAATATAATAAATATTAAAGAATTGGATGTGTTGTTTGGTGTGAAACATTTTAGTGCATTATATATGTACACAAGGATTAACTAAATACTCTAGAGAATTATTCAACTAGTACTTGTCATAGAATTGAGTTTCAACACCACTTATCATCCTCGGATATATGGTCTATATGATGGAACAATTCATTCGATAGTGGTTATGTTGAGATATTATTATCTAGATTTGAATGTTGGTTGGGATTAAAACCATCCACTAGATGTGTTTTATAAAAAAATATCTTTCACTCAATCATTCATATGGATCCTTATGTATCCTTATATGGGATTAAATGTAGAGCTCCAAAATTTTCAGATGAAATTGGAGAATGAATGCAACTAGAACCTGAGATTAGTAAATAAATTGTTGAGATGGTTAGGACCATTCAAAATCATATAAAGGTATCTCATATTCAGAAGAAACATTTTTACAAAAGATGAAAATGTGATCTATGATGTGAGGATAGAGAGAAGTTTTTTCTAGAACTATCTCCTTAGAAGAATGTTATGAGATTTAGGAATAAATGAAAACTAATCCTTATATATATTTATCCCTTTTAAAGTCTTGGTAATCTTAGGATAATATCATATGACTTTGAACATTATATAAATATCTCTCATGTTCATGAGGTGTACCACATATCTCTCCTAATGAAGTCCATACCTGACTATTCACATGTACAGATCTCAATGGCCATACCAATAGTGGATAATATTTCTTATGTGGAATAAATAGATGAAATTTTGGATCATATAAATAAACTTCTACAAACCATGAACACTAAACACGTATAAGTATTATGGTAAAATTACTAGTTAAAGGAAGACAATTGGTAACTTGATAATATTATGAAGTAAAAGTATCCTCAATTTTTTACATTAATGGTGATTTTAAAGGGAAAATTTCATATAAAAGAGAGTTTAATGTATCACCCATGGTTTATATGATAGTTATTTAATTAGAATAAATTAATTTTCATTTATTATATAAAATAAATTATTTCAAATAATATTTTAACCTGAAAAAAACTTTTATTGAAAAAAAACCCATCAACATCATGTCTTATGATACACAAAACACTCAGATGCGGTACATTACACACAAAGCTTATTTTATACGAAACCTTATTTTATTGTAGTTGTTATTTAAACAACTTATTTATAATCTAGTCTTTAAAAAAAGTTAAATGAATAATAATAATCACTTATAAAATAGTTTTTATAATCTTTTTATATTAATATTAAATATTAATAATGAAAAATATAATTTTTGGTAATTCTCTTTTATGTTTAAAAATACTATTTTATAAAATGAACTGCTCGTCAGGTTCTTCTGTGAAACTATGTAAAATTAATTTTAGAAACATTTAAAAACTAAATTTGATAAAATAATCTTGTTTTATTAATTTATAACATTTAAAATTTATTAAGTATAATATTGGGGATTTTTTGACTAACTCAATTTCTGTATGAATACTAAAAAATTAAGGACATTATTTCATAATTGTAATTTCAACTAATTTTTTTATAGTTAAATTATTTTTTATTTTTTTTAAATGTAATATTATATCTAATATATGTCAACTAATCCTATTTAAATTATTGGATTTAATTTGAAAATGAAATTATATGTAACAACTTAACATACATTTGATTATTTTTACATTAAAAACCTATAAAGTCGCCATATATATGAGATTAATTTAATAATAATTTGTACCAATTATTTGATTTTAAAATTTTAAAATGTATTATATATTTAGAATAATAATAATTTTTAATTTTTAATAATATTATATTATTTTTGGATTAAAATATTAGTTATTGATGTTAAAAACTAATTACACCGATTAACGTAAAATAAAGTTCACTAAGGGAATCACAATTAAAATTAAAGGACAAACAACCTATAAAATTGTAAAAAACCTATTGAATGGAAATATTTCAGACATTGAACTTCTATTATTTATATTTTTTATTATTTCTTTTTTTAGGTAAAAAATTGTTAAATATAAATTGTTTTAAAAAAATTAATATAGTCTCCCCTCCCTCCCATATAAAAGGGAACCAAGTTTCCCACTATTCAAAAGACCCAAACCACATAGTTATAGACAAGATATTAAAAATATAATTACAAAATTAACTCTATTAATAATTAATTCCTATCCATGGGTCAAAATCCATACGATGATGTCATTTCGTGAAAACAAAACGGTGTTACCCAAAGAGATGTAACATCCATTTTCAATCTACATTAATTTATTTTTTTTATCCAAAACATAAATTAGTCTTATCACATGAACACATATTAGAGTAAACATGTCACGACCCGTCCTCGGGGCCCGTGCCGTGACTACCCCAGGCCCTCCTTCCATAGTCCAGGGGCTGGCGACTATCACCAAAGGCGTAAATCCTGATAACTGGGAAGGCATTGCCTTTAAAAAAAGGAAAACAAGCACCATAGAGTAAGAAAGCGAAAAAAGTAAACACTAAGTACAAGAGAAGTGATGAAAAGTAAATGGGCCAGAATACAAACCCAAAAGAAAGTACAACTACAACTGAACAAGTACAACAGAAAAGTTAACAACTGGAAGGACGGAAGCGGCTCTTGGGTCGTCCTCCTCAGATCCTACCTGATGGGTAGGTACAGATGGGGCAGCTCCTGGTCGTCCACCACGGATCCTACCAGAAGGGTAGGTACAGATAGCCTCCTCCACACTCTTGTCCGTCAACCACCTCCGTGTGTCGTCTCGTCGTGTAGTCCACCTCCGGGTACTGACTCATCGTGTAGTAAACCTCCGGGTACCATCCAGTCCTCGAACACTCATCCTCCGTCAGTACTGCCTGTCGTCTGCAACCAACACAACAAGGTGCAGGCATAGCCCGTGCAGGGGTGAGTATAACGATACTCAGTAGAGACCCCGAGACCCTCATGGTCTCACTAAACCAACAAGGATAACCACAAAGAACATCTCAACATATAACCTCTACATGGGTATATGCCCATACATATACCTAAGTTATCAAATAACCCATCTCAATCATGAGGAAACACAAGGATTGTGAAATCAACGGATAACCACTACCAAGGTATATGACCATACATATACCTATGTTATCAAGTGACCCATCGCAATCATGAGATGAAAACAAAGGTCAAAAGATTCAGCTCAAACCAGGATTTTCATTAACGAAACTGTAACTGCTGAAGAGCTCCGTCTCTAGAGTGTACAGTGGTCCTGTCATAACTCCAAGGTACTGGTCACTTACCTAAGACTGCTGAGGTACTCCTCCTGTCGAGTACCGCGGGTCTGCGGCCAACTACTGGGCGCTCCGTCCGCTGTGGGTCTGTCGCCAAATACCGGGCACTCCCCCTAATAGCCTACATAGGTACTCCTCCTATCGAGTACCACGGGTCTGTGGCCAACTACCGGGCGCTCCATCCACCGTGGGTCTGTCGCCAAATACCGGGCGCTCCGTCCAATGGGCTAGTCGACTCACTCCAACTGGAGTTGGTCAAGCAGTCGTCAGGTCTCAGCAGGCTACACGGTCTCCGTACTCCGTACGCTCGTCTCTGGGAGGGTCCACACCATGAGCTACAGGTCGATAATCCAAGTATAACAAAGTTCCACGAAGAAGTATTTCAAAGGACCACCCCATCATAGGGGTCTCAACACAACAGATAGCGTGTCAATCGGACGCCCGGTCTGTGAGTTACTAGCCTTTTCCTCCCCGGGGCCCGGTTGGTTTCGTGTGCGAACCAGTCCGGATGTAACTCAACTATACCCCGAATAATCATAGGGTATACTCATAGGGACCATTTCTCAACGTGATCACCAACGCCGCTGACGGTTCGTCAAACGGACGTCTGGTCTGAAAGATATCATCTTTCTCCATTCCAGGGGCCCGATTGGTTTTCGGGCACAATCCAACCCGGCTATAACCCAACTGCATCCAAAACTCGGGCGGAGGATGCCAAAAGTTCCGTATCGTCAACAGGAACGCAACGCAACAGACGGCGCGTAAATCGGACGCCCGGTCTGGAAGTTATTGGTTTTTTCGTCCCGGGGGCCCGGTTGGTTTTAAAGTTAAAACCAACCCGACTGTACTCCAACTGTGTCCAAACCTTGGGCGGAGTGAGCCAAAAGATCAGTCTCCCTTAGAGGAATCCATCAAAGTCGACGGCACGTCAATCAGACGTCCGGAGCTCAAGATATGAGCGTTTCTGCTCCGAGGGCCTGGTTGGTCTCGTGTACGAACCAACCCGGCTGAACCCAAAGTATTCCAAAACCTTGAGTTTAATATACCGAAACAACCGTCTCGATCCAAGGATTGTGTTTCCGTTGACGGAATGTCGTTTGGAAGCACGTAGCTCATGTTACAGGAAAAAGACCGAAAACGGTCCGAAGAAGGGGGTCTGGGCCCAGGCCGACCCGAACCGGGTTGACCCGACCCGGTCCAGCCCGGCTGGACCGGGTTCGGTCCGGCTAGGGCGCGGCCCGGCCCGGCTCAGCTCGGCCAGGCAGCCGAGCGAAGCAGCCGCCAGGCACTGCCCTCGCGGGTTGGAAGTGTCGCGGCCCCGTGTGGGGCCGCGATGGAGTCAACGGACGCGGCTATGCCGCGTCCCGTGCGTGAGAACCGGACCCGCATGGCCGCGGGTCCGTTGGCCGCCGCCGCCACCGCGGCTTCAGCCGCGTCGGTCCTGTCCGGCAGCGCGCCGGGGCACCGCCGCCTCCGGCCGCCGGTAGCTTCCGCGAGCCACCAGAGTTGCTCTGTTGGTCTGTTTTCCTTCCCGTCTACGCCGTTGTTCCTCCCGGGTTCCGTTCTTAACTGCGGGATAATTAAATCGCCCTTGCGTCACGTTTTTTCATCGCCTTCCAAATCCGCAAAACAACGAAGAACAGCAGAGGGTTGTCGGGCCGTGTTCGTTTGGCCCGCACCCTCCGCGTTAGACGGTATCAATCGGGAGGATAAAACAACATATCTGAAAACAATTTCAATAAAATAAAATTGTTCATAAGAATCCTGGTTCATTATTTTATAAGGGACGATCACGGGAAAAAAATAAAATATTCACAACAACCCCTACCCGCAATCAAGAATACTCATCCCACAACCAAACTTTCCACTGATCACCATAGTATTGAGTTGATCCGTGTTCTTTATTTTCAAAAGGAAACATCTGAGGAAAAAGAGTATTATTATTCTCAATTAAAAACCCTATCTCGTCGGATGTGTGTTCTTCGCGGAATTTACCGTCACGGAACAAGTGGAGCGTCACGTCGCCGAAGGGCATCGCGTCGACGATCTTTTCGTTGTCGATCGAAGGTTGTCGCGGGGTTGGATCGTCATGGAAGAATCATCGTAGAGGGAGAATCGTCGGCGTCGCGGTACACGGCGTCGCGTCGCTGATCTCCATGGGTTCAGCGTTCTTCATTGGAGGCCTGCGTTCTTCACGTTCTTCGCGTTCTTCACGAAGAAGGAGGAAGATAATTAGGGATTATTCAAAGGTTTCACAAAACCTTTCAAAAGGAAGGTGTGTTGGCCTTATTTCATTATTACGCCAATGGGTTTCAAACCGGTTAAGAAACGAATACAGATATAAGTAAGGACCCATTAATTCGTATAATTAATTCAACGAAATAAACAGCCCAATTAATTCAATGAAGAAAACTGCCCAATTAATTGGTGCATTAAGAAAATAAGAAAACTCGTCAGTTGACTTTCATAATGATGGGTTTTCGTGGGTGTGTTACTTAGTGGAAAAGAAACGGTGGGGCTCTTGCGGGTCCCACCTCACAAATATCCTACCAAGAGGGTAGGATATTTTTGGATAGCACCATATCCGCAACAACTCAGCTTAATCCGCTTTAAGTGGATTCAAGTGGCTTTCAGGTGGTTTAGTTGAAATAAAATAAAGTTTATCGTACAATTATTTTATTTCTTAACTTTAAGCCGAAAAATTAAAAACCACACCCGAGCAAACGCAACTCCGGAAGAGGAGTTTCTAAGCAATTACCGGCGTTGCGATTCCATCGGTGCCCTCAGAATTTGATTCCGGACACCGGTTCAAAAGTTATAAAAACACACTCGTCCGTTCACTGAACGTACCAGAGCCAAACTTCGGAAAATGATTTCGGGCACACCGGGCCTCAGAATCAGGTGCCGTCAGAAACTTCGTTCTTATAAAATATCAAATAAAAATAAGAAAAAAACAATTCCTTGGAATTTACGGGTCTTTACATTACTCCCACCATAGGGATTTACGTCCCTGTAAAGCTTCACCACAACCTTAGGGATAAAAAGGTGGTACTGAGCATGAATCTGAGCCTTCTGCTCCCATGTGCTCACCTGGAGGTTCCCATGATTCCACAGAAATTGCACCCGAGGAATCAATCTTCCTCATAGGATCCGCTCTTATCGATCCTCGATCCCCACTGGAACCTCCGTGAAAGACACCACATCACCATCTTCCAGCTCCTCATGGTCGATGATATGCGAAGGGTCGAGCACGTATCTCTTCAGTTGAGATACGTGGTAGTCGTCGTGCACCTGGTGCAACTGAGGTGGATGGGTCAAGTGGTAAACCACCTCGCCTACCCAGCTGAGGACCTAGAAAGGTCCGTTGAACCTCGGAGATAACTTGCCTCCCTGGCCACATCTCCGTAATCCTCGTCGAGGTGAGATCCGTAAGAAGACGTGGTAGTCATCCTCGAACTCCATTTTCTGTTAGAACTGAAACTCAAAAGACTGTTGCCACGAGGGTATGGTTGATTGACTCAAGAGTGATCAGTCGAACCCTCCTGTGAAAGAGTTTATCCTGTGGTGCCTGGGGTTTCATTTTCGTTGACCAAGGAAAACCCATCCTGACGTTTTCCTAAAACCGTCAATTTGAGTATGAACAGTTATTTCCCATTCCATAGTTAAAATAACGTCATAAGGCCTCGACGCTACCACCAAGAGATTCCAACCGAAACTCTCACCTCGAGGGTCTGACCACACCGTCAGCGTATGTGTAATCATTGAGTCTCCTCCCAAGGTATCTCTAGATTTTAGGTTCAAGTCCACGACTTACCGGAAACTATAGGTCTGGAACAAGATTTGTGAAAGCAAGGAATGATTCATATCGACGTCCGTTACTACAACAGCTAGTATTGGACACAAACTGTCCCTTAAATCATTTCTAGAGACATTGTGTCACATTCCTTGACCGCACGCAGCCGCACTCTTCCACCGCCCTCCAGCTCCCTGAGCCTGGTGGGGATAACTAAGGCGGGTGGTTGTAGCATGTTAAGATGTACACCACCTCATACTACTCTCCTAGCTCTGCCTCCATGTCTGCTGCTTTGCAGACTCATCTATCCTTAAAGCTTCCACTTCTTGAAACATTTAACATGCCCGAGTCTCTAAGACTGGCACCGGTTTCCTGTTTCTTACTGCGCTGTGCAGTCTTCATCCACTCTTGGATGACCTTGACCTTCTTTAGTCTCACAAGAGGTGCTATGATTTCTTCCTTGCCGATAAGAGAAATCCGGTCTCATCCCCTGGATGAACCACATTCGTTTCCTAATATAGTCAATCCGGACATGAATGATGCATTCATGCCATGGATGATGTCGTAAGGCCTCGACGTAACTACCAAGAGATCCAACTGTCACTCTCGCCTCCAAGGGTCGAGTCACACTTTCGGCATCAGTGTGAAGCCACTGGGTCTCCTCAAGTAGAAATCTCGAATGTGAGGGTCAAGTCAACAGTTTAACCGGGACCACTTAGTATCATCCAAACCAAAGGACAGTAAAGAAAACAAAGATAAGTGTCTTTTTATTATTTCAACTCATAGTACAAAGACACGAATAAAAAAGCAACATGGAACTAGAAGTACAACAGACGTATCCACTAGTTCCTCTCCTGTCCACCTACTCTCAGAGCTCTACTGCCTTGTCCACTGCTCGGCTGTAGCTCAAGCACCAGCCGCTGCTTCTGTCTCGGTGGCTCCTCCAACACCCGCTGATAAACCGTGCGGGGGGTCGCACAGTCACGTGCCAGGTGACCCTTCCTGCCACAGTAGAAACACTATCAGTTTCTAGCACGCTTGGATCTGACCCCACCCCGGGTTCCCCGCACCACTGATCCTAATAACCGAGATCGTCCAACTACTGGTTTGGTCCTCCTAGACCTCTACATCATCTGTCTACTTCCCAAAGATGACTCGACAACTGATCGAAAACCCTACGGCAAAGGAAAGATCTCCTGTACATGCTCGGGGTATACAGCTACTAGCACAAACTCCACCCTCAAGAAGGTCTCGAAGTCTTCCCATGCGAAGGTCATCCCGTCGCAAAACTGGAACAAGTGACTCCACCACCTGCCTGCTGCTGCCTGAAAAAGGCTGGCAGCAAGGATCACCATGAAGTATGTCGGTGTCCCCACAAGCCTGAAGACTCTCACCATAGCCTCCAGCCAATACTCAGCCACCTGCGGGTCTGTCTCTCCCTGGAACCTAGGTGGCCTCTGGCGCTGGAACTCGTGCAGTGCACTCAAGTAGCGTGCATCGCCTACTGCTAGGGCTGGTGGCATCGGTGGCCCAACGTATGGTAGTACCGCCGGTGCCTCCGCTGGTGCCTCAACTGCAAGAAGGCCCTGTACCAAAGCCTCGTCGCTCGACCGACTGTCAGCACGCACATCCCTCCAGGGTCTAGCTGGTCGTCCGTGAAAAGGCATCCTGAAAGAAATATCGCGACACGGTCAAATGTTTATAATTGGTGAGCTGAAATGGTTGAGCTAAAATTTAAAAAAAGATCTGGAAACACACACGTAATCAGTGTTTTCATGCACAAAGTCTGAAATCAGTTGTCAGGGTCCTAGTGTATGGATACGTCGGCCGCCCGCACCAACACTGGAATCCCTGAATTGAAAACCACACTAGGTACTCTTAAAACTATTTCTTCACAGAAAGAAACATCAGAGTTATAAGTTCTGCAGTATAACCGACTCCTTTGATACCAATTTGTCACGACCCATCCTCGGGGCCCGTGCCATGACTACCCCATGCCCTCCTTCCATAGGCCAGGGGCTGGCGACTAGCACCGATGGCGTAAATCCCGATAACTGGGAAGGCATTGCCTTTAAAAAAAAGGAAAACAAGCACCACAGAGTAAGCAAGCAGAAAAAGTAAACACTAAGTACAAGAGAAGTGCTGAAAAGTAAATGGGACAGAATACAAACCCAAATGAAAGTACAACTACAACTGAACAAGTACAACAGAAAAGATAACAGCTGGAAGGACCGAAGTGGCTCCAGGGTCGTCCTCCTCGGATCCTACCTGAAGGGTAGGTACAGAAGGCGTAGCTCCTAGTCGTCCACCACGGATCCTACCTGAAGGTTAGGTACAGATATCCTCCACCACGCCCTCGTCCGTCAACCTCCTCTGTGTGTCATCTCGTCGTGTAGTCCACCTCCGGGTACTGACTCGTCGTGTAGTCCACCTCCGGGTACTGTCCAGTCCTCGAACACTCGGCCTCCGTCAGCACTGCCTGTCGTATGCAACCAACACAACGAGGTGCGGGAATAGCCCGTGCAGGGGTGAGTATAACGATACTTAGTAGGGACCCCGAGACCCTCAAGGTCTCACTAAACCAACAAGGATAACCAAACAGAAAATCTCAATAGATAACCTCTACTTGGGTATATGCCCATACATATACCTAAGTTATCAAGTAACCCATATAAATCATGAGGAAACACATGGATTGTGAAATCAACGGATAACCACTACCCAGGTATATGCCCATACATATACCTAAGTTATCATGTGACCCATCTCAATCATTAGGTGAACACGAAGGTCAAAAGATTCAGCTCAAACCAGGATTTTCATTAACGAAATTGTAACTGCTCAAGAGCTCCGTCTCTGGAGTGTACATTGGTCCTGTCATGACTCCGAGGTACTGCTCACTAACCTAAGACTGTTGAGGTACTCCTCCTATCGAGTACCGCGGGTCTGCGGCCAACTACCGGGCGCTCCGTCCGCTGTGGGTTTGTCTCCAAATTACGGGCGCTCCCCCTAATAGCCTATAGAGGTACTCCTCCTGTTGAGTACCGCGGGTCTGCGGCCAACCACCGGGCGCTCCATCTGCATTGGGTCTGTCGCCAAATACCGGGCGCTCCGTCCACTGGGCTAGTCGACTCACTCCAAGTCGAGTCGGTCAAGCATTCGTCAGGTCTCAGCAGGGTACATGGTCTCCGTACTCCGTACGCTCGTCTCCTGGAGGTTCCGCTCCACGAGCTACAGGTCGATACTCCAAGTATCACAATGTCTCACGAAGAAGTATCTCAAAGGACCGCCTCATCATAGGGGTCTCAACGCAACAGACGGCGCGTCAATCGGACGCCCGGTCTGTGAGTTACTAGCCTTTTCGTCCCCGGGGCCCGGTTGGTTTTGTGTGCGAACCAGTCCGGCCGTAACTCAACTATACCCTAAACACCCATAGGTTATACTCATAGGGACCATTTCTCAACGTGATCACCAACTCCACTGACGGTTCGTCAAACAGACGTCTGGTCTGAAAGATATCATCTTTCTCCGTTCTAGGGGCCCGGTTGGATTTCGGGCACAATCCAACCCGGCTATAACCCAACTGCATCCAAAACTCGGGCGGAGGATGCCGAAAGTTCCGTACCGTCAACAGGAACGCAACGCAACAAACGACGCGTCAATCGGACGCCCGGTGTGGAAGTTATTGGCTTTTTCGTCCCGGGGTCCCGGTTGGTTTTTAAGTTAAAACCAACCCGACCATACTGCAACTACGTCTAAACCTCTGGCGGAGTGATCCAAAAGATCCGTCTCCCTTAGAGAAATCCATCAAAGTCGACAGCACGTCAAACGGACGTCCGGAGCTCAAGATATGAGTGTTTCCACTCCGAGGGCCTGATTGGTCTCGTGTACGAACCAACCCGGCCGAACCCAAAGTATTCCGAAACCTTGAGTGTAATATACCGAAACGACCATCTCGATCTAAGGAATGCGTTTCCGCTAACGGCGATTCGTTTGGAGGCCCGTAGCTCATGTTACGGGCAAAAGACCGAAAACGGTCCGAAGACGGTGGTCGGGGCCCGGGCCGACCCGGCCCGACCCCCCCTGGGTCGGCCGAACCGGGTCGACCCGACCCGGTCTGGCCCGGCTGGACCCGGTCCTGTCCGGCCAGGGCACGGCGCGGCCCGGCTCGGCTCGGCCGTGCGGCCGAGCGATGCAACCGCGGGGCGCTGCCCCCGCGGGTTGGAAGTGTCGCGGCCCCACGTGGGGCCGCGCTAGAGTCAACGGATGCGGCTATGCCGCGTCCCGTGCGTGAGAACCGGACCCGCGTGGCCGCAGGTCCGTTGGCCGCCGCCGCCGTGGCTTCCTCCGCGGCGGTCCTATCCGGCGGCCCGCCGGGGCGCCGCCTCCTCCGGTAGCTTCCGCAGGCCCCCAGAGTTGCTCCGGTGGTCCGTTTTCCTTCCCATCTGCGCCGTTGTTCCTCCCGGGTTCCGTTCATCACTACGGGATCATCAAATCTCCCTTGCGTCACGTTTTGTTGTCACTCGCCAAATCCGCAAAACAACGAAGAACGACGGAGGGTTGTCGGGCCGTGTTCGTTTGGTCCGCACCCTCCGTGTTAGATCGTATCAATCGGGAGGATACAACAACATATCCAAAAACAATTTTAATAAAATAAAATTGTTCATAAGAATTCGGGTTCGTTATTTTAAAAGAGACGATCACAGGAAAAATAAAATATTCACAACAACCCCTACCCGCAATCAAGAATACTCATCCCACAACCAAACTTTCCGCGGATCACCTTTGTATTGAGTTGATCTGCGTTCTTTATTTTCAAAAGGAAACATCCGAGAAAAAAGGGTATTATTATTCTCAATTAAAAACCCTACCTCATCGGACGTGCGTTCTTCGGTGAATTGACCGTCGCGGAACAAGTGGAGCGTCGCGTCACGGAAGGGCGTCGCGTCGACGATCTTGTCGTTGCCGATCGAAGGTTGTCGCGGGGTTGGATCGTCGCGGAAGAAGCATCGCAGAGGGAGAATCATCGGTGTCGCGGTACACAGCGTCACATCGCTGATCTCCACGGGTTCGACGTTCTTCGTCGGAGGCCGGCGTTCTTCGCGTTCTTCGCATTCTTCGCGTTCTTCGCGAAGAAGTAGGAAGATACATAGAGATTCTTCAACGGTTTAACATAACCTTTCAAAAAAAATGTGTGTTGGCCTTATTTTATTATTACGCCAACGGGTTTCAAATCGGTTAAGAAATGAATATAGAGATAAGTAACAACCCATTAATTGTTAGAATTAATTCAACGAAATAAACAGCCCAATTAATTCAATGAAGAAAACTGCCCAATTAATTGGTGCATTAAGAAAATAAGAAAACGCATCAGTTCACTTTCATAATGATGAGTTTTCGCGGGTGCGTTACTTAGCGGAAAAGAAACGGTGGGGATCTTGCGGGTCCCACCTCACAAATATCCTACCAAGAGGGTAGGATATTTTTGGATATCACCCTATCCGAAACAACTCAGCTTAAGCCGGTTTAAGTGGCTTCAAGTGTCTTTCAAGTGTCTTAGTTGAAATAAAATAAAGTTTGTCGTACAATTATTTTATTTCTTAACTTTAAGCCCGAAAATTAAAAACCACACCCAAGCAAAAGCAACTCCAGAAGAGGCGTTTCTAAGAAATTATCGGCACTACGATTCCATCGGTGCCCTCAGAATTCGATTCCGGGCACCGGTTCAAAAGATAGAAAAACCCGCTCGTTCGTTCACTGAACGTACCTGAGCCAAACTTCGGAAAATGATTCTCGGCACACCGGGCCTCGGAATCAGGTGCCGTCAGAAACTGCGTTCTTGTAAAATTCCAAAGAAAATTAAGAAAAAAAAAATCCTTCGAATTTATGGGTCTTTAAAAAACATCATTAAAATGATGAAATATATTTAGGTTAAAGTATTGAATTTCACTTACAAAGAATTCTATTTAATTTGCTACAAACTTACCAATCGTTTGAATATAGAACAATTGCCTCACAAAAATTATGGTATTCCTTTTCCCGTTACAACATTTTATGGTTGGTAATTGTGATAAAAAAATTATTTGATATTTATGATTTGATTGTAATTATTTATATATTATATAAATCCATCATCCATGCTTTCCCAATATTATAAATATGATTATTTTGTTTGTGGATGTGTGTACTAATGCCTCCTCAAAGCAATGAGATTCAATAACACTTCACAAAGAATGTATAAAGTATGGGTTTAATAAAAATATATGATATATATGACTTGATAATACTAATATATAGATATTTTATATATATATAAATATATTTCATTTACATTATTTATTTCAATACTCCAAAAAAATGGAAAACTAATTTCATGTGTATGTAAGTCCTAAAGTCTCCATGAAATGTGTATTCTATTCCATATATCTATATTTTTTATAATATCAAAAATGTTTTAATAATTAACATATATGATATATATGTCTTATTTTAGAATCTCAAAAAAACCTAAATCATTAGTTATATAATAGTATCATGAATGAAAAGTCATAACATGTGAATGAGTCTTCACCCAAGTGGTATAGACTCCTGCTTGGAATCCAAAACACCTAGGATCAAATCTTAGAGGGGAGGAATTTTCAGTGTACTGTAGGAGTGCTGAAGCATGGAACTATAACAATACTGTAGCAGCGGTGGACTATAGTAGTGATTTCAATATAGTAGTGGAGGAAATGTAGCAGGTACTGTAGTGGCAGCAGTACTATACCAGGTACTGTAGTTGTTTGGTACTGTAGCAGTACTATTTACTGAGGGGACCTTTGCGCCAAAAAATGGGCTTTCAAGCCTTGTATTAAGGCCACATGGCCTTGGGAATTCGAGCTATATAATGGGTCTCCGTCTAACATGTTTTAAAGAGGTATTTTCTTTAAAATTATAAATTGAGGCTTTGCCCCAACCTTCTAAAAAAATGAAAAGTCATCACACATATAATATACAATGAAATTATTACCTGAAACATTAATATAACATGAAATTTGAATAAACGACCAATGAAAGGAAATAAATAAAAAATATATAGTGTTATATTTACGAATATATGTCCATCAATGATTTATAATTAACATATAATTATTATAAAAAAGGACATTCTGAGTACAAATAATGTCAAGGCACATTGTTGGGGAATTTAATCTCACTTTTTATATCTTTGAGATAAATTCCATTTTCACACTCTTTTAAATTGTATAGTTTATATAACACCCTTCATTGTTTTCTATTAATATTATTTTTATTAAATTTATTGTAATTTATATATTTATTTTATTATCATTATTTCATTGGGTTTGTTTTTCAAAAGTTAATAAATTACTAAAATAGTTTTTGTCTATTTTCCTTCATTGAGACACATGTATTTTATGAACATACCTTCATTTTTGTGGTGTATATAATTCCATATGAAATTCTACATATTTATTATAATTATTTATTGATATTTTATGCATCATGAAATTCTATTTATTCTTATTGGGAATATAATGACATTCCACAATGTGATAAGTATTTATTGAAACAAACTCATCATTTATTGTGATATTTTAGGAATATTCTTATATTAATGAAATATTATAATCCATATCTAAATAAAACTCATTATTTCTATTATATTATAATTAGTTAAGATATTTCAACATTATAGTAACATATTCCACTATTTGGTACATCATATAATTAAGAAAATGATTTTACAAAAATATTTACATTATTTATCTCTTCAGTCTAAAATTGGTTTTATTTTTAAATCCACCTATTTAAAAATGTTTTCATATGGTATTTTAAGATATATTTCAAAGAAAAATTATTTTACATTTTTTTTTTCATAAATTCTTATATACAATTTCAATGTGATTTTCAATGATAAATTATTTCAATGAAGTCTTCTATTTTAAAAATCCTTTTTTCAATGTAAAAAATATATTTTCTTAATAAAATATTTTAAAGTTATTTAAAAATTATTTCCCACATATGATGAAATCATTTTTTTATTATCCAAGACTTTATGGAGAAACAAATCAATGTTTTCATTCGTATTCATTTTATAGATGTTATTTATTTATAGGGAATGATGTTTACGAAACACATATCACTTTAATGGGTTATAGGATTCTGAAACCAATTAATCTTCAATGGGGTTTATTACTAGAAAACTGTGTTTTATTTGTAGATTATTATTTTATGAAATGATTATGAATCCAGTCTTATTTTTCATTGGTTACAATGATATTGAATTTTTATGACACTCATTCCATTTCTTATGTTATTAAATGATTTTTTATGATATGGTTCCAGACATATATATAATGTCATTATGGGATCGATGGGACCTATATCTCCCTAAAATTTATTTTAGAATGATTTATATTTTATAAAATAGACTAAAATGGTATTTTGAGTGAAAATTGAGTACTAACAAGTCCATGAGAGTGAACAATGACTCCAATCATGGTATGTTGAATGAAATGATAAAGATAACATGGCCAAGGGAGTAAACCATGACTACCATGATGGTAAAGGGTGTGAACCCATAAAACTATGATGGCATTGGATATGATTCGTATAATTATATAGAAATAATTTTATATTCTTATATTTCTTCAGCAAATAGATGACCTATTTTTGATGTTATTAATTTATGGATTAGGCTTTTTCCCATCAAATTCATGTCTTATGATATTACATTCTTTACGGCTTGATTTTTTATTATGGTAATTGATATACATGGTATGATAATATATTATAATGATATTGTTTCAAACACTTATTCTCATAATTATTATTATATATCTTTATATTTTAAACTTATTTATTATCTGAGCATAGACCATGTTGTGTTTCATTTCTCCCAGGTTATGAAGATTTCTATTATGTTAAATCTATAAAATATGGGTTCTTCTCAGGAACAAAATAGTTGTAGATAATGTAGATCACTTTGTACCAGTGTTTGTGATTAAATATTCCCCATGGAAATACAGTAAGAATGTAATTTTTTGTTATTTGTGTGTAGTTAATTAATTAATAATCCAAATTAATGCAATTTTAGTGTGTAAATTTAGGACCACTATAGGTAGAACGTGATGGATTTGGAATATTCTGAGGTTTTGTGTCTAGGAGTGATGATTTTACTGTTGATGTTGGGACAGACCTTTTACCATGGGTTTTGATGGCCAAATAGGATATAGTGTCACCATAGAGTGACATATTTGAGAGTTTGACGATGATAAGAGGTTGTTATGGGACTTGAGGGTGTTGTGGGCACCCTGATGGGAATTATGGGACGTTTTATAATGGGGGATATGTCATTATAAAAAACACATAGGATCTGTTTGATACCTATGGGAAATTCTATAAAAATAATGTGTTTCTTGTAGTTGTATGTGAAGGTTTGTGCAGCTTGTTTCTATACACAATAGATATTGATGGTGGAGTGGATCCATAGGAATGGATTTTTTATCAGTGAGATGGATAGTGGTAGATCCATTTTTGAGATATGTTCATAGTGTGTATTATTTGAGATATTCCAATTAGTGGACTTATTCAGGATCGTTCCATTATACAGACGATGTGTGGTATGATTTAGGATATCTATATTGGACCTTATAATGTGTAGGCTTTGGTTGAGAATAACTCATGGTTCTTTGTGGCATTGTGATGTGAGGTGTGCATGAATATCATTCACTAAGAGGTTTGGGATGTTATAGTTTCCTATTGTGAGACGATGAGTAATGAGTTGACATGAGGTGTGGAATATGTACCCTTACATGAGTGATATGAATCTAGGAAGAGTTTTGTTTGTATGATCATGTACTATTCCTTCATGGAGTGGGTTCAAGTTTCGATGCATCCCTACAACGATTAATCAGGAATGGGTGGGGAATCAACTATAAGTTAAAGATATATGGTTAATATATATATTTCCTATTTTTCGTGGATGTTTTTATAGTTGGGAACCATGGTGACCTAGTTATCACTTAGTGTCTTGATGTGTTTGTGAATTTTGATGATTTTTGTGATAGCTTTGTTGGAACATAATGATCTAAAAATCATGTTTACTTAAGTATTTCTTTTCCTAATCTATCAGCGTGTATTTTAAAGTATATATTTGGGATACATTGAGAGAACCCACATAGTTATATGATTTTGACTACCATTGTAATTTTGGGTGGAATAATTCTATACATATAATTTCATGTCAGATTAATTAATGTGTAGTGTATAAGGATAGAGAAACTCAGACGCATATTGGAAATTGTGATTAGAATAAGGTATAATAAATGAATAATTAACAATGTTCTTATTTTATAATTTATTTATATTATATTTGAGATCATGCTTGTGGGAGATCACTATATTTTTTTATTACTATATCTGGTATTTTTTTGATTTGTAAATTTATTTTATAATCAATGACTTGGATGTTTTTTTGGTTATTCATAGTTATTTTTTTATGTGATATTGACAGAATATTGTCCAAAATTTTTGTTTTAGCTCCCTTCCTCTAGTTATGAGAATCTTTAAAATAGGTAGGTATACAATAGTTCATGTGGACTCATTTAATTGAGAAAAACTGAATTTACCTAGGCCAATGTATCATGACTTTGGACAAAATAATTGTTTTTAAGGTTTTTTCAATTAAATAGATGGTTCATTTTTATGGTTTAGATTATTTTTTGTAATGGTTCTTTTAATTTTAACATTTTGAAATTAAATTTTTTAAGGAACGTAAAATGGGTTGAAATAATAAGATATTTTTTAATACCATGTTAGGCATATTACATGGTTTCTCAAATTTTATGGGTGGGTTTAATCTTCCATATATTTTTTATAATATTAATTATATATATAATGATAGTTAGTGTATTTTATTTATTATAATGCTTCAAATATTTCTTAAGAGATTATTTATTATACGGTAGGTAGAGGTGATATGTGGATTATGATTTAATTTTAATAACTATTTGGATGTGAAATAATTTGTACAATATTTATATTACATGTATTCATGGAAAAACTTTACTAAGAGAGTAATATTTATTTATTTTGAACCATAAGGTTTCATGAAACATGTTTACCGAATGTTAGTGATATTTTAGGGGAAGATGAGAGTTTCTCCGATGATGATGGGTCCTATATTTTAGCAGTATAAGATTAGATTTTATTTTTCTATTTTAAAAATTTGTTATTCATTGATTTACGGTCTTACATGTGACATCGTCTTTAACAGTCCATGATATAAAATTGAAATATTGCTATTTAATGTAAAAGTATTCATCCATCTATTGTATTATATGTCCTGAGTGGGTTTACAAAATTAAAAGATATTTTTTTAAATATATATATTATTAATTATTTAGATATCAATTAATTATAACTAAAATTGATGTCACTTGATGGTTGATATTGATGCGTTTTCCAGATCATAGTTTTTTTATCACACCATGTGATTTTGTATATATAAATCAAAAATATTTATTTATGTCCCTTGTAATGTTATTTTTTATATTTTATATTTAGTAAAATATTTTATCATTCATTAAATGAACCATTAAAGGAATAGGATAAGAATAATTTCAGTTTTTAAAATAAAAATATTTTTTTAAATTCAGATTTCAATTCATTTATTCCACAAATCTTAAAATTGAATAATGATACATAATGAAATATAAACTATAAAATAGTCAATATATTTGAAAAAATGAGTTTAAATTTTGGAAAATTGGCCACCTTTATTTTCATTCATAATGATTCATAATAATAGTAAATACTATTGACCTCAATAAGGGTAAATCACATAATTAAATATAAAAATAATATGATAAGGCTCCAAAAAAATTACCAAAACTTATATTATTTTAATATATGTAGTTTATTTAAAAAATAGTCATAGGATATACTATGATAAAACAAATTGGTGATATGTTTTATTAATAATGAAATGGTTATATTTTTAACTGACAAATAAAAAAATGTCTCTCCCTTTTTTTAATGACTATAAAATTTTTTGTATTTTCAAAAGAATATACTATGTTCAGTAATATACTCTTATATGACATATGAATTATATTTTTTTAAATATAATTTTTTTTTATTTTCAGTTATGCAATAATCAAATTATGTTCTTATTGGATGTTGACATGGTACTTGTTTATAAAATTATAAAAGAAATTTTTTTATACATAAAAACATTAAAAGTGATGGAACATTTCTGAATTATTGAATTAGATTATAATTACAGATAAATATTCCATATTATTATGTTATTAAAGTTCTATAAAATATTTAATTTTAATAATTTTATCATTTCATTTCATTCTATGCCAGTAAACCCAATAATGTGTTTAATAGTTTTTTATGATACATATTATTTTATTAAATTAATTAAGTTCATAAAAACTTTTCTTAGGTTGATTTAGTGTGATATGGCCTATCATTTTAACCATTGACAACTTATATATTAATTTTCCTTTAATAGTAATTTTGTTTATCCATATCTTTAAAACAACATCATTTTCATGGTATGTGTCAAAAGTGGTAACTGTGGTTTCAAACTAAGCTATGAGAGATAAAAGATAACCTAAACAATTATTAATATTTATTGGCGATGTAATTTTTACATATCAATTAAATATATTTAAAATATTTATATTATGGTCCACATGAACCTAAAATTTTATTTATTGTATTTAAATAAATTGATTTTTTCTAAGGTCACTCTCCCATCACCTAAAAAAAGCTCTTCATCAACTCGTTTGGACACAATTGTTGACCAGTTATATTTTACCAAACTATACTTAAACCAATTGTAAACATCAGAATCATGGTTCTATAGTTTTCTATGTCTATGAAACGTCATCCCTAGCTTCATTAAGGTGACATCCATTGGAGGATCAGTAGTGATGAAGTAATTATATTAACTTAGTACTTTTAAATAATATCTTATTCTATCATTTATCAGTATATAGTATGGATTTAAAACTAAATAAATAATTATTTAAAATATAATTATTTTTTATTATGATGATATATAAACTTTATACACATTAATCACATCCTATATAAATCTTAGACAATAAAAATGTGTTTGTACGAAATATTATCTTTACATAGAAGTAGAATATAAATTTAATTTTAATTTTAATTCGATGTTTGTGATTTTGAATTTACTAAATGTATATTGCATCATTAGATATTGTACTATTTCTATAAATCTAAATTACTATTTTCTTTTTTTTACCATCCATCAAAATGGGAAATCATAAATTGTTAATATGTGAGGACTACCATCTCAATGAAGTGATGTAGTTCATTTTTCATCTACGATAAATGTGATTTGTTATAAAATTTAATAAAATGAATAAATAAGATATATATGTCATTATTAGTATTATGGATATTATAAATTCTAGATCACGGTGCATGTACTAGTTCTATCAAACCAAACTATGTGGTGAAAATGGAAAACATTCTCCCGATTTAATTGTTAAGGACGAATAATAAATAAAAGGATAAAGGAAAATTATATTGAAATATTAAAAAGAAAGTTTTTTGTGATTATTCGTTATAATATATTTATAATAAACCATTATTTAATAAAAATGATGCTTTTAAGCGTTTGATGAAATATGATACTTTAGGTCAGGGTTAATTTCATAAAATCATCATTCATCAACAAAAAAAAATTATTTTTTAATTGGAATAAATATATCATACTTATATATTAAACATATTAAATTTTCCTCCCAATTGTTATTCATTTAATTTTACTTAATTTTATAATTTTGACTATTTATTAATTAAAATTATTGTGAACATTTCTTTATGAAAAATATATTTATTTATTATATGGATAGGAAATTTTTTCTTGAATGTATATGTGTTCAATTAAATGGTTCCATGTAATTTTTTATATTCTATTCTGATATTGAAAATAATATTTTTAAATTTTATAATTTATTTAATGATTTATAAAATAATTATTTCTCTCATTTGTTGAATGAGGTATTCTTTATTTATTATGAAAATAATTAAAATAATTTTTCTATTATGCTATCGGACATGAACAAAATCCCCCCCCCCATCATGGAAAATATATATTTTTATGATGGATTTAAATGATTAAATTGTTCCTTTTATATAATTTTTTTGCAAAATACATTATAAATTTTTAAATTTTTAGAAACTGTATGTAATGTAAAAGAGTATTTATCTAAATTTTTTATGATTTCTTCCATTTAAATTTATCTATGTTAACATACTTTAATGATGTTTTTGTTTTACTTGATATATGGTAAAATGGTTCCCACCACATTTCTGTATATGGTTTTTGATGAGTTTTACTATAGAAGGTATATACATTTCATATGAACTATCATTTAATATAGATATTTGTGATAATTAATGCATGCCAATTTAGATGAATTATTTAATCCTATGATTAATTAATTCGTTCATTATGTAGTAGTTGGGGGATAAAATTTCATAGACCCTCGATAAATTGTTTGGGCTAATGAGACCAAACACAATGGTTACAAAGCCATTTCCTTACCCATTTATGAGTTATGTATTAACACGAGAACTCAATGGTATTTTTTTGATGTACAACATTAAATATTCCCCCATTATGTAATAATTTAATGATATCTATGTGATTATAAAAATATTTTTTATATACAGGAATATGTTTCATGATCAGGTGACTATTTGCATGGATTTATTTACTTATCAAATATTTCTTCACTATTATTCATGGAAATTTTGTTCTGATAGATTCCATTATATGTATAACATTACTAATAATTTTAGGTCACCTCATTCTTGTGTTTACATTCCTATGATTCTTTGATGATTACTATCTTCGATATTAAAGGATATGATTGATATATTATTATGTTCATAATAAAGATACGATGTTGTAATTTATTTATTCAAATTTAATGTAATATTAAAGAATGTATGACGTTTTTAAAAACTTCTAGAATATTTTTTCCCCTTGGATGTGAAATGATTCTTATAGTTCAATTATATTTATTTGGATGTTGGATTTCGGTACTAGGGTCGAGGTCATTATAGTATTAAGTAAATAATGTTAATAATAATATACTTGATCAAGGTTTATGAAGATCAATATTAAGAAAAATAACACTATGATAGTCTTTGAGGTTTTTTCCTATTATAGTATAATATTCTAATATTATTGGTAAGGTATTGATTATGTGGTTTTACAAGGATTACATCTCTCCCTAGATACTAAAATTAGACATATTTTATTGAAATATTTATCAAGATGTAATATTCTTGAAAAGAGTTGGTCATGCATTTTATGACCATCGTTATGATGCATGGTGAAAGGGTTATTCCCATACAACAGATTTGAATATTCCTAGGGATTTTATTTGGGTTATTCACAGACAATTTTAATCTATTATGAAACATTTTTGAATAGTTTTGTGATTTTAAATATTTTCAATGATACCGAATATATTGTTATTATAATAGATATTTTTTAATTCTCAATTTAGTTTATCTCTTCAAATGATTTAATATTTATAAATTATGATTCATAATGTTATTGTAACACTCAAGACTTTTATGTTATATAAATCATCAATGGAATCTTTTTCTAGACAACACTTGCTTGGCTTGCTTTACACGAAATCGTGACCTTCCTCGTTAGCCTGCGTCGTAAGCAATACCGAGTTTCACTAAACAACGATATGCTATTAAAATAAAACTAGCCGTTATGAATAGTAAAAACCACTTTTTAAAATTTTATAAATTTTATTTTTCAAAATGGACTTCATTTTTGGATTTGGAATATCGAAATTAGCCTAGGGTGAAATTTTGGTATTTTTCTGAAAACTTGCAATTTTCGATGAATAGTGAAACGACTAAGTGGTAGGTTAAAAACTGAATTTTGCATAAAACTTAATTTTACCGCTTCTGTGAATGGAATTTCGAAAATCCAAGAGACACGGTTAATATCAAGGACTAAAATGTGGTTCAATGAGATGAAAATAATTTTTTGGTGAATAGTAACTTTTTACTTTTTTTTACCACGGTTAAAAGAAAATAGGGTAATTAAGGGTAAAAATGATATTATTATTACCCTAACACATGTCCTAATTCGAATGGACAAGTTTAATTCGACCAAAAACAAACTTAGGAATAAAATATGACCATTTAGGTCCACTCGGATTAGATTAGGACATTTATTATTAATTTATTTAAAGAAGGGTTAAAATAGTTAAAATCAAAGTTTAATAAGTAAATCATTTTTAATATGGGGTTATACATAAGATAAATTCGACTATAAATATTCATTAGAATGATAAAAAGATTTCCTACATGATGGTATTTTATTTATAATTTTTAGACAATTTAATTTATTTATGACACAATGATGATGCAATAATTATCTTATTAATGAAATATTGACATAATTGATGTTATAAACACCAAAATAAATGTAATTTGAGACTTTTTATGAATTCCACTAATTTTCTAGGTTACTATGATATATTAGTGTTTATTTAATCAACTTGGTTCGAACATATAATTCTTTTATGACTTTCAAAAAAATCATATATCAAATAGTGTCAAAATTGACACAAAATAGTTTTTAAATCAAATACTATATTATTAATTGTTATGTTATTACTAAAAATATAAGGTTCGGCCAAATGACGTAGATAAGGATATATATATTAATAATAAAAAATTTGTGGTTCGTTTGGCATGTTATAGTAAGTGTATTAACCATATAGTGTAAGAAAACAAAAAGACACGGTAAAAGTTAAATTATTTAACTTAGAGTTAAATCTAATTGATAAGGTTAAAATAATAACCTAAACTTGTCTAAATCCTATTGGTTGATAGGATTTCGTTCCATACCCACTTTATCTTCGGAATAAGACCCTTTGGAACCATTATAAACCGATTTTGACTTTAATATAAAATAATATTTTGAGATATTCCTAAGGTGCCCCTCTCCTCCCTTATAAAAGGGCACCTCCTCCCCCTCCTCCTCACACCAATTTGAGCACTCAATCTCGGGAAACCCCTGCCATTTTATCCTCTCCACTTCCCTAGAATAATCCTAGAGATCCTGGTCTTTTTCAAAGACCAATCTTAGTTCCCTATGTGGAGGATTCAAAGAAGCGTTCCAAAGAAGAGGTAATATCCATTACCGATCTTTTCAATTTCTTTCTTCTTCAACTTCTTCTTCTTTAGTTTTTTCATGATAAAGTAATAACATAAGTATTAATTACATACTGATATGTTATTATAAATATGAAACAACCCTAATTCACCTTCTATCCATCCTACGGAAAAATGAAATCACCCCGAGTGCGTACGTACGGAATACCGTCTCCACGCCGTGGTGTAATCTATTTTCCACCATCTCCTTACAAGGATGGGTAAAATGGTGTAATTAGTAACTATTTATGATTATTATAAAGTAATATTGATACTTTAATAATATACATATACTCCAATACAATTACATGATCATAGGAACGATATCATCACTCATGCGTACGTACGGAATACCGTCTGCACGATGTGATGCGACTCGTTCTACATGATCATCATTACATAGTAATTATATAAATGAATTGAATGAATAAATATGATATATGTTACAATAATACCATTATGGATATAAGGTATCTATAACCTTAAAATAAGAATAAGAATTTATTCGGCAAAACACGCATAAGAAAAAAAGGCAATAAAGACCCGAGTAACAAGTAACAATGAAATATTACTAACAAGAAGCTAAAAATATGACCATATATGATATCATATCAATATGTAAGATTCTGGAATAAGTCAATAACATTATTTAAACCATTATACAGGAGCTTCAGACACATACAAAGCAAATCAGACCTAAGGTAAGGGAAATATCACAATCTCATTTTTATCCGAGATTGTTTATTCGTAAGTATTTACTGGGGTGTATTTTATCATCCACATCCATGTTTCATCAATATGTAATATTATTTCCATCCACCTACAATTTTTTAAATCCATTTTTACCCTTCGGTGAGTTTTTAGTAATATGTATGAAATGAATATTTTGTCATTTTCCGTACGAGGTATTTTTTGACTTTTTCGACAAAAGTACGAGAAGAATGTTTTTTTAACTTATAGGGCATGAATGGATTTTTAAAACATTTTTTTCCAAGAAGCTTCCTTTATACGTTTTCAAGTTTATTTTTAATCAACTTCATTTAGTTTATAATTGAATGGCATGTCAAGAAAAGAAAAGTGTTTTTGAAGTAGAAAGGATATTTTCCTCAAGAATGGAGTTCAAATGTTTTATCAAAATTATTTTCCATCTAAGATAATACAGGGTTCTGTTTTTATCCCTATTATTACATTGAATTGATTATGTTGTGAGGGAATTATTTTTATGAAGTCATTTACCTTATATGATTTGTTTTATGATATCATGATGTTTCAAGAATCCCATTTTTGTTACATGTGTTATGCGATGATGTATGATTTATGATTATGTGGCACACATAAGAAAGGATTCATTATAAGATGGGTGGGACCTATATCTACCTCCAATGCATTGGGTAAAGATTTTATATCTCATGAGATAGACATGGCTGGAACAGTAGGTTATACCGGTTCAGTGTAACAGGACTGGAACGAGGGTGACTCGGTTCAGAAAGGGACTTTGTCCACTAAGATAGTCTTGGAAAATGAGTCATGACTAACAAGAAATTATTTTCCATGATTATGTGTGCATGCCAAAAAGTTTCAAGTTTCATGATATGATTATGGGGATCTCATTTTCACTTCTATGATTTATTCCATGTTAAGATATTATGATCACTTTTGCAGGTTATGATTTTCAAAAAGATATGATATGATTTTTATTTCCTTTATTTGCCCTTGCTGAGAATTTGAGCTCACCCTTTTATGTTTTATTTTCCCCAGGTCAGGAAGATGGATATTAAGTAGAATGTCCTAAAACGGACCCTAGATATGATGAAATAAATGGGAGACACTGTAGAAGATTTATGAACCAGTTGTTTATGTTTCCCAGTTTCTAAAGACAGTATACCAATACTGTCCTTTGTGGTTTTTTCATATGTTGTAATAAGTGTGCTTCAATTTTGAAGTATTAACAATGTATGTAAAGTATGGGTCGTTATAGTTGGTATCAGAGGAAAGGTATAGTCAACCTTTGGAAACTAGGATGTGAAAGCCTTAGTAAGAACCCTAAGGATAAGTCTAAGCATAGAGCACAGTATTAGTGTTTTAGAAATATTAGTGAATAACCCAGGATAAGACCTTAAGTGTGAAATTTTATTCTTGAATTATGTGGTTTTCCTATTATAATTAGTGTTGCTCACACTATTATTTTTAGTTTTAGTCAATGGCTGGAACCCGAAGGAACCGTGTTAATGCGGAATGCGATGGGAAATGCAATGATTGTCCCCATGAGCAACCAAACGATATGGGAGCTGGAATGAAAAATCTTGTAGCCATGCTCACACAACTTTCTCAAGCTATGAATCATGCAGGACTTCCAAACGAGCAAAGGAAGGAGCAACATTCTGTTGAATCATTCATGAGGCAGCGTCCACCTTCTTTCAGTGGGTCTACTGATCCATTAGTTGCTGAACAATGGATTTGTACTACTGAAAAGATATTTTCAGTTCTTCAATGTTCTGAACATGATAAAGTCATCCTAGAAGTGTATCGTTTGGAAGGAGATGCTGATCAATGGTGAAATATTATTAAGAATACGAGGCAAAGGGATGAAATTGAGTCCATGGAATGGGACGAGTTCAAGAACTTATTTTTTAATAAGTACTTCCCTCGTATTCTCCGAACAAAGATGGAGAAAGAGTTTCTTGAACTGAAGCAAAGAGATGATGAATCTGTTGGTACCTATGAAGAAAATTTTACAAGACTTGCAAGGTACGCTTCTGGTATTATTATCCAACCTGAGAGTAAGATCGATCGATTCTTTAGTGGCTTAAAATCAAGTCTTCAAAGGGCGTTAGCCATAAAGGACTTCAATAGCTATGAGGAAATCGTTCGATGTGCTCTCAAAGTCGAGATGTAGATTGGAGTAACCCATCAGTCATATGGGTTTGATAAGAAGAGGAAAATGGAATTTAAAGGAAAATCTAAAGAGCACACTGAAAAGAAGATGAGCTTTCCCTTATGCTCTAAGTGTGGAAAGAAACATGGAGGGAGTTGTCTTAAAGGGACAAGTAAATGATTCAAATGTGGAAAGGAAGGTCATCGGGCATTTGAATGCCGCGATGATGGGAAGAAGATGTCTAATGATGCAAACAAAGGAAGGGATGCACAGAATGAACCTACTACACTTCAATGTTTCAAGTGCAAGGAGATGGGGCATTATGCCAATCAATGCCCAAATCCAAGGGTTGATGATGATGGTCGACGTCAACAAACTCTTAAGGCTAAAGACAAAGGAATGTCACATGCAATTTCTATCAGCGATGTGGAGTACGATAACGATGTGGTGAAAGGTACACTTACCATCCACTCTATAGTAGAAAATGTTTTATTTGATTCTGGATCCACCCACTCTTTTATTTCTGAAGAATTTTCTAAGGGTATCACCGTATTACCTCAACAATTAGATGTTGAGTTAGGTGTGACAACACCTAATGGCACATCAATCGCATCAAAAGTTTATAATTCTTCTCCGATCGATGTTTGTGGGAAAGTGATTCCTGCAAATCTTGTGATCCTTCCTATAGTGGAATTTGATGTGATTCTTGGCATGGATTGGATTTCTTTATACGGAGCTCATATCAATTTCCAAAGAAGGGAAGTCACATTTCATATTCCAGATCAATCTATGATCATCTATCAATGTAAGAATGAACATAACCTTCCAGTGGAAATTTCTTCCATTTTATGGGTATTGATTCCACTAAATGAAGGTTATTTATCTCAAATGGTTGGGGAGAAACTCGCGATTAAGAATATGCCCATCGTACGAGAGTTTGATGATGTCTTTCCGGAGGAATTACCAGGTCTTCCACCAAATCATGAAGTTGAGTTTTCAATATAACTCGTACCGGGTGCTTTGCCTATTTCAAAGACACCTTATAGAATGGCCCCAATTGAGTTGCAGGAATTGAAGAAGCAACTCCAGGAGAATATTTATAAGGGATTCATACGCCCTAGTGCGTCACCTTGGGGAGAACCTGTTCTATTTGTTAAGAAGAAAGATGGATCAATGAGACTCTGCATTGATTATCGAGAACTTAACAAGATCACTATCAAGAAAAAATATCCTCTCCCACGCATTTATGACTTATTTGACCAACTACGCGGAGCACAATATTTTTCCAAGATTGATCTTCATTCAGGGTATCATCAATTAAGGGTCAAAAGGCAGGATATACCAAAGACGACTTTTCGTACAAGGTATGGACACTATGAATTTATAGTGATGCCATTTGGTCTTACTAATGCCCCTTCTATCTTCATGGATCTAATGAATAGAGTCTTTAGAGACTATCTTGATCAATTTGTGGTTGTATTTATAGACGATATTCTTTTCTATTAAAAGAGCAAGGAAGAGTATGAAGATAACGTGATAATAATATTGAAGACCCTGAGAAAGGAGAAGCTTTATGCCAAATTTAGCAAGTGTGAATTTTGGCTTCAAAAAGTTGCATTTTGGGTCACATAATCTCAAAAGAGTGGATATCTATGGATCCAGCAAAAACAGAGGTTATCGAAAGATGGTCGACACCAACAACAGTAACTGAGATCCGAAGTTTTCTTGGTTTGGCTGGATATTATCGACGTTTTGTAAAAGATTTTTCATGATTATCTAACCCACTCACTAAGTTGACTCAGAAAGGAGTTAAGTTTGTTTGGACAGAGGAATGTGAAGAGAATTTCAAGGAGTTGAAAAGAAGGTTATCCAGTGCACCTGTGCTCACACTGCCTTGTAGTGGAGAAAGGTTTGTGATCTACAGTGATGCATCCAAGAAGGGATTGGGGTGTGTTCTTATGAAAAATGATATGGTGATAGCTTATGCCTCACGACAATTGAAAATCCATGAGCAAAATTACCCAACACATGATTTGGAGTTGGCTGCGGTAATCTTTGCATTAATGATTTGGAGGCATTACCTTTATGGTGAAAGGTGTGATATTTATACTGATCATAAAAGTTTAAAGTATATTTTCACACAAAAGGAGCTGAATATGCGTCAAAGAAGATGGTTGGAGCTGATTAAGGATTATGACTGCTCAATCCATTACCACCCTGGGAAAGCAAACAAGGTGGCAGATGCATTAAGTCGACAAGACCATGCTAGTTTATCCATGATGAGGATCACAAAAGATCCAATATTTATGGATTTACAAAGGATGGATCTTGGAATTATAATGGAAGGGGAAAAATCTTATCTTTCTCAAATGAATGTTCAAAAATCTATACATGTGAAGATTAAAGAGTCACAGAAAGAAAATGTCGAGTTACAAAAGAAGGTGAGAAATGTTCCTGAATTCAACCTTGATTGTGATGGGATAATAAAGTTCAGGAATCGGGTTTGTGTTCCTCCCACCCTCGAATTAAAGAAGGAGCTGCTGGATGAGGCTCATAGTTCTTCATTAACTATTCATCCTGGAAGCACGAAGATGTATAGGGACCTGAAAGAGTACTTCTGGTGGGATGGCATGAAAAGAGATGTTACTGAATATGTCTCTCGATGCTTGGTTTGTCAACAAGTTAAAGCTGAGAGACAGAAGTCTAAGGGGATGTTACAACCATTACCCATACCCGAATGGAAATGGGAAAACATCACTATGGAATTTGTCATAGGACTTCCTAAAACATCCAAAGGAAATAATGCTATCTGGGTCATATTTGATCATCTTACAAAGTCTGCACACTTCATTGATATTAGAGAGGATTTCTCTCTAGATCAGCTTGCCAGGATATATGTAAAGGAAGTGGTAAGATTGCATGGAGTACCACTTTCTATTATATCTGATCGGGATCCGAGATTTACCTCAAAGTTTTGGCGAAGTCTTCAGCATACTCTGGATACAGAGTTGAGTTTCAACACTGCTTATCATCCTCAGACAGACGGTCAGTCTGAGAGAACA
Source organism: Viscum album (assembly GCA_963277665.1). NCBI lineage: Eukaryota > Viridiplantae > Streptophyta > Magnoliopsida > Santalales > Viscaceae > Viscum > Viscum album. The sequence goes on along the minus strand of OY728142.1, from coordinate 370,433,876 downwards.
ATTCAAACCCTAGAAGATATGTTGAGAGCTTGCTCTATGGATTTCAAAGGAGGTTGGGATCAACACCTACCTTTGGTGGAATTTTCTTATAATAATAGCTTTCACTCCAGTATTCAGATGGATCCTTATGAAGCTCTCTATGGAAATAAATACAGGACTCCAACTTGCTGGGATGAAGTTGGGGAAAGAAAGCTATTAGGACCTGATCTCGTTGATGAAATGGCAGAAAAGGTCAGATCTATTCAACAACACATAAGAGCAGCTCAGAGTCGACAGAAAAGTTATGCCGACAACCGAAGAAAAGACCTAGAGTTTGAAGTGGGTGATAAAGTGTTCTTATGAATATCTCCCTGGAAGAGGGTTATGAGATTTGGAAAGAAGGGGAAGTTGAGCCCTAGATATATCGGTCCTTTCGAAATACTGGATCGTGTTGGAAAGGTAGCTTACCGATTGGCGCTTCCACCGAATCTCTCTCAAGTTCGCGATGTGTTCCATGTATCTCTCCTGAGAAAGTACATACCTGATCCTTAACATGTACTCAGCTCAGAAGTTGTACCGCTGGAGCAAGATCATTCTTATGAAGAACAACAGATAGAGATTCTGGATCATAGAGAAAAAGTCCTACGAAACAAGACCACTCGATTGATGAATGTTTTATGGAAGAACCACCAACATGAAGAAGTTACATGGGAGCTTGAGGATATGATGAGGGAGAAGTATCCTCATCTGTTTGTTACAAAGTGACGAATTTCAAGGGCGAAATTCTTTTTAAGGGGGGTAGAATGTAACACCCGAGACTTTTATGTTATATAAATCATCAAAGGAATATTTTTCTACACAACACTTTCTTGGCTTGCTTTACACGAAATCGTGACCTTCCTCGTTAGCTTGTGTCGTACGCAATACCGAGTTTCACTAAACAACGATATGCTATTAAAATAAAACTAGCCGTTATGAATAGTAAAAACCACTTTTTAAAATTTTATAAATTTTATTTTTCAAAATGGAATTCATTTTTGGATTCGGAATATCGAAATTAGCCTAGGGTGAAATTTTGGTATTTTTCTGAAAACTATCAATTTTTGATGAATAGTGAAACCACTAATTGGTAGGTTAAAAACTGAATTTTGCATAAAACTTAATTTTACCACTTCTGTGAATGGAATTTCGAAAATCTGAGAGACACGGTTAATATCAAGGACTAAAATGTGGTTCAATGAGATGAAAATAATTTTTTGGTGAATAGTAACTTTTTACTTTTTTTTACCACGGTTAAAAGTAAATTGGGTAATTAAGGGTAAAAATGATATTATTATTACCCTAACACATGTCCTAATTCTATTGGACTAGTGTAATTCGACCAAAAACAAACTTTGGAATAATATATGACCATTTAGATCCACTTGGATTAGATTAGGATATTTATTATTAATTTATTTAAAGAAGGGTTAAATTAGTTAAAATCAAAGTTTAATAAGTAAATCATTTTTAATATGGGGTTATACATAAGATAAATTCGACTATAAATATTCATTAGAAAGCTAAAAAGATTTCCTACATGATGGTATTTTATTTATAATTTTTAGACAATTTAATTTATTTATGACACAATGATGATGCAATAATTATCTTATTAATGAAATATTGACATAATTGATGCTATAAACACCAAAATAAATGAAATTTGAGACTTTTTATGAATTACACTAATTTTATAGGTTACTATGATATATTTTCGTTGATTTAATCAACTTGGTTCGAACATATAATTCTTTTATGACTTCCACAAAAATCATATATCAAATAGTGTCAAAATTGACACAAAATAGTTTTTAAATCAAATATTATATTATTAATTGTTATTTTATTCCTAAAAATCTACGGTTCTTCCAAATGACTTAGATAAGGATATATATATTAATAATAAACAATTTGGGGTTCGTTTGGCATGTTATAGTAAGTGTATTAACCATATAGTGTAAGAAAACAAAAAGACACGGTAAAAGTTCAATTATTTAACTTAGAGTTAAATCTAATTGATAAGGTTAAAATAACAACCTAAACATGTCTAAATCCTATTGGTTGATAGGATTTCGACCCATCCCCACTTTAGCTTCTAAATAAGACCCTTTGGAACCATTATAAACCGATTTTGACTTTAATATAAAATAATATTTTGTGATATTCCTAAGGTGCCCCTCTCCTCCCTTATAAAAGGGAACCTCCTCCCCCTCCTCCTCACACCAATTTGAGCACTAAATCTCGGTCAACCCCTGCCATTATCTCCTCTCCACTTCACTAGAATAATCCTAGAGGTCCTGGTCTTCTTCAAAGACCAATCTTAGTTCCCTAAGTGGAGGATTCAAAGAAGCGTTCCAAAGAAGAGGTAATATCCATTACCGATCTTTTCAATTTCTTTCTTCTTCAACTTCTTCTTCTTTATTTGTTTCATGATAAAGTAATAACATCAGTATTACTTACATACTGATATGTTATTATAAATATGAAACAACCCTAATTCACCTTCTATCCATCCTACGGAAAAATGAAATCACCACGCGTGCGTACGTACGGAATACCGTCTCCACGCCGTGGTGTAATCTATTTTCCACCATTACCTTACAAGGATGGGTATAATGGTGTAATGAGTAACTATTTATTATTATTATAATGTAATATTGATACTGAAATAATATTCATATACTCCAATACAATTCCATGATCATAGGAACGATATCATCACTCGTGCGTACGTACGGAATACCGTCTCCACGATGTGATGCGACTCGTTCTACATGATCATCATTACATAGTAATTATATAAATGAATTGAATGAATAAATATGATATATGTTACACTAATACCATTATGGATATAAGGTATCTATAACCTTAAAATAAGAATAAGAATTTATTCGAAAAAACACGAATAAGAACAAAAGGCAATAAAGACCCGAGTAACAAGTAACAATGAAATATTACTAACAAGAAGCTAAGAATATGACCATATATGATATCATATCAATATGTATGATTATGGAATAAGCCAATAACATTATTTAAACCATTATACAGGATCTTCGGACACATACAAAGAAAATCAGACCAAAGGTAAAGGAAATATCACAATCTCATTTTTATCCGAGATTGTTTATTCGTAAGTATTTACTGGGGTGTATTTTATCATCCACATCCATGTTTCATCAACATGTAATATTATTTCCATCCACCTACAATTTTTTAAATCCATTTTTACCCTTCGGTGAGTTTTTAGTAATATGTATGAAAGGAATCATTTGTCATTTTTCGTACGAAGTACTTTTTGACTTTTTCGACAAAAGTACGAGAAGAATGTTTTTTTTAACTTATACGGCATGAATGGATTTTTAAAACATTTTTTTCCAAGAAGCTTCCTTTATTAGTTTTCAAGTTTATTTTTAATCAACTTCGTTTAGTTTATAATTGTATGACATGTCATGAAAAGAAAAGTGTTTTTGAAGTAGAAAGGATATTTTCCTCAAGAATGGAGTTCAAATGTTTTATCAAAATTATTTTCCATCTAAGATAATATATGGTTCTGTTTTTATCCCTATTATTACATTTAACTGATTATGTTGTGAGGGAATTATTTTTATGAAGTCATTTACCTTATATGATTTGTTTTATGATGTCATGATGTTTCAAGAATCCCATTTTTGTTACATGTGTTATGCGATGATGTATGATTTATGATTATGTGGAACACATAATAAAGGATTCATTATAAGATGTGTGGACCTATATCTCCCTCCAATGCATTGGGTAAAGATTATATATCTCATGAAATAGACATGGCTGGAATGGTAGGTTATACCGGTTCAGTGAAACAGGACTGGAACGAGGGTGACTCGGTTCAGAAAGGGACTTTGTCCACTAAGATAGTCTTGGCAAATGAGTCATGAATAACAAGAAATGATTTTCCATGATTATGTGTGCATGCCACAAAGTTTCAAGTTTCATGTTATGATTATGGGGATCTCATTTTCACTTCTATGATTTATTCCATGTTAAGATATTATGATCTCTTTTGCAGGTTATGATTTTCAAAAAGATATGATATGATTTTTATTTCCTTTATTTACCCTTGCTGAGCATTTGAGCTCACCCTTTTATGTTTTCTTTTCCCCAGGTCAGGAAGATAGATATTAAGTAGAATGTCCTAAAACAGACCCTAGATATGATGAAATAAATGGGAGACACTGTAGAATATTTATGATCCAGTTGTTTATGTTTCCCAGTTTCTAAAGAAACTATACCTATACGGTCCTTTGTGGTTTTGTCTTATGTTGCAATAAGTGTGCTTCAATTTTAAAGTATTAACACTGTATTTAAAGTATGGGTCGTTATAGTTATCACTTAATATAATTTATTACATTGTTTTAAAAAGTCTCCTATTATATGTAGTGGAAAACATATTAATGCATAATGGAGTTAGGTACGTCCCTCTTGGGAAAGATAATAGATATTAAGTTAGATATAAAAAAATAAAACTATATATAATTAACTAGATTGGTTTATTCCCTATAACATTTTTCAAATTGAGTATCCACATCTTATAAGAGAGTTTGAATCAATTTCATACTATTTTATTTGATATTAACCCCCATCATTAAATGGATAAAAAAATTATAGCTGATAAATGGATTTGTTCTACAAAAATTTTCATTCATTCTTTACGATTGTAAAAAAAAATTATGGCTATTATTGATGTATATCATCTCACTAGGGATGTATATCAATAGTAATAGCAAATTCCAAATGATAAGGATGTGGAGAAAATATAGATAATATATAGGAAGGATTTAAGATAATTTTAATAGATAAATATATTCCTTGCAATCAATGTGTAGATATAAACATAAAATATTGGATTTTATGAAAATAGAATGAGGAAAATTTTTCTGTGTATGAATAAAATATACAAGATTAGAATGACATATTGTAGAATATACATGTAATAAATATAGTAATATTGTCTACTTAATTAAATTTTTAAAAATAATTATTCAAATGGAACTAGTCTCAACATAAGTCTCATCATATAAAGTTATAATATGGTGTTATATAAAGATAGAGAAATAATAAAAATGTCTTATAACATCAAAAGAAATAATTTGATAAATTAAAATATATATAACATCAGGAAGGAAAAATGGATATGGAGAGGATTTGTTATATAATTTTCAAAAATTTCATACATATGAATATAAATTAAATGCCACATGATGAATAAGAAAATTAATTTACATAATGTGTTGAGAAAATGTTTTCATGTTCATGATTACATGGTTAATATATAATGCATCAAAATATAAATATTTATCTATAATGAAATGATTTTTTTACCAAATAATCCCCTTAACATAATGGTGTGATAAAATATAAGTGTCTTTGTGGAGATTTCCATGATCATATAATTATTATACTTGAAGTTTATGTATTGTGAAATGTTGCGAAATGTACAATTATAACCCACTCTATAATTGATACTATTTTCCTGTTTATATTCTTCACACTAATTTTTATCATAAAAAAATTATAAGGGTATCTCATCCCACCTCATTATTATATGATTATTCGATAGTAAAACTCAAAATGGTATAACTATCACATATCATGTGTATTTATCGAACCAGATAAAATTTTTTGGGAATGGAAATGATGAAAATCACGTAATTCTTTCTAAAGATGAATTCGATGTAATATTAAGCATTGATTTTATACCTTATTATTGAATCCATATCAATTTTTTTGATGGAATGTAACATTTGATATTTCAAATCAACTTATGATTTTATATTCGAGTGAGGATGATATAGAACATCTAATAAAATAGAACTAGTATATATGTGTTTTACTACCTATTGATTTGGGTTATTTATCTCAAAATATTTTGAATTATACTCATCATTGAATAAATTATTTGATTTCTTGGGAATATAAAGATTTAATTAATATGAATTTATGTTGTCCTCCCATGAATTAGAAGGCTGTGTGGTTGATATAACACATACATAGTGCTACAAATACTTAAAAACTCTTTATATAATGTACATGAATGAGTTTTAGGAATTTAAGAAGAAACTACTAGATAATATAGATAAGGGACTCATTCTACCTAATGAATTTCCATGCGGTGAACCATTAATTTTTTCAAATGATTTATTGGTCAACTCTTTTATATTAATTATTAGGAACATAAAAATATGTCAATTAAAAAATTATCCCTTAAAACGCATCAGTGATATATTTAATAAATTATGAAAGGATGAATATTTTACATGATTAACATTGTGTTATAAGGATATTATAAAATTACTAGGAAAGAGGTTAAACCAAGGAAATCTATAAATATGAGGTATAATCCTTAAAACATTATAGTAAATACCTATAGAGTTATTCATTATCCTATTATATTTATTGAATTAATGAAAATTGACAAAAATGTTTTCATTAATTAGTTTGTTTTAATATTTATATATGATAATCTATATATTCATAGAGAAATTAAGATCATGAAAAATATTTCCATATTGACTGAAGATAACCATAAAAACTGAGATCCATAAGTAACTGGGGTTGGATGGACACTATCAATTATTAATGACATATGTATCACAATATTCTAATCAAATAAAAATATCCACTAAGAATAAGTCTATATTATTTTTATATCTGAATTTAAAGATAATTTCAATGATCATATGAGAAATATGGTCAGTTCAAATGTTCATACACTACCCTATAGTATAGAAAATTTTATGGTATATAATGATGCTTTGAAGAAGGGACTAAGAAATGTTATCCTGAAAAATGATATAGGGATTCCTTATTCCTCTTTTCAATTAAAATTTATGGAGAAAAATTCTAACACTAATTAGTCCGAGATGAATATAATATTTATTTAAATGAAAATATGGATGAAATATATATATTGATACTTTTTATATAGATTTACTTATCATAGAATATTAATATATATATATTTATAGATGAATTTTAATATAAACTAGATAATGTGATTTGATTTAATCAATTTTTATGATTTCTTTATAAATTTTCACCCTATAATGGAGAAAAATGTGGTTGATTCTCTTATATGGAAAAGAAATTATATGTACTCTATTATATGGTTCAAAATCAATACAAATTTCATGACTTTTTATAATATTTATCAAGAAATCATTACGAAAGTGGATAGATATTATCATTCTAGGATAAATGTTAAACCATTCATCGAAAATAGGTATAAGTAGGTGATGAATTATGATTTCAAATTATAAAATAAATTGAGAAATGATCATATCATCAACCATAATCATGATGGGATAATATTTTGCGGTAAATGAAATTGTTTCACACTAATTCAAGACATGCTGAATAGGTAGTTGGATAAATCCAATTATTCATCATTCTTTATTCATCTCTAAAATATGATGTATAGAGACGTGAATGATAATTTCATTTGGGATAACATTAAATGGTATATTTATATGTATGTAAATGTTAAATAGAATAACACTAAACTAAATATTGGAGATTAATTTCTGAGGTGATAATTCATCCATCACCCAATATATAACTAAAATGAGTGGTCATCGCTATTTATTTAACCATTATACTTTGAAAGGAATCAAAACTCCATAATGTAATTTTTTTGGTAGTTGATCACCATATAAACTGAAATGTTTATTTCCATTAGATAATATTTCATTCCTTAAATACATTTTTTTTAGAAATTAGTAAATTATTATTATATCATGTAGTACTACTATAAATTTTATTTGATCAAGATTTTAGGTAAATCATGATGTTCTATAAAATTGTCTTGAATGATATGGATATGGAGATAAGATTTGTAAATTCATATCATAGTCAAATAAATTTTGTATGTTAGAGAGGAATTAACTCACCTGAATTTATAATGAGAATTTATAGAATGTTTTTAAAAGTTGGTTAGGATAAACACCAAAATAGGGAACTATTCTTATTCAGAAATACCTTCCATCATGTATTTAGATGGATCCCCATAAAGACCAATTTTATAGAATTTTTCAAGCTCCAACACATTGTGAAGTAGTTTGAGAAATAAATATTATTGGTCATATCAATCTGTGGTAATGGAAGATATGGTTAGACTCATTCGACAACACATAAGGTTATTATATAGTTAAAAAATAAGTTATGCAAGAATTTATCAATGATATGTAGATTTAAATGATTGTGGTAATATATTCTTACAAATAACTAGTTGGATGAAGGTTATGATTTTTTTAAATATGGAAAATATTAGAAATAGTAATATCATTTTATTTAAAATTCATGATAAAATCTAGAGTGTAGTTTATCATCTGATTGTTCCATCCAATCTCTCTTATGTTCATGATGTGTTGTGTGTATATATCCTAAGGAAGTAAAAACCTGATCATTCAGACATAATAAACTTATATATCTAAAAAATTCAACATAACATCATTATAAGGAAAAAATAGTGGAGATTATAAATTATAGATATAAATTAACAGTAAAAAAGATCACTCAATGTGATAAAGCTCTATGATGAAACTATAAATTTTATGATTCAACATTCAGAACAGATCATGTTATAATATTGATGAATCTTCAGTTTTTTTGAATCATAATGATAAAATATTATTTGGGTGAAATTTATATAATAGTGTTGAATGTTAAAAACTTTAATTAATTATAATTTCCACATTAATAAATTTGTATTTCTTCAGAATCATCTATTATAAATAACACCATGTTTAATCATGCTCTGGTAAACTATCAAAATATTAATAATTAATGTGAAAATTTATTAAATAAAATTTCTATGGTGTTATGAATAAGGAAAAATAAATTGTAGTAATTTATTTATATATGTATAATATGATATCACAGTTTATCAATGGATTATTAATAGATATTAAATAAAATTATGTTAAATAGATTTTTACATATATAAATATTTTTACAAGAATAATTGTTTATTAAATTAATAAATTAAACATACCTTTATGTGTTATTTATTATAATTATATTGAAAGATTATATATTCTAAATAATATTTTTAACACTCATATAATTGTGTTTACTAGTCATGGGTTAATGATTTATCCATTTTTTCTTAAAACATGTATTTTTTAAAATCAATTTTTGAAGTGTTTTTCATTATTATTTTGAAATGGATGTAGGCATGTTATATAAAATTAATCATGAAAATTGGAATAAATATTTTGAATTAATATTTTAAATTAGTTTAATGAATACATGTTTGTTTTTTCTTTATGAATAGACAGAATATATAGTAATTACCTTGATACGTTTAAATTAGGAAATTAAATTGAAAAATATTGTAAGAAATATTTAAACATAAATGTAAATATTTTAATATAAGTTTTATATTACTTTAGTTAAAAAATACACATCAAATATTTTTTGAAAACATGGTTATCATTTTTATTTGGTACAAACATTAATATAATTATAAGTAAAGAATTAAATTATATTACATTCATTAAATTATTATCACTATAAATTTTTAATGCTGATAAAAAGTTATAGTGTTCAGTTATAAAAATTTATTTTAATGTGTAATTAAATTATCTACCTAATTATTTTATTTTAATTTTTTAGTAATGGAACTATTAACTTATATGAAACACTAACAACATAATTTTTCTAGTAATAATAAATTTCTACAATATATAAAAATAAATAAAATATAAACAATTATCTTGATCTGAAAATTTTAATAATGGGAAAACATATTATTAAGGAGATAAATGTTTATATAGTTATTCTATTTCAATAATTTTTCCTTAGATGTCAAACAATTTAAAATTTCTGAAAAATAATTTTATATAATTTTATGTTAAATAATATTTTATTAATATAATAATATTTATAAAATAATTATTTATATCTAAGTGAATGAAATATGGATGATAAAACAAAAAATATTTCGAATTGTTGATCACTTTTACTATTATAGTAACATTTTTGTTCATTAAATTGAAAATACACATTATTATGTAGCTATTTCTTAATAGAGTTAATGAGGGTAAAAGATTGATATAGAGATTAAAATATCACCTAAATTTTCCAAATAATATTTTATTATAGGATATAGATTTATATTCTTTATATATTAAAAATATAACAACTAGTATTATTTTGATCATAAAATTACAATTATAATTATTTAACACTTTAAGTAACTACAATGGTTCCCATCCACTATCTTATTAATTGGAACCTCATATCCAAACATATTCAAACATTTCCATGAAAAAAACATAAAACCAATTTAATGATATCATTATTAATGCTTTATAGGTTTCGTTCTCAGAAAAGACCGACCTTATGTCTTTTGTGAAGATATAACAATTAGGTTCTTTAAATATGAGTTATTCATCTTAACTGTGTGTTCTCATCTTATATCATCATGTATCTCATATAAATCTATGGAGAACCATATAAAATTATTAAATATAATATAATATACATAACATATTTTCTGATGATGTATAAATTATTATACACATTCATTCATTGCAAAGAAATGTAAAACATCACTTTTACATATTGTAATGGCTCGGACCTTCCAGGTCGCGTAATTTCCCCTAACATGGTTCCATCAAACGGTTCCACCAAAAAGGTGGCACTAGTCAAGGACCCAGACCTAAACGGTGGCATCGTGAGGGTGACACCATGATGGTGGCACCGTGAGGGGTGGCACCATGTGGGTGGCACCATGACGGTGTCATCATGTTCATTCTTTTTCCAGTTCCTGACTTTTTCTGCTCCTACAACCTGTCTTTTGATATAAAATGGTTTAATTCCCCCATTCAAAGCCATTTCAATCCCATAAATAATATCTAAAACATTTCAAGAGTCGGGCGACCCTTAACTTACCCAAACGTGTGGCTTTTCCATGGTGTCACCCCTATCTCCATACATCCAGTTCTACCACTCTTGCACGATTTAAAGAAAACCGTTTAAATGCACAGCTTTTATGGACACATCTCTGATGAAAATTATTAAATTTCAATTTATTCCATCGTGTGTCACTGCCTAACCGTGTGGAAAACCACGATCCGACTTCAAAGCCGTTAAAAATTCCATATCTTGTAACAATATGATCTCACCTTATATCATACTAGAATTTCTTCTTCTTCTTCTTGGCCATGCTCATTTTTCATTCCCTGTGTGTTGGGATCCCCCTTACCAAGGAAAGCAGTGCGCTTATGCGGGATCTTTCATACTCATTATTGGAGTCGTAGGATCTCATCACCTACAAGTCACACATCCCCACCTCTTGGAGCATGTCGGAGAAACTTCAATCATTGATCATCTATGTGGGTATTTTTCCTTTGTCTCTCTTTTACTGTGCATCATGTGGGTGGGTATGATACTGTTTCTGTAGGGACAGAAGAGACCAAACATAATAGAGATAAAAAATTACCCTTTAAATAATGAAGGGGGGTGTGCCTGATGTTTTTATTGCACTATTATCCTTGATTATGTGTTGCGAATTGTACGGGCTTATGACCACGAAAAATAATGGCCATTGGTGGTCTTTTTTTGTGGACTAATGAACATCTGTTTCTTGCTGGATAAATAATTAGAGTAAATGGTGTAACATGGAAATTGGTTAATCACATTAACGTGGCCGATTAAATGGATCCCTATTGAACAAATATCCATGTGTGATCGCCCCGGTTAACCCAATAGTAAGGTGAGAAACTAAATGAATGATGTGCTTAAATCTGGAAACTTATTTACTCTCTCTTGGCGGTATGTGTGTTTGTTCTATGCTTATGGGGTTAAATAGATGGGGATGAGATCCTCTTTTTTTGTGGTTGTTGGGGAACCTGAGGTCGTGTGGGGATATACCATGAGGCATAGTTTAGTTCCATTACAATGAGGGATCACAATGATCCCTTTTGTTGATATGACATTATAATAGAATTGGGTGCGAATGCTTAAATTGTTGTATGGCTATTTCCTTTTTCCCTAGCATGTGGCTCTACCTGTTAGTTGCCCAGTTGTAAAAATTATAATTATATGGAATCACAAGAACAGGAAAACAAGAGCGGTTCAATGGAGAATTGGTTCTAGGAATGAGTTATGACATGGCTGTGAGTGGTGTGTTTTTTTAATGAATAGTAATGAGGGTGTCTATGCTTTGGTTGGTTTTGGTACCCCTTGGTTGGGATGAGTTATTGTTACCTATACATATAATTTTAGTTCTAATGTTTCTTATTCGCACACCACCAATGTTGAGAACATCATTCCAAACAACCCCATTTGATGGGGGAGGGTGTTTTCCCCAACACTCTTATGAGTGGATGGTTATTAGATCATTTTCTTCTCTATTTCCCATGTAGCCAACGATTTTTTTACCATGCTATAGCGGCCTGAGGTCCATTATATCCCATGATTATTCATGCAGGGTTGTTATGGTGGTTGACCTAGGGGTGTGCGGGCAGGTTGTTCCCCAAGTGTTTTCGGGATGAGGCCCAGGTCTCTTCGGGAAAAGTAGTATTTGTTTTGTCCCCAGTGTTTGTGGGCATGATGTGTCATAGAGATTCCCCAGGTGTTTGTGGGCTGGACTTGTGGTTGTGGTAGCACAGGTGTGTGCGGCTGATGGTATGGCAGTGGGACTGCAATGACAATGGTGGGAGAGGTCTGATACATAGGATATCATCAATAACTAGTGGGAAAGTGGGGTGGGAAAGTGGTGCATGGTACCTAAATATTGATGTTCTATTACAATTACATTACATGACTTGCTTTATTTGGGGATTTTTCTTTGGTGAAGCTTGGGTGGATATTTTTCTTTTCTAGGTTCTCTAGTTATATCCTTCTTTCATGGGGCATTAGAATGGCTTCTCACTTATGCACAAGAGATTTTTGTTTTATCCACTGAGTAAAAATGTATACTCACCCTATGTATACAAAACTGCTTTCAGGTTTTCAGGAGGAATTCAGGGATCATGCAAGATTGTACTAGTTCATATACTGGGATAGTTTTTATTTCTATTTTATATCTTGGAAAATGAATTTGGGATTTTCTTGTACTTCTGTAGCCTTAATATTGAAACATACATATTGGAATGGGTTGTTTTGGAATTACTTGTACTTCAACTTTCAGTGTTATTGGGAATTATTAACTTGTCTCCGGATCCTATCAAAATAAAAAATTGGTTAATGCCTTCTATCTTCTCTGCGATTCTATACCCTTGGTTCTATTCACCACTCCAGGACCTATTGAAGGTGGGTCTTGGGGTAACTATCTCTTCTTCATCATGAAGAAGAAAGGGTCTAGCAACCTGCTGTCTCATCCCTCATCTTGGTGAAGGCGGGTCGTGACACATATGTACGGTTTACCAACTCAAAATAGTGGTGTATTTCATTTTTATTACAATTTTAAATATATTATTACAATAATGATTATTATTAAAACTATATATAATATTTAATAAATTATTATAATTATTAAATATGGATTTTTGTCAAATATTATTTGAATATATACATAAAAATGTAGAAACATCACTTCTGTATTCTTACTTACTACTGAATGCACAATGTAATCTAATTCACTTCCCTAACAAAATTATGGGAATTTTCATATATCTGAATTTTATGATTAAAAATTATTATAATTTTATGATTATTATTATAGATATAATTAAATTATGACCATTTTGTAGTTACTGGAATCATCAATCTGATCCAGGCCTAGAAAATGGAAACTTTTTGCCCTAATGTCCATTTTATGAATGTGTAAATAATAAAATAAAAAAGAAATTATTTTTTATTTTAAATATAATTTTATATATGATAATTTTTATATATTGTTTTTAAAATAAATCAATATTTATTTTATTTCATTTTTGATCATGTATATAACAAGATAATACTACTTGTGTCAGTTTCATTAATAATTCTAACATTATTCTAGAATGATTATGTTTTAGACTATATTGATAGAATTATATGATTTTTATAAATAATCATAATTTATATTCTTCTTCTATTGTTATTAAAATAACCATAATACAATTTTAATATTTCCCTCAATTAGTTTCGTAAAATAGATGGGTACATCTTTTTATTAAATATAGTCATTATTTATTCTCTAGTCAAGAAATATTTTTCTTAACTATCTACAATTTATAAAAAATAATTTCATATAATATTTTTTAATCTTATCCTATGATGTAATTAATTATTTATTATCATTTTTCAATGTTTTCTAAATATGTATCAATGTATTGTTTTTATCATTTTTTACAAAAGGAACATTTTAATTTTTACCAAAAATGTTAAAGGAATATTTTTTACATAATCATCATGAATAAAATTTCCTAATATAATTATTTCATAATTATTTGAAGTTATATATAAATGATTACTTTTTTCATTCAATAGAATATGTTTTTAATAATACCTTATAAATTTTTATATTCTGGATATGTGATTTATAAATAAAAATGTGTTTTCCTCACAAAATTTAATTGTGATTTTTTTAATGTATGATCAACTATTGCCTTACATTTGATGATTCATTTAAATTACTAAGGATAAATTGTAATTATATTAACTATATATTTAACTAGATGTTTTATGATATGTTTTATGGAAGATAGCATTGAAATTTCATTATTTAGATATTTAAATACATATTGTTAATGATTATTAAGGAAAGTTGGTTAAGATGAATTGATTATTCATATGAAGGCTGCAATAGAAGTATTAACAGATTGATGGGGACCAAAATTAAATATACCCTTAAATAATGAATCAAAATCATGATAAAAAATAAGCTGGGTATTTTTTCAAGGATTAGAAATTTTTATAATATTTATTGGAATGATGAATTGATGATATGTTTAAGATTATCGACATTATAAATTCAATCATTGTCAAATCAATCATTCATGTCTATGTAATTATTTTATTAGTTATAATATTTATTTTTTTATTACATATCATGTGATTATCGTTAGGTAATTATCCGATCATAATTTATTCTTGGCATATTATGCATGACTTGTTTATTCTATGATATCTTCGACAATATGCATACCACTAGAGAGAATCTAATATAATCCCATTCATATGTTTTCATTAATCAGGATTCATGTAATTATACTATTAATTATATAAAAGGATATTTATATGTAATAATGATTTTATGTAAGAGAATACAATATATTGTTTTATATTTTCCAAGGTACTGTTATACATGATGTTTTATCTAGTATTATTGAACTGCTAATCCATTTAATCTTTTTGGTTGTGATTGTTTGTTTATAGTTCTATTTTAATAACATAAAAATTGAAATTGGGTTAATATGGATGGGAATTTAGATGTATATTAATAGATATTGTGTTTATTATGACCCAAAATAAAAATCTAGATTGACCAATAGTAATGGTAAAATCTAGGATTGTTTCCCTTTTATGACCTAGTTCACTACCTATGATACTACCTTACATTGTATGGTGACTTTCACCTATGTTCCCTAACTGATGTAAGATTTTTATCATACTATATTTTCATACTTATTTTCTAATATAACTTATTTGTTTCAAACTTCTTGATTTAATATTATTCCATTTATAATTTTTTATATGAAATATATCTAATTTTCTATAAATCGAATAATTTATAAGAAAATATTTAGGTTTTGATGTTAAATGATAATTAAAAAATTCATTGGCCCGAATATTTTTTTTCAAACTCACTATATATATATTAAAATTAATAAAAATAAGTAGATTTTGTATAGTTTTTATAGATGTTATATTTTCTTCATTGTCCATACATATAGAAAATAAGTTTTTAAATTATCTTTTAAACGATCATTGATGGAATTAGTGATCAATTTAATAGAAAAATCATCATGGTGAGATCAAATTTTTCATGTTCTCATTCACATCTAACATATAAAATTTGTTTTATATTGATATTCTATATTCTTTTCAATTGTTTTGACATTGATCACCTCTAAAAATTTGGGTGACCATAATGAAATTTATAGAATTTAAGGGAGATACATTTATATAGTGGTTTTTTGGTTCAATCGTCATTTTTTTGATTCCTTATTATGATCCTTAATTGAACACATATCACTTTATTTTTAATCATTTTATATTATATCCATTTCTTATATGGGTTTATTTATTACTTTTATCATGATTACTATATTGAGACACTCTTATATTATTATTAAATTTTAATTATTTTATTGAAGGAATAGAATATAGACATATAAATGGGAAATGTAACATCCACTACCATCCCATTGGAATATTGTGGTTAGAGGATCCACAAATAATTAGATATATACCAATTGAAGAAAAGGATAAATATAAATAAAAGTTAAATAGTAAAAAAAGTTGGGTTGTTTCTCATTATGAAAATTCACTGCATGATAAGTTAAAAAATCAATTAAACAAAATATATAATGAATTAATGTAAACAATTAATATCAAAGAAATAATAATGAGGTTTTATTGAAAAAACAATTAATGATTATTCTAATGTGACCCAATAATAAAAAAGGCAGCCTTACACCGAAAGAATGATTTTTTTCCACATATTGACACGATGAATGTAACATCATGTTCAAAATACATCCTGATAAACTAGAATCATGTTCCTACAAAAGAGATATAAACAAAATTTTCTCTATGTGTATCATAAAGAGCAAGATCTATATAATAACCAATGTTCATATGATGTGGTTGAGTAAAAATGCCCTATAGAAAATAAATTCAATGATTCCATCAAAATCCACCAGGATAATAACACATAAGAAACCAATTTTAAAACATATATTTTTTAAAATATTGAGACATTAAAGAGTTATTGAATTTTAATAATTTCTAACTACAATGATAAATAATTTTCAAGTCACAAGTTATCATTTCATCCCATATGTAAGACCAAAAACACATACATTATTCACACACACATGCATTAAATTTTATATTCTTATCCTCATGTGAATTTTCAAAATTATTCAATATGAAAACAATAGAAATCTAATCCATAGGATCCCTAGTGGAACAAAAGAAACTTTTTTTGGGTAATGAATAATGAATATAAAATTAATATGACCATTAATTCCTACAACATATACCATATCAATTTTGCACCAAAAAAAATATTTTACTCAACTTAAAAAATATCTCCGAACACACCTCCTTCAATAAAGTACAACCATGATTTTTAAACCATAATTTAAAAATATGTCTCTATTGGGGTTTCTGAATACACATAAAAAATAAATGTTTCCATATCATAAATTAAAATGTGTTTATCTAAAAAATAATTCAATATTCCTCTTATAATCCATTTAATACATTTTGACAATTATATACATTAATGTTCTAGAATCATTGGTGATGGTAGAGAATCTAACTACCTTGTAATGGTTGGTGAAATTGTTAATAATACTATGATGAAACATGATAGGGATCGATGCCTCTAACCTTATATAGATTAAATTACTATATCATATAAAGACACCATATATAATTGATATATTAGTATTATAATTATCTAACATTCCATGATAGAGTCTAAGTGGAGGTATATAGAGAAGTGAGAAAATGGATATTTACTGATGATTCATGAGATCTAATGAAGGTTGATATATAAAAGATAGATTGTGTATCAATGGGAACCAACAAAAACAATAAGGAAAGTGGTTTAGTCTCATATAATGATTCAGTGGAATAAAAGAGAGTATTTTTATTGAATTTTTTTTGATATAAAATTTTGGGAATAAGAAAAGCATGTCTCATAATTCGGTTACATGTTTTGGGAAATTTTTTTCCAACCACATGAATGATACATAATCAAAACCTCCCCATCATATGGATTATTCATGGTTTCAAACATATATAAGTGAATAGTTTTTTTTTCACTATCTCCACATACGTTGATCCCCTAGGGATGCCTCATAGTTTGGGCAAACCATGTAACAAGGCCTTGACATAATTAATCTAGTACACTTTCCCCTATAGATGTTGATCAGATTCCCTTCACCATTCTGGCATTTTTTACCATTAATAATCCATCTAAAATATAATAATCCCATATATAAACACACATAAATCAACCAATGTGTTTTATATCATTCAAATATAAATTAATCGGAGATATTACATGAAATTTTTTAGTTTTATTATCCCCAAAATTAAGAATCCTATCATCAATAAGTGGGATATTCATATTTCCATATAATACTTCTTTCCAATACATGATCAAAACATTATTACAATTATCATGTATCCTATTGAATCTGACCACACATCTCTAAAACTCAATAGAAATAGATACCCTACCTAGGAAATATATTCTCTAAGCCCTCCATAATCTATAAATTCTTATTTAATAATGTTTCATCCATTAAACGATAATCATTTTAACATAAAAAATAATTTCCATATCAATTTATTAAATTTTCAACTAATATATATGAATTTAAATACATAAAAAGATGATTCATGTTAGTAAAATCAACTTTTAATCCACATAATTTATCCATTGTATTAATTTACAAGGTTCAATGTACCGCGGAGAAAATTATTCTTTATGAAAAAGAAAATGATACCTTATACATGGAGTGAATTTCAATGTCAAATGATATTGCACAATAGAATGATAATAGATGAAGATAATGGTAGAAATAAATTTTATGATGGCCTTGGTTTTCTCCTTATTTTTTCATCACAAACTAAATATATTCTATCATTTTCCATGAAAGACTAAATCTATGAAATGATGTTTCTCTTGTCTTGACCCAAAAATGTGGAGGCTAAAAGAGATTACCATAAAAAGTATTAAACAAATTCATACATATTGGTTCATGATATATATTATTGAAAATGAACATTATTCATTCTATCTGAACTTCTTATATTCCTTCAAAAACAATAACACATGATCAAATAATTTTTTTTAATTAATAGATACTTTGATAGGATTTTCCATCATTGTTATGGTTATAAAATATGCCCATAGTAAGCTGGGTATCATGATAATTCTTTAAGAATCACTAAATAAGAGAGAGGAAATGTGGATTTCCGTCGGATATGTTGGAAACCACTATAACATTCAACATTCATATTTCATGATTATCAATTTTTCCATGTATTCCAACATTTAGGATTCATGAACAGTGACTACGTTATCCTAATTTGTAGGAAAATACACAACCATTGATATGATTTATTGTTAATGGACTCTTATCTATATACGTTTAAAAATATACATATCTTCATGAAACAATTTCTTGAAAAGAATAGGTTTTTATTCTAATATATTAGATGGTTCATAGTGTTTATACATGACTTGGAAAAAATTGAGGAATCGTTAGACAAACTATACCACATTGAACTTAATTATAACTAACCCTAAATGAGTTATCAATTCCTTTTACATCATTTCTATTTTATGATGGAAATCCAATTTTATTTTATCATTAGGGGAAATAATATTATCATTAAAAATAAGTAGAAAAAACATTAAATCATTTTTATATGACAAAAATATACAATCATGTTTTTTACACCAATTATATAACTGTAATTAATTTTTAAAATAATTTTAAGGCTCTAATCATCAGATCATTGAGAATCTCAAAAATATTCTTCCAATGTTTGAATAAGTGTCACAAAATAAAAAATTTAAAATTCATCCTACATTGAAAAATCCATGTCAATATTTATAATCATATCAATTAATTTACACATTTCAATAGGTTCTGTTGAGGACAGTTAGTTTTAATTCTAGGTTAATGAATCTACAAAAAGAATTAATTTTTCGAAGAGTATATTCCAAATCATCATTTACCATTTCATGATATTAAATCCATCACATTTATGATGGATTTAAAATATATTTTTTAATTTTTATTTTATATATTTATGGGATGTAAAAATAGAGAATTTCTTATTAAAGAGGAAATGATTACATGTCATAAAATTACACACTATTTCAGTTTATTCCAAATAATGAGTCAGATAATTATTTTCATGAATTTACACCTTTCATGTTCCATAATCTTCTACACAGTATCATTTTCATGATAAATTTTGTAATTATTAATCTACACTCATTATAAATATCTACATAAACATTTTTCGATTTGGGAAATAAAATAACATGTGCATAAGGTATAATTTATTTAATCACTAAATGTATTTTTAACAATCATCAAGGTTATAAAATTTAGTAACCATTATCATGGTAACAATAATTATTTATAATAATTATGTTAATTTATTTAATTGTATTTCTAGTTACATCACATCCCAAAAAATTGTTAATCTCAGATATTTTTTTAGTACATTTCAGGATACAACAAATTCTACCTTTATAAGGGCTAATAATATTTGTTTATGAAATAACATGGTCAGTAAAGGGAAATTTTTATATTTACAGAACACATTTAGTTATGTTTTAATATTAAAGATGCTTCACAAAATTATGAACACACTCTATAAATGTCATTCATTTTTTATGAGATTTTCAATACACTAAAATGTCATAAAAACTAAAATGAATGAGCCTATATATTAATGATTGAAATGAATAATTAATACCATAAAACCCAATAGTTTATATATAGGTTCGAATGTCATAATGAAATAGTCTAATGATTTTGATAACTCCTTACGTTTTTCCTTAGTATTTCTCATTTTATATGCTACAGTTAGGGATACGTGGATCATAGATCAATGATTAAGGACCAGTCATACCAATTAAATTGATGAAATATATAATCAATCAATGTTTGTATACTTAAATTAATTATCCTAACCTGATTCATCTTACATTAAAGAGAAATGAGTCATAAAAAATTATACATTCAAAAAAAATATTTGCAGTAGCATAATTCTATATAAACAGTCATACAAAAACATTACATTTAAACTCTCCTAATTGGATTTTCAATACTAAAATATTTTTTGTTCAATTATATATAATGTAATTAAAAGAGGATTTTTACATAGGGAGAGACACATAAAATATTAAACATCCCGTTCATCAATAAATGTGGTGAAATATTTGAGAGACATCTCTCAAAATTAATCCATAATGGTTAGAGAATATCTAGATTTTACAATTTTATTTTTCCCAAAAGGGACCACTAGTATTAGCTGACAAATATATCATATCATTCGGGATAATGATCATACATTTCTAACATTTATATGACATATTACATTAAAAAGATGATTTGTTCTTATAGGATATAAAATATGTATCCATAAAACATAACAATAAATATTCGGTTTTAATAAAACTAACCACTCAATTCCCATGATCATGTAAGAGTCATCCATATCCAAAATAGAAATGTATGAACTCAAATTTCAAACCATAGATTATTATAAAACATGATTCACATTTAAAACCTCTATAATTTCAAATAATTATAGGTATCTAGATACTTATTGGTTATGTAATCATCATGATATGAAATTCCATTAGATTAATGATATGTGATGAAATAAAAGAGTATGGTGGGCCAGTATAAATAACATTCATTTGAGTATAGTTAAGATGAATTTTGCATCATACAGTTGAAGGAAGTGATTGGCTTCCAAGGACCATATTTCTAATTCCATACAACTACTTACTCACTCACACCTAATCCTTTTTTCCAGGTTTTTTGTTTATTTTTTGAGGTATTGATGAATCATCATGATTTAAAATATTCCAGTGATGATAATCTATTTTGAATATTTAATAGTTTATGAATAGTATATTAGAAAGGAATTTATGTATATACAGTAGCTGAATTTGTAACACTATTAGAATTATACAAAACATGTCCCATTTAATAAAAATTATGGCATTTTATATGTGGTTCTATTCAATAACCCTTCGTATTTTCAATCAAAGTTTTTTATAAATAGTTTCCCTAAATATTTGATCATGGAGGAATGTTAATTGATTCTTTCATTATATTAAAATACTAAACCACATTATAAGTAGGTTTCAGTCTCATGTTTATATCAAAACACTCAAGTTAATAGTGGACTCTATAGAGATAAACATTCCTCTTATAGTCTTAATTCAACTAATATAAATATTTCAAACAATCAAAATAATAACTAATTATTTATAATTAACAATAAAAATCATACCTATCTTTCAATGAATCTCTTGTTAATTTACATAGTAAATGATACACACCATCAAAAAATAATTATCATCAACTTCAAGGTAAAAATAAAACATGTTCATAAAAATAGTTGTAAATTCATTCACTAATAGATTCTGTTACATTATGCTGAATAAATATTTCTTACTTTCTATATATAATCTATTAGGATAAAATATAATGTTGAAAAATTCATCAAATAAATCCAATAAAAATCTTTAGGGATCATTATCATGGGTTGATAAATCAAAATTGTAGGGTGTAATACACAGAGTATGTTGACTAAAAATTTAAATATTAAATCATCTGATATTTTGAGGGTATCTAAAAACTAGTTAATTTAATTAATCCACACTTATGACATTTTTTGGATCTGAATAGACCCAAAATAATGGTGTACTATAATTATGAAACTGAATATAATGATTCAATTTTCATTCTTTAACAATTCAATTTACTTTTTCAATATATTTGACAGGTTAAATGATGTACACCATAGGTTGTTGTTTCATAAGTGGTTTAGTTGAAACAATTACCCCATCAACATTTCTGAATGTTTCTAGGACTCCAAAATAGTTCTTTATCTCTTAATACCGAACCATGAAACCATTAAGTGAACACATAATAGGTAAATAAAGGCCTAAATTATAATAACAAATCAAAACAATCAATCATTATCAATAATAAGAAAATGGATCAAAACTTAAATGGGGAAATGTTGTAATATTGGGTAGTCTATTTTATAATTTAAGACATTATACGCTATCTTCTAAACCCCTGATGATGGGATGAAAACACACATTACTAGGTCTAGTAATAATATTATTATATGAGCCTCTCTGGTAATTTGAATCTCAACGTAATGATGTACGAGAAATATTTTTTTTTATATTTTAATTTCATTTTTATTAATTTTTATCTCCTTCATAACATGACATAATGAGAAACTAATAAAAATGATATGATTTTTAATATTTTTTCCCATCGCAATGCCTTTGGAATGATTGGATATAACACTGGACTTTAGTAAAATCGTTATGACACCAAATTGGTGAAAAATTCTAGGTTCCATGTATGACATTTGAGGATAATTTCTACTAGATAAAAAACATAACGTGAAAGGATAAAATTTTAAAAACATAACCATAATATGTGGTTCATGAATATTAAAAATATATCTCCACGTAATCCAATAAAACAATAATATTAGCATAGTTGTGATAATGTATATTAAAGTTGACCATGAACCTAAATGATGATCTCGAATCACTTCATCATTTTTAAATCCAAACAATAAATCCATGAAAGAATATTTAAGATCTAATTCCATGCCACATAACTGATATCAAGATGACCCATAATAAACATTCAAACTATTCATTATTGCTTCTCAATAATAATGATTTCTACATATGAACCAATGTTATGTTTTATAGGGTGAGTAAAAATAAATAATATGAAATCTACAAGAAGACATTCATACCTACCATTAAGAAAAGAAAAACTCAACTAATTGTTTAAAAAATATTTGTTTTAAAATATGGAAACATCGAGAATTTAATCAAAAAAATATTTTAAAATTAAAATAGTTATCAATTAACCATTACCTAAATTATCATTTCACCACACAAGGAATACCCAAAACTCATACATTACACCCATACACATGAATTTAATGTGATAGTCTCATACTCATTGGTTGTTACTCTCTCATCACCCATGTATTTATAAGGGGACTAATTATGAAGATCCCAAGTGAAATATTCCCCTTATTTAGGGTCACATTCTTTGAAAATGAAATAAATCATAATATATATTACAATAATACATTCAATATAAATTTACCCCAAAAAATTATTTTTCACATACATTTTTTTACCGAAAACTTCTCTTAGTCCAATGAAAAAAATATATAATAATAAATAAAATGGATTCTCAAAAACTATTAAAATTTCAAATTTCCATATTCATAATAATAAAAGGGTTTACATAAATAAGTAATTATTTAATTCCATTGTACATCCATGAAACCTCACATAATAAATATAATATTTCATGTTATAGAAAGAGTGAAAATTGAAAAATGATACCTACATCTAAATGGTACGATAAAATGGATGATGACATTGAAAAAACTTTGTCATTCTCAAAAGATAATTCATTATGTAGATATAGTTTATATCAAAAAATATATAACCAAATATCAAATAACATTGAATATAAAAATGGATTTATCATTTTATGATGGAGGTGAATAGGATACCTCAAGAGATGAAGGAAAACTAATACATGACGATGATTCTAGAGATCCATGGAATTTTATACATACAAATTACATTACAGATAGAGAAAGTCATGAATAATTATTATGGAATAAGAGGAGTTAGTGATAGTGAGATAATGTCTTGTAATTAATGGTTTTAGTTATATAAATTTATTCAAACAATATTTTTTAGATAAATAAATGCACAATATATTTTAAGGCTTTAATGTTTTGGAGAGTATGTTACATCCATCCACATAATAATATCTCCAAAAAATTAAAATTTCATAGATAAATAATTTTTTGATAAAATGAAAACCAACCATGTTATTCTAATTATCACCCCTTTCATGGTATCCCTTGGGCTCTTTCATGATTTGGCCAAACAAAGTAGTAAGTATGTTTCTGCATAGTTGAATGACATATTTACCACACATATATTCTAAAAGAATAACTTTTCTTCAATAGTGTATACAATATAAAAAATTTATTATTTATTTCATTATAAAAATGTTATTTTTATATTTCATTCCCCAAAAAACAAATTTTACCGTTAATTATATACCAAACTGAGTTTTTTTAAAATATTTTATTACACAGCTGGCCGCATTATAATGAAAATCAATATATGATTAAATATCACGATTATTTTTTCATGAAGTGTATATATATAATTCAATAAATTGTGAAAATATAATGTTTACACACATTTATTGGTTTCATATATATTATAAATAAAAATAGTAATCATTTTGATGAAAAAAATGTTTTTAGAGAAACTATATTTTCTTAAAAGATGGATTGGTTACGGTTTAAAGACATAGATTGAAATTTATTTTTATCATATTTTGAAAACATGTTTGATTAATTAAATATAAAAACCTCCACTATAATGGTTTTTGGTCGGAGTGGATACTCAAGAGGGGGTGAAATGAGTTCCAATTAAAATTTCTGTTTTAAAAACATTGTCTTAAAAACCCCCAATTAAAATATTGAATTAAACTGTAGTGAATTTATATCAAATAAAAGGTCATGTTGGGTTCTCAAGGGATTTAATATTTCCCAGTTAATCAAAACAGAAAGGTTGATTAACTTTTGAAACCAACTTACCGATTTATAACTAATATAAACACTTGAAAATTTATTTATCAAAGTGACTTTAAAACAGTTTTGGTTTTAATGTAATTAGCAGAAGAATAAAAGAATAACTTTCAATGATATAGCACAGTAGATATAACCAAGAGGTTCAGTATAAATACAAGCCTTATTCCTCTCTACAACTTATATAAATTTGATCCACACCCTGGAACGGGGTTCACAACAGTTTACAACTGTCCAGGTCCAAGACCTCTACCACTGTTATTCGTGGGAAACAGAACAACAGCAACCAGCTGTCCAGGTCACACATGACCTATACCACTATTAATATGGGAAATGAAAGATGTAAAGATTTTACTGAGTATTTACAGATCCTCCAGCTAAAGTAAAGGAGACAGTGTGTGTGTTATATACAGCAGATAACACACACTGCTCGAAATGTAAAATAATGAATCATAGAGCAGAGATATAGAGTTTAGAAATGGCTCTAGTGATTGAACTGAAGCTTTGGACTCCATGAGTTTGATCAGAAATGATTCTGAGTCCTCTTCTGGTGTTTGTATGAAAAACAGAGTGTCGTCTGCTTGGTATCCAGGTTCAGAGATAGTGAGAAATGTAGTCGATGAAGTTCTTCAATGTCCCCGTGAATGTACAGAACTCTTTTTGAGTAAGCTCTTTTGTGTATCAGCTTCCGTGTCTTCTTATTGTTAGGTCTTCTCTTGTCTTCCATAGTTATATCATCCACCACTTTTTGCACTCATATAAGTCTTGTCGTTGTCACATGGTGTGTTTGCATCAACAAGGACTTCTTGTATTTATAGCACGAGCTCCAGCAAAAGAAATGATTTCTTTTTGCAGGTACGAGGTACGGTTCCCTGACATCCAACAACCTTTATTAAATAAATGTCAGAGCATTAAAATATACCTAATATGACCGTTGGGTAGATTAAATAAAGCTAAATAAATTCAAACAGCTGTTTATGACTATCGGTGAGTCAAGTGATCCGTAGCTCATCAGTATCAACATCGGTGGCCAGACATCGGTGTGTTCTGATCGGTGACTCAGATGATCAGAATTGGTGTGTCATGATCAGGGACTCATTTGATCAGAATCGGTGAGACATCTTTGGTTAATCAGATGATCAGCATCGGTGTGTCATGATCAGTGACACATTTGATCAGCATCGGTGAGACATCTTCGGTGACTCAGATGATCAGCATCAGTGTGTCATGATTGGTGACTCATTTGATCATCATCGGTGAGACATCTTCAGTGAATCAGATGATCAGCATCAGTGTGTCATGATCGGTGACTCATTTGATCAGCATCGATGAGACATCTTCAGTGACTCAGATGATCAGCATCAGTGTGTCATGATCGGTGACTCATTTGATCAGCATCGGGGAGACATCTTCGGTGACACAGATGATCAGCATATGTGTGTCATGATCGGTCTGACTGTTGTTTTGACAGAACACAAAGTGTCTGTTTGATCCAGAAGACTTCCAGAATACTTTTAAATCAATACCAAAGAGATAAAAACATGATCCAACCGATATAAACAGTTTCACTAAAAGATCGTGATTATGTATATGAGAAATCCAACAGGATTAAGTAACAATGATTTGTGATTATTAAAATATAAATCATAGGAAGAATTCAACAATATTCTAGAGGGCTCAAAAATCTCCCCCTTTTTGATAATCACAAATCTTAGTCATAAATAAATATAATATATCATCAATAATAGTGACAAGGCATAATAAGAATAAAAACACAATGAGATATAAATCTCCCCCTGAATTTATGCCTTTAAATATTTATGCAAGAATTGCCATAGAAAGGTTCTCCCCCATAGATAAAAAAATCAAGATGCATCTCCCCCATATATATACATATTTATCCCCCTTTGGGATAATCAAAAAGTTGGGAAAACAGATAAAGAATAGATTAAAATAAGACATCAAAGATAATAAAAAGGAAAGAGAATAACATTTGTAAGGTACATCACAGTAAAAACACAATAGGGTTCACCCTATCAACTACAACGCACTACTCTTTCTTGGGATGTAACGGGTCTTTTCCTTTGTCAGAAGGATCAATGGTTGGTAAGTTGGAAGGCTTGGAGGGAGGATGAACTGGGTGAATTTGAAAAGGTGGTAAGATGACTCTGGATGGAGGAGGAGAGGATGCCACTAGGATGTGTTGTGGAGCTATAAGAGCTGGTTGAGAAGATTGCTGAGGAATGGGTCGTAGGTGAGATAGAGCTTGAGCAACGGAGATCTGATTTGGAGCAACATCAGAGGCACTGAGAGGTTCAGCAGTAGGAAGCACAATGGCGGTTTCTTGTTTATTCAGATAAGGCATAAAAAGATTTATGAAATCCTGAATAACTTCTGCACCACACTACATAGCCTTCTCAAATTCATCCTTATTCTCCATGAACCGTTCCAAGGTAGGAGTAAAATCTTGCAACTGAGGAACATGAGTCTTGAAAGCTTGAGTGATTGGAGGTAGTCTCAGATTGTCAGCTAACACATTGAAATTCGCGGTCATCTCATGCTTGGTATAGATTTTTGAAAACTAATGATAAACCTTTTCCATGATCTCTCTCGGAGCTTTAGTGGAATCTGTTGAATATACTATTACCATCTTATGAATGTGATCACTGTGTTCCTTTATATTTCTCAACGAGTCCAAATCAGAACTTGTCTAATGGAGGCCAATTCATCATGCAAAATATGCCTTAGAGCCTCTAGCTCACGAGTAGTGATCTTGGTTACTTTGGCTATACTGGCTTGAGCAACTATTTGAGTTATCTCTGCATTCAACTTTCTCAGATCAGACTTTTTCAGATGTTCGATCAGATTACTCTACACTTCCATCATACCAGAGATGGATGATCTAAATTCGTTTGATAAAGAAAGTAAGCCAGATTGTAGATCCTTCAGAATATGATTTAGAGAGGCTATGTGCCTGCCAATAAACTCACTAGTATTGGCCAGGTATGGTCTAATAGAATTTGAAATTTCATCTCTGATTGTATCTCTCACTGTAGTAAGGAACTCACTTTTGAACTTTTCAAAATCATACTGAGAGAAAGTAGATCTAGGTAGATGAGCATCTGCAGCATCAAAAGCATGAGCAAACCTTGCCTCAACTGGTTGGTTTTCCTTCACAACGGCAGAAGATTCTGATTCTTCATCTTCTTCTTCAGAATACTCTAATCCCAAAACAGAAAAATCAGGGTAATCATCCCAGACAGTAGTACACAGAGTATATTTCGGTTTATCATAACTTGCTTTTCCACTGATTTCTAGAGAATCTCTATTTCCATTGGCATTTGATTCTGGTACAGTTTGATGTGTTTCTGTTAGAGGTTCAACAACACCATCCATTGGTTTGTTATCACCATCATCATCATTATCATCATCATCATCATCATCATCATCTCCATTCCGATTTCCATTATTCACAGAAACTTCATTGTCAGATACTTCAGTGTCACGAGCTTCTTCATCACCAAGAACTGGTTCTGATTCAGGTAAGGGTAAAGGTGGACTGGCAGGTCCAAATTATATTCTTCACTTAGGGCTCACAGTATCAGGATCACTCCTATCATCAGAAGGTGACATACTTCCTTCTTATGTTTTAGCTTCTCCCATCCCTTGTTTACCAAACTCTTTAGTGTCTTTATTCATTTCAACATCTACTTCCTCCTCATCATCAGAATAAATTGGCTCCTCATCTGATTTCAAACTAGGGTCTCTTAAACGCTTCAGCCTCTTTCCATGATCAGTGGGATTGTAGGATTCATACAACTTGTCCTCATCAGCAACCCAGCATTTCATCCATGGGTTCCAATTTATTTTCATCCATTTAAAAATTTCATTGTTAACACAAAAAGCACTATCAGATTCAGCTATCTCATCAGCTTCATCAACACAGTCCAGATTCTTTAACATAGCAGAGATCACTTTGGAATAGAACAGGGCAGTGGCTTTCTTATAAGGTTTTACCATTCCAGCTATGTGCACCATTAGATATCTACCCAAATTGATCTTCTCATGGGTCTTTAGTAAAAACAATAGAAAAATATCCTGGTATCTTATAGCCCCAAAATCTCCTTTCCTAGGACAAATTTTGTGCTGAATAATCATAAAGAGAAGTCTACATTCACCATACAGCTCTGAGGCTGTGATTCTCCTTGAATCATTGTTTCCATTCGAAAGCTCTAAAGCTAACTCATAAGAGAAGTATTCCGTGGTTGTAAGAATGTTTCCAGCATAATCCTCATACTGACCCTCATGGGGTACATTCAAACAGTCACCCCATTGTTTAGACGAAAAAGATATTTTCTTTCCTTTCACTGCAGAAGACATTCTGGCAGCATCTACACCATCTAAAGTAACTTGCAAATTTATATAAAACTCATGCACAAGCTTTTGGTAGTATACACGATTGTTATCTGAGAAGCAGGCTTTCCATCCTTGCGATTCTAAAACTTGTAACAACAGCGACTTACTTGTCAAAATCCAGGCGGAACTGACTTCCTTTTCTACAGCAACAATCCAAGTTTCCAGGTTTGGATTTAATGATCTTTGAGTGGTACTACTCGACTCGCCTCGAACATGCATTGATGGTACTTGACTTTCTGATCCTTTTCTTGGTCTCTTCTGCTTAGCCATTTGATGATTCTGGGGAATGCAGGAGCTTGAAGGTTCGATGTAGAGGAGATTAGAGGATATAAGGATTGGCGGGAAATGAAAGGTCGACGATTTGGGGAATAGAAATAGCCGCATATCATTTATTTCATCATTTAGGGTTTCCATAAGAAAGATAAAAGTAATTAATTAATTAAAACATAATAAAAAGTAATAGAATGAAAGATCAGTTTTACAGATCAGTTTCACAGATCAGTTTAACAAATCACTTTCACAGATCAGTTTCACAGATCAGTTTCACAGATCAGTTTCACATATCGCTTTCACAGATCAGTTTCACAGATCAATTTCACAAATCAGTTTCACATATTAGTTTCACATATCGGTTTCACAAATCAGTTTCACATATCAGTGTCACAGATCAGTTTCACATATCCGTTACACAGATCGGTTTCATAGATCAGTTTCACAGATCAGTTTCAAAGATTAGATTCACAGATCGGTTTCACTGATCAGTTTCACAGATCAGTTTCACAGATCGATCATACACAATCCTTATTTAATAAAATTCATTATTTCGGAGCATAAAGGTTTTGGAAAAATTTCAGCTAATTGATGTTCAGAACTAATAAATTCTAGGGATATATCACCTTTCTGATAATGATCTCTTAGAAAGGGTTGTCTGACATCAATGTGATTAGTCTTAGATTGAGACACATGGCTCTTAGATATTTTGATCGCACTAGTGTTGTCACAGTTAATTGAAACATGTTTAAAAACAAATCCGTAGTCCAATAAAGTGTGGTTCATCCAAAGAATCTGTGCACAGCAACTACCAGCAGCTTTATATTCCGCTTTAGTAGTAGACAATGCAACTGAGTTCTATTTCTTACTACACCATGATACTAGGGACTTTCCAAGTAAATGTCATGTTCCAGATGTGATCTTCCTATCTATCTTACTTTCAGCAAAGACATCATCTGAATAACTAGTTAGGTCAAATGATTTTCTTTTTTGATAAAACAAACCTAAATTTACAGTATACTTAAGATATTTAAAAATCCTTTTAACAGCCAGTAGGTGTGATTCTTTAGGATTAGCCTGAAATCTAGCACACATACACACACTAAACATAATATCTGGTCGACTAGCAGTAAGATAAAGTAAACTACCAATCATACCTCTATAATAGGTTTGATCAACTGGTTTCCCAATTTCATCAACATCCAATTTACAGGTAGTACTCATAGTTATATCACATTCCTTAATACTATCAAAACCAAAATGTTTTAATAAATCCTTAGTATATTTACATTGATTTATAATAATACCATATTTTGTTTGAAAGATTTGAAATCCAAGAAAATAATTAAGCTCTCCCATTAATCTTATTTTAAACTCATTTTGCATAACCTTTGAAAATTCAGTACATAAAGAATTTTTAGAAGATCCAAAAATAATATCATGAACATAGATTTTTACTATTAACACATCTTTTGAAATCCTTTTTATAAAAAGAGTGGGATTAGCTATTCCTTTTGTAAATCCTTTTGAAATAAGAATGTTTGAATGTCTTTCATACCAAGCTTTTGGAGCTTCTTTTAAACCATATAAAGCATTAGAAAGTTTAAAAACATGATTTTGAAAACGAGGATTTGAGAAACCACGTGGTTGTTCTACAAAAACATCTTCAACAATAAAACCATTTAAAAAAGCACTTTTCACATCCATTTGATATAACTTGAAATTCAGATGTGATTCATAGGCAAGTAAGATCCTAATATCCTCTTATCTAACTACAGGTGCAAAGGTTTCCTCATAGTCAATTACTTCTTCTTAATTCTAACCTTTTGCAACTAGCCTAGCTTTGTTTCTAATGATGTTTCCTGATTCATCAACTTTGTTTCTAAACACCCATTTTGTGCCTATGGTTATAGTGTCCTTAGTCCTTTCTACTAATTTACAGACTTTTTTCTGTCAAATTGATTTAGTTCTTCTTGCATATCCATTACCCAAAATTCATCATTGATAGAATCATTGATATTTTTAGGTTCTAACTATGAAATAAAAGCTTGATGTTCAACCTGATTTCATAGAGAAGCTGTAGTCTGTGTTCCTCTATCAAAATAACCTACAACAGCATCTAAAAGATGGTTCTTTAGAATCCTAGTTGGTCTAGAAAAGGTAGGACTCAAGATTTCAGGTTCATCTACAGGTTGATGTTCAACAGAAGTAGGTTCTAAAAAATTTCCAGAACTGTATGTTTTAATTACAGGTCCACTGTCTTTATCATTAAGGTTCAAAACAGAGAGATCATCTTCATGATTTTCAAGAGAGGTCTAAGGTTCATGTGGATCAGTTTCATCAAATTTGATGTGAACAGATTCTTCTACACATTTGGTTCTCTTATTGAAAACACTATATAATTTATTAGAAATAGAGTAACCTAGGAAAATTCTTTCATCACTCTTAGATGAAATTTTTTCAAGATTATCTTTAGTATTAAGAATAACGACTTTGCAACCAAAAACTCTGAAGTAGTTATCCTTAGGTTTCCTATGGTTCCATAACTTATAAGGGATCCTCTTAAGAACAGGTCTGATCAAGAATCTACTGATAACATAACAAGTTGTATTTATAGCTTCAGCCTAAAAATAAACAGGTAGGT
Organism: Viscum album; assembly: GCA_963277665.1. Taxonomy (NCBI): domain Eukaryota; kingdom Viridiplantae; phylum Streptophyta; class Magnoliopsida; order Santalales; family Viscaceae; genus Viscum; species Viscum album. Next base: position 370,400,938 of record OY728142.1, on the reverse strand, counting down.
CATACTCATTAAGCATAGTCCTAGAAATTTATTGCAGGGTTCTATTCCATCTTTCTACTACACCATTCTGTTGATGTGTCTTAGGGGTAGAGAAATTGTGACTATAGCCTTTGTGTGAGCAATATGATTCAAACTCATGATTTTAAAACTCACAGCCATGATCACTTCTTAGGTTTTTAATTTTAAGTCCACTAAGGTTTTCTACAGACTTGGAATATTTTACAAAGCAAGAACAATCTTCACTTTTGTGAGCTAGAAAATATACCCAAGTATATCTAGAAAAGTCATCTACAAGAACATAGACATAGTGATTCCCATTTAAACTAGAAACTCTGGAAGGTCCAAATAAATCCATGTGAACCAACTCGAGAGGTTGAGAAGTTAAAACTTCTTTCTTTGATTTAAAACAATCTTTATGTTGCTTTCCCTTTTGACAGGGCTTACAAACTTGTTCTACTAGAAATTCATGTTTGGGTAGGTCTATAACTAAGTTATTCCTGGAAAGTTTTCTAAGTGAATTCGCATTGTAGTGTCCTAATCTTCTGTGCCAAAGCCAAGACTCTTTATGAAAAGAATTTAAACACGTAATATTCTGCTTAGCTAAAGAATTCAAATCAAGAGCATAAACATTTTCATTTCTTAAAGTAGAAAATACTACAACATTTTTAGAATTTAAAACATTTCAAGAATCATTTTCAAAATTAACATAAAAACCAACATCACATAAACGAGAAATACTTAACAGATTATACTTATGCCCATCAAAAAAATAGAACTTTAGAAATTAATATGGAGTCAGTGTTACCAATCTGGCCTAAGCTGATGATTTTTACTTTTGAGTTATCACCAAAGGTGACAATCCCTCCATCAACTCTGACTAAGATTTTAAAGCATGAGAATTCTCCTGACATATGTCTTGAACATCCACTTTCCAAATACCAAGGCTTTCTACAGGAGCTCTTTAAGCAGGTGTCCGGCAAAACAGATTTAGATAGGAAATGATTTTGGTACCCAGATTTTCTTGGGTCTAGATAGGTTAGCCAATAAAACTTTAGGTACCCATATTTTTCTAATGGGTCTCATAATATTTCTAGAGTCAACAGATTTTGAAAGATAAATCTTATTTGATCCATAACTATGAATATAACTTGTTGAGTCATATGAAGTTTCAAAACTAGCTACATTCTGTCCAGATTTAGGAATGAATTTAGTTTTGGTAATTTACCTTTTTCTAGGTTGGTATCCTATACCAGTAGTGTATCTAGGTGATATTTGCTTACATAGAATCTGATTAAGAGTATCTTTACCATTGGTAAATTTATATAAGTCTTTCTTGAGTTGATCATTAGATAATTTCAGTTTAGTGTCTTCTTTAAGAAACTGAGCATTCTTTTCCATTTCAATATCAAGATCAGATTTATGTTTTACAGTTAAAGCATATTTTTTATTTAAACCGTTGTATTTGACTTTCAGATCATTACAGGTTTCTTCTAACATATCACAATATTAAAATAGTTCAGATTTTGACATGTTTTCTGAGTCAGAATCATATTCAGAACAATATGAATTTAAAGTAGGAGTTTTAGATGTTACCTCAGAGGTGTTTGTCATAAAACACATGTTTGCCTTATTTTTTGTGTTCAGTTTAAGAAACATCAGATTCAGTGGAGCTATCCTAAGAAGCACTCCAAGTAGCCTTGATGGATTTCATAAACTTATTGTCCTTGTATTCATACCTCTTCATGTATTTCAACTTTTGAAAGTCTGCATTTATGTGTCCCTTTCTTTTTCACTCATAGGAGACAACTTCATCTGATTTGTTAGATTTCATCCAATCCTTTTTCCAATGTCCCTTGTTATCATACTTACCTTTATAATTTGATTCTCTGAAAAAACTTATTCTTCCTATAAAAATTTTTAATCCTTCTGGAAATGTGAGCCATCTCAGCATCACTATTAGAATCACTTTCTCTGTCTTCATAGCTTGAACTCTCATTTATATCTTGAAGCTTCTCTTTATCCATGTTCATTGAAGTTGAAGTCTTGAAAGCAACTGACTTCCTTCTAGGTTCATCATCTTCTTCTTTCTTAACCTTGAATTCCTCTTCATACATTATCAACTTGCCAATTAGTTCCTTGACTGGAAGTTCACCAATATCACATGATTCTCTAATTGAGATAGAAGTTCCTCTCCATATTTCAGGTAGACATCTCATAATTCTCATAATTTGTTCCTTTGATGGAACATCCTTTCCCAAAGAAGTCATTGTGTTGAAAATTTCATTAAACTTGAGATACATATCAGAAATGGGTTCATCAGGCTTCATCTTAAAATTATCATATTTAATAGTATAAGTGTTCAATCTCATTTCCTTAACATTAGATGTTCCTTCATGAGAAATGGCTAAGGTATCCCAAATTTCATAAGCAGTTTTATAGGCAGATATTCTATTAAATTCCTCATCTCCTAAAGCACAATACAAGGAATTCATAGCTTTGCAATTATAATTGTAGGCAGCCTTAGAAGCTTCATTCCAAGTAGTTCTAACAGTGGTAGGAATTTTATATTCTGATTCTATAGCAGTCCAAATATCAAAAATCATGCTCTCTAAATGAATTTTCATCTTCATTTTCCACTGAGCATAGTTAGTGCAATTGAAAAAGGGTGGACTATTGGTAGAAACACATTCAAGTCCGTTATCCATGATAACTTACTTAAAGAAAAGATTTTAAAGAGATAAAAATTTAGAAATAACATAAATTTTAAGAACTTTAAAATACAACTAAAATCACAGTTAAAAAAGAGTACATTAGAAAATATTTTAAATCCCTTTGATACCAAATGTTGGTCGGAGTGGATACTCAAGAGGGGGGTGAATTGAGTTCCAATTAAAATTTCTGTTTTAAAAACATTGTCTTAAAAACCCCCAAATAAAAAAGTCAATTAAATTGTAGTGAACTTATATCAAAGTAAAAGTTCTGTTGGGTTCTCAATGGATTGATTGTTTCCCAGTTAATCAAGACAGAAAGGTTGATTAACTTTTGAAACCAACTTACCGATTTACAACTAATATAAACACCTGCGAATTTAATTATCAAAGTGACTTTAAAACAGTTTTGGTTTTAAAGTAATTAGCAGCGGAATAAAAGAAAACCATTGAAAGATATAGCACATCAGATATAACCAAAAGGTTCAGTCTCAAGCCAAGACTTAGTCCTCTATTTTTTTTTATAAATTTGATCCACACCCTAGATCGAGGTTCACAACAGTTTACAACTTTCCAGGTCCAAGACCACTACCACCGTTATTCATGGGAAACAGAACAACATCAACCAGCTGTCCAGGTCACACACATCCTCTACCACTATTACTTTGGGAAATGAAATATGTAAAGAGTTTGCTGAGGATTTACAGATCCTCTAGCTAAAGTACAAGAGAAAGTGTGTGTGTTAAATAAAGCTGATAACACACACTGCTCGAAATGTAAAATAATGAATCACATAGTAGATATGTAGAGTTTATAAATGGCTCTAGTGATTGCGGTGAAGCTTTGGACTCCCTGAGTTTGATAAAAAATGTTTCTAAGTCCTCTTCTAGTTTTTTTCTAAAAAACAGAGTGTCGTCTGCTTGGTATCTAGGTTCAGAGATAGTGAGAAATGTAGTCTATGAAGTTCTTCAATGTCCCTGTGAATGTACAGAACTATTTTTGAGTAAGCTCTTGTGTGTATGAGCTTCTGTGTCTTCTTATTGTTAGGTCCTCTCTTGTCTTCCACAGTTATATCATCCACCACTTTTTGCACTCATATGAGTCTTGTCGTTGTCACATGGTGTGTTTTCACCAACATGGACTTCTTGTATTTATGCCACGAACTCCAGCAAAAGAAATGATTTATTTTTGCAGGTATGAGGTACGATTCTCTGACATCCAACAACCTTTATTAAATAAATGTCAGAGCATTAAAATATACCTAATATGACCATTGGGTAGATTAAATAAAGATAAATAAATTCAAATAGACGTTTATGACTATCGGTGAGTCAAGTGATCGGTAGCTCCTCAGTATCATCATCAGTGGCTAGACATCGGTGTGTTCTGATTGGTGACTCATATGATCAGCATTGGTGTGTCATGATCAGTGACTCATTTGATTATCATCGGTGAGACAACTTCGGTGACTCAGATGATCAGCATCGGTGTGTCATGATCGGTGAGTCATTTGATCAGCATCGGTGAGACATCCTCAGTGACTCAAATGATCAGCATCAGTGTGTCATGATCGGTGACTCATTTGATCCGCATCGGTGAGACATCTCTGGTGACTTAGATGATCAGCATCGATGTGTCATGATCGGTGACTCATTTGATCAGCATCAGTGAGACATCTTCGGTGACTCAGATGATCAGCATCGGTGTGTCATGATCAGTGACTCATTTGATCAGCATCGGTGAGACATCTTTGGTGACTCAGATGATCAGCATATGTGTGTCATGATCGGTGTGACCAGTGTAATGACAGAACACAAACTATCTGTTTGATCCATAAGACTTCCAGAATACTTGTAAATCAATACCAAAGAGATAAAAACATGATCCAACCGATATAAACAAATTCACTAAAAGATCTTGATTATTATATGAGAAATCCAACCGGATTAGGTAACAATGATTTGTGATTATTAAAATAAAAATCATAGGAAGAATTCAAAAATCTTCCAGAGGGGTCAACAATGGTCTATCTTTTTCAAATTAATTTATACATTTTAACATTTCTTAATTTCACACATCCCTAAATATAGATTATGCTATATGAAAATAACATGTAATTTGTTCATTATACATATCTCATTATGGAGAATGAAATACAATAAATACATATATTAAATATCAGTATACTGAAGATTTTTTTTACACACAATTTTAATTTTCTTTGATAAAATTCAATACATGAAAGATCAAATTTTACAAAAATACAATGTACTATTAATAATATTATAAATAATATATTGATATTGTCACCCTGATGTTAGAATGACGGTAAGGAATAATATATATTTAATTGTGAATTTATGGTTTAAAAATGTATAAAAGAGAAATTATTTGCGAGAAATATTACCTGAAATGAAAATAAAACCATTTTAAAAATATAAGAAATATTTTGTTTGGAAAATATTTTTATGCAACGAAAAATGTTTTACATTTATAAATTACATAAAAAAATTTGGCTAATAAATTTAAATACAAATATATATATTTATATATTATTTCAACTATATATTTCGGAAATTATTATTTATAAGTAATATATATGAACAAATCGAAATTAACTCATAAATATATATATTTATTTATAAAAGATAAATTTCCAGCATTTAATGGCATATATAATATCAATATAAATTTATAAAAATTTTAATATTATATTTGAAAAAATATTATTAATTTTTTAAGGTGGAATAATAAAATTTACATTGGAAAAATTTATGGTATTTTTTTGAGAAGCAACTTTTTTATGACTAGTGAAAAAAATTAATTCAATTAAAATGTCATTATTTAATAATTCATTTATTTCGGGTTTAAAGAGTAAATTTTCACATTAAAATTTTCATGCCTCATCATGCCTATGGGATTAATTTTAAATTAATTTTATATAATTATATGATTTTAATTTTAAAAAATGTATTCCACATTTGAAGATGAATATTTTTAATTTCTAGTATGTTCTAATTTTTTGTGAGAAATTATTTGTGAAATTATCTATAATTAATTACAGCAATTAATGTAAAACCTGAGTTAAAATAAGTTAAAATTTGACATAATGTTCCAAAAAACATATCCACGTGTGAAAAATAAATTTTATAAAAAAATTATATTGTTTCATTCATTTTATTGAAAGAAAAATATTTTAGGGTTCATTGATGTTAGGGTGACATCTACACAGTATTTTCTTATTTGTGTTATAATAATGTCACTCGTCCTCCACAATAAAAGGGAACTAATCCCCAAACCACCCCCAACACACACAAACACATGTAAATACATCTCAATAAATATGGTTTTACCAACCCATAACTAATAATATCAAAAAATCTCTAATCATTAACTATAAGCATCACATAAGAAAAAAAACTATAAAAAAACTATTTACTGAAATAAAAAAAGAGTTACCAAAGAGAACAAGAAAGGATCTTCAATGAGAACATTTGTTTTTTTTCTTTCTCAAGACCATCAATTATTAATATTAAATACTTATATAATAACAAAAATAATATAAATATAATGATATTTTTTAAGGATATTACAAACACTCCAACACACTTCAATCAAACATCATATACAATCATCAATCTAGTATACTTCCAATAGCCACCTCTAAAACCTATACTATTATTCATTTAATTAACTTCATTAAGAGATATAATTAATTTTTTTCTTACTACTAATTTTTATTTATATTATATATATAATTTATTTCTACTTAAGGAATTATTTTATAATACCTAGATTCATTATTTTAAAATATGATAACATCGTTTGTGGAAATCTGGACCACCGCCTCCTTAATGTGATGTGATTAATTCAATGTATACATTGAATGTATTAAGTATGATTACAAAAACTTGTTATATTTATGAAATTTTAATTTTAATTTTTTTAAATAAATAAATAAATAAATAAATATCATTTACATCTTTTCTTTCATTCAATATAAAATTAAAATGGAAACAACGTTCATGTGTACATACATCCTACAGTCTCCGTGAATTGAATATTTTATTTCCTATTTGTATATATTTTGGATTACCATAATTAAATTTATTATGAATATATATGATATTTATATAATTTATATCATTATTTATATTTTAATATCATAATATAAGTATGAGAACAAAAAAAATAAAAAAAATGTGAAAATCAATGTGGTGATTACTTCAATCAAAACAAAACATGGATTTGATAATAAAATAGAAATAAAAGTTACTTTATAAATAGTATATAGTAATATAAAGTTTAATATATTTCTCCAATATATTAATAATAATCTAATATTTATTATACATGATGTTTTAATGAGTATGATGATATTCAGGACAAAAGGTATGGGGATTTATAGTTTGACATTTATTTCTGCAAGACATTTTCATTCTTCACCACTAATTTAATTTTTCTGATGTATATACTACCAAGGAATTAGTAATACAGTTATTTTATTTAAATTTATTTTTATTAACATATGAATTTTATAATCTTTATTTAATATAGTATATGTTTAAAAAGATACCAATTCATTAATGTAAATATACTTAATTTTTCTTTTTTGAGATGCGTGCTATGTTATGCACCAATATTCATTTACAAGGTGTATATAATTCCTTATTTCAATTTTTAATCATGAAGATAATTATTTTCATGATGTTTTATGATGAAAATAATGTGATTATTCTATATTTATTTTGTCATAAATTTTCCAATGTTGTAAGAGTTTATTACTACATGATATTCCTTTATCTAATTGTTTATGATTATGATTCCATTAATAGTATATTGTTATACATATATAAATTATTATCATTAATGTTCTTTAAATTTTATTTTTAATGATATCATCATGCAATGGTAACATATTTCAACATTTTTCTTAAGATAATTAATTTTTTTTACAAAATCCATCATTATTTATCTTCTCATACGAATATATATTCTCTTGTAGAACAATATTTTAAATAATTTTACACTATTTAACTATTTTAATTATAAAAAAATACCAATTTTAATCCTTTATTTAATTTTTTTTTTAAAATGTATCTTTTTGTCAATTTCTGATCAAGGAACTTCTATGTACTCTATAAGACACAAAAAATAAATGGTTGACATGTAAAAATTTATCCATCATTCGGAACATAATTTATATGAATCTTAATGTACATTAATGAAATATTAATTTGCTTAAAACAAATTTACTAATATTATGGTTGTTTTTTATTCTAATTTTTTTTCAATGAAACAATATTTTTAATTGCTATATGTTTAAAAAAAATTAAATGATTTTCAAATATTCCTTTATATGTTTTACAAGGTATAAATTGAAATAAAATTATTTCAATTATTTCAATGATTTTATTATATTTAATCAAATATATTTCCAATGAAAATAGTTTTCATAAATATTTTATGTTTAATTTTTTTTTTAATTATATTAATATAATACATTATATGTTTTCAAGTGGCTATTTTCAATGAAAATTATTTTAATGATTTCAAATTTTTTATATAATTATTTATAGCTATTTCAAAAGAAATTGGTTTATAAAATATCTTCTGTACTATAGAGTATTTTTAAAATCCATTACTATAGTTTCCTTAATATATGTTTCAAATTTTTTTAAATCATAATTGATAATTTTTTAAAAATATATCCAAGGAAAATGAATTTAATAATTTTATGGAAAACTAATTCTCCAGGAAATGTTATTTTAACATTGGTAATACATTGTGTTATTATTTAAAATCCATCTCTATCGAAGGATATAAATTTTTATATAGATTGAGATTTACTAGGGATATGATCCATTGAAACCATTATTATTAATTTATCGAATGGTATATGATTATGATGAAATATTTTTAGGTAAATCATTTCGATTAACAATGTAATACCCAAATAAAACACTTATGAATCCCGCTTAAATTAATATGATATTTTATTATTATGATACCTATATCTTTTCTAACGGTTATGATAATTTTTTTGGAAACTAATCGTTGTTTATTGGTCATGATATGGTGACCAATTTATTATCTTTTGGAAACACATATACGGTTTATTTATGGGATACTTCGGACCTATTTGACCTTCCAATTCTTTTTGTAACAATTTTTTTTCTAATCAGATAGTCATGGATGCAACACAGAGAGAAATTGGATCAATTATAATTTATTTATAATATTTTCATGGGAGAGAACCATAACTAGTAAGAATTTGTTAAAAGTGAACATAGACTACTAAGATGAGTTGGGTAGTGATGTTATTCCATTGTATGTAAGGGCCTATGAATGTGTTTATTAGTGTTTCCCTCTTAATATATGTATCCCCCATGATGTTCCTTGATATGTATTTTAATTATCCATGGCATATATTGAATTGTTTTATATTTGTTTTCCTTACACAATTCCATGTATTATAACTATATTATTATTTCATGAATTCTTCTCTTGATTAAATTATGTTTTACGAATTATAAAATACTAATAATTATTCTATGAATCTTGTATCTTATATTTCATAAATAGGGTATTATTAAAAAATTAAATTATCATGTTATTGCAGAATTATTTTCAGGTTTTTTACAGGTTATAATTTATACTCATATTAAAAAATAGAGCACACCAATTTATATTTTTCCTATTCCATAGGATATAACGAAATTGTTTAAGGATGATTAATAAATGGGTAAATATTTCTAGTAAATTTTGGAGATCATTCACTCGGATTGATGACTTTTATCAATGATTCCAACCTCAAGAATGTACCTATTAAATGAGATTAGAATTCATCTAAAATCATATAATATCCATGTACATTATGACTTGGTATTTATAGTTGTCATTAAATAAATATTCTAGTCATTAATTTGAAACTATGATGAGATAACAATGGTGAAATATAATGTTATATTTATATTTATATGAATATGATTGTATCTCAGGATATTTCAATGATTGATTCAATGTTTTGTAAAATGTCATATAATTTTATTAAAGGATTGAGCATGTGGTTTCCATGGAATACATCATTTTATATAACGTATAAGTAAATTTGGATTTAGAATATATTTACATAGTTGTAATTACCACAAAAAATCAGTGTTTTCCTAGAAAAAATCAGGATTAGGTGCACAGAAATAGTGCTTACTACACACCATATTTGACAGTCACAATGTTTATGATTTGTATATTGATAAACTTTTCTTGAGCAATCATAAAGGATTTAAATTGAATATGACTAATAATGATAGATTATGAATATAATGAGTCTTTAATTATATAAGTTCCCATAATCTAGGCATATTATATGTGATTCTTACTAAAATGTGGTTTTATACTTTGATAATTATTGCTTAAAATATTCTATCTTGATTTAGTCATTGCTAGGAACTTTTAGGATGTGAGTTAACATTTAATGTCAAGAAAAATTCTTATATGTATATTTAAATGGGATGATCATGAGAGTAAAAAAATTTATTATCATGTATACTTAGTTTTCATGGATCATGTTTATCATAATATACCATTAAAAACTATCAATATCACAATAGAAGAGAATGTATGAGTTCACTAGGAATTCATGTAATGGATACCATATAGAAATTAAGACTCCTTTACCTATATGTTGAGAATGTGGAAAGAAACATAAATGTGAGTTTATTATATGAATGTGTGGTTTTTTAGAAAATTTAATGATGTACACAAGGAACATAACTAATTTTGAAAATTAAGGAGTTATGTTAATGCAATTAATTGGAGTAATTCCATCCCAAATATATATTTGATAGGTGATTTCATTAAATTTGGAATGAATAATAATTACTAAAATCAGTTTCTTATGTTGAAATATCACAAATATAATAATGAAGGTGGTAAGAGTATTGGTTACATTGATGATAATGATAATACTACATGTCAATTGAAAATGGAAAGAGGCATTTTGTAATATAATGGGGGTATCCATGTTAATTTATAAAGAGTGAATTATAATAATAGAATTGATTTATAATTTAAGTACAATAATTCTATTATATAAATTGTGAAATATATAATTATAGTTTAATTTACTTTTTTTTCACACAATATTTATAAACATTGGATATATTTTTCCATCAATTCAGTTATGATAAAGACAAATGGATTATACTAACATTTTATTTATGGATCTTCTAATCTAATAATGCTTTTAATAATTTCCCAATCAAATTAATTTCATAATGTTAGATATGATGTGTAAATCAATCGAGTAACAAAAAAGTGTAAAACTATGATGAAATGAAGTAATTATAACTTCTCTTGAATATTATCCTACATTATGAAAAATGTCTTCAAATGAAATGATATCCCATTATTGTCATTTTTAATGAAATAATTGACTTTTTTCAAGATTCATTCAAGTATGGTTTTATGATTGTTGAAATTATTTTGAAAATGTTCTATAACAATCTACATTATAACCTGATAGAATTATTTCTCATGCGTGTCCATTTTTTCACATTCCACTAATGTTCTATTATTTGAAAACCTGTATATGATTTACTTTTGGTAGCCATTATGTTTCCAAATTTACATTCTTAAATGATGTTATAATATTAATTTTTATGATGTTTGTTTATATAAAGGAAACATTAAAGTATTAATCCATTTGTATCCAAGATGGATTTCTATGGATAAAATCATTTTATGCGGGTAAAATGTGACAAACCGAGTTTTTCTGAATTAATTTTTCCAATTTCATGAATCATATTAATATTTTTTAATTTCAAAAAACACTAAATATAAATAAAGTTATATTAAAGAACTATGTTAATATTTATTGGTACAATGAAACATGTCGATAATTACTTACATACAAGACTTGGATTATTTTTTAGTAGAGAAAACACAATGTTTTTCTTGATGTTACAAAAATTTAGAGTACATTTTATAACTCACATAAAATACATAACCTATTTTTATGACACAATAATGTATTAATAATATTATTAATAAAATATTTTTATACTTTTCATAAATCTTATATTATGGTGGTTAAAAATATTATTAATTCAATTATGAAAATATAGTTTACATGTTTGTATAATAATTACTCACTGGAACTAATGAACTATAAAAAAAATAAAACCCATGTGAAAATATAGTAAATATTTTACTAGGATACTATATTTATGAAATAAACCATGTTATCCCTCTATAAATTAATTAATTTTTTTGAGAAATTAATTAGATGTAGAAAATATATTATATTCATTTAACTATTTAATTTTTATCTTATGTGATTTGTAGATAAATGATTACAATAAATCAAATCTCATGCATAATAAAATATATTATATCTAAAAACTAATTGTAATAGAATTTAATGGTGAACTTATTTTTTATGTTTGTATAATTTTAAAAAAAACATACCAAAATAATCTTTTGATTTTTTCAATAGTAAAAATATTTATAATATGGGTGATTTATTTTTTTGAGAAGATTCTTTTTTCATGGAACAGTATAAAATAAAAAATTTTATTTGAAAACTACATTATTGTCAAATTTATTTTTATATATTCATTATATTTATATTAATTATTAAAATATATTTTGATCAATTATACAATTATTAATCAAATTATAGTCATTAGAATCAATTTCACAAAGTAATGGTATATAAGTACATTTCAAAATTTGATCATTTTCACTTTTAAAACATTTTGTCTCGCTGTTTATATTTGATAAATATAAAATGGATTTGTTCGACTTTTATTTTTATAATTTCGAAAAGTATATTTCATATTTTTAGAAGAATTATATATAATTAATAGTAATTTCATATTTGTTTAAGGATAAAAAATCGTGAAAGTAATCAAAAATAATTACAACAATTCTGGTAAATAAATATTATATAGTAGATAAAAATTAAATTAAGGGTGAAATAACCCTAAAGCATGTCTAAAATACATTATATGTCCATAATGGAAAAATATTACCCATTTTATTGAAAATGGACAATCATTATTGGAATTTTTATCGGGGTGCATTTAGTAGTGTTTCCCGTTATTTATTTACATGAAGGCCACTCCACCTCCTCCACCTCTCACTCTTCACTCCTCTTAAGACCTTTATCTCATAAAAACCAACCCAAATAATCTCTAAAATTCGATTATATCAACCTATAGTACCCAATTTAGTTATAAATTCAACTAATGAATCCCTTTGTCTCAGACCAAATGGTGTACCCGAAAGAAGAGATAGTGTTCTTCAACAAGAACTTATAATTCATTTAATTATCCATGCATTAAATTAATATTATTAAAATATAATATAATAAACTCAGTATCCTAAATATTTGTATAATTTTTAAGTTAATTTTACTACCGAAACTCTGTCACACTTCAATCAACCAAGATATATAATCATTATTCATTTTTTCGGTGAAATACCTACTTATGAACCAATGTAACTTTTTTATCCATTACCACCAATAATTGTTTTCAATAATGATGGAATTAATTATATATATATGATTAATAATATATTAAGTCTTTGTTAGATATTATTTATTAATATATTACGCAAACCATTATTCAATGAATTTTTTTGAATAAAATAACATCATTTGTGGATATGTGGAATGCTTCCTCCTCAATGTAATGTGATTCATTCACTATTAACATGGAATATATTAAAGATGTATTTAATAAAAAAATTATATATATATATATATATATGTATGAAATTATAATTCCACGTTAATGAAATATATATATATATATATATATATATATATCATTTACAACCATTTTTCTTCCTATACAACAAAAAATAGAAAAATCATTCTTGCATACATATGACCTACCATCTCCATATTTGGTGTATTTAATTTTTTTATTCCTATATTTTTTATATTATTATAAATAAAAATATACTGAATATATATAATACTTATATAATGGTTATGATTATTGTAATGAGGAACTCATTATATTCGTAAAATAAGAAGTATTATAAATATGAAAAAAATGAAAAAAATTAAGTATTGCTCAAAATGTAAAACTAAAATAGAATTTATAATTAAATAGTAATAAAAGGATTTAATAAAACCATAAATGGTTTAATATAATCTTATATTTTATATAAAAATGTATAATAAACTTATATTTATAATTCATGAGTTTTCAACAGGTATGACAACAGTCAAGACATAATTAAAAGGGATATATAATCTCAATTTTATTTCTATGAGATGTATTCTATATTCACCACTCATATCATTTGATGGGGTTATATACAAGAAATTAAGTTATTAAATTATCATTAAATTTTTAACTATTCACATATCCATTTTATGATCTCCCTTTCATGGATTTTATGTTTCAAAAATTACTAACTCAATAAAGTATCTTTTAAAAAAATTTCTTCTTTAAGACAAAGGTTTTCTTATGAACCTATTTTTTTGTATGGTTTATATACATACCATTTGAAATTTTGTATCATTAATAAAATTAGTTTAAAAATACATTAGGAATTAATAAATGCGATTATTTCTTAGAGTTTTTGATTCATTGTTTCCAAATATCTAATATCATAGTGTTACAATGTCATCATTTATTAAGATTTTTTATGATTATTCTTTCATTGATGAAATATTAAGATCCATCTCTCAATAATTATCATCAATTTGTTTCTCCAATGTTTATTATTTATATCATTATGTAATGTTATATTTTTTCTTCTATTTGGTACTTAATATAATTAATATTTTATTTAATAAAACAAGACATTTTTTTCTTTTAGGAAAAAAATATATGTTATTTAAAAACCATAATTTCTTAAATTATTTTAAAAATTATCCTTCTATTAATAGGTGATATTTAAAAGTCAATTTTAACCATGATTTATGTTTTTAAGAAAATTATTTTTAAAAAATAAATTTTTACATTGTTTTTCAATATAGGGAATCTTCTAAATAACTTATAGGGAAAAAACAATTATTAATAATATATTTATTTATTCTCTATCATTCACAAAAGCAAATTGACTTTTATATTTTATGTTTAAATGATTATTTATTAAAAAAATTCAAATATATTAAAATTTCAAAATTTTAAGGTGGTTTTAAAAGGGAAATTGTTTTCAGTAATTTATTAGGTTTAAATTTTTTATTATTATTTTCAAAGAATCATTTATACTATTTAATATTTTAATTTTGGATTAATATTATTTATGGATTAAAAATAATATTTTATTTTTTATAATATATATTATGAATGAAAAATTATTTTCAAAATGGTTTATGTTTCAAATGTTATTAAAATTGTTTTCAAATAATTTGTTATATGTTTTCAAGTGATTATTTCAAATAAAAGATTTAAATTATTGGAAATATTCATTAATTATTCTTTCAATGATATTTTCAATAATAAATTATTTTTAAATGATTAATGTTTCAAAATAAATTTGTCAAGATGAAAAGGGTATTTTCCCCAATGAGTGTTTTAAATTATTTGCAATGTTTAATTCATATGTTTTAAAAGTGGGTTTCAATGAAATGGATTTTTAAAATGTTTTATGTTTTTAAAATTAATTTTAAATGAAAAATTATTTCGCATAATAAAGTAACCACGTGATATTTAAAAATTATTCCAATCTAATATGATAACCTTTTATATATTTTAAACTTTACTAGAGCTCTGATATGAGAAAAAAATTCTTATTCATTCTTTGAATGATTTATTATTGACAAAGAATATTTTAAAAAACCCCATTTCACTTCTATAAGTTAAAATATCATTAAAATCTCATTAAAACCACTTCCGTTAATAGATTAATCTACGATTATGAAACATGTATCTTTACCACATATAATGATATGATGTATTAAAACCCACCTCTATTAATGTGTCTAGATATGATGATTGTTTTATTATCTTTTGGAACATATAATTATAATTTTATTATTATATGGGTGGTATCTATATATACCTCTAATGAATTGGAAAATTATTTATATATCATTTGATATAAATAGTAGAATGAGCAGTGGTTAAGGTTTAGTAAAGAACTTTTTTCTACAAATATTGTATTGGGAGTGAACCATAACAACTAATATGGTATTAGGAGTGAACCATGAATTCTATGATGATATTTGGAGTGATACATGACTACTAAGTCTTATTGGGTAGTAATATTATTCCATTATATATAGGAGTTGTGACTGGGGATGGTGTTGTGTCTTTCCTAGTATGTTTTCCCCCATGAGGTGACCTTGTAGTTTTTGGAAAGGATTATTTAATTATTGTGAATGATTTTAAAAGTTTATGTTCTTAGAACAATTCTAGGTATTATTAAAATTTTATGATTCCATGGATTATGATTTTAACGGTCTGGAATTACTTCCAGTGGACTACAATTGATACCTATCAGGGCACTCCATGGGCGGCTACACCCCCTGGGCGGGACACACCACCATCCCCAGTGGCAGCCATTTCCACATGAAGCCCTTGGGCGGAGAGCCATGCTTCGTCCAACGCTCACATGTGAGAGTTCCCAAGGATCGGATACATTCCTACCTCCTTTGCCTCTGATACCAACTGTAGAGACCCGTATCTTGACGTACATTGACATTACCTTACTTTTGCGGAATACTTAGTACATAACAAAAACACACACACAAGGATCGTAATAGTTTAGTGTCTTTGGAAACTCGGAACGTAAACTTCTAATTTTGGTGGAAGATCTTCAACATCTCCCATAAAGATCTTCCTTTTTATACCTAAAACCTTTCTTTATATCCTGGGGAAAAGAAAACATAAAAGGGTGAGCTCAAATGCTCAGTAAGGGTAAACAGAGGAAATATCAATCACATAATTTTCATAAGAACATAACTTTGTTTTTGGAAATCTTAACCTGCAAAAGAGAGCATAATTTCATAACATGGGATAAATCATAGTAGTGAAATGAAATCATAACTTAAAACATTACTCATTGTGGCATACACACATAATCATAGAGAATCATTTCTTGTTAGTCAAGACTCATTGCCAAGACTATCTTAGTGGACAAAGTCCCTTTCTGAATCGAGTAATCCTCGTTTCAGTCCTGTTTCACTGAACCGGTATAACCTACCATTCCAGCCATGTCTATCTCATGAGATATGAAATCTTTACCCAATGCATTGGAGGGAGAAATAGGTCCCACCCATCTCTTAATGAATCCTTTCTTATGTGTGCCACAAAATCATAAATCATACATCATTGCATAACCCATGTAATAAAAATGGGATTCTTAAACAACATGACATCATAAAACCATTCATATAAGATAAAGGAATTCATAAAAATAATTCCATCACAACATAGTCAAATCAATGTAAAAATATGGATAGAAACAGATCCCTTTATTATCTTATATGGAAAATAATTTTGATAAAACACTTGAATTGAATTCTTGAGGAAAATATCCTTTCTTCTTCAAAATCAATTTCTTTTCACAAAACATCGTGCAATTTTAAAAGAAAGAGATTTTATTGAAAATAGTCATGAAATATTTTAGAGGAAGCTTCATGAAAATAAGGCTTTATAAAACAGTATAAATCCGTTCGTGCCGTATAAGTTAAAAAAAACATTCTTCGTACTTTTGTCGGAAAAGTCAAAAAGTACCTCGTATGAAAAACGACAAAAGATTCCTTTAATATCTTTTACTAAAAACTTACCGAAGGGTAAAATTGGATATAAACTATTGTAGAAGGATGGAAATAATATTACATATTGATGGAACATGGATGTGGATGATAAAATACACCCCAGTAATTACCAAAGTAAAAACAATCTCGGATAAAAGTGAGATTGTGATATTTCCCTTACCTTAGGTCCGACTTGCTTTGTAAGTGTCCGAACCTCCTGTATAATGATTTAAATCATGTTATTGACTTATTACAGAATCATATTCATTGTTATGATATCATATATGGTTCACTTATGACATTATATTACCCGTTCTTTTGTAAACTCCATGTTAAAGAAGCGTTTTGGGTAAAATTGTTTCATTTATCGTAGGTGTTTTGACTTGTTGTTCTTGACATCATTATTACTTATATCATGATTTACTTACTTCCAGAATATAAAATATGATTTATATATCATATATATTCAGTATATATATATATATATTAGGTAGATAAATAAAATGAAAAACACCGTTCATGGAGACGGTAGTCCGTACGTACGCATGAACGCTGTTTTCCTTTCCTTATTGTCTTGAAATGGAAGTAAGTAGATGACATACATATGTATATATATATATAAATCCAGTAGCTTTATAATGTCATATATTTCATTATTATTTCTTATATATACATTATAATCATTCTTAAATGGTTAACATGGAGAATGAATCTCATCGCGTCGTGGAGACGGTAGTCCGTACGTACGCACGAGCGATGATATCATTTCTATAAATATTGAATTGAATTGGAGTGGATTATACAATATATCAGAATCAATATGATGTTGTAATAACTATGTATAGTTATTATTTACACCATTATACCCATCCATGTAAGGTGGTGGTGGAAAATAGATTACACCACGGCGTGGAGACGGTATTCCGTACGTACGCACGCGCGGTGATTTCTTTTTCCGTAGGATGGATAGATGGTGAAATAGGGTTGTTTCATACTTATAATAACATATCAGTATATGAGTGATACTGATTTTATTACTTCATAATGAAACAACCTAAGAAGAAGAAGTGGAAGAAGAAATAAAGATGAAAGAATTGGTAACGGTAATTACCTCTTCTTTGAAGTGCCTCTTTGAGACCTCCTCTTAGGGCACTAAAATTGTTCTTTGAAGAAGACCAGAACCTCTAGGATGTTTCTAGGGAAGTGGAGAGGAGAAATTGGCAGGGGTTGGCCGAGCTTGAGTGCTCAAATTGGTGTGAGGAGGAGGGGGAGGAGGTGTCCTTTTATAGGGGAGGAGAGGGGCACCTTAGGAATATCTCAAAATATTATTTTATATTAAAGTCAAAATCGGTTTATAATGGTTCCAAAGGGTCTTATTTAGAAGCTAAAGTGGGGATGGGTCGAAATACTATCAACCAATAGAATTTAGACAAGTTTAGGATATTATTTTAACCTTATCAATTAGATTTAACTCTAAGTTAAATAATTTAACTCTTACCGTGTCTTTTTGTTTTCTTTCACTATATGGTTAATAAACTTAATATAACATGCCAAACGAACCCCAAATTGTATATTTTTAATACATATATCCTTATCTAAGTCATTTGGCCGAACCTTAGATTTTTAGGAATAAAATAACAATTAGTAATATAATATTTGATTTAAAAACTATTTTGTGTCAATTTTGACACTATTTGATATATGATTTTTGTGAAAGTCATAACAGAATTATATGTTCTAACCAAGTTGATTAAATCATCACTAATATATCATAGTATCCTAGAAAATTAGTGGAATTCATAAAAAGTCTTAAATTACATTTATTTTGGTATTTATATTATCAATTATGTCAATATTTCATTAATAAGATAATTACTGCATCATCTTTGTGTCATAAATAAATTATATTATTTGATGTCTAAAAATTACAAATAAAATACAATCATGTAGGAAATCTTTTTATCCTTCTAATGAATATTTATAGTCTAATTTATCTTATGTATAACCCCATATTAAAAATGATTTACTTATTAAACATTGATTTTAACTATTTTAACCATTCTTTAAATAAATTAATAATAAATGTCCTAATCTAATCCAAGTGGGCCTAAACGGTCATATTTTATTCCTAAGTTTGTTTTTGGTCGAATTACACTTGTCCAATAGAATTAGGACATGTGTTAGGGTAATATTAATATCATATTTACCCTTAGTTACCCTATTTACTATTAACCGTGGTAAAAAAAGTAAAAAGTTACTATTCACCAAAAAATTATTTTCATCTCATTGAACCACATTTTAGTCCTTGATATTAACCGTGTCTCTCGGATTTTTGAAATTCCATTCACAGAAGCGGTAAAATTAAGTTTTATGCAAAATTCAGTTTTTAACCTACCACTTAGTAGTTTCACTATTCATCAAAAAATGATGTTTTTCAGAACAATGCCAAAATTTCATCCCAAGCTATATTTCATATTCCGAATTCAAAAATGAAGTCTATTTTACCAAATTCATAACATAAAAGTTGAATTAATTAATTTTATAATTAAATCCCGCTGTTAAAACAAATAGCGTGTTTTTTAAGAAACAATATCTATCAAAAGATTGACACTTGTTTATGTCTAGTTTAAATGTGAAATTACATCCAATGACCAACATTGTATTAAATTGTAAAAATATATTCTAAATATACTTTAAAACCACTCAAATTAATGATTTATCACTATTAACTATTTCGATTAAAAAATTTGTTTTTAATTATAATTTAGTAATTTTCACTATTCATCAAAATATGAAAGTTATCCGAAAATCACCAAAATTTCAACCTAAGCTAATTTCGATATTCCGAATCCAAAAATGAAGTTCATTTTGAAAAATAAGATTTATAGAATTTTAAAAAGTGGTTATTACTATTCATAACGGCTAGTTTTAATAATATTTTTATAGCATATCGTTGTTTAGTGAAACTCGGTATTGCGTACTACACACGCTATCGAGGAAGGTCGCGATTGCGTGTAATGCAAGACAAGTCAAGGATGTGTGTTGTGCAAGCTCCTTTTGGTGTAGCGTAAAACACAAGACATTAATAAAATTAAAAAGAATATTTTTTTATAAAATCATGGGCTGTTACATTCTACCCCCCTTAAAATGAATTTCGCCCTCGAAATTCGTCGGGGTTATAAATGGTTTACTATTCGAAAGTTTCTTTAATAGAAACCCACATCGTAAAAAGGAATATCAAAACCAATCTTTAAAAACAAAAGTATGAAACGTAACGGTTACCCAAATAAACTAATCATTGGGTTTCCACATAGGTGAAAATATGGATATGGAAGAGAAATCTAAGCATCATGTTCTGATGGGGAGTGGTAGAGAACATGGCTATGGAAAAGCCAGTAATCACAAATCCATAGATTTGTGATGATATAAGGTACCATCTGATTCATCAGGTATAAGAGAACTAGGACAACATTTTTGGTTTTCAAGATCATTTCCCTAAAGTTAAAGAATTTGAACTAGAATAAATACTTACTTTATTTTGGTACAATATCACTGTTGTTCGTGCCTTTAACAATTTCCACTTCATCTCTTAAATAAATGAAGTTGAATTTGTTATTCGTGAAGTGTTAGCAGATCATGTCATAGAATGACGGGTCATTCCATCTGTTTCAAACAAAAGGTTAGCAAAATTATATACATAAGTCGATCTATAGTGAGATTAATCACATATGGACTTATACTTCATATATCATACTGCTTAATATAATAAAACTAGTTTCAACTAAACAGGGACTTCCTGTAGGCTAGTGGTAGGCGATAAAGGCCAGTCGCACTTCGGTAGTGGGTTCGATTCCTACAGCCTTGTCCGAAGCGATGGGCTGTCGCCCGTCCTGTAGGTTGTCCCTTTTTCTAAAACTACGTTACTATAACATCCCATCAATAATATCGAAAATCTTCTATCCTTAAACAATACTAACTTATGTCCAACATAATCCAGTCTAATCTTTAGGCTTATACATAATACTGCAGTCCATTCTCATAATATAGTGACAACGATTACCAGAGATTTAATACCATCGTTGATCCCCATATATCATAAGATACATTCCAAACATTCAAAGGCCTTAATCATGTATACTCTTGAATACCCATTGAACCTTGGTGAAAACATGAATGCAGTTAAATGTTAACACTTTCCACATACCAAAATCCTCAAAATTCTATATACTCAAACCATGATATCACTTAGTCCTTATATCAGTCATGAGCTCATGAATACTGTCAAACATTTCATTTTCCCCTTATCCTTCATTATGCGCATATCATCTTCATTCCAAAAATATCTGAATAACCTTTCATGGATACTGGTAACATTAATCATACACTTTCAAAACACAAGGAAAGACAACAGTGTAACAATCCATAGATGTCTCTTTATTCCAAAATTACACATGATAAACATGTAATCATTCCACTACATTCTCAAACCATTGACCGAGCTTCAAAAATTCTTTCATCTCACATATCATTTGTAGTCTCTTCATCATCATCCACATAAATACTACCCATATGACCATACTGATTCTCTTCATGAGTCTTTCCCTTAGGGCATTTGTTTGCATAATGCCCATACATTCTACATTTAAAACACTTAACCATTTTTGATGTCGTAGCAATACCATTATCCTCATCCATGGTGTTAACCGACCCATTTCCTTTGCACTTACATGCCTTGTGTCCTTCTTTTCCACACCCAAAGCATCTTCCAGTTCCCTTGAAACATTCTCCTTGATGCCTCTTCCCACATGATTTACATAGGGGAAATTGAACATTCTTTCCTCTATGATCATCATGAAACTCCATCTTTCTCTTATTAGCCGAGTCAGGAAACTTACCAAATTTTACTTTATTGATCATATTATGAGATTGCTGATTCGGAATAATAATGATGTTTGGACTTCCAAATCCCATTTCATTTGGTTGCTCATAAAGAATATCATTCCATTGTCCATCATTTCCTCCATTATCGTGAATCACCTTGTTTCCAGCCATTTTCTAAAACCCAAAAAGAATAGCGTGAGAGGCAAAAATCATGCTAGGGAAAACAACATAATAAAGGGTTAGTACCCTCAATATCTAACATCTTAGGTTTAATTCTATGATCGTTAGCGTAATTCTATTACTATAACCTATACGTATACTTAACCTTAGAGACATCCCTAGACATACCTTAGAAATATCTCTAGGGATCTCACTAACGTTCTCACATCCTAGTTTCCAAAGGTTGACTAAACCTTTCCTCTGATACCAACTGTAACGGTCTGGAATTACTTCCAGTGGACTACAATTGTTACCTATCAGGGCACTCCATGGGCGGCTACACCCCCTTGGCGGGACACACCACCATCCCCAGTGGCAGCCATTTCCACATGAAGCCCTTGGGCGGAGAGCCATGCCTCGTCCAACGCTCACATGTGAGAGTTCCCAAGGATCGGATACATTCCTACCTCCTTTGCCTCTAATACCAACTGTAGATACCCGTATCTTGATGTACATTGACATTACATTACTTTTGCAGAATACTAAGTACATAACAAAAACACACACACAAGGATCGTAATAGTTTAGTGTCTTTGGAAACTCGGAACGTAAACTTCTAATTGTGGTGGAAGATCTTCAACATCTCCCATAAAGATCTTCCTTTTTATACCTAAAACCTTTCTTTATATCCTGGGGAAAAGAAAACATAAAAGGGTGAGCTCAAATGCTCAGTAAGGGTAAACAAAGGAAATATCAATCACATAATTTTCATAAGAACATAACATTTTTTTTGGAAATCTTAACCTGCAAAAGAGAGCATAATTTCATAACATGGGATAAATCATAGTAGTGAAATGAAATCATAACTTAAAACATTACTAATTGTGGCATACACACATAATCATAGAGAATCATTTCTTGTTAGTCAAGACTCATTGCCAAGACTATCTTAGTGGACAAAGTCCCTTTCTGAATCGAGTAATCCTCGTTTCAGTCCTGTTTCACTGAACCGGTATAACCTACCATTCCAGCCATGTCTATCTCATGAGATATGAAATCTTTACCCAATGCATTGGAGGGAGATATAGGTCCCACCCATCTCTTAATGAATCCTTTCTTATGTGTGCCACAAAATCATAAATCATACATCATTGCATAACCCATGTAATAAAAATGGGATTCTTAAACAAATGACATCATAAAACCATTCATATAAGATAAAGGAATTCATAAAAATAATTCCATCACAACATAGTCAAATCAATGTAAAAATATGGATAGAAACAGATCCCTTTATTATCTTATATGGAAAATAATTTTGATAAAACACTTGAATTGAATTCTTGAGGAAAATATCCTTTCTTCTTCAAAATCAATTTCTTTTCACAAAACATCATGCAATTTAAAAAGAAAGATATTTTATTGAAAATAGTCATGAAATCTTTTAGAGGAAGCTTCATGAAAATAAGGCTTTATAAAACAGTATAAATCCGTTCGTGCCGTATAAGTTAAAAAAAACATTCTTCGTACTTTTGTCGGAAAAGTCAAAAAGTACCTCGTATGAAAAACGACAAAAGATTCCTTTAATATCTTTTACTAAAAACTTACCGAAGGGTAAAATTGGATATAAAATATTGTAGAAGGATGGAAATAATATTACATATTGAAGGAACATGGATGTGGATGATAAAATACACCCCAGTAATTACCAAAGTAAAAACAATCTCGGATAAAAGTGAGATTGTGATATTTCCCTTACCTTAGGTCCGACTTGCTTTGTAAGTGTCCGAACCTCCTGTATAATGATTTAAATCATGTTATTGATGTATTACAGAATCATATTCATTGTTATGATATCATATATGGTTCACTTATGACATTATATTACCCGTTCTTTTGTAAACTCCATGTTAAAGAAGCGTTTTGGGTAAAATCGTTTCATTTATCGTAGGTGTTTTGACTTGTTGTTCTTGACATCATTATTACTTATATCATGATTTACTTACTTCCAGAATATAAAATATGATTTATATATCATATATATTCAGTATATATATATATATATAATAGGTAGATAAATAAAATGAAAAACACTGTTCATGGAGACGGTAGTCCGTACGTACGCATGAACGCTGTTTTCCTTTCCTTATTGTCTTGAAATGGAAGTAAGTAGATGACATACATATGTATATATATATATAAATCCAGTAGCTTTATAATGTCATATATTTCATTATTATTTCTTATATATACATTATAATCATTCTTAAATGGTTAACATGGAGAATGAATCTCATCGCATCGTGGAGACGGTAGTCCGTACGTACGCACGAGCGATGATATCATTTCTATAAATATTGAATTGAATTGGAGTGGATTATACAATATATCAGAATCAATATGATGTTGTAATAACTATGTATAGTTATTATTTACACCATTATACCCATCCATGTAAGGTGGTGGTGGAAAATAGATTACACCACGGCGTGGAGACGGTATTCCGTACGTACGCACGCGCGGTGATTTCTTTTTCCGTAGGATGGATAGATGGTGAAATAGGGTTGTTTCATACTTATAATAACATATCAGTATATGGGTGATACTTATGTTATTACTTCATAATTAAACAACCTAAGAAGAAGAAGTGGAAGAAGAAATAATGATGAAAGAATTGGTAACGGTAATTACCTCTTCTTTGAAGTGCCTCTTTGAGACCTCCTCTTAGGGCACTAAAATTGGTCTTTGAAGAAGACCAGAACCTCTAGGATGTTGCTAGGGAAGTGGAGAGGAGAAATTGGCAGGGGTTGTCCGAGCTTGAGTGCTCAAATTGGTGTGAGGATGAGGGGGAGGAGGTGTCCTTTTATAGGGGAGGAGAGGGGCACCTTAGGAATATCTCAAAATATTATTTTATATTAAAGTCAAAATCGGTTTATAATGGTTCCAAAGGGTCTTATTTCGAAGCTAAAGTGGGGATGGGTCAAAATCCTATCATCCAATATAATTTAGACAAGTTTAGGATATTATTTTAACCTTATCAATTAGATTTAACTCTAAGTTAAATAATTTAACTTTTACCGTGTCTTTTTGTTTTCTTTCACTATATGGTTAATAAACTTACTATAACATGCCAAACGAACCCCAAATTGTATATTATTAATACATATATCCTTATCTAAGTCATTTTTCCGAACCTTAGATTTTTAGGAATAAAATAACAATTAGTAATATAATATTTGATTTAAAAACTATTTTGTGTCAATTTTGACACTATTTGATATATGATTTTTGTGAAAGTCATAACAGAATTATATGTTCGAACCAAGTTGATTAAATCATCACTAATATATCATAGTATCCTAGAAAATTAGTGGAATTCATAAAAAGTCTTAAATTACATTTATTTTGGTATTTATATTATCAATTATGTCAATATTTCATTAATAAGATAATTACTCCATCATCTTTGTGTCATAAATAAATTATATTATTTGATGTCTAAAAATTACAAATAAAATACCATCATGTAGGAAATCTTTTTAGCTTTCTAATGAATATTTATAGTCTAATTTATCTTATGTATAACCCCATATTAAAAATGATTTACGTATTAAACTTTGATTTTAACTATTTTAACCTTTTTTAAATAAATTGATAATAAATGTCCTAATCTAATCCAAGTGGGCCTAAATGGTCATATTTTATTCCTAAGTTTGTTTTTGGTCGAATTACACTTGTACAATAGAATTAGGACATGTGTTAGGGTAATATTAATATCATATTTACCCTTAGTTACCCTATTTACTATTAACCGTGGTAAAAAAAGTAAAAAGTTACTATTCACCAAAAAATTATTTTCATCTCATTGAACCACATTTTAGTCCTTGATATTAACCGTGTCTCTCGGATTTTTGAAATTCCATTCACAGAAGCGGTAAAATTAAGTTTTATGCAAAATTCAGTTTTTAACCTACCACTTAGTAGTTTCACTATTCATCAAAAATTGATGTTTTTCAGAACAATGCCAAAATTTCATCCCAAGCTATATTTCATATTCCGAATTCAAAAATGAAGTCTATTTTACCAAATTCATAACATAAAAGTTGCATTAATTAATTTTATAATTAAATCCCGCTGTTAAAACAAATAGCGTGTTTTTTAAGAAACAATATCTATCAAAAGATTGACACTTGTTTATGTCTAGTTTAAATGTGAAATTACATCCAATGACCAACATTGTATTAAATTGTAAAAATATATTCTAAATATACTTTAAAACCACTCAAATTAATGATTTATCACTATTAACTATTTCGATTAAAAAAGTTGTTTTTAATTATAATTTAGTAATTTTCACTATTCATCAAAATATGAAAGTTATCCGAAAATCACCAAAATTTCAACCTAAGCTAATTTCGATATTCCGAATCCAAAAATGAAGTTCATTTTGAAAAATAAGATTTATAGAATTTTAAAAAGTGGTTATTACTATTCATAACGGCTAGTTTTAATAATATTTTTATAGCATATCGTTGTTTAGTGAAACTCGGTATTGCGTACTACACACGCTATCGAGGAAGGTCGCGATTGCGTGTAATGCAAGACAAGTCAAGGATGTGTGTTGTGCAAGCTCCTTTTGGTGTAGCGTACAACACAAGACATTAATAAAATTAAAAAGAATATTTTTTTATAAAATCATGGGCTGTTACAATGATCATGATTCCCTTATGATTAATTTCTTATGAACTACAAATATTTACTCCAAGACTCATGTATATGATGATTGATTTGTAGGGGATAATCTTGAAACATGTTTCTCATGTTCTCATACGCTTCTACAAGTTTTATTCATGCATATTATACTTCTTTACACATGCTATGAATATATGATCTCCCTTTATTATGGTTCTTTTCCTTAGGTTATGACAAATTTTTTTAGGAATCGTTACTATAAAACGTGATCTTTGGGATAAAAATTGAACATCATTCACCAATATAGAAGATTTTGTTTCAGGTTTCCATGAACATTAATCTATTATAGTTTTTCAGAAAGTTGTTTTATTAAATGATTCATATTAATCTAAAATTATGTAATATGATTGCATTATAATATTGGATAAATATATGAAACATCATTTATGAAATTTTAATGCCAAAATTTAATTAGGGTTAATATTTTTGGATATTTATGGAATGATTCTTTTTTTAAGAAGTAGAGAAAAAAATGGAATTTTAATTTCAAACATCCATTCATTAAAAAAATTAATAAATTAAATTATATAATAAATTTTCTTTAAAGTAACATTAGATATATTTTATGTCTGTTAATCCAATTACATTTATTTGAATCAATTTTATTTAAAATTCTGATATATAAACACTATAAACTGTTAACAATTTCAAAAAAAAATTAACCCTATTCTATTCCCATCCATGGAATATGTTTTAAATTAAATTCAATTGGATCATTGAGATTAATTTGAAAAATTGGATTCTATATATTCAATTATTACATATATATTATAAAATTTCGTGAACGTAGTTTTTGAAAATAATTATTATTGGAAACAATTAAAAATAATTATAGTGATTAAGATAAAATACAGTTACATAGTGGGTAAATATAAATATATTTTTTTATCTTAATAACATAACAATAATATTTATATATTAATTAAATAATAAAAATTCTTACAAAAATCTATCGTAACAATTATTTAGTTGATAATTAATTAAATAATTTGATACTAGAAATATTAAAAGTTGATTTAATTGATTAACTGATTGTCTAAAATTACTATTTTTGATGAATATGCAATGTTATAATGGTTTGAAAACAATATATTCAAATTTAGTCATGTATTGATATTTTTTAATTTATATTATTTAAATAATTTTAAAATTTACATTTATGTTATATTATAATAGACACTATTTTATTAAATGATTAAAAATTATGTAAATTAATATATATTGAAATTTGATTTTAAAAATTTATAAATATATTATATATAGTCTCTTAATGGGACAATTTATTCTTGTATAATTAATATATTGTTCCCAAAATAGTAAAAAAAATTAGCATGATTACGGTTAAACGAGTGTATTTTCATGTTTAATGAACTTCTAGTAAAAATAATTTTCAAAAAAATTAGTAATTTTTTTAAAAAAATTTAATATAATATTAAGAATCATAGGGAATGAATTTTAAAATAATTATATCTTTCATTTTATATTAATGGATAAATTTTTTATGTTAGAAATTTTTATACTCTTGGGATAACACAAAATGCTAATAATTGGAAAACATTGACGATAATGAAAAAACTGTTTCAGAACTGTTTTTCATGGATTATCTTATCTATTTCTAGAATATATAATTCTCAAAACATTTAATTTCAATATTTGAGGACATTAGGTAGTATTAGTTGCCTAATAGTGCATAATTTTTGAGTATTTATAAGAATTACACTCTTCATCAATTATAAAAGGTAAGTCACTACTATCACATATTCACACATCTTATGTGATTTTTATCCACTAGCCACTCTCATAATAAATTCAAGAATTACATCAACACATCCTAGATGATCTATTTAATTTTAAATCCATCCATTGATATATTTACTGAAAAACTATTCATAAGGCCTAATAGAGAGGTAATGGTCTTCAACAGCTACCTTCATTTTATTTACCAGTATACCTAACAAATTTCAATGAATTTTTTACATATAATGCAATCAGAGTATTAAATATATATATATATATATATATATATAAGTTTTAATGTTAATTATATGACCTAAAACTAAAAAAAAAATTAATCAAATGGGATGCAAAATCATCATTTGTGTGCATCTCAAACAACATCATCATGAATCGATGTCGTTCAGTTTTTCATTTCGACATAAATTTTTTTGGTATGCTGATGAATTGAATATATATTTATGATATATACTTATATATAATTTTTTTGGGGTCACTATTTCAAATATATATTTTTTACTTTCTATTTTTTAGGAGATATGATAACATCCCTTGTGTGTACAATGAACTACTGCATACTGAAGTGATGTGACTAAACTTCTACTAATGCTTACCATGCAAGGTGATAAATATAGTTTTGGTGACTATATGATATATAAATGACTTCACTAGTATACTAATGAATTATTTATAATTATTTTACAATAATATATATTATCTGATCACTTTACTTTTCACTCAGGTAAAGATGACAACATCGTCCATGTAGGCGTGGACAACCTCCTTGATGTAGAAAAGTGACACTAAATTCACCACCAAACTATATGAATGTGATAAATATTAATTTAGTTTTTTATTTATTATATTATTACAAAATTTAATGATAATTTATTAATTTTCTGTTTTCTATAATAATTCCCCAATATTCGAAAATCATAGTCTTCAATTTATTTGACCAACCATTTGGATGATCAGAACGTTCGTCATGTTTCATGACCAAGATTCATTATTTATTAAAACATAATAGACCTATAAATATGATAAAAATGTTATTATTATTTTTCAGGAGATTATTGTCACGAACCATCTCAGGATGACCCTGAACTGATCACCTGATCCGGCCCCCGACATGGCCCGAGCGGTGTTCCCGATCCCCATGGGCTAGAAACTAGTGTCGGGCATCAAAACTAAACAAGTGGGATCGATTTTTTCCATTAAATGAAAGAAATATAAATAAACAAAAACAAAAATATTTAAACAAAATCTAGAAGGAATGAGAAAAAAAGGTCGTGCATAACTCCATGTGACCCTATGGGTATCCACCGACCTCAAACCAACATCGCCCTAGGGCGACTGAATCCAAGAAAGGCGTAAAAAATTAAGTTAAAAAAACAAAGGTAAAACTATAGGCGTGTGTATCAAAACTCAAGGGAATGTAAAACCTTCACGATATATTTCCCTTCATATTTTAATATAAGTTATTTTCCAACGAGGAAGATTTATCATTTCTAAAGAAAGAGGGATACTAAAGAAGAAGACATTTTAAAAACCTATTTTCACAAACATTTCAAGATCACTTTTATCAACTTTAATAAAGAGATGAATCATACACGAAGGCAAAAGAAATAATCAGACAAGTGAAATGGAAACTAACAAGCATGAGAAATCCACCAAACAAAGCAACTCAATCATCTGCCGCAGATAACTAAATGATAATATACATGGGAAAACCTAGGACATCATGAATATTCTAGAACGTAACATACATGTGACTCATCTAGAAGGCATGCCTACTCTAAATGACTTCATAACTCTCAAATGCTCAATATCATCCTACCCGGCCTAACTGAGGGGCCCAATCCCCTAGTAGAGTATAATCCATACTATGGGCCACTATCCAGTGCGTAGTCTAAACTAGTGCAGCAATCATTCACTGAAAATTCCCTCTAAATTCTAGGTTCCCTTGTTCAGATGAAAAAGAGGTGAGACAACAATGCCTAACATGTCATCAATCACAAGTATATTCCTCACACACAGTCAACACACACAACAAAGTCGCTGCTGAGTCACCCCAGGGAATAGATCCCTCACATTTCAACCATTTGATCACAGAAAAGTCCTACCCAATAGACCTTCTATAACATAAAACTTGTCCATAGTAGGAGGATAACATCCAAGTAGATTTTTCTTAAGATCACTATTTTTACAAAAGTACCAACCAAGCCTCAAATAATTTTCACATGCCAAACCATTTCATAAGGATTCACAAGCACGCCACTTTGAAAACTATAAATAAAATTTGAAACCAATTTATGAAACCCAAACAATCATTTTAAATCTAAATCACACAAACTAAGGCCAAAGGGGAATTTCATCAAGAAATTGATGTGAAAAAACAATCAAACCACTTACTGGAACACAGTACAACAAATAGGCCACTCCAATTCAAAATAGAAACTTTTATTAAGAGTCCTATATTATTAATTAATTTTAAAACTAGGTGTGAAATGCAAAAAATAAATGATTCATAAATTTAAAGGTTAATGCATATAGATCCTATCCCATAGAAGGAATAAGACTAAGCCGAGATGCTTTGGCTCCTGAAGCTTTTGATGAAAATTTCTCACACTAGCACACACATACATTCTCATAAATAAACATATATATCCTTAATACATTGAAAACATTCTCCATTCCATGATGGAATATGTTCAATGAAGATATATATATATATATATAAACACATACGAACATGCATATGTGTGTGTGCACACCACCAAAGGGCCACCAAATCTTTATTTAATTGAGGTAGAGAAAACAACATTATTTTGAAAGCAACGGATCATTCAATAAATCAAGATCTAAAGAAATACAATTTTAAAGTGAGAAATTTCAAATAGACGTTTATGTTTTCAACCCCAAAAATACATTTACCAAACACACTTCAAAATCCATTTTCCATTAACATACATCTTTCAATTTCAACAACACAAAAAACCATTTTTTAAATTCATTTACCAATAATTTATCATTTCATGGAACCTCTTTGAAATTATAAGAAATAAATATTAAATTCATTCATTTTTATGGGGAAATACTACTTTTAAAACCCACATACATATACATGTTCACTCAAAAATCCATTCAATATCACATTCATAATTTCTAAATAACATTTAAAGATGAAAAAAAAATTCAATAGGCCGAAATGATATATTCCCCTTATAAAACACATTATCAATTCATTCACACCTCAAGTACCTTTGAAAATACATTTCCCTCCATTTTCATAATCATAAAAACACTTATAAGGAATACTTTAGCAAGGAACACTTGAAAACATAACCATATGCTTTAGAAAATCCTTTTTTACCATATACTCATGTTAAAACACTTTTGGAAAATAATACGCACCACATAAAACATCTAATTTCACTACTAAAATCCAAATAATATTTAGCCAAACAAATTTGGTAAAAACAGACAAAGAAATACTAAAAAACAACATCAAGATCTATTTTTAGCAATTTCTACTATCCCAAAACACCAACACACCCCAAGATAATTAATATATACCTCAAATCAATTTAGGAACGTAATTCAGACCGTGCGAAACCAAGGAAGAGGATTTAAAACTCACCTCAGAAAGCGACGACCAACCGAGACAAGACGAACCACTCCTCCTTCGTCAGTGGTTTCCATAACACCAACCCAAGGGTCCCAAGTGACCATTCGAACAACCCTGGAACAAAATAAAAACAATCCGAACATAACTCAATCGATTAGGATTCGACCAAAAATGAGAACCCCTAAAGAACATTCAAAAAAATAGACTAATACCTATCAGTGGGAGAATAGGGGTTGTCAGCCACACCACGAGGAGGGATAGATGTCAGAGGTGTCGTGTGCCGATGACGAGTCCGGTTGGGGAGGTTGATTCCACTGAAGGAGGTGCCAAAAAATGGAGTTCGACCGAATCTATGTGATGGAGGGGGTTATCATAGGATGGGGTCATGTCGGTAGGTATGGGCACCGCCGAACGAGGCCACACAGAGAGGAGGTCCCGCAGGAAGGACAACCATCAGCGTGGGGGCGGGTTGTGCAGAAGTGGGGGGTCAAACTAGGATGGGGTCGTATGAGGAAAGGGGAAAATCAGGGGGGATGGTTTCTTGACACATTTAAAATGGGGGGTATTAGGGTTTTGATTATTTTTTTAAAGTACTAATTTTACTAAATTAATAATATTATTATTAATAAAATATTTGATAATAAAAAATAATATTACTACTAATAACAATAACAACCAAAATAATAATAATAATATTATTAAAACTATAATAATATTATTATTTTATGATTAAACATTCTTTCATCAAACCTTATTTTATTAAATTTTTATTTTATTTCATTTCAATTCGCTTTTCCATTAATTAGTTTTTTTACTTATTTTGGATGTTCGGCAATCGCACGGATCGCGTGCCGTCAAGTGCATGGTTGAGGATGTTGCATTCGAACTCTGCCACCTGACACGAATCACCCCAAAAGTCAAACAACATGTTGTCACACACTTTTATAAGTCGTGTTGAAGTCACATGTCCAACTCGGTAGGGGTGTGACATTTCTCCCCAAAACAGACACTTTCTGCCCCCAGAAAGTCATCAAGTCAAAAGATATTTGAAACCTAAGCATGTGACCGAATAGATCCAAAAGAAATATCATGATCCTCAGGATGACAATTAACTCCTTATGTCACCGATGACCGGTTAAGAAGAAACCATGACATAAAACAAGGGGAGAACACGGGAGGGTTCTCCCCACCACAAGAACTCTACTATCATAGAAACCTTAAAACTCATGCACACCAACCCGAGTAGGGGTTAACATAGGAACTCACAACCTGAACTTACTGACATCTTCACATGAGTTGAGCAGGACCACTGAGACATAAACGGAACAACAATATAAGACCACCCGACATATTGGGGAACCAAAACAATGAACTCCCAATAACAACCCAACTGGAACTAATAATTCCCCAAACCAATTTTAAACTCCCAACAAATCCAAATACCTTAGTACGAGAGAGAAAAAGCATCCAATAAAACCCATAACTCTCGGCATAAGACAAAAACCCTCAATAATCACATCATCAAATGATCACTAATGAAATCAAGACCAACCCACACAAAATCCAAATACAGTAAAAAAAACAAACAACTCTAAATGCCACATTCAGAAGAACGTGAAAACTATGATCATGAAAGAATAAGTTCATCACACTATTACCATGAAATATGAACTTGCAGTAATGAGAAAACAAAAACAAGGAAACCCTAAATGTATCTATTTCAAGACAAAAGATTAGAACCATGTGAAGGTCTCACATTCCTCTGATGCATTGACTATGTGCGAGCTTCACCCTAAGACCTGGGGATGGGTTCCTGATGGCTGAAGCATCTTATGATTCATAGTCAGTCACGATCATCCCCTTATCAGGACTCCTTCTTCAAACAACACTTCTTACAGAACATTCTCCGGTAACCCAAATGGCCACAACAACAGCAACGATGTGTAGGGATCTGATAAGGCATCATGGAATGCCTGAATCAGACATATCAATGATATATTAAATATTAGTATGATAAACTAGAAGTCGACACCGACAAAAGAATGTTCTTCAGAGGTAGGTTCCTCTCGTACACCCTGCTCACAAAATAGAGAACCCTTACAGATAAATAGAGAAGCCAGATTTTCCAAGAAACTTCGATCTAGATGTTGACTCCTTAAAATGTCTGACACAACCCTTAACCAACCACTGGCCTTGTTATCTATGGACGAGCTCTCACTTATATTCAATTTCACCTCCTCAGGAATGATCCATTTGATGTAGAAGGACATTAACACCCCCACATCATCCAAACTCCATGTATGATAAGACATCCACCACCATTGGTCCAAGGGTGGACCATCCACAAAACTGAAGACAATATTAACTCTAACAAACTTGGGAGTCCTCAACCACCCGAATACATGCTCTACTCCACTTAAAACCACTTCGCTACACCTAAAGATCCCTGAATGCCTTGAAAAACAAGTAACACTTGTTAGAATCCAGAATTCGGCACACTCACTTACATATTTTGAGGAAAATTATGGGGGCATATTTAGAAAACATGAAAAAACAAATTGATACTTGCATCAGGAAAAAAATCACCCAAAAGAAACACCCTGAGCCAAGACAACCAGCCCAGAATCCTGAAAAATATTTAACACAACCAAAAGCAACACCACATTCCAAGGTTAACAGACTCATAAATCAAACATACAAAAATAATGGTAAAATTAACTTTTCAAAATACCAAAATCCACTTTTCAAGAAAACCCAAGTCCCAAAATAATTTTTTCTTCATTCAAGTCCAATTTAGAATAATCAATCCAACCTTAACTTCCAAAAACCCAACCCATGGAATCCTATTAACCATTGAATAATCCTTCTCCCTTTCAACTCAAATCACCTGTACATATGTGTTAATGTGAACTTCACATATCTACCCACACATATGTGGATGATCATAAGGAATAACAAGGGTGTTACATTCCATTCCATTACCAAATCCAAACATAAGCCAAAAAATTCCAAATAAAATACAATTAATCTTTAATAACCCACTTAAAAAATTTCAAAACAACATGAAAGAGAACCCATTTTTAGTAGAATTGAAACCATTTGAGAAAGATCCCTTTCAATTCAAAACCACCTAAATATCCAAAAACACTTTAAAACCAACCAAATTCAAGAAAAATCACAACCAAAAATGGAAAATATGAATGAGGAACTAGTTCTTATGACCAACCCAGTGACATGGTAGTGAGCTACGCAACAAGTAAGACATAACACTAGTGGACCTTGAATCGAGCACCTGGGATCTACATGGGTCACCACTCCATGTGGGGTCACAATGTGACACCGAGTAACCTCTATTGACATCCCTCAATCCATAAGAAAAACAAAAGACTCAAAACCCATATTACCCCTGGCAGCTCAGGTCTTGTCACGAGCAGTGGTGATCAGGAACCGACCCTTAACCTACCTCCTAAGGTCTGACGGTCTTAAACATCATCTACCAGACAACCCAAATAATAAGAACCTCCATCTGATACCATTTCGTCATGAACCAACCCGGTTTGACCCAGAACTGATCACTTGAGCGAGACCACGACATGGCCCGAGGGGTGTTACAGATCCCTATGGGATGGAAACTAGTGCCAGGCATCAGAACCAATCAAGTTATAATGATTTAGCCCTTAAATGAAAGACAATTAATAAGAAAAAATCTAAACAATGGAAATGATAAATTGGAGCAACAAGAAAACAATGTTTTACATACCCCCATGTGACCCTATGGGTCACCACCAACCTCAGACCAATGTCGTCCTAGGGGGACTGAATCCATGCAAGGCATGATAACCGAAGATAAAAAACAATGATAAAATTATAGGCATGAGTATTAAAACTTAGTAGGCATGCCTGAATAATCTATTATCATTTTAATTTTCATTAATTAAAATATCAATCTATTTCACATTATAAATACAATGTATTGAACTAGGTCTTTACACATTTTATTTTTAAAAATAAATCACGATCCATTTCCCTTCATATTTTAAACATAGTTCTTTTCCAAGGAGGAATCTTTATCATTTTTAAATAAAGCGAGATAGTGAAGTGTATAATATTTTAAAAAACTTTTTCCGCAAACTTTTAAAGATTAATTTTATACACTTTAACAAATTGATGCATCATACATGAAAGAAAAAGCAATAATCACACAAGGTCAATGCAAAATGACAAGCAAGAGAAATCACCCAAAAAAAGAACCTCAATCATCCTCCACAGATTACTAAATGCCAATATACATGAGAAACCCTAAGAGATCATGGATAGTATAGAATGTACTATACATGTGACTCATCCTGAAGGCATACCTACTCTTCATGATGTCATAAATTCCAAACGCTTAGTATC
Source organism: Viscum album (assembly GCA_963277665.1). Taxonomy (NCBI): domain Eukaryota; kingdom Viridiplantae; phylum Streptophyta; class Magnoliopsida; order Santalales; family Viscaceae; genus Viscum; species Viscum album. The sequence goes on along the minus strand of OY728142.1, from coordinate 370,363,950 downwards.
TCCCTACCTGGCCTATCATAACCGATGGGCCCAATCCCCTAGCAGAGTATAATCAATATTAAGGGCCACTATCTAGTGCATATTCTAAACTAGTGCAAAAATATTTTACTAAAAATTGGGACGCTATGCTAGGATCCAATGTTTAGACAAAAAGGGGGTGAGCCAAAAATGTCAAACAAGTAAGCAGTCACAAGTACATTCCTCACACACAGTCAACACACACAAAAAAGTCACCCCCAGTCACCCTAAGGAATATGCCCCTTGCCTTTAAACCATTTGATCATAGGAAAGTTCTACTCGACAGACCTTCTATAACATATTACTCAACCAAAAAAAGGGGACCACATCTAAGGAATATTTTCTTAATATCACTATATTTACAAAACTACCAACTGGGACACACATAATTTTTTCATGCCAACCCCTTTCTTAAGGATTCACATGCACGCCACTTTGAAAACATAAATACACTTTGAAACCCATTTTAGAAACCCAAATCCGCATTTTAAATCTAAAACAAATTCACTAATGATAAAGTGGCATTTTATTAGGTAATTAATGTGAATAAACAATCAAACAACTTACTGTAACACATTTTAAGAAATAAACCACTCTAATTCAAAATATGAAAATTTACTAAAAATTCTAAATTAATAATTATTATAAAAACTAGGTGTGAAAATTAAAAAATATATCATTCTTAAAATTAATGGTTAACGCAGAGAGATCCGGCATCATAGATGTAATAGGACCAAGCCAAGATACTTCGGCTCTTGAAGCTTTCGACAAAAAATTCTCACCCTATCACACACATACATTCTCTTACATATACATATATACACTTAATTTGTTGAACATATTCCCCGTTCCATGGGGGAATATGTGGAAGGATGATATATATATATATATAAACACATACGTACCTTTGTATGTGAGTGCGTGCACCACCAATGAGCCACCCAAGTATTAATTAATTAACCTAGTTGAACCTACATTATTTAGAAACCAACAGCCAATACAAGAAATCAATATTTAAAGAAACAATGTTTTAAAGTGACCAGTTTCAAATAGACTTTTACATTTTTCACACCAAAAATACATTTACCAAACACACTTAAAAAGCCATTTTCCAAAAACAAACTGCTTTCAATTTCACAAACACAAAAAACAATTTTTCAAATGAACTTACTATTAATTAATGAATTAATGAATCATCTGTGAAATAATCACAAGGACATGGTAAATTAAAACATTTTAATAGGGAAATTTCCCTTTTAAAACCCACACACAAATCCACATTCACTCAAAGAGACATTCCATATAACTTTCCTAATTTCCAAATAACATTTAAAGATGAAAAAAAAGTCAACGTGCCTAAATGATAGATTTCCATTGTAAAAACCCACTATCAATGCATTCACACCTCAAGTTCCTTTAAAAAAAATTTCTCACCTTTGAAAAAATCATAAAAACACTTATATGGAATAATTTTACAGGGCACACATGAAAACATTACAATATGATTTAGAAAATCCTTTTTCACCATATACTAATGTCAAAAAACTTCTGAAAAAAACTATGCACCACATAAAACTTCTAATTTCACTATTAAAATAAAAATAACATTATCCATACAAAATTGGTTAAAAAAACATAGAAAAACTAAAAAAACAACCTCAAAATCTATTTTTATTAATTTATACTATCTCAAAACACCAACACCCCGCAAATATGAATAATATGTACCTCCAAAAAAACTATAGGAACATAATTTCGACCTTGAAAAGCCAAGAAAGATTATTTAAAACTAATCTCGGATAGCAGCGACCAACCAAGATAAGCTGAACCACTCCTCCTTCGGTGGCAGTTGCTGGAACATGAACCCATGTGTCGCATGAAACCATTTTCACATCCCTGGAACAAAAGAAAAATGAACTGAACATAACTCAATCTCTTAGGATTTGGAAAAAAATGAGAACCTCCAAAGAAGAATTGCAAAATCTGTCTAATTAATGCACGTAGAAGAAGAGGGGAGGTCAAACACACTGTGAGGAGGGATGACTGGTAGATGTGTCGTGCACCGAAGTGGAGTCCGTCCAGGGAGGTCATTGTAGTGAGGGAGTCACCGGAAAAGGGAGTTCGACCGAAGCTACGCACTAGAGAGGGGTGTCATCAGATGGGGTCACTTCAGTAAGGAAGGGTGCCACCAGATGAGGCTGCACCTGAGAGGAAGTACGACCAGATGGAGAGCAACTAGTGTGGGAGGCGAGTCGTGTAGAGGAGGGGGGTCAAACCAGGAGGGGTTTGTGCAAGGAAATGGGAAAGAAGGGGGGATGACATCGCTCTAAACTGGGAAAATGGGGGGTATTAGGGTTTTTTTAACGTACTAATTTAAATAAATTAATAAGAAATTTTTAAAAAAACAATAATAGTACTACTAATAATAATAACCAAATTAATAATATTATTATTATCAAAACAATAATAATATTATTATTATATGCCTAAACATTCTTTCATCAGACACTATTTTATTAAATTTTTATTTTACATCATTGCATTTAGCTTGTCCTTTAATTAATTTATTTTCTTATTTTGGATGTTGGGAAATTGCATGGCTTGAATGTCTTCAAGGGTGCGGTTTAGCATGCTGAACTCGAACCATGCCACCCTACACTAACCACCAACAAAGTCAAACAACCTATTTTCAAATAGTTTTATAAGTCACGCATAAAACTCCGTCAAGGTGTGATAATTTTGATAATATAATATAAGCCCAATAATAAGACCCTTCGTGACAAAACATCCTTTATTTCAACATATTAGTTAACTACTAAAATAATAAAAATAATGAACTATTATTAACAAAATGTTGAAAAGATGTAATAAATTATCACTTGAGATATTTTATGAATTAATATGCTTTTTTAAATTAATAAAATTATTATAAACATTATATTATATATTAAAGAATATTCAACTAAAAGAATGTATAGAGTGAATTATTTTTTCTCAATTGACATCCCATTAGGGCTTATTAGTTATTATTCACCGATTTACTTTTATGTGGTGTATTTGATGCCCATTTGACATGTAATATCATGAATAATTCATTTTTAAATGTATTCTATGTTTCAATTATTATTTTCTCAACCAAGGGGATATGAAATGAAAATTAATGAATGTGAGAAGTAATTGTTCCATCTCACTTTTTTTTATTGATACCATTTTGTAGAAAAAATAAAATATTTTTTAATATTTTTTATTATTAATTAAATATGTATTAAATTTCAATAATATTGAGTGATTTTAATTATTACTTATTAAACCATATAAAATTTTATCATATGGTATTTAATATCAATTTTACATGATTAACTAGGTAGATATTGACAAACATGTATCTTTTAGTCTATACGGATTTTTGGATAAGGAAAATTTATTATGAATTAAAATGATTATCTTATATACGAGTAATTTTTTGAAAATGAAATACATGGTTCGATGAATAATTAATGTAATCCCCTCAATGAATATGAAGTATCATGAAATGAAATAATTGAGATAAACATTATGCATTTTTAAATAGTTTGTTTTGAACAGTCTTATGGAAGGTCATGATATTAGTATGCTAAAAGTTATTTTGAATGTTCTTAATGATATTGATATCAGGTCCCTATAAAATATAAAATCAAATAATTAATCATTATATTTTTTCAGATTCAATTTTCAAAATCCATCAGTTAGTTTCTATGAAATTTTATATGGATTCATTTCATTCTCATTTTATTGATAAAATAGAATATGATTTTAGTTATTTCACTTCCCATATTCATATTTCCTTATATTAACATTATAGTAATTTTATTTGAATGGTATGTGTGTTTAGATATATTTACATCCAAATTTATTATTCTAATTATTTATTATAGATTAATGTGTACATTACCCTTATGAAGAGTTTGATCTCAACCTTAAAAGATTTTAATTTCCCAAATCTCCATGAAGATAACTATGAACAGTATTAATGGATACTATAGAGTGAATAATGATAGTCTTGGAAGATATTATTTATTTATTTTTTCATTAAAATGTAATTTTAGTCATATGTATGTATCTATTTTATCAAGACTATTAAACTATTCAATAAATTAATATATGTTTTCATGTTTCTTATGCAAATGTAATTGTATCTTGAACTAGTTAATAGATGTTTTGGTTGGGGATTCTACACCTAAATCATAGGATCTTCAGTAGAATCAATTTAAAATATATTTTGGAAAACAAATATACATTAACAAAAAAAAATTACACATTGAAGAATATTATATAATAACCTACTAATGTTTTTTACGGTACATATTGGGGTTTTCTTAAAAGAAATATATCCCTTTATGTAGATTAAAATGTGGATGTGGTTTTGGAAAATAGGTACCTATGGGTAATAACACCAAAAAGGTGTCTTATTCTTCACTCGACTATCACCTAGTACTCGATTCTATCCCTTATTTCACATATGTATTTACACTTCCTTTGGATATACATATGATAATTAAAAAATTTTACACAACATTATAATGTATTGGATGAAAATTAAATTCTCATTGAAACCATGTATATGATTGTGATATTATCTATGCATAAATATTCCAATTTATATTATGGGTTAAAATATATTTCGAATTTTAAAATGTTTATAAAATTTTTAGATAATCAAATATATGCCAATATTTATAAATGTATCTTAGAAATAATATGGCCATCAAAACTTATATCCACTTTATCGATTTAACATCAAATAAAAACAATAAAAATGGTACTAAAATGGATAAAATTATGCCTACATTAGTAAAAAATAAATAAATAATGAAAATTAATATTTTTTAATAGAGAAACATGTTCCATAGTGAGATTATTCAGTGTTTCATAACATTTTATGAAAAAATACCTTGTAATTTAGTGGGACCACTAATCGAGTGGTATCCAAATAGTGGATTAACAGTTTTGAGAAGATATTTATATCTTTAGGATGAAATGAAAATAGAAAGGATAAAATTTTAGTGTATGGGTTTAATAGAGATGTTTATTAATACATATAGTTTTTCCAACATACTAAGGGTGGGAGAAAATATAGATCTAATGTAATTGAAAACATTAAAGGATACTTTCTTCGACCAATACTTCCCTTATGTGCAAAAACTAAATTGAACAAAATGTGCATGATCTTAATGAAAATGAAATATTAATGGATTGGGGAGTATGATACTAAATTTACAAGGTTAACATGGTATTCAATAGATTATATATGTAACATATAGTTAATTTATGAACACTAAAATGGATGGAATAAGAAAAAAAATTCAAGGGCGCTGGTCTATGAAACATTTAAATCTTATGATGAATTCATATTTTTTCTATAGGCAAGAGAAAAAACATATAAAATATTGGTTTCAATGGGAACCAATATAGAAGATTAAAAGGGAAGATAAGAAATTGTATATGGGTAATAATAGAATGTTGTATTTTTCCTCTTATTAAATGTGTTTGACAAAACGCCCAAGTACATTCCTGAAAGAAATGGGAGCTTCCAATATGTATGGGAAAACATGCAACCGCGATCATGATTTCATAGAAATAATGAATATTCATGTGTGAAATTATCATTCTATAATTATATGAAGAAGGAGGAAATGTAATTCCAGAACTGTGAGGGGAATATAGTTCAAAATAATCTCTAAGGGATTAAGGGAAAGATTCATCTATTGAAACAACTAATGTGGAATGATTTGAATATATATATATATATATAAATCCATAAGATATGAAATAACAGTTTTTTATTTATTATATTCTCATCATATGAATTATAAAATATATAATAATTCAACTAAAATACTATTTTATTATGGATTTTAGTGTTTATGTTGAATGGTACTGATGACGCATAAAAATGATTCAATTTGAATGTTGATATTCTTGGATAACACAAGGATGAGGCATATATTACACATATTATGATCCTAATGGTGATATATTTATGTTTTTATAATGATATGATTTATATGGATAATGCAAATTCGATAATAAAATCTACCATGGAACTGATTTTTATTATGTTCATTTTCATGATTTAGTGACATTCATTCTAATGTTACCAATCCTAATATTTCGGACGGTCATAAGGTTAACCATTTATGAAATGTCATATGTTTAACATTAGATTATAATTTAATGATTAATTTATTACATCATAATGTAAATATTTAGGAATATTGGAAATCTCATACTAACTATTCTGTAATAATCACAATTGGAGATCAATGGAAGGACATAAATAACATTATTCTTTAATGAATATTTTATTAAAGATTCATAGTCATTTACTATAGTAAGAGATTAATTTGGAATTTATAAATGAAAAAACAATATATGACACTGTTCTTTTAAAATTTAATGAAATCTTGTAAGTGTAGATTTGAGATAAATTTCATCAACATTGGTAAAATGATCATAATTTAAAATGATATCCTATTACCATTATTTATTATGATATAATGATTTTTTTTTCCTTCTGTTTGGTTTATGGTTTCATGGTCTATAACCTTATATAAGCCATAAAAAATCTTTTAATTAATAATTTGTACCACACACTATGTGTATTTTGGTTTTAGATTACTCTTCCATATAAATTGTTTCATTTCACACATATATTGTCATACTCAAAAACCAAGGTATATGATTATTCAGATGAGATTTATTCATCCATGTCACCCTTATTAATATTATATGTTATTAACCATTTTATAATTTTTTTAACAGTGTTATTTTCAAATATCAAAACTGTAATTGCTGAGATCAAGATTAAATTATGAGGATGCAATTTGTTAAGGGTGGAGAGAATGTAAAACCACAAAAATATAAAGGAAAAATGTTTTATTTAATAATTTATGTGAAGCACCACATTGTGTTTATCTTTATTTATGAAAACAACTCTTTTCCTAAATTGTTACACGAGACACTAATTTTATATTGTGTTATATAAATCATTAATTTTGATTCAAAGCATTCATTATAAATGATGTTGAGTTTCACCGAGGAATAATATATTAATAATTATTTCATAGTAATTATAATTACTGTTATGAATACAATTAATTTAATTGTTAACAACTATAGTATATACACATATATTTTTTATATATTTATTATAAATACTTATAAAAATATTAAAAAAAATTAAAGACATGTGCATTTTCATAAAAGATGGTTTAGTCAATCTTTTCACACATAATTTAAAAATATATGTTAACACTTAAAAATAATCAAAATAAAAATCAATTATTAAATAAAAATACCAATATTAGCTAATGGTGATTTATTAGGTTTTTTCTAAAATGATTTTTTTTATTTATAGAGAAATTTAATGAATTTTAATTTATAAATTCTTTTTATTTTTAAAAATTAATTAATAAATTATATTATTAATTTTTATTAAATTAAAATAAGATCAACAAAATATGAATTAATAAAATATAATAAATTAGAATAAATGTTATATTTAATTTAAATGTAATAAAATTGTATACATGGGAACATTTTCTCTTTAAACCCCTATTTTTCCTCGCATATATACGATTAAACTTAATTTACCTTTTTCCACATCTTAGAGTAATATTTTAAAAATGAATGATTAATTTTTAAATATCATAATTTCAATATATATCATGGTATAAATAATTTTTTTCCATATTTAATAGAGAAAATATTTAAAATGAATTATAATTTTTAAGGTAAAAATGTGTTTATATATTTGTTAAAAAGAAAATATAAGCTGTAAAATGAAATTAACATTTTGAATGTATCCATTGGATGGACATATTTAGACCATTTATTCTTTTTAATCAATTTTAAGTGTTTTTTGGACATATTTCCATGAATGTATCGAATATAATATATTTGGTATAAGAAGAGAAAAAAATGAATCATCGTTTTTTAATATATATAGTGTTTTTTCTTAAGAAATAAACATCATTGGTTAGTTTATATATATTATTTTTGAATATAAATGAGTTTTTTACACGGGAAATTTATATTTAATTTTTTGATATAAATATGTCAAATAAAATGATTATGAAATGCCAATAAGGTAATTATTTTGATAGTAATTAACTAAAATATGTGATACTATTAATATTAAATGTGAATTAAAGTAAATGAATTATTATCTTAAATTAATGATGTTTTATTAAACTATTAAAAATTATTTTCAATAATATCATCTTCATAAGGTATTTTAAATGTTATTAAATATAAAATATTGCCAGTTTATGATAGAAATGATAATTTATAAGAAACATATTAACCCCTATATTGTAAATAAATTATTAGAATTGTTTAGATTAATATAGTGTTTTTCGATTGTAATGCACTTCTGTTAAAATATATTTCTTGTAATAATATTACTTTTATTTTATAAATTTGATATCATATTTATAAAAAGTGGTCCTGAATTTTCTATTATGTATCACTTTAATTTATACATAATTGATAACTTACCTAGGATAGATAAGTATTTACCATATTGATAAACCAAAATTGTAAAAATAATGATACGTATAAGTTTTGGAAAAAAATATTTAAAAATTTGTTTTTTTCTTATGTAGTTCTGACTCGACCATATAATACCTCCCCAACATTAATTATAAATTTTGGTTTATCTTTATGTATTATTGAAATCCAAATAATGAATACATTGGTGTATTTCCAAGAATGTTGTAACATCAAAAAATTCAAAAAAGAATATTATTTATTTGATAACATATGTTAAATGAAATACGAAGTAATATTTAATTACAAACAATACTACTTTTAATATGGTTTACATTAAAAAATTCCACACTTTGAAATAATGTGTTACACGCTAGGCTGTGATTTATCGAACAAAAATATATTATTATTATTATTATTTAATATGATAGTTTTTCCTAGAATTTGGAATGTTGGAAATGAATACGATTAAATTAATTATTAAAAAATATAGATATTTAAAATTTATATTACATATATATTTAGTAAAAAAAGAAAAATAATTTAAAAGAAAAGCTAATGTTTTGAAAAAACAATTATATCTGAAAGACGGTCTAATAGATCATTGTACACGTACTATAAAATTAAATTTCAAATAATTTATGAAAACATTATATATAATAATTAATCCAAAATATTATATTTTAATATCAAAATTATATTTGGGTGAATTTTTGGAATGATTTTGAAATTTTTTTCTCTATGAAGAATAGTAAAAAATAATGGAAATTAATTTATAACTATCTTCATTCATATCATTTTATAATGTTAAGCTATAAATTGAATCTATTTTAATGCCAAAATAGTGATATTAAAAAATATATTATTACAAATTATGTAAATTAAATATTTTACATATTAAATTTTGATATTAATATTGGCTAATACATTAAATATTTTACCTTTAAACACCCAATTTATCATTTCATCTACATGATAAATTTTAATTTTTAATAACCCAAATATGTGAGTTGAATGTGATAAAATGGTTTTATATTTAAAATCAGGATTATTTTAATAATTTATCTGGATCAATTTAATTTTTGACCACAATTATTAGTGAAAACTGTGGAAATAAATCATTTTGAATAATGTAAAAAACAAGTTTACATAGTGGTTAAACAAAGAATATAATGTGTAAAATGACTTCCCAACATTTAAAAAACCAAATTTTATCAACTTATTTAATAGCATAAAATAATACAATTTATTTTGATGAGATATTGGAATACTATTAATTGATATTAACCTATATTATATGTTAATTAATGAATTATGTTAAAAAAACAAATTTCATTACCATTAATATATATAATTTTTATTATTTGTATAGAAATATCATTATTAGGATAATAAATACTATTTGGAAATATAATTTTTTGTCATCAAAATAATTCATCATTATTTTTTATAGATGAATTTATTATATTAAAGGATTAAAAAATGACAATGAATAAATTATTCTGTTAATAATTTAACTAAAATAAATGATACTATAAATACTAAAAATAATGATAATGTATTGAATAAATTTAATAAATTAATTAGTTATATGAATATATCATGTTACATATGTTATAACTAAATAATTTAAAATTAAATCATTTTTTTGATACATTTAAATTTAAATTAATTAAATAGTTTTATAATGGTAATTAAATGAACTTTATTACAAATTACATTTTATTAAATAATTTGATATTATAAAAAATATTTTATATTACAAATTATTTTTCAATATTAAAAAATATATAATATGGTCTTTTAATTGACCAATTTATCATTTATAGGGAACAAATATCCAAATAAATTTTAAAAACCTTATTAGCAAGGTTGGGGTTAAAGATGTGTTTTTGTGTGTTATATAAGGATTTCTAAAATTTAATTCTCAAAAAAAAAATTCTTATTTCATAAATTTATATTTAAAATTTTAAAAATAAATTTATAAATTTTTCAATAATTACCAGTTTAATTTAGAATTAATCGATAAATTTCACATGTTAAATACATAGTCACAAAAATAAAAACCTAAATGGTAAAATTTTTGAAAATAGATTTGTTCTGAATGAAAATTACAAAAAAAATATTTCTTTTTATTTTTTTTGAGGTTTTTATAGACTATTAAAACACTACACTAAAATATTATAAAATTTTGGAGCCACATAATGTAAGGGACACCACCAAATATGGATACATATCAGTATTAACAATAATGACACTAATCTTTAACTATAATAGGGCAATCACCCTATGCCATATTCACAGATATAAAGCCATTTTTTCACTAAATATTATTCCAAATCACTTCCCATCATCCCTATCATATTAATTGAATCCATAATTTCTTTAATAAATGAATCTTTTTTAAGTTTTAGTTAAAACCTTTGAAGGATTCACAAGAGAGAGACAATATTCTTTTAAACTGTTTTTTATTTTATTTACTTCTCCCACTCCATCAATTTATATTATGAAATTTTTATATAGTAAACTTAATATATTATCCGTGTTATTATTTTTATATTTTATGTTTGTGAAAATCATCATATCAAAATAAAATCAAATTTATTTTGAAATTAAATTTTTTATGCACTTCATACTACTACCTCATGAAATGATGATAATTTTATTTTCATTAAAATATTTTAATCTCATGAATAATGATATTTTTAATGATTATATATGATATATTTGATATATATGATGTTATTATTGTTCTGGAATTATTATATTACACATACCTAATTCTTTACATTTTATTTGGAATACAATAACGTCACTCATGTATATGATAAACTACCACCTCACGAAGCTATGTGACTTTTTGGAACGTTGCATGAAATGTTTCATGGATGAGTAAAATAATAATATTACATATAAATTAAAAATAAATGATACTATAATGATAATAAATATATATATCATTTTCAAATTGTTATTTAAATACTACATGAAAATGGAAGCATTATCCATGTGTATGTATATCCTATTATCTACATAAATTGTGTATTTCATTTATAATAACATATTTTCATGGATTAATATAAATAAATATATAATAAATATATGGTATTTAAAAAAAATGTTTTAAATTTATGACAAGACTTATTCATGATCTACGAATGCGGAACAAAAATCGTCAACTCTAAACAAACTCAAAAGAAAATGTAATTATTACGTAAAACAATTAAACCAATTATATATTATTTATTAATGGTAGATAATTATTTATAAAAAGAATATGATAAGATATTTTGAATATGAGTCTTGTTCTGTTATAAGTTAATAACATTCTTAAAACCATTACAAATGTTTCAAATGAGTATTAAACCAAAATGAAGTGTAAGGGTAGAAATGTTTTCTCAATTTATATTCCAATGAGATTTATTTATAATTATACTTGAATTAAATTTTATATGGTGTGCATACGACACCTTTTAAAAGTAATTTCATGAAATAATAATTATTCATTTTATTTAATTTTTTAACATAAATTACCCCATATAAGGGTATTTTACATGAAAACTACCTACTCGAAAAAGATATTGTACAATCTCACAATTTTTTATTCTTAAATTTCAGTTAATACATTCATATTTTAGTAATTATTTTTAAAGGTAATTGAAATTTAACTTAATTATATATTCTTATATAATTGATATTTTTATTTATGAAACTCTAATTAATTTATTTATACATTGTTTACATTGAATGAAAATTTATTAAATATAGATATAATTTTAAATATATATCTTTTACTCACTAATGATATGCGGTATTGATTCTCTTTATTTAATAGATAGATTACCCAATATAGATGTAATTATTTGTATTTTTATGACATGGGATGGATATCATTTAATATAATCCACACAATGCATCATCAATTTTATGAGATGAATGAATTTTACAAATTATATGTGTTTTTACCCAGTATCATTGATAACTTCTTATGAAATGGAATGATGGTAACGTTACCATGTACCAAAGAAACATGATTTCCAAAAATAAATCCATATGATCGTTAATAATTCATTTGTTTATCATCCAAGGGATTTTCTATTTGGAATTATATATGGATAAATTTGATAATCATTTTTTGATTAAATAGATTTTGTTTTATGGGTTTTTCAATACAATGTTGATTTCATCTTATCTCACTATGATAGAAAGTTTATTTAAATGTATTGTGTGTTTATTTAACTATATTTACTTGTTGATTATTCATATTTATTTAATTTTCATCCACTATAATTAACATATTCTATGAATTTTTACTCACCCTTATTTTTTCCTTTACACGTGTAATAAGGAAGTGGTCGTTGAATGAGTTTTCAAGGATAAAATTTATTATAATATGTTATGTTTTATGTTTTATTTTCGATTACCAATGTAAAATGGCAATCATATATATATTTATTGTTCTCAAATGATTCTAAAATAACTTGTTCATTGGCATTTTATTCCTTTTAAAAATTCCATAGAATTAAATTAAGGCATTTTCTACACGTTTCTAGGGTCTTGTTCATTATATTTTTTATGAAATAAAATATATTAGAAACCGTGGAAACTACATTTAGGATAATATATATTATTTTTCAAACCCCTATGATAGGATTTTAGGATAATAATTTATGAAAATCATAATGATTTTTTAATTTTCAGATTATGTGGTCTTTTATATAAGTTTAACCATATATTGATAATACATATGGGATGGGATGTAAAACAGATATACCAAGGGGTAGTAACTCCAAAAAATTGACTTGTTGGTTGAATCAAGCATTACTTGGTACCCATGAATTGGAATTAATATGGACCTATTATTAATCAACATAGGGATATACTTATGATAAGTCACAATTTCATTACCAACCACTATTATGGGATTGAATGTGAAGATATACCTGATGAAAACTTGTTTATAATGAATATATTAGTTTTGGATACATTTAAAAATTTATCATATTTACATCATAAGAATTGGATTAAAAAATAAGTGACATAATTATAAAATATATTCTATTGTATTTCATTGAATATAAATAGATCCTAAAAGGAACAACCGTATCAATACTCTCTCTTATTATAGTGGTTTTCTGGATGATAAGAAAATATAGATAATATTAAAACTGGTCAATATATAGATATATTAGTGAGGCTAAATCATGTTATTAAAAAACCATTTCCTGGATAGAGAATCCTATTTGACAATGTGATTCTCCAATTCAAAATTTTTTTATACGATAGTGGACCTCATAATAATGTGGTACTACTATTCCAATTATACCTATGAAATCGATTATATATCTAGAGAAGATATTTATGGCCATAAAATATATTTAAAAAGAAAAATGAAAAAATTTCACTATATTTTACCAATTTAAAAGGTAATCAATAATGTCCTTTGATCAAGGATACAAGGGATAAATAGGAAATAAATGTCATATAATTGAATTATTTAAATAAAATACTCATTAAAAAATATTTCCATCATGAGAAACAAACTATGATACATATAATGTTCCATAGATTAAATAATAACGAGTAATATATTGTTGAAATGTATAAATATATTCTTAAGAGGATATATAGGTTTGATACAGATTACATATGAAAAATGGAGTGAATGATTTATCACTTCATTAAAGGACTTGATCCATGTATTTGAGAGAAGTTGTTCCATCAAAATAATTCTTCACATAATAAAATATTTTTTGTGCTATAAAGATACAGAATGAATTATCTAGTACATATAGAATCAATGGTAAGAAATAGATGAAGTGGAAGGTGCCTAAAAAAAGAAAAAATAGAATAAGGGAATGAAGGATTCTCCCACATGTGATAACTGTGTAATGAATGTCCTTGGAAAACACATTAATAGATTGGGATATTTTTTTATGAATGGAAAAAAGTGTCACTAGGAAACATAATTAAAGGGAATATTGAAAAACATATTTTAATAGTATTAACTAAATTTATATGGGTCACTTTTCAAATAATTTTCAATGTATCAAGTGAAAAAACATTACAAATGTTATGGTATCAATGTGAGGTATATAATATTGATTCAATTAATATAGATAGATTAATATTCTTAGGAATTTGGATCAATGAAATATTTGTGAAATGTAATTAATTAATGATATTCTAATTATAAGAATTTTTAAATATATAAGGACTATACTGTTGAACAATTTCTATAATTATTTTAAAAAATGTATTGAATAGAACAAAGAAAATTGATTAAGTGGGCGATTTATCTTCTTGGAATACAAAAGAATGTGAATAGTTAATGTATTCATCATTTTTTAAAAATTGTCGTTTTATAATGAGATAATCATTATAGATATAATAAATGTGTTATTACTCACTACCATGGAACTGCATACTTTTTATTGAAAAAGTGTTTATAATATTATTTATAGAGTCTATAAAAATTTTAGATTTACAATTTAAATCCAATAACCAATGTTTTTATATGGATTAAGAAGGAAATAATGTTTTTGGTAAGTTTTTATTCTAATTAATGTTATTACCACATCATAGAGGAATACAAGATAAAGGCATTCAATTTTTTTTAAATGTGATTATAAAGAGATACATCATGTTTATTTGATAAATTATATGTTCATTTCTCAAATTTAGTGACCTTATATAGTTCAGATCGTGATATTTTTGAAGGAACGCGATGTTAACCATTTTGAAGTAATTTATGTGGATAATTGGACAAAGAATTAATGTTTGATGTATTAAATAAACACCTGATGAAAAATGTACTAGGATGTAAAGTCAAAATCAATCAACTAAAAATAAAAGTGAATATTTTTTTTATAAAAATGTACATCATATGTATATTTCCATATATTCATAGAGAGTGAAATAAATCTTCAACTAAAATAAATGGTCTTTGTGCATAAAATTTCTCAAATTATCATATTTTTTATGATACTTGTGGCCTTTCTCAGATGTATTGTTTTATATATTTCAATCCATTGCCATTCTCAGGAAGATGTTCTATATTTCTCTACCTTTGTATTTGAGTGTTAGTTTTCTCTTCCATGTTCATGTTTTCATTACAAACATATGTTCTCCTACTCGAAATCCTTGTTTAATGTTATTCATATTGACTTCTATACTTCCCTTTATCTCTTAGAAAGGGGAAATATTATTAACAGTTCTTTAATGTGGTTATCCAATTAAATAACATTATAATGTAACATAATCAACTATTGAGGCCTTTTTTATAATGATAAAACCTTATTAATTTAATGATGTGAGATTATGACAACCTGAATGATTTAAAAATATGAAATTTATGTTGACGTGTTATTTTAGAGGAAATACTGATTTAAATGCTCATAAATGAACAAATTAATTTAGCTTCTGTTATAAATAACAATAATTTTCCTTGAAATATTGTATTACATTCAATTAGGAGTTTTATCGAACAACAATATATTATAAATATTACAATTTAGTATGATATTTATCCCATACCCAGAGAAATTATGGATTGAATAGGATAAAATTACTTTTCTAAAAATACAAAAAATATTTCACATGTTTATTAGCTATCTATTTATTAAAAATAAAATATGAATAATTTAAAATAAAATAAAATCTTTCTGAAAATCCATAATTTTCCAATTGATGTTTTAATCACGCCTGGTATACATAATGGAGACTTATATTATAAAACTTTTATAATATTAATATTAGTAAATAAAATTAAATTTCTAATGTTTAAAATCAAAAATATCATAGGGTTATTTTATTAATTTTTCTCAGAAGATTCATTTTATGATGAATAGTGGCGAATAATAAATTTTAATTTATAATTTTCTTTTTGTCTACAAAATATTTAATTTTAATTTTTCATTTGAATTGGTTTTTTCATGAATATAGATCAAATATACTTATACTAATAAAATTTTGGTCTTTTCTTAATATTTAATTTTTATATAAAATCATTGAATTTGTTTGAACATTTTCACTTTAAAAACACAGATTCTTATTTTGTATGTGGGATTATAATTATATTATTAAATAAAAAATATGGATGATGAATTTTATAAATGGATTGAATATTTTTAATAATATTTAAAATTATTAATTAGTAATTTTATATTAGTTTATTAACATTATAATTATTGAATATAATTTAAATTAATTATAGATAATACGGAAAAAACATGTTTACCTCATGGTTAAACATAGAATATAATGTGTTAAATGACCTACCAACCTATACAACTCCCATTGGATGGAATTATTTCATCCAAAAATACCATATTCTTTATTTATGAGTTATTGGGATAGTATTATATGATAGTGATCTATATAATATGCTTTGAACAAATTATACAGAATAATGATTCTTTTACGCCGTTAATATTTATATTTCATTGGGATATAGAATAACAACCTTAAATCAGTTATAAAAAGTACTTTCAAATATGTAATATTTATTTCATCATTATAATTTATCTATAAATTTTTTAAAAGAAGTAGCTACTTAAAATTATTAAGTAACACCTTTACATTAATTATTTTATTAGATATTATTAATTATAAATGGTACTAATTATATTAAACTATAAGTAAATTGATCAATTTATTGTTTTCCAACAAAATTTTTGGTTAACATATCATCATAATTATATTCTTACATAATATGTTCAAATTACATAATATTTTATATATTTTTCAATTTAAATTAAATATATTCTCTCGAAATTAAAATTAATGATACTTTATAAAAAATTATATATTATTATAATGATTATAAACTATTAAAAACAATAAATTATACCAATTGATTTGTAAATGTTAATACATAAGAAATATTATAAATTATTTGAGTTATACAACTTTAATAGTGAACACATGGACCCTTATGTTATAAAAACTCTATTTTCTTGGTTAGGGTACAAGTATTGTTTTTTCAAATTATATCTTCTTTAATTGAAATTTATTAACAGAACTAATGAAAATTTTTATTTATAAAAAAATATATCCTATTTATAATCAGTGGGTATAAAATTTACAATATAATTAACTTTAATTTATATTTCTTTTATAAATAACCTACTGTCTAATATTACATACTTATATAAAATTGTTAAAATTGGGAAATATAGAATTTCAAGTATAACATTTATAAAAATGAAATGCTAATTTTTTGTGTGTTAGTTGTGTTTTTCGTCCATATAAACCCGCTCTTATATTATTTCGAAATAGTAGTGCCTCACAAGTTATGTTAAACCTCCCAATATTTAATAAGTTTGATTATTTAAAAGAATTTCACGTTTCCTCAACTATAAAAGGGAACTCTTAATTCCCCATATTCACTCCACTAAAACCTTTTTTATCTACCAAAATATGAAAAATAACTCATAAACATCTCACCTCTTATCCAAGAAGACTTATTTTTGTGCTAATGATATCATTCTATAGTTTTTTGAAGACCTATAATGTATACCTGAAGGTTAGATAATGTTTTTACAAAAGCGGTTTTGTTTTATTTTCATATCCACCTCATTCAATTTCAATTATATGATAAATATATATTATTCCTACTATATTGCATATACTAATATGTGTTTATGATAAGGTAATGATCTAAAAAGTCTATCATATCCATCAAATGTTTTGTTAAATCATTGTTCATGTTTACGGTTGGTTACCTCCTCACGAACTGATCTCGTTATTTTTCCATTACCACCATTCATGGTAGGGAATAATTAATGATTTTTAATTTATATTTGATATATATGATCATTATTATTTTATTATTTTTATGGTAAATTTTTAATATATATTACTTTATACCTTCCATTATTTGGGAGAACGATAATGTTGCTCGTGTGTACGACAGACTACCTCCAAGAGAAGTGATGCGATTCTTTAATGCTTTGCATGGAATTTATTAATGATAAGTTTAATAATCATATGTGATATAGATGATATAAAATTGATAATATAATGGTAATATATATCTATCTATCTATTAATTTTATTTATTTATTTTAATACGACAAAAAATGAAAATATGTTCATGTATATGAATGACATTCCAAGTCCATGAAAGATGTATATAATTTCATATCACCAAACTTTATTGATTACAATAAATAAATATATAATAAGTATATATGATATGTACAACAAGGTTTAAATTAATTATATTATTATATAATTATTTATGTAAGGTGAATAAAATAATAAGTTAAGTCATACTCGAAAAAAATGTAGTTGTTACTCGAAACTGTGAAAATAATGAGAAATTGTTAATGAAATTTTCGTAAAATGTTATAAAAGAACAATATATGAAATTATTAACATGATTACAGTTCTTGTAAAAGATAGTTAAATTCTTTAACGAATTATATATTATGTTAGATATCTTTTAACAAAAAATAATCATAATGTAAAGTGTTTCGTCTCAAGTTAAAATTTATTGAGACTTATTGGGTATTACGAAACCATTCACTTTTATGTAGATTTTATACTACCCAGTTAAAATTTTATATCATAAATACTTCATTATTCATTATATTATACATTTAATTTGATTATATCATCCAATGGAATGTTAATTGAAATGTTCTAAGTTGTAGAAGATAATATATTAACTCGCATTAATTTTTTCGTATTAAATATATCTTAAAAAATTGACATTTAAGGAATAATTTTCATAGTAAATTGGATTTTTATAAAAAATATATATTATTATTTAATGGAAAAAATAACTTCCTATAATATATTTTGTTTTTACATGTGTTAATTACTTTTAAATATTATTTACAATCTATGTAAATATTTATAAATCATTATACTTTACTCAATATAGATATTTGATAGGGAACATTGGTTAATAATTAAATTGATTACTCAATAAATAAGGAAATATTTTTTCTAGAATGAATATGGGTTTGTACCATTGAAATTTATCCCCTTGATTAATCTTTAGTCTCATAATATGTATTATTTTACCAAAATATATGGATTTTTACTCGGTAAGTTTTAAATATTATTGGGAACAATGTTAATGGTAAAGGTACCATGTTTCATGAAAACATGACATACAATAATTATCTATTTAAATCATTGAGAATTAAGTTATTATTATTATATATCATAATTTTATATAAAATTATCTATGCGATCATTTCATTCTATGTTAATTGATTTAATGTATTGTGTTGTCGGTTTGTTTTCAAGCTATATTTATTCTACATAATGCCACTATGATTGTCATTTTTGTTTAAATGAAATGTTATTTCAGTAATCTATCATGAAATTATGATTATGATTATTGAATAATATTTAATTCTAATATATTTTACCTTTATTGTTTGATTTATCTCAACATTAGTTTATTTCTTTTCCTAGGTTATGAAGAGAAGATCGTTGAATGAGTTTTCATTGAAATAGTTAATTATCATATGTTATGTATTATGTAAACTTTTTCTTCTCAAAATATAAATTAAGATTCATATAGATATATAAAGATATATACCATCTCATTTTATCTATACTTTAGGATTTTATTCTTATTAATCATGGTAATGAAAAAAATTATGGAATAGGTTCTGAGAAATTTGGGTTGAGGTCATTACAAATGCCACTCCTCCTCAACTATAGAAGGACACTCACTCCCCTCACAACTACATGCATATAATGAAATTTGAATCAGAAAAACCCTCCACAAATCACTTTCAAACAAAAATATTCTCATCATAGAAGCCATATATAGGAAAAAAATTGATCGCTTAATTGATATAGTATTATCCTGAGGAGGATACTTGATGGAGAGGTGTTTTTCATCAATAAGAGTCTTCATTTTGTTTTCCTCCCCACCTGATTACATTTTAGTCATAACATTATGATATTTTAAAATTAGTTTATTATATATAAAAATATGTAATTATGTTATGGGTATTACCTAAAACCACACACACATCCACCAAATTGGTTTCAAATCATCATCCGTGTGTACAACTATCTACCAACAAATGACATGATGTAATTAATTTATCCATTTCCATCTCTCTAGGCTGGATATGATGATTGATATAAAGAATTTATATAATAATTATAATTTATTTATTCCTTTTGAGATTCAATATCACATATATATATATATATATATATATATTCATTCCACTCTATATGTTACACTATAATGTCTCCTGTGTGTAACGTAGACTAACACCTCATGAGGAGATTTGATTTTTCTTTCAAGAATGCTTCACATTAATGTTGATAAATATAATATTAATGATTTTATATGATATTAATGAAATAATTATGTTATTAACAAAATAATGTTCAATATTTTATGATAATATTTATCATCTTGTCCCTTTCCATTTCACTAACATAAAGATGTTAACATCATTCGTGTATGTGTGGACTACTACTTCGACAAAGAGATGTGACACTATTTTCATCACCACACCACATGAATGACACGTATAAGTTTATAATATGGTTTTGATGAAATTATTATCTATATATAATGGTAATATATTTCTTATATTCATTCAATTATTATAAATGGATAATAAAAAAAATTATTCATTCGTGTGTACGACATACCATTTTCATGATCATAACATGCTTTATTTTCATGACCATTAATCATGATATATTTAAAATTATAAATTATATATAAATATTATAATTTTTATATTATTATTATTATAGATATTATGAATCAATGTATCATGTTCATCATCTAATTTTTTTAAAAAACATATATGAGAAAATATTGCGTTTATCACCCGAAAAAAATAAAATGGTGGCTTATTATTAATGAACATGTGATAAAATGTATTGATAGATCATATATAATATTATAAGTAAAAATTATGTTATTTCATATATTTGAAACAATCTCAAAACAATTATACAAAATGATAAATAAACAAAACTAATGGATGGAAAGAGGTAAGAGATTTCATCTCAATTTTCATCCAATTGATATATATTTATTATTTTCACCAAGTCACTTTTATTTAGTGTATATACTGCCCATTTTAAATTTAATTTCATTATTCATTAATTATTATTATTATTTTATCTTTCAATTTGAATTTTTTCATCCATGTTTATTTTACAAGAAAATTTCAAAATGGTAAATGTTATTTTGAAATTTCATTTTATATTGTTATTGATGAATATCAATTGAAACAATCAATTTCTTATAATATTTTCTCATTTGACATTAAATTTATATTAAATATCCTTCTTATTGTGTGATATAATTTTTTATTAGAAAAATCATATAAAATTTTCATGTTTTTTTAAATTTAAATTCTATTTGATTAACTGGGGAAATATTTAAAAATCTATTTCATTTACTCTATATAAATACAATTAGGTTAGGTATCCTTGTTTATGAATTAAGTATATATATATATAAGTAATTATTTGGAAATGAAATACATTGGTTTGGGATGAGTTAATATAATTCCCACGATGCATCGATCATCTCACGATATGAAATTCATTATAGAAACCTTATGAATGTGTAACCAATATTTTATAAATGTATTTTGTAAGGACATGAAATTATTTTTATGAAACTTACTTTTAATGGTTCTAACAGTTAATGGATTATGTTCTTTGGAAACTAGTAATATGATAATTAATAATTTACCTCATTAAAAATCAATTTTTATTATCAATGATATTTTCTCTATGACATTACATATGGATTTGTTTTATTATTAGTTATTTTAATCAAATGGAATATTTTTTAGTTATTTATCTTTCCATATTGATTCATCTTGTCGTATCATTAAATTTATGTAATTTAAATTTAAATTTTGTTTAGTTATTTAACTTCCATATTTATTATCCTCATTTATTCATATATGTATCCATTGTACATAACCCTTACTGACCATTTGATCTCACCCATATTGTTGTTGTTTTTCTTAGAAATCCATGTTGTTTACTATAATAGATATGAAAGGAATTTCTAGTAGTAAAAATGTTATTATAAAAAAATATTTTATAAGTTGTGTATTAAAATATAGTTAATTAGTAATGTAAGTATATAGATTACAGGGGATGGTAAGCTATTTATTCTATTATTATAATTTCCCATGTATATTATTGAAATATAATTATTGTAGGAACTTGATAGGGATTAGTGGGGATATGATCACAATAAATTATTCTATAAATCCACATTTATAATGACATGATTTTGTAATATATATCATAATGTATAAATAGTTTGAATTTCATTAATTTGGTATATCATTTTATGTGTTCTGGAAACCCAAACCATTCATCACCAATGTTATGATTTACATAAACTATTTTATAATATGAATCATTTCGGTAGTATACGCATACATTAAATAAACTAGTGATCGAATTTATACATTAATTTTCAAAGAAGAATTAATTATTGTTGTTGAATAGATCCTTATACATCCTATTTAAACCATTTCCATGATTTTAAATATTCTGTGTATGCTTCCATTAAATCGTGAATTAATCTCCTAGAGACTTGATGCACTACTCTATATTCATCATTTGTATATATAGGTGATAGCTTGCCCTAGAGGGAAGATAGATCCCATATTAATTTCAGATGATTCTTCATAGCCTATGAATTCATAAAATAAAAGAATACATTTTGATTTCATTTTTTATTTTTTTTAAATTATATTTGATGGAGTTTGAAGGTGGTGAATTATCTTCTTCGGTGAATGTTCCCATGTATAGTATTTATTCATTTCTTTATGTTACATAGTTTCATATTATATATCATGGAGATCCTTATAAAAATATTTTTTTAATTCCTATTGATTTGATAATAAGTATTAAAAGAAAATAAAACACATTAGTGGTATTTTAGTTGGAATAATATTATGTTTTATGAAATTATACTTGCAAATGAATAAGAAAGAAATAGTTTAATATTGGTTTTTTCATTGCAGAAAAATTAAAATACCATTACAACAAAAATTTTAGTATAAAGGTCATAAAAATTTATCAATAACTATATCACTCAATGTAACAACAAATCCACTATTTGATAATGTATAATGGTCTTATTAAAGGGCATTCATGTATATATAAGTGTAATCACCTCATTATGAGAACATACATTATATTTTAAATGTAAATTTTGAACAATCTAAATTAATTTCATTTTTATTATTACATGACGTAATAGTATTTAATATTACTAATATGTAGATTATATATTCATAAAGTTCCATCTATTTTACCATTACCCGAGATATATAAATTCCTAGATTCTGTTATAAAAAATGTATACATAATGGTTACAACTACTCTATATAAATGTACCCTAAGTGATACCTCTTTTATATGAAATAATTATCTTTGATACCTTTACATAGATTGTGTAAATAAAGGGGACATACCAAATTAAATTTAGACAATGGTTAATGAAGAATCATATAAATATATATTATATTATAACCCCTCTGTAAATCATATTCATGAAGGTGTTACATAGTGTTTTGTTACTCCTTAACCTTCCATGTAAAGATAGTGTAGGATTTTAAAATTACATAAAAAGGATATTAATTTTTTTATAGGTTATGTAAATTAAACTAACCTATAACCATAATTAAATCTCCTTTGAAAATATAGAGGATAATATTTATAAGGTTGTATAATGATTTCATAGATATTACCCTCATGTGAATGATATCACAAAAACGGCTTTATGGTATTTTAGAGGCTCAGAAAATGGTCATTACCATGATACTAGTATGAGGGAGCTCTAGAAATAGAATACCCATAAACAAAGTAGCAGTATAAGTAGTTAGTGGAAGATACCATTACATAGGAATGGGTTTTTACCTAAGGGTGAATAGAATAGATTTAGTTTTAAAAAAAATTTATAAAATTAATGGTTTTAAAATGATTAAAAGGCATTATGAAATGTATTTTGAGATATTTTTATTAACGATATGGATTGAATTTACATCATATTTTTAGGATATTAATTTAATTTTTAGGATACAATTAATTAATAAAATAAAAAAAATTAATACATTAAATACTTTTTAACAAATTATATTACTATTCTTGTGATCTATAAACAAATTAATTCATTTATAAATCATATGAAACATTATATAATGTGTTTTAAATTATGATGTTAGTCTAATATATAAGTTCTTTGTATTTAAATTATTAATTTTCTATATTTTATTGATTTTAATTATTAACATTAAAGGGGACTTATTTAGAGATTATTTAACCCATAGGAGATGTGATTTGACGAGTGATTTCATCATAGATTAAATAATTATTAAGTATTTGATATTTAGATTATATGAAATTTTTACATAGTTGACATTGATATACAAATAGATTAAAATTCATCTTATATCATATATTTAATTAAAAGTATACGTATAATGATTAATATGAATGATATTTTATTTGATGGAATATAATATTATAAATCCCAATATTTTTATATTTCTATAATGATATTCAAGAAAATTATAAAAGCGTTTATAATTATATTCATTTATGAATTTTTCAAAAATTATTATCTCATTGTTAAATATTTTAATTAATCATTCCATCAAATGGTTATTCATATTTTTAATAATGTTTAGTATATTTTTTATGGAATTTGAATAAATTTTATTCTTTTTATTAATTACTAAACTTATTTAAGATAAATGCATACATTTTATGATAGGGATGACTACATAATGAATTATGTTTTTCATATACATCGACATAAGTAAATAATTGATGTTGTGAATATTAATTTATAGAAAAAAAGTGATTTTTTATTAAGTTTTATAGCATTGAATGATTGGATAACAGCTTGAGTATCCCCTGGTAAAGGGATATGGGGTTCGACAACCTACATACCTAGACTATTGTTCCTTGTCTATGATATTGAATGGGGTTTCCTAATAATTTATATTTGGATAATCATGTAGTGAAATTCAATCTTAAACAATTGTTTTCTGTTAAATTATTTTTTTATGTACCTAATAAATATAATGCATCTTGATATGTATAATTATTTTTGAACTCCAGTTGTGTTTATGTAACACAAACTTGTGGGTTTTCTAGAGCATGACACCTCAATGTGGTTTTCATATATTGATTTAGTGAACTAAATATGACTAAAAATATATTACTAGAAGCATGAATACATAAAATTATATAACATGAGATAAGTTAGTTATATTAATATCTTATTCAAATAATATGTTTGATATTCATTTTAATGATGCAATTTTCATGTCCTTTGTAATTCAAATGTGAAGTGTCGAACATTACATTATTACCCTTGAATAATCTTTTTTATGACTTGCTTATTATAAAAATCATTTGAATATTTTTTTTGGTATTTTGGTGTTCATTATGAGTTTTCATTGATTTCAGTTTTTGGGATTATTATTGGGAATTTCACTGGGTTAAAATAGTTTGTAGGTACTAATATGTTGTTTAATAGGATAATATGGGTATGTATATCCATATAGATAATTGGAAATTGGATTCAACACCAAAATATCCTTGATTCATATACGATATGATTGAGGATTATGTTTTACTAGATATAGTCATGTATTTTTACATGATATGTTTTGTATATCACAATGAAAAATAGATAAGGAACCAATAATTTAATTGATGGATATTATTAAAGGGTAATCAATTTAATGGGAGAAAATTTATTAAAATTAATTATTATTATTTTCTCTAATACATGATAGACATGTAATAGAAAAAATTATTATAGAAAATATCTTTAAAATATTCAAGAAAAAAATTGTGGTAATCCTTCAAAAATATAATAATATAATATACTCAAATTATTTGAAAAAATATGTATTTTATAAATATATATGGGATATTTATGATATTTTGTTTTGGCTAGGACCTATGTGGTCAATTCTCTTGATGAAATCCTGTGGTTGAGGTGTTCATTGAGGTCAAGGTGACTCATCCCCAACACTTTTCCAAATTGCCAGTCTGGTGTACAGTGTTTCTAGTTTTATGATATGTGTCATGGTGTCACATTAATGAAATATCTACAGTGTAATCGTGTAATAGAAATGAAAGATCTATAGTTTCATGTATCATTGAAATAGAAGATCTATAGTGTCATGGTGTCCCAGAAATGGAAGACGTATAGTTTTTCAAAAGTTTATTCATATTTTCTTTGCCAAATTTTTAAATTTTTTTAGTTTTATAGATCTAATATTTTCTTTGATGTTGAAATGATTAGAATCCTTGTTTTATTGTATTTTAGGCTGATTCAAATCCCATAAATTCTATATAAATTTTTCTATTGTTCGGGATGCTTTTACATGTCCAAACAATGTGGATTAATGCGACCCTTTTTTCATTGAAAATGTAGCATATCATAAACCAATCGTCTAATAAATCATTTAAATGGAAAAGATATCTTCCACCCTTGTTCTTACTGTTTATTGTCTGGTGTGATACGATCAACCCTTTCCTATATTTTTTTGAGGTGTTGAATCAACCATTCTTCCTAGGATTGGTTCCCCATGATGCACATCTTCCTGCACGTGGACACCCTGTTTTGGTGCAACCAAGTCGTATTGATCCATATTCAATATATAGTATGATCAATCATCATTATTTTAGATTCATCTTCTTCAGTTTCTCATTTCACTATTATTGAATGCTATCTAAATGTTCCGAATGGGCTTTTCACGTGTGTTGGTCGGTGTGGTGGTGTCTCCACATCCTCAGGTGGATGGAGTCCTCCAAGAGAGTTGATCATGATCTGTTTTGTTAGTATGATTCAATTTCATCAGAAACCTTTTGAATTAGGGGATTCATTGCTTCACTATTATTTTACATGTAACTATAGAGTTAATATGTTTTATCCTACAATATCACAATGGAATTGAAAAAATAAATATTACAACCAGATAAATAAATTGATATCAATAGTATGTCTTCGATTCTTGTTTTTTATATAGTGTAATATTAATACCAGCATTTATTAGATATTCTTTCATGTTTTAAATCAGTAAATAACATAAAGAAATAGTTAATTTATAATTATTTTCCTCAAGATAAAGAAGCATGTAAATGAATTTGGTTGTTGTTGTTGTAATTTGATGTTATCAAATTGATGCAATAAGAATGTTTTCATAAATCCGGGATAGATTTGATAGAATCATGTTTAGGTTACCCATTGTGGGAACCTACAAATAATAAATTAGTTAATTCATGATGGATTAAAAATCTAGGAGTCTGAATAAAATATAACTCCTCATAGGTATTTGTGTTTCCCTCTACAAGTAATGGCCAAGAGCCTTAGGCTTGGAGCTGTGAGAGCACATTGTGTTTGATGGTTTGATGCCCTGTTTGAGGGCTTTGATCCCAATTGATATGATGTTTGTTTTCCATCCTCTAGTCTTGATATGTGATCCTATATGGTCGTTGATATATGCGTGGGAAGGTAGGCCCATTGTTTTTTTCCTGCTGTTCATTCCTAGAGTGGTGATATACATCGGTTTATGAATGTGGATTTCAGGGAGGAAACTGAGGATGATGAAACGGGTTGGATGTGAATGTTTGGATGCATGTTGATTCATGTTTTTTTATCTTCTTTACATTCTCCACTACTAAAGGAATCTGGTTTTCATACCCTCCTTACAAAAGGGGAAAATACACATGGGGTATGCCACATGATTTCCTTGTTTAGCTTCCCAAAGGAGGGTGGGTCTACGCTCTTTCTATAGGAGGAAAAAACATAACGGGTAGTTCATATACTCACTATGTTGAGACCCCTTGTGTTTGGAAGATTATAATGATTTTTATAATGCTTATAAATATAGAAATGTTCTAATGTTGTTAATAAATTATTTAATAAATTATGTTAACCCATGGGTTTTGAGATTGGTGAGACGTAAGGCTGAGGATACTATTTAAAGAAACAATGCACATTTGGTGTGATGCTAATGAAATATAACGTTGAATTGTAAATGGTTAATTAATGTTTAAAAAATTAATTATCATAAAGTGAAACCAATAAAAAAAGGAAGTAATGTAATAAATCTGATTAAATGGTTGTGAACTTATATGATACCTAGTCTTTAAATTTGAAACCATGAGATTGAGAGACAATAAATACTATTGAGTCTAAGACTAGGTTATACCCATTGAGTGGTTATGATCAATCATATATTCTATACTTTTATTGTTTCTATATGCTACCCCACCCTGTTAGTTAGGGAATCTACCACCCTAGGGAAACTGAGCCCTGGGGGTGTTTTCCCCAACATTCGGGGTGGAAGGATGGATAGATGACTATCCATTTTTGACCTACTATTTTCTCATGGTTGTTACATGTGATAGTAGAATAGGTGTTATTTATCACCATATACCTGAGTAGAGGGCTGTAATGGCATGTGGTTATTCACACACACATATTCTAGATATTTTTTTCTATGGACTACTATAGGAGTAATGTGTATAGGCTTTAATGGATTAAGGATCCTCACTCAGTATATGAGATATAATGTCTTGATGTTTAATACCCAAGGTATGATACATGTTATGCTATCTACAGTGCCTCTCATAAATTACATGGTTACATTGGTTGTATAGATGTGGTGGTGTTATTGCACAAGGTTCATGTTGTGGTGCTATGCTCAGGTGTCTCCAGGAAATCCTTTTTGGAGAGGGATGACCTAGGATGTGCGACATTGGGGAAAAATGAAAAATCCTTGGAAATAAAATATTTGGGTATCCTACATATTCATTATAATATTATATACTATTTTATGGGATACTTGGTCAGATTAGTTATGTTGAGGTTGTGAACATATCATACTTGTTTAGAGGAAAAGTTAGTTTCACTAGTTTTCCAATGTTCTTTATCATAATTTCATTAGTTTTCCAAGAGAGGTTCCAGGATGGATCCTACTGAGTGTACCATTATAATAACACTATGTATATATAAACTGTATTTCAGGTAACATGGAGTAGGTTGGAGATCAGGCTGGTTACAACTAGCTTGGGATTCTAGGTGTAGTTCGATCATCGTGGTTATTGCAGTTTTTACATTCCTTTGGTACTTGAGGGTTTCTATTTAGTTGTAGAAGTTTGGAATAGAATTAAATATTTGTACTAGGTATTTATTTTATATTGCAGTTTGAGTTTTATTTGTTTGGTTTTTGTCTTATCTCTCTATTTCGCATGTGTTCTCATAGAGGATAATGACTCCCATTTTCGTGTTTACTAAACCCTTAGTGATAGTGGCCAACCTAGGGCGCACTAGAGGCTGAACTCGGGGGGTCATTATCTCCCTTATCACATTGTCAGGAAAATAGGGTTAAACCTTTTAGGGAGGCGGTCGTGAAGGAGTTGTATTATATGCCTTGTTGAGGTATAGGATGGATTTTGGTGTTATGCGTTGGTGTGGTTGGATGGGTTGGTAGGGAAATGGGGTCTGTCATGATTAGAAAGTGATGTAAACACTGGAGACCGATTGAGATATAGGAATTTAGGACCCCCTATGATCTGTTGCATAGTCTATTTTTTTAAAATGGCTACAAAACTAGGTGATACTAGTAGCAGGGTACATACCTTGGAATGGATAATGCTTCATTCTTCATTATTCATGTGTTTGAATGGGTATACCTTGAGAAGAGTTAACCTAAAATGAATAAAAAATTAATTAATTAATGTTCATTATTCCATATTCTTGGTTTAATATTTCCAATTGTTTTTTATTTTTATAGTTATGGATCCAGGTCGGTGTCCTCATCATGTTCACACAAAAGATGTCCAGTATGTTACGGTAGTAGATCGCCACTAGGTAGAGGTTGACTATGACGACACTTGGATGAGGACATTCCACATGTTTTAGTGACAGAGTCTACAGATGTACCAAGGATCCATTACATATGTCGTCACAGAAGTCTATATGGATTAGTTTGAGATATGTTTCAGTTTGATCTATACTTGGAATGATAATTGGGTGTCTTTGGCGATGGTGATTCTATGTGGAGAAGTGAGGAAGTGGTGTTCATGTTCCTCTAAGATTGTGAGGAGTATGTGTTCTCATAGGAGGAGATCAGAGACAAGTTTAAAGTCATGTTTATTTATTAGACCATGAAGCTATCTATTTTTCAGTAGCATCTTAACCTTCGATAGGGGAGCTCCAGTTTTCTATTTTTTGGAATCTATTTTAGGGACCTTTTATGATGTGTTTGGACCTGTTGCTTGATGGGGAGGCCAGGGAATGGAATTTCGAGGATGCCATGTGTCCAAATATCTATTTCCTTGTCACCCCATTTATGTTGAAGGAATATCATGAGGTGTTTTAGAGGGTAGATGTTTTTGACAGGACATCATCCAGAACTATATTTTCGTGAGAGGGGAATATTCGTAGTTCCACATGATGTAGAGCAATGGTTCGAGGTTCCCATTTTTCCAGGCAGAAAATATTCTGTTATGCAGGGGGTAGGTCACATCCTCCTCCATCTCATTTTATCAATGATAGTGTATCTCATTCATATTCCAATCCATCAAGAGCTTTATTTTATTATAGAGGAATAGGAAATTAGTAGTGAGAGTGCCCGAACATTCTCAGAAGTCATCTTTCAATGGGTTTTCCACTCTAGGTTCCTCTATTGAGTTAATTCCCTTCGATGTAGCATCGATAGTTTGAACCAAATTTGGATCATCAAGGAGAAAATGTTGAAGGACAAGGATAGTGATGTGAATCTCCCTATCCACAGATATTTGAGCGCGACCATGGGGGTGGTTTGTTTCAGTGTCAGAGAGGTCTTATAAGAGGTCGTGGTCTAATTTATGCTTTAACATTCCCAACTCCAGGTGATTCTGACATTATTTGATGTGCTCTATTATTTTTTTCAAAATTGGTGTATTCCTTGTTTTATTCACAATCTACACACTCCTTCATATCACCTACCCTTGTCCATGTTTGGGAAATGAGGTATGTAAGATTCCAGTGGCCTTGGGGTTGACTACGCCAGTTGGAGGTCGAGCTGACTTGTTTGATGTATGTAGAGAATCTGAGTTATTTCTAAAGTGAAACATCTTATGGGGAAATTTTCTATGATTACAGATACAACCATATTATTTCATCCTTGGTAACGATTGGTTGTATATGGAGTAGGCTATAGTGGAATACTTCATGAGGAAGTTGGTGTTCGTCTTTGCTAATGGCATGCCAGCAATTTTTTTTGGTGAGTGTGACCCACAGATGGGTTAAAGGCATGTTTTGTTCTTATCATCCTAGATGGTTGAGTTGATGCTATATTCTATAAATTTCCATCATTTTGCATTTTACAGGGTCTTAGAAGAGTACCCTGATTTCATTCCAGAAGTGTTTGAAGCATTAACCCCTCTTGAATGATCATGTTTGGGATCAAGCTACATACAGAAGCATGCCCTATCTCTATATCTCCATATAAGATGGCCCATTTAAATTAAGTCATCTATTTATACAACATGATGGTATATTATAGTGTGGTTTGGTTTGGTCGAGTGAGTCACCGGGTGGTGCACCAGTTTTTTGTGTGAAGAATGTTGAATGTAGTGTGCAGTTGTGTATCAATTATCAACGCATAATATAAGTGATAGTGAACAATCACTATCCTCATCCACATATTGATGATTTAATCAATAAACTGATGGGTTCATATTGGTTCTCAATGATCGAATTATGGTAAGGATATCAATATATGAGTGTGAAGAATTATGATATCCCAAATAATGCTTTCTGTTTGTCGTCATGGGTATAACGAGTCCGTTGTAATGTAGTTAGGTGTGATTAATGCTTTAGAAATGATCATGGGATCAATGAACTCTTTGTATCATGTGTCCCTGGATATGTACATTGGGGTTTTCATCGACGAAATCCTTGTGTACTCCACATATGAGGAGGTGCATACAAAGCATCTGCAAACCATTTTTAGAGTACATCGTTAGCCACAACTATTTGGGTAGTTGTCAAAGTATTAGTTTTCGCTCAAGAAGTCTGTTTCTTGGTGCATTATGTGTCCCATGAGAGAGTTTTTGTGTATAAATTAATAATAGAAACAGTTGTGTTTTTGGCATACTCTAAGACATTGTAATACGTTAAAAGCTTTCATGGTCTCATAATCTACTACATGGGGTTCATAGATGATTTCTCCTGGGTTAGTCATCTTTTGAGTACTTGTAGGAGAAGTTGGTAAGTGATCCAGTTCTTTTACTTCCATAAAAGGCAGTTCAGTTTGATATTTTCTATAGTGCATCGCATATGGGGTTAGGCTATTTTTTACTGTCACAAAGATCAGTCATTTCTTATGGATCTCTACAGTTACATATAATGGAACAAAACTATGCCACCCAAGATCTTGGTTTTGCGGCATTGTAGTTTTCTCTGATTTTAGGTGGAAATTAACTCATTTGAGAGCACTTTGTGGTTTTCACCAATCATAAAAGCCTGAGGTACATCTTCTCCTAGTGTGGCTTAAACACAAAACAACATTTATTGATGGAGTTAATACAAGAATATGACTTCAAAATATCTTATACACATGGTAAGAGGAATATTGTAGCTGATGTGATGAGATGAATGTCACGTAGTGATGTAGTGCACGACTCTCATGACTCTTGGGGAGTAATGGAAGAACATTCATCTTTACATCATGACATAGGAGAAGTTGGGGGAAAATGTTGTCTTTATCAGATGACGGTGCAGTAATCTCTTGTGCAACCGGTGCAAGAGTATTAGTTGGGGGATCTAGTGGTGGATGTCTATAGAAATAATGTTCTTTATGGCGAGGCCCTATAAATATAGTTATAGGATGAACAAAACATAGTGATTTATAAGTAATGGATTATATTTATCTTGGCGATGAGTGAAAAGGTTCTCCTAGAGTTCTATAGTTCACCATCAGAGCAGAATACAGATGTGACAAGGATCTACAGAGGCATTAAGAGTCAGTTGTGGTGTCCTGGGATAAAACATTCAATTTCATAGTTTGTGCCTCGATGTTTGGTCTTCTAAAAGGTGGAGGCTGAGTACTGTGTCCGTAGCGGTCTGCCCCATAAATTATATATTCTTTATTGGAAGTGGGAGGAAATCTCAATAGACATTGTTACATGTTTACCTCGATCTCTGGGAGTCCATGAAACAATTTGGGAGGTATTTCACCATTTAACAGCATCATCCCACTTTATAGTGATCAAGTAGTCATGCTCAATGGATGTTTTTTTGAGGCAGTATCTGGAAGAGGTGGTGAGACTCCACGGAGTCCCAAAGGTGATCATTTCCGAACAATATCATTGTTTTACCTATAGGGTTTGGAGAGGTCCGCAGAATGATTTTGTTATCACCCATGCCTTAACACTACATATCATCCATATAAAAACGAGTAGATAGAGAAAAATATACCAACTCTTAAAGACATCTTGTGCTCTTGTGTCCTGGATTTTGAAGGTTTATGGATGAATCACTTACCCACGGTGGATTTTTCATACAATAATTGTTTTCACTCCACATTCAGTAATGTATTGAGTGAAGGAATTTATGATAGACCATTCCAATCCTGATTGTGCAAGAATGGGGTCAGAGAGTAAGTAATTATTTGACCAAAACCATTGTAGTGTACGACAGCGATGGTTCAGTAGATTCATGAGAGGATGAATATAGTGCAAGATTTTCAATAATCATATGCTGATCAAATGGGGAGACCATTATAGTTTGATGTTGGGGATCACGTGTTTATGAAGTTAACTCATTTTCATAGGTAGCTAATGTTTGGACGTGGGAGTAACATTTCCCCTTAGTTATTTGGGCCTTTCGATGATTTGGTTTATATTGGAGTCATGGCATATTGAGTATCACATCCCCCATAGAAGATTTAGATACAATATGGTATTCATGTGTCACACCTTCATTGTTATCATAATTATTACTTTCATGTCATTGATTGGGGATAGATCGATTTTTATGAAGATTAAAACAATGAGGAGTGACCTATAGAAACCCAAGACCACAAAAAGAAGGTGTTGCGTGAGCGTTGTATCTCTTTGGTTAATGTCTTTTGGCGACAAAGTGGTGCGAAAGAGAGTACTTGGGAACATGAGTCGTAGATACATTCGCAATACCCAGATTTGATTGAGTTTTAATAATTTTTTTGTAAAAATGTTCTCATTGTGTTAATAATATGGATTTATTTAGTTGCTTCTTGTGTCATTCTCTCTTTTTCTAGGTATCTCATTGGGTGGTTGTTCAGACCCCTTTTTCTATTTCAATTTGGGTTGGTTTGGGATTCTCAAGGATGAGAATGATATGAGAGTTTTTTGATGTAATGGTCTAGACCACTCTGGTCCATTCCTTTCCTAAAATCTGCTGGTTGAGGTGTTTTGGGAGGCCAAGGTTATGCGTCCCCAACTCTTTTCCAAATTTCCAGTTCTGTGAACAACTTTTCTAGTTTTATGAATTGTGTAATGGTGTCACAGAAATAGAAGATATACTATGTCATGATGTCATAGAAATAGATGATCTATAGTTTCAAGGTGTTATAGAAATGGATGATCTACAGTGTCATAGTGTAACAAAAATGGAATATCTACAGTGTTTCTAGAACTGTTTTATATTTTAATTTTCCTAATTTCCATACTTTTCCATTATCAGTGGTTAAACGTATTATTTGATGATAAATGCATTGAAGTCGTAGTTTTCTGGTATTTAAGGCCAATTACAAGCCTATAACTCCTACATTAATTTTACTAAGGTTTGGGATAACTTTACATTTTCAACATAAGTGTTTTAATGTGCTCCTATATTAATGGAAAATCGAAGGTATCATAGACCACTACTCTATTAAGTCTTGTAAATGGTAATGATATATTTATCCCTTGATCATCCTCCTTCCTCTTTGATATGAGATTCTCAAACCTTCCCTTCCTTCTTATAAAAGTCATGCGATAAAAAATTCCTCCTTAGATTGGTTCCCCTTTAAGTTGTTTTTTCTAGAAGTTAACCCCTTGTTTTGGTGCAACAAAGAAGTATCGATCAATATTTAATATCAGGTATAATCTATCATCCTTTTTTTCAACCTCTTTTTTTTTCTCTTTCCATGTTGTGGATTGAAATCTCCATGTTCCTAATTAATTTTTCTATTGTGTTGGCTGGTGTGGTGGTGTCTATTCATCCATGGTTAGATTAAGTCCTCCAATATAAGTTATCATAATTTGTTTTGTTTGTATATTCCATGTTCATTAGAAACCATTTGTGGTAGGGGATTTGTTGCTTCTCTATTTGTTTACTTGTAACTATTGACTTATCATATTTCATTCCAACAGTATTAGAATAGAATTTAGATAATAAAAAATTTTAAGTGGATAAATATTTTGATATTGATAATATGTTATTTCATCTTTTCTTATTGATATTGTAATATCTAATCCTACCTTGTTTTAATTTTTTGTCATGATGGAAGTTGGTAAAGAACATAAAGACCAAATTAATTGATAATTTTTTGGAAAAAGATAATGTGGCATGAAAATGAATCTAGATGGTGTTGTTCTATTTTGAAGTAAAAGATATTTATGCAGTAATTATGTTTATACAATTTGTTATTTCCATTACATCTTTCTATTTAGGTTTCCCACAGTTTGAACCTATAAATAATAAGTTGATTATTCCCAGATGGATTAAAGAACCATATGTTTGATAAAAATATAATTTCTCATAGGGTTCTGTGTTACCCTCTTGCTTGTAAAGACAATGAGACATATGCTTGGAGCTATGAGAGTTCATTGTATTTGAAGGATGGATGCTCTATTTAAGGCCCAATAGTCCAATTTATATTATTTTTTTCTACTGCTCGGGTTGTGTTGTGATCTTAGATGGCTATTATGAAAATTGTGGGAAGGGAGCCCCATTGTTTGGGGTAGCAGTTAACGCCAAGAGTGGTGAGATGCATTAGTTTATAGATATGGGTTTTGGGGAGGATACTAGGGATGATGAAATGGTAGCGATGTGAATTTATGGATACTTACTGGTTTTTGTTGGTTTTATGTCTAATATATATTCTACACTACTCGAGGAATATTGTTTTCTTACCCTCCTTCCAAAATAGGAGAAGACGTGGGTACACCACATGGTTTTCGTGTTTCGAACCCCAAGGGAATATTGGTCTATGCTCTTTTTATAGGCTAAAATTACTCGACGAGAAATTAATATACTCATCATGTTGCCCCCCCTTATGTTTAGTAGCATAGAATTTATTTCTACAATGCCTGGGAATATGGGACAGTAATAAAGTTGTTAATAAATGAATGAATAAATGATTCTAACCGTTAGTGTTAGAGCTTACTGGTATGAAAGGATGAGGATACAAGTTTACAGAACTATGGACTTTTGGTGTGATGATAATGAAATATAATATGGAATTGTTAATGGTTAATTAATGTTTAAATAATTAATTAACATAAAGTGCCACTGATAAAAAGGAAATGAAGTAATGTAATAAATCTCATTAAATGGTTGTGTTCTTAAAGGATACATATTCTTAGAAGTTGTAGTCATTAGCTCGAGAGACGTTAGCTGTAGTTATGTCTAATACTAAATTACTACCGTAGTGTGGTTTTGAGATATAGTATATTCTGTACTTTTGGTGTTTCTATATGCAACTCTACTAAATCAGTTACTCAAACTGACACCCCATAGTTTATGAGACTTGGGTGGTGATTTCCACAACATGTATGTGGGTGGATGGATGGCTAACTATTCCATTTGGCCTCTCACACTTCTCTTGGTAGATACTTGTGCAGGTAGGAATAGTGGTATGTTTTCCATATATATGTGTTTAAGGGGTTTTAATGACTTATTGTTATTCTGACACATATATTCTGGATATAGTTTTATGTGGACTACTATAGGTGTAACGTGTGTAGGCTGTAATGGATTAAGGATCCTTATTCTATGTATGTTCTATAATGTCTTGAGGTTTAATACCTAACATATGATACCCATTATGAGAACAATGGCGGATCCAAGAAACTACCTGGTAAGTTTGGTTTCAAGGACATTGGGGTTTTGTTTCATGAGGTGAATGTTGTGGTGTCAAACCTATGTGTGTAGGTGAATACTTTTTTGTAGAGAGATTTATTACGATGTACAAAATCTGGAAAAAGTTAGAAAAACTATAGGGAAGTAGTAGAAGGTTACCCTTTATATTATTTATTATATTATTTACTCTATCATGTGATACATGGTGATAGTAGCCTTGGTGAGGCTAGAATCATAGTATACCTATTTAGGTGACGTGTTAGTTTATATTTTTGTTCACTATGCTTCAATATACTTTCATTCTTTTTTAACGAGAGGCTCTATGGAGGATCCTACTAAGTATGCTGTTATACTAACCCTATGTATATATAAAATATTTTTAGGTCACATGGAGCATGATGGAGATCATTCAGGTTAATACTTGCATAGGTTTTCATGAGATGTTCAGATTCATGGTAGTTGTTATTTTTTACATTCATTTAGTACTTGCGGTTTTTTCATTCAGTTATAGTAGTTTTTAATGAAATTAAATATGTATACATTATATTAGTATTATAATGATGTTTTGGATGGATTTTATTGGTTTATATCTTATCTCTATCTTTCGCATGTGTTCTCATAATGGGTAATGCCTCCCATTTGTGTGTTTATTATACCCTCAGTGCTATTCGCCAACCAAGGGCCTACTAGAGGTAGGACTCAAGAGTCATTATATCTTTTCTAACATTGTTATCCCAGGAGGGTTACACCTTGTGGGGAAGGATGCGTGACATATTTACTTATGTAAAATTCCATTTTATATATTAGTTCCATCATCATTAACCATATATTGACAATTTTCAACAAATATATATATTCTTTAATGAAAAAAATAGTTCATTTATGGTTTCAATTTCATTAGATGTAAAAATAATCAATAGAATCATATTATCCACTAATATACTAAATATTATTGGGTACATAAATGATTTTATTATCTTATAATCAATATTATTTGTAACGTAAAATGATGTTTAATATGATGGAATATTCTTATCATTTTTTTTAAGAAAAAGGGTTTCTTAAATATTTAATTTTTAAAGAAATAAAATTGATTATTCTCTAAAAAAATTGACATCATATATATGTTTTAAAATATCTTTTAATATATACATTGTTATAATTAGAAATTTATTTATTTTTGGAGCACGTTGATTTCATTCATGTAATAGATAAAATCGTCCTCTTCATTGATATAATTTATAAATCAATATTTGATAAACACATAATAAGAATCATATTTTATCCCATTTATCTCTTTTTAAATATGAATTCTGGTGTTTTTCATATAGAAAAATATGTTTTTTTCTTTTGATAATATATTTTATTGGGAAATATAAAATTTACAATTTATGTTAGTGAATTTATCTTATTTTAATCTTTGGAAATATTTTAGATATATAAAAAAATTTAAAGAACCTTTACCATAAATTATCAAATTGTTTTTAATACATGACACGTTGAAAATTGAATTCCTGGTATTAATGTATTTTATATATAGTATAAGTAGGTAAACATTCAAAAGAGATGAGTATAATAATATTTAAATGTTCAGTAAGGATTCTTTATGAATGCAGTGATGGTCATTGAATCCTAGGTTTTCTATAGTGGAATATAAACAATTAAATATTGTTGGACTATCCAATATATATACCTCATGTTGGTTGTGAAACTACATGGAATGTCCACATAAAATAATAATTTTATAAGAATTAATGTAGAAATATAGGTGATACCAATTTTGTATTTTAATATTATTTTCAAATAAAATAAAATTATAAATAAATTGACAATAACATTTGATAAAGAATAATTTTAGTTTTTATAATATTCTAAAAAATGGTATCAAATTTTATTTCCAAATACAAAGGTGTATTTTTGTGTTATAATAATAATTTAATGATAATATAAGGTATATGATGTTATAATGACTATGATTGGACTGTATGAAATTGTATGTTAACATATAATGGAAGAAACCAATCTTTTTTTTAATATTAATGATACGTAATATGATATGAGGGTTAGATGTTTTCGTAAACAAAAAGGTAAGTAGTTAAATAATTTTATGAAGATGGATTTATGGAATATGGTTACAAGGATATTGAGGAACATAGAACATGGTTTAGGTAGAGAACACATTTTTATGACATAAAATTGTATATTGTGAAGAAAGGATGATTAAAATTTTCAAGATGTTAATTATGTAGGAATATGATTACTAAGTAACATAATTATTCAAACTAGAATACATAATTGATGCTTCACTGTAATGTTCGTAGTGTGAGAGAGGTATAAGATGATTTATTTGTGATATAACATAGATTTCATGTGGCGTAATATATTATTATAAATTATATCATACATAAGGATAATCTGGAAGTATACCATATAAGATATAATAAACAAATTCATATAATGTTTTTTTGAATATTCGTAAACTAATTAATAATATTAAAAATTTAACATTTCATGAGAACCTCCATTTTATCATTCATTCACATAGGATACATAATCATATAAATTGATATACATATCAAATCATGAAATGATAATTTATCTCCTAAATTATTATAACTTTGAGTTTCTCACCAGTCGTTGACAAACCTGGAGTAATATTGTTAATGATGAAATGGTATTTTTTTGTTAGTAAAATACTTCAATATAGTTACATATTATTATTATTTATGAGATTTGAAACAACCCATATGAATATTTGGGTGATTTGGATGACCATAAATGTATACAACGTCGATTAGAATAAATATGTATTTGGTATACTAGAGGTTCATGTATCTTATTGAAGTCCCCGTTACATGAATTTAATGATATATGTATCATGAAACCCGTTAAAATATTTACCATACTTTTTGAAATTAACAAAATGACTTGGCTAATTTGGGTATGGGTGGTTATGTTGCTCATTATATTGTCAGTCAGAGATTCCAAAAGTTGGGATTAATCCACTTTTATTATGATTATTCTTAATGAGAAATCAATTGAGATAGATGGTGGAAGTGTGTGGACACTTATAGATATTATATATATATAGTTATCTAGATAAGGGATATGTCATGTGATTATCCATAAGGATCGGTTCCATATTATGTATTCATCAATTAGATAAGTCAATACATGGATAATGAAGAGAAAATAACATATCCTTATTGGATTGACATCGTCTCTGACCAATGGACACTCGATAAATTATAAAAAGTGAAATTTTGAAAAGTCACATTTTATATGGTGTGAAATGATGAAAATATTTATATAGATAGAACTTCATGATAGAGATCATATGAGATCCCTATATATTGGGTATAAATGAAAATTTTCTAGAGCCCACTCTTTCCATTAATATATACATATAAAAATTAATATATTTTTTGACACTATAAAGTACCACAAGGTAATACCTTATTTATTACTTAATGGGGGTTAATATTTACTTAGAGGGATACATTGATTTAATTTGGAGTTAATTACAAATTATTGTTCATTTATATTAACAATTTATTTTGTATGACCTAATATATGGTGAAGTCAATAATGGATTTTTAAAATTGTTTTGGAATATATATATAATTGATCTTTATATAGTTTTAAAATTTGAGTAAAAGATAACATATAAGGGTAAATAGAATAATGTATCTTAACCAATAGTGAAAATGGATATTGAATAACATATGCACTAAATCTATATTTTTATATGATATATTTAATTTTGTAAAATAACAGCACACAGTTATATTATGTATACATGTATTTGGTATATTATTTATTATTTAGAGAACACCTGAACCATTCTCCTCATATTAAATGATTTGAATAATCTATCTCATTAGATGACACACCAATTAATTATGTTAATGTGTTACAAAAACTAACCATAATATAAAATCAACGTGTTTGAATACGTTAATAAATGAATTCTTTTGAACAGGGTATTCTACAACCCATTAAAACTATATAAAAATTATATAGGAGAGTATGTGACCTTTGAA
Source organism: Viscum album (assembly GCA_963277665.1). NCBI lineage: Eukaryota > Viridiplantae > Streptophyta > Magnoliopsida > Santalales > Viscaceae > Viscum > Viscum album. Next base: position 370,322,259 of record OY728142.1, on the reverse strand, counting down.
GTAGTTTTGGCTAAAGCTCTTTGAGATTTGATGTTATATTTCATTCTTAATTTTCATATAGATTTACTATAACATGATAGAGAGGTGATGTATCCCATCAAAACTTCATATGATTCTACACAACCTATGGGTACCTATAATGGACAAATAACATATATAGAAAAAAATTGATCATTGTCATACATATTCGATGGTGTTCAAAGGTATAAAAAAATTTCATCATTGTATTATATTCATGTACAATATTAATTCATTTTATTTTATTTTATGATGCATTTTTTTTAACGAGGATACTAAAAATGTTTTTGAACTACTTTCACAAGGTCTCCAAAATAATATATTTTAACAAAATAGTACACAATTAAATCCCAAAAATATCTTGATGGTTTTTAATTTAATTATCATGGTTTCCCTTTACTATTATTAATTTGTGAACACCTAAATCCCCTTCCAAACTAAACCAAAATAATATAAAAATCCATTAAAATCAACAAATGTATTATAAAAAATTTAAAATAGAAAATATGTTAATGTACTTGAATCCAGGGATGTTGCTGGTAATAACCTATTTATTGTTTGTAATTATATTCAGTTTATTTCATTTACAAGGGTGAAATCAACACTAGATGTTTTTATTTGAAAAAATTAAAAATGTTTCCATCATTGGGAGATCTGAAAAATTCGTTGGCAATCTCATAATGTTTTTAGGTTTACAGATTTATGATTATTTGGATATTTTCATCGCACAAATTTATTATTTTTTTCACCTTCGATATAGTTTCAATAAGAATTTAAATTTTTTATTCATTAATGAATGTGTATATATAAAAATTATATCAACTGATTCACTCAAAAGTATTTTTCCACCATGAAAAAAATACATTCATTTTTGACATGAATACCCACCCTATTTTCCCTCTAAAAACACTTCTTTTGTTTTTAACATGTGGTTTTAATAATGAGTCCAACATAAATAATTTTTAATAGTATCTCAAATATAACATTTCAGTCTTCAATATAAGTGTTATCCAATACCACATTATTTTTATTTATATTCTTTATCCACCTTTTCTTCAATATGATGTATAGACTTAAATAATTATTTAAATAATTAACTTATAATAATAATGATTTTATAAATATAAAATAGCATGTTCTTACTCATTAAATAATCAAAACATCTTCATTTTATGGAATGTTTAACCCTACATGAAAAATTATAAAAAAATATAAATCTTCAATGATTGAAAAAAAATTATATGTTATAATAACTATAAATTTATTATTTATTCAAAAAAATTTAGGGGTAATGTGTATAATTATTTTCATCAGAAAAAATTCATTCTATTAATTAATATAATTTTTTCAAATTTGCAAACCTAACCATTCATTGTAAATTTTTTTCATAACTAGAAGAAAAATTACATTGGACACCAATATAATGTCAATTACATATATATCATCTCATAATTATTATAGTGGTTAAGAAAACATGATCAAGGAGAAATTTCCAAAACATCTATATTAAAGCAAGCATAGAACAAAAATAATTTTTAAAACCTGATGGTAATATTTAATATTAAATAACTAATAACTGGTTTATATAAAACTGAAAATTAATAAATAAATATATATATTAATAAAATTATTTTTTATATTACACTCATATATATATATATATTAATAAAAATCTAAAATTAATTATATGGTATGTTAGTGTATGTATGACCATACAAATATTTTATTTAATAGTTTTTCTTCAAATGATCTCAATTTTATTGAGTAACTCCATTTAATTTTTAAATATTTTATCAAAAAATAAATATATTATACCACTTCAATAAACAATATCTCAAAAATTATTTTAAAAATTATAATAACATTTTATTATAATAATCTTTATATTTGATTGATTTATGACATGATAAAATTATGAATTTATCATGAACAATTTTCATGCTCAATATTTTCAATTTATTATCCATATAGAAATTATTTCCATGTAATATTGTTTTCTACTTTTTATAAACTAATATTTTTAAATTATAATGTAAATAATTTTTTAATATACATTTAAAAATACAAATTTTATTATTTGAATTATATTTAAATCTATTAAAAATGTCAAAAGTGATCTTATTTCTGCTTATTTTATTTTTCAACTCACGTAAAAATTATCAAATATTTTTCCATTATTTCATTTATGAGGTATTTTATTGGGATGATTAATTTTAATATAATGAATTTAAATAGTAGAACACAACTCTGTATTTCATAATAAGTCTTCTAATGACATCAAGAAGATTAAATTCTAATTAGATTGTGGTTGATCAAACATTTATATTGGATGGAATCCATAATATTTCAAAAGATTTATCACTAAGGAACATCTCTCCATTATCAACAAATAATTAGTAAGGATACATTTATTATAACATTCAATAATAATATATTTGGATTTATGATTCAAATAAATATTATTATGGTGACATAAAGAAGAATTGAATTTATAAATTTGATTTAGAATAACATATATTTCTCAATTTGATTCCAAATTTGAAAGGACCGTTCTAAAATTGGATGTTATGTTTCAATCTTAGTCAATAGTTTGTAAATAATTCTTCGGTGAATAATTTTTCTCCAGTTGGGATCCCATAATCCAATCCCACTCTAGTATTTAGATGTCACTATATATGGTCTATATAAAATGTGATGTTAAACTTCAATATAATGGGATGAAGCTGGATATATAAATATTGTAATGACTCAGGTATTGACCTGTACTATTTTATAATATTTAGGAAATAATTTTCAATGATAGGAACTGAATTGATGGGGTAAGTCAGGGCTTGGGGAGACTCAAGGATGTGATACTAATAATAGTTAATATTTTTTTTATGCACAACCAGTTTCAATTGAATCATAAATAACTTGTGTTCCATGTCTTGGATCAAATTTTTGATATTGCAGTTTAGTCTGGAACGTCATGTTTACCTAACCAGCAGCCTAATGTATTCATTGTCGGGAGTTTTTGTTGGAGTTGATTTGACGAGGTGTGGTCAGGTGGAATTAAATAATTAAATTTAATTCAATTAATCTTCTAAACCTAATTACACTTCCTCTCATGTTTTTTATGGACACCCTGTAAGAGGGAAACAACTCTCCTCACATTTTCACCCATTGGAAACAAAAAAACACCATATCGATGTAATTAAGTGATGTCGATCTTAGTTTTTGAGGTAGATCATCCTAAGATCAAGGAGAAGCATGATACATGATTCATTCACCATCAAACGCATCAGTGATTCACTAATGAGATAGGAGGATATGATATTTTTCTTATTCCATTTTTTATGCATTGTTTTATGGTTCTATATCCCAAATAAATTTACTTCCAATTCATTTTTTTGTAGATCTATGTGTTTTGGTGAATAATTGGACGAATCAGGGAATTTTTCAGGTAATTACCAATTTGATTTGTCATCTACAAAACATGTAGTTTAGGTCACACATCTCTTAATTTTTCTCATTCACTAAAGATGATATTTTTGGACTACACACTATGTATAGTGTTACATTCCTTGTAGTTCCATAAATTGTGTAATCATGGGATATTTCGTGTGTTAGTCATGTTAAAATACATGGAAATGTACTAACACATGGAAGAGATACATATACATGGGGTCTAACACATAGACATGGTAAAACTACATGGTCGGGTGATCGTTTAGCCAAAACATGTCATGTATTATGGGATTCATTGCGTGTAAGGGATACAGTTCACTGGTCTATGTAGAATTCGAACACAACCAAGGGTCATGATATAGAATACATGGTGTGTTCCTCATCAGAACACCTTATACCAAAACATGGTTTTCTAATCCATTGAGACAAGATACAAGACTGGGTTCATGGGTAGTGAAACATGCCATGGGTGCCTGAGTGCATGTCTTGTACTCCGAGGAGATTCTCGTGGTATCTTTCACCATCCATATTTCATTCTCTAGGACACAAATTCTAGATGGCCTATAGTCTATCTTGATTGTTTTTTCATATAGAACATTATGGAGGCCTCCATTATTGATTACGATATACGAAGTTGTATAAATATTTCAAGAATCTTTTGGAGATATACTGAGATGATGATATATATCGACGTAGTTAATAGAGAGAGAAGTTGAGACTAGTGATGCACTATATATTCATGGAATTTGTTTCCATTACCTATCTTATTTGTTAAATATGAGACTTCCCACGTAATGGGAATGTGACTGTTATAGTTTGATGGGTTTCTTCTGGGGGTTTTTTACCCAGGATAGACTAGAGCATGATCTTCCCTATGATTATTGTGAAGATGGACAATACTACATTGTTGTACGAGGGAATGTTTCATCCATATATGATATATAGATTATGTGGCTACATCACTACAATAATAGTGTGTGTGTCCTCTATTCTAGGATTCACCACTCCATTTTCGTTCTAGGGTGCTGGTTTTCTATATTCGGTGTTTGAGCAGAGTCAGTACTCCCTTTTCCTATAATAGGTCATGTCCTCTAGCACTGTTTTGGTACACCCATTCCATGTTTGAATGTAGGTCCCCCATAGTGAACATGTTAGATGATTTGGTACTCCCATGTCCTACCAATTCTTTTTTCCTCATTCCACTGAGTGGAACTCAACAACCGAGTGAGGGTGTTGGTCCACAATCAATAGAGTTGTGCTATTGTATTGTATCAGGGTGTGGGTCATTTATTCACTACATATTACTCACCTTTTGGATCAGTTCAACGGTCCTTACACAAAGAGTTGTACTACCACATCTCCGAGTACCAGTGGATTTTAGGTCCTCCAATGGAGTTGGAGCTCCATCGGTTGGAGGGATATAGCTATGATGTGAAATACACTCCAATTTAAATGAATTATACCTAGATAAGTTTTAGTTATCCCTCAACAGACTGATGAGAAGCCCACTCCACACCTGAGTGATAAAGGATTCACTTGTTAGTTAGTAGCATTACTCCCTCGACTATGGGGCTGTGGTGATGTGTGGGTCCCTATGTTTACTCTCATTATATAATATGAATATGGTGCATTTTATAGAGAATTTATTTCCTCAACTGTGTCAAGTGGTTAGGAGAGGGGCTCTAGACATGGGTTTCTATAGTTTAGGTAGAGAAAACGGTAACGATGACATGACCTATGGTGTCAAGATCTGGATATATAACTAGTAATATGTTATCGATGGAGGATATTATCATTGATTTTTAATTAGGAATGCTAGAGTTGTTCAGGATGGATTTCACACCTGAAAAGGGTTCCATCTTCAATGGTTAATCTATTGAAGTGTGTTCTCCTAGGTTCATCTTATAGTTTGGGCGTACAAATAGAATCATGATTCTATCCACGAGGTTAGAACCTCATAAGACATAGTGTATAGTATGTGTATATCTATGTCATTTCACTGATACCTTATGGTTTTGTCATATTTTCATGTTAACAACCCTTGTAGACCAAACTGACATGTCATGTACATATGATGATGGTTAAATATGGATTATCTCCTTGAATCATTTTTCAATATTTCATGGTCTAGAGGGAAATTTTCTTTTTTCTCCCTTTTTATTTTGCAGTTCTTCCAGGTTCCAACTGAGTATTTTTTTTACTCACTAATTCATAACCTTTTCGTGCACATGTTTAGTGTCTTTTGTAGACAACATCCCTATCGACTGATTCCATGGAGGACCCATAGTAAGAGAAGATTAGTGAACTAGAGATACTACGGTGTTTACCATAGCTGGTCCAAGGAGATTTCTAGAAGTTTCCATTAACAGTGACCCCATCCATTTGTTTAGCTTGGAATATTTAGGATTTTTCTCTTTTGGTTATTTTTTTTCACTTCATTCACTTTAAAGGATTTTATTTTACTCTGGTTGCAGGATATTGATATATTGAATCATTTGATGCCCTTGGTTTTTACATTTTATCATTTTCTGAGCTTAAATATATGTTTTTGAATACATTTGAATAAAATAATTCCTCCCTTGTTTGTGATTAAACATCTCACCACTAGTCACCTTCCCATGGCCTATTTAAGGTGGGATTAGGGAGTTGCAGCATGATCCCCAACGGCTTAGGTAGTGATAAACATATTGGTACATGATAATTAACATGATATTTCTCATAATTTTTATATTATTCATTGATATAAAATAAAAATTATGAGAAAAGAAATATTTTGATAACAATTTATGAGATATAGAGTTTGAGGATGGTGATAATGTATTTTTCAGAATATAACCATGAATGTCAATTATGAGAATCTGGAAAGAATGAATGTTTACCACTTAACATTTTTATCCTCTTTAATTTATTACATAATATGTCTACCCTTAGGCTCTTGGTTTTAACAAAGATAACTTCATTTTGAATAATTTTTCACCATATGGAATCCTCTTCAGATTCCTCAATGAAGACTTCCAATGGTCAAATGTTGAGGGGAGATAGTCGGCGTCAAGTTTGGTAGTGCAACTCTCATTGGTGTGATATACAACTTCATCTTTGAGATCTTTAGAGAAATGGTACACTTCGGTTTATGTGAGATGAGTTTATTTGATCATGGTTTATAGGAAGTGGAAGTCATCCTTGATGATGTTGGTTATCTCATTTGGTAGTATCCATGTCAGAAATGGTTCAGATCTATTTCAGACCATATCATATGATATTCGTTCAATGTTTGTGGTCCTCAGGGGTGCTGAAAATACGACCATAACGCGAAATGTGTATGGAATGAAAGATGTGGTTATATCGACTTGGAGGATCTATGATGTGGTAGTGAGGGATTTTTTTATGTGTATATATGCCTACAGTGGATGGTGAAAGAATTAGTAAAGGTGATCATGGTGGCATTTTTTGGATGGCATAGAATTAGGCAGGCGGTGAATGGTGAATTTGGATGTTGTAGCTGCATTGGTGAAAATGGCTTTCCAGTGTCATCTAGGGTTTTCATTGATTTTGTATTTCTGTTAGGTCAATCATGTTTTGTTCAAAAATTATTTACTAGGTTCATTTTTAATTGTACAAGTGATGATGGACTCCTTCCACTCAAATATAATGGTGTATGCCTATCCCATTTGGGAGTGTAATGGGTTCTCCCTTTTCACCATTAAATATGGTCTCATTTTTTTACTTTTTTTGTTTTTTTAATAAATAGGGATCAACCATAAATACTCTATTACATTGTTTCCATTATGATTTCTAATTGTGTATGCACTATATATTATTTTATTATTCAATCACTAAATCACTCACAACAGTATGATGGTTCCCATGTATAAACTTTGATGATGTAAATACCAAACTCAATATATGATTTAAAATTAGACGTAAAATAATTAGAACTTGATATCTATAATTATAAAAATTGATATATTTCTTAGAACATAGAAATAAATAACTATGAAAAAAGATTACATAAATAGTTATTGTTTACTGAAGGTATTATATGTTTAATGGAAATATGTGGGAACTCAATGATGTGATGAGAAAAAATATCCTTCATATATTTTTCAACGATTCAATTTTCACAATTTTTCTAGTGGGATCGAATATAAAAACAAATATTACTATTATGTACTTGACGTTATGTAACCCATATGTATTCAATATCTTATGATATGTAAAACAATAAAATAAAATGTAAAATTCATTATTACATAATGGTAAAAAATAAATATAAAAGAAAAATACTACTAGATAATAATAAGAATAATATGAAAGTGAATTTATAGAATTTATGATACTAGAAAAAAATACTGGAAATTTTCATCATCGAAACCATTAATAAGGATCATTTTAACGACATTGATTATGGTATGAGTGAAAAATAATTTATATATTGTAAATATATTGATAAATTAAATGAAGGAATATAATGGTTGATTTATGATAGCCTCTATATAAATATATTATTTTGAAATGAATGTGTTATATGGACATTTTAGGAGTGTGAATGGTATATCTATTTGATGGTTTCTCACACATAACTATCCACTGAATATCATTGTTTTGAATATAATCATTTTTTGGGGTATGTATAACCATTAAAAAATTTATTAATTATTTTATAATTATATAATATTTGAAACATCTTTGACGAAAACATGATAAATGATTATTAAAATATAGCCATTTATAAAGTTGGTATAAAAATGACATTTGGGATTTTTTTTATGAATGAATTTATGAATCCAAGTTGTATAAGTAATTCATATGGGCTTATTTATATGATCCTTGGATATATATTAAATAACTTGTGTTTTTTCTTTACCAAAAGTAATCATAAATTTGATATGAACAACTTGAGTGGAATCATATACAAGAGAAGTCTAATCATGGGGAAATCACAATGACATATATACTATTTTATTTAATACATGTTACATCAATTATGAATTTTATAAAACAACATGTTTTTAAAGTTTTTTTGGTTTTTATTTTAAATTTTGTTTCATAAAAACAAATGAATTAATAATTTAATAATTTATTTTTTCATATGCATTAATTTATAAAATATTTTGAGTAGATAATTTTAATTAAAATAGAATTAAATAAATATATTTTAATAGTGAATCTTTTGAAGTATTTTATTACCTATATGGTGTATTATTAAAGAAATCAAATAACATTACATCAATTAATTATTGGTTATAATTTATTTCACTATATATATAAGCAAAAAAATAAAAATATCTTTTGATTATTACTGGGTATGAAATAATAATAATTCCCTTTTAGGGATAAAATATTTTATGTCCAAAAATTAATATTATCACATTATGAATTATTATTTTAGAAAAATGTATAATCAATTTTATGATATGGATATAAAAATGGATATATTATTTGGAATTAGTATTCTAAAATTATATATTATGTTTAATTTCATGAGTTTCAGAAATAATTATAGATAAAACATTTGGTTATCATTATAAATGGTTAAATAATGATAAATCATTCTTTGAATGTGTAATGTCATAAAATATCAATAAAATTGTCATAGAAATATGTTTAATATCGGATTCATATGACATAGTTTTTATGATTCTACATAACAACCACTTTTGATGAGATATTCTAATAATTATTCATTAAGATATCGGTATTCCTAGAAATGAAACTTAAGATCACCTCAAATAACCCATCCTCTACCCACCTATGAAAAATAATTTCCTTTAGATTAAAACAAAATCTCTAATGAACAGAACTATCAGAAATACAAATACCATTTTTGGATGTTCTAGTCCAATGAAATCTTCTTAATCCATTATTTCCAATTGTATCTCTAAGAGAGGATTTGAATCTTCTATATTAGTTTTATTTTCATCATAATAGTTTCCCTTCGTATGCTTCATTAAAAAAATATAAAAATGATTCCTCACTGAAATAATTTTTTTAAAAAAAATTAAAACAATAAATAATAATATTAAAACTTTTAAAAATCGTTTTTTAGCCACATGATAGTTATAACCTGTTTTTTGGGTGGGATATACCACCGAGGTGAAAGATGATATAAAATTTACATAATTAGTGATTATGAAAACATATATTTCTAAATAATGTTATATAAAATATTAATTTAATAAGTTTTCATAAATTTAAAACCTAATTTTCTATATATGTTAATTAAAATGTGCTCATATTATTGAATGATAATTAACAATAAATTGAATTATTACTATTCATTGTGAATATACATTATAGATTCAATGAAATTTATAGGGGATTACATAAATGTGTCAAATAGATTAGTTAAATATCCAACAAATTTTATGAGGTCGATGAACAACTAATCAGGGAGAAGGTACTAAAATCTCTATAACAAATCATATATCTCTGTCGAAGGAAGTAACAGATAAAAGGTGAAATCTTTTCAAAATCTATTGTTCATGATGAATATTACCACAAAGAGATAGTTAAGAATGTCTAAGATGTGTTGATACATCACTCTAATGATTTTAATAGAAAGGGGTCGCTAGTTGAGTCTTCGATTTAAATGACTAGTTGGTGAAAAAGTGATTCAACAAATGTTAATGCCTCTAATTGAGAATAAATGAAGAAATATTGGGGGTGCTATCTTCAAAGAAGAGGTGAATTCAAACGATGATAATACTTATAGAATTGAAAATGTGCTCAATTGCATTAAATAGAACCACAAAATATATGTACTCACAACGATATAATTGTTAAACTAGTCAATAAAGAAGTAATAAAAAAGTGGTTACACGACATCTTTATTATGAATTAATGGCTATATCATGAAATCAAAATGGTAAAAAAATTAAATGGTGATTACCCACTCACTTATAAAATATTCTATGATTCTTAAAAATCAGTCATGGATAATAAATGTTTCCAACATATACCCTACAAGAAGACACAGCCTCTTGTTAATCTCTGGGAGGTGGTTTGGAATCTAAATATTATTAATCCTAATATTTCTCTTGATAAAAAATTTTTATTACTCTATTGTGATATAGAATAAAAATCACAGTTTTTCTGATCCACATCACAAAAATCAAAATATCATTAAATTATTCCTTAGGCTAATCAATTAAGGTAGAGGGGATGATGATGTCAAGGGACACCTCTCCTTAAAAATCACTGAGAAGATATAAGATATCATTGAGTCTGAAATCACTACTACCAAGACCCTACATAAATGTATTATATTTCTTCTTTAAAATGGAATATGATCTAGTGGAGTGTCAATAGATGTCGAAGAGCTCATGGGAATAAAATTTATGCAGAAGAAGGAAAACGATGTACAAGATTGATTAAAATGTATGGTAGTTAGATTTTATGTTTTGGGATTATTTATTTGTTTTACCTTATTCTCTTTGGTTAATATGTTTTTTTCTTATCTCTAAAAAAGAATACATTACTACCAACATTATAAAAAATTGACTAATTAACACCTCATGGACAATTTTAACAATTAATAACATATAAATATATAATAATGAATGGTAAATTAATTTTCTTAATAAATATATATTTGACTATATAATGGATATCGATAAATAATTAACTTAAATTCACTATATAGGATGGTATAGAACATCTGATAGAGACAGAATCTAAATTATGATTTATTCATAGTTCTATAACCATTTCATTAATGCATACCATTTATTATTATTTCCATTATGTTAAAATTTAAATATTTTTTACCCATATCAATAGAATAATTACATTATAATTTTTATGAATATATTTTATATTGATTTTAGATATATTTTTTCTTCACTAATTCATGACTCCATAAAATAATACTTTGTTATGAATAATTCTCATACACTATTTTTTATTTATATTCTATATTTATTTTATTTACTATAAATGAAATTTTTTATATTTTTTATGTAAAAAATTAATTTGGGAATATAATTATATATTTTTTTCATTAATTCAATTAAAAAAAATTATTTTAAGCTTTTTACGGTAAAGGTATTTTTAACAATAAAGGAAATACATGAAAATTAAATGTAACCACTGAAATATATTATATAATTTCGTCTCCAAATTAATTATACATTAAATAAATTTCATTTAATGGATCCCTTAATAAAATATTTATTATAAAATATTTTTATAACGGAATTTTTTTAATATCTAAAAATGACTTGAAAAGACAGTTATAAAATCATTTTTATGAGGACGTCACCAAATAAGTGAAGAGAAATATTTTCATATTTTCATTTACGTATTCCATTTTGCCTCTATAATGTACATTATATTATAACTAAAGTATATCACTCTTTATTAGAACACAAAATTATAATATAATAATTATAACTATCATGATTGTACATATAGTCTCAAAAAATTCATTTCTTGTTGGCTTATTGTATGAAAAGTTATAATACATTATAAAAAAAAAATTCATTTATAGTCAATATTTGACGTATAATTGATTTATTATATAAAAAATATATATCATTTATCACTATTTCATTTTTTTCAATAAATTACATGTCTCACCAATTTATTGGTTACATATTAGTATTTCATGTGATTATTATGGGATATGAGTAGGGATTTGGGATCCACATGGTTATGGGACGCATGAAGTTATTAATGATCCATTATAGTATAGGAAGCTGTTTTTTATTTAGAATTATAAATTTGATTATAGTCTTTATAGTTAACATTGACTTATGTTATGATTTTAAATAATATTTCTATTCCACACTCCAATTTTATTTCACTACTAGAAATTATTTCTTCCTTATGGTCTTATATTACTATAATGTGGTATATATTATAATTTCATGGTGGTTTAATTATGGTTACAATCCCATTTTCCTTAGTCTGTTATTATATTCTCATTCAATATGATCAATATATATGATTAAATTATATATGTTCCTAAATAATGAAATTATTCCATGTTTATTTACTCTCCTATAATAATGCTATAATGGTAAAGTGATCATTATTTGACAATATGTTATCCCTCTATTAGTGTTTGAGAACACTCTTTAAATATTCTTACCACTTGCATATTTACTTATATTCATGACTATGACTTGGATGATTTTTTTTATTTAATTTTGTGGGACATGTTAAATTTTTGTGTGACATAAATTTTCTACGAGGATAATCTTAGATGACAATACAATATATGGGTTTTTTAATGTTCTTATTTTTAATATATAAATTTTTATTTTGGTAACATGATTTAATATGATTTAATTATACACCTGATATTCTACATTAAATATAAAAATTGTTAGAAAAGTTTTTTTCACTAATATAGGTTTTTGAACTAGTCCAAATATAATTATTTAATATTAATTATTGAGTTACAGGAAAAAGTTAAATCATTGTAATATGTTTTTTTATAAAATAAATTTTTTGTAAATATGACATCTTTTTTCTTTATTATGACATTTATAATGATTGGAGAAGACAGAGAAATTTTAGAAGATATAGAACTTATAAATTTAATTTGAATTTATCCCCCATAAAACATTCATTATAATTAAGGATTTATGTATCCTTATTAGAACATGAATATTTGAATCATGGAATTGGACTATAGGAGAGGTATTTTGAGAAAAAAATTAAAAATGAATTTGAAAGGTGAAGTGTTTTGGGAAGGGTATATGTAGACTTTTTATACATATGTTTGATTTTTTTATTTGTAAATTATATTATTTATTTTAAAGGAATATATTTTATGCATTAAATGTGAGTACGAAGTGGAAAAAGTATGTATTCTTGAGATAACCTCCATTATGATGTTTTAATTTTATTTTAATGTGATTAGTATATCACTTTCATCGTATATTTATTCTATTATTATAATTTATTGTCAATGTCATTCAATATTCACGTTTTTAAATTATTGGAAAAAACCTCAATTGAACACATATAAAAATTTATACAATTAAACCCTCAAATAGGTTATATATAACTATTAAATCAAAAATATGAAGAACATTCTATACATAATTTTTCTTGAATTAAAATAGTCTCTAATGTATAGAATTATTATATTTTTATTATTTTTCCTTATTTAATTAGTATATATTTTATTTTTTCACATAGATTTATAATAAAATATATAATGCACTTTAAATATATAAAAAATTATTTTATTCACGTTATAAAATTTTAAATATACTCATTGGTCATATTAATTACCAAAATATCATTTTTATTTATAATGGTAAATTATTTGTCTTATTAAAAAATATAAATACTTTTTATAACCATTTAATATTGAATGAAACTATATTTTTAAATTATTATATTTACCACTTAAAATTGTAATTATATTTTTTATTTGCATATTAGTATTTAGTTTTAAGATATTCATGTAAAAAATGACGATAAAGTTTTCATATTTGTGGTAATTTTATTTAATTATATATTTATTCCATACATTAATTTCGATATAGTTGTTCAGATTCCATTCTCAATATTTATAAATTTTTAGTCTGAATGATATTATTATATCATAATATAATATAATATTTTGCAATCATATTTTAATTATTTTTATATAAAAAACTATTTAATATATTATAAGAAATGATTTTTTTGTTACATTCTACCCAAATAGAAATAAATTTCCACTAAAATTTTAAATTAACAAATGAAAATAAAAGAGGTTATCATTTATTAACACATCAAATATTCCCTATGTTTCTCCCTCAATAATTTGATTTATTTAATAAAAATTTAAAAATTTAACGGTATTGTTATTTAGTACTATATCAATATAACCTATTAACTATACTTGTTGTTCCTTATAATATATATCATATTGTGCGTGTAAATCATATGGGATTAGTAGACGTGATGGATATGGAATATACTTTCTCAAATTTGATACATGAAAGACATCTTGAACTTTTAGTTTTTTTTAAAACATTGGGGTAAACTATAGTGACCAAATAATTATAAACCATGAAGGGACTATTGATTCTTGTGATTTAATTTCTATTCTTATTTATGATCATTAATTTATTTTTGGGTAATATTGAAATTAAAACCATGTGACAATAAATATTATGACCACCGTTTCATAAACATAGTGGTAACTATATTTCAATAGGATGACATTAATGAAATTTTTTCCAAATGTTCTGGAGAGTATATTTATCATTATAAACAACATAAAACATAAATATAAAATTATGTCTGAAAATATAGAATATAATTTAGAATTTTCTTTGAAAATTTCATTATTCTATGAAGTACGTACATGAATATGATAAATATTAACAATCATGGGATCCTTGAGAAGAGATATTATAAGGAATTGTTGATACTAAATTCATTGTAATGGTTATGTATAATAGAAGACATTGTAAATAAATAAGGAATAATAAATATTAAAAGGTAAATAATTGAAAACATATTTAATTTAAAAAATATCATAATCACAAAGAACAATATGGAATGAATGAATTTTTATCAAATAATTATATATATATAAAATATTTTTTAAGATACTACATGTATATCGTAATTTGTTAAATAATCAAAAAAATATCAATAACTGATTTCATAATGCTATAATTTATAATTCTTTATATCTTAAGTATACCATTAAGGCCTAATTACATAAAAAATGTATAAATGTGTAAGAAACCATATAAATACATATTCTATTTTGTCTAATGTGATATACTAATGCATCAAGGAAAAATAAATTTTTAATCCAAAAAAATAATTCTATTACATTCATTATATCGAAAAAAAAATTAATCAATATTTCATGATATTAAAAAATTAGTCAAATAGTAAGAAATAAAATGCATAAATTCAGTAATTTCCTCAGTCAAGATGATCACAAACAAACCAAATAATGAATATGTACAGAGTTATTAAAATATATCATGATATTAAGAAAATATAAAATAATGTTTTTGTTTTTGTTTATGAATATAAATAACATATATAGATCATTATAATCATTTCTTCGGAAAATTACTCTTTATAGTATGAAATTAACATTTGAAAAATATAATATAATAGAATATTATGAAATTTAATTTATTTTTGTATAACTTTTTAGAATTATAATAAAAGCCTAATATAATTTAGTGGTCATAATAGTTTGAAATATCATTCATTCAGAGTATGTTAAAAAAATTTCATTCATAATTTCTGTTAAATGTAAAAAATTACCTCATTTGGAAAAAGACTTTATGATTATTTTGAAATGTTATTATAGAATGTATAATAGTTGTATAAATATTTTTATATAAAAATATTATAATATTATAAACATTATTTAATATTTCTACAAAAAATATGGGCCAAGTAAAAACAAATCATGGTCGAATATATATTAAGATTTGGTTTCAAAAAAAAAATCGGGAGCATGTGTACAAAAAAAGAAAAATTAAAGGGTAAATATTGATAATTAAAAATGAATTTATGAAAAAATTAACTTCTGTTTTATGATCTTTGGTTTATATAAATACACTAATGGATTCAAAAACGTAATCAATCCCATGTAATGATCATGTTGTGATATAGACCCATACCTCAAGTCTGAGTTTATACAAATGTGAAAAAACAACCTCTATAATAAATATAGATTTAATATAAATAATTTCAAAAATCATAATAAAATATTACAAAATCTATATATTTTACAAATAATATATTACCACTCATTTAATATAATTCTATATTAAAATTACTATTTGGGGTGATAACAATTTTTTTTCTCATATGATTTTATTTAATTGTTTTCATCATTTTAATTTTAACACGGATACATAATATATATAAATACAATAATAATATAAAAAATATTCATTATAGGTTTATATATAATTATGATTATCCGTTGATGGTATTGATATAAATTTTAATTACATCATTCATGTCGATGGTTGACCTAATGCATGTATTAATGATGTTTTAACATTAGGAGGTATTGAACAAAAAAATATATATTTATTCCAATTTCTAAAAAAATATCATATCATATATGTCATATATATTTGTATAATCTATATTTAATATGATCCTATTCAATAAGAAATAAAGATCAAATCACATTTATTTTTCAAGGTCACAGTACCCAAATACAAACAAGACATGTTGTCAATTTAAAAACTAATTGATTGTAAAAGGGTAGACATGATATTATAATTAGAAAATGATAATTATGATTAAATTTAATAAATAAAATTTAAATCTATAATGATAAAAAATAATTAATAATGTTGAAAGAAAATGAATTTTAGAGCTATGTTGATGAAATAGTCCAAGCATATGCACAAATGATACGTTTTCAACCAAGATGATGGAAAATGGGGGATATAATGGTTTTATCATAATCATAAAATAAAATATTTTTAAATTTAGGATATAGATGTTATTATTTTATTATAATTACCAAATATATACATGACTAAAGAGACAAAAAAATCATTGTGACGAGTTGCAGTGATTACTACTCCATTGAATGTACTCCATAGGATATACTGTTAAGGACCCTATAGGATGTCTTTTGGAAATAAATTAACCTATATTACATTGCCTTATATTTTTTTGGTGTTTTTATTTTAGTTCCTGATATTTTTAAATGACTTATAAGACATGATAAACTGTTAAAAGGATGTTTTTTTAATTATATTAATGAATGGAAAACTTATAATTTTGTATGTATTCAAATATTTATAAGTAAAATTAATTTAATAATAGAACCAAACCACACGTGTTATTTTACTATAGTCTAAATATAAAAAATGGGTTTTAATGAATTTTAGAAATTATTTTTTTCATTTATTATACTAGATAAACCCTTAATAGTCCACATTTATCTTTTCCTTTAATAACCACTTTTTTAATATAAAATGGTTATATATTGACATAAATGTTAAAAAATTTCAAATAAAGGGGAATGAAATGTATATTTAGAGAAATAATATTAATAAATTCCTTATTTAAAATTTTTAAAAGATTTAAGTATTTTAATAAAATAATATCTTTTCAAAAAATATCAATAATATCTCTTTAGATATTATTCGTTTAATATGACATTGAATGCCTAAATAAAATGGTCTAAATATAAAACGAAACTTCTAAAATAACTAATAGGATTTATTATTCTAAATAATCATTGAAAATACAATTCATTAAAATTATATTTCTTTATATATTCTATAATATAATTTATTTTATTTTTATATTAAACCAATGAATACAATATCTTTGTTTGGTAAGAATTTATTCATACTATTAAATATTTAATAAATTAAAAGAAATAAAAATAATAATAATAATCATATAAATATTCTAATGAAAATTTAAACCCAAAACTGACCTTTTTTACACATAATGGAAATAAATAGTTATATATAACTAAAGAGTATGACACTGTGTATTTATTAAATTTTTTATGTAATATTAAAAGATTCATAAAAGAAAAATGGAACTATGATTCTATATTTTCAGTACCTCGATGAATAAGTAGGGATAACCTTATATAAATTTTATAAAGGAATTTTTTATATAAATTTTCAATCCTTATCACAATATGTTACCCTGTTTAACCTATTTTATCCTTATAGAGGTGAATTTTTCTTCCATGGTTACAATTAATAATAACCAAAAATTAATGGGTCCTATTTATGATATTGTATACTCATAATTACAAATATTAAATAAAATATATATATTTTTAATTCAAATATTATACATATTTAAAATTGAAATTTATCACCAAAACATCTTGAAAAGCAATTTTCCATAACAAAATTATATGCAGTAAAGAAAATATTATAGTAAAATAAAAAATAAAATTAAAACAAATGAACTTAATTGCATTATACACGATATAAATAAATCGATTTTACTTTTGAAACCAATTTAAACAATAAAATAATTTTCATTTTTTTATTAAAATAAATTTCTACATAAAAACACGTATTATTCATTATTAATCAAGAAGTAAATATTTTTAGAAAATAATTAAAAAGTTACTCTAAGATAATTATATGAATATAATTTGAAACTATATATCCATTTTTTCAAATAAATTTAATAAATTTGGAAAAAAAATTAATTGAATTATGTTTAAATATATATATATATATATATAAATAATTACTAGAGAAATTTTTTTTTTGAATAATGTGTTTACAATATTAAAACCTTGTATTTATTCAACAAAATATTTTACTAAACTTTGGATAATATTTATATTTTTAAAATTTTATTATTCCAATACAATTTTCATATATAACAACATTGTCATAATGTAATTTAAGATTACAAAACATTTTAACACAATATTATTGGTATCGAAATCTATCGTGAAAATTATATATATTTTTAGAGTAATATTTCTTGAAATATAATGGGGTTAAATTCAACCCCAATTAAATATATATAAACATTATAATTTTAACTTGGTAATCAGAAAATAAATCTTCATTGAACACCCACACTTTATAGATGGATAAAAAATTATTTTTAAATTGGAATTTGGGATAGAAAATGGATAAATGAAATATCAAATATTTATATTCTCAACTAATAAAAAAAATTGGATGATAAAATAATTCCATGGAGAATAAATGTAACATTAATGTACTGATATAGAATTATATTGAACATGGTCTTTATAAATTTCACCACCAAAAAACCATAAATCAAGGAGTTGTGAAAAGACCATCAAATCACTAT
The DNA here is from genome assembly GCA_963277665.1 of Viscum album. Taxonomy (NCBI): domain Eukaryota; kingdom Viridiplantae; phylum Streptophyta; class Magnoliopsida; order Santalales; family Viscaceae; genus Viscum; species Viscum album. Next base: position 370,303,035 of record OY728142.1, on the reverse strand, counting down.
AAGCCAATGTAAAAGACAAAAATTTTCCTCAAAATCATTTTAATGAATTAGATTTATTATTTTTATGTCAAAATATTGAACATAAAAAATTAAATTAATGTAATAATTTCCATTTCATAAAATAAATCATCATTTTTTGGGGTGTTTCAACTTTATTTTTAACACCATGATATGAAAATTGAAGATGAATATTTCTTGTGTGAAGCTATAAAAATAATATTGAATTAATCATTAGATCATATAATCAATATAAATTCATTTATTATTTACCTAAATATATAAAAAACAAAACTTTCTAGCACAAATTTTTTAATGTATATATATATTATAAACTAATCACTAAAATACCAACAACAACTAACAATATTGAACAAAATACAAGGAACAAATAGTTAACATTAAAAAATCTAAAAAATATTTCTAAAGAATGTAATAAACAAAAAACATAAATAATTGATCATAAGTATATAATTTATGTGATTAATAGTTACATTTATCCATATATATCAAAAAATAACTCATTATGTTTCATGTCCAAGATGTTCACACCTCGATCATATATTTGTTTAATACATACTAATAATTTAATAACCATAAAAATTAAAAGAAAATAGAAATTATTCCAAAACAATTACACAATATTTATTCATGAATGTTAAATCATAGTTTATTCAACATTTTCCATAAATAGGAAAATTTTAATAATCATTATCAATGTTGGTCTAAAAAATATTGTTAAAAAATCAATTACAAACCTCAAGATCACCAATATTTCCAAATTACTTTTCTATTTCATTAATGTAAATATTTAAAACAATAATTTTTTATATAATATTAGAAACTACTAATGTTTTTTCATTCCCTTAATAATATTTTCCCCATAAATATCACCGTAACCATAAATCATTTCTATGGTTACTGGTATCATTCATCAAACACAGTCAAATCCTAAAATAAAAACTACAAAATAACAATCCAAATAAAATTAATAGATTTCTTAAATAGATTATCATTTATATGTAACTCTTTCAATATAATTTATGAATGTCAATATATTAATAGTTCATTTCTGAAATACATGATTCAAATAATATAGGCACTTCCATTATATAAGAGTTAGCTCCTGGATTGGGTCATTGACTAATGTAATTCCCACATTCTCATAGCTAATAAACTGAAATAATTTAATGTTTTTATCTCATTGAACATAAATTAAATCTATAAAACATCCTCACTTTCCATTTAAGAATTATTTATTGTGATTCTTCCAATATTATTGACAAGAATAAAATTGTACATCCCTTCATCTATGGTCATTGAACCATGGAAATTCACAAAATTCATGCTTTATATTATTTAACACATTAAAATCTCCCGAATGTATATATTTTTTATAATATATAATGATATACAATATTTTATAATCATGATGATTCAATACTGAGTTCCAATTTCTGTAAGAACCTCAATATGATGATTGTTCTATTTTCTGACAAATTCAACATTAACATGAATCATATTATTTCAATTCGTTATCATTATACGATAAATTTTTCATTAGTAAAAAAAATCATAGTGATAAACCACATATTAATTACTAAATCCTATAAATTATTTCTAAATATTTAACCCTTTTCAAATATTGACACCTTTTATTTATCCATGGTAAGTCATAATCATCATCTAATAAAATATTTGATAATTGTATGTAATAAAAATGTGAATTAATCTAAACATATCCCTTGAGAGTGTAAACCATTATTTTAAATAATATCACAATAAGTATACACTATAATGAAGGTTGGGAAATATTCACCTATGTATTTGCAGCACTATTACACCCAATAAGAATCAGTTCCAAAAAACATCTAATTATAATATCCAGAAATGGATGTATTTCATTAGAAACCCCATAATATCTACCTTAAAAAACATTACTATGCTATCAAATAAATAGATATACCCTCATATTCATTCATAGGGTTCATTCAAAAAATATATTTTTTTCTAAATATACATCAATGTTTTTTACGTAACATGATCTCAAACCAAATATCGAGATCCCTACCGTAGAGGCCCAATGTCAGTGGATTCCTTATTACATGAAACTTAATAAAAGATATATAATCCAAAAATAATGAATAGTTTTATAATCAATAAAAACTAGATAAATAATTGAATATCATATTACATATCAAAATGTGAAATTCAATGAAATATATTATAGATAACATCATTTTTTTTATTTATCACACCCAGAGTATCATTAATCGTTAACATATATGGATACATGGTAAAAGAAAACATAAGGAATTGGTGAGATATTATTGTTTTTTAGATTTATGAATAATGTAATATGTATAAAATAAATACATAATAATAAATATAGAGTGGTAAATAATATAAAAACCATTACATTTAGTGAATAAATTGAATATAAAAAATAAAATGCAATGATAAAATTATTAAAAAATTATGAAAAATAAATTATCAGAAAAATTGAATGATATAAATGCATAATTTGTTTTTAAATAATTAAAAATATATAAATTAATGATTTCATAATGATCGGTTGTGTAATATAGGAAAAAAATCATATCTTTTAATCAGTAAGAAAATATCATAAATAAAAGTGTTAGGCCTTAGCTAAATACGTCTCCCCTTTCATTTTAAAAGACCTACTAATTCATTGATGGGATATATAATTATTCTCTCAAATAGTAATATATTATTTTCAATTCATTCATAAAATGAATTGTCAATAAAACAAAATCAAGATGACCAAATAATAAAAAATGAGTATATAAAAAAATCATATGGAATATTAACCTTACGAAATTAATGTGATAATAACCCATCCTGATAAAGAATCGTGAAAGAATTATTATAACATATCACAAGGGGAACTTTAAGAGTATTAACGGATTTATTTTATTGATATAATGAACATACATAAAAATATCATTCAAATTATATTGAGGAAGATATAAAATTTCACATTTAAAATCAATATTAGAGAAAAAAATGAATAATAGGGAAAAAAATTTATATGGGAACAAAAATGTATAATTTTAATTGAGTATAAAAACATTAAAAATTCTAGGCAGAGAAAATTTTCTTTCATATAGATTACAATAATTCAATGATTTATATCATATCATTTCAAAAAATTAATAAATATACCTCGTTAAAAATGATAAGAATATTCCAATGAAAATTATTTGTAGAAATTAAAAAATCCCTGAAAAGTAATTTAATCAATAATGGTAAAATATTTAAAAAATTAATCAAATCAATTTAAATAATACATGTATAAGGAGGAAAATCATTTTTGACTAAATAAAAATCAATTTTGGTTCTACACAAAATATTCTACAGGTATCTTGATTATGTGGATGTGGAAAATTAAAAGAGAAAATTAAATTTTTTCACATAACTAATGGAGATGAAAACAATTATTTTTTAAAATATAATTATTATATAATTATAATAATAGATACTTGTACATTAAAAATTCTTCATAATGTTATGATTATAAAATGAACACTTACATCAGGTATGACTTCCTTCATCTATATTCCAAATCCTATATAAAAAATATATATTAAATTTACATTAATTAAGAAAAATTAATGATATATATCTTACCAAATATGATTTAGAGATAATGTTTTATAACTTTTTTATTAATAGATAACTTTTAATACTCATTGTTTTCTGTGATAACGAGATCTTTTTTTCACAAAAGATTTGGTTCTGGTGTTTTAGTACTTATACATATATCTTGGATCGCTAATGTAGATAAAATTTTGAAAGATAATATATATATTTTAATTATATATTAATTAAATATAATCTATCAAATGTATAGATATTAAAAGGAATTAAAACGTACATGGTGACAGTATTTCATATGAAATTATGATTATTGTTTTCAATTTTGGATAGATGCAAATATTGAATAAAAAATAAAATTAAAATTTTCTAAAATAATTATTATATCATATATATATTATATAGATATTTAATATACCCTTCTTATAGTACATGTAAATTAGAAACTATTAATGGATTGTATTATTTTTTGGAGGTGGTACTCCCCAAGTATACAATTGTGATGTTATCATATTTCAAAGAATGGGTTTCAAAATGTTATATTTGATACAATAATTATAGAATATTAATTTTTTCATAAATATAAAAAATTAAAAATAAAACCATCATATTTACTATTTAAGAATAATTGTGACAGAAAACTAATATTATCTCTATGTGGTTGCAGTTCATTATATGTACAACAAGAGATACATTCCCATCAACTTTGACGAAAAATTCTTAAATAATAATGGTTTCACAAACAGAATAGAATTTATGTCTATTCAGGATACTGAAGTTATTATTTTGTGTTAATTACTATATAATTAGGGGACATATAGAATATGTAACATAAACATATCAATTAAATCAATTATAACTTCTTTGAATTAAAATAATTATAAATAAACTTAAACATCATAGGGTATGAATTTCAGTAAAAAATATATAAAATGTGTAAAAGGATGTTGGGGAGGTAATTTTTCTGGGTTTTTTTGAGATAAATGTCCCAATAAGTATGACGAACTGAGGGTAGTCAATTCAATATTATAATTTAGTTGAGTGGAAACATATAATTTTTAAATTATTTTTAATATTATAAATTTAATTTCTTATAAAATGTTCCCCAAATGGATAATAATCGAGGGTAAATTTGGTAAGGAATATATATAACAAATAAATGGAGTTTAAGAAAGCGTTTATATAATTTTAAACACTAAAATTTTACATCAATCCTTGAAATCCCAATTCTAACCCTATATAAGGTAACATTCTAAATATTAAATGGATATAATTTTAGTTATTATTGAATGAGTTACTACTTAATTAAAAATTGGTGAAATTTTATTTAAATGATTTTTCAACACGTCATTATTCATGATTTTATTTATTTTCATTATTTTATTATAATGTGGTATCTTTTATAATATATCATTAAATATTTTTTTTTGACAATATTCAATTCTTTTTACATTAATAACATCAAGAAAACTAATAAATATACTATAAACCATTCACACATCCCTAATATATTATGTTAATTTATTATATTATGGGGAAACATTTACTTACCCAATTTATATTACATTAAATCATTTTTTAATTTTTTTAATTTTAAAATATAAAGAAGATATACTATTTTGTAATCATGTAGATATTGAAGCTCATTATTTAATGGCATAAAATATTAAAACAATATAAATTATAAGAAGAAATTATTTATTTTTCAAGTAAATGTTTAGAACTGAACATAGCATATATATATCATTTTGGAAAACTGTTAGCAGAATTAAAGTTAAGAGTTTAACATTTTTTTTTCATTCATTACCTAATGATATAATATGACTATATAAAAAAAATGGGACAATCGTTCATATATTTTATAAATTTATAAAAATAGATGATAAAAATTATTAAATTTTGATATTTAAAGAGATATTAAAATATTAAAGCCTTATCCCAATGTATTATCCGTGTTTTGTCCATTTTACCCTTATTATGGTTACAAAAATTAACCATGGACAACATTTAGAATAATAAAAAATTTAAAACTAACCTTTATTCCAAATTTGATCATACATATTTGTAATATGTAGTACATTTTTAATGATTCAATTAATATATGTTCTATATTTTAATATAATATTAGACCTAATAATATTGATGAAGTGTGGTTTTCCAGAAATTTTTTTTATGAATAAAAAATTTTACCAATATTTAGTATCACATTAATTCTAATAACCATTAATGGATTATTAATATTTTTTGGAAAATTATATTAATTTTTAAAATATTAATGAAAAATTATTATTTGTAAAACATTTAAATGAAGTATATATTTTTTTATAAAATTTTTCTTTTTCAATATTCATATTAAAATGAATATATTTTGAAATTTATTGAAAATACACTCTATGATAATTATGAAAAAATTATTTAAAAAATTATTTTCATATTTTAAAATAAATATTATTTTAGTGGCATAAATTATTTAAATTTTATTAAAAATTTAATAGAAACGATTTTAAGGGAAAATACATTTTTGTGGTATATAAAGAATATAATAAACATGAGTATTTATTGACCAATATATTTTAATTATTATATATATATATATTTCAAAAAATTATGATTCATATTCATCCAACTGATTTAATAGATATGATATAATGGTACAAAATATTATAGTTCCTCCATACAAAACGTTTCAGGTATCAAAATCTTATGGGGAAATTAAATTTCTATGAATATAAAAATAAAATAAATATTTTTTGAGCTGTAGTCACCAAAAATGATCTGTATATCCCATTAAAATAGATATACATAATTATTTTGGGGTTATCGTTATGTTTTAATATTATACTAAATGGTTTGAATACCCTTATAAAATATTGATGATATTCAGATACTAATATTGTGATTTCTATAAAATCATCTAATCAAGTTGTATTTATATTTATCATGGAATACAAATACTCATATAGTTCCATATTAATTCTTGAGTATTTACTAGGATTTTTTTATAACACCACTAGTGGATACTATTAACAAAAACTTATATTTAAATCCATCTAGTACAATCAAAACATATCTTCTTAGAGTTTAAATATTCATATTTAATAGATTACTGAATAAGTATTATTTAGTACTCAAAAAAATATATCTAATTCAAATTCATTTTGATGAATCCTAAAAATGTATTATGTGAATCATATCTCTCAATCAGATATAATTTAATGTGCTACACTGTCTATCATTACCAATTCCTTCTATAAAAACATATCTAGATGATTTGGGGGAATTCCTATTGATTTAAAATAATGAGTGTCAAATTTGAAATACAACCAACTAAGTCAAAAATGAAATTAAAGGTTTTATGGTTATTTTTATGACCAATGGTAAAATTCATGTTTATATTATCCATGTTTAATAATTTCAGCTCTATGAGATTTATCAACCACTTTGACTATTAATATTCACTATTAAATTATTGAGATACCATGAAATAATAAGTGAACTCCAAAACATCACTCTATATGATATCAGAAAAAAAATAATTCTTTTGAACTTCTTTTAAATGTGGTCTACCTAAAAGAATAAATAATTATTATTTATTCACACCATCAATTAAATTCCTTTTTATTTTCGATAATTACAATGATATATATAAAATTCAATAAAATTATAATACAAAATTTTTTAAATATGAACTCATTAATATTTAAAACCACATCATCAAATCAATATTATCATTGCATATAAATTTTACCTACACATTGATATATGGACTAGTATTTAATTTAGAATGATATGCTTTCTCAACATCCCTTATGATATCCATGGTGTTCCATTAAAAATATAAAAATATAGCTTAATTTCCAATTATCGTCATATATACTGAAGCATTATCCTCCATAGAAAAAAATATATTAACGTTATTAATTTACCATGTTACTAATTTCTTTATAATTAACATTCATTGATTAACAAAAAACGATCAACATCATAATATATCGAAATCCTTCTATTTAGTTAAATTCATTTAAAGTGTATTTTGTTGACATTTTGTGTTAATGTTTATTGAAAAAACATGTTGAGAAAATTATATAAAGGATGAATGTTGATACATATATATTTAGATGGTTTCAACATGTTTTTGGTGGTAGTTATTTTGTGGTATAAAAATATTTTATAAAGAGGATAAATTTTAAAAAAATAGTAATAATATAAATAAAACTTATGGATGAATTACATGATAACATGAAATTATTAAATAGAGAAAAACATATAGAAATGTAATAAATATTAATAACAAATTATAATTAAATAATATATAATTATCTAGAATAAAAATTTTAGAAATAGAAAAAATCATATAAAATATGTAAATGAGATTATGAAATAATTATTATAGGAAAAAAATATTTAAGAATGTAATTAAAAAACATATTACATGGTTTTATGAAAGAATTAATTTGTGTATTGACAAAAAAAAGAAGGAATGTTGTGAAAAATAACATCAGGTCATTAAATATTTTCTTATATACATTTTCATTTATTTTATATTGATAGCGATTCTATTAGGATGTGAAAGCAAAATCATATATGATGTCCAATACAATAGAAGGAATGGGTAATTTTTATGTATATGTGAATATATGGTTGTCGAAAATGTATTCATATATATATATATATTTTTTTTAATGTACATTACATATAAATATACTACTGATAAACAAATTTATAAGATAATAATTAATTGGAAGAATAATAGAGTGAATAAATCACTCCATTTATGCATTGTTGGCTTCCATGATGAAATTACATAAAAAATTTAAATTGATGAAACTACAAAAAATTTCCATATATAGTATGTATTTTTCCTTATAAAAATCCACAATATATAAAAAATTGTGAGGATTATTACCCTAAATAGAGAACCTTGATGAACACATATCTATATAAAACACTATGTAGAGAATATGAAAATATATAAAACGAGGATGAACATTGAATAGAAATTTTATATGTAAATTTTTTTATAAGTATTATAATTTTCTATTTATAATCTTAAACAGTACATGGAAAATCATATTTCTATTAAAAATCATGTTTTTCGAAGATAATAATCATGTGAAATGATTAAATTGATGATTATTATTTTATAAATATATATATAATGGTAACATGTGTAAACTATTTTTATAGATAACTCAAGTCTCATTTATAATGATCTATACACAATTTTGAAAATTAACTCAATTATTAACTGGTAAATATCATTGTGCATTGTGAATATTATATACCTCAACTTATCATTGAGAATATGATCTTTAGAAGTAACCCAGTACAAGTGACCCAAGATGTCAATAAAATTTAACTTCGTTGATCTTATCACTATTATAAAAAATACTAAATAACGACATATGATTTTTTGGTCTCATGATAGTACTATATTTTAAGGAGATATATTTAGAGTATATATACCTTGGTTTACATATTCATTGGGTCTTCTATAGTTTGTTCACACAAATTTGTTTAACAGTTGTTGTATAAAATAAATATAGTTATTATCACATAGAATCCATAGAGACTAGATATCCAAATAGAATTATTCAATTCTCTAGAGATGAAATCCACTTTTGTAATATTAGATAAGAAATACAATCCATTATTTATTCAGGATATGAATATTGTTTTTATTCATGAAATTATAGTCAATGTGTAAATCAATGTGTTTTATCAGATATATGTCATTTGTAGTTTTAATCCAATACATTGAAGATCATTTCGATAGGGGGTCCTTATCTATGAAAATTTACATGGAAGATATTTCATTTCAAAATTCACATGACAGGTGTGAAACATTTATTAATATCTATAAAAAAATGCAAAAATAAATAAATTTTTTTATCATTGAAACAATTATAAAGGCATGTAAATATTTCCCAAAGAATTCATTGGTGCATTACAGGATCAGATGAATGTGATTATTAATGATAGGTATGCAGTTTGTGAGTCTGATGATGATAATAAGTATGTTAAAATAATTTATAAATTATTTTTACCTCCATTAAATCCAATTATTTAATAATTTGTGTATAATAACATTACAAATCTTATATTTTATTATTCTTACATCACTCTCAAGGAATATGTAGTGAGATATTATGACTGTGATTATGTGAGAAATGAAAAATGTAAATAAGTGTAATTATTATTTTTAATTAAGATATTAGAAAAAATTATATCAATAAAAGGAACTTTGATAATTTTATTACCTTAATATACAAAAATCTAAAAAGAGGAAAATGATTGTTCATAAGAAACATCCACTCCAAATATATTATATTTAATATTTGTTTTTGTTGTAGACATTTTTATAAGGATTTTTCTGATTACAATCATGATGATGTAGTTCATATTAATAAAATTACAATTTATATAAATTTTAGTGGGGTTGTACAATTTATAATTTCATCATTATATAAAACATTCATTCAAAAATGGAAAATTAAAAGGAATAAAGAGTTAAAAAAAATTGAGCACTATAAATACCATAATGAAAATTTTCTTATTGATAATATAGTCAAACTAATAATATAATAGGATATTAATAGTTTCAAAATTTATTTTGATATTAGAGATGACATCACATTGTAGTTAGATTCCATAAATGAAGAGAGAGAAAAAATTTACTAATGAGAATAAATCTAAAAGAGAGATACATGATACCAAAAAAATATATAAAAATAAGATAAGAAATATATGATTGTGCATATAATATATTTGATAAAATCATTAAATCATTAAATTTCATAGAAATATGTATTTTTATACAAAATATATCATGTTAATAACTATATAATCAATGGTTTGGTTATGATAGAGAAATATTGAGATAAAAACATTACAATGAATATAAAAAAATTGATGTTTATGGGGAATAATTGAGGACATTGAGACACTCGTAACTCCTACAATGACACTTGGAAATTATATCGTGTGGGATATGATTATAGAGAAGGACAAACACTGATATCCAAAATGTTTTCTCAATTATTTTTAATATGATTAAAAGACACATAAAAATGGAAAAACAATTGGGGAATGATCACATATATAATGAGTTCTTTATTGATGAAAAATCAAAAGAACCCACTATAATAAAAAATTCTAATTTTTGAATCTATTGAGATGAAAATATTCCATGAAACTAAAGGGACATAAGTGATATAGAAAATGAAGAACAAAATACACCATAGATTGTATTTTATTATTGTTGATGGATAATAAATTTTAAAAAATGTTTGTTCCTTGAACATTATTTACTAAAAGGAATCGGGAAAAAAATTCCACCCAAAAATATTCAAAATTATTAGTATAATTTTCATTGATTGTATATAATTCAATTAAATTAAATATATAAATATATATGGATATTGTTTCAATCAGGTATGAATTGAAATGTGTCTTTGAAGACCAAAGTGGTTATACACAATATTTAAAGGGATCACAGAGAGGGGAGATGAATTTAAATAAATGTATAGATTTGTAAAAACTGTTGGAACAATATATTCAAATTGAAGAAAAAAATATAATAAGTGAATTTTTGTTATGTATATGAATTGGAAAAAAAATAAAAGAGCTAAAAATGAAACATTTATAATGGGTTTCCTAAAATCAATATATAATTCTATAATATGGATTCTATTTGTTTTATAAGGATTTATGTCAGGACCCCCTCCCCACAAAGTGTTCCCCTGCTGGGCCAGCAATGTGAGATGGGAGATAATGACCCCCCGTGTCCCGCCTCCAGTAGGCCCCAGGTTGGCGACTAACACTGAGGGTATAGTAACACACAAATGGGAGGAATTACCCTCTAAGAGAACACACACGAAATGTAGAGATAAGATAGGCACCAACCAACTCCAACTCACATTGAAATATAAATGAAAACTGAAGTACACATATGAAATTTCATGTAGAAGTACTAAAACTGAATGGGGAAAGCTGCAAGTACTAAAAAGAAAGTATAACATCAGCAACCACAAGCCCAAACAGCTTCTGCAACAACAAGCAAGTAGTAACCATCTTGATCTCTAACCTACACCAAGTGACATGAAAAACAGTATATAGATACATAGGGTGTATATAACATTATACTCAGTAGGATCCTCCTAGAAGCCTCTCGTGCAAAAGTAAAAAGGCATGCTAAAGCATAGTGAATAACAAGTGAAACTAACTTGTCGCCTAAATAGGTATTTTATGTTCCCAACCTCACAATGGATACTCTAACCAAGTAACACATACATGAAATATATCATATAATAAATAATATCCCGGGTACCCCACTAGTACTTCCCAACTAGTTTTCTGCTTTTCCCTAACGTCGCACATCCTGAGCATCTCTCTCCAAAAAGTATTACCCACATACACCTGGGAGAGGTACCACAATATGCTCCTCGTGCAACGAAACCACCACGTCCACACAAAAAAGTAACTAGGTAGTTTACGGGAGCCACCATAGCTCGCATAATGTGTATCATACGTTGGGTATGATACCTCATTCCATTACAGCCCATACACCGAGTAAAGATCATCAAGCCATCACATCCTATACCCGTTACACCTATAGTAGTCCATATAAAACTATATCCAAAATATATGTGTGTGAATAACCACAAGCCATTACAGCCCTCTACACCCATATATGGGGAAAACTAACCAATGTGCCTAACCGCACAAATATCTACCGGGAGAAGAGAGCAAGGCCAAATGGGGTAGTCAGCTATCCATCCTCCCACCGAAATGTTGGGGGAAAACACCCCCGGAGCTCAAAATCCTTAGGGTGTATGTTTCCCTTACTGACAGGGTGGATTAGCATATTGAAACACAAAAAGTATTGAATATTCTATAACTCACAACCACACTATGGGAATAACCTATTCTTAGACACAACTGCAGATAACGTCACTCAGACTCTGGGATACTACTTCTAATACTAGGTATCCTATAATAACACAACCATTTAAAGAGCTATATTAGATTACTGCATTCCCTTTTTATCTGTTTCAGTATATGTTAATTATTTATTTAAAAATTAATTAACCAAAAATAATTCCACATTAAACTTCATTAGAATCACACCCAAAGTCCATGTTCCTTCGAAATTACAACCTTATATTTATTTTCCTGCAACTCCATCCCCATGGGATAACACCATTTATTCAATTATTGATTACAGATCTACTTTCCCACATTCCCATGCATTCTAGAAACACATTCTTTGCTACTAAACACACGGGGGTTCAACACGGTGATTAGATATAATGCCCGTCGAGTCATTTCTGCTTATAGAAAGGGCATAAACCCATCCTTCTTTGATAACCTAAACACGTAAAGTATATGACATACCCCATGTGTCTTAGCCTCTTTCAGAAAAAGGGTAAGTAAGACCAACTACCTTGAGCATTGGGGAAAAGTAAAGTCAATAAACAACCAATGAATAAGCAAGCATCCGTCAATCACATCCATCTCATTCCATAATCCCTGGTGTCCTCCCGACACCCAGATGCATAAAATGATGCATCTCGCCACTCTAGGCGCCATCTTATGCCACAAAAAGAAGCCTACATGCCCCCACATATCAAAACGACCATCCATGATCACATCACAACACAAGCAGGAGGAAAACAAACATAACATCAATTGGGATCTTGTCCCATTAACAATCAAGTAGGTAACTCAGAACCCTTTAAAGAATTATAAAACAATCAACTCTTTAATCCATCTTGAATTAATAGATTTTTTATTCTTGGGTTCCAAATTCAGGAAAACTAATCAGCAAGCTATCACAATTAATTAAACATGCTTACTATGCCAATTTTAATAACAATATCAGAACAAGAACCAGATTCGTTTACATGCCACTTTATCTTTAGACAAACAATTATCAATTAAACCGAATTTATGTTCTTTACTAATTTCCATCAATAAAGAACAACTAATCAATGCAAACATAAATATCACATTATCTAGAAAAACAAATGGTAATAACACACGATCGATATCAATTTATTTATCCGGTAACAATATTTATTTTTCCAATTCCATTGTCATCCACTGGGATTAAACATGATAACAATACTGTTTCATGTAAATTAAAATTGAACCAATGAATCCCCTACCTCAAGTAGTTCCTCACATTCATTATCCACCCAACAGGGCACGATAATCCTCTTGAGGCAACTACATCCCCCTGAGGATGCCATGACATGACCACACCAACCAAACCCCCATTAGAAACATTGAGATTACATGATATAATATAGAACGAAGAATCAAGATAAGATGATTCCCAAAGGAACGACGATAAAACATACCTTCTATAAAATATTGATCGATACAGCATGGTTGCATCAAAACAGAGTGGAACCAATCCAAGGAGTAAAGTTTGATTGTGAAAATTTTATGGGAATAATTGAATGGTTATAGCATCTCATAGCCGAGAAAATAACCGAAGAATTAGGGAGGAAGATATCCCTTCTCTTTAGAAGATTTAACAGAGCAACATGTTAATATACACTTGATTTCCAATTAAAATTGGATCATAATAAACCATGCAGTTTGAACAAGTAAAAACATCTCGGGCTATAGAAATAATTAATATAGGATTTAAGGTCTTTTAATTGGACTTAAGAGTCCTTAAATTAAGGATTTAAATTTATTTTACGTCAAAGGAAATGTCAATGGGGAAAACTTTAGGAAGCTGGAAACACTATAATACTACTGTTATTGTACACCTAATGTTATTGTACACCTACCATTAAAGGATACCGATTAAGGTTACTGAAAGACCTTACCATTCTAGAAACAATTTACTCCTACCATTATTGTACACCTAATTTTACTGTACACCTACAGTTAGAGGTTACCGCTAGAGTTTACCGATATACCTCACCGTTCTGGAAAGACTATACAGCTAATATAACAGTACACCTACCATTACTGTACTCATACCTTTACTATACACATACTGCTGGACTTTTCTGATAGTGGTTACCAATAGACCTCACCATTATGGAAACACTATACTTATACCGTTACTGTACACCAATTGTGACTATACACCCACCGTTAGAGGTTACCGATAGAATTTACCGATAAAACTCACCGTTCTGGAAAAACTACACACGTACCCTTACTATACACCTAACGTTAATGTAAAACTACCATTTTAGGATACCGATAGAGGCTACCGATAGACAAAACCATTCTAGAAACAGAGTACAACTGCCGTTAATGTACACATAGTGTTGTTGTACACCTATCGTTACTATAATCCTACCGTAAAGGGTTACCGATAGAGGTTACCGATAGACCTCACCGTTTGGGAAACACTGTTCACTGAACCTCAGCGATGGAACATTGTTCACTGAACCTCACCGATAGAACACTGTTCATTGAACTTCACTAATAGAACATTGTTCACTGAACCTCACCGATATAACACATTTCACTGAACCTCACCGATAGAACAATGTTCACTGAATCTCACTGATAGAACAATGTTCAGTGAATCTCACCGATAGAACAATCTTCACTGTACCTCACCGATAGAACATTTTTCATTAAACCTCAAAGATAGAATATTTTTCACTGAACCTCACCGATAGAACATCGTTCACCTATTGTTATAGGTTTCTGATAGGACTGTTCACTGATGGAACTATTCATAGGATTGGTAATTTGGAAAAGTGTTGGGGATAAGTCACTTTGACCGACCAGAACACCTTAAACACCACATTTTCACAACGTAATGGACACGAGAGGTCTGATATATTACATCAGATTACTCTCAAAACTTTCTCATCCTCATGAATTCAAAACACACCTAAAGAGAAAAAAAAAGAAACGGGGTCCGAACAACCACCCATCGAGACACCTCTTAGAAGAGAGCAAGCCACAAAAGCAACAAAAGAAATTCAAAAATTAAACATTAAAGGTATAATCACAAAGGAAACATCATCACATGAAAATATTTAAACATCAAACAACTCTTGGTACTGAGCATGTATCTATGAATTACTTTCCTAGGTACACTCCTTCATGCGAATGTGTCTCCACAAGACACAAACCCATGGAATAGAACACCAGCGCAACATGTTCTCCTTGCGGTCTTGGATCTCCATAGGTCGCATCTCAAAGTTTGCATCATAATAAACATCGATCTCTCCACAATTGATGATGTGGGAGTCATCATGATGATACTGACGGAGATGTGATACATGGAAAACATCATGTATCCGACTCATCTGTGGGGGTAGTGAAACTTGATACGCAACAGGTACTGTCACGAACCGCCTTCACCAAAAGGAGGGAAGGGTTAGCTGATTGCCAGGCCCTTCCTTCTTTAAGTTGAAGGATAGATAATGACCCCCGAAACCCGCCTTTAATAGGTCCTGGAGTGGCGACTAGAACCAAGGGTATAGAAAATTCTCGCAAATGGAAGGCATTACCCCTTATATTTTATAGTATAGAGAGATAAGGAGAAGAAAACCCAACAACACCAAGGTAGAGAGAAAAGTAAAGAAAAAAGTAAACCATTCCCACATGCATGTTTCAAAAGTAAAAGCCACAAGGTTCAAAAAGGTGACTACAAGTTAAGTACCAAAAAAGAAAACAACAACTGCAACTGCTCCAAAAGTCTGAGCTAGTATGGTGCTGCGTAATCCCCGAAGTCCTCCTAGAAACCTGAAAGCAGTTTTTTATACGTAGGGTGAGCATACAAGTACACTCAGTAGGGATAACCAAAGACTCGCGTGCACAAGTGGGGGAACGTAATAAAGTCCTGTGAGAAAAGAGTAAACTAAACACCTATCAAGGTAAACTATCCACCCCAGGCCTCACTAAGGCACACTCCCAAAATAACGCAAGTCAAGTAATTTATATAACAAGAGAACATCGATGTTTGGGTACCCCGCGCCACTTTACCACTGGTTATTGAGACATCCTACGCATCGGACCAATCCCACCACTCTCACTTCAGTCCCACTGCCACACCCGCCCACACACACCTGTGACACAACCACATGCATTCCCACTACCGAAATCCCGCCCGCACAAACATGGGCCCCAATCGCACGCTGTCCCACTACTGAATCCCGCCCGCACACACCTGGGCCACAACTTTCACACGTAACCATGCCTGCAAACACATAGGACAGAACAACCACCACCACGCCCGAAGACACCTGGGCCTTATCCCGAAGACACATGGGAAACCACCTGCCGCACACACATGGCCAACCACCACACTACCCAGCCCGAAGGTTATTGGGCTAATAATGGACTTCAGGCCATCACAGCCTGCCCGAAGATACTTGGGCTATCCGGGAAAGGGAGCAGAAAAGGAGCTAATAACCAGACACTAAGAATATTGTTGGGAAAAACACCCTCCCCCATGAAATGGGGGTGTTCGGCACTAGGTTCTCAACTTGGGTGGGGCGCGAATAAGAAACAAAAAACTAAAAGTATAGATTTAAGTAATAAGAACTCACCCAAAGCTAGGTTTTTCTTCAGACACCCTATAGATCACAACAACACTCAAGTCCGAGTCATGACTCATGATAACAACCCATCATCACATTCTTGTTTCATGTTCAGTAATAATATTTGAGTTGATCACTACTGGTCATCTAGAAGGCATAGGCATAAGCCCAGAAAAGTAAACAGTCAAACATCAACCAAAACGTCCACACCTGGTCTCAAAAATAGAGGATTCCACCCCAATTTGTGATACGAACAAGTAACCACCCGGATTTAAAACTCACAACCACCGAGATTTTAAAAGAACAGGGGATCCCATCCCCTCCCACATCTCCAGAAATCGGCCCGAAGGGAAAACAACCAACTACCACCACCAACACAAGCAGTTCCTTGCATGTATTTTAAGATTTAAACGACTTAACACACTCCATGATTCAAATTCTGTGTGTTTTAACCGGGGGTTATCAAAAAAGGAAGGATCCTGGTGCCTCAATTTATTCGGCAGGATATACGTGATTAACCAATTCACTTTTCACAGCAGGAGTTTACAACCACAACAAGCTATTTAAAACATTATCAGGGGTTCATTAGTGCACAATCAATGACCACCAACAACCTTGATTTTCATGAGACATAAGCCAGCACAACTCAACAAGATGGCCAAGAGAGAAACAACATCAAAACATAAGACATAATCAACGATCACAGCCCCCCCCCCCCTTTATTCATTATAGAATTCATTATTTATCTTTAATTAGATCTGGTTTATCCAATTCTATAGAAACAAAAGCACGCCCTCCCCGCATGATACACAAAGAGAGAGGCAAAGGAGAATTTCCCTACTTGTTGATAGATGATCGACGTTTAGGCCGGGGGCGCGGAACTTTACGGATAACGATGCGGCTGGTCCGATGCACCAGAAGCTTTTTGTGAATGTCATGATGGAGTAAAGGAGAAACCACGGCTATCCCTTAGTTTATAGGATCCAGAGACAGTTGAGGTGAAAACGCGAATTAGTATAAGGTGCGGGGGTCATGTGTTGATCACGCGGCTCCACTCGTCACAAAAAAGGGGTCGGGTGGTTTAAGTCGACTCATGAATTGATGAAGCATTTAATTAAAACTCTTATGGGCGTTACGGGTCTTAAAACACGGTTAAACGAGTCAAAATAGGGTTTAAAACCCTATTTACACAAAGGAGCGTTACTGGAAACAACTTGACAAGGCCGGGTGACGCCGATCGGTCTCACCAGTCGGTCTCACCGGTCGGTCTCATCGATATGCCACTCCTTTAGAACCCGGATTTTGGTAAAGGGAATGACCAAGAGAGTCTGGGTCATCACATCAGATACCTCTCAAACTATTCTCATCCCCGAGAATTTAGATAACCTAGAATGGAAGGGAGGGTCCGAACAACCACCCCAAAAGATACCTCTCAAGAGAGAACCTCATCGCTAACTAAGAGCATCTTCCTATCACGAACCAAGCAAAATACCATGCCAAACTTCCCGGGTATGTGGGTTGTGGATTCTCTTCCCCCATGGCACGATATTATCCGCTTTGGGCGGCACTGACTCGCCCGCACGGGTTTAATCGCATCCACCTTAATGCATCTTTATTAGGGGTCGGGTTCTCTCCTTCCCTATAGCTGGGGGTTTTCACACACAAGCAGAGGAAAGAAACTAGTACATTTTATAGCCAAAGGACAAAACGTTCTACCACAACAGGTACAACAAGGAACAAAACTCAAAACAACTCTGGGTACTGGGTACGCATCCGTGCTTCCCTTTCCCACGTACTCTCCTCAAGCCCACCATGTTTCCACAACACGTGAACCAAGGGAATGGTACGCCCACGAAGCACCTTCTCCTTGCGATCCTCGATCATCACTGGTCTCTCCACAAAGGTCACATCATCATCAATTTCCAGCACGCCCCAATCAAGGACGTGCGAATCGTCATGCAGATATCGACGGAGCTGGGACACATGAAAGACATCATGTATCCTTAGTAGCGGTGGTGGCAACGCTAGCTGGTAAGAAACTTTGCCGACCCGCCGCAACACTTGGAAGGGTCCAATAAACCTAGGGGAAAGCTTACTCCCCTTTCCAAACCTCTACTGCCCACGCCAAGGGGAGACCTTCAAGAACACGTGGTCCCCAACCTCAAACTCCAAGGGCCTCCTCCTGGTATCAGCATACGACTTCTGTCGGTCCTGGGCTGCCTTCATCCTTTCCCGTATGAGCTAAACCTTCTCTGTCGTGTTCTGCACCACATCTGGACCAAGGATGTCTGCCTCTCCTACTTCGGTCCAACACACAGGTGAACGACATGGCCTCCCATACAAAGCCTCAAACGGGGCCATACCGATGGTAGAGTGGTAGCAATTATTGTAGGAAAACTCTACTAGAGGCATGTATTGCACCCATGACCCTCCTGAGTCTAGAACACATGCTCTAAGCATATCCTCCAAGGTCTGGATGGTGTGCTCCGTTTGCCCATCTGTCTGGGGATGGAAAGCAGTGCTAAGGCGTAACTGGGTGCCAAACGCATGCTGCAATCCTCTCCAGACCCGTGAGGTAAACCGTGTATCCCTATCTGAGACTATAGACCTCGGAACTCCATGCAACCGCACCACCTCATCCACGTACTTTCGTGCCAAAGCATCCACAACACTTGACTCCCTAATCGCCAGAAAGTGAGCTGATTCCGTCAACCTGTCCACTACCACCCAGATGGCATCGTACCCTCCTTGGGCCTTGGATAGTCCCGTGACGAAATCCATTGAGATGTCATCCCACTTCCACTCGAGGACACCTAGGGGCTGTAGTAGGCCGCTTGGAACTCGGTGTTCAGCCTTCACTTGCTAACACACTAGGCACTTGGCCATAAACTCCGCCACTCCTCGCTTAACTCCGGGCCACCAAAACTGCCTCTTCAAACCCTGGTACATCTTAGAAACTCCAAGGTGTACAACCAGGGGTGAGTTGTGGAACTCACTGATAACCCTGCCGCGCATCGCCTCTGGGACAAACAACCTCCCCTGGAAAAGCATTTGGTTCTGACCATCCTCGGTCCATCCTTCCGGAGCATTGCCCCGGTCAACTTGGACAAGCATCACTTCACACTCTAGGTATCCCCACTGAGACTCTTCCACCTGCTGAAACAGGGATTACTGCACTGTCATCTGATATAGGCGGCCTCTGCCGTTATCCATCTTCACATCCAGGTGTAAGGCAGCCAACTCTTCCATTGCCTTCAAGGCGTCCGCCGACTCTCAGACCACATCCTTCTGCGCCCTCCTGCTCAAAGCATCAGCCACCACATTTCCCTTTCCCTTTGTGTAAGAGATCTCGAAGTCTTAATCCTGGAGGAACTCCAACCATCTCCGCTGTCGCAAGTTTAAGTCCCGCTGTGAGAAGATATACCTCATGATTTTGTGATCTGTAAAGACCACAAATCGTTCCCCGATAAGGTAGTGTCGCCATAACATTAGCGCAAAAACGACCGCTGTAAGATCTAGGTCGTGGGTGACGTAATTACGCTCATGGGAACGCAGCTGCCTGGACCCGAAAGAGATCACCCCTCATCGCTGCATCAACACGCATCCCAGGCCCTGTCCCGATTCATCGCAGAATACCTCATAGGCCTCCCCTTCTTCTTGTAATCTCAGCACTGGGGCACTGACCATCTTCTCCTTCAGATAGCTGAAGGCTAGCTAGCAGTGCTCACTCCATACGAAAGCCTGTTCCTTCTTTGTCAGAGCCTTCATAGGGGCTGCTACTTGGGAGAAGTTGGGTACGAATCTCCGGTAGTAACCTACCAACCCGAGGAAACATTGGACTTCTGCCACATTCTTGGGTGCTGCCCAAGAAACAACTGCTTCAACCTTTGATGGGTCGACTGCTATCCCCTGCTCCGACACTACGTTCCCGGGGAAGTGCACTTCTCGTGTCCAGAACATGCATTTTGGCATCTTCCCATAGAGCTGGTGCGGTCAGAGGCCCTCCAAAACTGTCCTCAGGAGCTCTTCATGGTCCTCCTCTGATCTAGAGTAGACCAGGATGTCATCGATGAACACAACCACGAACCGATCCAGGTACTCCCGGAAGATGGAGTTCATAAGCCCAATGAACACAGCCAGGGCGTTCGTAACACCGAAGGGCATGACTACGAACTCGAGGTGTCTATACCTGCACCTACACACTGTCTTAGGGATGTCGCTCTCTTTCACCCTCAGCTGGTGGTACCCAGACCGCAGGTCGACTTTGAGAACCATCCTGCCCCTTTCAGCTGGTCAAAAAGATCATCTATACTTGGGAGAGGGTAGCGATTCTTGATCGTCACCTGATTTAACCTCCTGTAGTCTATGCACAGCCTAAGACCACCATCTGACTTCTTTGCAAACAAGACTGGAGCACCCCACGGTGACTTACTCGGACGAACGTAACCCCTCTTCATCAGATCGTCAATCTTAATATGCAACTCCCGTAGTTCCGAAGGTGCCATCTAGTAAGGATCCACCGAGATTGGACGAGCGTCGGGCTGCAGGTCTATCCCGAATTCGATATCACGTCGAGGAGGTAGAGTCGTCACCTCCTCAGGAAAGATGTCCATAAACTCACGGACGATCTCTAGAACTTCCACCATTTCGGCATCTAATGATTCTACCGTCAGCTCAGTCAACAAGGAGAGGAGAGGTTCCTCTCTCCTGTTTCCCTTTGGACTGCTCCGCTCGCTAGTGAAGGTAACATGACGGCTGTCCAAGTCTGAGAACACCACCCTTCTTTGAAAACAGTCAATGACGGCGCACACAGAAAATAGCCAGTAGATGCCTAGGATGAGATCGTATGGATCAATCTATAACAGAAGAAGATCCAGAACCGACTGATGTGGCCATATCATCAGTCTACATCCCCGAAAAACAAACAACAAGTCGGTCTGACCTCCAACTGGTGTGCTCAACACCAGGGTCACTGGAAGTCTCTCAGCATCTAGACCCAAGGCACGAGATAGACTGGGTTTAACGAAGGAGTGCGAAGCTCCGGTATCGAACAAAGCATAAGCAAGAGTGCTAAATAGACCGATCGTACCTCGAACAGCCTCTGGCCCTGCTGGGACTGCTTCCTCTGCAGCATGCAACTGTCCATGCCCAGCTCCCCTGCCCCTCGGCTTTCGGCCACCCCCCCCCCCCCCCGACCACGCCCTGGTCGACGTCCTTGTGCAGCGCCCTGACGTCGGCCTACTCCTACGTCTTCCCTCAGAGGAGCGGGAGCTCACTGTCCCTGCTGCTGCTGCTGGAAAGGTCTGGCTGGAAGCTGCTGCTGGGGCGGGTGCTGGGGCTAACTTCCACTGTTGTACTGCACCCGGTCTGGGCACTGACTCCAGAGATGCCCAGGGCTCCCACAGATGAAGAACCGTGGTGTCAGGCCCGTAGGAAAAGGGCGAGGGCCGGGGGATCGAAACTGAAACTGATGTGGCCTTCTCCCTGCGGGTCAGAACCTAGAGGGTCCTGACGCTGGAGGCCTGGTGCTGACGGCTTTCCCCTTTGATGGTCCCAGCTGGATCCCCTCTCGCGACACTCCCCCTAGAACATGCATCTGCACCCCCACATCGGCCTTCTTCTGGACCTCCAAGTATATCGGAAGGGTAAAGGGGGTAACAACATACTGGAGGGAGGGTCGGAGTGCCTCATCAAAACGTCTTGCCCGATACTCCTCATTAGGAAAGAGGTCCGGAGAAAAACGTAGGAGGTCCTTGAACTTGATCCCTAGCTCCCTCACAGACATACTCCCCTGTTGGAGGGAGAGTAGTTCCTGCCTCTTTTCAGCTTTCATCATCGAGGAGAGGAACTCCGCCCGGAACTCCTACTCGAAATCCACCCAAGCCACCTTAGACTCTCTCCTCTCCCCCAGGTAATGCATCCACCACTGACGTGCCGCTCCCCGCATCGGGCTTACGGCCAGGGGAACCCAGTACTCGGCCGAGGCCTGAATCAGGCCGAAGGCTATAACTAGCTCTTCCAGCCAGGCTTCCGTCTTCATATAGGAGGTGCTGCCCTGATACTTCTCAAGGGCATGTTGCTGGAAGGCTCGAAGAGCCTTCTGCCACTGGTTATCCTCTTCTTCTCGATCATCCTTCTGCTGATTCGCCAAAGTAGCCTGAAGGGCCTCGATCACCTTTACCACACATGGTCGCATTCCAGGTGCCATAGCTGCAAGGTAAACAAGGAATGCCTAAGCCCAAGTAGTGCAGAATATCGTTCTTAAAACTTCTTAAGATTTAAATTTATTCTTAATTCCCAAGACATCCTAGAAACACAAGAACACAAGTCATTATGATGCATGTACCTTTCCTAGGGTCTCTACCCTGCAATCAGTGTGGCCTCACTTGGTCGTTCTGTAGGTCCAGAGTTCTTGCATCGGATCACAGGGGGCCCTAAAATCCCATGTCCTAGCTGGTCTTCCCTGGCTTAATTCACGCTCCAAGGTCACCCAACAACGTTTCTTTACCATCCCATGCAATCCTCACTATGCCTAACTCTAGACTCCGTCCTATCTCTCAACCACCACCTCTGAGACCATTCTGTCACGAACCGTCATCACCAAAAGGAGGGAAGGGTCAGCTAATTGCTAGGCCCTTCCGTCTTTATGTTGAAGGAGAGATAATGACCCCCGGAACCCGCCTTCAATAGGTCCCGGAGTGGCGACTAGCACCAAGGGTATAGAAAATTATCGAAAATGGAAGGCATTTCCCCTTTTATTTTATAGAATCGAGAGATAAGGAGAAGAAAACCCAACAACACCAAGGTAGAGAAAAAAGTAAAGCCAAAAGTAAACCATTCCCACATCCATGTTTCAAAAGTAAAAGCCACAAGGTGCAAAAAGGTGACTACAAGGTAAGTACCAAAAAGGAAAACAACAACTGCAACTACTCCAAAATTCCGAGCTAGTAAGGTCATGCGTAATCTCAGAAGTCCTCCAAGAAACCTGAAAGCAGTTTTATATACGTAGGGTGACCATACAAGTACACTCAGTAGGGAAAACCAAAGACTCTCGTGCACAAGTGGGGGAACGTACTAAAGTTTCGTGAGAAAAGAGTAAACTAAACACCTATCAAGGTAAACTATCCACCCTAGGCCTCACCAAGGCACACTCCCCAAATAACGCAAGTCATGTAATTTATATAATAAGAGAACATCGATGTTTGGGTACCCCGTACCACTTTCCCACTAGTTATTGAGACATCCTACGCATCGGACCAATCTCGCCATTCTCACCGCAGTCCCACTGCCACACCCACCCACACACACCTGGGCCACAACCACACGCAGTCCCACTGCCGAAATCCCGCCCGCACACACCTGGGCCCCAATCGCACGCAGTCCCACTATTGAATCCCGCCCGCACACACCTGGGCCACAACTGTCACACGTAACCATGCCTGCAAACACCTAGGACAGAACAACCACCACCACGCCCGAAGACACCTTGGCCTCATCTCGAAGACACTTGGGAAACCACATGACGCACACACCTGGCCAAACACCACACTACCCAGCCCGAAGGTTCTTGGGATAATAATGGACTTCAGGCCATCATAGCCTGCCAGAAGATACTTGGGATATCCGGGAAAGGGAGAAGAAAAAGAGCTAATAACCAGCCACTAAGAATAGTGTTGGAAAAAACACCCTCCCCCATGAAATGGGGCTGTTCGGCACTAGGTTCTCAACTGGGGTGGGGTGCGAATAAGAAACACAAAACTACATGTATAGATATAAGTAATAAGCACTCACCCAAAACTAGGTTTTTCTTCAGACAGCCTATAGATCAAAACAACACTCAAGTCCGAGTCACGACTCATGCTAACAACCCATCATCCCATTCGTGTTTCATGTTCAGTAATAATATTTGAGTTGATCACTACTGGGCATCTAATAGGCATAGGCATAAGTCCAGAAAAGTAATAGTCAAACATCTACCAAAACGTCCACACCTGGTTCTCAACAATAGAGGATTTCACCCCAATTTGTGATACAAACAAGTAACCACCCGGATTTAAAACTCACAACCACCGAGAGTATAAAAGAACAGGGGATCCCATCCCCTCCCACATCTCCACCAATCGGCCCGAAGGGAAAACAACAAACTACCACCACCAACACAAATAGGGCCTTGCATGTATTTTGAGATTTAAACGACTTAACACACTCCATGATTCAAATTCTGTGTGTTTTAACCGGGGGTTATCACAAAAGGAAATATCCTGGTGCCTCAATTTATTTGGCCGGATATATGTGATTAACCAATTCACTTTTCACAGCAAGAGTTTACAACCACAACATTCTATTTAAAACATTAGCAGGGGTTCATTAGTTCACAAACAACGACCACCAACGGCCGCGATTTTCAGGAGACATAAGCCAGCACAACTCAACAAGATGGTCAAGTGAGAAACAACATCAAAACATAAGACAACATCAACGATCACAACCCCCCTTCTTTCTTTATAGATTTCGTTTATTATCTTTAATTAGGTCTGGTTTATCCAATTCTACAGAAACAAAAGCACGCCCACCCCGCATGATACACAAAGAGAGTGGAAAAGGAGAAATTCCCTACTTGTTGATAGATTATCGACATTTAGTCCGGGGGAGTAGAACTTTATGAATAACGATGCGGCCGGTCCGACGCACCAGATGCTGTTTGTGAAAGTCACGATGGAGGAAAGGAGAAACCATGACTATCCCTTAGTTTATAATATCCGGGGACGGTTGAGGTGAAAACGTGAATCCGCATAAGGCGCGAGGGTCGTGGGTTGATCACGCGGCTCTACTCGTCACAAAAAAGGGGATGGGTGGTTTATGCCGACTCGTGAATTGATGAAGCATTTAATTAAAACTCTTATGGGCGTTACGGGTTTTAACACATGGTTAAACGAGTCAGAATAGGGTTTAAAACCCTATTTAAGCAAAGGAGAGTTACTGGAAACAACTTGAAAAGGCCGGGTGACGCCGATCAGTCTCACCGATCGGTCTCACCAGTCAGTCTCACCGGTCGGTTTCACCGAGACGCCACTCCTTTAGAACCCGGATTTTGGTAAAGGGAAGGACCAAGAGAGTCTGGGTCATCACAGGTCCTACATGAGCTAACACCTCGAAAGGCCCAATAAACCAAAGAGAAAGCATACTCCCATGACCAATCCTTCACTTCATGTAACAACCCAAGCTTCCATGGTATGCTTCTCTTTGAATAATACAGTAGCATGTGTTGTACGTAACTTCGAGTTCTAACACACACCACAACCAATCAAACTAGCCGTTATGAATAGTAATACACACTTTTTAAAATTTTATAAATTTTATCTCTCAAAATGGAATTCAGTTTTGGATTCGGAATATCAAAATTAGCCTAGGGTAAAATTTTGTAACTTTTCGGATAACATATATATTTTCATGAATAGTGAAAATTACTAAAATTTAATTAAAAACAACTTTTTTAATTGAAATAATTAATAGTGATAAATTATGAAGTTGAGTGGTTTTAAAGTATATTTAGAATATATTTTTACCATTTAATACAATTTTGGTCACTGGACATAATTTCACAATTAAACTGAACATTAAGTCATGTCAATCTTTTGATAATTATTATCTCTTAAAAACATGCTTTTTGTTTTAACAACAGAAATTAATTTTAAATTAAATTCTTCCACTTCTGTGTTGTGAATTTAGAAAAATGGATTCCATATTTGAATCAGGATTTAGAAATTTTTTAAATAGGTAACTTTTATTTTTAGACATTTTGAATAATTACTTCGTTAAATATTTTATTTACCATGGTTAAAGGTTAAATCTTGTAAATAAGGGTAAAAAAATATTATAATAATAATAAATTACCCTAAAACGTGTCCTAACCTTATTGGTTGAATCTTTTCCTACGATGGGAATATTTTGGTCTTTTTTTGGATCCCATGTAGCCACTTGTAAGTGATAATGACACTTTATATTAATTAAGTTAAAATAATTACAAAAATTATATAAGCATATATCTTTTAAAAAACAATTTTTACATAGGGTTATATATGTTTTATTTTCGACTATAAATATTCATTAGAAAGATAAAAATATTTTCTACATAATAGTATTTTATTTATAATTTTAGGCATTTAATAATTAATATTATTTATGACATAATAATGATGCATTATTTTCCTTATTAATGAATAATCAAAAAATTGATATTATTAATGTTAAAATTAATATAATTTGAATGTTCTGATGACATACATGAATTTTAATGTTTATTATGACATTATTGGATTTCATAAATGAATTTTTTTCGAATTAATAAATTTTTTATGACTTTAACAAAAATCAATTATTGAATAGTGTCAAAATTAACATAAAAGAGTTTTTAAAAGAAATATTATATTATCTATTGATATTAAATTCCTAAAAATATAAGGTTCATCCAAGATACTTATATCATGATAGGTGTATCATTAATGGACCAATTGGGGGTCTTTTAGATGTATATAGTATGATTATTAACTATATAATATAAAAATACAAAGTGACATGGTAGATGTTAAACTAATTAACTAAGAGTTAAAACTAAAAGATATGGTTAATATAGTGACCCAAACCTGTGTAAAACCTATTGGTTGATTGGTTTTCAAAAAAAAACCCACAATATACTCTTAATATTTATATTTTATCCATTAGATAACAAATTTGGATTTATTATAAAATAATATTTCTATCTTTTCCAAAGGTGCCCCTCACCCCTCTTATAAAAGGGCACTTCCCTATCTTAGTAATTCACACATTCAAAGCATGTTATCTCTTCCATCCACTACCCAAATACTCTCTCAACTTCCCTCAATACAACCTAGAGGCCTTATTTTGATAATAAAGAATACCTGTAGAGCCCTTTTGATCAAATCAATAGGAAGAACTCGAAGAAGAGGTAATGATTTCACCACCCTTTTTCAAGTTACTTTCTTCTTCAACATATTCATAATTTTATATTCCCATTATAAAATAATAACTTCAGTATATTATATATACTGTGATATTATTATAAATATGGTACAACCATATTCAGTATTCTATCCATCCTTTGAAAGACATGTCACCATACATGCATACATATGGTTTACAGTCTCCACGTCATGGTGTAATTGTTATTCAATAAATTATTAATTGGATGGATATAATAGAGATGTGTAATTCATGTAAATAATAAATATAACAAGATAATTATTCTGTATATATGATATAATAACTGAATAAATATTATTTTAATATCAAAAGAATGATATTGTTGCTCGTGCGTACGTACGGACTACCGTCTCCACGAACGCGATGAGATTCATTCTCCATCATATCCATTCAAGTATAATTCTCATTTGATGTTTAAAAATAGTGTTTATGGACTTTATGTAATTATGGTGATGAATAAGATACAACCTATCCATAACAAACATGGCTTATGTAATAAAACATATAAAATAAAATGAGTATGTTAACACCCGAAACAACGATAATACTAATATATTATTGACAAAGAAATGTTAAAAGAACATATATGATATCAAATTAATTTAAATTATTCTTGTATAATTTAATAACAATTATTTAACCATTATACTGGAGTTTAACCTACACCCAACCAAGTAAAATTACAAGGTAAGGGTTTATTTTTCAATCTCTTCATTAACCGTGGTTGTTTATACGTAATAATCTACTCGGACGTCTTTATCATCGACATCCATGATTCTTAAAAATCTATTTAAAAAAATTTTACTATTTACTAGAATATGGGTTAATGTAATTTATACCCTTGTTTTACTTTTTATAATTGGTTTATAAATGAATCATTCCATCATTTTCCAAATAAGGTCCTTTTTAACCTTTTCGACAGAATTAATGTAAGAATGTCCTTTTTATCATATACGGCGGGTGCGTCTATTTTTCAATGTTATAAAATCTTCCATGATTCCATTACAAGATTATAAAAAAAATTCAAAATAAATTTTTTATTTTATAATTATGTGACTTTTAAATGATTTCAAAAAAATAGATATTTCAATCAAATAGTTTTGATTTCATCTATGTCGACATCTTTTGATTGATTTTAAGCTTATTTGAAGTTGATTTAATGTGAAACAAAAATTCCATATTTTATTGAATTTTTTGTGATATGTTTGAGTGTGGATGCCTTATTTTTATATCATTCATGGTTTATGGTGAAAGTATTGACATTTCGTATGCTAGTTTTAATATGAATATTTATGTTATGTTTAAACCTGTTCATATGAGGAATGCATTGGACTTAATAAGTGTTGGGTGGAGCCCGCTATAGCTCATCAATGCATCAGTAGATATCATGAGACAAACTACTGTCTTGGTACAAGGCCTTGAAAAAATATTATTTGTAGTCTTGGAACGAGGCCTTGACTATGTGGTTATGATAGTCTAGCATTATGAATTCCATCATTATGAAAGTGGTTATTCATATTGCATTTGATTATTCGACTAGTATAATAACAATGTGAATAAGTATATGGTATTATTTCATTTTATTTCTACCATATTGTGCTAAATTTCAAGTTAAAAAGGCTTTTGTTTTAGTTATACATTGCCTTAAATGTTTATGCTTATTTATGAAAGTTTCTGCTATACTGTTATCTTTTCTGGGAATTTGAGCACACCCCTTTCTATGTTTTCTTTCTCCCAGAATGTGAAGAAGTATTTTATAAATGACCTTAAGGGATAGTATGAGGGGATAAGAGTGTAGACTATAGAGACTATATTATTATAGTTTTCATTTTATGATGTAATGTAAACTTTATGAATGTATCTCGTTATTACAAGGCTACTAAACTAATTGGTCTTTCGAGACATGATCTTTCTTGTGATCATGCCATTGTTATGTAATAATGCACCATCTCTGGGTAACTAGGGTCGAGGCATTACAGTTGGTATCAGAGAAATTTTATTACAAACCATGGAAGATAGATTTAGATAAACTCTGATTAGAGAACATAGACCTAAGATAGACTTTGAGGATTAGTATAGAGGAACTTCCTAGAATTTTGGTACTCTAGAGATTTTGTGAGTTTTCCAAGCAATACATCTCTGTTTGGATACGAGTAGGTAGAGGCGGCTCTCGCACAAATGTACCTAGGCTTAAAACTAGAAAACACCGCACTTAGCTAGACTCGAATGAGAAATGATGCACGACAACAGGCCTTGTTGCACTCTTGGTTACGACAGTCACAGGGGGTATGCTTAGGATAACTCTCATTTTCATTACATATCATTATGAAGGGTTAATGAGTACGTACTTCCTCAATGAAAACATTTTTATGATTATGGATTATATACATAAATAGTTCAATTTATGTTAAGTGGTTTATATGTATGGAATTATGTATTTTGATTCAAAAACTGATCTAGTTTATGCCATTGTTTGTAAATGGCGCCTAGTGGAAGAAATGGAAACCGTATCAATGCAAGCACTCCATGTAACTATTTACCTCCTGCTCAAGATAATTATAGTGGAGCTGGTGATTCAAATGGTGTGGATCAACTAATCACCATACTAGCACAACTCACTCAGGTTATGAATAATAACCTTACCCGTATGGAGCACCCTGATCCACATCGTGGAGGATCAATGTTAGATCACTTCATAAGGCAACAACCACCAACATTCAATGGGAGTACAAATACATTAGTAGCTGAGCAATGGATAAATTCCATAGAGAAAATATTTCAGGCTTTAGGGAGTTGTGAAAGGGAAAATGTTATCATGGCTACTTACCGCCTCACTGGAGATGCTGATCAATGGTGGTCATTTATTCAAAACACTAAGGAAGATGATGAAGTATCAAATATTGAATAGAGGGTGTTCAAAGATGTATTTTTAGAAAAATACTTTCCTCGTGACCATCGAGCAAATATGGAAAGGAAATTTCTGAGTTTGAGACAAAAGGAGGATGAGAATCTCGCAAAGTATGAGGCTAACATTACAAGGATAGCTAGGTATGCTGAAGATTATATACGTAATCCAAGAAGTATGATTGATCATTTCATTGATGGGTTAAAACCATTTCTCCATCAATCATTAGTCTCAAAATCCTTCTCGTCATATGAAGACATTGTCTCATGTGCTATTAAGACAGAAAAGGAATTCTCTATGTCTTATAACTTTAAATCAAAGAAAGAGAAGAAGAGATCTAATGATCAATCTGGGAATGGAAATAAGGGGAAGAAGAGAAAAGTTTAATATCCATCAGGCAGTAAATGTGGGAAGAAACACCCCAGTACTTGATTAAAAGGAATGTGAGTCTGTTACAAGTGTGGTGAAAATGGCCACCAAGCTCGTGATTGCAAGGGGAATAAGGAAGCTACCGATGTTCAATGCTACAATTGCAGGGAGATGGGACATTATGCAAATGAATGTCCTAAACATCAGGGGAATATAACTCAATAAAGACCAAGGGATCAAGGCCAATATTATGCTATCACTACTTCTGAGGTAGAAGCTCCTAAAGACATGGTGGCAGGAAATTTAATGGTTTCCTCAAGTTTAGAAAATTCATTATTTGATTCAAGATCATCACATTGTTCCATATCTTCCTAGTTTACTAGGAAAATTAGATATTTCCAATTTTATTTAACAAGGGATTTTTCAGTTGAAAATCCTAAGGGATGTGTCATTGCAACCAAGTTTTGTGAATCAGTCCCTATTAGAGCACATAAATGTTCTTTATCTGTTGATATCATCTTCATACCTAATATTGAGTTTGATATAATCCTTAGTATGGATTGGATTTCAGACCATGATGCGAAGATTTATTGTAAGATAAATGAGTTTATAATTTCTTATGACGATGATAAGGAACACCTTATCTTTAGAGCAGCATCATCACCACCTAATTCTTATCTAGATCCACCCCCAGTATCTCAACTAAATTCAATTATTGGGGAGGAAGAGAATGAATTGACTATGGGTGAGGAAAGTAATGTTCAAATAGAGGATATACCTATTGTGAAAGAATATGTAGATGTGTTTTAGGAAGTTTACTTGGACATCATCCAGAATGAGAAGTTGAGTTTTCCATTGATTAAATTCCTAGATCAAGGCCTATATCGAAGACCCCTTATAGAGTGGCCACTGTAGAATTAGTTGAACTAATGAAAAACTAGAGGAATTGAGTAATAAGTGATTTATTATCCCTAGTGTTTCTCCAGGGGGGGGGATTGTTCTTTTTGTTAAAAAGAAAGACGGATCTATAATGTTATGTATCAACTACATGGAGATCAATTCTATAAAAATAAAGAAAAAGTATCCCCAACCTCGAATTGATTATTTATTTGAAGAACTGCATGGAGCTTAGTACTTTTCAAATATTGAACTTTGGTCTGGATACCATCAGTTGTTTGTGATGAAGGAGGACATTCTCAAGACATCATTTCGAACCAGGTACTGGCATTACGAGTTTACAATAATGCCTTTTGCGCTGACGAAGGTTCCCTTTGTATTAATGGATCTAATGAAAATAGTTTTCAAGTAACATCTAGATGAATTTGTGGTGGTGTTTATTTATGATATCTTGGTATACTTAAAATGATAAGAAGATCATGAATATCACTTGCGCATTATCCTGAAGACTCTGAGAAGAAATGAATTATATGGGAAATTTAGTGTGCATGAATTCATGCTTCAGGAGATTTTTTTCTTGTCCATATTGTCTCGAAAGATGGAATCCCTATTAATCCTACTAGGAACAATTGAATCTAAGGATGTCCTGCACTGATGAGTATAACTGAGGTACGTAGTTTTATTTATTTAGTAGGTTTTTATCGACGTTTCGTCTATAATTTTTCCCGATTGGCTAACCTATTAACAAAGCTCACATGTAAAAGGGTAAAATTCGTTTGAAAAAAAGTTATAAGAATGATTCGAAGAAATTAAGAGAAGAATAGTCAATGCTTTTATATTGACTCTACCATTGGGGAATGATGGGTTCGTTGTTTATAGTGATCCATCGATGAAAGGATTTCGTTTTGTCCTTATGCAGAATGATAGGGTTATGGCCTATGCATCATGATAGTTGAATATTCATGAGGAAAACAATCCAACACAGGATCTCGAGTTAGCAGCTATGATCTTTGATTTTAAAATATAGAGACACTACCTCTATGGTGAAAAATGTGAGATTTATAATGATCAAAATAGTTTGAATTATATTTTCTCACAAAAAGAACTCAACATGAGGCAAAGGAGATGGCTTAAATTACTCAAGGATTATGATTGCATGATACACTACCACCCGGGGAAGGCAAATAAGGTGGAAGATGCTTTGATCAGAAAAGATCATGGAGTTTTGAACATGATAAGAATTGAAAGGGATCATATTTTTATGGATCTAGTAAAGTTGAATATGGGAATCACCATGTAAGGTGAAACATCTATGCTTTTTCAAATGGTTGCCAAACCATATTTACTAGAAATAATAAAGAGTTCTTAGACCGATGATGAAGAGCTTCAAAAGAAGCTTAAAGATGTGAATGAAGGGAGACTGAGAGAATTTGTGTATGAAGAAGGAACTTTAAAATTTGGGAAGAGACTTTGTGTTCCCAATATACTAGATCTAAAAAGGGAATTGTTGGATGATTCTCATAGTTCCAATTTCTCTATATACTCTGGGAGCACCAAAATGTACAGATATTTGAAGGAACATTTTTGGTGGGAGAACATGAAGGGGGAGATTGATGATTTTGTGTCAAGATGTATGTTTTGTCAACAAGTGAAAGATGGAAGACAACATCCTGGAGGATTCATGCAACCTCTTCCCATACCTGAGTGGAAATTGGATAATACCACGATAGTCTTTGTCATTGGACTACCAAAGACTCATAGAAGGAACAATGCAATATGTGTCATTGTTGATCGTCTTACCACGTCAGCACATTTTCCTGGTATAATAGAAGATTTACCACTCGAACATCTAGCAAGACTATATATTAATGAAGTTGTGAGACATCATGGAGTACCCCTATTGATTGTTTCTGATCTTGATCCCCATTTTACATCATGATTCTGGAAAAGTCTTCAGAAATCCATGGATACTGAACTTCAATTGAGCACAACCTTCCACCCTCAAACAGATGGACAATCAGAACTGACTATTCAAACCTTCGAAGACATGTTGAGATCTTTCTCAGTTGACATTCAGGGTACGTGGGATCAATATTTACCTCTGGTATATTTTTCCTATAACAATAGCTTCCCTACATGTATTTGGAAGGAACCAAATGAGTCATTATACAAAACAATGTGTCGCACACCAACTTGCTGGGATGACGTTGGTGAAGGAAAACTTGTAGGCCCATAACTGGTGGAGGAAATGATGGAAAAGGTGAAGGTAATCCAAAACCACATCAAAGCAGCTCAAAGAAGGCAGAGGAGCTATGCTGACAACCGAAGAAAGGATTTGGAATTTCAGGTGAGAGGTCATGTTTTCTTGAATGTATCTCGACGGAAGGGAGTTATAAATTTCGGTAAGAAGGGTAAATTGATTCGCAGGTACATCAGACCTTTTGAAATTCTAGAACAAATTGGGGTTGTAGCTTACCATTTGGCAGTACTGCCAAATCTCTCCAAAGATCACGATGTGTTCCATGTATCACTGTTGAGAAAATACATGCCTGACCCAATGCATGTACTCACCTATAAGGAATTAGAACAGGAACCTGATCTATCTTATTCCGAAGAGACCATCAGGATTCTTGATATGAGAGAACAAGTGGTAAGAAACCGGATGACTCGTCTGGTAAAATTTCTATGGGGAAACCATAAGATAGAAGAGGCAACGTGGGAACCCAAGAATCTTATGATGAAAAACCACCCGATTATTTTTATGAAATAATATTATAGAAATTTTGAGGATGAAATTATTCGAAGGAGGGGAGAATATAACTCCCCAAGCATCCACAATACGCTTCTCTTTGAATAATACAGTATCGTTTGTTGTACGCAACTTCGAGTTCTAACACACACCACAACCAATCAAACTAGCCCTTATGAATAGTAATACCCACTTTTTGAAATTTTATAAATTTTACCTCTCAAAATAGACTTCATTTTTGGATTCTAAATATCAAAATTAGCCCTGGGTAAAATTTTGGATCTTTTCGGATAACATTTATGTTTTGATGTATAGTGAAAATTACTAAATTTTTATTAAAAACAACGTTTTTAATCGAAATAATTAATAGTGATAAATTCAGAATTTGAGTGGTTTTATAATATATTTAGAATCTATTTTTCCCATTTAATACAATTTGGACATTGGATATAATTTCACAATTAAACCGTACATAAACAAGTGTCAATCTTTTGATAGTTATTATCTCTTAAAACAAGCTTTTTGTTTTAACAATAGGAATTAATTTCAAATTATTTTCTGCCACTTCTAGATTTTGAATTTAAAAAGATGGATTCCGTATTTGGAATCAGGATTTCCATATTGTGTAAATAGGTAACTTTTATTTTTATAAATTTTGAATAATTACTTTGGTAAATATTTTATTTACCATGGTTAAAGGGTAAATCCGATAAATAAGGGTTAAAAATAATATTATAATAATAATAAATTACCCTAAAATGTGTCCTAATCGTATTGGTTGATAAATGTCCGACCATGGGCATCTTTGGGTCGATCTGTGGTCCCCATGGATCCACTTGTAAGTAATAATGACACTTTATATTATTTAATTAAAATAAATACAAAAATAACATAAGCATATATCTTTTAGAAACACAATTTTTAAATAGGGTTATGTATGTTGGATTTTAGACTATAAATATTCATTATAAATATAAAAATATTTCCTAAATAATGGTATTTTATTTATTATTTTTGAACATTTTATAATTAATATTATTTATGACACAATAATGATGCAGTATTTTCCTTATTAATGAAAGAATCAAATAATTGGTATTGTAATTGTTAAAATGAATATAATTTGAACGTCTTGATGACATAAAAGAATTTTATTGCTTAATATGACATTATAGTATTTCTTAAATGAATTTTGTTCGAATTAATAATGTTTTCAATACTTTTAATAAATCAATTATTAAGTAGTGTCAAAATTGTCATAAAAGAGTTTTAAAAACATATATTATATTATCAATTGATATTAAATTCCTAAAAACTTATGGATTGTCCAAGAGACTTATATCTTGATAGATGTTTCATTAATGGACCACTTTGGGGTCTCATGGTTGTATATAGTATGTTTATTAACTATATAATAAAAAAATACAAGGTGACATGGTAGATGTTAACCTAATTAACTAAGAGTTAAAACTAAATGATAAGGTTAATATAGTGACCCAAACCTTTCTAAAACCCATTGGTTGAGTGCTTTTCAACCCCACACCACCTTATACTCTAAATAATCCACTTATAATCCATTTGATACCGAATTTTAATTTATTATAAAATAATATTTCTAGTTTTTCCAAAGGTTCCCCTCACCCCTCTTATAAAAGGGAACTTCTCCTTTTCACTAATTCACACTTTTAAATCCTCTTGAATCGAACAAACCCTTCCCAAATACTCTCTGAAATTCTTTCACTACAACATATATGCCTTAGTTTGATCATAAATCCATCTTATGGAGCCCTTTTGATCAAATCAATAGAAAGAACCCGAAAACGAGGTAATGATTTCACCACCATTTTTCCAGTTCCTTTCTTCATCAACTTCTTCTTTATATTATATTCACATTATAAAATAATAACTACAATAACATATATATAATGTGATGAAATTATAAAAATGGTACAACCATATTCATTATTCTATCCATCCTTTAATTGAGATGTCACCATACGTGCGTACGTACGGCTTACCGTCTCCACGTCATGATGTAATTGTTAATCAATAAATTATTATTTGGATGTGAATAATAGCGATGTGTAATTCATGTAAATAATAAATATAAAATGATAATGATTATTTATATATGATATAATATCCAATTAAATATTATTTTAATATCAAAATAATGATATTGTTACTCGTGCGTACGTACGGACTACTGTCTCCACGAACACGATGAGATTCATTCTCCATTGTATCCATTAATGTATAATTCTCATTTGATGATTAAAAATAGTGTGTAAGGACTTGATATCATTCTGTATATGAATCAGATAAAACCTAACCATAACAAACATGGCTAATGTAACAAAACAAATAAAAGAAAATGAGTAAGTTAACACCCGAAACAATGATAATACTAATATATTATTAACAAAGATATGTTAAAACATCATATATGATATCAAATTAATTTAAATTATTCATGTATAATTTAATTACAATTATTTCCCCATTTTACAGTTGGTCAACCTATCCCCATCCATTGAAATGTACAAGGTAAGGGTTTATTTCGCAATCTCTTCATTATCCGAGGTTGTTTATATGTAATAATCTACTGGGACTTCTTTATCATCCACATACATGTTTCTTAAAAATGTATTTGAATTTTTTTTACTATTTACTAGAATATGGGTTAATTTCATTTATACTCTATTATGACTTTTTATAAGAGGTTTATAAAGGAATCATTCCGTCATTTTCCAAACATGATCCTTTTGAACGGTTTGAACAGAATTAAGGTAAGAGTGTCCTTTTTAACATATACGGCGAGTGTAGTTATTTTTCACCGTTATAAAATCTTATAATCTTCCCTTATAATATTATAAAAAAAATTCAAATTAAATTTTTTATTTTATAATTATGTGACTTTTAAATGATTTAAAAAAATAGATATTTCTCTCAAATATTTTTCATTTCATCTATGTCAACATCCTTTGATGGATTTTAAGCCTATTTGTAGTTGATTTATTGTGATAAAAAACTTCCATATTGTATTTAAGGTTTTGTGATATGTTTGACTGTAGATGTGTTATATTTATTCCATTCATGGTTTATGGTGAAAGTATTGACAGTTCGTATGCATGTTTTAATATGAATATTTACGTTATGTTTAAACCTGTTCATATGAGGAATGCATTGGACTTAATAAGTGACGAATGGAGCCCGCTATAGATCCTCAATGCATAGGTAGGTCTCATGAGACAAACTAGTGTCTTGGCACAGGGCCCTGATAAAATCTTATTTGTATTATTTGCACGAGGCCTTGACTATGTGGTTATGATAGTCCGGAATTATGCATTCCATCATTATGAAAGTTGTTATTGATATTGCATGTGATTATTTGACAATAGAATATCCATGTGAATAAGTATATGGCATTATTTAAATTTATTTTTTCCATATTATACTAATGATCAATTTAAAAATGCTTTTCTTTTAGTTATAAATTCTCTTAAATGTTTATGATTATTTATGGAAGTTTTCGCTATATTGTTATCCTTACTGGGCATTTGAGCTCACCCCTTTCTATGTTTTATTTTTCCTAGGATTTGAAAAAGTATTTTATGATTGACCTGTAGAGATAATATGAGGGGATAAGAGTGTGGACTATGGAGACTATATTGTTGTATCTTTAATTTTATTATGTAATGTAAAATTTATAAATGTATCTAGTTGTTGAATGGTTACTAAAATAATCTATCTATCGAGACATGATCTTTCTTGTGATCATGCAAATGTTATGTAATAATGCACCGACACTGGGTAACTGTGGTCGGGGCATTACACTGCCCATTACAGACATTCACCTTTTGAAACACATGATCCCCATAATTAAAATCCAATGGTCTCCTACTTTGATCATAATATTATTTCTAATGATCTTGTGCAGTCTTCATCCCCTCCCAAATCACCTGAACCATCTATGTTTTATTCTGCACTAGTTCTGGTTTGTGAATTGTTGACTCTCCGACCCCAGTCCAGCACAACGCAAAACCACAAGCCCAACCATATAAGGATTCAAACGACACCATACCAAAGGTGGAGTGAAAAATATTATTGTAAGAGAACTCCACTAATGGAATGTGCCTCATCCATGAACCTCCAAAATCCTGAACACAAGATCGTCACATTCCTTCTAGAGTCTCGATGGATAAATCTGTTTGACCATCTGTTTGAGGATAAAAAGCAGTGCTAAGGCATAGTTGAGATCTGAATGCATGTTTGAGACCCCTCCACACTGTGGAGGTAAAATGAGGATCTCAATCAAAAATAATCATCCTAGGTACTCCATGAAGTCTCACCACCTCAACTATATACTGCCTCGACAAAACTTCCACTGAGCTCGACTCCTTTATCTCTATGAAGTGCGTCGATTTTTTTTAAACGATCAACTACCACAAAAATATCATCATGTACTCCCAGAGCTCGAGTTAAACCCTTAACAAAGTCCATTGATATGTCCTCCCACATCCATTGATGAATGCCCAATGGCTGGAGAAGACCACCAGGAACACGATTTTTGGGCTTCCCATTCTGGCAGACCAAACATCGAGACACAAACTCTGCAATCGCACGCTACAGCCCATGCCGCCAAAACTGGCTCCTCAAGGCTTGGTAATTATTTGTCACACCAGGATGCACCACTAATGGAAAACTATAAAGATCTATGATAACCATATCAAACCTTTTCAATGGAACAAAAATCCTTCGATGATATAACACTCGGTGTTTTTCGACCTCAGTCCAACCATATGGGGCCTCGCCAAAAAAAAACTCAGTCTCTCCAGACCTCCACCTATAGATCTCCCAACTGGGACTCTTCCACCTTCTGCATCATGGATGATGGTACCATCATTTGAAAAAGAAAACGTATACACCCATCTTCTCCCATATCAAGATGTAATGTTGACAGTTCTTCCATTACTATCCATGAATCACTAGATTCACGCACGACATCACTACATGACTTTCGGCTCAGTGCATCAGCTACAACATTCTCTATTAAAGGTTTATACAATATTCTGATGTCGTATTCTTGTAAGAACTCCATCCACAGAGGTTTTCGTATGTTCAAGTCACGTTGGGAGAAAACATTCCTCTGACTTTTATGATCTGTGAAAACCACAAAACTCTCACCAATGAGCTAATGTCTCCACAACTATAGAGAAAACAGCAATGCTACACACTAAAGATCATGGGTGGAATAGTTGTGTTCATGGGGACACAACTTCCAAGACCCATAAGAAACAATTGACCTATGCAGGATGAGAACACAACCAAAACCTAGATGCGAAGCGTCACAGAAAACATCA
Source organism: Viscum album (assembly GCA_963277665.1). Taxonomy (NCBI): domain Eukaryota; kingdom Viridiplantae; phylum Streptophyta; class Magnoliopsida; order Santalales; family Viscaceae; genus Viscum; species Viscum album. The sequence continues at coordinate 370,262,604 of OY728142.1, read as the reverse complement.
AACTGAAATCCCTCAGCTAGAAGACAAAGAACTAGTGCACTTACAAACATCTCCATTAGATACTCTAAAGCTAATTGAAACTGATCAGTCCATATGAATTCATGATCCTTCCTTTTCAAATCAGTCAGAGGAGTCACAACTCATGAGAATGTGGCTATGAGCCTCCGGATGTAGCCTACGAGACCAAGGAGACTTCACACCTCTGAAACTGTCTTGGGGGATTCCCAAGTAACAACTACTTATATCATTGATATATCAATTGATACTCCCTATTGGGACAAAAAAGAATCATGAAACAGACTTCAAAAGCCCAAAACGGACACTTCCACCACTTCCCAAACACCTAATATCGATGAAGAACTCCCAAAATGCCTTGTAGATGCTCTGTATGCTTCTCTTCAGATGTGGAGTACACAAGGATTTCATTGATGAAAACTACTGTGAACATGTCCAGGAACTCATTGAAAACAACATCCATCAATCCCATTAATACATCTAATAAATTCGTCACACCAAATGGCATTACAACAAACTCATAATGCCCATGATGATAACGAAAAGTAGTCTTCGGGATATCCTCATCCTTCACACACATCTGATGATATCCCGACCACAAGTCGATCGTTGAGAACCAACTTTCACCGTTTAGTTGATTGAATAAATCATTAATCTATAGATGAGGATAGTGATTTTTAATTTTCACTTTGTTTATGAGACGATAATAGACACACAACCGCAAACTACCGTGAGCCTTCTTCACGAACAAAACTGGTGCACCCCCTGGCGACACACATGGACGAACAGAACCAAGCTATAACAGACTATCAAGCTATATACGTAACACTCTTAACTCAGAAGGGGACATCCAATATGGATAAAATAGATTTTGGAGATGCTCCTGGTTGTAGCTTGATTCCAAAATCGATCTCTCTTCGAGGGGGTAACGCTACAACCTCTTTTGGGAAGACATCAGTGTACTCCTATACGACCCTAGGAATCCCCAACTGCTGAACCACTGATGAAATCAGCATTATCTTATCCATCAAGGATGATAATGATGTACCACGCCTATGACCCATCTGAGGATCTCTCTCACCATCAAACACCACTGGCTCTCCATCTGCACCAATGAAAATGACCTTCTTCTAGAAGCAATCCACAATAGACTGCAATGAATACAACGAATCCATTCCAAGGAAGACATCATATGGTTGTATTTGTAAACATAGAAAAACTTCCCAATAGCGTTGTTACCCCAACAGTAGCTTAGAGTATGTACATGCTTCAAACAAGTCAGCTCGACTCCAACTAGAGTAGTCAACAACAAGGGCACTGGAAGCCTCTCTACCTCAATTCCAAAATCATGGGAAAGGGTATGTGATATGAAGGAATCTGTTGCTCCTGAATCAAACAAGGAATACACTAAAGTAGTAAACAAGAAAATGGTACCTCGAACAATGCCTGGCTCGAATGGAGCTGGAAATGATTGAGTATGAAGCTGACCACGACCTCCTCCACGACATCTCTGACCCTGATGATGACTACCACCACATCCACACTCTTCTCTCTAAGAACATAGAGCATCATGGGGATGTCCTCTACCTTCCCCATCTACACTCTATAGATCTAAATCTGGGGCAACTGGTTGCTACTGCCTTGGCTAGAACAGCCTCAATAGAGGAACTAGGAGCATATCACCAGGTGAATAATGAATTCCCTGAAATGTCAGACACTCCCACTGCTGATGACCACGAAAACCACAAGAAAACCAAGTGCATGATCCCTTGGCATAGGCCTGAGAGTTGATGCCTCTGAAGAAATGATATGTGAAGGGTTGGGACCTAACCCCGGCTGAATGGAAACTCTTCTACCAAGAAAACCGAGAACCCTGGTCCACAGCTATGCTTCGTGGGTAATCATGATGATTCCCCTCTTGTGTTGATTCTGTCTTGACCAAAGTCCTCTTGACAACCTATACCCTCTCCAGCACCTCATGATGTTATTTTAGCATAAATGGGGTGACCTGGCGCTGGATCACTGGATGTAAAGCCTCATCTAAATGCCTCACCCTGACCACCTCATCAGGCAGCAGGTCTAAAGCGTATCGTAAATGGTTCTTGAAATGGATTCCAAGCTCTCGAACATGGGATCTTCCCTATCGAAGGGTATGAAGCTCATGGAGACTGGACGCCTTTGTAGTCGAATAAAGAAACACAACTCTAAACATGTCTTTGAACTCCTCTATGAGATTGCTGACTCCTCATGATCCCCGAGGAACAGGAACAAACATTGCCTCATTGTTTCACACAAATTTGACACAACCAAGGACACCCTGTGCTCCTTCCAATCGCGGATCGAACTGAAGATGATCATGACCTCCTAAAAAAAAAATTTGTAACTGCATCAGAAACAGATCTCTCGTATTTCTGTAGAATCTGGTGCTAAAACTCTCAGAGTGCCTTTCTCCATGTGTCATTGTCATCAACCTCTACAATGCGCCGATCTACTGGAACAACCTACTAGACATTTTATGCTCAAACATGCCGAGAACATTGAGCTAGAGTAATTACTATAAAATAAAAAACCATTAGAGTTCCTAAACCTAGAATGTGGAAGACATAACATTAATTAAGTAATTATTTTCTGTTATTCATTTTTGGTTAACCTATCCCAAGGTCAACCCATTCAAATATAGGCACAAAAAATAATGATGCATGATCCTTTCCTATGTCTCTACCCTGCAACTAGAACCACATTGTTTATTATCCATTGTAAACATAAAGGTCCGTACATCAGATCATAGGGAGCCCTAAAGGCCTATGTCTCATCTGGTCTCTAGTGTTTACCTCTCTTATAAGAAATAAATGACACTGTTTCCCTACAAACCCATGTAACCTTACTGGTGCCTAACTCTAAACTCCATCCTACCCCAAAACCAGACATCTAATACCACTCTTTCATGACCCCCTCACCACAAAGTGTACACCTCCTAGGCCGGTAATGTGAGAAGGTAGATAAGGACCCCCGAGTCCCACCTTTAGTAGGCCCCAGTTTGGTGACTAGCACCGAGGGTATAGTAACACAGAAATGGGAGGCATTACCCTCTAAGGGAACACATGTGGATGATAGAGATATTATAGACACCAACCAAATCCAAATCAAATAGAAATATAAATGAAAACCTATGTACACATATGACATGTCATGTATAAGTACTAAAATTGAATGGGGAAAACTGAAAGTACCCAACAGATAGTAAAACAACAGCAACCACAAGCCCGAATTGCTCCTACAACCACGAGCTAGTAGTTACCAGCCTGATCTCCAACCTTTTACATGTGACCTAAAAAATTGTTTATAGATACATAGGTTAAGTATAATAGTATACTCATTAGGATCCTCCCAAAAGTCTCTCGTTCAAAGGTAATGAAATCATGCTAAAGCAAAGTGAACTAAAAGTGAAACTAACTCATCATCTAAGCAGGTATAATATTTTCCCAACCTCACCATGGCTAATCTCACCAATTTTTGCATTCATAAAATATGTCATATAATAATAAATATCAAGGGTACCATGCTACTACTTCCCCACTGGTTTTCCAATTTCCCCAACATCGCACGTCCTGGGCCTCTCTCTCCAAAAAGTCTTGCCCGCAGACGCCTGGGAGAAGCACCACAATATGCCTCTCATGAAACAAAAGAACCATTTCCACACACCAAAGTAACAAGGTAGTTTCTTGGAGCCACCACAGCTCGCATAACGTGTATAATACATCAGATATTATACCACAAGACATTACAGCCCATACACAGAGTAAGGATCCTCGTGTCATCACAACCTATAAATGTTACACCTATAGTTTTCCATAGAAAACTATATCCAGAATATATGTCTGTGAATAACCACAAACCATTACAAGCCTCTACACACATATATGGTGAAAACTAACCAATGTTCCTACCAGCACAATTGACATCCATGATAAGTGAGCAGGGCCAAAGGGGGTATTCATCCATCTATCCTCCCACCAAGAATGTTTGGTAAAACACCCCTCAGGGCTCAGAATCCCTGGGGTGTCAGTTTCCCTTTCTGACAGGGTGGAGTAGCATATAGAAAAAATAAATTATAGAATATACTATAACTCACAACCACACTATGGGAATAACCTAGTCAAGGAAACAACTATCGCTAACGTCTCTCAGAATCATGGCTGCTACTTCTAAGACTAGGAATCATATAAGAACACAACCATTTAAAGAGATTTATTAGATAACTTCATTCCCTTTTTATCAGTTCAACTTTATGTTAATTAATTCAATAAAAATTAATTAATGAAGAAAAATTCCACATTAAACATTATTAGCATCACACCCAAAGTCCTGTATTCCTTAAAAATTACAACATCATTATTATGTTCCATCATCTCCATCCCCATGGGTAAACAACATTTATTCAATTATTTATAATAGAATTACTTTCCCACATTCTCAGGCAATATAGAATAACATTTTATACTACTAAACACAAGGTGAATAAACACGGTGAATAGATGTTCTACCTGTCAAGTCCTTGCCTCTTATAGCAAGAGCATATACCCATCCTTCCTTGAAAACCTAAAAACGGAAGGCAAATGGCATACCCCGCATGTCTTCGCCACTTTTGAATGAAGGGAAAGTAAGACTAGTTTTCTAGAGCAGTGGGGAAAATTAAAGAAGATAAACATCCAAAGAATCAACATGTATACAACAATCACATCCATCCCATTCAATCATCCCTGATGTCCTACCCGACACCCACATGCATAAACTGATGCATCTTTCCACTCAGGCATCATCTGCTGCCACAACAAAAAGCCTCCATGCCCCCACATATCATAATGGCCATCCATGTTCACATAATCAAACAAGAAGCAGGAAAAGAAACATCACATCAATTGGGATCTTGGACCATTAACAATCAAGAGGGTAACTCAAAACCCTTTAATTAATTATCAAATAATCAGTTCTTTAATCCATCATTAATTAATGGATTTATTATTCGTAGGATCTAAATTCTGGAAACCTAATTAGTATGCTATCACAATTAATTAATAATGCTTAATACACCAATTTTATTAACATTAAATTACAACAAGAGCTATATTATTTTACATGACTCATTATCATTAGCTAAACTATTGTCAATTAATCCCAATTTATTCTCTTTACCGATATCCATCAAGAACCAATAGTAAAGAAATTCAGGAAGAGATATCACACTATCTAGAAAAACAAGAGGTAATAACATATGATCGATATAAATTTACTTATCTGGTTAAAATATTTATTATTTCAATTCCATTGTCATCCGGTGGGATTAATCATGCTAACAATAAAATGGCACATAAAAGAAAATACAAGAAAAGTATCCCCTACCTCAAACAGTTCGTCACGTTCTTTATCCACACAACGGGTCACGATCCTCCTCTCGCGACAACTACATCCACACGAGGATGTCATAGTACAACAACACCAACCGAACCCCAAGAAAAAAACCAACTATGAAGCATGGATATTACATGCTATAATATGGAATGGATATAAAGGATAAGATGATACCCAACGGAACGAAAATAGAACATACCATATATTGAAGATTGATTGATACAACAGGGTTTCATCAAAATAGAGCAAAACCAATCTGATGAGTAATGTTTGATAATGCAACTCCTACGAGATGCATTGAACGGTTCTAGCATCTCACATATGAGAACAAAGAGGAAGAATTAGGGAGGAAGAAATATCGTCCCTTTAAAAGATTTAACGGAGCGGTAGGTTATGATATGCTTGATTTCCCATTAAAATAGGACCACATTAAACCATGCAGTTTTACCATGTGAAAACATCCCGGGCCTTAGAAATATTAATACAGGATTTATGGCCTTTGAATTGGCCTTAAGAATCCTTGAAATAAGAATTTAAATGTATTTTATGTCAAATGAAATTTCAAAGGGGAGAAACTGTAGGAAGCTGGACACATTGTACACCTACTATTATTGTACAACTACCGTTATTTTACACCAACCGTTAGAGGTTACTGCTAGACATCACTGTTTTGGAAACACTATACAACTACCGTTACTGTACACCTACCGTTACTGTACATATATCGTTAGAGGTTAATGATAGAGGTCACCAATAGACCTCACCGTTTTGAAGAACTGTACAACTACCATTACTGTATGCATACAATTATTGTACACCTACCGTTAATGTACTCCTACCATTAGAGGATACCGATAAGGGTTACTGATAGACCACACAATTATGAAAACACTATACTCATATCATTACTGTACACCGACCGTTACTGTACACCTTCCATTACTGTACACCTAACGTTACTGTACACATACCGTTAGAGGTTACTGAAAGAGGTTACCGATAGACCACACCGTTATGGAAACATTGTTCAGCAACCGTTAATGTACACCTACTGTTAGAGGTTACAGCTAGAGGTTACCAGTAGACCTTACCGTTCTAAAAACACAGTACACCTACCGCTACTGTACACCTATCATTATAGTACAACTACCGCTACTGTACACATACTGTTAGAGGTTACTGATATAGGTTATTGATAGACGTCACCAATTTGGAAACACTATACACCTACTATTACTGTACACCTACCGTTAGAGGTTACTGATAGACCACAACGTTCAGGAAACACTGTTCACCGAACCTCGCCGATAAAACACTGTTCACTGAACCTCACCGATAGAAAAGTGGTCATTGAACCTCACAGATAGAACACTATTCATTGAACCTCACCGATGGAACACTGTTCACTGAACCTCACCGATAGAACACTATTCACTAAACCTCACCGATAGAACACTGTTCACTAATCCTCACCTATATAACATTGTACGTTGAACCTCACTAATAGAACACTGTTCACCAAACCTCACTGATAGAATACTGTTCACTGAACCTCACTGATAGAACACTTCTCACCTACCATTATAGGTTACCAATAGAACTGTTAACCGATGGAACTATTCACAAAATTGGAAATTTGGCAAAGTGTAGGGGATAAGTCACCTTGACCTCTCAGAACACCTCAGAAACCACATTTTCACAAATTAATGGACTAGAGAGGTCCAAGACATTACAATTTATCAACGCATTATCAATATATTATAATAAATTAAAAAATCCTAAGACATTGCTTGTTTTAAAGGGAAATTATTATTACATAAAATGATTAACTTTAATGTTTATATTTCATCATTTAATAATTGTTTCACTATATTAATCGATATGGTTATAGAATTTTAATCAATAGTGTCCCTTAGACTCCACTTATCATGTTGTGTCCAACATTTGAAATAGAATCATATATTATATAAAATTACGCTAAAAAAATGGTAGGATGGAATATCACATTAGAGAGGGGGATGGAAAAAAAATAAATTTAGAATCCAAAGAATTCATGATGTGAAGAATCCATGTGATTTTGGTGTGTTCATTGTGTATTTAGGGACCCTCCATGAAAATGATTCATTTACACATGTGTTACATATTAATTGATTAAATTAAATGTTGTTATAATGGTTTGTAACCCTTAAAATTTATAATTAAAACTTAAGTACATTAATTCTTCATGTGTTAATAATAAGTAATATGGTAGAGAATATGTATTAGGTGCCACAATTGAAAGACATAATATTATATTATTTAAAACATAAAATCATATAATGAATACATACCATGGATGGATAGGTCTGGTTTCTTTGGATTAATTCATTAATATAATAAAATTTAAATAAAAAAATCTCATGTCCTTTTTATATAATAATAATTTTTTCAACATACTATGAACAAGTTAGAAAATATATTATCTTAAACATTTCCCTTATATTTTTAATAAATACAACCATCGTGACATTACACATGTAAAAAAATCCTTTTATTTCAGGGGAAATGGAAACATAAGATGGGGAGAACTAAAATGATTTATAAGGGCTTGAATAAGGGATCAAACAATGGTAATAAGTGAGAATAAGATGTAAATATGGGTATGAAAATTTAAACGAATAAAATTAAATTATTTCAGAGAATTCATATCTTATTGAAAATGAATTAAACTAAAACACTCACAATATGATTTTTTTTCATATATAATGTTAATATTAATGGATATGGGCATCATAAGAATGTTACTGCAGTATATTAAATGGAATAATCATCAAATTTTAAAGTAAAATACCAACACCATGATCATATAGTGGGAATACATCCATTTTGTATTAGGATCACTCCTTAATAACATATATAAAATATCATTATATATAAATTATTACCCAATTTAGTGTAGGGATATATAATATTTGACATACCCATTATCACATAATTGATTGTATCCTCTAGTGGATTATGTTCACTCCAAAATCCGGGTACATTTCATGATATATAATTTATTAAACATTGTATATTTGGGATATGTAATTTTGGGCCATCCATTAAATCATAATATGTATGTGAATAAGTGTTATTGATATAAAACCAAAAAAATAATTAAAAATCATTTACACGTGAAATAATTTTCCCCATGATTATATCCATCAAAAATGAAAATAAAATTTTATAAAAATATTCTAGAAATGTATAATAGAACTAGTCCATAATTATTGAAATAAATAAAAAAGGATATTGTTATATATGGAAAAACACCCATCTAAAAATTCAGTTTAAAGTTGTACAGGTTATGGATGGACAATGAGTTTTTCATTATCCTGTGTTTTCAATCCATTAACGTATATATAATAACAATGTGTAAGTAATGAAACTAGAATCCCATGAATATAAATAATTTTTAAAGAAAAATTTAAAATAGGAAAAATATTAAAATTTAATTAGAAAGAATTTTAAACATTAGTATACAAGGATATATTAGTGTTCTCATTAAACATTCCATTAAAATAATGAACTGAAAATGTTAAATTATTTTATTTATAATATTATTTCAAATTTTATATCATATAAATTGTTCAAATGTGTCCATATAAAATTTATTATAGAAGATAATAATTTTTATCATTAAATAAAAATACTTTGATTATTTAGAAATTTAATTATATAATTTTCCAGATTTTATGAAGAGATAAAAAATAATAATTTTTAAAAGTTTTTAAAGTATATTTGATAATAAAAATATTTATTGCCTAAAATGGTTTTAAAATATTATAAGTTATCATTATATGGAATATAAATAAATGGAAATCATTGATAAACCATCAGTTAAAATAATGTTATTTTTTATTCACAAATATTCATTTTCTTAAAAACAATTATTTATAAATAATGATTATTAACATCAAATTTTATCCCTAAGATAAATATAATGTATCACATTAGAAATTAAAAATGAATAAATTATAAACATTACAACTCAACATCTAAATGGGAGATATTAAAATGCATTATTATTTTTGGAATATATATGTCATAGTCCAGAGAAAGGCCAGTGTTAAATTGAAGAGATGTATCAAATATAAAAAATAACATGTAATCTTGTAAGTGAAAGGGAAGTAGTTGTTGTATATAAAAAATTGATTATTTTAGTTAAGGATCATCATAAATTTAATATTTACTTATTCTTTTCTATTATCCATTTTTATTCCAACTAGAAAAAATTTTAAATTATGGTATGAGTGAACAAATATTAATAAGGTACATAGATGAAGGATTCAAAAAGTTAATCTATAAATACATTAATCCTATGATTTAATTTTCAAAATGTTATACATTACCCCCAGTAAATGTAATATCATTATCATAACTCATGAAATCATAAAACTATATGAAAACCCCATAATAAAAATTAATTATAAATTTAACTTATGGAATCCATAACAATATTACATTATATCATTCATGGATACATAGGGTGTATCCTTTATGGTTTCATTTGGAATACCCAACATAGTACATTCCCTAAATCGCTTAGGACAACCCTTCTATTTAGCTTCATCTAATAACCCAATGAATTAGAGGGATATCATGGGATGAAACACCCTTAGTGTATCATTAAACAAGACATATTAATAAATAGTGCCTATGAAAAATAACATAATAATAACACAGAAAAACATCAGATTAGAAAAATTATATTTCCACATTGAAATCATTTTGACAAAGCCATGCACACAAAATTAAAAAAAATATTTGAAAAGAAATGTGTAAACATGTAACGGAATAATCATAACATTAAATATAAATTAATTTGTGAAATTTTTATCATGATTTATGTTTAACATAATACTTTTAGATTTTTTTAAAATTGTAGAACGACTAACTTTTAATGTTGGGTTTAAATGAAAATCTCATACCTTGAGTCTGAATCATCACATACAATATTTATCTTACTAAATAAAAAAATTAATTATTTACCTTAATTGGAATAGTTTTTTAAAAAATTAATTATTCTTCTTATAAGAATTGTTATCATCTTATAAGAATTAATTATTTATTTATGATCACATTGGGGACATTGTGATATTCGGTACATGTGTCCAAAATGGCATTGAAATGTTGTCAATAGTCAAAAAATTCATAATTAAATCATATCCAGAGTAATATTAATGACATAATAATTAATTTTATACATAAATTTTTTATTTAAATAAAACCATTTATTTATTGGTATGAAATATGAACAACATTATAATCATGTAAATGGTGGGTCTTATGTACGCATGTGTAATGCCTCCATTTTTCATTAGTAAATTAAGGAAAGAAGTTAATTACTATTTTATCTTTATCTAATGATCATAATATCAATAATATTACAGTAATAATTCACTTATACATATATATATATATATATATATAATCCATGTGATGTGGTGAATAAAAATGAATCAAATGGCTTTGTGGAAGTGATGGTTCAAATGTATACACGAATGAAATTATTTTTTGATGTTCATGTAATGGTAAGAACATAATAGATATATTATTATTATTTCATAAATCTAAATATAAAATTAAAATCAAATATTAATAGTAATTCTAATATTATATCCATTATGGGGAGACATATATGGAAGATGAATTATTTTTCTTCATGATGTAGTAGTTTTCCATACACATTAATTAATAATTAATTTCCCATTTTATTTAATTGAATATAGATTTAGGTGATGATATAAACCTGATAAAAGTATAGTATATTTTTTTTAATAGATTTATAATTTCATCACGGATGAATAATATTTGAAGTATGGGAAAAAGTGTTAAAACAAATACACATAAATGATATATTTTTTTGGATAATCTACTTTGATTAAACCATTAAGACCTCTAAGTTGACTGCTCTACCATTAATAAGGCCTTTAAATTTTTTGGAGGGATTCTAGGAAATGATTTTGGGAGATAATTTCTATTCCAAGTTGGATATGATGTTTGATGAAATATTATGAAGATGTTTCATTTTATAAGAGATGAGAGAAGAAATCATGAAAATCCTTAATGTAATAAATTAATATAAAGTAATATTATTTTCAAATTGGTCCAAATAGATTTATTAAGGATATAGGATGATTTTGGATTAAATAAACATCCTCCAATTAATATTATGCATGTTTTGATAATTCTTAGTCCATATATTTTTATTTTTATCCCTTTTAACTCTAAACCATGATATCATGTAATTTATTCCTTGAGGGTTAATATAATTACAAGAAAATGCCAAAATAAAATTAAATAAATCATTGATATAATTTTATGACTTTTAAAAATTAGTTTTCTATGATTTTGGTTTTTAATTATAATATTTTATATTTTGATATCCCATTAATGTCAATGTTGACAATATTTAGTTCTTGAATTTTTTAAAATATTATAACATCATTATATCTTCTAAAAATGTAAATTGACTAATCCATAACATGTTAATATCATCCATAAACATATTATATATCATAAATTATGAAATATTATATTTAAATTAATATTTATAATATCAATTTTTTATTCTTTAATTAATGAGTCAATTACTGCAACATCAATATGAAACTATTTAATTTAATTATACAATACCTAAAAATTATTGATAATTTACTCAGATGTAGGTAATTGTTTTTTCATGATAAAAATTATTTATAGCCTAATATATCCTCTTTATTACAAAATATTAAAAATACATTACTTGTTAAGAATAAGTGTGTAGAAAAAACATTCATCCCTTTGAATATAAAATATAAATATTATTTACTCATGCCCAAGTGGAATAGAAAAGATATAACCATGAAAAAATTATGGATTTTCTTGAATAAAAATTAATACAAAGAAATTAGGATAGATTTTGTTGTAATTTAACAATAGTTATAATATAATTATTATAATAATTACCAAATTTATCCTTAATAGTACCCAAAAAATAATTACCAAAGTATTATTCATATTTTAAAAAAGTATTTTGACTATATTAGATCACAAAATATCAAACTTATTAATACCATGTATACCTATTTTTCAAAATTGATAACACAAAATTGGAGAAAATAAATCTAATTGATAGATTAAGAAAACAATTTTTTGAATTAAAAACAGTTAAAAGATCACAAAGATGTTATATGCTATTTCAATGTGAAATGGATTTCGAGGACCGAAATTAGATTAACTAGTAAAAACATTATATTATAATTATATAAACCCATTATAATATATTATTTAACAAAATAAATAAATTTTATTAAAAATCAGTTTTGAACTAAAATTTTTCATTATTCATTATTATTCAAAATATGCCTGTTCTCAAAAAAAATTAAAAAAATTCAACCAATGTAAATTATGATATGCGAATTATAATGAATAAATTTTTTTCTAATATTTAAATTATAGTAGTTTCAAAAACAAGAAATAAAATTGTTTCATCATCTAGAGTACGTAAAACTACATTTCTCAAAAAAAGAATGTTCTCAACCACAACACTTGATTTATCATATATTCTATGGACTATCTTGTCTATAATAATTACTATATAATTAATAATTAAGAAAAATAACTATTCTATCCATACTTGGGTATTTACATTCTTCCCCATTTTATGAATTGTATCCTTATAATTTTATTCGCTTATTAAATAACGAGGGATACCATACCTTTATAGAATATTCATATTCTCATGTTGCCTCGTAAAAAATATTTTGTTCATACAATACCAAAACATAATGAATCGTGGTATTCTACAAAACCTAATCTCTACAGTCAAAAACCTGGATTATCACTTCTTAGTATGAATCATTCTATTTCAATTGAACTGCCTCTGGACTCAAAACTTGTGATGGATCTGGAATATAAATTATTAGAATTGAATCATGAAAGTCATTCTGTAACTGGGATAAACATAGATGAAAATACATTCGTTATTAAACATATCCTTATTTATATTGTATTTCAAAGGTTCCAATAAATTGTGGACTCCGCTTCCTATTCTTAACAAAACACATCATATTTTTCCATGGAAAAACATTGAGAAATAAATTATTATCTACCTCAAAAAAGATCCTACCTATGGTTATCTTCATAAGATTTATTTCTTCTCGGAGCTATCCTCATAGGTCACTAAAGTAACATCGTTTTATCTCCTGTTTCCTCCCCTAATTCTAATCCGATGAACTGCCTTTCACTTACATGATCCTATAATGCTGGATTTCGACACAGATCTCCACATAATGACCAAAATGGTGCCATTTGTATACATGAATGAAAAATATTATTAAAATAAATATAAACCAAAGAATTTTTTTGATCCCAACTACCATGGTAATCCTTTAACCAATCACATTGCATAACCTACATGGTTTGAACTATTTGTTATGGCATCCCATATGAATGAGGATGAAAAGATACAGTGAAATTTTATACATTACTAAATGCCATTTAAAAGAATTTCCAAAATATATAAGTGAACCTAGGATCAGGATCAGATACAATAGAGAATGAAACTCTATTTAATATGACAATCTCTTTATGATACATCCATGAATGTTGATCTAAATATAGATTGTCTTTGATAGTAAATAAATGAAAAAATTTAGACAATCAGTCAATAATAAGCTATACTATATTGTAACCTTGATAAGTATTTGGAAATACCACTATGTTATCAATATAGATATTTTCAACGTTTCCACTTCGGAACTAGTAAAAGTTTAAGAATACATTTCTACAACTGTTGTTATTCTATAACAAATTTACAAGTCAAATACTTCACTATAATTTCATCGGTACCCTTTTTCATTCCATCCAACCAGTAAATAACCCAATGTTCTAGGCTTATTATAGTACTATCAGGATTAACTGAAAATGATGAACTATGAGCTTCATATAAAACACTCTCTTCAACTATGAATTAATAGTCACACATAATCTCTTGAAAATTATTAAAACACAATCATTATTAGTGATAAAATAAAGAAACATACACTTCTGAAACAATTATACCATTTTCCCTAACTCATGGTATTCCCTTCATGTTATCATAATTCTATCTGATAGAGGTGATTTCACAAACACCTAAACCAAAACAGAATGATTTCCAACATAAAAAACTTCCAATTCAAATTTCATCGAACCATAAACCAAATTTCCACATTCCTAAAAAATTATTTTTCATGTATCAATACATTTTAAACACATAGAACCTACCACATTATTTTAATTTCTAGAATGGTAGTGAATCATGAAATCATAATCCTATATTATTTCCATCCATCTTCTCTATAAGAAGTTTAACACTTTGTGATTGATTATATACTTAAAAATATTATAATAAATACATATTTATAACATTAATTTATACAATTGGTGCCATAAAATGTTTTATGTAAAAACTATTAGATAATTCCAAATCATGTGTGGTGAAATATGTCTCTAGAGGTATCGACTTATGCGAAGCACAATTAATTCCATGAATATACTGCATTAGGATACAACCATGATCTTTTAATAAATTAGCACTGTAAATGAAAAAACCACCATTTCATGATGTCGGGGCCAAACTAGATAATTTAACAATACAATTTTAAGTAAGAGAAAAAATAAATGTATTCATATTCAAAGATAAACATAAGACCTTATCGAGTTAATATATTCATTTATCTAGATAAATATGAATATTTTTCAACATTCCTCTGGTAATAGCCATCTAAACCATTAAAAATAAGAATATCTGTAATAATTATATATCTTGGTCAATACTCATCATCTTTTTTAGAATTATCAAAAAATTTACCATATTTAAATACAATGTGACCAAATAAATAGATTTTTTGCAAACAAAAGAGACAATTTTTTATTTTCCAAAACAATTTCTTTTGATTCACTGTTAGAAAAACCACCCATATATGTATTTTATGTTATTCATTAGATTTGGATTATAACAATTTTTTTAATTAACGAAACCAAAAACATATCCATTATAACACCTGAGATTTTTATGAGAAATATTTTGTTTTTAGGTTATATAAATCATCAAAGTATCCTTTAACTATACAAATTACTAGCTTGGCTTTCTTTACATGCAATCACGACCTTCCTCGATAGCTTGTGTTGTACGTAATACCAAGTTTCACTAAACAATGATATGTTATTAAAATAATATTAAAACTAGCCATTATAAATAGTAATACCCACTTTTTGAAATTTTATAAATTTTATCTTTCAAAATGGACTTCATTTTTGTATTCGGAATATCGAAAATATCCTAGGGTGAAATTTTGGTATTTTTCTGAAAACATTCAATTTTTTATGAATAGTGAAAACATTAGGTAACCATTTAAAAACCGAAATTTTATTTAAATAATTATTTATTTTATTTACATTTATTTTAGGTCAACATTGATACATAATAGCTATATAAGATCAAATTAATTCATTGGAGTTATTTTATAATAATTTTAGATATATAAATTTTTTTTGACCTGTTCACCGTCTTTTAATCACCTCCTAGGAGATTTTGAAAATTTACATAAAACATAATTTTATAGCTTCTGTGAATGGAATTTCAAAAATCAGAGAGACATGGTTAATATCAAGTAGTAGAATGTGGTTCAATAAGATAAAAATAATTTCTGGCGAATAGTAACTTTTTACTTTTATTTACCACGGTTAAAAGTAAATAGAGAATTAAGGGTAAAAATGGTATTATTATTACCTTAACTCATTTCCTAATTCTATTAGATATGTTTAATTCGACAAAAAACAACCTTAGTAATAAAATATAACCATTTAGGTCCACTTGGATTTGATAAGGACATTTATTATTATTTTATTTAAAGAATAGTTAAAATAGTTAAAATCAATGTTTATTTACTATATCAATTTTAATATAGGTTTATACATAAGATAAATTTGAATATAAATATTAATTAGAAATATAAAAATATTTCCTACATAATGGTATTTTTTTATAAATTTTATACTTTAAATAATTTAATGCAGTAATTACCTTATTGAAGAAATATTTACATAATTGATATTATAAATACCCAAATAAATATAATTTGAGACTTTTTAAGAAATAAACTAATTTTATAGGTTAATATGGAATATTAGTGTTGATTTAATTATCTTCTTTATAACTAATCATTCTGTTATGATTTTCAAAAAAATATATTACCAAATAGTGTCAAAATCGACATAAATTAGTTTTTAAAACAAATGTTATATTATTAATTTTTATTTTAATTCCAAAAATCTAAGGTTAGTCCAAATGACTTAGATAAGGTTATATATATTAATAATTAACTAATAGAGATCCGTTTGGCTTGTTATTGTAAGTTTATTAACCATATAGTGTAAGAAAACAGGATGATACAGTAAAAGTAAAATTATTTAACTTAAAGTTAAATCTAAATGATAAGGTTAAAATAGTAACCTAAACTTGTCTAAAGTCTATTGGTTGATATTATTTCAACCCACCCCCACCTTAGAATCTAAATAAAGAAATTTGGAGGAATTAAAAACCTAATATGACTTTATAATAAAATAATATTTTATGTTTTTTCTAATGTTCCCCTCTCCTCCCTTATAAAAGGGAACCTCCTCCCTCTCCTCGTCACACCACATTGAGCCTTAAAGATCGGAAAAACCCTTACAATATTACTTCTACAATTCCCTAGAAACATCCTATAGGTCTTTTTCTTCTTCAAAGACCATCGTTAGTGCCCTAAGATGAGGTTAAAAAGAGGCGCTTCAAAGAAGAGGTAATGTCTATTACCGATTGTTTCAACTTTATTTATTCTTCTACTTCATCTTCTTTAGTTTTTTAATTATTAATTAATAACATCTGTATAACTCATATACTGATATATTATTATAAATATGAAACAACCCTATTTCAACTTCTATCCATCCTACGGAAAACGAAATCACCGCGCGTGCGTACTTACAAAATATTGTCTCAACGCCGTGGTGTAATCTGTTTTCAACCACCACCTTACTTGGATGGTTATAATGGTGTATGGAATAACTATATATGATTATTGTAAAGTTATATTGATTCTGAAATAGAATACATACACTTAAATACAATTCCACAATCATGGGAATGATATCATCGCTCGTGCGTACGTATGGCCTACCGTCTCCACGATGTGATGCGGCTCGTTTTACATGATATTTATTGTGTAATGATTATATAAATGAATTAAATGAATTGAATGAATAAATATGATAAATTATACACTAATACGATTCTTTAAATGAGGTATCTATAACCTAAAAAAATGAATAAGAATTTATTTAACAAAAAACGCATAAGAACAAAATGCAATAAACACTTGAATAAAAAGTAGCAATGGAATATTACAAATACGAAGCTAAGAATATGACCATATATGATATAATAACAATGATTATGAATTATTAATAAGTCAAATACATTATTTAAATAATTATACAGAAGGTTTGGACACGTACGAATCAAATCAGACCTAAGGTAATGGAAAATCTCGCTATCACATTTTTATCTGAGATTTTTTATACTTCATAATTTATTGGTGGAAATTTATCATCCAAATCCATGTTTCCACAATATTTAATATTATTTCAATCCTCCTGCAATTGTTTAAATCCAATTTCACCCTTCAGTGATTTTTTAGTAAAGGATATGAAAGATTTCTTTTGTCATTTTCTTAGTACGAGGTAATTTTTTGACATTTCTGACAAAAGTACGAGAAGAATGTTTTTCTTTAACATATATTGAATGAATGGATTTTTAAAACAATATTTCCATGAATCTTCATTTACAAGTTTTCATGTTTATTATTAATCATCTTCATTTAGTTTAAATTTGTATGACATGTTATGAATGGAAAAATGTTTTTGAAGTAGAAAGGATATTTTCCTCAAGAATGGAGTCCAAGAATTTTATCAAAATTATTTTCTATCTAAAATAATGTTGGGTTCTATTTATATAACCATTTTTACATTGATTCTATTATGTTATTATGGAATAATTTTTATGATGTCCTTTTATCTTATATGGATTATGTTATGATGGCATGATGTTTAAGAATCCCATTTTCATTACATGGGTAATGCTATGAATTATGATCTTGTGGCACACATAAGAATGGTATCATTATGAGATTGGTGGGACCTATATCTCCCTCCAATTCATTAGGTAACGATTTATATCTCATGATATAGACATGGCTGGAATGGAAGGTTAATCCAGTTCAGTGATACATGACTGAAACGAGGACTGAACTCGGTTCAGAAATGGGCTTTGTCCACTAAGATAGTCTTGGTAATGAGTCTTAACTACTAAGAAATGATTCTCTTTGATTATGTGTGTGTTCCACAAAGATTCATGTTATGATTATTGGGATTACATTTCACTACTATGAATTATCCCATGTTATGAAATTACGACCTCTTTTTCAGGTTAAGATTTCCCAAATATTATGTTCTAATGAATATGATGTGATTGATATTTATTTTTTTACACTTACAGAGCATTTGAGCTCACCCTTTTGTATGTTTTACTTCCCCCAGGTCAGGAATAAGGCTATTAAGTAGGATATTCCAAAAATTGATTCTAGATATGATGAAATAAACAGGAGACAATATAGATTCTTTATGAACCAGTTGTTTATGTTTCCCAGTTTCTAAATACATTATACCTATACGGTCCTTTCATGGTTTTGTTATATGTTGTAATAAGTGTGCTTCAATTATGAGGTAATAACAATGTTTGTAAATTCTGGGTCGTTATAGTTGGTATTAGAGGAAAGGTATAGTTAACCTTTGGAAACTAGGATGTGAAAGCCTTAGTAAGAACCCTAAGGATATGTCTAATTATAGGAAAAAATCTTACTGTTTTAGAAATGGCCATTAATAACCAATGATAATACGTTAAATGTGATATTTTATTCTTTATTATGTTGTTTTCCTATTATAATTAGTGTTTCTCACACTATTATTCTTGGTTTTAGTCAATGGCTTGAACACGAAGGAACTGTGTTAATGCTAAATGCGACGGGAAATGCAATGATTTTCCCCCCTGAGCAACTGAACGTTATGGGAGCTTGAATGAAAAATCTTGTAGCCATGACCACACAAGTTTCTCAAGATATGAATCATTCATGACTTACAAATGAGAAAAGGAAGGAGCAAAATTCTGTTGAATCCTTCATGAGGCAGCTTTCACCCTAATTCAGCGGGTCTACTAATACATTAGTTGTTGATCAATGGATCGGTACTACTGAAAAAATATTTTTAGTTCATTAATGTTCAAAACATGATAAAGTCATCTTAGTAGTATATCATTTGGAAGGTGAAACTGATAAATGGTGGAATCCTATCAAGAATATGAGGCAAAGGGATGAAATTGAAACCATGGACTAGGACGAGTTCAATAACATATTTTTCAATAAGTACTTCCCTTATATTCTTCGAACAAAGATGGAGAAAGAGTTTCTTGAACTAAATAAATAAATGATGAATCTGTTGGAAACTAAGAAGCAAATTTTACAAGTCTTTCAATGTATGCTTCTAGGATTATTATCCAACCGGAGAGTAAGATAAACCGATTCTTTAGTGGCTTAATACCATGTCTTCGAAGGGCGTTAGCCATAATAGAATTTAATTGTTATGATGAAATTGTTCGATGTGCTCTCAAGGTTGAGATGGATATTAGAGTAACCCATCAGTCATATGGGTTATATAAAAATAGTAAAATGGAATTCAAAGGGAAATATAAATACCACACTGAAAAGAAGATGAGTTTTCCCTTATGCTCAATGTGTGGAAAGAAACATGGAGGGAGTTGTCTTAAAGGGACAAGTAAATGTTTCAAATGTGGAAAGGAAGGTCATCGGGCATTTCAATGCCACAATGATGGTAAGAAGATGTATAGTGATGAGAACAAAGAAAATGCTACACATAGTTCACCTCTTACACTTAAATGTTACAAGTGAAAGTAAATGGGTAATTATGCCAATAAATTCCCTAATCCAAGGGTTTTTTACAATTATTGACGTCAACAAACTCTTAAGGACAAAGACAAAGGATAGTCACATGCAATTTATATCATCGATGTGGAGTATGATAATGAAGTGGTGAAAGGTACAATTACCATCCACTCTAAAGTAGAAATTTTTTTATTTGATTCTATATCTACCCACTAATTTATTTCTGAATAATTTTCTAAGGGTATCGTTGTATTACCTCTGCTGTTAGATATTGAGTTAGCTGTGACAACCCCTAATGGCACAACAGTCTCATCAAAAGATTACAATTCTTCTTCGATTGATGTATGTGGGAAAGTGATTCCTGAAAATCTTACGATCCTTCCTATAGTGGGATTTGATGTGATTATTAACATGCATTAGATTTATTTATATGGAGATCATATCAATTTCCAAAGAAGATAAGTCACATTTTATATTCCAGATCAATCTATGATTTTCTATCAATGCAAGGATGAACATAACCTTCTAGTGGAAATTTCATCCATCTTATGGGTCTTCATTCCCTTAAATGAATGTTATTTTTCTCAAATGGATGGAGAGAAACTAACAATTAAGAATATTCCTATTGTATGAGAGTTTGATGATGTCTTTCCGGAGGAATTACTGGGTCTCCCACCAAATCGTGAAGTTTAGTTTTCAATTGAACTTATAACGGGTGTTATGCCCATTTCAAAGACACCATATAGAATGACCCCAATTGGGCTGTAGTAATTGAAGAAGAAACTCCATGAGAATCTTGGTAAGGGATTCAGATGCCATAGTGCATCACCTTGGGGAGCACCTGTTCTGTTTTTTAAGAAGAAAGATGGATCAATGACACTCTACATTGATTATCGTGAACATAACAAGATCATTATCAAGAACAAATATCCTCTCCCATGAATTGATGATTTATTTGACCAACTACGCGGAGCTCAATAATTTTCAAATATTGTTCTTCATTTAGGGTATCATATATTATGGATCAAAATGGAAGATATACCAAAGACGGATTTCCGTACACAGTATGGACACTAGGAATTTATAGTGATGTAATTTGGTCTTACTAATGCCCCTGCTATATTCATGGATCTAATGAATAGAGTCTTTAGAGACTATCTTGATCAGTTTGTGGAAGGCTTTATAGAAGATATTCTTGTCTATTCGGAGAGCAATGAAGAACATGATGTTCACTTGAGAATTGTATATAAGCCCCTATGAAAAGAGAATATTTATACCAAATTTACCAAGTGTGAATTTTGGCTTCAAAGAGTATCATTTTTGGGTCACATAATCTCAAAAGAGGGGATATATGTGGATCCAGCAACAATAGAGGTTATCGAAAGATGGTCGAGACCAAAAACAGTAACTGAGATCCAAAATATTCTTGGATTGGATGGATATTATCGATGATTTGTGAATTATTTTTCATGATTATCTAATCCACTCACTAGGTTGACATGAAAAGGAGTTAAGTTAGTTTGGATAGAGGAGTGTGAAGATAATTACAAGGAGTTATATAAAAGGTTATCCATTGCACATGTGCTCACACTGCCATTTAGTGGAGAAATGTTTGTGATTTATAGTGATGCATCTATGTAGGGACTGGGGTGTGTTCTCATGAAAAATGATATGGTAATAGATTATGCCTCACGCCACTTGAAAATCCATGAGAAAAATTACCCAACTCCTGATTTGGAGTTAGCTGTGGTAATCATTTCATTAAAAATATGGAGGCATTACCTTTATGGAGAAAGGTGTGATATTTATAATGATCATAAATGTTTAAAGTATATTTTCACACAAACGGAGCTGATTATGCACCCAAGAAGATGGTTGGAGCTGATTAAGGATTATCACTGCTCAATTCTATATCACCCTATTAAAGCAAAAAAGGTGGCTGATGCATTAAGTCGACAAGATCATGCTAGATTATCCATGATGAGAATCACCAAAGATCCAATATTTATGGATTTACAAAGATGGATCTTTCAATTATAATGGAAGGGGAAAATCTTATCTTTCTCAAATGAATGTTCAACCTTATATACATGTGATGATTAAAGAGGCACAAAAAGAAGATGTAGAGTTACAAAATAAGGTGAGAAATGTTCCTGAATTCAACCTTGATTGTGATAAAATAATACGGTTCAGGAATCAGGTTTGTGTTCATCACATCCATGAATTATAGAAGGAGCTTCTAGATGAGGCTCATAGTTCTTCATTCTCTATTCATCCTGGAAGCACGAAGATGTATAGGAACCTGAAAGAGTAATTCTGGTGGGATGTCATGAAAAGAGATGTTGTTGTATATGTCTCTCGATGCTTGGTTTGTCAGAAAGTTAATGCTGAGAGATAGATGTCTAAGGGGATGTTACAACCATTACCCATACCTGAATGGAAATGGGAAAACATCATTATGGACATTGTCACCGAACACCCTAAAACATCCAAAGGCAACAATGTTATCTGGGTCATAGTTGATCGTCTTACAATGTCGGCACACTTCATTGCTACTAGAGAGAATTTCTCTCTGGATCAGCTTTCCATGATATATGGAGTGGAAGTTGTATGATTACATGGAGTACCAATTTCCATTATATCTGATCGGGATCCGAGATTTACCTCAATGTTTCGGCAAAGTATTTAGCATACTCTGGATACAGAGTTGAGTTTCAGCACAGCTTATCATCCTCAGACAGACTGCCAGTCTCATAGAACAATTCAAACTCTAGAAGATATGTTAATAGATTTCTCTATGGATTTCAAAGTTGGTTGGGATAAACACCTACATTTGGTTGAATTTTCTTATAATAATTGCTTTCACTCTAGTATTCATATGGAACCTTATGAAGCTCTCTGTGGAATGAAATGCAGGACTCCAACATGCTGGGATGAAGTTGGGGAAAGAAAGCTATTAGGACATGATCTTGTGGATGAGATGGCAGAAAAGGTCTGATCTATTCAAGAACACATAAGAGCAGCTCAAAGTCTACAAAAAAGTTATGATTTCAATCGAAGAAAACACCTATTGTTTGATGTGGGTGATAAATTTTTCTTACGAATATCTCCATGGAAGAGAGTAATGAGATTTGGAAAGAAGGGAAAGTTAAGCCCTAGGTATATCGGTCCTTTTGATATATTGGATCGTGTTGGGAAGATAGATTACCGATTGGATCTCCCACCGAATCTCTCTCAAGTTCATGATGTGTCCCATGTATCTCTCCTGAGAAAGTACATACCCGGTCCTTCAGATGTACTCAGCTCAGAAGTTGTACCGCTGGAGCATGATCATTCTTATGAAGAACAGCCGATAGAGATTCGGAATCTTAGCGAAAAATTCCTACAGAACAAGACCACTCGCTTGGTGAAATTTTTATAGAGGAACCATTAATTAAGGGAAGCTACATGGGAGTTTGAGGATATGATGATGGAGAGGTATCCTCATGTGTTTGTTACAAAGTGACGAATTTTGAGGGAGAAATTCATTTTAAGGGGGGTAGAATGTAACACCCGAGATTTTTATGAGAAATTTTTTGTTATTATGTTATATACATCATCAAAGGAATCTTTCACTACACACAACACTATCTCGGCTTGCTTTACATACAATCACAACCTTCCTCAATAGCTTGCGTTGTACGCAATACCGAGTTTTACTAAACAACGATATGCTATTAAAATATTATTAAACCTAGCCGTTATAAATAGTAATACCCATTTATTGAAATTTTATAAATTTTATCTTTCAAAATGGCCATCATTTTTTGATTCGGAATATCGAAATTAACCTATGGTTAATTTTTGTATTATTCTCAAAACATTAAATTTTTTATGACTAGTGAAAACACTGGGTTACTATTTAAAAACCGACATTTTATTTAAATAATTATTTATTTTATTTAAAATTATTTTAGGTCAAAATTGATACCTAATACCTATATAATTTCAAATTAATTCATTTGAGTCATTTTATAATAATTTTAGATATATATTTTTTTTTTGAACTTTTCACCATCTTATTCCCACCTCCTTGGAGATTTTGAAGATTTACATAAAACATAATTTTACCACTTCTGTGGGTGGAATTTCAAAAATCCGAGAGACATGGTTAACATTAATGAGTAAAATGTTGTTCAATAAGATAAAAATAATTTTTGGTAAATAGTAACTCTTTACTTTTATTTACGATAGTTAAAAGTAAATATGGCAATTAATGGTAAAAATGGTATTATTATTACCATAACACATATCCTATGTAACGCCCCGACCCCAGCTACCCGGAGTCGGTGCATTACTTCGTAACATTGGCATGATCACAAGAAAGATCAAATCTCGAAAGACCGATTGGTTTAGTAGCCTTGGAAACACTAGATATATTCATAACTTTTACATTACATCATAAAATGAAAAACTACTACAACAACATAATGTCTCCATAATCCACACTACTATCCCCTCATAATATCCCTGCAGGTCATTCATAACTTACATCTTCACTTCCTGGGAAAAATAAAACATAGAAAAGGGGTGAGCTCAAATGCCCAGTAAGGATAACAATATAGCGGAAACTTTCATCAATAAGAATAAACATTTAAGGCAATGTATAACTAAAACAAAAGCCTTTTAAACGTGAACTTTCAACATGGTATGGCATAAATAAAATGAAATAATGCCATTTACTTATTCACATGGATATTCCACTAATCGGATAATCACATGCAATATCAATAACCACTTTCATAATGTTGAAATGCATAATGCCAGACTATCATAACCACATAGCCAAGGCCTCGTGCCAAGACTACAAATAAGATTTTGTCAAGGCCTTGTGCCAAGACACTAGTTTGTCTCATGAGACCTACCGATGCATCGAGGAGCTATAGCGGGCTCCACCCGTCACTTATTAAGTCCAATGCATTCCCATATGAAAAGGTTTAAACATAACATAAACATTCGTATTAAAACTAGCATACGAAATGTCAATAATTTCACCATAAACTATGAATGGTATAAAAATAGCACATCCATAGTCAAACATATCACAAAACCTTCAATACAATATACAAGTTTTGTATCATAATAAATCAACTTCAAAAAATCTTAAAATCCGTCAAAGGATGTTGACATAGATGAAATCAAAATTCTTTTTAAAGAAATATCTCCTTTATTTTGAAATCATTTAAGATCCATATAAAATAAAACATTTTCTTTGAAAATATTCTTATAAGCTTCTAAGTAAAGCTTTGAAGATTTTATAACGGCGTAAAATTTCCGCACCCGCCGTATAAAAAAAACATTCTTACCTCAATTCTGTCGAAAAGGTTAAAAATGACCTTGTTTTGAAAACGACGGAAAGATTCCTTTATAAACCTCTTATAAAAGTCAAAAAGGGTATAAATGACTTTAACCCATATTCTTGTAAATAGTAAAAATGTTTTGAAATACATTTTGAAGAAACATGGATGTGGATGATAAAGAGATCCCAGTAGATTATTACGTATAATACAACCTCGGATAATGAAGAGATTGTGAAATAACCCTTACCTTGTACTTTTCCTTGGTTGTGGTAGGTTAACCTCCTGTATAATGGTGAAATAATTGTTATTAAATTATACAAGAATCATATACATTAATATGATATCATATATGATCTTTTAATATTGATTTGATAATAATATCTTAGTATTATCGTTGTTTCGGGTGTTAACTTACTTGTTTTCTTTCATATGTTTTGTTACCTAAGACATGTTTGTAAAGGATAGGTTGTATATTATTCATATCCAGAATGATATCAAGTCCTTAAACATCATTTTTAAATCATAAAATGATAATTACGCTTTAATGGTTACGATGGAGAATGAATCTCATCGCGTTCGTGGAGACGGTAGTCCGTACGTACGCACGAGCGACAATATCATTCTTTTGATATTAAAATAATATATAAATGGATGGTATATCATATATACAGAATCATTAACATGTTATATTTATTATTTACATGAGTTACACATCATTATTATACCCATCCAAATAATATTATATTGAATAACAATTACACCACAACGTGGAGACGGTAAGCCGTACGTACGCACGTATGGTGACATGTTATTCAAAGGGTGGATAGAATACTGAATATGGTTGTACCATACTTATAATAACATCACAGTATATGTGAGATACTGGAGTTATTATTTTAGAATGGTAAGAACAAAGGAAGAAGAAGTGGAAGAAGAAATGAACTTAGAAAAGGGTGGTGAAATCATTACCTCTTCTTCGGGTTCTTCCTTTTGATTTGATCAAAAGGGCTCCTTAGGTTGGTTTTCTGATCAAACTAAGGCCTCTAGGTTGTAGTGAGGGATGTTGGGAGAGTATTTGGGCAGAGTTTGGCCGAACCAAAAGGCTTTAGAGGTGTGAAGAAATGAGAAGGAGGAGTGCCCTTTTATAAGAGGGGTGAGGGGCACCTTTGGAAAAGCTAGAAATATTAATTTATAATAAATTCATATTCGGTTTCTAAAGGCTCCAAAGTTTACTATTCAAAGTATGAGGTGGGGATAGGTCGAAAACAACTCATCCAATAGAATTTAGACAGGTTTGGGTACTTATATTAACCTTATCTTTAAGTATTAACTCTAAGTTAATTAGTTTCACTTTTACAATGTCTCTTTGTATTTTTATATAATATGGTTAATAAACTTACTATATACATCCAAGCGACACCCAAGTGGTCCATTAATGATTAACCTATCATAATATAAGTCTCTTGGCCGAACCTTAGATTTTTAATATCAATTAATAATATAATATTTGTTTTAAGAACTCTTTTATGTCAATTTTGACACTATTCAATAGTTGATTTTTGTGAAACTCATAACAGATTGATTACTTCGAACAAAGTCCATTAAATCAATCCTAATATATCATATTAGCCTAGAAAAGTAGTTTAATTCATTAAAAGTTTCATATTATATTTATTTGGGTATTTATAATATCAATTATTTTAATTTTTCACTATTATAGTAATTACTGCATCATCATTGTGTCATAAATAAAATAACTTATTTATTGTCTAAAAATTATAAATAAAATATCATTATGTAGGAAATCTTTTTATCTTTCTAATGAATATTTATAATCGAAAATCCAACATGTATAACCCTATGTAAAAATTGTTCTTCTAAAAGATATATGCTTGTGTCATTTTTGTATTCATTTTAACTTAATTAAAATAAAGTGTCATTATCACTTACAAGTGGATCCATGGGGTCCCAAAATTGACACAAGGATGCCCATGGTCGACCATTTATCAACCAATAGGGTTAAGACACGTTTTAGGGTAATTTTGTATTATTATAATATTATTTTTTTAACCCTTATTTACGGGATTTACCCTTTAACCATGGTAAATAAAATATTTACCGTAGTAATTATTCAAAATGTCTAAAAATAAAAGTTACCTATTTACATAATTTGGACATCCTGATTCCAAATATGGAATCCATTTTCCTAAATTCAAAACACAGAAGTGGCAGAAATTAATTTAAAATTAATTCCCGCTGTCAAAACAAAAAGCGTGTTTTTAAGAGATAATAACTACCAAAAGATTGACACTTGTTTATGTTCGGTTTAATTGTAAAATTATGTCCAATGACCAACATTATATTAAATGGTAAAAATATATTCTAAATATACTTTAAAACCACTCAAATTCATAATTTATCACTATTAATTATTTTGATTAAAAAAGTTGTTTTTAATTAAAATTTAGTAATTTTCACTATTCATCAAAATATAAAAGTTATCCGAAAAGTACCAAAATTTCACCCTAGGATAATTTCGATATTCCGAATCCAAAAATGAAGCCCATTTTGAAATATAAAATATATATGATTTCAAAAAGTAGGTATAACTATTCACAACGACTAGTTTAATTAGTTGTGGTGTGTGTTAGAACTCGAGGTTGCGTACAACACACGCTATCGCATTATTCAAAGGGAAACGTACCGTAGAAGCTTGGGGTGTTACATTCTCCCCTCCTTCAAATAATTGCGTCCTCGCAATTTCTAGGGTATTACTGCATAAAAAGACTCGGGTGGTTCTTCATCATAAGTTCCTCGGGTTCCCACGTTGCCTCTTCCATCTTATGATTCCTCCACAAAACTTTTACCAGACGCGTCGTCCGGTTTCTCAGCACTTGTTCTCTCATATCAAGAATCCTGACAGGCTCTTCACAATAGGAAAGATCGGGTTCCAGTTCTAATTCCTCATAGGTGAGTACATGCGTTGGGTCAGGCATGTATTTCCTCAACAGAGATACGTGGAACACATCGTGAACTTTGGAGAGACTTGGCGGCATTGCCAATCGGTAAGCTACAGCCCCAATTCGTTCTAGAATTTCGAAAGGTCCGATGTACCTGGGACTTAATTTACCTTTCTTACCAAAACGTATGACTCCCTTCCATGGAGATACCTTCAGGAAAACATGATCACCGACTTGAAATTCCAAATTCTTCCTTCGATTATCGGCATAGCTCTTCTGCCTACTTTGAGCTGCTTTAATGTGATTTTGGATTACCTTCACCTTTTCCACCATTTCCTCCACCAGTTCTGGGCCTACAAGTTTTCTTTCACCAACGTCATCCCAAAAGGTTGGTGTACGACATCTCTTTCCGTATAACTCTTCATATGGTTCCATCTGAATACTCGAATGGAAGCTATTGTTATAGGAAAATTCTACTAGTGGTAAATATTGATCCCACATACCCTGAAAATCAAGTGAGCAAGATCTCAACATGTCTTCTAAGGTCTGAATAGTCCGTTCTGATTGTCCGTCTGTCTGAGGGTGGTAAGCAGTGCTCAAATGAAGTTCAGTATCCAGGGATTTCTGAAGACTTTTCCAAAATCTTGAAGTAAAATGGGGATCACGATCAGAACAATCGATAGGGGTACTCCATGAAGTCTCAACAACTTCATTAATATATAGTCTTGCTAGACGTTCCAGGGGTAGATCTTCTCTTATAGCAAGAAAATGTGCTGACTTGGTAAGACGATCAACAATAACCTATATTGCATCGTTCCTTCTAGGAGTCTTTGGTAGCCCCATGACAAAGTCCATTGTAATATTGTCCCATTTTCCTCTCTGGTATGGGAAGAGGTTGCATGACTCCTCCAGGCTGTTGCCTTCCAGCTTTCACTTGTTGACAAACCATACATCTTGACACAAAATCAGCAATCTCCCTCTTCATGTTGTCCCACCAAAAACGTTCCTTCAAATCTCTATACATTTTGGTGCTCCCAGGGTGTATAGAGAAATTGGAACTATGAGCATCATCCAGCAATTCCCTTTTTAGATCAGGTATATTGGGAACACAAAGTCTCTTCCCAAATTTCAAAATTCCACCTTCATTACGCAAAGTCTCCCAATCTCCCATCATTCACAGCTTTAATCTTCTTCTGAAATTCTTCATCATCGGTCTGAGAACTCTAATCCTTTCTAGTAAAGATGGTTTGGCAACCATTTGAAAAAGCATTGATGTTTCACCTTCCCTGGTTATTCCCATGTCCATCTTCACTAGATCCATGAAAATTGGATCCCTTTCAATTCTCATCATGTTCAGAACTCCATGGTCTTTTCTGCTCAAAGCATCTGCCACCTTGTTTGCCTTCCCCCGGGTGGTAGTGTATCGTACAATCATAATCCTTGAGTAATTCAAGCCATCTCCTTTGCCTCATGTTGAGTTCTTTTTGTGAGAAAATATACTTCAAACTCTTGTGATCAGTATAAATCCTACATTTTTCACCATAGAGGTAGTGCCTCCATATCTTCAAAGCAAAGATCACAGCTGCTAACTCAAGATCATGAGTAGGATAGTTTTCTTCATGAATTTTCAACTGTCGTGATGCATAGGCAATAACTCTATCATTCTGCATAAGGACACAGCCAAGTCCTTTCTTCGATGCATCACTATAAATAACGAACCCATCATTCCCCGATGGTAGAGTCAATATAGGAGCATTGACTAATCTTCTCTTCAGTTCTTCGAAACATTCTTCACACTCTTTTGTCCAAACAAATTTAACCCCTTTACGTGTGAGCTTCGTTAATGGGTTAGCCAATCGGGCAAAATTCTGGACGAAACGTCGATAATAACCTGCCAAACCAATAAAACTACGTACCTCAGTTATATTCGTAGGTGCTGGCCATTCTTGGATTGCCTTGGTCATAGAAGGATCAACAGAGATTCCATCTTTAGAGACAATATGGCCAAGAAAAGAAATCTCCTGAAGCCAGAATTCACACTTGCTAAACTTTCCATATAATTCATGCCTCCTCAGAGTCTTCAAGATAATGCGCAAGTGATTTTCATGATCTTTGTAGGTTTTGGAGTATACCAAGATATCATCAATAAATACCACCAAAAATTCATCGAGATACTCCTTGAAAACTCTATTCATCAGATCCATGAATACAGAGGGTGCATTAGTCAATCCAAACGGCATTACAGTAAACTCGTAATGCCCGTACCTGGTTCGAAATGCTGTCTTCGGAATGTCTTCCTTCTTCACACACAACTGATGGTATCCAGATCGAAGGTCAATCTTTGAAAAGTATTGAGCTCCATGCAGTTGGTCAAATAAATCATCAATACGAGGTAGGGGATACCTGTTCTTTATCATTATAGCATTGATCTCCCTGTAGTCGATACATAACCTCATAGATCCATCTTTCTTTTTAACAAAAAGAACAGGGGCTCCCCATGGAGAAACACTAGGGCGAATAAATCCCTTATTACTCAATTCCTCTAGTTGTTTCTTTAGTTCGACTAGCTCTACAGTGGCCATTCTATAAGGGGTCTTCGATATAGGCCTTGATCCAGGAATTAAATCAATGGAAAACTCTACTTCTCGTTCTGGAGGATGTCCAGGTAAATCTTCCGGAAATACATCTACAAACTCTTTCACAATAGGTACATCCTCTATTTGAACATTTCTTTCCTCACCGACAGTTATTTCATTCTCTTCCTCCCCGATAATTGAATTAAGTTGAGCTACAGGGGGTGGATCTAAATAAGAATTAGGTGGTGACGATTCTGCTCTAAAAATAAGGTGCTCCTTATCATTATCATCAAGAATCGTAACCTCTTTCTTCTTACAATAAATCTTCGCATCATAGTCCGAATGCCAGTCCATACTGAGGATTATATCAAACTCAATCATAGGTATGACGATGAAATCAGCAGATAAAGAAAATTTATGTGCTCTAATGGGGACTGATTCACAAAACTTTGTTGCAACGATACTTCCCTTAGGAGTTTTAACTGACAACTCCCTTATTAAATCAAATTGGAAATATCTAATTTTCTTAGCAAACTGGGAAGATATGAAACAATGCGATGATCCAGAATCAAATAATGCATTTGCTAAACTTGAGGAAACCATTAAATTACCTGCCACCACGTCTTTCGGAGCTTCTACCTCAGCAGTAGTGATAGCATAAGCCTGGCCTTGATCCCTTGGCCTTTTCTGAGGTAAGTTATCCTGACGCTTAGGACATGCATTTGCATAATGCCCCATCTCCCTGCAATTGTAGCACTGAACGTTGGTAGCTTCCTTCTTCCCCTTGCAATCATGAGCTTGGTGGCCTTTTTCACCACACTTGTAACAGACTCCCATTCCCTTCAGGCAAGCACCGGGG
The DNA here is from genome assembly GCA_963277665.1 of Viscum album. Taxonomy (NCBI): domain Eukaryota; kingdom Viridiplantae; phylum Streptophyta; class Magnoliopsida; order Santalales; family Viscaceae; genus Viscum; species Viscum album. Next base: position 370,230,402 of record OY728142.1, on the reverse strand, counting down.
TGTTTCTTCCCGCATTTACCACAAGATGGATATTCAACCTTTCCCTTCTTCCCCTTATTTCCATTCCCAGATTGATCAGCAGGTCTCTTCTTCTCTTGCTTTGCTTTAAAGTCATAAGACTTAGAGAATTCCTTTTCGGTATTGATAGCACATGAGACAATGTCTTCGTACGATGAAAAGGATTGTGAGACTAATGCTCGACGGAGAAATGGTTTTAACCCATCAAAGAAACGATCAATCTTACTTCTTGGGTTGCGAATATAATCACCAGCGTACCTCGCAAACCTTGTAAAGTTAGCCTCATACTTTGTGACATTCTCATCCTCCTTTTGTCTCAGACTCAGAAATTGTCTTTCCATATCTGCTCGATGGTCGCGAGGAAAGTATTTTTCTAAAAACAGATCTTTGAACTCCCTCCATTCCATGTTTGATACTTCATCATCTTCCTTCATGTTTTGAATCAATGACCACCATTGATCAGCATCTCCAGTGAGGCGGTAAACTGTCATGGTAACTTTTTCCCTTTCACTACTCCCCAAAGCCTGAAATATTTTCTCTAGGGAAAATATCCATTGCTCAGCTACTAAGGGATTTGTACTCCCATTGAACGTTGGTGGTTATTGTCTCATGAATCAATCTAACATTGATCCTCCACGCTGCGGATCAGGGTGCTCCATACGGGTAAGGTTATTATTCATAACCTGAGTAAGTTGTCCCAGTACGGTGATTAGCTGATCAGCACCAGTTGCATCACCAGCCCCACTATAATTATCTTGAGCAGGAGGGAAATCCCTACATGGAGTGCGTGCATTGATACAGTTTCCATTTCTTCCACTAGGCGCCATTTCTAAACAATGGCATAAACTAGATCAGTTTATGAATCAAAATACATAATCCCATACTTATAAAACACTTAACATAAATTGAACTATTTATGGATATAATCCATAATCATAAAAATGTTTTCTTTGAGGAAGTATATACTCATAAAACCTTAATAATGATTTGTAAAGATAGTGAGAGTTATCCTAAGCATATCCCCCGGGAGTGTCGTAACCAAGAGTGCAGCAAGGCCCGTTGTCGTGCACCAGTTCCCGTTCGAGTCTAGCTCAAAGCGGTGTTTTCGGGTTTTACCCCTAGGTACATCTGTGCCAGAGCCGCCTCTACCTGCTCGTATCCAGACAGGGATGTATTGCTCGAAAAACTCACAAAATCTCTACAATACCAAAATTCTAGGAAGTTCTTCTATACTAATCCTCAAAGTTCATCTTAGGTCTACGTGCTCTAATCAGAGTTTATCTAAATCTAGCTTCCAAGGTTTGTACTAAACTTCCTCTGATACCAACTGTAACGCCCCGACCCCAGCTACCCGGAGTCGGTGCATTACTTCGTAACATTAGCATGATCACAAGAAAGATCAAATCTCGAAAGACCGATTGGTTTAGTAGCCTTGGAAACACTAGATATATTCATAAGTTTTACATTACATCATAAAATGAAAAACTACTACAACAACATAATGTCTCCATAATCCACACTACTATCCCCTCATAATATCCCTGCAGGTCATTCATAACTTACATCTTCACTTCCTGGGAAAAATAAAACATAGAAAAGGGGTGAGCTCAAATGCCCAGTAAGGATAACAATATAGCGGAAACTTTCATCAATAAGAATAAACATTTAAGGCAATGTATAACTAAAACAAAAGCCTTTTAAACGTGAACTTTCAACATGGTATGGCATAAATAAAATGAAATAATGCAATTTACTTATTCACATGGATATTCCACTAATCGGATAATCACATGCAATATTAATAACCACTTTCATAATGTTGAAATGCATAATGCCAGACTATCATAACCACATAGCCAAGGCCTCGTGCCAAGACTACAAATAAGATTTTGTCAAGGCCTTGTGCCAAGACACTAGTTTGTCTCATGAGACCTACCGATGCATCGAGGAGCTATAGCGGGCTCCACCCGTCACTTATTAAGTCCAATGCATTCCCATATGAAAAGGTTTAAACATAACATAAACATTCGTATTAAAACTAGCATACGAAATGTCAATAATTTCACCATAAACTATGAATGGTATAAAAATAGCACATCCATAGTCAAACATATCACAAAACCTTCAATACAATATAGAAGTTTTGTATCATAATAAATCAACTTCAAATAATCTTAAAATCCGTCAAAGGATGTTGACATAGATGAAATCAAAATTCTTTTTAAAGAAATATCTCCTTTTATTTTGAAATCATTTAAGATCCATATAAAATAAAACATTTTCTTTGAAAATATTCTTATAAGCTTCTAAGTAAAGCTTTGAAGATTTTATAACGGCGTAAAATTTCCGCACCCGCCGTATAAAAAAAACATTCTTACCTCAATTCTGTCGAAAAGGTTAAAAATGACCTTGTTTTGAAAACGACGGAAAGATTCCTTTATAAACCTCTTATAAAAGTCAAAAAGGGTATAAATGACTTTAACCCATATTCTTGTAAATAGTAAAAATGTTTTGAAATACATTTTGAAGAAACATGGATGTGGATGATAAAGAGATCCCAGTAGATTATTACGTATAATACAACCTCGGATAATGAAGAGATTGTGAAATAACCCTTACCTTGTACTTTTCCTTGGTTGTGGTAGGTTAACCTCCTGTATAATGGTGAAATAATTGTTATTAAATTATACAAGAATCATATACATTAATATGATATCATATATGATCTTTTAATATTGATTTGATAATAATATCTTAGTATTATCGTTGTTTCGGGTGTTAACTTACTTGTTTTCTTTCATATGTTTTGTTACCTAAGACATGTTTGTAAAGGATAGGTTGTATATTATTCATATCCAGAATGATATCAAGTCATTAAACATCATTTTTAAATCATAAAATGATAATTACGCTTTAATGGTTACGATGGAGAATGAATCTCATCGCGTTCGTGGAGACGGTAGTCCGTACGTACGCACGAGCGACAATATCATTCTTTTGATATTAAAATAATATATAAATGGATGGTATATCATATATACAGAATCATTAACATGTTATATTTATTATTTACATGAGTTACACATCATTATTATACCCATCCAAATAATATTATATTGAATAACAATTACACCACAACGTGGAGACGGTAAGCCGTACGTACGCACGTATGGTGACATGTTATTCAAAGGGTGGATAGAATACTGAATATGGTTGTACCATACTTATAATAACATCACAGTATATGTGAGATACTGGAGTTATTATTTTAGAATGGTAAGAACAAAGGAAGAAGAAGTGGAAGAAGAAATGAACTTAGAAAAGGGTGGTGAAATCATTACCTCTTCTTCGGGTTCTTCCTTTTGATTTGATCAAAAGGGCTCCTTAGGTTGGCTTTCTGATCAAACTAAGGCCTATAGGTTGTAGTGAGGGATGTTGGGAGAGTATTTGGGCAGAGTTTGGCCGAACCAAAAGGCTTTAGAGGTGTGAAGAAATGAGAAGGAGGAGTGCCCTTTTATAAGAGGGGTGAGGGGCACCTTTGGAAAAGCTAGAAATATTAATTTATAATAAATTCATATTCGGTTTCTAAAGGCTCCAAAGTTTACTATTCAAAGGATGAGGTGGGGATAGGTCGAAAACAACTCATCCAATAGAATTTAGACAGGTTTGGGTACTTATATTAACCTTATCTTTAAGTATTAACTCTAAGTTAATTAGTTTCACTTTTACAATGTCTCTTTGTATTTTTATATAATATGGTTAATAAACTTACTATATACATCCAAGAGACACCCAAGTGGTCCATTAATGATTAACCTATCATAATATAAGTCTCTTGGCCGAACCTTAGATTTTTAATATCAATTAATAATATAATATTTGTTTTAAGAACTCTTTTATGTCAATTTTGACACTATTCAATAGTTGATTTTTGTGAAACTCATAACAGATTGATTACTTCGAACAAAGTCCATTAAATCAATCCTAATATATCATATTAGCCTAGAAAATTAGTTTAATTCATTAAAAGTTTCATATTATATTTATTTGGGTATTTATAATATCAATTATTTTAATTTTTCACTATTATAGTAATTACTGCATCATCATTGTGTCATAAATAAAATAACTTATTTATTGTCTGAAAATTATAAATAAAATATCATTATGTAGGAAATCTTTTTATATTTCTAATGAATATTTATAATCGAAAATCCAACATGTATAACCCTATGTAAAAATTGTTCTTCTAAAAGATATATGCTTGTGTCATTTTTGTATTCATTTTAACTTAATTAAAATAAAGTGTCATTATCACTTACAAGTGGATCCATGGGGTCCCAAAATTGACACAAGGATGCCCATGGTCGACCATGTATCAACCAATAGGGTTAAGACACGTTTTAGGGTAATTTTGTATTATTATAATATTATTTTTTTAACCCTTATTTACCGGATTTACCCTTTAACCATGGTAAATAAAATATTTACCGTAGTAATTATTCAAAATGTCTAAAAATAAAAGTTACCTATTTACATAATTTGGACATCCTGATTCCAAATATGGAATCCATTTTCCTAAATTCAAAACACAGAAGTGACAGAAATTAATTTAAAATTAATTCCCGCTGTCAAAACAAAAAGCGTGTTTTTAAGAGATAATAACTACCAAAAGATTGACACTTGTTTATGTTCGGTTTAATTGTAAAATTATGTCCAATGACCAACATTATATTAAATGGTAAAAATATATTCTAAATATACTTTAAAACCACTCAAATTCATAATTTATCACTATTAATTATTTTGATTAAAAAAGTTGTTTTTAATTAAAATTTAGTAATTTTCACTATTCATCAAAATATAAAAGTTATCCGAAAAGTACCAAAATTTCACCCTAGGATAATTTCGATATTCCGAATCCAAAAATGAAGTCCATTTTGAAATATAAAATATATATGATTTCAAAAAGTAGGTATAACTATTCACAACGGCTAGTTTAATTAGTTGTGGTGTGTGTTAGAACTCGAGGTTGCGTACAACACACGCTATCGCATTATTCAAAGGGAAACGTACCGTAGAAGCTTGGGGTGTTACATACTAATTCTATAAGATATGTTTAATTCGACCAAAAACATCCTTAGAAAAAAAAATATAACCATTTAGGTCCACTTGAATTAGATTAGGACATTTATTATTATTTTATTTAAAGAATAGTCAAAATAGTTAAAATCAATGATTAATAATTAAAAAAAATTTAATACAGTTTTATAAATAAGATAAATTAGACTATAAATATTCATTATAAAGATAAAAATATTACCTACAAAATGGTATTTTATTTATAATTTTTAGACATTAAATAATTTAATGCAGTAATTACCTTATTAAAGAAATATTAACATAATTGATATTATAAATACCCAAATAAAATTAATTTGAGATGTTTTAACAATTAAACTTATTTTATAGGATAATATGACATATTAGTATTGATTTAATTAACATTGTTTTATCTAATCATGCTGTTATTATTTTCAGAAAAATCAATTACCAAATAGTGTCAAAATTGACATAAAATAGTTTTTAAAACAAATATTATATTATTAATTGTTATTTTATTCCTAAAAATATGAGGTTCAGTCAAATGACTTAGATAATGTTATATATATTAATAATGAGCCACTTGAGGTTCATTTGGCTTATTATAGTAATTTTATTAACCATATAGTCTACGAAAATAAGATGACACAGTAAAAGTAAAATTATTTAACTTAAAGTTAAATCTAAATGATAAGGTTAGAATAGTAATCTAAACTTGTCTAAAATATATTGGTTGAGATGATTTCGACCCATCTGCACCTTATCTTTGAAATAATTAAATTTGGAGCTATTAAAAACCTAATATGACTTTATAATAAAATAATATTTATTTTCTTAAAGTGGCCCTCTCCTCCCTTATAAATGAGCACCTCCTCCTTCTCCTCCACACACCACATTGAGCATTAATGCTCGACCAACCCTTAACACTTTCTCTTCTACACTTCCATAGAAATATCCTAGAGGTACTAGTACTCTTCAAAGACCATCTTTAGTTCCCTTAGATGTGGTTTAGAAGAGGTGCTTCAAAGAAGAGGTAATGTCTGTTACCAATTCTTTCAACATTATTTCTTCTTATACTTCCTCTTATTTAGTTGTTTCATTATGATGTAATAAAAAAAGTATCACTCATATACTGATATGTTATTATAAATAAGAAAAAACCTTATTTCTCCTTCTATCCATCATACGGAAAATGAAATCAACGCGCGTGCGTACGTACAGAATACTGTGTCGGCGACGTGGTGTAATCTGTTTTCCACCACCAGCTTAATTTGATGGTTATAATGGTGTAAAAATTAAATATATATGATTATTGTAAAGTGATATTGATTCTGAAAAGGTATACATACACTTAAATACAACTCCACGATCATGGGAATGATATCCTCGCTCGTGCGTACGTACGGCCAACCGTCTCCACGATGTGATGCGGCTCGTTCTACATGATCTTTTTTGCACAATGATTATATAAATTAATTGAATGAATTGAATGAATAAATATGATATATATTACACTAATACCATTCTGGAAATGAGGTATCTATAACCTAAAAAGATTAATAAGAATTTTTTCGATAAAACACACATAAGAACAAAAAGCAACAAACACCAGAATAACAAGTAGCAATGTAATATTACTAATACGAAGCGAAGAATATGACCATATATGATATCATAAAAATGAGTAAGATTTTGTAATAAGTCAATGACATTATTTAAATCATTATATAGGAGTTTCAGACAGGTATGAAGCAAATCAGACCTAAGGTAAGGGAAAATCTCACAATCTCATTTTTATCTGAGATTGTTTATACTTCAGAATTTATAGGGTGATATTTATCATCCACATCCATGTTTCCTCATTATTTAATATTTTTCCTATCCTCACACAATTTTTTAAATCCAATTTTACCCTTTAGTGAGTTTTTAGTAGAATATATGAAAGGAATCTTTTGTCATTTTTTTGTACGAGGTACTTTTTTGACTTTTACGGCCAAAGCACGAGAATAATGTTTTTATTTAACATATATGACATGAATGAATTTTTAAAACACAATTTTTATGAAGCTTACTTTATAGGTTTTCATTTTTATTTTTAATCAACTTCTTTTAGTTCAAAATTTTATGACATGTTAAGAAAGGAAAAACGTTTTTGAAGTAGAAAGGATATTTTCCTCATGAATGGAGTCCAAGCATTGTATCAAAATTATTTTCCATCTAAGATAATAGAGGGTTATATTTCTATACCTATTTTTACACTGATTTTATTATGATAAGATGGAATTATTTTTATGATGTCCTTTTATCTTATATGGATTATGTTATGATGGCTTGATGTTTAAGAATCCCATTTTTATTACATGGGTTATGCTATGATTTATGATATTCTAGAACACATAAGAATGGTATCATTTTGAGATGGGTGGGACCTATATCTCCCCCCAATTAATTGGGTAAAGAATTATATCTCTTGAGATTGACATGGCTGGAATGGCAGGTTAATTCGGTTTAGTGATACAGGATTGAAATGATGAGTGAACTCATTTTAGAAATGGACTTTGTCAGCTAAGATAGTCTTGGAAATGAGTCTTGACTACTATGAAATTATTCTCTATGATTATGTGTGTATGAAAAAAGTTTCATGTTATGAGTATTGGGATTACATTTCACTACTATGATTTATCCCATGTTGTGAAATTATGATCTCTTTTGCAGGTTAAGATTTCCAAAATGTTGTGTTCTTATCAATATGATGTGATTGATATTTCTTTTGTTTACCCTTACTGAGCATTTGAGCTCACCTTTTTGTATGTTTTCTTTCCCCCAGGTCAGGAAGAAGGGAATTAAGTAGGATATTCCATAAAAGGATTCTATATGTGATGAAATAATTAGGAGACAATGTAGATGCTTTATGAACTAGTTGTTTATGTTTCCCAGTTTCTAAAGACACTAAACCTATATGGTCCTATCAAAGTTTTGTTATATGTTGTAATAAGATTTCATCAATTATGAAGTAATAACAATGTATGTAAAGTATGGGTCGTTATATACATGATATCATGAAATATTATATTCATAAGATCCATGAATATAAAATGTTCATTAGTTAACGAAATGGAATAAATAAAAATTCGTATTTGAAATATATTGTCTGAAACATAGAAACTTTAATGTTTGATTCTATTACCTTAATATTCTGGTAAAATAACCATAAATCAATCATAAAAAATTATATTTCTCTCAATAGATGACCAAATAAATAACAAATATGTCTTAAAGGATTATTATTTTTAATAGTGATGTTATTCATGGTTCAATAATCAATGAAAAGTCTAATAAAATCATCTTTATTTGTTAAAAAAAGATAAGAGAACCCCATGGTGATGTGAATGGTTAGAGTAAAACAGTTTCCAATAACTCCTCCAATTTCATTTTCAACACTAAGCAATCCTTTTGTTTAAATTTATTAGGGGGATTTGTAATTGTTTTAGAATTTACAATTAATTAAACAGTAAATTCAACCTCTTTATAATGTATAATAATAAGAAACTAATCAAAAATAAATCCATATACTCATTTACCAATGACACGTCATCAATCAGAACCGTTATTTTGTTTTTCACAATATGTGCATGATGAATTTAATTTCAATCTTTTCAAAGTTCCTCAGCTTCTTTATATTTTAATGATTGCATGGGTTCAATCTTGGTCACAAACTAAAATGTTTTATTAATAGAAATTTTTTTACCTCTATAGTGTATCATTTCATGGTATACAAAAATCCAATCCAAACCTAAAATAACCTCACAGTATACTTTATGCAAAAACATGGTTTTATACTAAATTATTTCCACAACCAAATATAATATGATTCTTATAATTTCATTGTTCTTTATTTGTTTCCCAAAATGTTGTTACCATAAGTTCATGTTTCAGTTCCTAAGGAGGAAATAAAAACTCAACTGAACATTTCTCTGAAATTATATAATGTGTAGACCCCAAATTTAATAACTCATTAGAATAATTTGAATAAAAAAACATCTCACCTGATATAAATTCATTTAATGGACCAACATTTACTAAAGTAGTTGCAATGGATATCTCCACAACATTCTTCTTATAGTCTAGATGATTCCCATCATTAGTGTTTCTCATTAGATACCATTTTTTATAAGGACACCTCTCATTGAATTTGAAATAAATTAAGGAAATTATATCATATTTTTTCTCTTAATTTCCCTGACATGACCCCTTTTACCAGATCATAAGAACATACCATAATTCAATAATAATTCAAAAATGTGTTTTTACATCAATTATCACAAATTTCATTCATACTTTTCACACCATCAGACATAGTTGATTAATTTATCCCCTTATTTTTCAATAATGTACTCTTTTTATGTTGGTTTCCAAACACATGATCGATATAAACTTCCATTTCAACCTTATCTACACATCTTCCATGTTTTTTTCATAATATTTCAATTAACAAGAATCCAATTCCCTTTGATTTTTTTATAGTCCTATGTAAAAATGATTGATTTTACTATCATGATCCTAGAAGAAATTTAGAGCATTCCTTACTAGTTATTTGAATTTTTCTTCGTATGCAGCCATTGAATCATCATCCTACCTCAATTCAATGAATTATTTTTCCATCCTATGTGGAACCACAACATGAAAATTTTTATAAGAATTTTTTTTGTAATTATCGCACTTTAAAACATAAATATACATATTACACATGATATTCATCACCATCGACCACAAATTATCTGATTCACCATCAAAATGGTAAAAGAAAGAATTAAATTTATATTTTCTGAACACCCCCAAGACAATAAAAATCATTTCTGTATCATTAATCCATCATTTCAATAACCACCATGTTAGAATATCCGATGAATGTTTTTGGATATTACCCAATAAAATTATCCAATACTGACATATTCCTCTATGGTTGATCTAGATAATCATGGTCAAATATTTTAACACCATATATAGTCTGTGTTAACTGATCGATCACAACAAAAAATTGTTCATTTATAATCCAAAAAATCTAAGGATGCTAATTTTTAATGATTTTCTCTTTTCAATTCCGTCATTTTACAGTTCTAGTGTTTCCCCGATATAAAAAGATCTAAAGAGATATATTTTAAATAGTATCCATTAAATTCATAATAAAAAATATTTAAAAATAAGAAATGATTTATTTTTCATGAAAAATATTCATAACATTGAACATGAATTTCCCCTTTCTATTACACATCCTTATACAATGTGACAAATACAAAATGTGGGATGAACACAGAAGTATCAGTAAGGTACATATATTATGGAGAGAAAATGTTAGATCATGAATACATTAATCCAATGATAATATTTTCACAATATAATACTTTCCACTCATAAAAAATAATTCCTTTACATTACATGATGAAATAATATGATTATTATAAATCACCCTAGAAAATATTAACAATAAATGTAACTTGTGGAATTCATATCATTCATTATTTATAGATTTCACATCTCTCCAGGGAGTAAAATTCATGATTAAATTTTGAATACCCACTGCCATTTATTCCCAAAATTTCATAGGAGAATATATTTCATTTAACAACATCTAATTGTAAAATATTTCAGAGATCAATCATGGGATCACCCACATTATGTTTATCATAAAACCACAAATATCTATAAAAAATAACCAAGAACCATAACATATTCATAACACATAAAATAATCATAATGTAACAATAACATATTCACATTGATTTCATATTTACAATGTCCCACACTCATTAAACAAAATTCATTGGTTTAATAAAATTTTAAACATGTAAGAGAATCATAAAAAAGTAAATAGAAATGAATGTGATAAATTATTTTTGTGACATATATATATAAAATTCTCCATTTTTATTTTTTAAAAGTAGTTGCATAATTAACATTAAAATATTTTGTAAATGAAAATACATTAACATAGGTATTAATAATCATGTACGATTTTTATCATTCTAAATAATAATAATTGTATAATTATTTAAATTCATTATAGATTTATTTTTTTCCTTTTATAGATCTTATTTATATGTTATAACTATTGAATTATTAGTTATGTTTAGATCAGGTGATTTTTCGATACACAGAACTCGATTATAAAATGAAATTTAAATGATGTTTATAGTTAATATGGTCATAAATACATAATATGTATAATATTATATACGAAGTTATAATGACTTTTTATCCTAAATTATACTTTTAAATAAAAACATTTATTTGTGGTTATAAAAAATGAACAACATTATAATCATGGAGAGAGTTGGCCTTGCATAGCCCTGTATAACATTTTCATTTTACAAGGATCATTTTTGGAATGAAGGTATTTATTTTATTACCATTCTATAATGATAATAATATATTTAATTGTTGGGATAAAATCCCTCAAGGTATCATTGATGAATTTTTTTAGGTGATTTTTATTGTCGACAATGTGGGCCTCGTGTTGTGTTTGTTGACAGGGAAGACCACTATGTTAATTTTGTTGACAAAGGGAGTTTTGATGGTGAGTTTTTGAGTTCCATATATATTACTGACAAAATATGTTGATAAATAATGATGCCAAAGTAATGGAAAATATAAAGGTGTAAAAAAAGATATAGTGTGGTTTGGAAACATGGGCGCAAGGCATGTATTAAAGGAATTTTTGGGGATAAGATTGTCAAAAAAAATTGAAAAAGATTTATGTGCATTAAATATTTGGACGTGGGCACGAAATAGGAGGTTTTTCGAAAGAAACTTGCATGCCCAATGTCAAATAGCTCAAAACATTGAGAAAATAGGATCACTCGATCATGTAATAATTTCACAAAATGGGAGTTGCGCGAAAGATTTTGAGTTGCACGCAAGTTATGAAATTTTCACGTAAGATTTTTGTTGTGTGTAAGATTTATGATGTGAACAAGGAGTGTTTCAAGACAAAAGAGAAATCTCGGGTGCAATGAATTAAAGTGCGTACAAGATGCAGTAAGGGATGTGTAAAATATTTGACATTTCTCAGTACGCACAGTGGAAAGAGAGATTCATATATGGGTGAAAGTTGGACGTCAAAAGAGCATCTATCAATAGTTAAAGATGTATATTTCATTAGAGATAATTAATAGACCTACATATATATAACATATGAGTGAATATTCTAGAGAAAAAGTATGAACACATTAGTAGAGAGGTAAGTGAGCTTTCATATCGTGATTTTTTGTAAACCAAATGGTACAGTGACTCCTCTTCAAACCTTGTAAATAGCAGTGCGCTTTTAGTGAAGTTGGTACATCAACACATCATTGGTGTATGCTTCATTGAATTAGCGAATTGACTGTGAACCATGTAAAAATTGATGTTTCATGTTCATGATTTGATTTCTTTTTATACTTATCTGTGGGAAATTGAGCGAAAAGTGTATTTATTAACAGTGAAACAAGATCAATATGGGAGTTGGTTTAATTTGTCATACCCTAATACACCCACCCCCCTTTCATAGTATCATCTCTAGTGAACCTAAAATTTATGTTACATTATTTATTTAAATATACAAATATATTTCATTTATGTGATGTGGTTATGAAAATGTTATCACATCGTTGCATGGAGGTTATAGTTCAGACAAATACATGATAGATGTTTTTATTTTTATGAGCATGTAATGGTAAGAAAATAATTGACATATTATTATTTTAAAAAATTAAATATTTCATTAACATCATATATAAATATTAAATCCATCATTAAAACTATTCTGGAGCAATTAAAAAAAAGAATTAATTTTTTTGTGAGGGGGTAGTCTAATATACAATTGAACAAATAATTCAGTTCATATTTTTTAAAATTGGAAACATATTTAAATTATGATTTTAAAATAAGAAAAATAAATTTATTTAGGATACTATAGTAATTATTTCCGCATGTATGAAAAATATTTTGAGGAATATGTAAAAGAAACAGAACAAAAACACTTTAAAAATAGTACATTTTCATCATATAATCTTATTTGATAAAATCATAGACACCTCTTTATTGAGTGTTATAACTAAAAAAATGCATCTATAATGTAGGGAGGGATTATAGGATTAGATTTTCATAGACCTTTTCCAATTCAAATGTGATTTCCTAGTCCTGGTTTCTACTTAGGAGGTGTCCAAGGCTTTATCGGTCACATGGCCAGAAACACATCTCCCCAAACACCAGAGAATACAAAAAATACTTAATGGCCAATAGTGTTTCTAGGGGGCATATTACCTCATTAATAAATTGTATCATAATGTTTTATTATATAATTAATGTTAAAATAATAAAATTAACAAAAAAAATTGTTGTGTGTAGTTTTGATGCACGTTTTTCCAAAATGTGTGCCAACCATGCATGAGTACCCAAAGAAAAGGGAACATTTGCATGGGTAGGACACATAGTTTGAGAAAATATGTGATAAACGTGTGAGATGGTTCTCATGAAAAATTCCTACCATCCACATGGTTTATACTAAATATGCGTAATAAGTATCGATTACCTCCAATAGTACGATTTTTCTATTTTTTCCAAAAGGTGGGTTATGATATCCAAATGTTTTCCAGTCACCCTAGAGACCTTTGTGAACTAAATAAAAATAAAATCTAGCTCTATATAAGTGAATTATCTCAAAATATTGTTGATCTGTATCTTTGTAAAAGACCATGTCCTTACATTCTTCCCCCCTTAATAAATCTCGTCCAAATGTTCACTATCCAAGGCTTGTGAAGAAATTTCTAAGAATATATTTGGCCACATAGCATGTGAATTGGCCTCCCACTCCAAAGGCACATCTTGTACAGGGTCAGGATTCCTTTACACCCATTCTAGATTGACAAACCACCCTACAAGATAATTCATTCTCTTGTCGATAGTATGTATAATATACTTCAAATAAGAATAATTACCATCATTCTCATCGTCATCGGGGTAAAAAGTATTATATGAGACATCCTAATAGTGGTGATGATATGAAATGTGGAATATTTGATTCATATATGAGTTCCACTGAGTTAGTGATAACAGATAGTCTATCTGCCCAACTACTTATAATATATTAAATATAACTTCATTACAAAGTGATAGATTCCCTCGATTACATAACCATGTATGACCTTGCATGGGTGATACCCGAAAGAAAAAATGATATCTGAATTAAAAATCTAGAGTTCATTGATAGCGAACAATAAAGTATTTTTTCTAGTTAGAGAAAATAATATAAGATTTATGATTATTTGAACCTTTTCTAAAGTCTCTTATATGATATGAGGACATTGTATGGATTCCCCACCAACCTCAAGTAAGAACTAGGATTATAGAAACAACCTACCATATACGGACTAAAAATTATCCATCATAATTTTCTCATGAAAGTTATAATTATTGAAAAATTTAATGAGAGGGATATAATTCTCCCATGATTAGATGAAATAATGGACACTTACATGGAGCATTTACTATAGAAACTATATCTCCCATTCCAATTGTCCATCAGTTTGATGGTGACAAGTTGTTCTTAGAAGCACCTTTGTAACCATATCACTTTACAACCCCTTCTAGAACAATTCAATAAATTGAAGAATACATTAAAAATTTATAGTACAATGGACCCAGTGTCGTAGTATGATATCATGAACATATAGTCTTTCCAAAAAATCATCTGAGAATGTCTCTCACAAAATAATGAAGTGGCATGATTCCATTAGTATGTTAAAAAATACACATGATTGGTCACTACCCCTTGGAAACCAAATTATTGCAACTAAAAAATAAATAAAAATATATTCCCATTTATATTATTGAGCTAGAAAAGTCTATAACAATCTTCTAGGTCTCCATTCAATACCTTCATATGCAAAATGGTGGAACACTTAGTGAAAATGAAATCTGTCAATAATGTATTATTATGGCACCAATATTAATTTAAGATATCTAAATAGATTATGTAGATTACTGGATGAACTACCTACATAGGAGCATCATAATCTTAGATCAACTCCTTTCTCATATATTTAAGAACCCAGCCAAAACCCTGAATGTGTAAGATGTCCACTATATCCAAATAACAATCGGGAGGTGGGTCACTCTTGATATATTATCATGTATAACCAAGCCTTCAAGATAAAAAAAGTATCCACCCTTCATTGTCTTAGGGAGGTAAGAGGTAACTATTGAGTTTGAGAGGTAAGACAACTGTTTACTATCATGGAACTCTATTTGGAGCTAAAAAAGAGAGCCATTAACTTCCATTCACCACTAGATTCCTCTATAAAATGTGTATGAGTTTTTGACTTTGTAAATTAGTTACTACCTTTCCCATTACACATGTATAAAAGAGCTCCAAATTTATGGACCGATGATATTCTACCCATATTTTTTTCGTAGGTTTTATTCAAATTGTTCAAAAGAAATAATTGAGGTCCTTGTGGTATTTTACATCAAAAAAAACTCACCCAATAGATATTGTATCCAAAAGAATAATCTATATAAATCAGCATTTAGATCAACGATGTTTTCTGGGGAAATATTCTCACAAGAACTCAACTATTGAGATCTGTAGACTGTAAATCTATCATACAACATCAGAAATACTCCTAGGATGAAACATGATGCATCATAGAAGATGATTTAACATATACATGGATTTATAAAATTCCAAATAGGTGTCAATACAAGCCTACATTTTTTATCGTTAAAGTCATTCTCATTCAGTTCTATGAACAAGAACATGACACCCCTCTTTCTAATCCCATTATTTGGTTAATGACTGCATGAGAAGTCATTTATAAAACTATTATAATATCTAGTTATTCATAAGATGCTATATATATCAAAAACAATAGTTTCTCAGATCCCTATGGTCTATTAAAATGTGAATATTCATAGTTTTACGTGTTCTGGGAGGTCACTATGACCCAATTCAAGAGTTTTCCCAATTCCCGGATTTTGTAATAGTTTCATGGATTAGCGAGTCACAATGGTTTTTCATAATGGTGAGTCATTGTGGAGAGTACTAATTTTGAGTTTTACTGGTGATTTATAATGTTATATTTCACAAGTAACTCACACCGATAGCTTGCACCAGTATATCGCACTAGTGACTAATCCAATGGTGAGTTATTTTCAATAATTTGTTAATTTTCTACAATTCTTCATGTATTTATATTTTCTCTTCATTAACATTATATTTCTTATAATATTTATCTAATAACATATTTAATATGTTTTTAATTTGATTTCATGGCTATGAATCATATAATTAATTTTTTAAATTTTCAATAGCCTTGTGAATTGTTAAACCATGTGGTCTAGGTCTAGATCCGCTTTTAATGGGTTTTAAAACCTATTTCTCCAATTGATTTATGATCTAGCCTTTATAAATCTGAGATATTATATTCTTTCACTATTTCTTTTTCTCATAATACTGAACATCCACAATAACAATTCTTTCCCCCCAATGAGATATTACATTGTGCTTCACTAGTTGTTGCATATTTACCTTGGAATTAATGTTGCATGTCCACTCCTTCTTCAGCATAATAATGATATTCTGATCACATAATCTTCAAAGTAGTTTTTTCTTCATCTCCCTCATGTGTGCATCATGGGAGGATGGTGTAGGAATGTTTCATTTTTAAATTTTTTAATCTAAATTTAATAAGGACAATCAAATAAATTTTAAATCAATAAACATTGGGTGGTAAAAATTGATGTATGATATACTTGTTATTTTTTTGTTTTTATTTTAATTTTGTGGGTTATATGACTATTGATATTTTATCAATTAGGTGTCATGGTTTTACAAATAATGAATATGATTGAGTATTTTCTGATTATTGTTAAATGAGTCCACGGAATTTTTTAACGATATATATTTGTATAAAATAAATGGATTTCCCCATATTATAACATTCATTGACAACCCTATATTCTAACAAGTTGAATTAAAGAATGGTAAATATGTTAAATCCTAATATGTTTTACCTTGGATTGTGTGGTGATATGGATGTGAGAACAGTTTCGTGAAGTGTGTTAGTTTTGGGGTGTAATGGAATCTCTAGATGAGAGATTGATTATTTGTTTCTCAGGCTGGATGTGGCCCTAAAGGGGTGTGAAATTTAAATATATGAGAGGTGTTGTAGAATAGGTTTGTGATCAGGATGTTTTAAATTTATGTTGAAGGATGTGATTAGTGTGGTGTGGTTTTTGAGAAGGGTTGCGAAGAAATTTCTTTGTGAGTTGTGTTGATAGGTGTGGCAATGAGTTAGGGGGTCTAATTTGGGATTGGATGGATTGAGTTCAATGAAAATGAAGAATGATGATGACAGTGGATGGAAAGGGTACCATTACAAATTAATGTCAGGTAGAATAATTTATCATATCATTGTATAAGTATGTTATGTCATGTATGTTTTTTAAACAGAGAGGAATGTTATGTGGGCTAATTTTAAATATTTTTTCTTCCTCTGTATGACTTTTTTTTTGTTTTCCATGGTTTCTAATATTCTTATTAGTTTTTTGTGTAGAGATAGAATGGATAAATGAATTAATTAATTATGAGTGATAATAGGAGGACTAATTGGTTGGTGGAAATAATTGTGTATTGTATGTTGATGTGAATATACATTTATAGGTAGTAGAAAATATATATTTTTGAGATGGTATTTTGTTTGGGGACTCGTTGTTTGGGAATGATTGTTTGTTATTTTATCTATAGATATGTCTTTTAGTTTTCTAGTTATTTCTATTCGTACCCACCCTAGTAGAGCATTATTTTCTGAACACCCCCATCATCATGGGAGATCGTGTCTTTCATAGGTATCTTGATGGGAAGATGGATGGATACACACCCTCTATTCCCTATTCCTCCATCTAGGAGGTAATATCTGATTATTCATTAGACATGATAATATTTTTGGGCCCAGGTGTGTGTTGATGTGTTCTGTTTTTCATATGTGTCTTCTGGATGAGTTTTTTATGTTATTCCTATATTTATTTGGCTGATATATATTGTGATTCCACATGTTTTTTTTGTAATTTGATGTGGTATTTTCCCTTGGGATTTGTGGGTAGGATGGTCTATGGTTTGAGGCCTATCTGTCTGCAAGAAAGAGGCTATGCGCTTTCTTTCCAAGATATTGGGCTAGTTGTGAGGCCCAAGTGTGTGCGAGTAGGTTCTGAAATAGTACTTTTAGAAGAGGTGGGAGCACCGAGAAATTTTCTGTTAGGGTTTGAGTGTGGATAATCTGTGGGGAAGTCAGGGTACTCTATCATCGGTCTACATATTATATTACTCTACCTAACTTGGCTTACATGGTTATCATCCCTTGGTTATGTGGGGATGGTTACTATAGCATGTTTGGTGTTGTTGGCAGTGTTGTTTTTTCAAGGGAGCATTAGTATGATTACCTATCATGTGTAGGAGATACCTCTGTTTTTCTAATGAGTGTACTAGGATGCTCATCGTATGTATATTTACAAGGTTTCAAGTTTCTATGAGGGTTTCACAAATCAATTTATACCTTTCTACTTGAACTTTTGGATTGTTTTCATGTCACTTCTTGGATTTATTTTGATATTACATTGTATTTTTCATTATTGTTCCAATAATTTTCATTTAAACATGAACTTGGGATGGATTTGGGTTTATTTTATATAAAACGTACATGTTTTTGTTTATGGATGTACCATCATATCTCCTAATCTTGTTTTCTAATAAAGTGAAATGCCACCCATTTTGTGAGGTTGTATACCCTTGGTGATGGTCCCCATCATGGGACCTATTGCATGCCAGACTCAGTGGTCATTATCTCCATTTGTTTAATGTAATCTTAAAATGGGTATCTTTGAAGGGAGGCAATTGTGAAAGAATGGTGTATGACATGACAGTTGTGGGGTAGGATAGAGTTTTGGATTTTAGCATAGTAAGGATTACATGGGTTGGTTGGTAAACAATTATAAGAGATATTGGTCTTTCACATATTCTAGGGAAGATAAGCTAGGATACAAGATATTATGGCCCCCATGATCTAATGAAAGGTCTCTGAAGCTACCAAATAACCATGTGAGGCTATAAAGTTCACGTAATAGAGACTTATGGAATGGTGTATGAATCATGATTACTTGTGTTCATGATTGAATTATATTGTTTTTTGGAATTTTAGATAGATAAAAAAACGAGTGAAAATGGTCAATAAATAAAATTATGTACTACACAGGCTTAAGAATTCCTTATTTACCTTTTTCAGCTATGGAACCTAGCCATTGTCCACATGTGGCTCAAATAGTTGAGTATCGGCATGCCGAGCCAGTTGATCAGATGATGGTTGATCTAGTAGAGTTGGATTACCAGTGGAATTGAATATTTCATGATTTCTAGTGGTAGTTCTTGGGAATGTAAGAGATAAGTGTTTTGGACACGGAGAATGAAAGCTGGATCGAGGAGCTTGAGATCACCTTGATATTGATCTTGGCTTAGATGGAGTAATGGAATTCTTTATCAGTGACTTACATTCAGGGATATGTGTGTTAGGGGGGGATTTTTTATCTAGGTAAGAGGAAGTAGAACAATATGATATCGGTATACTTTTTGAAGTATTTCTTGTTGGGGGGGGGGTCCTTTTATCTAATATGAAGGATGAGAAGAGTTTGGAGTTACAATCCATTGTTTAGGGGAGTATTTCGATATGGGGGATGGGAATTATGTTCAAGGATCTCATTCTTTTTCCTTGATCACTTTCAAAATGATGAGTATCGTTCTAGACCCATTGAAAAGTCACTTAATCTTTTAATATACTACAATATTTATCCATTTGCATTTTAGAAATATTTTCTAGTTCTGATGATGGAATAACTGATTGAGTGGATGAACTCGTGTTGGGGTCTACCTCGAGATGGGAGATACTATGGTTCTTTGAGGGGACATGTTACTAAATGTAGGCCTCGGGATCTGGGGCCTCCATTGTTTGGACCAGTGGGGAGTCAAACATAGCAGTTTCCATTTGAATCATCTGGACCATGTTCCTTCCCCATGAACATGGTACTAAGTTGTTTTATCTGTGGATTTCACCACCATATTAAGAATTCTTGGTCCATATCTTTCAAACTCAGCGTGGTAGAGGTTGGTAGTTTTATGTCTAGCATCAATAGTAGTATCTATCTTGTCCTTTTTAGTAGTAGGAACATTAGGCTCCAGATTCATTGAGGGGATACGAAGGAGGCAGAGTCCGACCTCATGATATTTCTTAAAGACCATGACCTGGGCAAGGTTGTGAATGAGTTTTTCCACAATGTGGAAATGGATACGGGTGTGGACATCATTGCACAGTAGAGGTAGCAGTTCTAGTTGGACTAGATATCATTGGATGTATGATACTATTTTTTTAGTACCCTTTTTTTATTTTTTTCATTTAAGAGCTTCACAGTACATAGCTTCACTTACTCCATAAAATTCTATTAGAATAGACCTAGAGATTATACCCTGTACTCGTGCATTGATTATACTAGTCGGAGGACTGCCATTTTGTTTGATGTGTTCTATGAATATAGACTAATGGCAGGACAACATCAGTACCATGGGAATATCTTCATGATATTTATTCAACCATAAAATGTCATTATTGGCATCCACTGTTTGTATTATGCATTCACTTTTATCGACTGCTTTCAGAGGATAGTCTTGTTTTCAGACATGGATGGACAACATGTGGCTTTCATTGGGTAGTGGAGTTATCTGGTAGGAATTTTTGTGAGGACACTATTATTTAATTGATGGGTGAACTGTTAGTGAAATCAAATGATTTTGGGATAGTGTAGGTTCCCATAGTTATTGTGGAGTTCCAATAGATTTTTCTCAAGGAGGTTGTGACATGACCCCCTCATTGTGGCATTGTGTTCAAGAAAGGATTATTCCTCAATGATTCTATTATTTTGATGACCCATAATCAGATTGAACCTTATGATTAATTGGAGTTGAGAATTCTGATATTTGATCTTATGATGAATAGTTTTTTCTGGCCTAGTGTTTCATATTGGGGTTCTCTAGTGTTTATCATGAAGGAGGATAAATGTGTGAAGTTCTCCATTGACTACCATAGGTTGATCAATGCGAAAATCAATAACAATTATCCTCTACTAAGGATAGATGATATTTTTTACCAGAAAAGATGTGTAAGATGGTTTTCTAAGATCAGTATATGGTTTTAATAACTAAAGTTGAGGGTGAAATAAGGTGATATCCCAAAGACTTATTTCAGATATAGGTGTGTGCAACTAGAGCTTCAAGTCATGCCACATGGTGTTACGAGAACAACATCCATATTTATGGGGATTATCAACTCTTTATTTTTTGAGCTCCTAGACTTTCTCATCATTGTATTCGTTAATGAAATGTTTCTCTACTACAGCTTATAGGAGGATAGCATCGAGTAACAATGAATGGCCTTCCACGTTTTGTGACGTCACTAGATCTACAATAATGTTGTCTTCGTAAATGTTGTGTACACAAGTAGTGTATTTACATGGTCATGTGTTGTAACATTATTGTGTAGGAGTGGTCAAATAAGTGGTTGAAACAACTACTTCTTGATTAGAACCTATGAATTTAGTATAGGTTCATAGTTTTCTCAGTATCATAGGCTATTACCATATATTTTTACATGATTTCACTCGACATGAACATATGTTGACATATTTTACGGGGAAAGACCATGATTTTAGTGGAGTAGGAATTGTTATGATGTGTTTGGATTTCTGGAGGATAATTGGGTCAATGCTGCAATTCTTCAATTTCAGGATAGTGGGTGATTTAAAAGTGTTTTGTTGCATCCCATATGAGGTTGGGATGGATATTTATGTAGTGATATGAATTTATATCTTATTGGTTTAGGATGTTACATTCCAAAAGAAATGTAATTATGCCACCCAAGATCTGGACCAAGTTGCTTTTGTGTTTGATCTAATGTTGTGGTGTCATCACCTCATTAGGTAGATAACTGTGGTCTTTACATATCTTAAGAGAATAAGGTATATCTTTTCCAAGTGATATCTAAACATGCGATGGTAGAGGTGGGTCGATTTTATTTTGGGCTATGATTTCGAGGTCTTCTAAAACATAAGAAAATGGTAATGTTGTGGATTATTTTTTGGGATGTAATAAATAATAGTATGTTGTTTTAGAGAGTTTTGTTTCTTGTATATAAATTGAGGTGTTAGCAGCCTTGTAATTGGATGCAAGGATGGAAGCAATAGAGGTTGTTTGATTCAGATGATGGTAAAATATTCTCTAATTCAATAGGATGAGGAGTCACAATGGAGAGACTCATAGTTAAAGTTGTTTCACTATCGTTGTGTCCAAGGTAATGCTCTAGTGGGATGGTCAAAAGATGGATTATAACATATTTTATTACGTGGAAGGTTTTATGTTCTAGTAGAAATTAGTGAGGTATTTTTTCAGGAGATTCATATATCCCTAGTAGTTGTACACCCAGGTGTTTCTAGATGCATCATGGCTTGAGGATGCAACTTTGGTGACCCAGAATAAAACGTATAGTGGAGGAGTTTGTGGTGATGTTCATAGTGTGCTGGTAGTTGAAGGCCTAACACCATGATCATGGTATCATGTTGTATCCATTATATTTCATCGAGTAGATGTGGGAAAAAATAATTGGATTTATTCATAGGGTTACAAAGATCATTGTAAGGCTACAATGATATATGGGTAGTTGTTGATTAACAATAAAAATATGATCAATTCTTAGCAATCAAGGAGTCAGGTGAAATGGATTCCTTGGAAAATAGGTATGTGTATAAGGTGGTACAACTACATAGTGTTTAATGAACTATTCTATCAAATTTGATTCATTTATTACCTCATGAGTCGGGAGGGGATTGAAACATGCTTGTAGAACTCAAATAGGCCTTAGAACATCATTCAACCCTTATAAAAATTGGAAGAAAATACAAACAATAGAGACATTGCAAGACTTGTTGTTACCAAGCTTCATGGACATTGGTAGATCATGAATGTGACACTTATCCTTGGTTGAGTTTTCATAGGAAAATAACTATCACACTATCATTGGTGTGGTTACATTAGATGATTTGTATGTATTACCATGTAATTCACCATTGTGCTAGAGAGATGTTGAGGAGACAGTTTTTCATGGCCTTGAGGTACTGTAGAGCATTAAAGAGATGGCTCATCTAGTTTTTGAGATGATGAAAGCACCACAAGACCGAAAAAATCATATGCTGATCACTGGATAAGGAAATTATAGTTCAAGGTTGTTGAACACATGTTCTTAAAGGCCCCCAAGAAGAGTTTGAGGATGTGTGGTAGGTAAATTAAGCTTTCTCCTAGGTTCATCAAAACCTTCATGGTGTTTAGATGAGTTGATGAAGTGGCATACTAGTTGAAGCTTCTTATATAGTTTTATATAATCTCTTCCTTCTTCTACATTTAGAAACTATGTAAATATCTTCATAGTGACTCTAATATCATTAACTAGGTAGATTTGGAATTCAATGATGATGCGACATATATGGGGTAGCCAGTAGAGATCAATGATCTTCGAGAGAATGTGTTTCATACATGTACAATTCCATTTGTTTAAGGGATGTGGTGGCACAGTGGCCTAGAAGATAGTACATAAGATAGATAAACATATATACATTCCTTGTACCCATAGTTGATTTGATTTTTTCTCTATTCTATTCTTCCACATTATATAATGTTTGAAACTTTTTATTTATAAAATGAGTTGTTTCCTTATTCTGTATTGTTTGATAATTCCATGTAAAACGAGGAGGGGAGGACCCAATTCTTTATAAAGTCTCATTAATTGTGTTGTGGTCAAATTTTTTTGGGCGAGTTTGTGCCACCTAGAACAAATAGTATCTTTTCATTGATGATAGAAGTCCCTAGTTCTCGCATTTATATAGTGTGGTTGTTGTGCTTGTGTTGTGTTCCATGTGGTTTTTTGGGTTATCAGGTGTCATATGGGGTGTTCATTAGTGAATAGGTTTATACACTAAATATCGAACAATGCATGGTGGTTTATCAATGGATTTTTTTTGTGTTTTGTTGATAGTGATGTTTCAAGTGAATCCGGATCCTGGAGAGGTCTCTTATCGGGAGGGTTTTTAGACCCAACTTTCTTCTAGGCTTATTATTTGATTCTTGAGAGTGATAATGCTATGATAGGTTTATGATGTAATTTCATGGACCCCTAAAATACATCACATTGTAAAAATGCAGTTTTTGTAGTATTCTAGGAGGTAACACTGACTCTTTTCAGGGATTTCAATATTTCTGGTTTATCTAATGGTCGATCGGAGCCATGACTCCCAATAGTTTGCAACAACAGTGAGTCATAGTGGCGAGTCAGAATGGTGAGTCACAGCACCGAGTCCTAGTAGTGATTTTAAATAGAAATTCATAGTGTTAGCTCATAAGAGAAAATTTCACATGTATCTCACACTAGTGAATCACACTTGTTGCTTGTATCTATTGCTCTCTTCAGAGTCACATCCAATGGTGAATAATTTTCAAATGTTTTCCATTATTCCATAATTTTTATAGATTTTGAATTAATAAACATGTAATTATTTATATGAAATAAAATCAATTAATTACCATATTAAGGTGGGTTTAAATCCATTTGAGTGATATGTATCAAATTATTAATTTCATAGAAGTCTTGGAGCCTCTTAAATTCATAAACTGCGTTGTCATGGTCATGATTCTCCGTTAATGGATTTAAAAAATATTATCTCCCATTAATTTTGGATATAGACTTTATAAATATGATATCATTTATTCCATATGTTCTGCCAATTATCTTGACACCAATCTTCCCCATAACCTTTCTACCCCCCCCCCCCTGAGGATTCGAATCATTGTACAACAAAATATTGGTTGACTTTTTCCTAGAATTTCCTACTGCATGTGCACTCCATACTTTTGTGGAATATATAAGTCCTAATCACATCGTATTCCAAGTATGTTTTCATTCATCCCCCTAATTTGTGTTTCATGTTTGGTGGGTGTACAAATGTCTCTAATTGAATATTTTTCAAACCAAATTTTATAAATATAATCGAGTTTTTTTCGTATCAATAAACAATGTTTTGGAAAAAGTGATTTATGATATTATTTTTATTTTATTTGTTTGTTATATTTATTGTATTTAATATATTCCAACTAAAAATAGTGGTCATTAAGGTTCCTTCATAGCACACAATATTTTTATGAATGTGTATTTTTCTCCTTCTCCTAAAACTAATCCTTATAATTTTTTATCCACTTATATTTTGCTAAGTTAAATAGATTCCCTAAAAATATATCATTATGAGATAACCCCCGATGTTAAAAAGTGGGATTAAAGAATGGGAATCATTTTAAATCTGATTATGTTTTACCATGTTTTTGGTAGGGACATGGATATGAGAGTTGTTGTGTATAGTGGGGTGGTTCATGTGGTGTAATGGAATCTCAGGTTGAAAGATTGGTTGTCTCATTCTGATCCTAGATGTGGTTTTAAAGGGGTATGTATTAAGAATGGATAGAAGTGTTTTAGAATTGGGATATGATAGTTTTTTATGTTATTATGTTTTAGATTTCATTGGTTTTGTGTGGTTATATAACATGGCTACCGAGAATGGTTGTGGTGAGTAGTTTTCTTGGGAGCGACTAGGAGTTAAGGGTTTTCATTGGTGGGAGAATGGATTTGGATGAATTACTATGAATAATTATTGTGGAAATTGATGGTATGGGTGCTTCACAAAATTACTGAAATGTATAATGATTTATTGATCTTTGGTTTGCTATGTTATGTCATTAATATGTGTAAAATAATAAATAATGAAATGTGGGGTAATCTATAATGATTATTTTTTCTCTATGTGACTTTATTTATGTGGCTTGTGATGTGTTTTTTATAGTAGGATCCATATAAGATATGAAATGAATAAATTAAATCTTTAATAATGAATGATAATTGGATAAAAAATCATCCAGGGTTTTGAATATAGTTAGTGTCTTGTTGTGTGATTATGAATTTATGTGTTTCATCAAGGACAGTTTGGTAAGTTGGTTGATTGTTTGAGAATCCAATGGTTGGGTAGTATTTATCATTAATATATCTATATGTATTACATGTAATTTCCTTTTTATTTCTATACTCACCCAAACGTAGTTTACCACTCTATGTTGAACAACCCCATCATCTAGGGGGAGGGTCTCTTTCCCAAACATCTCGATGGGTGGATGGATGGATGGCCACATCATCTTTCCTTCCCCCTCTTCTAGGTGGTAATATCCGAATTTGTTTTGGATAGGATGTGTTTTGGGCGGCCCAGGTTTGTGTGATTGATTTTTTCTTTTCCCATGTCTCGTATGGATGATTGTGTGGTGCTCTTCCATGGAATATTTAGGATGATAAGTGTATTTCTTCCCCTGTTTTTTGTGTGATGTGACACGGTATGGGGACCATATGTGTGTGGGAAAGACATGATTTGACACATTTGGAAAGTCTATAGTACTATATGTAATTCCCAAGTGTGTGTGGGAGGGTTGTAAAATGTTTCTTTCAGAAGAGGTGGGAGTGCTAGGATGTTTTGAATTAGTGTGTGAGAGCGGCTAGTTAGTGGGATAGTGGGGCGGGTTACCCTATCATCGAAGAGTTTATTATATTAGACTAATTTCTATTCATTACACGGTGTTCACGCCCTACATAGGTTAGGATGATTAGTATAACATGTTTTGTGTTGTTGGTTGTCCTATTTTCTCATGGAAACATTAGTATGCTTCTCTCACATATACATGGGAGACATTGGCTCTCCTATTTAGAATACATGTATCTCACACTATGTACATAGTACTATTTTGAGGGTTCAATAAGGATTTCAATGATTTTTTTTCTTACTAGCATAGATGTTGGTACAGTTGTCCTATCAATACATAGCATTATATTTGTATTACATTAAATTTTTCATCATATTGATATCAATTTTTTTAAAAGTCAATGTGGGATGGATTTGGATTCTAATAAATATATTTATATATTTTATATGGAGGTTTTTTGGATGGACATTCTTATATCTAGGTCTTGTTTTCATAAAAAAGAAAAGTCCTCCCATTTTATGAGATTTTATACCAGAGGTTATAGTTTCCACCCCAGAGTATACCGGAGGCTGGACTTTTGGTTTATTATCTCCCTTTGTTAATTTTCATCTTATGAGGGGTACCTATGGATAGTGGGGGTCTTGAAAAACATGTTCTTGGGTTTTTATCAAGAAACCAAACCACACATCTTCTCTAGGTCTAATGAGACTCTTGATTTCGGGATATTACATCCCATTAAGCGAATTTTGTCGATACAAAAGTGGAATATAGTGAAATATATCATTACTGATATTTCATGTATATCCTTAGCCCACATTTTGGTTTTAATTTTTCTTTGTCTGGGTGGGTATGAGAAATAATTTGGTGGATACCTATACAGGTGAAGTCATAATTGTTTTGGACTCATTGCTTTAATTGGGTCATTTTGTATGATGCAGGAGGATTACAAGCCCTCTAACTAGAGTACAAAACATATAAGAGTGTTTTGATTCACGATGGGAAAGGATTCACATAGTGAACAATTATAGGACATGAAGATCAGTTTCACATCATGAATGATTTAAATAACATATTTTTTACTTGAGGTGACGGATTTCACAGCGTAATAAAATACCTTGTATATCAGGATGTTAAAAGGAGTTACACATCGTGTAATTCCACATGAAAGGGTATTTTAGTGCATTGATGGGATTATGGTTTCCCATTTCACCATTGCTTCTCATTTTCTCTCAACATAGAGAAATTATCCTACTGCTTTGGGAGAATCTTCTCCATCTAAATAAATCTGTTTGGTACTCAATCTCTATTGTAGTTGTGGTTCATCTCTTCGAGTAAGAGACCTTTTCAATTCTTCATTTATATTGATTGTTTCCACACCCTATGTTTTCATTATTAGATATGTCGACCTACTTTTTAGTTTTTCTTTTCGTATTCCAAAATCGGTTATGAGAACATGTCTTGAAGAAGGTTTCTTAATTATTCATGGAGAGTAGTTTATTATTTCTTGATGTATCTCATATTCCAACAACTCAACTAACTCAATATCCCAATTGAAATAATCCTTAGTTGTTCTGATTCGATTATAGATCCTCCAATGATGTCTTTGTGTTTTCGTTTTTACTGTATCTCACTTCTTGCATGTGCGACCAGAGTTATGAAATTAGTTGTTCCATCTCTAGCATGTGTTTGATAAACTATATTGGTCAATTTATTTAATTTTTTTATAAAAACAATTTATATGAAATTGGAAATAATGTTTATGTTTATTGGAATAAGATTATGAATTAGATTGGTTTTACCTTATTATTTGATAAATGGACATAAATGGGTTGTTTTAAAGTCATCGAAAAGTATTCCATAAAATGAATTTGAAAGGATTTTTGAAACTGAGATGATTGTGAAAACAAGCTCATGGGTTACATTGGGTAGTATGTATAAGGTCATCATGAGGCCATCGTCTATTCTGGGGTCAATTTCTAGGTGTTATTCTTGTGCTAGAGTATATATTATTGGCTCTAGGTACGTATATGTTGTTGTTTTATTTTTCGGGATGTCACCCAGGTCCCGGAGTATAGATAATTATCATTAATTATTATTGTGATCTATTCATTGATTTTTTTTATGAGTATTCAACTACCTAACAAATTGTATTTTTTTAGTGTTTTAATGACTGTATTTCTACTCTTGTTTTGTATTTCGATTCATTTTAATGTTTTATCCTTGATATTCAAGTTTATGTGTTTGGAACATGATATGAAAATTGATAATTAAAATTTAAATAAATAGTTTTGTTTTAGTTTTATAAGAAAATGGATGTTTTCCATTATTACTATGAAATTAAGGTACTTCTTATCATGCCATTTTTTTATTTGAAATGAAAATATAATTATTATAATTCAAATACTTTATATGGAACACATGGTTGGGATACCATTGATAATGTTAGCTCACACCCTACACACCTCATTGGTTGTGCGTAGACCATTTTGTTTCATAAAATGAAGGGAAAAGAAAATATGATATAGTAAAGGGATGAGGTTTTATGTTATCTAGGTTAGGTACCTCATGATTATATGGTGGGTGTTTTCCAAAACCATCATATGTAGTGGTAATTTTTTTTTCACCATTCCAGTTAGACTTTTATTGGAGTTATTAGGATAATTTTAAAGCCATTTTATAATAGTATCATTTATACGATTATAGAATATATTTATTGGATTTATGATAATAATTATTATTTTTGTATATATATTCCATTTGTTTGTTCAGGTTGGCTGATTTAGTTCCCTATTGTTTTTTTTTGATTGTTGGGTTATTGTCACTAGCCCCTGGGGATCAAGAACACCATTAACGTAGGTGATGGATAATTATTTGTCTAGGTTTGAGGTCATCACACGTCAGTTCATTCCTATATGGTACTAGAGGGGGGATTTTCTAAAAAGTATCCTTTTCTTCTGACATCTTCTAGAATAGAGATAGAATTTTTGAGGCATGAGTCGTATGATGCGATATGATTATGGGCCACTTTTTTATAACTATACTCAATTTATTATGAAATGTTGGGATATGTTTCACTAGTGTAGGGTTTATATTTCAATCATAGTTTTTGTCTACGAGTTTTCTAGATTAATCTAATATTTATTCTTCTTTATGATAATTGTCTTATTTTGGTTCGCAACATTTTGCCTCTTAGATGTATTCGACGAGTTCTTAAGAATTGTGTTCTCTATTATCTTCATTGGAATTCAAATATCAATAAAAATAAATTTGAAACTATCATACAATAGGTTTCTTTAACATGATGTACAACATGTTCATACCGCAGTTTTCAAGGTATATCCCAGTTTTGGAGAAGAGATCAATAGATTGTGGGATTTATTAAGTGAGAAGCCATTGTAATTTAATTTAAATTATAAACCTCAAAATGAGAAGAACTATATTAATTATATTGAATAAATAATTGAATTCTTGTAGACACTAGAATATATCTAGGTGAAATGTGAAGTGTTCAGGCTTGATCATTACAGATATAAATGTTGGGATTCTATTATCCAAGCAGACAGACAAATTAACTTAGATTGCAAGGGATTGAGAATATTATTCATATAGAAGATTTATAAATAGTCAAATATTCTAGAAGAGTATTTTTATATCTTTTCATTATAATAGGGAAAGTTTTTAGTGTCATCATACCCCATTTGGTTTTCTAAGTATGTCTGTTTTGTTTTCAGACGTGGTGAAGAATAACAAGCTGAGGGATCATTAGTATCATAAGGGTATTCAACAAAATATCATATAACATGTATTTTATTGTAACAGTATTTCTATGTAGATAAGGTAAAAAAATATATTTTATAAAAATAAGGATATAGTAGGGATAGTTGGTATTACAACCCATCTTCTTCCATCTAGTGGCAGTTTTAGTGGAATGCTTGGGATGAATAAGAAATAGAATGATCATCATAGATATGGTGAAGGTAGGTCTCAACATCAAATATACTAATCATCATATTCTATATCTAGGAGTGTGACTCAAACTTTCCATTAATGTGGAAAGTCCAAACACACTAGACATTTTTGTCCTATTCCCATGAAAACGTACAATAGTCATGTACATGATGGTTATTTACAACACTTATTACAAGCTATGACTACGCCAGATTACAGTCATGGTTCATTTGATGTAAATTATATGGTGGTTATGTTTGGATCTTCAAATACAATATGTATCTTACCATATTCCTCATAATTGGAGTACATTCACACAATATAAAATAATCATTCAGAAGTCGATACTGGTCTGGAAATTGGGATATGTATTGTCCTTATTACATCATCTATAAATATTATTTTATTTGATATCAATTCATCAATATTATTTATATATGAGTGTTTTTTCATATTATTTAACATATAATAGAACACAATTCCATTATAATGGAGTTAGACACATATCTATGTAAGTGAAAAGGGAGGGGGATTTTAGTTTCCTTCTTTTTCATTAACGATAGACAATACAGAGTTGGAATGGAAATTTTTTTTTTAAATAGATCATTTTGAAATCATCTTTAGTATGGATTTTTGTGTTTCTCAATGAGATTAGGATTATTTTTATCATCAGTGTGTTTAATTCATTTATTTCTTGGGGACATATCATGTGTTTTAGTTGATGTGGGACCTGAATTCTCTCACATAGCTTAGAAGTGTTTTTCTGCTATTGTGTTTGACCTCGATGACTTCTATTATATTTTTTATCATCCCATGATTTCTAAAGAGACTTGCCTATTCACTCTATAGGGAGAGAATTTGAGTTTACAATGAATCTAGTTCCAAGTATTATCTGATATCAATACCTTATTATTTTATGGCACCATTGGGACTGAAGGAGATCTTGATTCAATTGGATGACATGTTGAAAAATGTATTTATTTTCCCATATTTTTCTCATTGTTCAAACCCTATTCTCTTTCAAAATAAGGTACATATTTCACTTCAATTATGTGTTAACTATTTCATGTTGAATATGGTAATAGTTAATCAAAAGTTTCATTTTCACCATGTGGATGATTTTTTAAATTACATAAAGGACGAATGTTGTTTTAAAAAATTGATCATCAATCAGGTTATCATCAGCTTAGAGTTTTGGAGTCTAATATACTAAATATGTCTTATATGAGTAGGTGTGTACAATGCAAAAATAATTTTTTGCCTTTTGGAATGAAAATCAATCCTAATGTTTTAATGGATTTGATGAATTAGATATTCGATCAACATCTAGATGGTTTTGTTGAAGTGTTCATGGGTAATATTCTGGATTATTGGAAATCTTTGTTTGAGCATGATTACAATATGAGTCTGTTTCTTGATATTCTGAGACATCACAATTATTATGGAATGAATTTGAAATGTCATTTTTATTGATTATGTGATTTTCTTTGGGAATAATATTGTGGAAAATTTAATAATAGTTGATCCTATGAAGGTGAAGGTTTTCATGTCTTGGAAGAAACCACATATGGTCTTTGAGATATAGTTCATCCATATTCTTACTTGATACTATCTTCATTTTGTCAAGGATTTTTCTAAATTTTTGTTACCTATAACTTCTATTACCAAAGAGCTTGTGAAATTTACATGGGACGAAAAGTCGCAGTCTTATTTTGATAAACTAAAATTACATCTGACACTAACTCCTATTTTGATCACACATGATAATGTTATGGGGTATGTGGAGTTAAACAATTCGTATGGTTCCAGTTTTCGGTATGTTCTTATGAAATAAAACTATTTTTTGAATTCACATCTCATCATCTTCAACTACTTGAGATGAATTACCAACTCATGATTTAGAGATTTTTGTTGTTATGCTTGTGAAAAATTTTTGGTGACACTATCAATTTGTGAAAATGTTATTTTTGTTATATGTTCATAATAGTTTGTGTTATATCTTCTCCTATGAATATTTGAATCTTAGATAGAAAATATCAATAGACTACATTAGTACATTGTAACATTATATTTCCTATACCCTGGGGAAGGGAAACGTCATTATAGTCAGTCTTTGTAGTAATGTAATGTCATAGGCTTTTCTAGAATCAATGGTGGACTGAATCCTTATAGGTATTTTCTCCCAGTTACTCCTATATTATCAAGTGGATGTTTAAGATATGGTTTTTACTAGTGTTTTCTTATCATCAACTCTCATGGAATCTATTTTTCATATTCACCAACATTTTGTTTAGTTTTTTACAACTATACAATTCCATTATGGCGGGAGACCATTTATGGTTGGTATTTTTCTTCATCATAAATGGTCCTCTTGGGGATGAAGGATTTCGTCCCAACAAATGTGTGGAATATAGTACTTTCTAATTTTCACATCTTTTTTTGGGCAATTTATGTAAGCCCCATGAAGATATATTTTTAAATGATATGACAATTTTGGTGGTCGGGTATGAAGCTTGAAATTGTAGATTATGTGTCCTAATGTTACACCTTATAATTGATAATGGTAGGGCACCTGAAACCCTTAGGTTTTCATCATCATAATATGGGGTATTATAGAAATGGGATGGGGTATCCATGGATTTTTCTATTGGATTAACGAAATCTCATTGGGGGGGGGGAATGCTCACTAGGAGGTTGTATATCAGTTGACCATGTCTTCTCATTTCATTCTGATCAATGATACCACTAAGGTTGATGATCTAGGTAAGTTGGGTACAAAATATAATGAGGTAACATGGATGTCCTCTAGCCATTAATATAGTTTCGGATCCCATGTTTTCCTAATGGATTTAGAGAAGTCTCTAAGAGGAAATAGTAGATAATTTTTGGTTAAGAACATCTTACCATCCACAGATAGATGGTTAGACATAGTGAGTAATTCTGATCCAGTAATATATACTTCTTCCCTATATCATAGATGTAGGTGGATCATGGGATATCCATATAGGGCTAGATGAGATTATCTATTACAAGAGTTGGAATTATTTGATCATAGTATATCCTTTCATGGAATATTATTTTCACCCATGTATATCACATAAATATAGGGATTTATAGGTGATGTTTATTTGGTCAGACCAAGTTTAATTTAGGAGACATCCAAGATAATTCATGAAGTACATAGACATCTTTTTATATCATTGTTTTTATTGAAATTGTATGTGGATTATTGATTTAATCCTCTAATTATTTCCATTGGTGAATCGGTTTTCCAGAATGTTTCTCCATGGTTGGGTCACCATCATCTTGGATAAAAGTGATAGTTGGCTTGGAGTTATGTTGGACTATTTTATTCCACTGAGCAGGTCAAACAAGTTTCCTATCTATTAGAATTACCAGTTCAGTTGACATTTATTCATGATGTTTTACAACTATCTTTCCTTTGGATGTATCATTCCAACCCCACTTATGTTTTGAGTTGGGAAGAAATTGATTGAGATTCAGACATTTCATTTTTGGGGAAACCAATTAATATCATCTACAATCCAGTGAAATAAAATCATGATATGTTGATTCTAGATGTATGAGATCAATGGAAACATGGATTTGATTCTCATGATAAATGGGAATGTGATGAATTTATTAGGGTGTAGTGGCATCATCTTATATAAGGGATTACATATTCCACCAAAATTTTCCAGGATGAGAAGACATTATATTTGGGATTTTGTAACATCTTATTACAGACATGTCATGTATTCAAAAAACCACTTTTTAGGTACCTTTTTTATTTTCTGTATAGGGACAATAAAGAAATATTAGGATATCTACAATTGTGAATTCATGGTTTTGTGGGAATCAAAGTAATAATTTCATTCTTAAACAATATTTAGGATGATTCATAATCGTGAAACTAGGTTAGACGATGAGAAAGAGTTACTGGATGCATATTGTGTAAGGTTTCATGTTATGAAAGGTTGCATGATGTGGATAATATTTTCAGTTCATGATTGTTTTAAATAATGGATTTTTAATCTATGGTGATAGATTTCTTAGAGTTCCTAGACCCCATGAATTTCCTGATGTGTATTAAAGTTACACATCATTTAATTCATTAATCAAGGACGTTTTAGGGATCCTTTCTGGTTTTGGGGGCCCATTTGCCCACTGATTTCTCCTTTATCTACACCAAGGAAAATTACTATGCATTTTGGGAGAATCCTTTTTTTCTAGATCTTTCCATTCTATATTTTATCTTTTTATTATTTTTAGTATGTCCCTTTGGGTAAGTGACTATTCCTCCTCTTCATTTCAATTCATGGTAGTAGAACCCTTTATGGTTTCATTATCATACCTATTGGACAAAATTGGTGTTTTTTCTTGTCTTCTTCAATGAAACATTCTCTAATTTCATTCCTTATGTCATTCCATTATTTTTCATGATTTTGTGGGTGTTGTTCTTGAGGTATGTGGTATTTCATTTCTTTACCTACCCTTTTTCTCAACTGAACTAATCCTACGATTTATTGTTGGATTTCAAGGCCTTTGTTGATGTTGATGGGTTTTTGTTGCTGGTGGATCCCATTGCAAGAATGTGTGGCCCATGTTTTGAGGAATGAATTTATGTCTCGAGCATGTGTCTGATAAATCGTATTGTTCAGTTTTTTGAAATTGGATTATAAACACATTGGTATTGTATTGGAGTGATTGTTTGTAACTGCTGTAATGATATTTTGAATAATAGTGGGGTTTCATTGGGTTTTGATAAATTTAAATTAATGGTCTATTTTAAAATATTAGAAAAATGATTTTTTTAAATTTTTTTGAAATTATATTTGGAATATTGAGATGATTGGGAAAATGAGCACACAGGTTACCGTTGGTATGTGGAGGATGTGTATCTTATGGCCATTTTCCATCGTGGGGGTTCACATTCATGATGTTCCAATTATCCTAGTGTATATTAATGGATCTAGGAATGTATATGATGGTGTGGTTTCACATAATTGGGTGTCTCCCAAGTCTTTGAGTGTAGATAATTAGATTTAGGTACCATGGTTAACTATTCATAGGTTTTTGGGTTAGAGTAGTCAGTTGCGTAAGCTTCAGTGTTTCTTGGTGTTCTGATACAAATACTATTAATTTTATTTTCTATTTAATTATATTTTTAATATTTCAGAATTTATATGCATTTTGATTAATGTGAATTATGGTATGGAAAAAATTATATGAAATTAATATACATTTTTTTGTTTTAGAACTATGAAAAAAAAGTTTTACATTTCTTTATATAAAAATTATGTTATTTTTATTATACAATGTTTTATATGTAACGAGACAACAAGAAATTTTATAAAAAAATTTCTATTGAACACCTTGTGGGGAACATATTTTGAATGATATCTCACACCTTGTCTACTTCTTTGGTGATGCACATGACCTTGATTGTCTTCAAATAGAGGGAAAGGAAAGGCCCCATAGTGATAGATTGGGGTTTTATGTCCATAGGGTCTGGTAGATGGTGGTGAGATGGAGGGTGTTAATCCATTCCATCACATGGATTAGAAATTTGGTTTTGGCCCTTCAGAGTTGTACAAGTATCTTGAAGATTTTTGTCTAAAATTTATGTTGTTTGTATCAAATATATGTCTATCAGTTTTTAAATATATTTTTTTGGGATTTTCTATTCCTTGTTTCTTTTTGTATATATATTCAATTTTTTGTTCATGAATGGATAAATTGTTCCCTTTGGATTTTAATTTGATACTAGGGTTCTAGATGAAATCCCATTACGATCAGGAATGTGATAGATCGGGTCGGGATCATTGCTTGAGGGTATCCCAGTTTATTTGGTAACACATAGAATGATTATTGTCATTCTGATGCTCTCCCAGTGTACTCTAATTTATCTCAAGGTTCATGGAATGGTCAATACGACTGTGAGAATACACAAATTTTTTGTCCACAAAGAATAAGATAAAAAATCCAAATAGGGATGGACCACCCTATTTATCAGATCCATGAAAATGGTGGATGCATTTGTAAGACCAAACAACATTACTAGGTACTCATATTACTATATCTACCACAGAAATCTATACAAGTTATGTCTGATGGCCTGACTTGCAAATGATGATCGCCTGATCATAGGTCGATCATAGTGAAAACCATATCTCCTTATAACTCTTAAAATAGATCATCTATTTGAGGAAGTGGATCACAATTCATGACAAGTAGATGTTTCAACCGTATATAATTCATTCAAAGACAAGGGGTCTCATTTTCCTTCAAGGTGAAATTCGTGGGCGAACCCAAAAAGGATGTGTTTTTTCATATGAAATCATTGTCCTTAGGGTCCTATAATACACATTTATCTCCTAGAACATAGTTAGTTATATCATATATAGAGTAATTTATACTATATAATCTCTTATAACAAGATCAATCATGAAATCTACCTCTATCCTAGGACATAATATTGAAAATTCATAAAGAAAAAACATCCCTAAAATCATATGTTACTATTGGGAAGTATTTTTTTCTAAAAATTTATCAACCAGGAAAAAATTGGCATGTTGGGTGGTTACCCCCCAAGCCCATGATGACCTAGTCCAGTTATTCTAGTATAAACCATTCACCCAACATTATATAGATAAATGCTACCCTCTTGTGATACAAATGATAACATTCAATGAAAGATGTCTACAAACTCGTGATACAGATCCAACCAATTCATATATTGAATTGGATCAAATTCCTTCATCTCAAGGACAAAGAGACCAACAAGAAAGTGTAATTTCATACCACAAAAAGAAAATCCCAACACTAGCATATTACCAAGAGTTATAGCCCAAATGGTTTATCTAAGGTCCTAATACCAAATTAATACATTTATTCTATCCTAATAAGTTACATGATTCATAAAGAGATAAATGTGGTTGAATCAACTTTATTAAAAAAATAGATACTATAGTGGATGCTACTGGAATAGTACCTCATACCATAAAGGATTCCACATCCTGATCCTCTAGTATCGGTTGTAATGGATGTAATATTGAAACATACATGATCTGTGGCCCAATAGAATAGCTCGGCTACCACATTCAAAACATCTCTTCTGGTCCTACTGGGGATTCGATGTTTAATTACCATGAACACTACCTCATCCTAAACCAGTCATACCAGTGCTACTCCAACTCACAACCTTCTGTGGTGTAAAAGATCATGCTCAAGAAGGTAGAAGAGGATTAGGACCATGACCTTTGGAAGATGATCTAAAGGTCAGATTAAAACACTAAATATTCCCCATATGGCCAGAATCCTATCACAATAGTGGGTCTCTATAACAGTAAGGATTTAGATTCCCTATACGTTCACACTTGGGACACACTACAGAGCATCCTACATGGTTACCCTAGCTACCACAACCCTATAATAGAACATTGAGAGAACACTTCATTTCACCAGAAGAACTATTGGCCTAACATTGTAAATGACATATATGAATGGTACTATCACTATCCCATAGGTTGAATGAGGTGTTATGACACATATTTACTATTTTATTGAATGTAGTTTGATGAAATGCATTCGTTAAGTACATATATAGTACTGGATTCTATCCTCAAAGCACCTTGTAAGAGAAAAATCATCACTATTTAGAATAAGTTCAAATAATTATATCCCCCAGTAAAATGGTAAATACGCGATAACAAACATGGAAGCCTTATCAATATGGGTAAAATCTAGGGATATTTCCTCTCTTATCATTTGAGGAAAGCACTGATCATATGCGATAGTCTATAAATCCCCCCTTAACATGCCCTGATAGAAACCAGCTTGGTTAATCATATCTAATCTATCATTGGATGAATAACAAGACATGTAAATAAAATGTTTTACCATCACCTGTAGAGGTATATCAATATTCAAGAAGATAGACACTATGGCCTCTATCCAAAACATAGAAGCTTATATACCACCATCCCCTAGAAAGGTGGCACGATGCTGGAATTGAAACTCATGAGTCTGATTATTTATCATATTTTTAGCTCATGGAGGACCATGAACCAACTACATCATAAATATAAAAATATTATATACATGGGAGTCAGTTACCTGATTAGGTTTTGGAAGTGGTGACTAAAGTTGAACTCCTAGTGGTAGAAATGGCATCACGGGACCCACCATTTCTGGTGTATGACTGTCATCACATTCCTTGAATAGGACATGAGGAGTAGTGGTGGCATTTTTATAATATTCCATGAACATTCCTCAGGAAAAAAAATATAGTAAAAATTATGTAAGTTGAAAGTAGGAATTGAATTATTACCTAACATATAATACCACAAATACTTTCTTGTGATTCTAGGTATAAGTAAGTGTTCAGTTATAAGTTTCAAGGATTTTGATAGATGAAGGGTCAATAGAACCTTGAACCATCATTAAATGGATAACATTTCATTTAATTTTATTTAAAATTATTAGGTTCACTCCATTACCTTTCATAAGCATAAAAATAAATGATAAAGTCGTCCAACCATTCAACATTTAAATTTTCCATTTCTTATAACATGTACCAATGTTATTTCCAAACTGTCTTTATTTCCAAGTGAATCAAGGAAAATAATCCTTATCACCTAAAATGATGACAATTTTAATATAAAATTAATGGATTCATTATGTAATATACTCATTCCAAATAATGAGGGACCCTAATGCCTCTTGAATTGAAACATGAAGTGATTGACTCATAGACCCAATAAGTATAATAAAGTTATAAACAATTCAAGGCTCACTCATCAACAATATGAATAAACAGAAATGAAAAGAATTGAAATACCATTATATAGAATATTAATTAGGCATGGCATAAAAATTATAGTTTTCAAATATGATGTATTTAACAATGACCATCCACTAATACCATCATACCTATTTTTAAATAGGGTTTAAATCATAAAAATAAAAAAAACATACAAAGAAGGTTTACCCCCATATTATAATGACATCAACGATAATAAGAAAAATAAAAAAAATTATTATTTAAGAAAATCATCCCATTAAACCATCTCGGGGTTGAATATTCCCATGAAAATATTATAAAAAAGTACAAAGAATTCATAATATACTAACTATTAAATCAAAATATTAATGTATGAAATAGAAAACTCATTTAAAAATTAATCCATCAAAGACATGAAATCCAATTAAGAGGTCCCTTGAACCTGGTAGACTAGAAAGCCTCAATTGTATCTCCCCGAACACCATAGACTGCCAACTAGAAATAAGGTCCTTGGGTGTGTCAGAGGGGATACAATTACATCATTACGAGATTGTTTGAAAATGGATAATTATAACATTAATTGTAAAACAACAAAATTACCAATAATAATATCATATTCATGATTTGGACAGACGATTTTCCATGTGTGCCTACCATTCCCATGTACCTGCAGAAAAGGGGGGAAATAACCATATTAGGCCATACACATTGAGATATTCTGCCCCAACCATGTGATATATCTCTATTTGAATATTCAGATCATCCACAATGTTCAGACTGGATGTGAATCCTCCCCGTACAGTTTACTCTAATAGTACAATGAGGAAATTTTTGTTCAAATGTTGTGATATGGGCTTGTAATGAGCCCCCAATACCCCCAATACCTTCATGAACTCATTAAAAAGATATATTAGTTCTATAAAATTGAATTAGCACAATATATTGATGATATTTACCTGATTCAGAAACTTGGTACTTATATAAAAATGGTTTTTACATTTCAATAAATGTTTAGAAGTAGTTCCCATGTATATGACTGGGGATGGGAACTCTTGGAAATCGTCAAGGTAATAAATTAAAATATATTAATTTTAAAATATATATGGGTCAAAATTGATTTATTATCAAATATATAATTATTTTAGATAAAAACCCCTTTTATAATGATAATTATAATTTTTTTATATTATTTATAAATACATATATTTTTTAAAACAGTTTAGATCTTACAATGATATACTATAATTTATAATTTGAGGGTAAATATAATTACTATTATTTAAAAAAATACATCTAAATGAATCATTGATGAATTTTTTTGAAATATAGGAATTATTTTGAAGAAATTGGAATTATTATTAATTTTAAATGATTTATTCCAATATATTATATTTTAAAATACAATTAGTGTCAATTTTGACAATAATAATTTCATGTGATTCTCAATATATCGTTAATACATAATATCTATAAGAAACTAAATTAAATTATAAAAAACATGTCAAATTCAGTAAGAATATTTGTGGATG
This sequence comes from Viscum album, assembly GCA_963277665.1. Classification (NCBI taxonomy): domain Eukaryota; kingdom Viridiplantae; phylum Streptophyta; class Magnoliopsida; order Santalales; family Viscaceae; genus Viscum; species Viscum album. Next base: position 370,189,328 of record OY728142.1, on the reverse strand, counting down.
GAATCAATTATGGGAAACTATATTTATTTTAAACAATATAATATAATTTATATTTTTATTTAATTAATGATTCAAATACTGCATCGTCGTTATGTCCCCATTAAATTTATTTAAAATTATTAAAATATTTTAAATAATTTACCATTATATAGGTAATTATTTTATAATTATAATTAATATTTATAGTAAATGATACCCCTTCAACAACAATATATTAATAATACATTACTTACTAAAAACAAGGGTGTGAAAAAATTAGTCTTCTATTTGAATATAATATTAATAATGTGTTACTCACACCCATTTGAATTCCAAAGGATAAAAACATACCCAATGATGATTTTTATGGGAAAAATTCATATAAAAAAATTAGGATAAGTTGTAGGGTTATTTGATATTATATATAATTATATTTTGACATTTAATTACTCGATTTACCTTTAACTGTGGTAATAAAAATAAATAATAAAGTTACTATTCATATTTTTAAAAATTTATTTTGATCTTACAAGATAATAAATATTATATGTGTTACAAATATGTTTCTGTGTTTTTCAATATTCAAAACAGTGATTTAGAAAAAATTAATTTAAAATTAATTCTTTTGAGGTATTGGTAATGTGTGTTTTTAATGTAACAGACATTCAAATGTTCACAAATACTTTATATCCAATTTCAATTCGAAATGTATTTCAATGACCTAAACTGAATTAATTGATATAATATAACTAATTATACATTATAACCATTCGAATATGTAATTTAAAATTATAAATAAATTTCAAAGAAAATAATTTTTGAACTAATAGTTGTATTATTCAGTATTCATAAAAATATGAATGTTCTAAAAAATTTCACTGAATTAAACAAAATTAAAATTTTCTCATTTTCTAAAAAAAATATTATGATGTCAAGTAGAATTTAAAAATTTGAAAAAAAACAAGATTTTAAATGTGTTTTTCATAAAAAGGTGTAAAAATTCATTTTTATAAAAAAAATGTTTTAAACCTAGAAAATGTCATTATAATATATTCAAATAATCATTGTGTATATTTTAATAAATAAATAATTATTAAAAATCATAATAAATATAAAAAATACTTTTTTAATCATGTCCTAGGATGTTACATGAATTGAAAAAGATTATGGTGTTTTATGTAGGGAAATATTGGTAAGATACACTAGTAAGATTTTACAACATAATAATTGTAATAAAGAATGTTTAAGTGTAAAATCTGTTTACTAAAATTCAAGGAAAATAGTTTACACAATTTATAACATAAAATTATTCATTAAAATTTATCCATCAATATTTTTTTTATACTAAAATTATAAAAACAACCATGTTTAAAAAGTTTAAAAATTTGAATCTGATTTTTGAATCTATTTAATGTAATTTTTTTATCGTTATGTGAAAAAACATTTTCAAATTTAAATTTATAATGTACAGAAATAGTTTTCTTATAAAAATATTCCATTTAATATTTGAGGAATTTTTAATATCAATTAAAATTATTATAAATTAAATTACTATTTCAAAATTGATATATAATTAAAAAAATAATATTGCAGTCATAATTGAAAAAATATTTATTTACATTAAAAAGTAGAGAATATTTTAAAAATAAACATTTTTTAAAAAATTACTATTTATTTGTAATAACTAATACCGATATTGGTAACGAAAATTATTGCTAAAAAATACCATTGACAACATTAAATAAATTTAAATATTGATTACAACTAATAAAATCTTTTTATATGAATAATATTCAAAAATAGATTAAAATAATATTTAATATTAGTGTACTTTATGCGTACCTAACATTTTATAAAACATGAATCTTCTAAAGAAATGATAAATCAATTATTCTATAATAAAATAAATTCGATTTTTGTTAACATATTTTTTGTATATAATACTAGTAATTACATTTCTACCATACTTTTAATGAAATATAATAAACTATAATATTCATCATAAGAAAAATATTCTTAAAAATAAATATTCGTTGGTAAATTTTTTTCAAATTGTATTTCCCTATAATAAATAAATTCTAATACTCCATTAGTATTTAAAGAATTTTTTTTATTTATATATATCGTTCTTTGTAATAGACTTATATATTTTAACCATTAAGTCAAAATCTATATTTAATTACTCAAATGAAACACCTTGATTTATTTTAATTTACTATTTTTTATGAAGAGAGATATCTTGAAAAAAATTAATTTAATAAAATATATTCAAAATTTTTTGGATATTACATTATCTATAACATAAATTAATTTAATCCTCAAAATATTATGTACTTCTCAATAATAAGATTAATTAGTGATATCTACAATTCATAAAAATGTAGGATTTCATTTTTGTTCATATATATAACTTATAAACTATTAAACATATATTTTCTTTAAAAAAAATTAACCCCATAATATTGAATTTTATATAAACATTCGAGACAAGGGTTTATTTTTTATCTATAAAGATAAATGATACACGATTTTCTTCTTAATTGTGTACATAATCATAATTTCTTTACTAGATTATTATTGCTTGATATGAATGTTTGTTTCACATTTCTACAAAATATTTTTTCTTCTTATTTAAAGATAGTAAAATCTATTCCCTAAATGATGTTAATGTTATTTTAAGTGTGGTTAATAAGACATGCCTGAATTATTCTCACACATACTATGAAAAATATTATCATACATTGTATTCAATTATGACATAAATATGTTTTTTATTTCAATGTATAATATTATTTGAATAAATAAATTATAGATGGAACTCAAAAATATAGAGTGATGAAAATGTCTAAAAATCAACAATTATTTTTCACCATCTACTTTAATAGTATTTGTATCAAATTATTTTATTTTTTCCCATGGTATAAGAGGTGGTTAGTGTTGGGTGTATGCATAATCCCTTGAAAAATGCACTGTTTTTCCTAATATCCATATTAATATATTCTACAAAATCATATTGATAGTGGAACCATATGTAGAACATTATTTTTCCCCACTATGTAAAATAAAATTTTCTTTATTCTTAAGAAAACTTGTTGGTGGATGACTTCCTTTACATCGTATGCAATATTTTCCCATTACTTTGAGAAAATCCACTAGATTTCACGTTTCTCATATTTTATGTGATTGGGATTTTCTTTATTTTCATTAATCATATTTTTATCATGATCCTTTATGAGAATATATCCTTCAAATTTTCATTGTGTCTAGATATCATTTTTGTTTATGATTTTTATCATATTTATTGATAGGTTGATTTAAATTATATAATATTTTATCACACTAAAATATATCATGTTTCTTTCATCATTATGAAAATATCAACTTTCTCGATTGAATAAATTTTGTATATTTGTTCCATTAGGCTTCATCCATTTGTATTTAAAAAATGGGTGAACGTCAATGAAGAATAATTATAATCATAATAGTATTATAATAAATGATTTAATGATAACTGAAATTATTAATCACAATTAATATGATCACAAATAGGTGGAGGGTTGAATATGTGATCTATTATTTTTATGTCTCTATTCATATGTAATGACTTTCAACTATAATTTGATATATATGATAATTTTGAAAAATTGGAAATTAATAAAAACCACTACAATATAGGTATCTATACTGTTAACTACTCAGTATTAGAATATAATCCTTGGTATAACTATTATTTAATCCAAGACCAAATAAACCAGTATAAAATAATATATTGTGTGGTTAAAACATGTATGGTATATCCTTAATCATGTGTAACACTTTAATCAATAGAAAATATAGGTTCTTATCACATAGATAAATTATATGAAAATGTTTTTTATAAAAAATAATAACCATAACCCATAGGATTTTTTTTATTTTCACTATGATAGATGTACTCTATTCATAGTGAATCCAACTACAAGATCATCATCGCTTTATTTCATATAAGTGAGAAAGAATATATTCCAAGACTTTTGTACATAGTTTTAGTTCTGATATAGTCTTCATCTATAGACATGGTTTTATGAAACTCATTTTTATATCATGTTCCTCTGATCACATTAATTTATACCATTATATCTATATGATTCACTACATATTTAAGAAATTCATCTACTGAAAGATAACCTATTTGTCCAATCTCTTTTGTACACCATATATCCAACACCAACTATGGGGAATAATCCATCTGATATTATTTAGATTAATGCCACTTCAATCTTTTCATCTAATTGACTATCCAATTCTATTACACTTCACCTATCCCTCAATAATATTCTCTAAAAACTCTGCATAGTATCGCCACTTTATATTGGAGACATTAGTCGATTAAATAATGATGAGGGGTGAATATTATATACAAATACCTGACTAAAAACGTTTTGTAATCCTCTAAAAAACCTTCCAATTTATGAATTCAAAAATCGTAATAAAATATTAGCATTCATTAAATTTTTTTATCATAATTCAACATAAAATTTCCTTACGACTCAGTGACAATAATGGATCATTCCAATGTGATAATTTTATATTGAAATATTGGACATTCATTATCACAATATCGATCTTTATGATTATTTTAGAATCCATTCGATATTTATCTGGTATTTCTCAAAATAATTTATCAAAATAATAAATATTTTACCATTTTTATTGAACAAAATTGTAGTAACATATTGAGATAAATTTTATAAAAACATCAGCCCTATAATGACATATATGAGAATTCATCACGATTTCCCTTATCTTGGAAACATGTTACTAATGATGGTCACACATTTACATATTTCAGAAAAACTAAATTTCAATCATATATTTGATATAGTTGAAAATTATTATATTCAAATCATGAAATTTTATCAATACCTTCTAGTAGACATTGATTATAATAAAAAAATTAACATTCCAAGTTGCATTATAAATTCAATTTTACTTGACAAAATAGTATTGATTTTTTACACCATTGAATCTTCACACTACCTTCTATTCATTTATCATATATGTGAATTTCAAAATGATGTAAATTTTTTTATTACTATTTAAATTCAAAATAGAATTTTCTATGTATGAAGAATAATGATTATGATTTATTCAATCCTCTGCAAATAAAAACACATTATAAACTCTTGACTAATAACCCATTATATAAAGGATAAAATCATCCATAGTCCAAAATGATTTTTAAAACATGTGGGTAAGTATTATTTATATTACACTATTAGAAGAAAAAATATATATAGTGATCCGAAAGTAAATTTATAGAATTTACATTATATAAAAAAATATACCCCCCCCCCATTAAAATAAATAATGAATCATATAATCTTTTAAATCCCATGACGTGAAGAAAAATAATAACATAAAATAATATTTAATTTTCATCCTCACAATACATTATATCTTACAAACCTAGTGATGTTCTTGGATAACAATTCATTGATAAATCAATAGTATTGCCATAAGATCAATTGTGCCCATTTGATGAACTCGAGCAAGTGGACTCCTTCCAATTTACATGATCATATAATATTTTTCTGATCACTATATATGGAATGGAAAATAACATGGGGTGATTTATGATAATAACCAAAACATAACAAATTGGAAACAATTATTCCTCAAATTTATTCTTAAAACATCTGCATATTTAATATTCCAAATAATCTGTTTCGTTGGATTTATATTCAACTATGGAACATAATCATAGAAACAGTGAATTGAAATTCTCTAAATGGATTTATTATCATATAATAATCAGATAATATATGAAATACCTATTTAAGAAACATGATTAATAGAATAATGATAGAATTATTTACATAATAAGAGAAAATAGAATATCTTCTTAAACATATTATGAAAAAAATAATGAAAAAAATTCATATTTATTTTTATCAATGAATTTTTAAAAATATGTAATCATAAATGAAGAAATTCTCCTAAAAACAATTTATAAAACTGTTAAAATAGTTAACACATGGTGATATCACTTTTAATTTAGTTTTAAACATCCCTAACTATACATTCTTCATTAAATATGATAACAACATACCAAGGTATTGATTTATGTTACAAATTTTCTCCCACTTTGACAACTCAATACACAAATAAATGATGTGGTAGAAAGACTCAAATACATTATCCTTTATTAGTGGTAGATTGAACACCCATTATAAAATTAGACTTTGGTTATATTCTTATTTTAAATGGTTTAGTAAATATATCACCATCATTCTACATTATTAGAGAACACAAAAACATTTTTTAACTAAACTCCAAATAATCCTTAGTAAAATTATATTTGATATCAATGTACATGGAATGAGAATGATTATCGTCATTATTATTGACAGTTATAGATCATAATTTATCATAACCTATGAAATGGGTTAACAATAAATCATGTTCAAAATCATATAACTGGTTATTAATCCTCATTATTATTTATTTAGGATGAGTGATTTCTATATACTCATATTCATGAATGCTATATGTTTCAAAAAGATTAATCATTGTATTCCATTTCTAACAACATTCCGTAAAAATATCCAAATACGATGTTGACCTTCTATCACAAAAAAATCCTCCAAATCTAAATCAATATAACAAAACAGATAAATATATTTTGAAATGTCATATTTTATTATGATTTTTTTTGAATTCAACATATCTACAAATACGTTAAATATTAATATTAATATGTTATTTTGGAGTACATTGACATATAGAACATACTGTACCTGTATACACTATATATGTTCAATAATTCATCATGTATGTGAAGCTTCTAAGAATCATTCTAAATATAATAGAATCCACATCCTTAATTTCTCTGTTACATAACATCATTGTTCCTACCAAAATATAGGAGATAACTAGATTTGAATCTTTAATTCCAAACATCTTTATATATTTTTTTATATACATCACTTTTGATTAGGAAATTATCCTCTACGTTGAGATACATTTATTCCAAAAAATTATTTCATTTTTCATACAATAAAAATTTAAAATTACTTCATTATTTTTTCAATTAGTATTTCTCATTTTTCTTCGTTATTCTATTGAAATAAACAATAATAATGATGTAATCCTATTGATATAATATTTTATAGAGGTTGCAATTATGTTATAAATTATTGAAGTTTTGTTTCATTATAAAGTTTATTATTTACAATACATAGCAATATGTGATTGTTTAAAATAATGTAAAAAATTATTCAATATGTATAGATATCTATAATATTATAAAATAATGTATCCACAAAATTTTTCAATATAAACATCATCAATGATCACTTATTTATGAAAATATTACTTTAAATAAATATTGAATATCATATGTAATAATTGTGTAGTTATAAAATTAAATATTATTATAATTAAAAAAAATTATATTGGGTAAATGATATCATAAAAAATAAAATCCATATATTTATTATTAATATTTATAAACTAGAAATTCATTTTTTACTAAACACAACACATTTTCTATCAAATTTTTTAGAAAACAATTTTTTTACCTATCAGATACTAATTTTATTTGTTGGCTAGATGTTACCACATAAAATTAATCATGATATTATCTATATATTCACTAATAACAGAATTACAATCTTAATGCCTTAAGTATTATTCATTATATTTTAGTTACAACAGTGAATATAATGAATTATATGAATATAGCCTCAATGATCATCTTGTTTGGACAGATTTTCCACGACCACCATTGATTTTTTGGACAACAACATTCATCTCATTTGTGGATGAGATAAAAATATTTTTTCCTCATCACTTAATATAGCTGATTTAGAGTCATCATCAGGATCATGAGATATATTATTAATATCTTAAAGAACATTATTACATATTTTACCTATAACCAATTCATCTTTAATACCTCTCACACATGAAACTAATGATGATGAATACTTATCATAATATTTAATAATTTCACATTAGTTGTGTAAAAATTCAAAAAGTACATTTAATTTTTTTTCGTAAATTCTTTTGAATTTTACGAGTCTGCAGTTTCTGACGGCGCATGATTCCAAGGCACGATGTGCCAGGAATCAATTTTTGATGTTTTGATCGGGTACGTTCAGTAAACATACGTGCATGATTTTATATCATTTGAAATAGTACACATAATTTAAATCTGATGGCACCGTTGAACTCGCAGCGCCAGTATTCGCTTATGGAAACCATTACCTCAATTGCGTTTTATTGAGGTCGGAAGTTAATTTTATTGAATTCTTAATAAATTAAAGAAAAATTACGTGTGAAATAATTTTATTTGAATAGTGGTTAAAACCACTAGGTGGAGGATAGAGGTGGGTCCCACCACACCTTAACCTCTCTTTGGAGAATATAACTAGGTGGGGCCCACTCTAGTTTGAACCACTTTTTAACTCCCATGTAAATCTCATTTAATTTAGGAGAGTCTCCTAAACTTCTAACTCTCCCAATTTAATGTTGAAAATATCCACCTCCCTTGTTTGAATTTTGAATCAATTCCTCCGCATTTAATCAAATGTGTTGTCACAATTAATGAAGGACAACTCGTGAGTTTTTGTGCCGTAAAAATAATGGAGAAATATCTCTACTATTTTGGTTTATCATTATTTGGAGAAACCTTGGAAGAACACCATTCTATTCCAATGAAGAACGCCTCTCGTCTCTAAAGAAAAACGAGCATCATGTTCTTCCTTCTTCACCCAAAGCAAGGAAGGTATGCACCGCCGCCCATGAAGTACACCGTGGGAGTTGACTAGACTCGCCTTTACCAAGCTCTACCTCCACCGACTGTGACATAACGACACACAATTTCCACGACGTTTGTCTTCCGCTACTCGACAACATTCAACAACAAAATACAAGGTAAGGAGATTTGATTATTATAATTTCTGAATTTTAACCTAGTTCTTCGATGTTAATTTTTTTTTCAACGGTGGCCAATTGTTATCTCCAAATTCGGATGGCGAGGGCTGAACAAACACGACTCGATGCCCCTATGTTGTTTCTTGTTTGATAATGACGAGGTCAGAGCTCAAATTGTGTGGTGTCATTGCAACGCCCTGGAGATTAACCACTGCGGATAAAAGAGGAACCGCGTCCAGGAGGGCTGCAGTGGATGAAGATGCACGGCGACGTCACGCCACGTGGTAGAGCCGAAGGCCGTGGCCATGTCGGGCTGTATCGGCAGTCGCATGGGTTCATCGCATCGCATGGAGGGTTGTAGGACCATGGCGTCGCCGCGCCGCGGTGGAGGTGTGGAGGAGGCCGGCCGAGCCGCCCACCGTGGAGCTGGACCAGTAGGACTAGCCGGGTCCCACAGCTCCCGAAACAGCACGGTGCACATGTTCTGTTCGATGGACCGGGGGGGGGGGGGGAACCCCCTCACTCATGTGTACAGTTGGGCCGCCACCAGCCGAGAACCCATGGCCGGGCCACTATTCAATCGGGCTGCCCTCCGGCTGGGTTGCCCCAGGCTGGGCCTCCTAAGATCAGGCTGCCCCTCAGCCGGGCCGCCCATGGTCGGGGCGCCCCTCGACTGGGCGCCCCTTGGTCGGTCCACCTCGGATCGGGCCGCCCATCGGGTCGGGAAAGATTTTCAAGTTGGGTCGTCTCCTCGGCTCGGGTCACTTCCTCAGATGGGGTCGGACCCGCGGTCCAGGTTAGACTCGGTTGAGACCGGGTCGGGTCGGGTCTGCCTGACTGGGTCAGACGGGACCCGGACCAGCTTTGGCAGTTTACACCTTTTAGCACGCATCTTAGGATATGGGTATCTTGTGGATGTAGCATGTACGAAAATGGAATACATAGAGAGAGACGATTATTTTGGCATACCCCGCATGTGGTTTGGACGTAGTTGGGGTATGGTGGGGTTGGTTTGAACCTAAAAATCAACTGGGCCCCTAGAATTGAAATACCAATAACTCACAGATCTGGCATCCAATTGACGCACCGTTTGTCGCGTTGGGTTCCTTATGATTAGACGGAACTATGGGATACATCAACTCAGGACTTCGTGATAGTTTATGTATTTACTCATGGCTCGAGGAACAGACCCTCCCGAAATTGAGTGTGCTTTGTGCGAGAATCCTAGGGCTGGCTGCGATGATGTTGTACCAGGATCCTCTGTGTGTTTGATAGTGATAACTTCTATACTAGAATCCTTAGTGGGTTCAACAGTGATGAATAATGTATTATGTTCCACCGTGGGTTCGACAGTGATGACTATTGTTCTGGAATCTTATGTGGGTTCCACAATTCTTGACGTCTATTCTTGTATCCAGTGTGGGTCTGACAGAATAGCTGGTCTTGTATCCTGTGTGGGTCTGACAATTTAGCTAGTCATGTACCCTGTGTGGGTTAGATAACTTAGATGAATTAGTGACTACATCTGATCATCTCTATAACTCAACAAAAATATGTATACTTATTTGAGCTGATTCATGTGTTTCAACCATTATAATTGTGGTGATTGACTTCACTTCCTATGTGGAATGGTTTGTGCTTGGGCACGAGAGTTGGAGTCGGACAGTGATTGATAACTTAGTTATATGTATGGGCATATACCTATGTTGGGTTAGTTGATACTTCGTGATTGTGTCATTCTACTGTGGTTTATCCTTGTGGACTCTGAGAGATCTTTGGGGGTCTCATGGTCCCCTACTGAGTATTGTTATACTCACCCCTACACGGGCTTCGCCCACACCTTGTTGTGTTCTGTGAAGATGACGTCAGTAGTGATCAAGGATAAGGGTGATGGACGGAAGGCTACACGGTGCTGGACTAGACCAAACTTACCTCAAAAAAACGTGTTCGAGTTATGTACCTACCCTTTAGGATGGATTCCCCACTGGAGGATCCAGGAGATTTTTTCCTATTTACTTGTACTTGTACTTGTTGTTCAGTTGGGTATTTATACTGGCCCACTTAATTTCAGCACACTTTTATGTTCTATTTAGTTACTTGTTGCCTCTACTGCTTGTGTTTATACAGAGTGTGTTGTAGGTTTAAAGGAAATGCGTTCCCTTTTTATAAGGGTTTCACCTTTGGTGCTAGTCGCCAGCCCCTGCCTATGGAAGGCTGGCTTGGGGTAGTCACGGCACAGGCCCCGAGTACGGGTCATGATAAATTTGTTTTAGATGATTTGGTTCTACTTCAGAACTTAGACTCTTATTTTTTTGTAATAGTAATAGTGTTATATGTTTTGGTTATGGTTATTAGTTTACAAAAACTGGTGTTGGTGTGGTAGCCAATGTATCCATACAGTAGGACTCTTTCTTCTGATCTTCTAATCAGTGCATGAAAACACCAATTGTGTGTGTGATTCCATTGAAAAGTTTTTTTTCATGATTACATTGTGTCATCTCACCAGGTATACTATTCTAATAGTGGCACACCTGTTTCCTTTTTGGATGGATCCATGAAGGCAGCCATCTACGGTTCCGAGTTGCATACGAGATGGTACCCCACTGAGCGACGAGGCCTCGGTGCAGGGCCCCATCATAGAGGAGGTACCAGTGGTTCCACTACCCACTGGGCCACTGATAATACCAGCTCCAGTAGCAGAGAGTGCACTCCATCTGATTGTGTTTCATGAGTTCCAACACCAGAGGCTGCCCAGGTTCCTGGGAGAGATAGACCCACATGCGAATGTGGATTGGCTCAAGGCTTTCGTGAGAGTTTTTAGACTGGTGGGGACACCATCCAACCACTTGGTGATCTTTTTCATGAGTCTCCTACATACAGCAGTAGGAAGATGGTGGAGCCAAATGGTCCAGGTGCATGAAGAGTCATCATTACTCTAGACAGACTTCGAGAGTCTCTTTCGCTCAGAGTTTCTTCCAGCCACCCTTCATGCGGTGTAGATTCGGGATTTAATTCATCTGCACCAGGGCAGTATGATAGTAGCTTAGTACTTATTGAGTTTCACTGACCTCTATCGCTACTCCACAGATATGGTATGGGACATGATCTTTAGGTCCTGGACCATCGTGCAGGGACTCAGGCATGAGATCAGGGCTTTGATGATCCCCCTCAGCATCTCCACGAAAGAGGGGGGGTGGAGAGAGACCTTTTAGTGGAGAGTTTTCTCGATGAGTTGTCACCAGAAGTGAGACCCACCATATGGAGACACGTAGCGGATTATTCTACAGCCGGCAGTAGAAATATGGTGCATAAGCCCAATCAGACGAGGCCATTTGGTGGGTGACCACAGGATATAGGTTCGGTTTTGCAGGGCACAGGAGACAGAACCAGTTATAAGAGGAACTGACAGTGCTATGAATGCAGAGGGTAGGGTCACATGGCTCGAGAATGACATAATTTCCATTAAGATGAGAAGAAGATAGTAGAGGGACATACCAAGCAGAGGTAGAGGATTGACCGTGGTGGTACAGCAGGAATAGACAGACGTGGCAGGGTAGATGGCCGAGCAGCAGGTGGAGGACAACGTTTCGAGGCTCTACCACCACCACCCCCATGAGGTCCACCCCGACCATAGGGATATGGAGGATATAAGAGGGCTCAGCTCTAGGCAGTCGAGGCCTATGACCACTGCACAACTGAGATGATTCTAGAGACTATCTGTGTCTATTCCACCTTTGTTACAGTACTTATAGACACAGGTGCGAGTCATTTTTTTATTGCCACTGCCCTTGTTAGGAGCTCGATGATTCCGACAGAGCTGTTGGCTCGATCCTTAAAACTAGAGATGCCTATGAGAGATGAATCAATGATTACACACTGGTGACAACATTGTGAGATTAGTCTAGGAGGTAAGATCATCAGCTGGGATCTTCTAGTAGCGGCGTTGAGGCCTTAAGGCGTCATATTTGGTATAGACTGGTTATCCACAGTTTATGCCCAGATTGATAGTATTAAGTGTTAAGTGTGGTGTATCATCATGGATTAGACTAGGTTCACCTTCACCAGTGAGAACGGAGCCTTATAAGCATAGGATGGACATACACAGAGGAGGGGGTAGCCGATCACACATCAGTTGGCTAGTCTCATCTTCGGAGCAGTTGATGTGCGGAGTCCAGGTTTTTCTGTTGTGGTGGATCAGTACATGTATTATTTCACTGAAGATGTTCCAGGTCTACCTCCTCACTGAGAGGTGGACTTTTACATAGACATGTACCCCAAGAGAACACCAATATCTACTCTAGCATATCAGATGGCTCCCGCCGAGCACCGTAAGCTGCGGGTAAATATGGAGGACTTGTATGGGAAAGAATTTATCTGACCCAGTGTTTCACCCTAGAAATCCCCAATTTTTTTCACCAAAAAGGTGGATGGGAGAATTCTACTGTGTGTTGACTATCATCACCTGAACCAGGTGACCGTAAAGATCAAGTACCCACTCCCAAGGAATGAAGACCTCTTTGATTATCTCATGGGAGAACAGTGGATCTCAAAGATAGACCTAATGTCAGGCTATCACCAGCTCAGTGTTCAAGATGCGAATGTGCAGAAGACGACCTTTAGATGTCGGAATGGCCACTACGAGTTCTTTGTTATTCCCATCAGCGTAACCAACGCTCGAGCAGTGTTCATGAGTCTAATGAATAGGATCTTCCAGCCTTACCTTGATCTCTTTTTTGTAGTCTTCATCTATGACATACTGATCTACTTGAATACTGAGAAGGATCATCCCTACCATTTTCGGGTATTTATGGACACACTCTGAGAGCTCCAGCATTATGGTAAGCACTCTAAGTGACAGTTTTGGATTAGAGAGGTTAACTTCCTAAGACCCGTCATCTCTGAGGTTGGATTTTGAATGTATCCAGTGATGATTGGGGAAATACTTTCTTGGGACCCACCCAAAAGTGTGATGAAGGTACGGTGTTTTCTGGGACTCTCCATGTACTATCAGAGATTTATTCGTGACTTCACCAGAGTTTTAGAACCTCTTTCTGTGTTGAAAAAGAAGGGGAAACCCTTCGTGGGGCTAGAGAGATGCCAATAGTGCTTTCAATAGTTGAGGCAGAGATGGACTAGTGTGCCCATCATGAGGCTACCAGAGGAGGGCATTGTGTACGTAGTTTACTGCGACGCATCATGGACTGAACTCAGGTTTGTCCTGATGGAAGAGAAAGCAATGATCATGTATGGTTCTTGGCAGTTGAGACAACATGAGCAGACCAATGTTACCCATGAACTATTGCTAGCAACGGTGGTCTTCGCCTTAAAGATGTGGCGACACTATCTGATGGGTGAGCACATTACAATATACTCCGACCACTAGAGTCTCAGGTATATCTTATCTCAGAAAAACCTAAATATGATATAGTGACGATGGCTTGAGTTCATCGAGGATTATTATGTTTAGATAATATATAGTCCATGGAAGGGGAACATTGCAGTAGATGCTCTTAGAAGGAGATAAGGCATTCAGCTTCTAGGAGAGGCGACAAAGAAGCTGGCCACTTTGCAGATATCCATTGTTGATAGAGATAGAGAATCCTTTCTACAGTTTCTCATAGTCACTCCTCCACTTCTTTAGTGAGTTAGTGAGGCACAACATGAGGATGTTGACTGTGAGACATGACATGCTCAGATATCCTCGGGGAGGCACCTGATGGATTTTCTGAATATGGGGATTATATCATTCTCTTCAGAGGACGAAACATTGTACTAGTTTCACTTCAGAAGAAAGTGTTTTCAGAGTTCCACATGTCCCCTCTAGTGATACATACACGAGTAGCGAAGATGTATCAGGACCTCCGACGACAGCACTGGTGGCCAGGTATGAAGAACGTAGTTGAAGAGTTTGTCTCATGATGCCTCACATGTCATCATTTGATGGAGGGGCACCAGGTTCCATCAGTCTTTGTCCATCCCTTAGAGGTCCCAGAGTGGATGTGGGACGAGATATCCATGGATTTCAAGATGGGACATCCACGTACATCCAAAGACAACTCTATCTGTGTGATTGTCGACTGACTCACCATGTTGGCCCACTTCCTACATATCAGAGAGTAGAGCTCAGTAGAGAGATTGGGATGCCTATCTGAATGGGAAATTTTATGACTTCATGGTGTGCCATCGACGATCATCTCCGATCGAGATTCTTGTTCCACTTCTCAGCTATGTAAGATGTTGAAGAAGGCTTTTGGGACACGGCTTCGCTTGAGCACCGCCTTCCATCCTCAGACAGATGGTAAGACTGGGAGGACCATTCAGAATCATGAGGACATTCAACGTGCATGCGTCCTCGACTTCGGTCATATATGGAAGGATCACTTACCCTTGGTGGATTTCACGTATAACAACAGCTACCACACCACCATCTGAATGGAATATTTCTAGAAACTTTATGTCCAACCTTGCAAATCGCCTCTGTGCTGGACTGTCCCTAGGGAGTCAGCACTTGTTGGACCAGAGATGGTGCAGTCTATGACGGAGAAGGTGCAAATCATCTAGGATCAGATGAAGACTACACAGAGCAAGAAAAATTCCTATGTTAATAGTAGACGGAGACCATTGGTGATCCAAGATGACAACCATGTTTTTCTATATGTCTCAACATGAAGAGGTCTATGGAGATTTGGACGAGGTGTAAAGTTGTCTTCGCGATTCATCGGACCATTCCAAGTCCTCAGCAGAGATGGCGAGGTGTCTTACCACCTTGCGCGTCCACCTCAGTTGCACCAGGTGCATGACGTCTTCAACATATCTCAGCTAAGGAGATACGTGCATGACCCGTCCAATATCATCGACCATGCAGAGATGGTCATTGATGATGGGGAGACATTCACAGAGGTTCTAGTGGGGATTGAGGATCAATAAGAGCAGGTCCTACGTGGATGGTCGATTTCTCTGGTGCCCGCTCGCTAAATCATGGGAACCTCTAGGAGAGCACATGGGAGTGAGAGGGTCAAATGTGTACTTAGTACCCCCATTTGTTCCCATAGTGTGTTTTCTAGCTTACGTGGATGTAAATCCCTGAGGTGGTGAGAATGTAAAGATCTATTAATTTCATGGAATTTTTTTTCTTAAATTCATGAGAATTTTACAAGTCAGCAGTTTTTGACGGTGCTTGATTTCGAGGCCTAGTGTGCCTGTAATCTTTTTCTGATGTTTTGTTCGGGTACATTCAGTAAAAATACATGCGGGATTTTATTTCTTATTAACCGATACTATGAATTTAAATCCTAGGGCACCGTTGAACTCGCAGCGCTGGAATTCTCTTTTGTAGACATTTACTGTAGTTGCATTTTATCAAGGTTGGAAGTTACTTTTTTTAAATTCTAAATAAATTAAATTAAAATAAAGTGTGACATAATTATATTTGATTGGTGGTTAAAAACACCAAGTGGTGGAAAAAGGTAGGTCCCACCACACCCTAACATCCATTGGTAGGATATAAATAAGTGGGGCCCCTTATAGATTAAACCCCCTTTAACTCCCATAGAACTCTCATTTAATTGAGTTGAGTCTCTTAAACATCCAACACATCAAATTTAATGTTGAAACTCTCCCCCTCACTTGTATGAATTTTGAATCCATTCATCCACATTTAATCAAATGTGTTGTCACAATTAATGAAGGATAACTCTTGAGTTTTTGTTCCAAAAAAATAATGTAGAATTATCTATACTATTTTGGCATAGCTTTTTGGAGAACTATTGGATGAACACCATTATATTCCAACAATGAACTCCACTCATCTCCGAAAAAAATGAGCATAAAGTTCTTCCTTCTTCACCCCGAGAATGTAAGGGAAGAACCACTTCCCACAAAGTACACCGAGGGCATCAACTCAACTCGTCTTCACCAAGCTCTGCCTCCTCCGATGTTGATGGAACGACGTCTATTTTAAATGAAGTTCATCTTCCGTGACTCAAAAAAATTCAATGAAAAAATACGAGGGTTGGGGATTTGATTATTTTAATGTATGAATTTTACCCTCGTTCTTCGATGTTTAATTTGGTTCGACGGTGGCCAATTTTTATCACCTAATGTGGAGGATGTGGTCTGAACAAACACGGCTCAACGCCCCTCCATTATTTCTTGTTTGATGACAATGGAGTCAGAGCCAAAAGGGTGAGGTGTCGTCGCACTGTGTCTGTGGAGAACATATGTGGACTAAAGAGGAACCACGGCCAGGAGGGCAGCGACGGATGATGAAGCATGGCGTCGTCGCGCCGCGTAGTAGAGTTGAAGGCCTCGGCTAGGTCGGGCCATGGAAGTGGGGGAGTGGCACCATCGCGCTGTGTGGAGGGCAGCAGGACCGTCGCGTTGTCGCGTCATGATGGAGGTCCGGAGTCGGCCGGGCAGGCCAGCCACCGTTGGGCCGGACCAGGGGGACGAACCGGGTCCCACGGCTTTTGAATCGGCACAGTGCGCCAGTTCTGTTTGACAAACCGGGGGGGGGCCTCTATTGCATGGCCGGTCGGGCGGCCCATAGTTAGGCCGCCCTTTGGTCTGGCCGCCTTTAGTCGGGCCACCCATAGCCAGGCTGCCCTATGTCGGGCCGCCCCTTGGCAGGGTCACCCTTCGGTCGTGCTACCTCGGGCCTCACCGCCTGTCGTGCCGGGATGTATTTTCTTGCCGGGCAGTCTACTCGGCTCATTTCACTTCCTCAGATCAGGTTGGACCCACGGTTCGAGTCATACCCCGGTTCAGTCTTGTTCGTAACGGGTCTGTCCGACTGGGTCGGACGGGACTCGGACCTTCTTTGGCCGTTTACACCTTTTATCTTGCATAATGGGTTACGAGTGTCTGATGGATGTACCGACTATAGTAATTGAATAATTGGAGCAAGATTATACTTATGTAATTCCTCGCTTGATGTTTATTCTCTGTTGGTGTACGATCGGGATGGTTTGAACCTAAAAATCAACCATTCCCTTGGACCAGTAATACCAATAACTCACAGATCGGGCGTCCTACTGACACACCATCTGTCGCGTTGGGTTCTTTATGAGGAGACGGATCTATGAGATACATAAACTCATCACTCCGTGATAGTAGATGTATCGAATATTGGCTTGAGGTGTGGACCCTAGCAGAATTGAGCATGATGTGTGCGAGAACCCTAGGGATGGCTAGGACGATTCTATACCAGGATCCTTCGTGGGTTCGACAGTGATTACTTATGTACAGTAATCCTTCATGGGTTCGAATGCGATGAATACTATACCGGGATCCTATGTGGTTTCGACAGTGATGACTACTATACCAGAATCCTATGTGGGTTAGACAGTTCTAGCTTATGTTCCTGTATCCTATGTGGGTCTGACAGAATAGTTGGTCATGTATCCTGTGTGGGTCCAACAACATAGTGGGTCTGGTATCCTATGTTGGTCCGATAGCTTAGATTAATCAGTTATTATATCGAATCATCTCTATCTCTCTATGAATGATGTATACCTAGGTGAGTTGAGTCTTGTCATTAAACCATTATGATCGTGGTGATTGACTTTACTTCCTTTGTGGAATGGTTTGTGCTTGTGCTCGAGAGTTGGAGCCAGACTATGACTGATAACATAGGTATATGTATGATCATATACCTAAGTAGGGTTAGTTGGTACTTCGTGAATGTATCTTTATACAATGGTTTATCCTTTTGGATTATGGGAGACCATCTAAGGTCTCGGGTATCCTACTGAGTATTGTTATACTCACCCCTACATGGGATTCTTCCGCACATTGTCGTGCTCTGTGCAGACGACGGTCTGCAGTGATCGAGGCTGAGGGTGACAGAAAGGAGGCTGCTCAGAGTTGGACTAGATGGGACGTACCTTAGAGATGAGTTATCAAGTACTATACCTACCCTTTAGGTAGGATTCCCTAGTGGAGGATACAAGATTTGTTTTCCCTTTTTACTTGTACCTGTACTTGTTGATCGGTTGGGTTTGTATACTGTCCCACATACTTTCAACACACTTTTCTTTTCTATTTTAGTACTTGTTTCCTCTGCTTCTTGTGTTTAGACTATGTGTGTTATGGGTTTAAAGGAAATTCCTTCCCCTTTTTATCAGGGATTCACCATTGGTGCTAGTTGCCAGCCTCTGGCCTTTGGAAGGCGGGCATGGGGTAGTCACGACACATGACCTAAGGATGGGTCATGACATGTTAAGTAAAAAATCATAATTATTTAATTATTAGAGTATATATATACTCAAAAATTAGGATGATATCCTTGAAATACTTTTTCATCACTCATTTAATTAGATATCCTATGATTCTCATCTGAAACATTGACAATAAAATGACTACAGAATAACCATAACTTCCAAAAAATTGTGTTTTTGTATTATAGTACTGATATGTTGTTATATAAGAGTTTTTTCCTATATAAACATCTATTATAAATATGAACATTCCCTATAATATCTTCCTGCTAAATTCTCGAGAACATTCATGTTCATAAAACCCATTTCATGGAATCACAATTAAAAATATATTTCATCATTAATGAATAACACATTTTTGTGGTGTATATGGTGGAAACAAATATGATTAATTCCTTTAATTTCATGTTAATCAATAAAAATTACATCTATGTATACAACACCAATATCAATCAAATTATTTATTAGATAATATACACATTCATTTTCAGCACTTCCCCAAAAATCCCTATTCATTTTCAGATCCTTCAACTTATAATAAAAACAAAATATATATAATATAATTGAGATAAGAAACAAAAGATGTGATGTAAATTCTTCATTTTTGATTTATTTCTAACTGGTCAACATTTTTCACAGTGAATCCACTATATGTGGTGAGTTGAAAGAATCTAATTTTTTTAATATAATTTAATTTTAATGGTCCCATTTTGGAATATTGATCAATTTAAATCAATTCATATTTTTATTTTAGGAACATAATTAAGACATTTTATCATTTTTATCATTATAATATTCTATGAAACATATTTCCCAAAATCATATACCATCACTAATAATTATCCATTTTGATCATATATTATAATCTATATGAATCACTAACATTAAAAAAGTTTTCCTAGGACCAGTAACCAATAATAATATTAATATAATCATTAATCACATTAAAAATGAATCCCTCTCTTTAAAAACATCATTACCTTCATCACACTATTGTAAAACAAAAAAAAATTAGTTTTGTACCCATAAATAGACATGAAACTTTTTAATTTTTATTTTTTTTCACCCATTGTAGAAGATCCAATACATTTAATTTTTAGATACTCAAAAAATATAAAAAAACTATCCCTTCATTATAAACATTCACAATCTTCTTAAACATTAAATATCCATCCATGTGTTAACAATATATACTATCCAATATCATTGGTTAGTATAATTTTTTTAATTTTAGAGTATATTTGAAATATATCGAATTTTGGATAACATTTATTCAATTCTCAATCATTTTTTAGAAAAATATATAAACATTATTGATATATAAAAATTAAAATACATCGTTCTAAATATTTATAGGATGATAAAATATTTCAAAAATAGATTCCAAGGGAGAGAATATATTTTGTTATGTTTTTTAGTGGCTTGAATCCACATAAAACATTACCTATATTATCATCTAGAATCATTTCAATGATGATTATTGAACAAAACCAACATAATTACATTCCATATAATATATATTACTAAAATATCAATATAAAGTATATTTTTCATTGTAACTAGATTGATATAATGATTTGTGTACATTATTTACATCATTTTTCTAACCATCCCTCTTCTTACTTTGTTAGGTAAAAATAATTCTATTACCACCTCACATCATTTTTACCCACTTCTAATCTTTGTCATCCTTTTCAAGGTCTCTATAAAATGGAATGTTCTTTCACCAATTAAATAATTATAAATTTCTATATTTTTAACTCTTCTAACATTAGAGTCATGAATTGTATTAATTAGTTTTTTTAGTTAATCATATTAATCATTATTTTTAATCTTTTTGATTAAATTTTATTAATCCTTGTATGTTTAACACTTCATATAAATATATCCATATTCAATGACATTGACTTGGATTTTAATAGTTCCCTATTGAACTTTATCATGTTTTTTTGAATAACATGATGTTATTTCTCCCTACCATTTTTTTTCTTCAAGCATGATGTCGATGTTCATATAGTAATATTATAATTTAAATATATCATCATAATACCATAGAAACATACATTCTTCTCCAAGAAAAAAGTATTTACTATTTTCTAAAACAATTTTGTTCTTCAAAATCATGTTTTCTATTTCATCTCAAAATAAGTTTTCAAAAAATTATTTTAACTCCTTATTAATGATAAACTTCAACAGTGTGTCTCTATATTTAGGGTCACACCATACATAATTGGTGATGTTTTCAGAATTAACATTTTTAGCAATTGATTTTACAATATCATCATAATTTTTGTTATCTTCTTCTACTCTAACATTATCTTCCTCATAGGATGATAAAATGTGTCTTTTTTTAAATTAGAGAACATAGTATGCTTACCCATTATATGTTACCTAGATTTGTAATTAATAAATTTTATATATTTTCTCATATATCCATAAACCTTATTTCTATATAAATTGTTCTTTTGTTATGGATAATCTCTAATTAAATTTCCATTAGTTTATTTACCAGATAACTAAAGATATATCATTCATGTGCCTCTTCTATCCCTATCATAAACTTAAAAAAATTCATTAAATATTTTATTAACCTCACTATCAGTGTCAGAGTCACTATATTATTCTTATAGATTATTCCTAGTAACTTATTAAATAAAATCATTTAAATGTTTTTCACTATTAGATGTTTATTTCAAGATCATAATTTATTCTATATAAATTTTTATATGAAAATATTGTTTTATAGTTCTTCAAAAGATATAGTTATAAAATATCCTTCTACCAATGATGATAATGTATTAAATAAAATTATCTATATGAATTATAGGATTGTTTTTAATAAAAATTTTTTTCGATATTCTGATAAAAAGATTTTACGGCTCTTATAATATAATTATATCTCACAAAAGAGTAACAAAAATATTCATCTCCACCCATTTCATGATCTTTCTACATCAATATATAAATCTATAAAATCAGATTCAATACATTCATATTTCAGTCAACGATGATGTTTATATTTTTCTACCCAAGACCTTCATAAATGTATTTTAATTTATTCAAGAATATATATATATATTTTCTGTCTCCCATAATTCTCTACAATCTTTTATCAGTAGATGTTTCGATAACACTATCTATAGGAGAAGAGAAATAATTTGTAGCATCTATAGTAACATAATAGAAAATGGATTTATGATAAGGAAAATTTTTATCTTACTGTATATGATATTTCATTACATAAAAAACCCGGATTCATTTTTTTATTATCATTTATATTAATGATAATGAAAACCCATAATTTTAAAAAACATTACCATTATATAAATAATGGAATCATTCCCTTTTATAAAACTTTTAAATATAAATATTTCTAGGATCACTAAAAGTGGGATGAGATGATTCATTGAAAATTAAAATAAACTTTTTCTTATGTAAGAAATTACCATTGGATCTTATTAGATATATTCACTCTTCTTGAAAGAAATTAAACCTAAAAAACCATAAAAACTCATATATTTTCATGGTTCATTAAAAAATAATAGTATATAGTCCATGGGGGATATAATATAATCCAATACCAAAAAATATATTTTTAGTGGGTATAGAATGGATGAAATATCATTTTACATGTATAATACAATAATCAATTGAAATTTTTGGATATCCACATGTAGATTAATGATATAATAATATATTTTAACTAAGGTTTGAACCTTCACTAAAAAGATTCTGTATGTTGTCACTATTTATATTTTTCATTCTCCACACATACCCTTATTTCAAGAATATGATTGATTTATTCATAATAAATTAATATTGTCTTTATCCTAAAATTATTTATTTAACCATCATTCTGAATATATCTCTACTTGATTCACATGGAATAGTCAAACATGGTTTGGCACGGTGTTCATATGATAAAATATATCTTATTGACCAACTCTATTTAGTTGAACACCTCTTTTTACTATTTTATATTTCCTTTTTAACCAAATATCATGATTTCGTATACAAACCATCCATTCGATAAACATTGATTGTATTGAAATTCATTAGATAAGTCCACATAAATTTATTTTTATAAATCACTATGTAAAATTGAATAACCTTTCCCAAATATAAATAATAATCCCTACACACACAATACTTCTTCTTGTCCATGTATAGGTTTCATTCATTATTGAATTAAGGATGAGGAATATATCTCAAATTCAAATATCTAGCTACGTTTTTTCCCGAATAATTATCTTAACTTTATTGATCAAAATAAAACCATTCAAAAAATAGAGAATTTTATTATTTTAAAACATCAACATTCTTCATCACACATCTTTATTATTCAATGATTTTCACATATAATTCATATAGGTAATTTATAATATTAAATTACCATTATTTAATCATCACACATATTATCTTATGAATATTTAATAAAATGATTCAATCCTTCTTTCTGTTACATGTCTACATAATTATTCTAACCAATAAACCTATAGTCAAGGGGCACATAAATATTATACATAAACCTCTATGATTTTTTTTACAGAAACCACATCCAATAAATGAATATAGTTAGAAACTTGCATCCGTTATTTTCGCATTAAACCACAAACAGTTCAAACTCATACAGTAAAGTATGTCTAATAACAGAATTTCTTTCTTCTATCTATAGACATAGTGACATCTCCTTTTGGACATCTTCCACTGTGATCTTTTTTACAAAATATAATTTTTTACTTAATAAAAAATTATTCATATGAGGACATTTACAATTTTATATCCACATTAATCAATTAAATGATGTTTATTTTTCCAACTCTATGATCTTTTCCATAACAATATATTTAAATAGTTTATAATTTAATTAAAACAGATAAATTATGATATGTTAATACATTAATTTTAATGTGGTGTTCTCTATTATATGATACTATATAGAGGATTATATTACTCACTTTTTCATATATATATAGATCAATGTAATTTCTAAATAAAAAACTAATGAAAATTTTGACCAAGGATTCATATTATAAAAATCAGTTCAATATATTTTGTATAAAATAGTATAAAAATCATTTTATAATTTGAAAAAATTCCAAAAAATTATGACTTGTAAAATCCTTACATAATTATATTATAAACCTAATAAACATGATTTTTTATTATCCCACATTCAAATCAAGATAGAATAATTAAATATCACTACTCGAACTGTTAGTAAAAATAATAATAATAAATAATTTCATTATTTTTAACACCAATTTTTTTTCTAATTCACTCAAGAGTTAACCAAGATAATAATCCATCACAAAAACATTGACTGATCACATTAGATCAGTAGTGTCTATCTGCTAAACTCAAGCATGTGGGCTCCATCTAATACCATGAAGAAAAAATATCCAATCACCTAGGATGTAATGTGAAAAAATATATGATGCAATTTGATAGAAAATATAATACGTGACTTTTTTATCTCTCTTACATTAAAATTATTCTTAATAAAATGATAAACCTTTTCGTTCCTTTAATAACTCATCTTAAATTTGTCTTTCTATTGAAACCCCTAAAATTATCATTCATTTCAACCTATATCACACTTAATATAGTATAGTTTATATAGTGTGGATTTTTCAATAGTTATATCATATTTTATATGAATAATAAATCTTTCATAGTTCTTAATAAACTGAACATGATTTCCAAATGGTTATAATTAGAAAGTGACACATCATGTGTGACGTTTGGAATCATTATTGTGTATTAAAATATGTTTTATTTAATAAAAAACATAAGATTTTTTAGTTAATAACCTTAAATACATCTAGGATAAATCTTATATCCACATTTAGTTTCATAAATAGGTTGATATTATCAAGAATGACTTCTAATCTCTATAAAAGGAAAATATTATGATGATATCCTATACATTAAAATTTTTCTATTGTTTTCTATAATGATTACTCAATCTATTATCCAAAATCCACTAAACATATCTATAATGGAAAATATATGGACCTAATCCATAATAATATAATATTACATTATTTTACACATAAGTTACCCAATCAAAAAAAACCATATAACTTGATGTCCATTTACATATAGAATTAGTAATGTAACGACCTTTAAAAAAATTTATCTATTTTTTTCGTATCATAAATTCATTTAAAAGACTATAATATGAACATGTTTAAACATCTTACTTTATTATTATCAACATAATATTTTATATACATGGTAAAAATCTTTCATAACACATCCATTACATCCCTTCATTACATGAGGCAATAATATCATATAATGTTTTGATCAAAAATTGATTAATAAGTGAAAGAATGAAAAATAATGATGAAATATTATAAATAATATTACTATGAAAATATTTTTATGATCATATAAATAAGGAAAATCCAAAAATATATATAATTATTTCAAAGTAAAAAAATAATATTATATGAAATAATGAATTGAATTAATTTTTACCACAATTTTTATGAAATATAGCATTTAAAAATGGTCCACTCCGTACTCCCATAAAAAAAATCTCTTGATATATAAATACATTCGAAATTGATTAGAGGGATCTATAATTTTTCACCATCCCATTATTAAATAATGGAATGTGACCCTTATTAGATTATATTCACTCCAAAATAATGTAACATATGATTAGATAAAAATAAATATAAAACTAATTGCTTTGATATATAACTATTTTCATACTTATCAGGTCATACAATTTCCATGAACAATATTTCCATAAAAAATACAAATAAAATCTCATTGATGATTCATTAATGCACAATGACATGTATTTTATTATTATTACATCAAAAAATGATCATAAATAATTATAAAAAATATGGTGTATTTCCAAACAATATCAAATCTCTCATTTAAAATAGATAAATCAAATGATGTTCACATTGATGGAAAAACAACATTAAGGAAATAATTCTTTGATGGGTACCACAAAAGAAGGTATCAAGATTTGGATTGTTTCACATCATGAATTCAATCCCTATAATTATAAATATAAATGTTTGTTAATAAATGAATCCCAATATGGTATATCATTATAAAAATTTAAATTTAAATTTAAATTAAATTCCAGAAGATATTCAAAAATTATTTGTAACATTTTCATACAGAGAAAATGTATAGGTCACTTTATAATTTTATTTTGAAAATTGTGAATGTTATAACATTTAAAAAATTTATTTTCAAAAGAATATTATATAATATATTGTGAAATATAAAATTTAATTTATTGTAAATATGGTTAGGAAGATAAAACCATTCATCATGGAATTAAAAACCTTATAATATATTTAAAAATATACTTTTTAAAAATTAATATCATAAATGGATGAAATAAAAAATAATTTTGAAATGAAATAATAGAAAGTAATATTTTTATAACCATTAACACTAATTAAAACTTTAAAATTCTATAGGAACAATTTATTTGTAGGAGGACTAAAAGGACATGGGTGATAAACAATCATTTATCAAAATAAAGTGTGTTTATAATACTGATGTATTATTAAGAAGGAAGTGTACTCATAAATTGTAAAATTATAAAATTATAAAAGAAGACCCTTTTATTAGATATTTTATGCATCATGAATCACAATGATAAACTAACAAATAAAATATATTTCCTTATATTTAATCACTTTTATTTCTTATGAAACACCCAAAACTAATTGTAGATAAACCATAGTCTAATATACCATTATATGCCTGCCATTAAATTGTAGAGTATAAATAATACTAACTAAAATTTTAAAATCACATGGTTTAGTTTTTTTTAATGTAAATTCATTGGTAATCTATTTATTTTAATGAAATATAACATCTTATCAATTAAAAATCGTTATTTTATAGGATAAATGATTTTTTAAAACATTGATTAGTCGAGAATGACACATATAATATAAAATTAATTATTAAATTTTATAAAATATATTAGATGATAATAAATTTATTTCTGAATTATAATATCATAATTATCTTATTTTGAATGTTTTCTATTTCTGAAAATAGTTTTTTTGTTAAATAATGAAAAAAAATTCATTTTAATTAAAAAATGTAATTTCATTTAAATTAATTAGAAACAAAAATTATATTATAATTTTTTTGTAATGAGAAATTATTTATGTTGCATAAATATTTTTACAATTTTTGTCATTTTATTCCTTTTTATATTTATTTTTGATATCAAAGCATTATATTCTTTTAAACATTTTCATCCAATACCCCTCTTTCTTGTCACGTTTGTGGGATTAAATTAAAATTAAAATTTTCAACATCTATAAATTGATATAATAAAAATTTATTCTAAATATTAAATCATTTTTATTAATATAATTTAATAAGGATAATTTAATTTTTGGCTATAGTGAATAGTAAATCATAAAAAATTATTTATTATGGTGAAGGGAAAAAATTATTTACTCGATGGTTTAGTATAAAGATAATGATTAAAATGAAGAAAATACAATTATAAAATATATTTATTATAATTATTTATAAATTATAATTTTAATGTATCTATAATAAACCGTGTTTGACTCTTTTAAATATGAAAAACATTGGTACACATTTTTATTTCCAAAAATTACTAGTGTACCACTAACCTCACCTATAAAGGGATAACACATATATAATATTTATTCCACCTTCACAATAATTTTCAGTCAATATGTAAAAAAATATTTTTAAAACCTCCATTCCTTCTCTAAATAATACTTTTTTTCATATATATATACTAGTAATACATTTAGTACAATCCAAAAGTGGTTGTCTGAGAAGAGGTAAAATTCATAACTATGTCTTTTTGTTTTATTTCATCATCCACCACCAAAAAATATAATTAAACAATTATTATATAAGATCCTCAATATATTTTATATAATTATATTTTTCATTTTTTTGTCATTTTATTCAAGAAACCCCATATCCATCAAATGAGATACAAAGTGATTATTCTTGAGTATTGCATACAACTACTTTGAAAAACAATGTCATGAATTTTTTCATGAATGCCTATATTGGATTGATATGATAATGAATATAAAGTAAATTGTATAAATTTATATTATATTTATTCATATGGTTTCAATATATTATATATAACTTTTTACATTTTATTTTTTTGGCGATATGATAACCTCACTCATCTATATGATTTACTACATTCTCACGATGTGATGTGATTAATCTTTCAACAATGGTTTACATTGAATGTTATAATGATAAATAAAATAATTATATGATCTATGAAATAAAATTTTTATATAAATCATAGATTATTGATTCTGAAAATATAATATATCATTTTATTTTATACATTTTCACTCACTATAAGATTACAATGTCGTTCGTGTATGTGTGGAAAATCTCCTTTACAAAGTGTTGTGAATATATTTTTATCACCTAACCACATGGATGACATAAATAAGTATATTTAAGGAATTATTAGGGTATATGTTAAATTCAAATAATTTTGGAGAGATAAAATATTACATAAATTATTTTTATAATGATCATTAAAAAATAAAATCATTACCTGTGCATACGTACAACCTACCATCTCCCTGATTGAAAGGTAGTTCAATTTTCATAACCATATTTCCTGATAGGATTTAAATGTTTAATATATATATATATAGTATTATAATTTTATTATTATTGTTATTTATATTTTAAAAAAAAATTCTCTTCAACCATAGTCAAAATAATAATGAAAATATTTATGCATAATCCAAATGTCTTCAAAACATCCAATATAAACATATTTATTTGAGTAATCATATAAATAATGATAAATAAATAAAATAAAATTAATAAAAACATTAAAAGTTATATTTAATAATTAAATATTTAAGATGAATCTTTGATTTAGGATGATAAACACCTTATGAGATGAGTTATACTCAATGTAAGGGTTTATTGTCTCACTTTTTTGCCATACATACCCCTTATTCCCCAATTATTTATCTTGTGTGGTGTAAATACCTTTCTTTTTGTATGTTATACAATTAATTAATTTTTTTAGGGTATTTAAATTTTCATCTAATGATATCTCCTTTATGGGTTTATTGTCTGAAATGTTACAAAAGGATAAACTGATTATTTAGAAACATTATATATATATATATATATATATGATTTTTTCAATTTAATCACCCCATTTAAGAATTATTATATATTTATCACATAAAAATAGTTTATTTTTATATCCTACTTTTAATAAATAAATATAACATTAAATAGTACAATTTTTCCCTCTTTGGATCATAAAATGATTAATAGAATATTTTTTAAAAAATCAAACATTATTTGACTCTTCAGATGAAAATCCATGACCTTCAAAAAAAGAAGATTTAAAAATATTAAAACACTGCTAAAAAAATCATATAATTTATTAAGGTAAATTTTCAAAATATTTTACTTTATAAAAAATGATTTTAAAGGAATATTTTTTAACAATTTCAAACATGTCACTTTTTAAAGCATATTACATTTCAAATACAATGTTATTTTTTATGTATATATTTTTGGTGGATTTAACCATAATCCTGAATATAATTCCCTTAAAAAATATTTTTATTATTTACATGGTTATTTTTTATGAAATGATTTTCACTTATATTATGTAAATTATTTATTTTTAAATGTGATTTTCAATAAAATGGATTCTGAAGATATTTAACTTTTTTGTTGTTTTAAAATAAAAAGAGAGATTTTAAATGAAATGATATTCTCCTCGAGAAATTTTTGTGGTGATCTCAAATAATAGTATTCATAAAATAATAAAATAAGTTATGTTAACTTATATTTAATGGGGATATACTCAAATTACAACTTCCTTATTATATCTTGATAACCTATGATATTTTTTACAAGGGATATAATTTTTAGATACCATACATTTGACATATAATGGCTTATAATTATGTTTATTGATTGGGGAAATTATTTACAATTTTTATAAAACGTTAAATATTAATATTTATTTTTATTATGTTTTACTCATTTCTGATGAGGTAGGAATTTGTGTTAGTAAATGAAAGAAGGGGTCTGCTCTAGCCCCTTGATGCATTAGTAAGACTCGTGAGATGAACTATATCGTAATTTTGACCATTCCATACCCATTTAAATAATTGTCTTTAAAATATTCCTCCATGTCGTTAGATTTATTTTTAAAGGGACTATATGGATTTTTTTATCTGTAAAACATTATACATGACGTTATTTTCTGTTATTTTATTAATAATGAATGTGATTTTTAAATTATTGAAAATATCAATGATAATTATTCATGATCCTTTTATTATCTATCTTTAAATATATGATCATCATTTATTCAATCCATATAACAAACAAATAGTTTTTTAATGTCATTTATTTTAGTTAATTACTATTATTTATTTATTATTCATTATTTATTCATAATTTCCATTTTCTGATTACTCTTACTAAGCATTTAATCTCAAACTTTTATTTTGTTTTCTTTTCATCAAGAGATGATGATGTATTTATATATAGATGTTTATGGATACCTGATTCAAAAATAATTCCTTATAAATGAAAATTATTTTTCAATTATGTTTTATAGTAAATAGTTTAAATTTCAACTATATATCTTATTTTAAAATATTACTAAACTATTCATTCCATTATGTTGTTATTCCTTGTATTTTATAGAAATTTATTAAATTGGAAAACTTTTTTAGGGTAATGGGGTTGGGGATGAAATAGTTGGTTTCATAGGTTGTTTTGTAGAAACCATGGTATGTAATTTTTTTTAAAAAAAAGATTATGGGTTATAACCATATGCATGAATTTGAGGAAATTTATAGTTTTACATCATCAAAATTTGGTAAAGATGATATTATATGGTTATTCCATGAATTTACTCCCTTTTCTGGGGACTATGAGTTGAAAGGTTTATATCATAGATGTGCATTTGGGTAATAACTACATAAAGGGAACATTAGTCTTGAACCAATCATTGCCTAGTAAATAAAAATGGGCATTAATTTTAACCAAGTTTTACAATATTGGTATATATGCGATGCATAGTTAATATTTTCTATAAAATCCATTATGAATGATTAAAAAATAATTTATCTCCTAAAAAACAATGTATTTTATTTGGATATCATCTATGCCTAAATTATTCAATTTTTGTTAATTTTTTTATTGGTTTTGTAATTATATGTTTTTTTTAATAATGATATGATATATCATTGTGTATTGATCGTTTTTAAATGTAACAATGTATATGTAACAGGAAATACATAGAATACATGTAATATAAATAGTTAGAATGATCATTTCTTATATGGGATTATGAAAATAATTCCAAGAGAACAAGTCTCTCTTAAATTATAATTATATGAAGAAATAGTACAATATAATAACAAGATAAAGACGTAATTATCTATGACTGATGGATTAAATTATTTAAAATCTAAAAAGTGTATTGGATAGAAAAAAATGGATAAAGTTATGAAAGGAAGGTGTGATCTTCCTAAATGTTATAATTTCATATAAAATCCGTAAATAAATTCATAAAAGAAATGAAATTTACCAATACTTTTCTAGATAAAGGACACCTTATTCTTGTTTTAAATGGGATTAAAAAGGTTTCAATTGATCAGCTATTTAACTATAAAGAGATGAGGAACTATTAAGACAAATTACCCAAGCATCAAAATAATATGACACAAAAGTAGATAATAGACCTAAGTCAAGGTTATTACATTTCAACCAACGAAATTGAATGATTAAAGATATTTTCTTTTGACTCATTAATTATGTAATTTTATTATTTTACCAACGATTTATGAGTGAAAATATTTTTTAAATTAATTAAGGATAGTACATCAATAATTTTTCATTATTAAATTAAAAGAGTTTGGTGAATAGTACAGATGACCATGAAACATGATTCTATTGAACGATAAACTTATTGAAAAAAAAAGATAAAATAAATTATACACATTAAAATTTTCATGATGTTGAGATAATGATTTTCGGTTAAAAATACTATGGAATGTTTATTTTATAGTACATAATACCTTGGAACTAATAAATGACTTGTTTAAATAATTTTTTAAGGTAATTATGATTATTATTATAATTAAATTGAATAATTGATAAAGGTTTCCCTGTGGTTTGTATATAAATATTATGTTCTACATCATGTTGTTTTTGGATAAATGATAAGTTCACATTATATATTTATTGAACATATTTCTAATGTTTTGAGTATAAATATTTTTTTAAGGGTCATAAGGTAACTATATACGAAATGAATTTAATTGAACATTGGGAGAGGATTTGAAAATTAATTTATTACATCACAATATGATGATTTATTTATATTCTATAACTAGTAAAAACTCTTTATTTAAAATTATAACTAGAGATCAATGGGAAGTCATTTCATTATGTTATTTATATTATTATACATTAAAAGTAATTTTTAGTTTTTTTATCTAAAATAACTATATTTTATATCCATTTGTTATAATGATAAATGAAGTGGAAAATTATCGATGCATGAACAAAATATTAAATTATTTCTGATGAGTTAGAGATATATATTATAAGTGTATTCTCAAAATTGTTTAGTCTAACTAGTAAAATTATTCATAAACTATAATAAAATGGTATTGAAATAAAATTATATAAAAATGCCTTAATTTATGTTATGCCAATTGTCTTTTAATTCCATAAATATTTATTTTGATGAGGTCATTAACTGTCAATCGTTAACTTACATTATTAGGATCAGTGACCTCCATGACTCTCTATAATTATTTACACATTTCTACTATTTCCATATAATTAGTTAACATGAATTTTATGATATATAAAAACATAATTTTGGTATGTTCATATGTCTTTTTTAATTCCCTTTATTCAAATCAATATGATTTTTTGTTAACCATTCTCACTATGTGGGATTTTTGGAAAGGTATTTTCAAATAAAAACACATTAATTTTCAAAAAAGAAGATTAAATTATGAGGTTGAAAGTTATGTAATGTCTGGAGAATGTAACAACCCAAAACAATAAAAGGAAATAATTTTATTTGATAATGTAAATGACATGAAACAATAAGCCTCAACAACCCATGATATATATTTCTTAAAACTTAATCTATTAAATAGAATATAAAACAGGATACTTAGAGTCAAAATTAACTATAATATAGTATAACATTATAACATAAATGTAAACGTTTTCGGTATGAATAGTAAAAAATAAATTATGAAATGTATAAAGATTATAAATATGAAAACCAATTCATTTTTTATCTATTGATTTTAAATAAAATAAGAATCATTTAATATAAAAAATTATTTTCCGAAAAGCTATACTTTTTATTAAGGGTTGTTTAGTAATGATTAGAAGAAAAAATTTAAAAATAATTGAAATAAAAATGATAATATTTATTTGATAAAATAACTTTCATTTAGTTAATTTTATAATCAAATTTAATATTTGGGTAATTTTTGTTATTTTTCTGAAATATGTCATTGTTTAATGAATAGTGAAAGATATAAAATTTAAACTGGAAACTCCATTTTCATAAAAATTACAAAAAAATTTGTATGTATTATAAATTATTATTAATTTAAAATAGGTTTTCTTTTACACAAATTCACGTCATTTGAATAATTTTCATATTGAAATACATTATAAAAACATTTTAATCATTTGACCATTTTCGCTTTGAATACATTCTTTATTATTGCATATATGGGATTAGTTTTTAATTAAATTGTTATAGTTCTATAAATTTTATTTGGGAAAATATATTCCATATTTGGAGGAAACCTAATGTATATTATATAATATGATATTTTTTTACCATTGTCAATTTTAAGAAGAAGTCACAATCTTATTATGTAGTTTATGTAAAAAAAAATATCTATGGGTACACAAAAATGATGAGGGATACAAATGATCTAAAAACATGTATAAAATAATTTTTATGGCCTTATTTATTTCTTATAATGGATCATTTTCGTGAATAATATACTTTGGACCCTTTTTAAAAATGAAAATATTCAGAGCAACATTTTCATTTGAAAAATTCCTTGTCTGCTACTCACCTCACTTATAAAAGGCCATCCACTATCCTCTCTTCATATCACCATAAAACCATTTTGGAATACCTAATACATTTCCAAATCACCTAAAAAATTCCATCCCATCATCCTAGAAACTATATTTGGTAATAAATACACTCTATTAATATATTAGGTTCAATATATAAGAGGTGTCTGAGAAGAGGAAAACTTCATAGATATGCATTTTTCATTATTTCTTCTTATAACGCCATAAATTCCAATTAAATAAATATTATATTTCAAACTAATAATATTAAAAAAAATATATTTTTTAGAAATTTTAATCATTTAAAACCATCATCACATACATAAAATGGTTTACAAAATCACCATTAGTGTGTATAGTGGACTACTACCTTACAAACCATTGTTATTAATTTTCCAATTACCACTACTCACAGTTGGGTTTTGTGATGGTAATAAGTTATGTTTGTGATATTTATATCATAATTATAAAATAGAGTTATTATATCATGTAAATATTTATTACATTCCTTTCCTTATGGGTTACCATAAAATCATTAATGTTCATGGCTGACTACCACATTGTTAATTGATGTGATTCTTCTTTCAAAAATTCATTAAGTTGTAGGTGATTAAGATAAAAATAATGCTTATAAGTGAAATATATGACATTATTATGATATTAATTACATATATATGATTCTGAAAAGATAATATATCATTTTCATTATTTCATTTTCAGTCACGTAATAATGATAACATCATTCATATATGTGGTGACTACCACCATCATGAAGAAATGCGATTCTATTTTCCATCAGCAGACTTCATGGATGATATAAATAAGTATATTAATTAATATTTAATGATATATATTAATTTATTATAAATCTGTTAAAATAAAATAATACACATCATTTTTAAATAATTATCATTGAAAAATAGTAACATTACTCGTGCGTTAGTACATCCTATCTTCTCAACAATGGTATCATGGTTCATTTTTCTTAACAATAACTCAACATTAGTTTTAAAATTATAACTTATTTATAAATATGATATTTATGAAATGATTATTATTTTGGGTGGTGTGTTTATGACCTTTTTTGAAATTATGATTTAATTAATATGAATAAAATTAAATGTTTTATTTAATATTATTTTATTCACTGGTCTTGTGATTGAAATCTTACTAACGGGGTAATGGATTAATTTAAAATGTCATCATTATAATGTATTTTTTTCGAATCCCTTTAGTGAATTATTTTATATTTCTAGGTTAAAATCAAAATATTTTATTATAATATGACCATGTTGAATTTTTTCATTTAATAGAATCATTTTTCATCTTATTGTTACATAAAATTTGAAAAACATGTTCTGAAAAATGTATATAATTATTTATATATTTTTTCAAAAACAATTTTTTTAAAAAATTGATTTATAATACAGTATTTTTTTTTTAGCATTTTCCATATAATTTATTATAAAATTTGTACCCAATATTTTCATCTTAAAAAATTGTTTTAAGGGATTCACCTTGATAATTTTTTAAGAAATTAAATTTGATATCATTATTATAGAGAAAATTGAATGTTATTTCTATTATATATTACATGTATTGAATTACATGATAACATGTATGTTATTTCATTGAATCTTCTATGAAATTATGACAATGTTGTTTTAAAAGAAATTTTTCCCTAATATTGTATTATTTAATGTTTTTTAAATGTTATATTCAATTAAATGTAATTTATAAATATTTTATGAATTTTATTTTTATAAAATGAAAAAGAACACTCTCAAAGAAACGTTATTTTTATAATGAAATTTTCTTAGTGATATAAAAAAATATTTGTAATCGTTAAATAAATAGTTTGATATTTCATATAATTTAATGGGATTTAATACATTTAAATAATTATTTTTTAATTATTTATTTGGTTTGTCATTAGTATGTTTTGAGATGTACTATGTTTGTAAAATTCATCTCACTCTTTATGATTTCTGATAATTTTTATTAATTTAAAAGAGTATTTAAATTTCATATACTAGTATATAAGTAACATTTTAAATTCATTACATTTCAAACCTATCATATGATGAATGTATTTCACTCAATATGTGATGGGAGGGCCTCCTATATCCCCTAGATGCATTGGTAGGTTTTATGAGACAATCTATATTGGGTTTTGGATAATGATTTATCCATTTATATAGAAGTCTTGGAACAATTCCTCAATGTTATTAAATGTATTGTGGAACATTCTCAAATGTATTTTTATATGATAAATATTATTCCTTGAATCATTATGAATTCAAATATAGATATTCCATTATATTATTTGAATATGTAAAATATCCATAGTTTTCATTCATGCCCATGTGATTATTTATATTGACTATATGGTTTTAATTTAGTATATCCATTTTATTGTCATTTAATTTATTATATAGAAATGTTTTTTGGTTATTTACCTCTCCATATAGATGATTATTTATTTAATCATAGATTTTTATGTGTGTTTACCCTTACTATGAATCTCAACACACCCCTTTCTTATGTTTTTATTTTAAATAAGATACACACAATGTTTTTTGATTTATATAAATTGATACATAAAGAGGAATAATTTAATTATAAAAGGGAATTATTTATGTAATTTCTTATTTATAATTTATTGTTAATTTCATGTACTAATATATATTACCAATACTACTAAAATATTCATTACTTTAGAGTGTGATTTCGTATATATTATACCTATGTAAAAATTTATACATATAATTTGGGATAATGGGGTAGTGTTTTATATATTAATAACAATACATTTAATGAATATTTGATTTCCAAATATATAAATTGTATATATCATTTGAAATGAATGATAAATCACATGAATAAGTACTATATCTCAATAATGTTGGTGGAGTTTTGAAATTTCCTTAATTGTTTAGGGATCAAACCAATAATAGTACAAATAATGGTTAAGAATGAATGGATGTGAATATACCTATATAAATATTAGTTTATGATATTTTATATCAAGGTGATGCTACTAAATTATATAATGAATATTAGTGTGTAATGTATAAATATTCTATAACAAAAGATGGTAGTAATAGAAACTATTACCATTAATATTGTTTTTATTAAAAAATTAATCCCAAATATATATAAATTAATTCAAAACATTATTCATAACTATTATAATTTATAACACTCATTTATAATCATTATTTAATTTTCAATAATTAGTTATCTTCTACTATGAACATCATTTGTGGTTAATATTGATAATATTGAAATAATTTTATAACAATAGTGTTGTACTTAATTATTCACTGAAATATCATAATTAATAACAAATAAAATACCCTGGAAATTATATATTTTAATTTTTTATAAATTTTTTAATTTTTTCATCACTATATAAGTTATTATCTTCTATTACGTAGTTAGTGGAGGAATTTTTTCAAAATTTATATTTAACAAATGACATTTCAAAAATTAACAAGTTAAATGTTTATATTACGAATCTATAACAAAAAAAATTATTTAATTATTAATATAAAATATTGTAATTCAAAATATTTACATTATCGATATTTATATAACTTATAATGTATTTTTTCAAACAGACTTAATGAGTACATTCTACAATCAATGTTTGAGTTTAGCTACAGATGATTTGTTTTATTATTATTTAAAAATTAAAAAGTGTATAATTATAGTATTTATTATTTATTATGGTGATAAATCACAATTAGTATGATTATTATGAAGTAGGTAAGAAAATTCTGGAATATCAAATAAATAAATCTCTTTTATTCTTCGTATGTCAATTTAAATGGTGGGTTTTACAATGATAATTTATTGATATTATAAATTTTAAAAAAATTATATTTTATATTTAAATTATATAAATCATGAAATCAATAACAAGTATAATAATTAAAATTGGTTATTAAATAATAAATTAATGGTTATGATAAGAAATAAAATGTGTTCTTATAGAAGTAGAAGTGCATACACACACCTGAAAAACATTTTAATTTTATCAATTTAGTGGGAGGTGAATTTATAATTTTTATAAACAAATATAATATATTTTATTTATATATTTAAAAATGATTATAGATTACATATATAGTTATAATTGTCTTGGGAGTTGAAGGAAGATAAGTGTAATGAAAGGATGTTAAAGGGTTAGTAATACTTATGGTAAAAGTTTTACATTCTCATGATGAATCATTTTATAATAAAAGACATGGGGAATTTTTTGATGCTATAGGATTCATAAAGTGTATAAGGTCTCCATTATATGTAAATTTCTTATTGTGTCATGGGATGTCAAAATACAGTGGATTTCTGAAAAATCTAGAAATGATCACCTTATATTAGAAAGAAAAAGAGATGTAATTTTTTAAAAAAGATTGTATGTTAAGTGAAATTAAATTAATTTCAATATAGCAAGATAGGTTGTATGGGGAAATTTTTGTTTAATATGTAGGTTCAAAATTCCCACAAATAAAATTATTTTATATTTTCTATGATTACAATTTATTTAGTAACATTCTATCCATATTAAGATAACCACCTTGAGAATTATTTATCCATAATAAAATTTGACCATAGTAATTCTTTTATTACTAAAAATATTATATTTACCTTCATAAAAAATATTTGATAAATTAAAATTTGTACTCCAGTTAAAAAAAATTAAATTTATATATATGAGTAAATTATCATTTTAATCAAAACATGTAATGTGTTGGAAAACAGTTTTTACAGAAATATGAGGTTTAATTTAAAGGATTTATCATCTCAGTTAACATTTATTATAAATTAATTAATCATATCATTTCTTTTATATAATTTTATATATAATAATATTTTTATTAATTTAAATGTTATAGGTTTAAATATAAAAAATATGAAATACTCTTAAAAGACTCATTTTTTAAAAATTAATCATTTTTATAGTAAGTAATAATTATATTGGTGACATAGTTTTATACATAAAAATGACATTATACCCTTGAAATAATTTGAAAATGTTTAATTAATTTGTAAAAAAAAATTTATACAATTTTTTCTAACATAGAAAATACCATTCTTAAAATAATCACACATAATGAATTAAATTATTTATAATAATCATTTTCCTTATAAACATATATTAATCTTATTGTAACACTAGTAATAACTATTAGACAAATGTTCATGTATAAGTTATCAATTATTTACATTTAAAAAATTATATAACTTTAATATAATAACCTTTATAGTTATTGAAATTTAACAATTTTAGAAAAATAAATTTATATACATAAGAAAATTTTATTTCTCTATTGTCTTTTTTAAATAGTATATCTTGTATCGTTAGTATTAAAAATTTATTTTTTATTTTTTAATTATGATACATATATGTTTTACCTAGAAAATCAACACCTATATATTAATGGTTACATAACATTTTGTGAATTTATAGGGTTTGTTATTGCATGTGAAGCATACAACATAACAAAATATTTAATTGAGATAATATATTGTGAAACCTTTTTTGGTGAAATTTTGAATTTTATGAATATAATAATATGATATGTGATTAATCGTAAATAAAAAATGATATCATGTTACATTACAAACTAAATACCTTTAAATTCGATTAAAATATACCATACAAATTAATATGACTTTTCTCAGAATGTATTTTGATATGCCTTTGTTTCTAAATGACATAACCTACTAAAAGTTCATACTATATGATGTCAAATGTTATTTTGAGCATATATCTATAAATAACCTAATATATATAGAACCTAATATAATTACTATCATATAACTATATATTATAGTATAAAAAATAACTTGGGAAATAATCTAAAAAACTTCACGGATATTATAAAGAATACATTAAAAAATATGTCATTAATTTCAAAAAATCATTTTTCATATGTCATATATGATGAATATCAATTCAATATTCATTTTAGATTAAATATAATATAAACTTATGGTTGCTTTAAGAGGTAAAATTACTATTTACTTAGTTCACTAGACAAGTGTGACCCCATGGCCCTTTTTTCCAATGACTACAAATATGAATTCCTAAGTCAATAAATGTATTCAATGAGTGGAATATAGATATAAAACATTACATATCATCATAAAAAGTGATTTTGCATTATGTCCATCAAACTCATGTTTTTAA
The DNA here is from genome assembly GCA_963277665.1 of Viscum album. Classification (NCBI taxonomy): domain Eukaryota; kingdom Viridiplantae; phylum Streptophyta; class Magnoliopsida; order Santalales; family Viscaceae; genus Viscum; species Viscum album. The sequence goes on along the minus strand of OY728142.1, from coordinate 370,148,867 downwards.
TTTTTTGCACAAGGATAAATAACCTATGATGGGGTTGGAGGGAGTGAATCAAGGGATTGTAGATTAAAAAATCCCAATTTATCTGGATATATATTTTTAGAAAGAAAACTATTTTCTATCACTATAATATTAATATATAAATATAATTACATAAAAATATTATATATTTAATGAGTCCAAAAAATATTACATTGTTGAACCAAACCCGGATCAACTATAGAGAATATGAATGGTGATTTCGTGGTACCAAAATTAGTTATATCATACTTCTGTTACAATGTTTTGAGAAGAATCACTGTCCTACAAGTCTACAACCAACAATACATAAAAATATTACTCTTCTCTCTTTTGATGTTATAATATAACAACTTAATGATATTTTAATTATGATTTGTATCATCTATGATACTATTCAAACTAAAATTGGTGTGAGACTAATATCATTTATCATCCAAAATTTAATTATAATTGACTACATAATATTTATTTTTCAGACAACTCCTCCTTTATTTGGAATTTTTCACCCTTGAAAAACATTTCATACAATTATATTCACCACAAAAACTATATAAAATTTTATATTTTGTAAAAAAATTACATTATGTAAGAATAATTACACTTTATGATTTAAAATTTCATGAAATTGACTATTTTAATGTTGTTTTCGATGAACTATAATTAACTGATTAAATTTAGTATTCCATCAATCCTTACGGAAAAAAATTTCAAACTCCTCCACTATGGTCTATCCCATGAGAACATTCTTGTCCTATAATTTTCTAATTACTATTAAATTATTATACATGATAAAACACATATTCTATACCAACATCCATGAAATGTCCTCTTAAAAATCCCAACATGGGTTTCACATCAAAGATAACTATTGTACATCTCTAAGTTTATCCAGTTATGGTACTCCAAAATGTAATTTTATCATCTCTTATGACAAAACTAGTTGTTCTATTATAAAAACAATATTGAAAATAACTAATAATCAATGTAATTATTCATTCCAATAAAATGAATTTTATTCATACTTCTTTCCTTTGTGAACACCCATTCATGGACACCATGTAGTGATCTATAATATAGTATCACTCGTTAAGGTCTAGAATTTTTTTTCTACCTCAAAAAATGAACACATTAATTAATTATAATATAATAATGTCTTTATAAACATATTTTATAGTTCATTTACATGAACATTCAAAGAATAATTCTCAAAAAAATACTTTTCGATTTTTCAAAAATGACCATGAGGTCATGGAACATGACATCTTGGACAAGAAACAAGTCCTTAATAGAAAATATCTTTAACTATGACATGAATATTAAATATTTTGGAAAAAAAATTAAGAACCAAAATACCTTTTTTAAATCCCTATCCAATGAAAAAATAACACAGTCAGTATTCATTTTTTTTAAAAAAACACAAATATATGAAACGTTATATAGAGGTATTTATTCAAAATAATATATTTATATGTGGGTTTTGAAGTATATAATATATTTATGAAAAAATATTTAAAATTATTAAATGATTCATTAGAAAACACCAGTAATATTCTTTAACTCCTAATTTCATTAAAACTCATACTTAACACATATTATAATAATATATGAGAAAATATCATTTTTCAAAACATGAGTAACAAGAAAATATCATCAAATAAATAATTATTTTATATAATATGAATGATGAATAATTTATGAAAAATACTATTCATATTTTTATAGGCCAATTATAGTTCGTGATTGATATAAAATATTCAACAGATTATCACATGGGGAGACCAAATCCTTAACCATACCTGACAAACAAATTTCATCATTAATTTAGATTAATTATTTTTAAACTCTTATTATTTATCTAATTCCATTAGTTCATCATTGATATTATATCTACATATTAATAGATTTAAACCCTTTATTAAGGAAATTTCAATCTTCTATAAAATAAATAAAAGGTCAGATATTTTCTTCATGAAATAGGGATAATATTATGGATTACATTACGAAAAATAATTTATAGCAAACCATAGTGATTGGGCATAACAAATCAACACTTTTCTTGTGTGGGGATATAATTAAACTCTATTTTAAAACTTATTCCATTCATGTTATTCTTCAGGTAAATCATTTTTCATGATATATAGTAAAACATGAAAAATTAGAAGATCATTTTATATAAATAGTCTATATTCTACATTACCTTTTAAAATGTGATATTTTCTATTAATGTTATACATCCATCAGTAGTAGACATAAATATTGTGAAGAAATAAAAGACATGAATTATTGTAAATGATTGAAATTAGAAACAACCTTTTAAAAACCATAACATCAATCTATAGTCTAGTCCATAGTAATTCAATGAACACATGAGTCATTACAATATATTTGACATAAAAGGTTGTCATGGAATTAAAATATTTATTCTTTATCATTCAAGGAATGTAGGATATTCTATCGTAAAAAACAATACATGATGTTTAATTTTAATGGTATAGTAATCTTTCCAAATCAATTTCAATAACTCTCAAAAATAGTTGTTCTTATTTATTTTTGTAATTAAATCATAAATAAAAATTCTTATATATCTATCGTAATTTATCTTCACTATAATAGTTGAAATTTTATTGACATAACATTGATACCATTCCACATGGCATGTTAGAAAAAATAATTATTGTCATTTCACTATTATATGAAAACATTCATCAAAATATAAATTGATATTCTTTAAAATTGAACAATTTATACTATAATCCCTTAAAAATATCATCCATGTAGAAACCAAATATGTAATATCTTAAAAATTATAAGAAAAAATTCATTTTAAAAACTCATTGGAATATGTATATTGAAATATAAATGTGTTTTGACATCCTTTTATCAATATTCGTTTGATGATAAAATTTAATTAAATAATAACTTACATCGTGAACTTCGACCTCATAAAAATAATAAATTTTTTTTATATATCCTTATTAATACCAATAAAGGTCATGTAAAAATCATATAATATCACCAACATTATTTGATCAACATCATTAGTGATGTACATATTCTAATCATAGCCTCTATGTACGAATCCAATAATCATTATGTAATGATCTAGTTCAGAATACCACACTCTCAGTCACTACATTAACCCTTAAATTCTATTTTTTATTTACAATAAACTTTTCTCATGAACATGAATAACAAACCCATCTTGAAAATACATGGATAAAAATTCATCCAAAAAATAAATTTTTTAACGGTGAATTTATATCTATCTACAATACCATTAATTCCATTTCCTTAATAATTTTAGGAAACTCTACATCCATTAGATTGGTATATATATAGTTTACAAAAATACCCTATAGTTATGATTATCTGTATTAAAAAAGTCATTATTTCATTCAAATTACTATTTTACATCATTCAATGGGTCATGAAAGACGCATTTAGTCATGAATATGTTCTCATCAATCGGCTTTGAAAAAATATCCCTTTTTGGATCATTCTAAATTTTTCCATGGACAATATAAATAACTAAAAAAAAGTCTCATCACAAATATCATCCTCGATACACTTCGAATCTACATATAATAGAAATAATTTTTATTATAATGACATTATTCTTCTCAAACATATTTGGTTTTTATGGTTATCAAAGATATTTTGGATTTCACATTAATCTAGACTCTTTATATTTATATATAGATATGCAAGTGAAATAATCCTACCAATAATTACTATGTTATTCAAAATCATATTCATCCTCGTCTCCTCTCTATGAATTTCTTACTTACTTAACACATTCATCAAGAAACAACATATTAATTTTTTTTAAGAATGTGCACATTTCCCACTATACACACATAATTAATTTCAAGAACATTTCATATTCACATTTTAATGAATTTATATATTTTAATTTTTCATGAATAGAAAATCCAAATAAATTCATCTCCATATAAATAAATTTCATTTTGTTTTTCATCAAATAGAATAATGAACATTAATGGAATGATTTCAAATTACTTCAAAATATGATTCTTTCTATACAAATATTTTATGTTTCCTTTTTAAATTGTAGTAAAAAAAATTATATATTACATATGTAGGTTGATTTCATGATTGATTCATTCTAATAAAAACCAATTTGGTAATTTTCATTAATCTATATCCTTTAAATGTTGTTTATGATATCAATTGATCTCTGAAACAATGTTTTTTCTGCAGATTTCACACTATAGATATTTGATTATGTATCCCATGTTTAATTTATTAATCCACCAACAATGGATTGGGGGGAACTATAACAATATAAATTTATGATTTTAAAAATTTATACCAAAACTTTATTTCAACCATCCTCCATTATTTTTTTATAAAACTTGTCACAGCATAATTGTGTATGATAACTGAAATACATACCATCCAACTATAATAATATATCAAAATATTATATAATATATTACCATTGTAAAATGTTTCTTATAATGGTCAACACATGTCAATATAATCATGTTCTCATACTCTGTTGATATTTTTTCTATTTTATATTTAAATCACTTGAGTATTATTCACATTTCTTTATGAATCAAATGTTTTTGTAAAATAATGTAGTGCCTTAGGTAGTTATAACTCATCATATGTTTTTTTAATCTTCCATTGTTTTTTATAATAAATTACATGAAATTTCATCTATAAAACTATAATCATCATAGGATAGAAAACATTTATCTTATTTTCCATTGAATATATAGAGATTAACGATCATGTTATTACCCTATAAAACAATTGAACCATCATTCCCCTTAATGATACATTTATTATTTGTAAAATTATTTGTATTATATGAGTCAATAAGTTAATTATTAGTCACAAATAAGTGATTGAGGAATTCAATGAATATGATATCTATGCATTTCATATAATTTCCACAAAACATATACTTCTTTGAGAAAATAACCATTAGAACATTATTATTTCTGAATTCAGGTTACCCTACTTATCTCTTGTACTTTTTTAAATATAATTTTTTTGAATGTTGAATCTGTGTCCACATTCAACAATCTACACACCAACATGGTCTAATGAATTTATAGAAATCTCTTTAACCACTTCCTACTCATCTCTATTATTTTAGATTTATGTGTTTGGATTCACACATATTATTAATTGACATGAATAATAATCTATTGATTAAGAAAGACCAAAATTACATTATATATATATAAATGATTTTTCCATTTTTAATTAAATTGAAAATTGCATGAGCTTCTATGCACTCAAAATTTATGTAATTAATGAATCATTTCTCTACATTGATATGGTGTTCTATATAGACACATTTCTAAATCCTCCACACTATACATAGTGACCATCCAAATAATAACAGTAATAATGAGATTATATCATAGGAATTTTTTACTATAATTTCGTTTAGTACATAATTTATATAGAATATAAATTTTCAAAATGTACAATCATTCCAATGTAATGAAATTTATATGAGGTGAATTCTTTTGTGTAATTGTTGTATCACATGTTATAAATTTAGTTTTCGGATATTTATATTTTTTGTAAACCCAAAATCATCTTTGATCATTAGAGATGGTTTTTGAGGTCTTTAATAAATAAAAAATAGTTTTTGTTTTTCATCAGGACCTATAAAAACATGTTAGGTTTCTTATGGGTGTTTATTATACTAATAGTCAATTAATTTTTTAATTGGACCGGAGAGATGTAGATTAACATTTTTTATATCCTATGTGATCATATTTTTGAATATAATTTTTAGAGTCAATATATTCACCAACTTGTATAGTTTTTATTGTATGATGAAATATTGCCACACAAGAAATTTCATATGTATAACCCGATCATTCACTATATTAGTTAATCTGTAAATAACCCAATTAGTTTCTAAAATTATTATAATATGAAAAATGAAATTCAGTTATTATTTTTAAAATTTCAAGTCTGATATTTTATAATTTTCTAATTAGTTGTGAATTATCTTTTTTATCCCAAATCATATGAATTATGGAAGAATGTTCCAATCTATTGTATTTATTTTTTTGAGCTCAAAAAATATCCATATCTTCAACACTGGACTCTTATTAAAACTAATAATCAATTATTCCATTCTCTTTTCCCTCATCACCATCTGTATCTTCCCTTACATAAGAATTATGAGTATTTTTTTGTTATATTCTCCTTCATTTATATCAATTATTTTATTTCCCAATCCTCACATTTTTTAAAAAAAAGTAGCGTAATTATTATAATAGGTTATTCTTTAATAATTAAATACTCGTAGAACCTCTCCCACATTTCATGTTTACAAAATAAACTTTCATAGAATATTCATAATCCTCATCATATTATTTAATATCCATGGGAGTATTCAAGTAAGGTTCCAATCAATTCCACATCAATTGCATGTAGGTGTATGTTTCTATTTGAACATTCATTTTCTACTTTCAAGATCTACAAATGGGAATATTATTAATTAATCAACATATTCATCAACCTTAAAATCCTAAATGGTAATACGATTCATAAACATGAATTTAACCACCATATATATATCTTTTTCCATATCATATGTATTATAATTTTTCATTTTTTAAGAAATATGTGTATTATTAAAGATACACAATGTCAACTCATTTAGATGTTAATACACTTATATATTGAATTTTATATTAAATGACTGATAATATATCCTCTAGATGATATTGGGGATCATTGTGTCATTTAATGTTTTTCCATGACCCTACAATTCCACCACAACAATAGTCACATGATTGAACAGTTCATCGACATGATCATTTGGGAGAATAGTTATAATCTCAAAATTATTCCACTAAACCTAAAAAATAGATTAATAATCTATATAATAAAATTTAATGTTTTTATTAGTGTTTCCCACATATTGTTGGTGTTTTTTAAGAATATCACATTCATTTATAGTGCGTTCGACAAAGCTCCCCATAATATATTGATTCGAATGGTGTTGACATCCATATATCTATAGTATTCAACAAAAAGATAATTAATATACATATTGGAAATAATAGAATCAATCATAGTTATAAATTCATCCATTAATAAATATTTTAATAATTAATATATCTGGTTTTTCATAGTATAATATTTTTTCTATCACTATCTAGAATCTGTTAGTGAATGAATACGTCCTCTGCATCCAGTATGAGAGAACAAAATAATAAGTTTTCATCCTAAAATCATAAATAAAATTAATATTTATTCTTGAATTTACATCCTTTAACATTGAGGATATTTTCAAGTTTATATTTTTAGAGAATCATGGCATGAAAATTACATAAAAAATAAAATATTATAATTATTTAATTCTACACATTTCCAATTTGTTAATAATCTAAATCATTTTAAAATTAAACGTGATTTTTGTTTCATGTTAAAAATCATCATAAAATTCATATTTTTTGTATGTTTATCTTAATTATCCTAATAACCAACGTAAAACACTTCAAAAACATGGGATTATAAAAAAAATCACAGTAAGGGATATAAAATAAAGAATGAAACTATTATTCCACTGATATTATAAAATCATGATAACATTTTCAGAAAATTATAATTTTCACCAATAAAACATAAAACCTTCAAATAATCCTAAGAATTAATAATCTTCCTATAAAAATTATAGATATATAAAACCATAAATTAAATAGTGTAAATGATATGATTACTAAATTATAGACCACACGACAACATAGGGAGTGACCATCATAGTTACATTTAGAATACCTATCACAATATTTTCTATAAATATCACAAGAGAAACCCATCCAGTTAACCCAGTCTCATTACACAATTACTTGGAGAGAAATATCTAGCTCGAACAACCTTGATTTATAATGTATCCACCCGTATACATAATTGTTCCCAATGAGAACACATAAAACATGCTTATTGAATAAAATATTTCCACATTGGAATCACATTTCATCTTCATAATGTTGTACAATCATAAATGAAAAAAAATTAAGTGAAAATAAAATGATAAAATTATAATGTAGGAATAAAAATATTAAAGTTTCATATAAATGAGTTATTTGGTTGGTGACATATATGTTAAAAATAGTCATTTTTTATTGAAATAATCAATCTATTTTTAAAACACATTTAAAAAATTTTATAATGAGAATTGTGAATCGAACTGTCCCATAACCCATTAGAATATGTTAATGTAAATAGTATTTTCAAATATTCATTTACAAATAAATAAATCCAAAAAATTATTTTTAAAACATGTAAATTAATGACAATCATTTAGAAGGATAAATATTTTAAATATTTAAAATGTTTTTTTAGTTAAAGAGTCATATACATCGACTCAAACTCATCTCATACGTTCTCTAACATCCTGAATTATAATCATAGGATAATTTATACATGATTTATAAAAATTTTCATGTATATTATCCATTTTTATCACTTATTTCCATGTTATAATAATTAGACAATTTATTAAGTTCATATCGTGTGTTTTGTTGTTATTTAGTACTGGAGTCAAAAATGAACTTGGTATGATTTTGATAGTCCATCTGTTCATAATTACATCATCTCCATAATAAAATTCATGAAATATTAATAAATATTTTATTTCAATTATACCTATATTTACATTGATTTAATATTTATATGAAAAATTAACAACATTAAAATCATCGAGATGGTATGTTATAGGTATTCATGAGTAACATTTTCTATTTTTCATTGATTGTTTTTAAATGAAGGTACGTAATATTTATAATAACAGAATTGTGATAAAATAATTAATATCATGTTAATCATTTATATACACTATAATATATAATTCAAGCGTTGTGGGGTTTTAAAAAAATCAAATAATTGTGTGGACGTGATAGTACACACATAAGCACGAACAATTATATCTCATTTATGTCCATGGAAGGTAAAAAAAATATTTGATATATAATTATAATACAATGATATATATATATATCATGAATATAATATATGAACAATAATTTAAAAATTATAACTATTTTTGAGAGAAATTTATGGAAAATGATTTAGATCGGTTTGTGGATGTTATAGATCACATGTACACCCAACCAATTATTTATTTTTCCGTTTATTTAAATTGGATATATATGTAGGTTATGATACTAATATAACAATATCTAAATATATTTAGGATACTAACATTATTATCTAAGAATATTTGGATAATATTTTAAGGATGTATTAAATGAAATAAAATAGAAACAGTTAAATAAAAACGTGAACATTTTTTCGGGAAATCCCCTTTACATGACACCTTAGCACCTCTAAGGATGGTTTTTCTTCCTAAATTTAGTTTAATATAATGTGGTTAGGTATTTTTGGATTTTTGGATGATATTATAGGAACAAAAATGTTTTTTAATTCTAATGAATGTTGACGAATGGATGAACTTTTATAAGATAGGGGAGGGGTACACTTGGAATTCTAAAAAGTATTAAATTAATATAAATTAATTTTCTATTAAAAAAGTGTCTATGATTATTTATTCATAATATAAGATTTTTATGGGTCTAAATATAATCATTCAATAAAAAATTAGTAATTTTTTTATATTGTTTTAGAAATTATCTTTTTAACCCCTATTAGCTCTTACAGTTTTATCAATTAATTTACATTTTGAGAATTGAAATAATTATAAAATATTTCTAAATGACCACTTAATGAGTCATTAATGAACCTTTTAGACATATAAAATCTATTTTATAGAATATTAGTTTTTAAAATAAATTAATATCATTTAATTAAATATTTTATAATGTATGATTTGAATTATTTCTATTTTGACAATATTTATTTAATGATTTTTAAACAAAAAACAAAAATAATTAATTACATCAAGAAAGATTAATCTAAATAATATATTCATAAAAAAATTAAATTATAAAATTCGTGTATTTCCTCGTATATTTCGAAAATACATTAATATTAATATTATTAATAAAATTTATTTTATTCTTCCTTTAAAAAATTAATTACTACATTATCTTTGTGTCACAAATAAAATATAAATTTTTAATCTCAAAAAAATTTATATAAATTATCATGATGTTTATAAACATTTTAAATTTTAAATTAATATTTATTGGGTAATTTATAATTAATAAACCATTATTTTTAATATTTAATTTTTATTTTAAATATGAGTATCACATCTTTATATTATATTTAAATATAAAATAATAAATATCTTATTTATATCAATATATCTTAAAAAGTTATTAATTTTGACCTAAGGATTATATTCTTTGATACAAACTCATCCAATTAATTTAGGACCAGTGTCAGAGTAATTTTATATTATAATAATAATATTTTTACAATTAATTACCATATTAATCCTTAACCTTGGGAAAAAAATTACTAAATTTTCTAGTCACCAAAAAATATGTTGATTCTATTAGATATCATTTTCATACTATTTAAAACCATTTATGATTATTTTTGGAAATTAAATTCATTGATGTGGATAAATTGGGTTTAACACTAATCTCATAGATGTTGCGAGAAGGCGGGTAAATGAGATGTGCAAAATATAAAAAAGGTTTTCTATATAATTTCATTATAAAGTTTATTATAAAGATCCTAATAGTATTAATAAATGTTTTATTGATCTATTTTGAGTTTAAAAACATTCTAATGTATATTAATTATTTAAATTAAAAAACATTTTTAACAGGAATGCTGTATTTTTCATTATTTATCAAAAAATGAAACATTTTAGAAATATACCGAAAACTCACGTTAAGATAAATTTGAAAATTTAAATTCATTAATGATGTTAATTTTGACAAATTTAATATATAAATGTTCCGAAACCTATATTTAAAATATGTCTGCCATCAATAGGTGGTGAAAATAATTTTTTTTTAAAAATAACCCTTTTATCAATAAAAGTTAATTTGTTCTTATATCATGTCTAGAAAATATATAAGATGAATTTTAAACATAATAATATTTTTATATTTCATTAATATAATCCAAAAATTGTGATTTTATTATTTTATAAACAAAATTATTCACAAATATTTATTCTTTCATAGAATAAATCATTTATATTAATTTGTTTTTTCGTTTCCAATATAATAAATTTTGTAACAAATGAATCATTATATAAAGAATCCTAAATAATATTTTTTTAATTTAGTTAATTTGATTCATTCATTCTATTCTAATATAATGGTTATAACAACTTAAAATATTAATATTACAATATATTATTTTTTTGTAACTAAATCTAGTGTGAAACATAATATTCTTAAGAAACTAATTGTTTTATATTAGTTACACTATAAAATAAAGAGTCCCATTAAATTAAAATTACTATCTTATTCATGACTATAAATAAAAAAAATTACTCTATAATTATTTGTGATTTTACATCCTTCCCCCTTTTGGAAATTTCATCATTAGAATTATAAATTTTCGCTTCGTAAGTAAGGTTTCACATGTCCAAATTTTTTTATGAAAATACCACATTGAAAAAATTGTCAATAAACCCTACAATTTAAAATTAATAATTTTATATAGAAATATCACACAAGATAACAAATTAAAGGTTTCTATGAAGGAAAATATTGATATAGAATAATAATATAACATAATGTTCTAATGAAGAGACATAAAAAATTTATTAGGAGAATGATAACAATAAAAAAAATAGATTTATGATTGGTTAAATGGACTTTGACTGGATAGTAGGAAAATATAAATAGACAAATTTTTTGTATTAAGATCCTTTTCATAATGTTGTGGAATTATTTTAATAACTAAAATAAGAACATAAGAAAATATACTAATATGATAAGTATAGTTTCACCAATTGAAAACATTCCACCACAAAATCATATTTTTCTCTAAACAATGTGTATTTAGGATGAATTTTATATACCAGATGCACTAAAATAAAATTTTATATAATAAAATAATATACAGCATATTAACTATCTATTTTTCAAGCATCTAGATAGTACCCAAAAACAATATGGTTATGATTATATGAATCAATTATCCAAAATTAATAAACCAAAAGATTATGAAAAAAACGTTAATTGTAAAAGAACTCAACTCTAATACCAAAAGTTCAAAAAAACCAATTAAAACATAAAACCATGAAAATGATCCAATCATTGATTAGAACCCAAAATTTAGATGCATTTGATCACATATAATTCCATGATATATTCTAACATTAATATCCTAATAACATTGAGCACTATTAATTTATAATACCCAAAATATATTTTCCAAAATCCCATATTCACCGAGATTGGATAATATTTTCCATAAATAAAAGAAATATCCATTAGTCTAGAATAAATAAATGATTCTTATAAAATAAAATCTAACCATTAATTTTAAAATAAAATACTGTTTTATTATATTTACCTTAATCATATAATATTAAAAATATTAAATCTCTTCCAAAATAACATATATTACCTAATAATCAGATTATTTTATAATCTCACAGTAATATATTCAATATTATATATCATCCCAAAAACATATTACTAAAAATTTATTAACTAGATTAACAAAAAAGGAAAATTCATAATAACCCATGAGTTCAAGTAGTCTAGCAGTATCTGATGAACGATTGTGTCCCTTCAGTTGTTGGATTAATTCATGTGGCCTTGTTCGATGTAAAAGGTAGCCAAAATTCTTGATGTTTTTTCTTTTTATGAAACTATATAACTCTTATAATTTTCAAAAAATGAGATAAAATCCTAAAAAATAACCATAACCTGTTTTATCCTTAAATGATGTCTTATACCTCTCATTTTCATCAGAGATCAAAATTAAATCAACTAATTTATTAATTATGTCTTACATATATTGAAATATTATGTTCACTTAAATATAATTTAATAAAAATATTCCAAAAAATAATTGAAATCATACATTGATCCTGGTGTCCACCTTGTTTGATCATCATTTTATTCACACAGATTGATGGTAAATTCATTACAAAATCAATTTAGATATTATTTAAAATAACCATAATCCTTTCTATAAATACACCTTGTAAAATATGGTTCTTATGTGTTCGAAGATAATTAGATTGGGAAAATAAACGTGTATGACATAAAATCCCACAACATCAGAAAAGACATTATTTTTATAAAAGAATTGGATCATGTTTTTTTTAATGTTCATTTAGTTATCCTTTTTAAATATGATAATTATTTTCTAGAGGACTATATTTTAAAATAAATTATAAAAAGGCTCCTCAAGGGTCTCCTTCTTTAGAAACTTTTCAAAAATCATAATATTCTTCAAAATCATGTGAAAATATAAAATGTCTGAAATGCCTCGATAATATGTACCTTTTTAAGTAATATTTGGATATTGGGAAAATGTGATTTCATAAAAATATTACATGATCCATGATGATTTCATGTAATTGAGGAGGTAATTTAAATGTCATACAAGATTATTCATGAGAGTTTTTTGTTAGAAAACGTTTCTGAATTATTTGGACGCGACTTTAAATTATTTATTGCAATAATGTCATGAGTAAGATATATAAAATTTGTTTAAGATCCTCATATATCCATTTGTAAACAAAATTATATGATCTGAAATAGTTATATAATAATAGTTTATCTAAAATAGTTGTAATAAAAACATACAATATTTTTAAGTAAAACTGTTAATCCAAAATGTTTCCAAAACCATTCCATTGATACCAACTGTTTGGTCCTGGAAAAAAATCCATAATATTGAATTTTATTCATGAATTTACATTATATCAAATTATGGATCCTTATAGGTTTATAGTTTAAGGTAATTATTCCATAACAACTAAAGAAATACTCAGCTATTACAAAGTAGGCATGTCTAATCAAAATACAAAATTTTCATAATCTAAATCATTTTAAAATAATACATGAATTATTTTTAGTTATAAGAACAATCCTAACCTTCATCTTTTCTCCATATATTTACTTTCCCATCCTTATACCTTATTTAAAAACATTCAAATAATTTTTATTTTCATAATGATCAGTACTAAATTTAAAATAAAAAATGAAACCATTAGTCAATGAATATTTAAAACTTAGGAAATTATTTTCAAACAAATAACACTTTTCACCGATAAAAAATAAACCCTTTCAATTAACACATTAAATCATAAAATTACTATAAAAATCATATAAATAATAAATAATAATGATAACTAATATGTTCCTTAACATCATTATATTTTTTCCTTCATGGCAATATTGGGTGTAAACATCTTCGTTATGTTTTTAATAATCTTCATAGTATATTCCCTAAATCAATTTAGAGAAACCCAAAAAGATAACTCTATATCATTACACAATGCATTGTAGATATATCATGGGGTCAACCAACCACAATTTATCTTATAACAAATTATATACACCAACAATTCCTAAAAACCATAACATAATCATAACACATAAAACAAGAATAATTGAAAAATAACATTTAACCATTCAAAAAACATTTCATCTTTATTGAGTCACACATTCATAAATGAAGATAAATTATTTTGAAATAAAATTTTAGACCTATAAACTAAAAATCAATAAATTAATGTGACAGAAAAAGGGAAATTCAGTTGATGACATATAAGATTAAAAACATTCTAAATTGTTGAAAAAATCAATCTATGATTAAACCACAATTAAAATATTTGAAATAATGGATTTGAATCCAAATTTCCCATAACTCATTGAATTATCTAAAAGTAATTAAAACTTCAATAAATTTATGTTCATATAAAAAATCTTTATTTATTCGATAAAATTGTCATTAATGAGAATATTTAGAAAGATAAATCATTAAAACATTTAAAACGATGTTTTTGTAGGAGTCACATACTTCTAATCTATTTCTTCTCATAAATTATGTATCTTATTGAATAATAATAATTGGTTAATTTTAAATTTCATGAAAAAATTATTAATTTATTTATTCCCCTTATCTCAAGTATTTTCTTATTATAACAATTATATAAATATTTAATTTCATATTGGTTGTTTTGTCGATATTCAGTACTTGAGTATAAAATGAACAATGTATGATTTCAACAATATATTTGGTCATAAGTACTCTATCTTAATAATTAAATTCATGATATTAAAATCAATTTTTTATTTCAAATATACTTTTAAATCCATTTTTTAAATATGGATATGAAAAATAAATAGTGTATCTATCATATAGATGGTATGGTGTATGTACACATGAGTAACATTTTTCATTTTTCAATGATCATTATGAAAACAAGGTAATTATTATTTTAAATTAAATGAATGTTTGTTACATCAATAATTTCATATTAATCATATAATTATACTTTCCTATAAAATAAATGTGATGTGGTGAAAAAAAATGAATCATATCGCTTCATAGAGGTGATAGATCATATGTACGCATGAACGATGATATCATTTGTATGTCCATGGAATGTAAGAAATTAAATTATAAATTTTTTTATTATAATATAATATATTTAATGAATATAAAATATTAATATTAATTACATCATTATAACTAGTCTTAAAAGATGGTTATGGAAAACAAATTATATCAGTTCATACGGGGGAAAGCTCACACGGAAACATGAACGATTAATTATTTTCACATTTATTGGAATCTTTGATAGATTTAGGTGATAAAATAAACATAAAAACATATCAATATATTGAGGATACTAGATTTATTATAACATAATGGTTGGAAAATATTTGAAGGAAGTGGAAGAAAAAATAAAATAGAAACACTTAAATAAAAATGCTTCTTTTCCCTCGGACGTACACCTTCGCTTAACACAATAACTCCACTAATGAGGTTGTTCTTCAAAAACTATGAATGCTATAATTTGTGTTGTTTTTATAGTAACGGTTTGGGAATATCTTTTATGATCCAAAACATTTTTTAATTATAAAGAATAAAGATAAATGGGTTTCTATTTATAGGAGAGTAGAGGGTCACTCATGTAATTATAAAAAGAACGAAATTAATATTTATTCATTTTCTATTATAAATGTGTCAAATATGATTTATTTATAATATATGATGATTGAGTGTTTAAATATGATCATCTATTGAAAATTAAAAATTCCTTAATATTTTTTTATTATATATCTTTTTTAAACACCTTTTAAATTTTACAATTTATGATATTAGTTACAATTTTAGAGTTAAAATAATTATAATTATTGCGAAAGTCCAATTAATGATTCATAAATTACAGTTTTAGACATATATCATCTATTAGTCTAATTCATGGATTTTTATAAGTTTTCTATCATTTAACAAAAACATATTTTATTTTATGATATGAATTATGTCAATTCATTCAGTATCCATTATCTAACATTATTAGAAACCATACCAACATTATTCCTTAGAAAAAATTTTTTAAATCATCTGTTACATTGAAATTCATCCATATGATTATTTGATTGAAAAAAGTAGTTAAATATAATGTTTTTTCAATGTTATTAATATAATCTATTGGATTCATACAAAACAATCAATTACTACATCATCATTGTGTCACAATTAAAATAAATTTTTTAATGTATAAATTATTTATATAAAATATCATCATGTAAAATACGTTTTATCTTTCAAATTAATAATTTTAGTTCAATTTATAATTTTATATAACCCAAAATCAAAATTTATTTACTATTATATATATATATATAACATTTTTATCTTATATATACATACAATATAATAAGTATAATATATTAAACCAATTGGATTCTAAAGGTTATGATATTTACTTAAGGATGATTTTCTTTGAAACACTCTCATAAAATGAAATTTTAACAAAAGTTATAGTAATTTTATATTATTATAATATTATTTTTACCTTTAATTACATTATTTACCCTTCATTATGGTAAATAAAATATTAATGTCCCTAATCACCAAAAATTAGGTTTATACTGTTATACCAATGTGTTATAATGTATTAAAAAAATTTTTGTCCATTTTTTAAAATTAATTTCAATAATGTAGTTATATTAAGATTAACAGTAATCCTGTAGATGTAGCGAGATGGTGGGGGCAAAGGGATGTGTAAAATTTCAATAAGTTTCTATATCTAATATCAAAATAATAATGATTTTAATGTCCTAAATTGTATTAATACATGTATTATTGATCTAGTTTTTCTTTAATAATATGTCTAAATTATAATATTTATTTAAATGAAAAAAAAATTCAATAAAATTTAATATTTTTTCCAAATCCGAAAAAATGAAACCATTCCAAAACATAAAAAAATAACCCTAGGATAACTTGTTTATTTTAAAAATACATATATTATTTTGAAAAATATAATATATAATATTGTAAAAAAAGTATATTTAAAATAGGCATGTCATGAAAAGGAGATAAAAATTCATTTTTTGAAATAAATTCTCATTTCGTGCATAACATTTAATTTGTTCTTCTATCATATCTTGAAAATATATAAGATGAATTTCAAATATCATATTTAATTCATATTTCATTAATATAAAATAGGAATGGTAATTTTATTATTTCACACACATAATTATATTTAAATAAATAGTTATTAAAAGAAATATATTCTTTATATTCTAGTGTTATTTTTTCATTTAAGGATTATTTGGCTACCAATGAATCATTATGTAAACAAGTGAAACCAATATATTAATAAAAATATTACAATATTTTATTTTTTGATATAATATAATATTTCATGAATCATATGATTCTGGAGAAACCCATTAATGTGTGTTTGGTATGCTGTCTAACATAGCATCCGTTTAAGGTAAAAATAGTATACAGTTCATAAAAATTAATAAATATGAAAAATTATTTTCTATAATTACCAACGATGATATAAAGACAATATATAACCCTGAACTATTATCATAATTATTGACCCTACTAGGATTATTTAACTTAAGGGGTAGGGGGAGTTGGGGGGATCAACGTATTATAAATTAAAACTATAGCCTCATTGATAATTTTTTTCATTTAAAAATACAATCATTCCTATTCCTATAAAATCAATACCCATATAGTAATTAAACGATGCATGAAACTAATTTTTTTTATTATAATCCATATAAATTCAATAATAAGGGCTATGTAATTATGTTGTTCCTATGTATCAAAGTTCAATATAGCGCACTACCATTGAAGCGAAAAGAGTGGGATTTCTATTACACTTGGATTACAACCAATCACGCAATAAATGTTTGTTATCTTCTATCTAAAAAATATAATTCACATCTCTATTAGAATATTCATCATATATTATTTGTTATATCGGATTTGTATCACACTAAAATGGGTGTTGCATGAATATTTGAGAGTTAAAATACAGATTATGACATTATCTTTCAAGAAATAAAACTCGCCATTCTTCATGAATTGATCATCAACCTAAAATAAATTGTATGAAAATATTTACCACAATATATCCATTGTAGAGTACATTCATCTACAATTATGTCTTTTGAAAACCTCCAATTTCAGTGAAAAATGAACGTTTTTGAAATTCACTTCATGGAATACCATTTACCAAACACACTCATTCACATAGTACATTCACCGCACATCCAAACCTCATAGAAAAGAACATTTAAATCACAATTTAGGGAATTAACTATAAAAACTAGCCCAAAAACTCAAACATCATATAATAATATCCTTGAAAGTCCCTATATAAACTCAAAATTCATGGACAAACATCTACGAACTGTACACAAAATTATTACACCACAGAATAAAATTAATATTTTGAAGAATTAATAATTTTTTGACAGACTATTTTAGAAATAAGTATTATCATATAAATATATTATTGGTTCCTTTATAGTAAAATACCATTAAAAATATCTAGTGAAAATTTATATTACCTCTTCAGAAAGACTCTTCAATGTACTTGTTTCAATCAAAAACACAAAATTGTAATCTTCCAACTATTATTTATTGACCCATAACACTCTTCATGGTTCATGTAATCTCATGGAGATTAAGCACAATATAACATTATATGACCACATACCCTCCCTGTCATTTCATGTAATTATTTCTCCATTTTTTATAGGACATTGTAGTCCACGAATCACTAACATCCATTGTAGTTCTATGAACATGACCTCATGGTTCATGTAGTTTCCCTTGTTTTTTATAATCATGTAAGTAATTAAAACATAAAGTCTCATATATTTTTACATCAAAATATTTGGAAATGTTTTATGGAAATAAAATACCCTCTTCTAATCAACTTTTAAAAATCATAGGAACATTTCAAGAATAAATTTTCAGAAAACATAATAAATTTAATTCATTTAAACTATATAGTAGGGGAAGGTTCCCCCAAAAGACATTATAATTTCATCCTCCAGATATATCATATAAAATTATGTATTTTTATTAAATCTTATTTTATAAGTCAGTGATTAAAAATAGAAGGCATAACAGGCCATTCCCATTAAACTACTAATATTTTCTCTATTATCTCAGTATAAAATGACTTGGTTGATGAATACATCATAAATAATTCATTATTGTAATTGATAATGGTTCCATTTAATAAACCAATATATATTCAATTATAATTTATAATTTCTATATCAAATAACACTTCCACTCTCAATATTAATCTGGGAAAAATATATTATACTGATAACATGATAGGAAAAATTTCATATTCGTTACTTTATAATCAAATTCATGATCAAAACATACATTACAAACCATGAATTACTATGACTCAAGGGTATAATATGAATTTTATTTTAACATCAAATGGATCTAAAATTAGCTATATCATGATCTATTGGTATTTTGGAATTTAATATTTGAACCCTGAACCCATCATAGAGAAATGTAAAAGTGTATGATATTCGTTGTGTTATATTTCATGGGTAATCCTTCAAAAATGTGAATTTATGCTCAATGTCCTTAATTTATATATCAAATACATCAATTATAGGAATGATATTAATTAATTTGTATCACATCAAATATTACGGCAAAAAAAACAATTTGTGATAAATCAATGCCAAACATTTAGTGGTTTATTATAATTTAATTTCAATAAATATATATGAATCCATCATCAAATAATGATCAAATCAATAATTCCTTTTGGTTAACATGATATATATTATATTATCAAACACCGGTAAATAATATTTTTAAAACCATACATAATATCATTTCTTGTTTTATCACATCTTATAACCTACTAGATCTTCCTTATGTTTGTTGTATGTTTATATGCTTATTAAGAAAATAAAATCATTGTATAATTACTTCTATATATTTGTCATATAATTTGGTAATATAAACCTAATTAAATTTTTTTTTTAATATTCGAAAACATAATATGAAGAATATTGAGAAATAGAAATAAAATTCTTAATGATCAAAATATTAATTACTGTATTTAATCATCTTAACCACACTTCATTCAATATTTTAATCTTTATGATTTATCATTTCTAGTTAGAAAACTTATATATTCAACATTTTTATCAAACATAGAACATATTCCATTGATAGTAATACAAATTTTCTATTGATTTGTGATGTAAATAATTATATTAGTATTCTATTAATATATCATAAATTCAATAAGGATAACTTTTTATATAAACTTGTATAATTAAATAGTATTATGTGTTGTTTTTCAACATTTTACTTCTATTTTCCCAAAAATAATCCATCTTAATACATAGAAAATATATTCTCATCATAATTTAATGTTATAATACACATGCTCTCTTATGTAAAAAATTAACACACACCTAATCAAATCTAATAATTCAAATATCAGCCATTGTAAATAGTATCTTACTGGTAATTTAATATGGTAGGATAATATACATGAGAAAAGTTGAATTATTTAAAAATAATAATAATTTTGAGGTAATTTCTTTACAATTTAAATAAAAATATGAGTTAAAAAAAGTTTATTTAAATTTTTCTCTTATCATTTATCATCTTATATATTATGTTAATGAAATAAATGAATAATTAACAGATCTTATATAAAATATCTTCTTTTATTTTTTATAAAAAATACTTAGTTAAAAACATCCATAATCATATACTAGTATTCAATATGAAAATAAAAATTCTGTATTTATATTTATCATAGCTTATCTTATCGAACATCCTTTAATTTTATGCTCAAATAACACTTTTATGGTCATTATAAAAAAAATTAAAGCTTTTTTAATTATTTTTTCAATTTAAAACTCTTGAACCACTATATAAATTTCAATGTACACACATGGTGTCACATTCCCTTAAAATATATGATTTATTTTCATAAATCTAATAGATGACCAGAACATTCTGTATATTTTCTGAAAATATATTAAGTCTGTTGCTAAATTCCATTACATGGAAAAATTTACTTTCATCCAAACATCAACATTATTTTTCCATGATCAAGAAATGATATATGGAAAAAAATTTATTTTGGAATTTAAAAATAACATTTGTTCTTTCATTTTTTGTTTTCCCACCTGTATTACAGATATAGCACCCAAACATGTTCATAATATGATTACTTTATATCTCCTCAACACAATGTGATAATATTATAAACATTTTCTTAGTATATTAAGATTTTAATAATACAATGACGTTAATATAATGAAATGCATATCCATAATAGGCCTTATTGGAAACATTTATTATTTTTATATCCATAAAATAATAATTTAAATTTCATATATTTGACGATGTTAAACTTCCTTTATTAATTTTATATTTGTTTATTTTGATATCCAATGTGAATCAATCTATACTTTTCTTAAGAATATCTATCTTTTTTTAAAAAAAATATGAAAATGTAGTTACATAAGAAGGTGTTCTATTGCACATAACATTTTTGATTACTTGATAATAAATCTAATATATTTTTATCTATAAATTGCCTTAAATTATGTTTCCCCCTTCAAATGTATGATCCAATTTAAAGTTTATATGATTATATATATTGTTTTGTATTTTAGAATAATTTAATAGATGATTATCATGACTTATAATTTAAATTGAGAGTTTATATTATTTTCACACATGAAAATAATGGTCTTTTTTAAATTCATTATATACATAATTTTGTGAGGAACTATATTTTTCTATGTAATGAATCTTGTTTTGAATTTCACAAACTCTCCATTGAATCATCCTAATAATATAGTATATAAAACATTAATAGATGAATGGAATCTTCTTTAATAATCCATCATATCAATATACAATAATTTTCTTCTATAGTAACATAATCCAATTAGAATCTCCCATAAATGTGTAACAGAATGTGAATTTATCAAATGGGAACCAATTACTGTTATCGTAGCCCATTACATTCTGTATTTATATTAGATAATCGAATAGAACAATACATTGGCAAAACCTACATAGTTATATAATCAATATTATTAATAATTTGTTATGGTATCTAACAATTAGTATTATGATGTATATTTAATATCAATTTCATATCTCGGGCCATCCATTTATGAGTATGGATTCTTTTAGTGATGATTTTTGATATCCCAGTCCATCCACCAAATGAATATCATAAAATTTTATTGATATTTAACTATTTACAGAACTTATAACTTCTCTAATTTACCTAAATTATATTTTTTCCAATATTTCTAAAAATCCAATTGCAAACTAGGAATAGGGTACATAAAAACAATTTTTTATGATTTCGATTAAAATGAATCTAAAAATATCTACAGTTGTAATAATTTAGGGTCATATATCTAAAAACTATTATTGAAAAAATATAATATTCTTAAAGGATAGTATGGTGTTCGACTCAAAAAGCATCCACCAAAGGTTGATTTAATCATTTAAGAATTAAATTACACCATTATTTTAAAAAAATTGTTAATTAGTAAATATCTACTTATTTCTAGAACATAATATATTACATAACATCATCCTTTTATATTATAACAAAATATCTTATCATACATATCATGAAACACTATTTATGAATTTATAAATACTTATAGATGCAGTTAAACACTATAAATGATAACATACAATAATTCATAATAAAATGTTATAAATATTAAGGAACTAGGGAATAAACTACATAAATTAATGAGTTATATATTTAAAAAGAGGCACTCTATTTTTTAATCAATTCCAAAAAATGGAAATTAGTGGGACAATATAATATTATTTATGCATTTTTTATGTTTTACAGACAAATAAACCCAATATGTTTATATATTTATCTAATAATAATTTCATTACAATATATGTTATAAGAAATTTCTTTTACTATATCATATTTAATACGTATACAATATATATCCAATTTAATATTATTCATTATATCATTAATTTATCTTTTCATCTATTATCTATTTTACTATATGAGTAATAATTTGTGTCCAAAAAGAACCCAAATATCAGTATATTATATATTTACAAATGTAATTTTAACCTAGAAATAATTTCAATATCATATATTGTGATAAATCATTTTCTGACAAAATCATACTAGTTTGTGGGATATCATTTCTTATGACACGATGTCATATAATCATAGATATGGGTTATAGTTATCATGTACTAAATATCACATATCATATGTGATGATCTAATTAAATCCAAATTATTCAACCGTAGTAAGTTATATGCTTTCCCCATTTAGACACTACGATCCATTTACTTTCTGAGATATCATATATCACAAATACATTTCATATTGAAAAAACTAAATTTATTCTTAAGTTATTATATATGACAGTAATTGGATTTAAATGTTTCATCATACTAAATTATGATTCCTAGAACGAAATAATGTTCAAATGATCTAATACCATCGATCTGTAATTTCCCTGAACAAAATTCAACACCATAGTTCCCTGACCTTGGTGGGACACATAGACTAAATCACATATCCTATAATGCCAAAGGCTACTTACTAGTAGTGAGATCATAGGTGTGTTGATTGGGTGAAAATTCTCTTATAACTAGTGTGTAGAAATGTGAAATTAAAATAAAAGATAAGATAGATATAGTATTAATAACAATTATAAAATATATACATATAAATAAATGATAAAAATAAAAATTTAAGCTCATTAATAATGATATTGATGATACATGTCATATGTATGTACAATTAATCTAAAATATTTAATAGATGAATGTAAACAATCCATTGATGAATATATTGTAAAGGTAAAATGTGTATTTATAGAATCATGAGCCTTAGCTCAATATTGTAATCCACTACACCGATATAGCTTTCAAGAAACTATAGTAGGGTTTTTTCCTTTTCCATACCTAAAATATTATATTCTTTTTGGGTACCCAATGTGTCTTAAAAAGGGTGTGAAACTAAATCCTAGTAGGCAACCACTCAATTTCATGTTATGTTCAGTAATTAAATACCGAATAGTAACATATTCAAGTATCTTATATATTATGTAAATTAATTAATAAAATTAGAAAAAAAATAATGTTCATGTTATCAAATATAATCTTGGTCATTTAATTAATTTCACTAAAAAGTTTACTAACTAGTTTAAAATACATTCATTTATCATTTATCATCATGTTCATATATTGATTCAAATTTATTTAATTATTAGCTATCAAGACCCGGCATGTATCTTGACACCCCTCATGGTAATATGATCATGGATTCCTATATAGGTCATCCATATGTTATAATACCAAAATACTAAAAACAATATTATGATTTTTATTGGAACATGCATCATTTAAACCATTTCATTCATTATTCATTTATAAAACTGAGCACATCCATTGGATTCCTACCATGGAGTCTAGGTATTACTCCTAGTATAATATAAACCAAAACCATACAAGCCCTTCTATGGGAACCTCATAAGAAATGCAATGCCTCTATAGGTGTTGTATAAAGTATCAACCATTTCAGTCTATCCTTGGTGGTCCATTAAGGGAGACCCAGTGTCACCCATTCAATAATTATAAATTTCCCATTGAAACCATTCTATATATTCCATATGAATCTATGTATCACTCGATATATAACATTTATCTCCATGGTATCCATCATTTTGAGTTCGTAATAAGTGTCCATGTATCACTGAAGCATCATCAAGGAAAAAGACAAAGGAATTAATCCATGAAATTATCAAATGATTCCATGTGTAACCCAATACTTATATTCAATTAGCCAATTAAATAACATTTTCTAAATTTCATTTAAAATTTTTCATATAAACATTTCGACCTCATAACTAAGAATAATTATATTTAAAATCACCTTAAATGGTGACACAACATTATGTCATTCATAAAAGGATTTCCCTTAATTTAAATCTAGTGGAAAATTAATTTATACAAGTATCTTATGATTAAATATCAATTACATGTCATGGGACAAGGGTAATGGACAATTCATCGCTTACCATTAATCAATTCATTTAAAGTTGATATCAATATTAACTTCTCATATTAATTCACAATTCAATTAATCATTAAATAAGTGAATATTTACATCCCATGACATGGGGTAAGTGATTCACCTCAAGGGTATCGAAAATCATATATCATTATAACGATTCATTTAAATTCACAACACACCCAATGGTGTCGCCTCATTCAGGGTCCTTAACATATAATCATGATATAATAGGCCTCATTATTTATCTAGTCTTAACCTATTTATAAAATTATAGGATTAAAATTTATTTCATGATGAAACTATATAATTGGGAGGGTAGAACAATGATGTATATGAAAAGTTTAAATTTTAACAAAATGATTGAAACCACATATTTTGTACACATATACCTATTTTCATACACTATCAACATGTAGTTTTTCTCAGATCAAAAAAAATATTAATAAAAGAACAATTCCTTAAAAATAGGTCATAATATACACCACCCAAAAATATAATTGATTCTAAGGAAAACATAGAACATCTGAAGAAGATGATAAGTCATATTATAGAACCTAAAATGTGATAAAAAGATATATAATCATTGTTTGTATTGTGAATAAACACAAAATACTATATATTAGATAAAAAGGGAGGACCATCATAAGGTATAGGGGAGAGTTTTGAACTATTATAAAAAATAGTAGTTCATGCCTCCTTTTAAAAAATACTTTAGAATATACCCAATTTGTAAATTAAATACATGTTATGTAAATCATCGAAAAATTTCTACCTAGTAGAACTATTTACATAAAGTGAATGGTTTTTTATATACTATTATATTGTCTGTAATTAATACTCAATATGAATTTTCATTACACATCATGTAATTTCCCTTCATCAAAGTTACAACCCTCATTCCCCGTCCATTCAAAAAACCGACCCGTCCAATGAATAAATATATGTTCTAAGAAAAAAAGAACATTAAAAGATGATAAAAAAAATTAAAATTATCCATACTTAAAGGAAAAATTAGGGTTCTTAAAATCATCACCTAAAATGATTTTTATTCATAAATTGACCTCTCAAGCATTCTCAAGAATGACTATGAATAATTCCACCGACTATAATCACATATTATAATCCTCTAAATAATTGTCACATGGTTCTAGACAATTCTAAATTATTAAACATAATAAATGAACTAGAAAACCATGTAGAGAATTCATGGAAAATTAAAAAATATGTGTCTGATTATCCTCGAATGACACATTACATATAACTCAACAACCTATGGATGAAAGGAATTTTTTTAGTATGAATGACATGATAAAATGTAATATACATGTATAATGACATTTATAAAATGGTTCCTTTTAAGTAATATACATTGATAGGCTACCATGATGACACTCTCTATAATCATGAATGGCCCAACCTATTGTGTTGAAAGATTAACTTGTCTCATATTCTTCCTATGTAGAAAAACATTGTGAAATATGTAACAAAACCAATTTCTGAACCTCAAGCTCTGGATGAAATTTATTTCAATCATTATATGATTTCTTACAAGGTATTTTAAAATCTATCCAACTTCTAATTAACTACATATGTCCAATAGTTTCTTGAACGTGATGATTTCCCTGCATAGTTACCTCTCCTACATCTAACCAAGACATGGTTTATTGGAATGGACTACCATGAAAATTATCATAATGAGAAAATAAAATAGTAACCTAAAAGATATTCTATTATATGAATTCATCCACTCGTACATGCATCTCCAATGAGACACAAACATCTTAGGCACATTCCTATAATAAGTCCTCAAATATCAAAATCATTTTCTATGGCTAGATTTCAGTTTAATTGTGGTTTGTTGTTCTTTGAAACACATGTGTACCACGTTTCCAATGAAAACTCTTCCAAAATGGAGATGTAATTCAAGTGTCCCTATATAAAAGGATAGTGTGGATGACCTTGTAATGTATTACTTTCTCATAGTCCTACAAACTCCCAATATCATCAACACTAAGGGTTTCTTTAAATGATAAAAAATTTAAATCCATCATGATCTATTCATGAAAACCCTATAAGGAATAATTACCTAGGGGTATCCTTGGTAAACATGTCACAAGTTCCAACATGACACAAACCTATCCTTACATAGGGAATGGATAAATTTGTAAATTTTTTGTTGGTTAGTAGTATTCTGCCTTCACCAACTGATAGGTTTAATAACTAATCAGAAAAGTAGAATAATGTCTCTTTATAAAAATCCACAAGTATTAGAAATGTAAATCTAGATACATATTGGTGATTTTTGGGTGAACTTCCTATGTTGAGGCATGAAATTCTCCTGTGAGATCCCCACAAAATTCCAATGAGTCCCATATAAGACCATGTCAACATATAATTTCATCCTCACCTACGATCTAACTTGGAGAAGTGTCATATCCTACGACATTCTCCCATAGTACTATTCCTTTTGATAATGATAGTTGTCTCATCATAAATATATTCAAAAGGGTATATGTAATAGGTAAGGATGATAAAAAAACAATACCTATGACTATCATGAACATCCATCTGCTTCTGGGGAAACAAATCCACGAGTTTCCACTCATTATCAACCTATTGACCTCTGTTTATCAATTTCCACCTACACAGTGCATCATTCAAATCATTTCTTAAAACCAGACTGTATAAAATCTAAAAATAAAAAGACTATAGGTATTTAATCCACATTGAACTCAACATATTTATATTATTATGTTTAAATATTTTCATGAGACATTTGTGGTTCATGGACATCACAAAACAATCTTACAGTATGTAATGTCTCGAACAATGAAAATCAAGAACTAATATAGAATACTCATGATTGTGAAATGGTAATATTTATTATTTGGAATCATAATCTAAGACTTATATGTCCTAAATCCATCTCCCTACATAATAACTAATCGTATCTTGATACCTGATGACTCATTGTAAATAGTGTATTTTCACCATGTCTCTAGGAATATTACTATCACTGCTAAAGTCAATCTCACATTCATAACCTGAAAGTCCATCTAACTGTAATTCAAATATACAAACATAAAACCATTATTAGTAAATCATACCATTGAAAATATTATCTCTAAAAAGTTATTATGAAATTCATGTATTAATTAGATAACCCCATGAAAAATTATACACCAAAGAATTTATTGGTACAATCATTGTAAAACAATTTTTAACCTTATCTGGGTTTAATAATGCTACTTCATTAATGATAATGAGACCCAAGATGTGAGTCATATCCCAATATAAGTGGCACATTGTGAGAATATAATATAACTAATGCTCTCTCAGTGTATCCAATAAGTTCACAAGATGTTAGTCTGGGTAATGTTGATTTTGAGAATACACCAAGATATCATCCATTAACACCATGAAAAATGAATCCACATTCTAATGGAAATATCATTGTATCCATTCCTTAAAGGAAATGGGTGTGTTCGTGAGACCGAATGAAAAAAAATAATTGTATACACCGTACATGATATTAATTTTTTTTGTGAAGAATGTATGATGGTATAAAATTTATATAATTTTAAACTGATCTCAAATATATCTTTAAAACACCCATGAGTTTCAAATCTAGTTGAAGAGGTCATCTATTTGTGATAGAGGATATCGGTTCTTATCTTTCAGCTAGTTTAATTTTTGGTAATCTACACATATATTGAGGGTAACATATGATTGTTACATAAAAATATCCAGTGAACACCAATGAGATGTACTAGTTCAGATAAACTCTTTTTCCTATCAATCCTCTAGATGCCACTAGAGCTCTGGAATTTTAGTTGTAGCCATCCTATAATTAGTAATTTATATTTTTGAAGCCCCTAGAACTTGTTCAATATATACTTTACCTCTCTCACTAGAAGTAATCCTGAAAATTAATCCATGAAAACATACCTCGAATAGTAAACCACTCATGGGATATTAATCTACATGTTCCCCTTGAATCGATATATAAAATCAAAATTTCTTTCGTCATTCAACGAGTCCCATGATTCTCCCATTCCTATCAGCTCAACTGTATATATCATTCACCATTATGAAAAAACTCACTACCCTTGGTTGATGTGAATGATAATCTACAGTGATAATAGTCAATGAATTATTGAAATTTAACAAAAAAAAAATTTTTTTGAATGAATTAAAAACCTATTATCTGAGGAAAAAAATACCCCATATGAAGTTAAATCCAACAATCTCAAAGTGGCATTTTTACATTGACATAGACCCTTAATTTTAATCCCAAATGATGTTTTATGTGTCATAAAACCATCATAGGTCTTATCATCATGCATATGGATCTTCATAGTGGGAACAAATATAAATATATGATAATTTCATCTATAAAAAAGTGAATAATATAAGGTAAATGTTATATGAATATTACTTATTATGGTAGAAATTTGATGATCTTAAACCTCAAGGGTATTCTACACTGTGTATACCAGGCCTGAACTTGGAAAATGTGATGCTACCTGACTAACATAAGCATATCCACTCTGCTATAACTGTAAACATGTTGTCTATAACCAGGGACACACCCATCGTCTCATCCTGATTAGCTAGTTGTACCCCATATTCTAACCATATGAGTGGGAATTGATCCCACTCTTAATCATGGAGTTAGTGTAGACCTTGTATCACTATCTACTAGAGAAATAGTTATTTTTTGAATCACTATATATGACTGATATTTCCATAATATCAGAACATGATTATGTCCCTCAAACACTATAGCCTCATGTGTCCTATAATACTGCAATAATAGTACCTCAAATAGTAAAATGATTTTTGTCTTTGATTATTGATGTCACCAGGTGGAAGCACCACACGACACTTTCTACCACCAATATTTACAGTCCCATATAGAGATAAAAAACCACTGTATCCCACATCCTAGTCTTTATCTTGTTAGACTATGTGATAATATTTTAGTTACCATTTATAGAAATAAAAGTAATCTATAATACATTCACATATGATCACATTCCATACCTGATACCATCATTGAATCACCTATCATTAGATAACTCAATACCCATCAGAATAGGTGTGAATCCCCAGTTCTCAATAAAATGGGTAGAATATTCCATCCATGATAATGATCCCAACATTAGGTGAAAGAAATATTAGTCTCTATCAACCGTAACATCTTTATATTTAAGTATTAATTGAGGGTCATATGAAAATCCTTCAAAGAAATATCTTGATGATGATTTGTTTGTGTAATGAAATCTCACCACATATTAGAAAAATCACATATCATATAGTATCGATCTTTACACTCCAATCATGTTTCATATCAACATTATCAACGAAATTTAGCATAGACATTATCATAGAATTTGTAGTATGTGGTCCACCATTCCAAAAAAACATTGGAGGAGTATGATAAAGAGACAAACATGACAACACTTCCATATTTGAGTAAGGTCACCATGGTCCCTAAACGGTATCTATATAGCACAATAACCCATCACAAAACAACACCTCAGCACCTGTTTTGGGTATAACTATTGAAATAATTAAGGATCCACTGGTATCCATGGTCCCATCACCTCTTGAGTTTGTTCATCACCACCTTCATGGTGTATGACTATTGGTCATCATTGTGGGGCTATTTTAAAATTATAATATCATTTCTCATATTAATATCATTTCATTGATTGTAGATAAAAAATCCAAATAATGGAATAGGATACATAAATTGATTCCTATTTAAAAACAAACCCTTATTTTAGCTTCTTGATTTTTCTATGGGAACTATGCATATCATATGTTAAATACCAAGATGCTACCCACTACTATGGTTGGTTTTAGTTCATGTTATTTACAATAAGAAAACTATATTTTTAATATTATTTTCACATCAATTCACTTTTTCATTTCCATTTAAATATATAATCATTTAAAATGTAAATGTTCACTTTAATAACTTAGAACTAATGGTCTTCCAAATTACAAATCATGAGGGAACACACCCCACATTTATCAGAGAATGAAATTCACCTAATTCAAACCAAACCAAATTATAGTATACATATCAGAATAGAAAATATGACAAATACTACTCCTATCACATCATCATGTAACAAGTAATTCATCCTATATTTCATGGAATCTGATTCTAATAATGTGGAAATATGATTCATGAGAAGAAATTATCTCATCTCATTAAGTTGAAACATAATATATCACACAATCATATTAATAGTAACATCATGATACATGTCTATCACAAAATGTTGAAACACAAATCTATAATTGTAAAAATCATGAAAATAATAATTTAATTTTTGGTAATTTTAATTTTTTCTATATGTGTTCCAAATACAACTGGCATAATTCTAACATCATAAGTAAATAAAGAAATATGAAATTTTAATATTTACTAACATTTTTTAATTAAATATTAATTTTAATTTAAAGGGGATTTCTATGTTCGATGGATTACCCGATACGCAACAATGGTTTTCTTTGAAATCTTACATTGCACACTAATAATATAATATCATTATTTTAAAATAGTAGTTAATGCCTAGCAGTTGTATTGGAGGGAATGATTATAAAAAACTAAAATATGATTATACATTTTCGCTGATTTTTTTACATTTATCCAATAAATATAAGAGGCATCAAATAAAAATGAATATGATTTTAAGCATAAATACTCAAATATTCATTAAATGGTCAATTTACCGCCGTTTGATGAAGAACCGTCATTAAATATAGTTTTAATGAATTTTATATATCCTATTTGAAAAAAAATTATTCTTTAGAATTGGGACTTCAAAATTTTCATTGGATGAAATTTGGTATTTTTCCGATAAAATTCATTTTTAAGGAATAGTGACAAAATACTGTATATTAATTCAAAAATACATTTTAATCTAATTTTTTATATCGTTATATTATATTATAATTGGTTGTAAAGTTTAATTAGTTATATTTTTACCATTTAATCCAATTTTTGTCATTTTAATTAATTTCACTTTTAAATTGGACATAAACAAGTGATAATCATTTGATAGTTAATATTTCTTAAAAACACGATTTTTTTTAACAGCAGGAATTAATTCAAGATTAATTTCTACCACATATGTGTATTGAATTTGGAAAAATGGATTACATATTTAGAATTATGAGGTATAAATTTTTTAAATAGGTAAATTTTATTTATAGACATTATGAATATTTACTTCAGTAAATGTTTTATTTTCCATGGTTAAAGGGTATATCTGGAAAACAAGGCTAAAAAATATTTTTATAATATTATAAAATTTCCCTAACATGTGTACTAATCCTATTTTTTGATACATATCCGACCATGTTCATCCTTGTGTCTATTTTGGGACCCCATGGTGCCACATTAGTGTGATAATGACAGTTCATTTTAATAAATTTATTGTAATGATAAAAATGAGAGAAACAAATATCTTTTAGTAAAAAAATTTTACATGGGGGTTATATGAGTTATATATTTTAATATAAATATTCATTATAAAGATAGAAATATTTCCTATATTATTGTATTTGTTTTTAATTTTTTGACATCAAATAAATTGACTTATTTATGACACAATAATGATGCAGTCTTTACCTCAATAATAAATTATATAAATAAATAAGATTATAATGATTAAAATAATATCCAAAACTTGTAAAATTATTATTGTAAAATTGTATTTAGATCATTATTAATTATATATTTTATATTAATGATTTTGGACATTTTTAAACCAAATATACGTTTATAATAAAATAATAGCTTCAAACATTCCTAAAGAGCCCCTCCTACCCATTATAAAAAGCCCTCATTTCTATCCCATTCCTCACATATCTCAAGCCCCTTGTCCCATAAAAACCCCGAAAAAATAAGCTCTAAATATACCTATATTCCATCTAGAAGCCTTTCAATAGGTATAAGGCTCTTAAATAAGTCATTTTGTTTCAAACCAAATGATGTTATAGTAATTAAAGGTAACAGTTTCTCTTAAATTCTTTTGTTTTCTTTTGTTTAATTTTACATCTCCAACCCCATAAACTCTTTTTATGACAATATTTTATAATATAACCAGTATATTCAATATAATAGGTTGTTTTTATAATAAATATTTTATCTATAGTTAATAACATCTTCATCTAATGGGTAACGAACATACTGTTTCTGTGGATGTTGAACTACCGCCTCACGAAGCGATGATTGTTCAAATATCTCCGACCGCTTATCATATTGGACATTATGATGGAACATTATTTATATAAAAGATTTATTATATTTATATTTTCTATATTATTTGGTATTTTTCATTTATATAATTCTTTTATGGTTTCCATAGTGGGTAAATATGATAATCTCATTTGAGGAAGTGCGGACTACTGCCCCTTAATGAGATATGACTCGTTCATTCCTTATGTGGAATGTATAAAGGGTTGAGTTAATTAAATTTTATATCATATTAGACTATAATTATAATATAATTATGTATCATTAAGTTTTCATTCCATTACAATACGAAATAGAAATGGATGTAGCGTTCATCTGTACGTACGACTTACAGTCTCCATGAACGGTGAATTTCATTTTTTTTCTCCAAATGTTGTGTAATATTATAAATACATGTATAGTATAGATATATATTATATATATGATATATAAATCATGAATATAAGTATGGATATAATGAACATTTGACCAAATGAACAACTGGTAATTATAATAAGTCCATTTTGACTCAAGTTCCAAATATCGACACAATGACAATTATTTACTTAAATGATTACATAATTCTTGTAACATCGTAATAATTGATATAAAATGAATAACGAACATGTAAATGGTTCTTAAGAAAGTATAAATTAACATTAATTTATGACTCATCAGATTAAATAATGAACGGTTCATGTCGAACATGAGGTACAAGAACTTCTTTACCCAATTCCCATTCGTTGGGTTAAACTTCTACATACGGATTATTCTATTCTATGATTATGTGAAATATATATTTTGAAATCATATATTTTCTTATACTAGATTTATATGTACTTATAGTGAATAAACATAACCGATCTATTAAAAAGGTTATCTTTGTAAGAGACATTGTCACATTATCCTTTAAATGAGGCATATTTGGTCTTAAAACATGACTTTGTTTTATAAAATGTATAAATAACTTTTAACATACATTTAATTAAAAGATAATATCTTTCTATGAAGAATTTAACTAAATGAAAAAAGGATTGTTTCTTTTAATGTAATAGGTACCAATGACCTTTCCACCACCACAATTATTATTTTATCTTTGGCTTCCTTAACATGTTGTAATGTATTTAAAAGGAAAATAAATACCATATTCTCATATATGTATTTTGGTATTGAAAATGGTTTATATAATAGATTTGTAATGACAATATATTTATGTGATATATTCTGATTATAATGTAAAAATGTTGTTTTTTCTTTATATTTTTTGTATGTGTTATGATTTTATAATGGTACATGGAAATTGGATGGGTGGTTATGTGATTAAAAAAATAACGATTGGTGCCTTGATAAACCAGGAAGGTGGTTACGTCCAAACCACCAATTCATTAGTTATAGAAGTCAGCCGTATGGCTATTACATTTTGTGATATGTGTGGAAGTGGACCGTATGGTTATTCTATTTATGTATGTTTATGTCCCATGTTGCCTTTATATGTTATGGGTTATTTTTATGGGTTTTGTGGTAATATTTTGGTATCAAAAGGGTATGAAATGATTTTTTATTCAGTGAGGAGTATTTACTACTTCATAAAGGTGAAAATTATTATATATGATAAAGTATACATGGTTTACTTGTTGTTTTGAAAAAATAATAGTTTTACTTCTTTCTGTATCCCTTACTGCACTTTTTATTATCATCCTATGTTTTCAAAATGATTTTCATAGGACGTATAGTGGAACAATTTCATGGATGGGATCACCGAATAGTTTTGTTGTCTAAATCATAGAACTAGACATGAATTTATTTTCATGAATTGATTTTCATAAAAATATGGGAACTGAGTAGAAGTGTCTAATTTGTGACTTTTTGGATGTAATTAAATAGATATGACCTAATTCTCTAATACTATAAACCTGAAAAAATCCTCAATGTGAATTATCAACAAATTCAATAATATGAAATGATTAAGTTCAGGTCCTAATAGATGGTATCAGAGGTCAGTTTAAATAATTTAATGAGTTAGGGTATTGTAAAATTAATATCCATAAATTATTTAACATTAATATTGAAATGATATAGAATTAACAAATTACCATATTTCTTCACCTAAGAA
The DNA here is from genome assembly GCA_963277665.1 of Viscum album. Taxonomy (NCBI): domain Eukaryota; kingdom Viridiplantae; phylum Streptophyta; class Magnoliopsida; order Santalales; family Viscaceae; genus Viscum; species Viscum album. Next base: position 370,112,990 of record OY728142.1, on the reverse strand, counting down.
ATTTCTATGTTGAGAATTGTTTTTCGCAGAGGAAACAAGTTAGTTGTTCAGAAAATGTATACAGAGGGAAATGACCTTCTAAATCAGAAACCTGAGATGGTTGGAATACGAATTGAATAGTTTACTATAGTGATTGATATTTTTACATAGGTGATAAATGTTGGTTGTGTTTATTGAATATATTTTTATTTATTCAAAAGGTAAACAGGAACATCAAAGTCAGTTATGGGTTGTCTTGAAAACTTAAAAATAAAATAAAATATTTGCGAAATTAAGCATGAGTGAGTTTTGGATACAAAAAAATTCTTTCCTTGATCACATTGTTTTCAAAAAATGGCATAAATTATGATTCTTCTAAGACAAAAGTTGTTGAATAATGGCTAAGACCCACAAATATAACCGAGATCCATAGTATTCTTGGTTTCGGAGGTTATTTCCAGTGGTTTGTTGAAATGTTTTCACATTTATCTAGACCAATGACTATGTTAACTTGAAGAGGTGTTATGATTGTTTGGACAAAAGAATGTGATGATTTTTTAATGAATTTAAAATAATATTGGTGAATGATCAGGTTTTATAATTTCCATATAGAAATGGTTAGTTTTTTATTTATAGTGATTCTTCATTTAAAGTATATGGTTGTGTCCTTATGCAGAATAATCAGTTAATTTATTATGTTTCACATTAGTTGAAACCTCGTGAGTTAAATTACCCTACACATGATTTGGAATTATTTGTTTTTTTATTAATTAAAAAATTTAAAGGCTTCATTTGTATGGAGTAAAGTGTAAAATTTATACAGGTCACAAATTTTTGATGTATATATTCACTAAAAATGAATTGAACATGAGACATAAGATCTTTTTGAAAATAATTAAGGATTACGATTGGATGATCCTTTACCATTTGGGAAAGGAAAATAAAGTGGCAGATGCTTTGAGTTGAAATGTAATTCTTCATTAACCATGCTATGTTTGGAATGAGATCCTTTGGTTTTTGATTTGATGAACTTTTCCATAGATGATCTGGTGTAGGAAATTCTTCTGTTTTGTTTTAGGTGTCAGTGAGATCATATCTATCAGAAAAAATTAAGCAAGTGCAGAATGAATACACTGATTTGATGAAAAAGGTAAATTTGGTTCAGAAGGGAAGTTTCCAAATTTTAAATTTGATTGTGATTGTGTTGTGTGATTTGGAAAGAGATTATTTGTGCCTTGTGATTCACAGTCGAAGAATGAGTTTTTATATGAAGCTCATAGTTCCCCATCTTCAGTTCATCCTGGAAATATTAAGATGTATCGAGACCTTCGAAAGTATTAATGGTGGGATGGAATGAAAAGAGATATTGTTGATTTTATTATGAAGTGTTTGACTTGTCAGTAGGTTAAAGAAGAGTTGTAGTTACCAAAACAGTTGTTTCAGTCGTTACTGGTGCCAGAGTGGAAATGGGAAAAATATCCATGGACTGAATTATGGTATTATCCAAGACATCTCGAGTTTACAATGCAATCTGGGTTATTGTATGTTAAAGTGAATGTTAGGTTTCATGTTGTTCCCTAATTAATTTTATCTGATCATTATCACAAGTTTACTTCTAACTTTTTGAAAGGCCATCTGATGTCGTTGGGTCTTGAATTAAATTTTAGTAAATCTTTTCATCCGCAATCATATGGATAGTCAGAACGAACAATTCAAACCATGGAGGATATGTTACGTTCATGTTCACTGAATTACCAGGTAATTTGGGGGCAATATTTTTATTTGCCTAAATTTAATTATAATAACAACGTTTATTCTTGAATTTAGATTGCTCCATTTGAAGAATAATATGGAAAGTCTGATCCAACACCAGCTTTTTGTGATAATGTAGTTGAAAGGAAGCTGATGGTACTAGAATTAGTAGAAGATATGGCTGATAAAGTTCATATGATTCAGAAGAACATGAGAATAGCTAATAACTAGAAGAAATTTTATACAAATAATCGAATAAAAGATCATTCTTTTGATGTAGGTGATCATGTATTTCTCAATGTTTCTCTATGAAAAAGTGTGATGTGTTTTTGAAAGAAAGCAATGTCGAGTCCAAGGATCATTAGACCTTATGAAATCCCAGATATAGTTGGATCAATTGTGTAAAGAGTGGCTTTACCTCCATGTTTATCCCAGGTACACAATGTTCTTCATGGTTCAATAATGTTAAATTATATTCCATATCCCTCTTATGTTTTGAACCTAGAGGTAGTTCAGTTGGAAAAGAATCTCTCTAATGAGGAACAACCCATCTAGATTCATAACCAAAGAGAGAATGTATTCTAGAATAAGTAAATTCACCAGGTAAAAGTTTTATGGAATAACTATATCATTGAAGATGTAACGTGGAAATCTTAACATGCTATCAGGGATAAATACCCCCATTTTTTGATATGTGAATAAAATTTTGATGTCGCAATTTTAAAAAGGGGGGAAAGATATAACACCCAAGGTAAATAATGAAATACGAAATTTTCTTATTTATTAATATTTGTGAATTAAATATTAATTATACTATAACAAGGATTTCTATGTTCGATGGCATTCCTGATACGCAACAATGAGTTTCATTGAAATCTTACATTTCACACTAATAATATAATATTATTATTTTAAATTGTATTTAATGCCTAGAATTTGTATTGGAGATAATGAATAGAAGAAACTAAAATATTATTATACATGTTTGTTAAATGTTATTACATTTATCCAATAAATATTAGTGGCTTAAAATAATAAAGAATCTGATTTTAAGCACAAATACTCAATATTCATTACAAGGTTAATTTACCACCATTTGACGGACAACCCTCATTAAATTTATTTTTTGTCACTTTTATATGTTCTATATGACAAAAGAAAATTATTTTTCAGAATTTTAACATCAAAATTTACATTGGATGAAATTTTGATATTTTTTGGATAAAACTCATTTTCAATGAATAGTTAAAAAATATTGTATTTTAATTGGAAAATGTCTTTTAATATAATTTTTTATATTTTTAGATTATATTTTAATTTGGTTTCAAGGTTAATTATGTTATATTTTTACCGTTTAATCCTATGTTTTTCATTTATATTAATTTCACTTTGAAATTGGACAAAAACAATTGTCAATCTTTTGATACTTCAAATTTCATAAAAATAGGCGTTTTGTTTTAACAGCAAAAATTAATTTTTAAATAATATCTTCCACTTATATTATTTGAATTTTTAAAAATTGATTCTATATTTGGAATAAGGAGTTCCAAATTCTGTAAATAGGTAACCTTTATTCATAGACATTATGAATATTTACTTCAGTAAAAAATTTATTTTCCATCGTTAGAGGGGAAATATGGAAAATAAGGGTAAACATATATTATTATAATAATATAAAATTACTCTAAAATGTTTCCTAATTATATTGGATGATACATATCCGACCATGGGCATCCTTGGGTCTATTTTGGTACCCCATGAAGCCCTTTGAGGGTGATAATGACAATTTATTTTAATTAATTTAAAGTAATGAAAAAATTACAAAAACACATATCATTTAGTAAATCAATTTGTACATGAGGGTTATATATGTTATATCATAGACTATAAATATTAATTATAAATATAAAATTATTTCCTACATTATGGTATTTTTTTTATAATTTTTATATATAAAATAAGTTAAATTATTTATGAGAAAATAATGATATAGTGTTTACCACATAAATAAATTATTTTTATAAATAAGATTATAAATATTAAAATAATATCCCAAACCTATAAATTTTATATTTAATGATTTTATTTCGTCCATGAGTCATAATATATTATAATTTAATTATTTTTGTACATTTTTAAACCTAACATATGTTTATAATAAAATAATTGATTCAAACATTCCTAAAGAGACCCCCCGGTCCTTATAAAAAGCCCTCACTTCTGACCCATTCCTCACAAATCTTAAGCAACTTGGATAATCCAACCCCTAACAAAATAAGAACTCAAGATCCTTCCCTTCTATCAAGAATATTTAACTTATGTATAAGGCACTTTAAGAAGTATTTTTTTACAAACCAAATGGAGTTACCCAAAATAAAGGTAGTAGTTTCTCTTAAATTATTTTTTTTATTTTATTAAAATTTACTTCTCCAACCCCTATAAACTCTTTTTATTATTTTATTTTATAACAAAACTAGTATAAAATATATACAAGGTAGTTTTTATGATAATTATTTGAGCTAAACATACACACACCTTCGACTAATGGGGAAATAACATATTGTTTTTGTGGATGACGAACTAATGCCTCACGAAAGGATGATTGCTCAAATATATCCAACCGCCTCACATGGTGGCCATTATGATTGAAATATATTTATATATGATATATATTATATTTATATTGTTTCTATTCTTTTTTGTTTTTCATTTATAGAATACAGTTATGGTTTCCAATGTGGGTAAATATAATAATATCATTTGATGAAGTGCGGACTACCTCCCCCTGAATGTTATATGACTCATTCAAGCCTTATGTGGAAGGTATAAAAGGTAGAGTTAATGAAATTGAATATTATATTATACTGGAATTATAATATACTTATTATCAATAAGTTTTCATTCCATTATAATACAAAAATAAAATGTATGTAGCGTTCATGCGTACGTATGGCTTACTATCTCCATGAACGATGCATTTTATTTCTTATCACCAAATGTTATGTACTATTATAAATAAATATATATAGTAGTAATATATGATATATATGATATCAAAATAATAACTAATTTTATGGATATATTGAACTTTTGACCACCTGAAAAATATGTAATTATAAGAAGTCCATTTTTGATTCCAATATCAAATATTGACAAAATGAACATTATTAAATTAAATGATTAAATAATGTTTCAAAAATGGTATTAACTGATATATTAGAAATAATAAACTTGAAAACATTATTAAGAAAGTGTAAAATAACTTTATTTTATTATTTCTTAGATTAAAGAATGAACGGGTCAAGTCGGACATAAGGTAAGGAAACTTTTTTAGCACAATTCCCATTCTATTGGGTAATCTTATACTTCTTCATTATGGGAATTTGTCTCAATCACCTTTCATTCAGGCATATTTTGTTTTAATACACAAATTTCATTAATATGATGTATAAAAATCTTTAAATTTTCATTTAATTTAAATGGAATCATTTTCTAGGAAGCATTTTACTAAACAAAAAAAGGAACGTTTCTTTTAATGTATGTGGGAAAAACGACCTTTCTGTCGCCACGAGTATTATTTGATATTTAGCTTTCTTAACATGTCGTAAATTTTTTTTAAAAAAAATAAATACCATATACTCTTTTATGTATTTTGGTATTAAAAACGGTTTTTGTAATGGATTTTTTATGTCAATATATTTATGGGATATATATCGATTTAAATGTGGATATATTTTATTTCTTTTATATTTTTTGTATGAGTTTTGATTTTATAATGGTACTTGGATATTTTATGGGTGGTTACCTGATAAACTAAATAAAGGGTGGTGCTGTGATAAACTAGGATGTGTGGTTACGTTATAACATTCAATGCATTGCGTATGGAAATCGGATGTATGGTTATTCGATTTAGTGATATGTGTGGAAGTCAATAATATAGTTATTCTATTTATGTATGTTTGTGTCCCAAGTTACCTTTATATGTTATGTGTTCTTTATATGGGTTTTATGTTATTATTTTTGAAACAAAAGGGTAATAAATGGTATTTTATTTAGTGTAGAGTGTTTACTACATCGTAATGGGGAAATGTATTTCATATGATAAATTATTCATGGTTTATTTTTTTGTTTTGAAAAACTAATAGTTTTACTACTTTGTGTATCCCTTACTGAGCTTTTTATGATCATCCCATGTTTTTGAATTTTTTTAACATGACATAGAGTGGAATAGGTTCAATTATGGGATCATGGAAATTCCATGATGTCTAAAACATTGAAGTAGACATGAATCTTTTTTTCATGAATTTTTATTTTGTGAAAAAATATAGGAACTGAGTATAAGTGTCTTTTTTGTATCTTTAGGGATGTAATGTAACAGTTATAACCTAATTTTATAGAAAACTAAACCTAAAATGTTCCCCAATGTGAATTATTAACATAATTCAGGAATATATAATGTTTAAGGTCGGGTTCTTATAATAACTCATTATTAAATCCGAATTCCATCATATTCATTTCTGTTGTCTCAAAATAGTAAACTAAACCAATAAATAATTCTATGATACATCTTTGTAACATAATAGGCATGGATTCCACTCCATATTGCCCCAACCATGGAATGCGATTTAGCCACAACTGTTTCTCCCAAAATTCCCGAGGTTGATGACTTATAGTGAGGGCCTAGGTGTGTATTAATGGATACTATTCCCAACTCACTAGAGTATAGAATTGAATAATTAGAATAATAGATAAGATAATGGAATAACTGATATAAATAATGAAATAGATACACATCATGAATAAATATTTATATCAAATTTATTCTTATATAATATGATGATGAAGATACTTTTCGACATCCACTACAAAGACACAAAAAAATGTATAAAAGGAAAATGTAAAATCCATGGAAAACTGTGAAAATAGAAAAAATTATCAAACGAGAATCACAATCCTTATATCCATAACATGATCAAATTCTCTTAAACCGCAGTAAATAACATTTTGTAGGAAGCATTCCCTATTCCAAACATGAAATTATATAGTCTATTCGAGTTACCAGGGTGAGATAAAATAATCCTTAAGACTAAATCCCAATTTGCAACCATCCAAGGTCCACTGACATCTTATTTGTGAAAATGGAATAAATATAGAGTGTGGTAACCAATATATTATATAATGGAACTACTCAACAAAAAAATCCTATAATTATTAGGTTCTTATTTGTAGTCATAATATTTTAGTCAATTTCATTATGAATCTATTTCAAAGAAATAATAGTCAAGAATATAAAATTTATCCGCATGTTAAATTAATGATTAAATTACATTTAATGAATATTTCTCTTGACCCTACACGTATCCTGATGTCCCCTGAATTAATAAGCCCAAGGATTGTTAAACAGGCCCTACATAATGTTTAAGATCAAAATACTCTATCCAAGATTTTGATATGCCTTAGAAGAACCATCATAAAACACATTAGATTTATTATTCATTTATGAACCTTGTCTCATCAATGGAATTCCTAATATATAATTGTGGTTTCTCTCAAACTGTAATATAATCTAATACACTATAAGCATAACCATGGAGAACCTCATAAGAACCCAGGTATCGCTAAAGGTGTGGAATAAATTATCATCCATTTGGGTTCGTCCTTAGAAGTCCACTATGGGAAACCATGTATCAGCCATGGAATAATGATAAATATTATCTTTGATGTATCCCTTTGTATTCAATACGAATCCATGTATCACATAGCATACAATAGCCAGCCCCATCAAGTTCGTCCTTATCACTCCATGACATGAGTCCAATTATCACTTGGGCATAATAAAGACAAAATACAAATGAGTCTATCAATAAAATTATCATAGAAATTCATGTGTAACACAAGGAATATAAGAATTTTAAAAAATTATAAAAATAATAAAATTTCATTTATTAAATTTCATATAAATATTTTAAGGTCACCACCAATAACATCTCAAATCAATATCACTTGAAATTGTCACTAATGATTTGGAAAAAATATATAAGGCATCCCTTTAATTAAACTCTTTTGGGAAATTCAATTAAAGAAGAATAAAAATATTAACAATTCATTACACAAAAGGGTCTTAGGATAATCGTAATTTCATTCCTTTTCATTAATCAATCCATTATAGTTGATATGAAAATTAAATTCACATATATATTCACAATTAAATTTGTCATTTTATAAGATATTAATAACATCAGATCAAAATGGGTAATGGGAACTCCTCAAGGGTATCCAAATAATATACCATCATAATGGTCTATTTAAATTCAAAACACACCCAAAGGGGTTGTCCCATTTGTGGTACTAAACATAAAATAATTAATTAGTAGTCCTTTATAATTACATATGATATTTCTTTTAATTAAATTTAATGAATAAAAATAATGTCGAGATGATTCTTGATAATTTTTTGTCTGATAGAAAAACATATAAAAATATTTTAATTATACTCAAAGGTATGATACTTACTACCTCAAACTTGTAAAACTATCCTAATCCAGTATTATCCATTAGTTTACTGAGATCAAAATCCATATTAAGAATATATCAACACCCTGAAAATATATCAGAAGAGCCTAAACTGAAATATCACAAAATACACTAATGAAAACATAGAATTATTCATGAAGAATGAATGGATTATTAACATACTTAAAACATGATGAACATATATTCAATTGGAAGAAATATAAAAAAACATGAAATTCTATATCTTGGATAAAAAGGGAGATCTTATGAGTGTTAGAAGATAGTGTTGGGTTCTTCCCATAAAAACGGTGGCCATATCTCATTTTATTTTAAAAAAATTGGTCATCAATTTACACAAACTAAAAATGTATAACATAATGTATAAATATCGAAATAATTTCCCTTTATAAATCCCTTTACATAACATTAATGGTTCAAGCATACCATTACACTTCATGTAGATAATATTCATGGTGTATTCCAATTACACGTCATGTCATTGGACTATAGAAAACCTGCAACCCTACTATCCCTTCCATTCAAAAAACAACCCAATAGGGCCACCTCCTGAAATAGATTTTCAACCAAAAATGATGTCAATAAGAGATTAAATAGGAAATTAAAATGTCCCATACCTGAAGGGAAAATATTTGGTTCTTACATGATGGGATTTTTAGGATTAGATAAAAGATGATGAACATATTGGAAATCATTAGATACATAAATACCATGAAAAAATATGTAAAAAAAATAAAACCATGTTTAGATTAAAAAAATAACATTCATATGTACCTTTAACCAGGGATATATACATCCTTTTAATTCATCACTATTTTTCAATTAGATCTATCAATTCCACCTATCATACTATATACCCTATAGTATATCCATATATAATTATAAAATGAATTTTTTTGATTTTTAAGTCCACCATAACTCTCATAATATTATAATCTCTGATATGGAAAAGAATAAAGAGTGATAGAGAGTGGTATTAAGAAAAAACATTAATAAACTAACACATCTCATTGTGGGTTTTCTATTCATTTTGTATTTGAGTAATCTCATTGATAAAAAACATTTACTGAAGTATTATACAATTAATGATTAAATGATATGAATTCTTAATGGTTCATAGTCATTTTTTAATATATATAAATATGAAGTTCATTGATTAACCACTTTCTAACGATAAATAATATGAGAGGGAATAAAAAAATTAACATTTTATTAACATTATCCATAATTAATTATTATTAAATGAATGATAACATATAAAAAGAAATATAAAATTATATAATAATTGAAAATGATATTACATAAAAGGAAATATTATATCCATTATTTTTTCCATGTTATACTCAATAAATTTATTATTTTGTACAATAATAAACATTCATTATGGAATACATCATTTGTATTATTGATTTTGGATTTACAATATATATAACAAAAATATTGATCATATATTGTGTTATATATAAAATATTCTATGTTTTATTATATTTTAAAACATCAACGACCTTAAAATCAATGAATTCATTAATGGAAATAATAAGAGTAAACGATATGTGTCTTGTTGGTTTATTGGTAATTCATGGACTTGATAACAACATTTTATGTGTAAATAATCTATATAAATCATAATATTAAATAATTTTCACCAACAATAATTGCATCATAATTTACATGTTTCATATCATTTAATTTATAATAAATCAAACACTATTGAATCCTATACTCATCTTCAGAAAAAGATGATATGTGATTATGATAATGAAAGAAAAAAATATGGCATTGCCCAAATGTATACGCACATTGAGAAAAAAAATATTAGATGATATTATAATGAATGGCATAGCTCATATAATATCTTGATATTTATGTGACCTTAACTACATGTGTGGTGTTCATTAGAAGGGTACAATTATTCCAAAGTTCTATAATTTGAAGAACATTTAGTCAAAATGGTTTCATGAATTAGAAAACATAGATATATTTAAGATCATTTGACCATAATTCCTTAATATAAATAGATCATATGGGATCTTAGTTGAAGATTTATGTATGATGTCATAGTTGATAGTGCTTTACCAAAAGTATTTGGTTTACCAGTATATTGATTATTTTAAAGGGTTGGATAAAAAAGTTTTGGTGAAAATATCTAATATTATGAACTAATAAATTTATAATTTTTTCCTGTAAAAATATAATTCATTATTTGGGGAATTATTGGATATGTAAATAGACTTTGTGATGATAAATTCAAAATATTTTGTATTTGAGAGAATAAATTTCATCATAAACAACATATCTCTTACGTTATCATTGGTAAATATTTACCTATATGTTTTTTGAAAGTAGTAATACTATCATTCTATTAAATAATCAACATTACAATTTTTGTGACTAGGTGAAAAAATACTCTATAAAATATTTGGTTTGAGAATAAGGATTCATTATCCATATGTTTAAATAATTATAAGTATGTGATTTAATCTATAAAAGAATAAAAATCAATATTTTTTCTAAAAAATGACAGCATATTTATATAATAAATAATCAAATTTTTTTCACTAAATCACGTCAATAGAAGGCATAAATTGATATAGAAATTAATTATTTAACATTAAAATGTTTTTATATAATTATTATAAAATATGAGATTATATTGATAAAGCATTGTGAAACATTGGTGGAGTATGATTGATTGTTGTTTACATTTATTATGTCATTTATGATGATAACTATTGAAAAATATTTTTATATATAATAATTAATTTTAGTGGGGATTTAATTTTTTTGAAGCATATTTTTTGTGATAGTGTAAATATTTTGAAAATAGGGATCATAGAGTCAAACAAACATCACCCATATCTCTAATAGATCTCAATAATCAATAATATACAAATATATATGAGAAATAGTTCTTGGAAATATATGAATTGATTGAAAATTTTAGAATAATCAGACCCAATATGTTTATTAAATTTTTAATTATAAGAACATCCATGAAAAATTAAAAAGGGTAATTTTTAGATCAGGTAAACATCATTAAAAATAAATAGTTCATTCATAATAAAATAAATAAAGATGTAATGGTGATTCATAAAATGACACGACTTATGTTAAATGGATTATTCAATATTAATGGTATCAATGTAGTTTAAAATTTTCAACACGTGAATGGTTTGGTTTATTTTGATTATTCTTTGACATTATCAAATTAAATTAGTTAAAAATTTACCATTTAGATGTAAGATAAATATTAATTTATTTATATCATGATAAATAGTTTTAAATCATGTTTATATATTATTTTCTAATTGATTAGGATGAGAATATTTTCATTTAGGAGAAGTTATAATATTTATTGAAAATTATATTTTGAAAAACATGGTTTTTAAAAACTAATAATGATTATTATATGGTATAAAATAAATTTCAATAGAAGAATACAATTTATTTCATATTGTGGCTAATGGACATTATTTATAATGGGCGAACTAGGATATCACCAGGTTAGCCCATTGTTGCTTAAACAACAATTGCACTTTGATAAAAATCTACTTTATTGGAAAATTTTTATGTAGTCTATATAATTATAATTTATTTTTATTTTCATGTGGTTATTAAAAATATTAATGGTAATGAATCAATTTTTTATGGGTTCTATGTGATGATGTACCAAGGTACATTCATAAATATTCTTTGCTCTCTAGTGAGTTGTAATGGTAATAAGTTGATTTAACGGTGTAAAATAAATTTTTAAATTTATAAAATTATATTTACCATTATGGATAATATTTTATGTTTTCAAGGATAGGGTTTTCATGGACTTTAATGATTTTTATTGTAATAAAATGTTAATTATTTTTTTCCTTTAACAAATTTTTTGTTTTAAACACATGTATGTTTATTTATTTCATATTATTTAAGGAAGAGTAAGGGATTGTAGGATGTCAATATTAATTTCAGTAATAATTTATAGAAAATGAAAATATTTAAAAAAAGGGTTTATATTTTGTGAAAAAATAGATAACGATTGGATGTTTCTACAATATATTATGTGGTATTTTTATGAATGAGTTAAGACCAAATTCTATATAACACTAAACTTGAAAATTTACTCAATGTGAAAGAAAGAAAAATTCTTCACTAAAACTCAATATTATGTATCAAATAATTCTATGCACTTATTTTTTTTTTGAAGGAAGTGTTCATATAACTTAAGTCATTAAGACAATTCTTATAGCATGTCGTTCACACAAGTTACATTATGGACAATTTAAAATAATATATAATTTATGGATTACTATATTTAATCATATAAACAATATTAAGAAAAATTCCACAGAGAAAATAGGGATTCTATAGTTGGAATACATCGAGGCGAAAATATTCATCTACATCAATATCCCAATATCATTGGAATCAGAACAGAATTGTTCTTTCATGTGATGTCTATATTGAAAATGGATGTAATTGATGTCAGTATCTATGCCAAAGAGGGACATGATCTACCATGAAATATCATTTCTATAGTGGATAATGTTTTTAGGGAACATCCCTAATAATTAAGATGATCATTTAACCTAGTGGGGATGAATTATGGATCAATTATTTCAAGAAGCTTTTTTATGGGATGTTTGAAACAACAAAATGTAACTTTTTCTGTTTATCATTTTGAGGGTGAATTTTTTTAATGTGGGTCTTGGTTAGGAATAATACAGGGAAATATGATCATGGTTCCCTATTATGGGATATATTTAAGGAATTATTTATTTAGAATATTTTATTAAGGTGTTTCGACTATGAATGAAAAAATAATTACTAGAATTGCGAAAGAATGATGAAAAATATTTACCTACATTTGAAGAAACCGTCACAAGATTGGACAATTATGAGACATATATTATTCATGAAACATGTAAAAAATTATTAGGAATATTAATGATTGATACTATGTCTATGAAAATATTTGGTCATACAATAATTAAAATGATATGAATATGTTTTTTCATATTGATACAATGGTTGAGGTAGAATTTTATTACTCTTAATTAACATTTGATGTTGAATGAAAAAATATTTCAGCATGATAGGTGTTGGGAAAAAATAATTCATTTAGATATGTATAAACGAAATTTAATTTCACAAATTTTGGTATGTTCAATAAAATGTCTTTATTAGAATATCTTATGAAGTCACAGATGTGTTGCCGATGTTGAAAATTTGGCCATATAGAAGATGCATGCATGGAAAATTATCATGACTAATAAAATAATGGTCTAACAAGTGTTTATCCAACTATAAGATATTTTAATTTCAATGAGATTGTACATTATGAAAATTCATATACTATTATAGTTAAAATGGATGAAAAATCATTATGATAAGAAAAAGCAATGTGTAGTGAGGTCATTTACCACTACTATATTTTATGGTGGGCTATTGAATAAATTTGTGAGTAGTAAGTTACTTCTATATTTGAATTATTAAAATATTCTATTAAAATCTGGATCTTCATATTCATTCATTATTGATATGATTGAGTATAATATTTTAATAAAACCTAATGAAAATAGAAAAATGATTTTGGAGAATAACTAGGTTGATGTATTAGTAAAAAAATATCTATAAGAATCTTCAATTTGTCATCAATGGATTTATTTTTCCACAAATTCCATTGAATTGGACATAGTAGAGTTTGATATAATTCATTATATGGATCAAGTATTAGGTTATCGTGATGTGATAGATATTTAGTATAATAATTATTTGTTATATGATTTAATTACATTTATAACATACATAGAAAGTGAGTGGTTGATTAGATATGGATGTTAATGTTACTAAGATCATATTGTTCAAAATAATGAAAATATTCAAATTAGTGATGTTCAATTAGTAAATAAACACCATTATATTGTTTTGTATGATATCTATATTATTATTCCTAAATGGGAGGTTGAGATTAATGTTGACATAGGAAAATATGATTAGCCTATATATATAAGCCCCCTTATCAAATGGCATAATTGGAACACCTATAATTGATAAAGAAATTGAAGGAGTTATCAGATATACTTTCTTTGACATATCAATTCACCATCAGGTGCTCTTATATGCTTTTTTAAAAATAAAATATTGTTCAATGAGTCTTTTCATTGATTATAGATCCTTGATTAACATCACTGTTAAGATGATGTATTTTTTTCATAATATAGATTATTTTCTTGATATACTCCATGGATCGTATTATTTTTCAATGGATTACTAGATGTCGGTGTACTTTAATTCCAATGTGAATGAAGTAGACAATCATAATAATGTGTTTCTGATAAAACATGGGAATTATAGATTTATAGTTATTCCTTTTGGGAATATCAAATGAAAATAATGTATTTATTTACGTTATAAATAAAATTATTTATGAGATATTGAAATGTTTATTTCAGGGATTATTCAGAAACATTTGGTATATTATATAACTTAAGAAGAATATAAAATAAGTTTGATGGCGTCTTTTTAAAACATAATATATGATAAAATACTTGGTAAATTTAATTTTTTTTAATTTTGGATAAAAATATATTCATTCCAAGGCTTACTATTTCAAAAGATGTAATATTTGTTGATCCTGCCAATAATAATTTTAAAAGAATTTCCATAACACAAAAATTTTACATGGATTCATAGAATTCATATATTGGTGGGTTACTACTGGTGGCTTGTTGACATTTTTATATGATTTCTAGCTGATTAACTATGTTCCCCCTAAATGAGTTAAACAATTCTAGATAAATTAATATGATTCATTATTTTACGTACTGAAAATAATATTCATCATTACAAATTTACTCCTTTTATAAACTCATTGTCTTGCAACATCTCTAGGATTAATATTGAATTAAAATTTTATATTTATGAAAATTAAAATTAAAAAAAATCACTTATATGGAATCTATATATTTTATTATCTTTAATGGGTTGAAATAATTTAGGAAAAAATTTATTTATGAAAAAACATAAAATAAATTAATGTGATCAAGGAAAAACATAGTTTAAATAGTAGATAAACATTAATATTAAGGGGGAAAATGACCTTTAAACTAGTTTGAAACCCATTTTAGGTGTGTTAATACATTATACCATATATTATTGATTTTGGTTCATTTTTGGCCCCTGGTGACATGAAAAAAACATTGTTTTAAAATAATACAGAGAAAATCCATGATATTACATTAGAATCCATTAAGAATAGTAAGTATATTGATTTTAATATAGATAAAGAATGTGTTTTATAATTAGATAAAAGATTATATATACCTTTTTAATCATAGTTGAAAAAAGTTTTATTTACATAAAAACATAGTTCACAATTTTCCATTCATCCACGAAAAAGTAAGATGTATAATGACCATTAAGATTATTATTGTCTGGATTTAATGAAATGAGATATTACTAAATTTACCCTGAAGATCGTGATTTTCAAAAAGATACACCAATGTGATTGTTATTTTAGGGTATGATACTAACTTTTTAGGTTCTATTATCGAAAACATAAAATATATAAATGGATTTCATGGTGGAATTGACAAATACTTATCAAGTTAATTTTTTTTAACTTTTTTAATTATTGATAACCTTAAAAAATATTCACATTTCCATCCTAATCTATATACAATATATTTAGATGAGATTTATAAAATATATCTAAATTATACATTGAGGTAACAAGAACAACATATATCTTATGTTTCAAACCATTATCCCATATTCAAAATTTTGTTTAGAAAGCACTTCAATAGATGGTTGGTATAGAATTAAATTTCATAAAATATTTTCATCATCAATTTATCAGATAGTCTCAGTATATTATTCACAAACATTTAATTTATTCATTTTTCTAAGTCAATATATTACAAGGGATGTTGGGATTAAAATATATCTTTTGGTTTGTTTTCTAAAAATAATAGTACTCATTCCGATATATTGATCGATCCATTTAATGAATTATATAGAATGTGGAGTATAATAATAGATTTTGTGGATGATATAGGATAAAGGATGTTGTGGGGACCAATGATGGTGGAGACAAAAATATAGAATGTACCAATGATTCAGTAACACGTGAGGACGTATTATGGTGGAAAAAATGGTAATGTTGATAGCCTAAAAAAAGATATTTCTATAGATGTAGGTTATTTATAATTTTTTAAAAATTCACGATGGAAACTTTTTGATGCATTTTGGTATAAAGAAACTATTGGGACAACATTTCATTAGACCGTATGAAATCCTAGAATGATTTCGAACAATTTCCCACTTAGTTTCCTTAACTCTAATTTTATCCACATTATAAAAAATATTTAATGTCTAAATTTTTGGAAATATATAACATAAAAATGTCATGATTAGAGCCCTGGGGTATTTATTCCAGAAATGAATTTTCCATATGAGGAACAATAATATCATATTATTGACCTCAGAGAGAAAGTGATGTGGAATTATGTAATTAACCAGGTAAAGGTTTTCTAGAAAAAAATATGTTGTAATAGGCAACAAGGTTATCTGAAAAATTTATTAGGGAAAAATATCCCCACCTATTTGATTATTTAATTCAATTGTGAGGACATAATTTCAAAAATGGAGGGAAAATTGTAACATATAATGTGATGGTATAATTTGTATTTTCACATTTATTAATATTTATAAATATTATAGTAATTCTATATTAAAAGGTATAATATCACCAATAGAATACATAACATGAAAAAAAGAGTCTGTTATGATCTTATATTATATAGAAGACTGATTTATAACATGCAATAATATACTGGAAATATTATTATTTTAAGTGGTATTTATCACATCGAAATTGTATTTGTGGGAAAGAAAATATATTGCTACATTATGTCTATACATGTTTATAATTTATTTTAAATTCATATAATAAATTTGATATGATTAAAATAAGAATCTATCCAATTTCAAGCATAACTATATTTACATTTCAGTGGTAGTTTTACAGACCGATAATAGAGAATCTATAATTAACATAATTTGTGACCAATTTAAAAACTCCATTTGACAAATAAAATTCACTTATTATATATAAATATAAAATTTACTTTTTTGAAAAATTTTGGTATTTTCTATGAACATTCATATTTTGATAAATAGTGAATAATAATAAATTTTAGTTAAAAACAAGTTTCATTTAGTTTAAATGTATAGATAATTAATTTTTCTACATTAATTTTAAAGTATTATTATAAAAAAATATATAACTTAAACTAATTCAAGTCCTTAGAATAAATTTCAGTTTGAAATTGGATAGAAAAACGTTGAATACTCTTAAATATTTTTAAATTAAATCCCAACATTGTAATCGCATCTGAAGGATTAAATTTAAATTTATTTCTAAAACAACAGTGATTTGAATATCGAAAAATGAATTCAATATTTATAATCACATTAATTTATACTTTACAATAATATCAACATTATTTTTAATAAAAATATTTTTGAAATTGAATAAAAATAATTAAATTGGTTAAAAGAAAACATATATTAACAAGAGAATAAACCTTAATAATAAGGGCCAAAATGAAATAGAAAGTTGTCCATGATACAATCTGTAGATATATATCAACCCTAACCACCTTTTTCTATAATATGGACCATTATATCATCAACTTGTCATGGGAAAAACAAGTGTGGAATTCTATTTTCAATAATATACCACATTTCCACTCCTCCGCCACTATACAAAATATCTCACCCCTCCCACTTCCTAAAAGCTCTTTAGAAAAATTGGCACAAACAATATAAACCCAAATAGCACTTAAAAATACTTATAATAATTCTATAAGCCTAACTGGGGATATATAGCCATCCATGTAATCCCATTGGTGAAAATAAAATATAATTACATGAATAAGAGGTGACACACTTCCTCAAGCTCATAAGTTTTGTTTTCGTTCTCAACTAAATAAAATATTATTATTAATTAATAAATGATTTCAAAAAACAAAAAATATATACATAAAAATTGATAATATTTCTACCTAAAATTACACACACATCCATCCAATGGGTAATGAACATACTATTCTTTTGTACGATTAAATACTGCCTCACGAAATAATATTGTTTGTTTTTCCAATTTAACCTTTTATGGTCAGGGATTAGGGTTGAAATTATTTTAATATTTTGTAGATTTGAAATTAATTATTTCTTTAAATTTTCTAAATTATTTTAAAACACATTCTTTTATACATTCAATTTTTTTTAAATACGATATCATCATTTAGGGAAGTGTAGACTACCACATCCTCAAAAGGATGTAATATATTCTCACACTACCAGAATCATATTAATAATAAGTTTAATAAAATATATGTTATATACATATATAATTTTTTATATTATTTACATAATTACCTTTCTATTAATATAAAAAATTATTTTCTTAAACAATTTTCCACATAGTGAAAAAGTGATAACGTCGTTCATCAAAGTGTGGACTACCACATCCTTTTGGAAATGTGATTCCTTGTACATCACCATAAAAATATATATATGTATCTAAATGTCAATAATATGTTATATGTGATATTATTATCATTATTTAAATAAAAAATTTTACTTTCCTTCATTAAACAATGTTCATTGAAAAATGATAAAGAAACCATTGGGTATCTATGGCCTACCATCTCCATGAATGATTTGTTGATTCATTTTTTTCATTACCAAATTTTATAATTTTTTTAAAAGTGTAATTTCTGTATAGATGTTATAATTATATAATGATTAATATTTTTTAAATTTTCATATAAAAAACTATTCTGATATATTTTACCTAATAAATTTATCTTCACACATAAATGGAATATGGTGAAAAACCAGACATAATCATAATTGTTTAAGTATTTGTATAAAAAGTTTAGTAATTTAATTAAATATAAAAATAAACCTCAAATGTTTTTCAAATAGGTAGATATTTAATATAAAATTTTTATTATGGAATTTATTGACACACAAGGAAATTCATACACTAGTTTTGTTATTTTATCTCAATCTCCTCTCATTGGGGAATTTCTTGATTATAAGAAACATCATTCATTTATATGTTGTATAGATATAACATTTGATATTATATATATATATATTACCTATTATTATTATTTATTGTTTAGTTAAATGTTAATCACTTATGGGGATTATTATTTAAATGGTCAAAGTGTTATAAGACACTTTGAATGTCTATAGAAATAATTTCATAATTTTTACTCCGTTGAAATATTCTTCGTATTATTGTACATATTTATTTATATGCATATAAAAGGGGTTTAGAGAAAATTTTATGTCTATTTTTAATTTCCATAAAATATTTTGAAAATAAAAAAAAATTTATGTGCTTTATATTAATTGTTTTTTCAAATAAAAAAATAATGTTATATTCTTAACATAGACGGAAATAATGATTTTTCTAAAAATAAAATCGTGATATAATTTTTGGTCGGTATTTAAAATATTTCATTTTTTATGAAATTAAACACATAATTGATTGTGGATTTTTTCATTCAAAATATTTTTTTTAAAATGGGTTGATTATTATAATATAATTAAATACATTCTTTTGATCTCAAATTAAGTTTTATGAGTGAAATGATTAAAATTGAAATATTTTAGGCATTATTATTTGGTGAATTGTACATATACATTTAACTGGAAGGTCTATAATCATATGATGACTAGTGGATCTATGATAAGCCATTGATGGGTGGGTCCTTGATAGCCCGATAAAGCATTGGTTATGTTTGTCACCTATATGAATATTCTAATTTTATGAGTGACAAGTATATAAGTCGAACATTTGGTTTTAACATTTATAATAGTGACAAGTATTATGATATTTTATGTTAAATTTATTTATTTTCTATGCATGTTATGGTTTTTATGTTAATGATGTGATTATTAAAAAGTATAAAATTTTCTAATTATCAATAGAATTTATTTTCTATATCTACTGGTGGAATATATCATTTAATATTATCATTTTCAAAATATTCTTATATTTTTAAATAAATTAATAAGTTCCTTGTATGTATAACCCTTGCTATGAATTTTATAATCAAAAAATTTTTCCCAAGAATTTTAGATGAGTTATGAATTGGACTAATAAATGTTTATAATTATATTTATTTGTCATTAAATAAGTCATTTTTATTTTATAAGGATTTATATGGTGTGGAAATTGATAGTGTATGGATGGGTCCACATTTCATTGTATTATTTTGTAATGTATGAGGTATGATGTAATTATATAATCCTATAAAATTTATAAGATCCTAAATGTGATAAAATGTTAAATTAATAAATTAATTCAGGATTATTTTATATTTCAATGTCAGATCCTTATTTTGATTATTTATTCATTTGAATAATAGAAACATTTTCCTAAATAAATGTTCCTCCACATTTTTGTCTTTTATTAAAATAATAAATTTAATGATATTCATGAACCCATATATATTTTATAAAAATTAAATTTCTATAACACTAGAAAAATTAATATCCATGTAAAAATATTTTGTTAATACTTGTGTCAGCTTCACAAAAAAATGACCTCATTTTTAGAAAATAATTTGTAATTTAATAATCAAACTCATTAAATAAATAATAATATAAATGATGTACATTTTTTCAATTAAATATCCCATTGGGTAATGTTTTTTGGTGTAATGTTTACATATATATAATGATCTTAGTTTGTAACGGAAAATATATTTATCTGATATATTTAAATATAAATTTTCAATATAAAAACATAGAAAACATTAATATATATACATATATTTAAAATTAAATATTACAGAAAATATTCAATTCTTGTTTGGTTTTTTATATATATTTACTTGATTAATTATGATATAAATGATATTTTTTATCATAAACCATCAAATGAAGGATTTTATATAGCATTATCTATGACCACTCTGTCCTCATTTTTATCATCAGAAAAAATAAATAAAGGAATAATACATACATTAATCCATATGATCATCATAATCATCTACAAAATGAATTATTTTTCTTTTCAAAACTATTGACAATTGATAACTAGATGTGTCTATAATATAAAATATTAACTTCACATAAGTCTATATGAAAGATTTTTCTTATTTTTAAATAATATTTTTCAAATTAATGAATATTAATTCATAATCACTATGTATCACATAATCATTAATATCAACATTGTTCCAAAAAAATTCTTATAAAAAATTTAGAATTTTAAATTACAAGTATATCTATAACATATTTTTTATATATCCCAGAAGTGGAAATTTTCATACTATATTTTGATTACAAAATATGAATTTTCTATTATGTGAATATTAACACACATTTGGTAATGGTAATCTTGTCATCATGATTTTTTTATAAAATAGTAAAATATTAATAAGAAAACTTGGTAATGTGATCATAGTATGAGATGAACCCCCTATTAACAATATATATGATTATGATCCAGATTTATAAGTGTATAAATTCTCATTAAATGACTAAAAATATATTTATTATATATCATCAACCACATTATTTTCCATTCATTTATTTCACCATCAATCTAAAAATATATAATGATATATATGGTTTGACCACATCTATTTGATTCAAAATTTATTAATGTTCTTTCATCAATTCCTAATGTAATTTATCGATACCTTTAATTTAGACATTCCATTACATTTACTATCAAAAGTCAATTATCAAGGTATATTGAAACTAATGTTCTCCACTTTATAAAATTATTAAATGAAAAATCCTTCACATAATCCAATATATATTTTTTAATATAAGAGGCCTTTGACTAATGTTTTTATAAAATTTCCCATCAAAATATTAATATACTATAAAAAAATTTATCCATTGTTATTATTTAGACCTAAATATTATTTCCACTAAAGGTGAATAAATATATAGATGAACTATTACATTAGAAAATGTTGATGGGGAATAAATTTTATATAGGAATTGTAAGAGTTAATCTATAGTCTCTATAACATATAACAAATTTTGGTCATAGAAATTTCTAAAAATTTATTTACCAATGTATCATAACTTGACCCTTAACTTTTCTACATATATCAGCAAAATAATACTCATAAAGAAATTTTTAATTTGTTGATTCAATACTAGATAGTAAATAGTTCATAAAAATATTAATTAAAATTTATTCAATGACTTTAAATTTGATACATTGGAATAATATAAATTGATTACATTAATAACATAACTAAATTGAAAAATATTCTTCCTGTGAAACTATCTAATTGTGTAGAAAGATATAGGAAAATATTGACTTTTCCTAACCTCTTTGGAAATTACTAAAAACATATTCCTTTGGATATTATAACTAATTTTACAAGAAATCCATTTTATTCTTTCATTTCATGTCTTAAAATGTTCCAATAAAACATTATCATATATTTCCATCATGATAAATAACAAAAATTTAATTTTTTATCTCAAAAAATCTCACTTTTTTTTACTCAGATAACATATACTATATCTTCTGGGTTTTTTATTAATTTTTATAACATACTTTCCACAAAAATTTAAATAATTAATTTTCACCTTATCAAAATAATTTTTAGTTAAAAATAGTTGTTGGCTGATATTATACTCTTATAAATAATTAAACTCATTTTTAAATAATTAATAGTGAGTATTGATAGTGAAAATATTTCATGTCACTTGTAAACTATAATCCAACCATTATATAATTGATAATATTAAGTCTATTATTCAAAAATTGTGGAAAAATTATTTTCCTAGACAATATATGAAAATAATTTTACATAAAAAAATGCATGTTGTTTGTTGTGAATAAAATCATGGAAATTAATATGAAATTTTTTTTTCATAAAAAATTTAAATAGATTCAACCCATATGAATTTCATATTTTCACCCAATGTGGATAGATAAGAAACAATATCATTTACATGATTTTTATAGAAAGAATTATTGTTCAGTGAATTTTTTTTTTCATTATAGAAAATTTTAATACATCTTTATTATATCTAAGAATAGTCTCATTCTACTATTTTATTATTTAATTCCAAATTTATGAAATTTATTCACTATGAAAAAAGTTATATTTACTGGTGGTTTAAACCACTGCTAACTGGTTCTACGATGGTTTCAAAAAATGGGCACTAAAATTGGTGTCAACATTGAACATGTTGTGAATCCTTCTATTTAGTAGTAGTTTCTGGAATGTTTCAATGAACTCAAATTTTCTGGAGATTTTTTTTGGTTTAGCAGTTATTTTCATTTTAAAAAATTAATTTTTATCTATCATTTTTTTAACCCCCACTAATTTCTGATAAATATATAGAAAAAAATACAACTAATAAGTATAAATGGCTTCTAAGTAAAGTTTTTTCATATTTAGTTTCAGTTTTAACATCCACCCTAAAAATTATAATAATATTGAAGCAGTTTAAACCACCTTGAAAAAATCTATATCCAAATGTTGTATAAACTGATACTATATCATGAATTACTAAATGAATGTTGCAAGTTCTACCGCTCAAGATCCTACTACAAGAATAACACAATAATAACACATAAAATTTTACCTAATCATAAAATATATCATCTATGTACAAGGGAAACAACACATGTTAAAAGTAAAGAATCAACGTACATTGAATCTTAAAAAAATTTAATTTACACATTGACCATAGAAAAAAACCTTAAACTAAATAAAACATTTCATAATACATTTAAAGAATAAAAAAAGACACAATACATTAACATAATCAATAATATATAAATATATTGAATAAATCAACACATTTAAAGAATGAAAAATACATTTCTCAATATGTTGAATGAATCAATACATATCTTTATACATTTATCACTGAATGTTCCTGGATGCTTTAAACTATTACATATAACATTTATAAAGAAAAAAAAAATATAAATCATTAAAAACTAGCTATAATGATTCAACATACTTCCTTTAAAATGATGTTTTTCATGTCAAAACGTGATCCATCCAAATTAAACACAAGTTATAGTTATTTTGTAATAATGAAATATTTATCAACATGAAACCATCCATCATGAATAAAATTTTCATCAATAGGTTCATTAATTATTCAATACCAATAATAAATTCTAATCCAAAAGGTAAATTATCCTAAATATCTATAAATTATATAACATCAAAAAGATATGATTAAAAATAACTTGGATTTATATGATGGGTTAATACATTATGAAATCCTAGGACATATAAGACTAATAACATCCCTTACGATATCACGAAAACAACATATATGTGTCAATATTCCTAAAGAAAAAATAATCAACCAAACCCAAATTACAACCCCACTGCCTTTCCATGACCAAAATGATAGAGCTCAAATAATAGTGTACGTGCACAAATAGAGAAAAAAATCTCCCAAAGGAAATAACACCCAACACAGCGGGATTGAGTGCAAACCAACAGGGTGAAAAAAAGGATAATAATTGAATATAGTTTCTAATAGGTAATAGTTATCCTTTATATTATGGATTGAGATATCATTGTGTTCATAAGTGATATATGGCCTTTTTTTTGAGAGATAACATAGAATGATACATGGTCAGTATGATTGGTTGGTGATGTGAGTTTTGTAAAAGGGTATAGACATTCCTATAATGGCGGTGTTAGATAGATATTCTGGTCTTGGAGAATACCATGGGGTTTTGTGTCATGAATTGACTTATAAGGACCCAACATGGGACACTAGTAAGATGATAGTGACACCATATATTAAAAACCAATAGTTTAAGGGCTAGTGAGAAGCAATGAATTTTAATATCACTGATGTGGGGGGGTTCAATTATATGTAAACACACGCACACAACTCCATGAAATATTGCATTGTTAAAATAATATAAAACCACTCAGTTTAAAAAAAATTCATGTATTAACCTATATAAAATACATTATAATGAGATAGATAAATATATATGATTGGAAAAGGGTAAAATATATTCCATACCAATAATATTTAAAGTAGGACCCACTCTAAAAACAACTTAATAAAAATAGAAGAGGAGTTCCATACAAATGATCCCAATGTCTGGCCACTAATCATTGAAAGTGCCTCCAATTACATATAGGTTCCATTGATAGTAGGTACACTAAGGACACCAACTACATTTTTTTGTATGTAAAATAATCAAGAATGAAAACACAATGAATGTGTGAGTATAAACATATATAGTAAGTCACCATGAAAAAATGTGGGAAATAGTAGAATATAACTGTCAGATCAACATATATGTAAAAGAGAGAAATGAAACTAAACATCTTATATGATCCTAATGAAATTTCAATATCCATGGTGATTAGAAACACAACGCATTGACATACAATGGATACATAGGTCACATGTTGACATGATCCCATCAAAAGTATAATAAAAAAGATAAAAAAATAGCTACATTGGACATACTGATACATGAACAAACCCACTCCAAAAATCATTATCCAATGAAAAAATCTACTCGACACCCTCCCCATTTCCATCTACACATCCCACTAACGCCATCTGTAAGGAAATTATATTTCAAATTAAGAAATATTGTATACTAATATTTAATCATAAAATCAATTAGAGTTTGTGAACTAAATGATTTTGACATTGTGTTATTTACATTTTCACCACAATTCATCACTTTAAATACATATATTCATTCCAATGTCCTCAGATGGTAATAGTCCCAAACCCATCCCACACACTCAACCAGGATTCTCCTCCTTACGGACTTTTCCATTTGGGTCATACTGAGATAATGAGTCGGACTTTGTGGTATTAACATCACACTATTCATCAATTTCAACGAATAATGAAAATATAAGTCATATTATATGAAATATATTTTAACATTGTGATAACATATAAAAAGTTAGTAGAATGGAAAATGAATTCATACCCCCATCATCATTAGCAGGTTCATTAAAAAACACTCATCATTATTTTTATGAACATTCAACCACACTTCTCTTAAGGATTCCTGATAGCCTATACTCTATGACTACAATAAACAATTATTAATCAACATATTAATATATTATATAGGTAACATCATATTTGATCTTAAGGAAATTTCAATATCCATAGCGAGTAGAAACAAAACACATAGTGAAATGGTTATATAACACATACATAGGTCACATGTTTCCATGATCCTATCTAATGTATAATAAAAATATAAAAAATACCCACATTGGACATACTGATACATGAACCAACCCACTCCACAATTCATTACCCAATGAAGAACTCTGCTCGACACCCTCTCCATTTCCATTTATACTTCCCACAACTGACATCTGTAAGAAAATTATATTTCAAATTAAACAATATTTGATATTTATATTTAGACATAAATCCAATTATATTTTGTGAACTAAATGATTTTAATGTTGTGTTATTTACATATTAACTACCATACAACACTAGAAATCCCTATTTTCATTCAAAAGACCTCATATGGTAATAGTCTCAAACCCATCCCGAACACTTGACCAGTATTCAGCTTCCTAAATACTTTACCAATTGGGTCATACAGAGAGAATTAGTCAGACATTGTGGGATTGACATCCCACTATTCATAAATTATTACTTATAATGAAAATATACATCATATTATAACCAATAATTATTAATATAGGGACAAAAGATAAAAATTTATTATAATAGAAAATGAATTCATACCCCTAACTTTTTTAGCTGGCTCATTAACAAAACTCACATCATTATTTTTATGAACATTCAAACACACTTCTATTAATGATTCTTCATAGCCTATACTATGTGAATACATTAAACAGTGATAAATCAACATATTAATATATTAAATAGGTAACATTTTTTAATAAATATATTAACTAATGAAATGATTACCAAAGTCGGTCATCTTCTAGAATAATTCTTGGAGCTTGTTGTGTGATTATAACACATCCCCTTTGGCATTCCTATAATTTAATAAAATATAATTAAGTTCAGAACATATTTATTGAAAAATCTATTAATAAAAAATATAAATTATAACAAATTAACAATACTATTAAACCAAATATACATAACAATAATAATGAATGAATGCACAAATGATATAAATGGTTGATAAATTAATGAATAAATGTACATAAAATCATTTTCTCCTTCAATCATGTATGTTTCCATCTCAATCATTACTTCATCAACTTTATTAACTCTTCCAATACAAATATTTTAAATATCATGATGGAAAAATATTTTTGATTCATGTTGTTAATGGGATTCAATACTAGAGGTCAAATCTTCCTCTTCATCACCAATATCATACATGTCTCTTAGTTTTAGGTGAGAAATTAAACCACACCATTCATACATGACATATTTCATATAATATACCATTTTCTCATGGGAAGATAATATTTGCGGATCATGTTTTTCAGGGTAACAGACATCCATCATGTGATAGAAGATCACAAAATTAAATTGCATGGAATCTTTTTTAACACCCATGATAATATCCACCCAATTTCATTAGAATAAAAAAACTAGAAAGTATATTTTGTAGTTTAATTAGATAATGTCATTTATCATTCCATTGTATTACCTTTTAGGTAACCCAAATATAAAATTATAATATGTTTTGATTCCCTCTTCCCAATCAATTTTATGAAACCTAGAGCCATTCACGTTTTAAGATTCAAACATTCTAAATTCATTTTGAGGACCTCAAAAAAACATCAAATTATCTAAAAACTATAATTGAGTAATAGTATTCATGATCTAAAAAAGTTGATATACATCATTAGAGTTAAAAAATATATATATCAACCTAATATCTATATTTATTAAAATATTTAGAGACATACACATCGTGCTAACCATTGTAGGTGCTCTTTGTTAACAATATTTGGTATATCGTTCTGATTTATTGTTTTTCATATCATTCGTCTCATTATTTGTATCCTAAACTCTTCAATAAATGGATTTTTAATTTCACTAATTTTCATATCATATATATGTTCCTATAATAATTCTATTTCTGTTAGTCTAACATTTGATCTCCTCTAAACTGATTGGCCAATAAAAATAATGATATTTATTTCCCATTTATTTCCGATTGTGTATTTTTGTCATCAAAACATCCAACATGATTTAATCTTGTATAATATTCATCCATGTATCTCTAAAAAATGTTAAAAAAATTCTATTATAAATAGAATTAAGAAATAGATCCTTCATGTTGAGGATTATTTTTCATTTATGATTTCAAATGGGCAATATATCTGTGAAGTAAAATAAAAAATAATTATTATGTATTTAGTGATGTGCCTTGATTGGTTTATTGAAAAAAACATATAAATAAAGAACCTATAAATTGAATAAATCCATCTATATGGTATAGGGCCTCCTATTTTAGCTTCCTCAAACAAATGCATAATTAAATGCATCATGACAGTAAAAATTGATAGAAGAAAGTTTATATCCATTTCACAAAGTTTCAATACAAATTTCTCTTAAAAGATATCATGATAAAATGGATATATATATTTCACACATAGTTTAATTAAAAATTAAAATAATTGGATTATGAAACTAGTAAACTTTTATAGTAATAGTGTACGCAATGCCATTAGATGTAACTACTATAATAAAATATGTGAACTATGGTTTTTCAATTCATGTTACCAATAATGATTTAAGTCAACACACATTTATATGTTACATAAATACCTATATGATGCCTTCACATTTTTTAATATTCTAAATATTGTATCTTCATCATTATTTTTCAATACCATGATTTCGGGAGCATACATTCCATTCTAATCAAGCCAGAGATCACACATTATGTTCCCTTCTTGAAAGGCATTACAAGCATTAAAATGATCCTTTCACTATCCATTATCGTTAAAAAATGTGAAGATAAAATTCTCAAAAACACTATTCTCAATATGAATCACATCAATATTATTCTATAACAAGTTAA
The DNA here is from genome assembly GCA_963277665.1 of Viscum album. Taxonomy (NCBI): domain Eukaryota; kingdom Viridiplantae; phylum Streptophyta; class Magnoliopsida; order Santalales; family Viscaceae; genus Viscum; species Viscum album. The sequence goes on along the minus strand of OY728142.1, from coordinate 370,083,670 downwards.
ATTTGAAATACCAAATTTTGAAGAATATATATTTTTTATTCCATTGTTGCATTCTGATTTCACTTGACGATGCACTTAAAACCTGTTTCCAACTATCATTAAAATGGCGCACCTTCCCCAATTTGGTTTCAACATTTCCATGTTGTGGAAAACATTTATAACAAGTTAAAATTTCTAGAGGTGATCTATAATCAATTAAATCATTGAATTTTGACTTGTTCAACCAAAATCATTGAGATACATCAAAAAATATTTGAGGACACAGAGGGAACCACTTTCTATTGTGTGGTAATTGTTCAGTCTCAAAATCAAAGACAGAAAGAGGGAAATTCAAAAATGAGTATGTATTCCCAGAAGCCAATTTACCAAGTCCATGGAATTCACTAATAATCAACATTTGAGAAACATGAATCTTGAAAATTGTTCTAAAAGATGCATAATATGTCTCAAAATCATTTCTCCATAACTCCTACAATTCCTCAATAAAACTATACAAGTATAAATCAATATCATTTTCATGCATTTTTGTTCTATGAATAATCATTGAAATGATAAAGGAAATTTTTTAATAAACATCCATGAAGGAATATTATAAGGGTTCAAAACAACCATCCAAATACTATAACTAGTACTAAAAGTCCCAAATGTGGTGAATCCATCAGTAGATGATCCTAATCAAACATTCCTAGGGTCAGTTGAAAAATCTAGATGTAATAAAACAAATTTTATCGATTCCATTTAATCTATTTGATGTCTTATTAACCCATAATTATTATTTTCTATATAATGTCACATCATATATTCTACTATTTTCAATGATAAGAATTATAATTGAAATAGGGGCTTTAAAAGAATATAATGTAAAAACATTATAAATGTGTTAATTGTATTCTTCTTCATGGTAGTATGTTGAATCAGACATTCAACATCAACCATAGAATTCCATCTTGAAGAATAATTTTTTTTTCAATATTTACTCCATAAATCATCTACCAATAAAGCATACAATCATTGAGACACGCATGTTTTTTTGTAAAATTCAGAATAAAATTTTTTAGACTCTGAAATTCCATATAATTTTTTTTAAATTATTAGTGATTATTATGAGTCTAAAAAAATTGATGGCGTTTGATTCCAAGATCTGATGTGGCCATTATAGATTTTTAAAACATTATTTTTAGGTACGTTAAGAAAACGTGTAGGAGGTATTTTATAATGTTATTATTGGTTCTTGGAATTTAAATCTAAGTGGAATGTTGAAATCAAATCAGTGTGATTAACTTATAGGAGGATTAACATCGAGAACAGTAGTTCAGGAGAACACAAATTAGTTTTTCGGACTTTATAAAGGTTAATAAAATTACATAAAATGATATATATTTTTTTCTACCTACTCTTGAGTGGCGATGGTTGGACCGATGGGTGGCCAAGCAATTTAATGTCTTGACATATTGTTTTTGTAAAAATACTATTGATTTTTTATAGGTTTATTCATTAATGAACCTCATTAATCTCTCATTGTTTTAATCACCCTTTCCCTTAAATATAAATTAGTCTTTGGTTTGGGTTTTTGACATAGATGTGATGATACTCTAATGGAGTGTTATGCTGTCTTCCACCAATTAAGGAAAGAAACATAGATGGAAACAATATGGGACCAAAAAACATCGGAAGCTTCATCCAGTGTGGATTTTTATTCCACAATAGTGATGTCACATCTACTTCCGAGGTTGTGGTTGTTTATTTTTAATATCATGAGAATGGTATCTTTTCCAAGTTCATGATTCATGGCGAATCACAGAAGTGTTGAATGGGGTTATCATTATTTTATTGTATTTATTAATTACTATCAAATTTTATGATACTACTGTGGAGGGTGATTTCCAAACAATCAAGGCCTAGACCCACCACCGCTTAAGTTTTTGTCTCGTTCTTCAGGGACAAATTTCCAACTCGACGTCAACATGAATCTAGGAGAGACGTAGTGATGGAAGCATCCCAGGTGGCCCAGTGGCACCTCTGAAAAGGGAAAACATAGCATTTTAGCTCAACCAGCAGCCCATGGATGATCCACTTGTGCCGGTGAACAGTGCCAGTGGGCGATGGTGGTAGCTGGTCGTAGTGTCAATAGGCGGTGTATTGTCGCGCGTCTCAGAGGGGAGCCGTGGAATTATTCCATAGGGGATGCAGGTAGAATCTGACCCTCATACGGTCATGTTGGAAGAAGGTAGTGAATCCTTGCACACCGTGGTGAGGAGGCCAGGACATTGAAGCAGCAGCGGAGGTGGATGGGAACCGTGCCCCGCGGGTCCCACTAATTGGGAGGTGGTTCCATGTGGCACCGCTGTTTTAGAAACTGAATGACCTTCAACCATTCCAGAAGTGGGAGCGGTTCACCTGTGTGGGTCTCCCAACTAGAAAACTGTGCCAACCATCTGGTCGGGTCACCCAGTGGGCCGGGCTGGTTCTTTTGGAAAGCGGGTCGAGCCAACGGCGGCCCAGTCTACTCTGGATGGCTCATCCCATTCGAGATGGGGCAGGACAGTCTCATGATGATTAGTACTAGGTTGGATCAATCGGAAATAGTTCACGTCAGCTCAGGGAATTTTGGATCGGTTCATCTCAACCGGGTCGTACCAGACCCAAACCCTTTTTGGCCCAGATACGCTTAAATGGTCGTATCTCACAAACCAGAAATCATTTTAACAAAAACTGTCTCTGGCGTTGGAATATTTTTAATGACACTGTATTTTTGAGATACTCCATCAGATTTTTTGAGATCATTGCAGTACAAAAGCGATTGAAAGAACTCCAATCCAGCTGGGCCCTCAGCACTAAAAAGTCTATAACTCACATACCAAGAGTCTCATTGATGCGTTATCTATCATGTTGGAACCCTTATGAAATGGTGGACCTTTTGGTTACTCCTTTAGGTAACATCATGGTATTTGGAGAAAAACTGATATCTTGAGGAGAAGATACTATAGAACTGAAGTGCACCAAGTGCAGAGAATATTGTGGTTGAAATTCAATTGAAGAGTGACCCTATGTGAATCAACATCATAGGGAAAATGTGTGGATCATAATTCTAGAGACCATGTGTGGATCAGAATCATAGATACCATGTGTGGATCAATATTCTAGTATCCCTGTCTAGATCAACATTATAGCAAAACTATGTGGATCTCCAATCATGCGACCCTATCTGGATCAACAATGCGTGACCTAACAACGTCCAACCTTAGAGTGGCCCGTCATGGATCTGTGGCATACGACCTTATGTGGATAGATAATAGAACAACTCCTTCGTGTTTTAGTTGTGGACACTTAATTATGGAGTAATATGATGTAGCTTACGGCTAATCATCTTAATTCCCGGTCGATGAGTTCAATTTAGGGTTTGAGATGAGTATTTTTTATTGTTCATTATGAATGAGAACATGCTTTGTGGTTTTCCACTTTTGAATTTAGAGAGACCTTTGGGGGTCTCTGCGTCCCTACGAGGTGTTGTTATACTCTCCCCTACACGGGCTTCACCTGCAACTTGTTGTGTCTTTTGCAAATGACTAGTATCCTAGATGATACATTAGGACATAGGACTAGGCTTTTGGTAGAGGTTACATGTTGACATTGAGAGTTGTGGGGATGAGATGTACCTATCCTTTAGGTAGGATCCTTGGTGGACGATTTCAGGAACTGTTTTATGTTGTAGTTGTATCTTTATGTTGGGATTTTATTCTGACACTTTAATTTTAGTACATAATTTAGTATTGTAGTTTTACAACATTGTTTTCATATTTTTGTGTTCTTGGTCTATATGTTTCATGTTCAAAGTAAATGACTACCCATTTTAGAGAAATGCCTTTCCATTTCTAGTCGCCAAACCCTGTCCAATGGAAGGCGGTCTTGGGGGTGTCATGGGATGGGCCTCAGGGGACATTTATTGAGAAAGTGGTAACATAGGAGTCGGTTATACCAAAGAACTAAGACTCTGATCATTAAAATAGAGCTATAATGTTATGTGTTTTGAGTGTGGTTTCAGATTGGGGATTCTAGTGTTGGTGCGGCGGTCGATGTATCCATACACCAGGACCCTGAATTTTTATTCTGACTTGTTGGACGAAAACAATAATTGTGTGTGTCTTATAATTGTTTTACTTTTTTTCTCTTTTGATTCTTCTCACATGGTATAACGTATTGATTGTCACACACTTGTTTTATTCAAGAAGCATCCATATAGATATCCAACCAGTAATCTAGAGAGAGTTCATGATGACGGTATATTGAACGATTAGGCTTTGGTTTAGGGATCTCTTACAACAATAATACCATCGGGTGGTGCACTAGAAGAACCGCTACCCATTGGGAAGTAGTTTCTACTAGCCCCACTATCAAATGTTGCATGGAAACAGAGTGTATTTCATGAGTTCTAGTAGGAGAGGACATTATGGTTTCAATGTGAGACAGAAACCCTTGTAAGTGATGACTGGTTATAGTTTGTGGCACGTGTTTTCCGCCTAGTAGGGACACATGTAGATCAGATGGTGATCCTAGCAGCTAGCCTCTTCCAGGTCACAGTAAGGATATGGTGGATCTTGATGCTCCTATTATACAATGAGGCTACCCCCACCTAGACATACTTTTAGAGCCTTTTTAGAGAAGATTTCATTTCACCGACACTACACTCTATGCATATTCAAGAGCCCCTACACTTACACTATGGCATCCAGACAATAGCCTTGTACTCGGAGAGATTCATTGACCTCCCATTCTACTCTACCGACATGGTATGGGACCCTTTAATCAGGTCCCAAACCATTGAGCAAGGTCTCCGGTGGAAGATTAGAGCATAGATGATAATTCTTAATATTCTAATGCCAGATGGAGTGCTCAATCGAGCATTATGGGTGGAGAGATTTGTAGCTAAGCATGAAATTAAGCAGATATCAACCACCGGATGACAGGTAGATGAGTCATGTGTAGCATTAAGTTATCATATAATGTAGTGGTCTATACAGGACATTCCTTTTTGAGGATGACCCTAGGACATTGGTTAAGAGGAGTAGAGCTCACAAGGTATAGTAGGAGAGAATATGTGTAGATTAATCTTCAAGTTCGGTGTGTAAGGCTTCATGGATCTCGTCTACCTGATCCATTGAATTGATGTTTAGCAGACATTTGAGGGACTACTAAGGTAGAGGTAGAGATTCAATTGAGGGGGTCTGTAGGGCTGCAAACATGGCAGAGGAGCTGGTCGTGAAGTAGGAGGTGTGAGGAAATATGAAGTTCTACCACCACCATCACTAGGTGGTTTACCCCACCCCCATGAAGCATATATACATGAAAGATCTTAGATTCAGGCTGCTGAGTCCTATGACCACGGTGCTCCATAGATGATTTGAGGTATGATATCTATCTACTCCCCCCTAGTTGTTGTACTTATATACACATGTTCCAGTCACACTTTCATTTCTATAGATCTTGCTCAGAACATGGAAATTCTGGTAGAGCCATTAGGTCAATCCTTACAATTAGAGACTCCAACAAGAAATGATTCAATTATTACACACTTTTTCCAGTAGTGAAAGTTTACTCTAGGATGTGAGAGCTTTGGATAGGATCTATTTTTATCAGTGTGGAGGTCTTACGATGTCATATTGGGTATGGAGTAGTTATCCATATTCCATGCACTTATTGACTGTATTAGGCGCATTTTGTGGTGTGTCCATGGGGATCGGTTTAGGTTTTCTTTCATCGAGGAGAAGGGTAACTTTGCAGCTCAGGATGGAATTTCATGTCGGAGGGTGCAGAAGATCCCTCATCATTTGGATAACCTTACTCTTGGAGTAGTATACATGAAATTTCCTAGTTATCCTATAGTTTTGGACCATTAGGATGTATTTTTTTCTATTGATGTTCCTGGAATACCTCCAGAAGATATATATACTTCTACATCAACCTGTACCCCATGATGTAACCGATATCTACACCATCATATTGGCTGGATTCGAGGTACTTCATGAGTTGCGAGTATAGTTGGAGGAATTGTAGAGGAAGGAGTTCATAAGGCCTAGTGTTTCTAAATGGAAATCACTAATTTAGATCACTAAGATGGAAAATTGGAGAATGAGGCTTTGTGTGGACTATCGGAACCTAAAACAGGTGACCAGGGAGATAATGTATCCACTCCCAAGAATAGATGATCCCTTCGACCAGATGAAGCGATCTCAATGGCTTTTGAAGATAGGCCTCATATCATATTATCATCATAACGGGGTACGGGATGAGGACATACTGATGATTGAAATAAGATGTTTGTTTGGCCATTTTGAGATTTTGAAAATTCACATCGTCGTGACCAACGATCTGTAAGTGTCTATGGGTCTCATGAACGGTATCTTGCAGACTTACCTCGATAGTTTCATGGTATACTTCATAGATGGCATCTTGATATACTCGACGTCGAAGGAGGAGCACTCCACTCACCTGCAGATAGTTTTGGATACACTTTATGAGCACCAACTGAATGGAAATATTTCAAAGTGCAAGTTCTAGATATGGGTTTTCCACATTTAGTGTAGCGTTATCTCAGAGGCTGGGGTTTCTTTTCATACATCAAATAAAGAGGTAGTTATTTTTTGGTAGCTACCTAAGAGTGTGACTGAGGTGCAGATTTTCCTAGGATTGGCTGGGTACAATAAGAGATTTGTACCTGACTTTTCAGAGTTGTGACACCATTTTCAGCTTCTAAATAGAATGGAAAAACCTTCTTGTTGAAAAAGAGATTGTAGAAAATATTTTAGAAGATGAGGCAGATACTAACAAGTGACACCATCTTAAGGCTACATGAATAGGGAGTTTGGTATTTAATCTACTATGATGCATCAGGGATGGTACTAGTTTGTGTCCTAATGTATGAGCAAGCAGTGATCACATAGGGCTCACAGAAGTTGAGACTACATGAGAAGAACAATGCTTCCAATGAATTGGAGTTAGCATCAGTGGTCATTACGCTATATTTGTGGTGGCCCTACTTTATCGGTGAACATTTTGCATCCTACTATAATAACACGAGTCTTAAGAATATCTTCTAACCGAAGGAACTGAACCTGAAATAGTGACGATGGATAGAGTTCCACTAGGACTATGAACATGGAATAGTATACACTCTTGGGAAGGGTAATGTAGTAGAAATATCAAACTACATGAGGTCTAGTCTACAGTTGCTATGTGATTCAATAGAGAAGCAAGTTTTGTTTGATTTATCTAACCTGGATAGTGATGGAGTATCTTACCTCTAGTCTATAGTATTTACTCCCCCAATCCTTTAGTGATTTTGGAAGGCACAACATGGGGATGTAGACCTTGAGGCTAGATGCACTCAGAAATCCTCAGGATAGGCTGTTCGTAGATTTTATGAAGGTGGGGACAAGTTATTCTCTTTAGTCTACGCACTATGGTGCCACAGACACTACAAGAGGAGTTATCGATGGAGTTCCACACATCCCCTTTGGTGGCACATCTTAGTGAGGATAAGATGTATGAGGACCTCCAGCGTCAGTACTAGTGGCCATGGATAAAAAAGGCATGGAAAAGTTAGTATCACGATACCACATTTGTCTTCATTGAAGGCCGAGAATTAGGTACTAGTGGGTTTAGCTCAGCCACATGAGGTACCAAAGTGGAAGAGGGATGGTATATCCAAGGACATCATAATAAGGCTACCACTTACATTTAGGAAGCATGATTTCATCTGGGTGATCATTGATAGACTCACCATGTTGTCCTACATCCTACCCATCCGAAAGTTGGGATAATTAGAAAGATTGAGGCGTCTTTAAATTCCGAAAATTTTATGGCTTCTTCGAGTTCCATTAATTACTATCTTATATCACAATGCTCTTTTTACATATCACTTGTGTAAGGGATTATAGGAGGAATTTGGGAATCACCTACGCTTTAACATCGCCTTCTATCCTCATACAAATGGTCAGATAGAGTAGTACATACAGTCACTTGAGGACATGCATTGTTCATGTGTCCTTGATTTTGGCCTTAGTTGGGAGGACAACCTATCACTAGTGGAGTTCTATTACAATAACATTTATCACTCCACCATAAAAATATATCTGTTTTAGGTCTTTATGGGAAACCTTGCAGGTCACCACTATGCAAGACCAACCCAGTGGAGTCATCCCTAATGCGTCTAGAGTCAGTACAGGCTACCACAGGGAAGGTATCGATCAACCAGGCGAGGATGAAGACTTTCGAGAGCCGGTAGAAGTCTTTAGTTGACAAGAGGTAGAGACCCTTGTAGTTTGAGTATGGAGACCATGTCTCCCTATGGGTCTCACCAGGATGAGTATTACAGAGGTTTGGATAAGGTGACTGATGTTATGTGTTAGGATCCATGTATCACTGATAGGGGGATGGGTTGAATCAATGTTATTATTTTCTTTTTTTGTTTCTTACTTATTGAATCAACCTTCGCCTCCTGTAAAATATTTTCTTCCCGGCTTAACACACACAACCACTAGAACACAATATTTACAAGGTTCACTACTCAACAAGAGTAGTTATGTCCTTGGTATGGTACGGAAACAATCTTTTACCACACAATCCAGTAGAAAACAATCATTTGATGTGGAATAAAATGAGTATGATATACCCTTACACTCAGGTAGCACTTTGAAAACAATCCAATTGTGTGTGTGCTCCCTCTTAGAACAAATTGGGTATTGTAATGATTTTTTGCTTCTTAATGAACTTTCAAAAATCAAATATTTCAAAAAAAAATTATTTACATCCTACCCAGAAGCTGGTAAGAACCTCATGTTGTAGACAGCTTGCACTCCACTCCCTACTTGCGCGCCTTCCTACTTGTGCGCCACCTGCTTTCATGCCTCACTTCTTGTGTGCCGCCTACTTACATTCCTACTCACTACTTGTGCACCACCTTTTAGCATAGCTCACAACTTGTGCGCCACCTTTGTCTTATACTCAGGACACTTCTTGAGATCACCTCCCTACTTTCACACCTCTAGAAACTTGCACGACAAGACTTACATGACCAAACTTGCACGGAACCCTACTCGTGTAACTTATAAATAACCCCCAGCTTGCGCTCCATTTCAGCTTGCACCCCACCCTCTGTTACTTGCGCGATCATAGCACCCTCTACCACTTGCATAATCATAGCTCTAATTTTCTATTAAGAGTTTTGAATCAAAAAATGAGGATGCTAGTCATCTATTTATAGGCATTTTTGTGACTTCTGTTCTACATACACTTGTGTGTCGTTCCTACCTGTGTGTTGCTCCATCACTTGCATGCCACTCCATCAATTGTGCGCCCTTCCATCACTAGGGCGACACTTTCTTTCCTTTGTCATATTTTGATATGATGATGTTGGAATATGAATTACATGCAACATAAACTTGTGCGCCACTTATACTTGTGCTCCACACTTAGACACCACTTATACTTCTGCGCTACACTTGTGCAGCAGTTATTGACTTGCGTGACAAAATTTAACTTCTGCCCCACTTTATTTCCTTTTTCATATTTTGAAATGATGATATTTGAAATATGACTTGTGTAAAACACACACTTTCACGCCAATACATGCATGACAATACTTGCGCACCACTCTTGACATGTGCGCCACATTCATTCCTTTTCCAAAATCAAATCTTTACTCTTTCTAATATTCATAAGGCATGCATCCCAAGTTCTCCAAATATATGATATTTGTGAAATAAAAATAAAAAAATTATCATTTGGTTTCTGGTCCTTTTAAAATATGAATTGATTTATCTTCATTGAAAAAAATATAACACTCTTGAAATGCCAACTCTTCAAAATTCATTCTCCATCCAACTTGTTCCCAACAATCTCCCCCTTTGGATTTTGTTTCCAAGAATGATTCATAAATCAATGAACTTTGTAACCATATGAAATTGATTACTTGTCAACATTTCTAAGCCTACGTGAGATAAATCATTGTACGAAATAAGAATTATTTACAGCCAAAACCATTTTGTCTAATGGTAGTGACTATTAAATCTCATGATCATATCTCCTCAGCCTTCTTCAGAACATCTTTCTTAAAATCTTACAAGCTTCTACATCAGCATTATTCACTTCATCAACAATCCTGGAATACAAAAAATGATATTTCCTACAACCACTCCAAAAAAGAGTTAGAATAGTTCACACACATACATGCTGGATTCACAGCATACCCACAACTCTCCCTTTTTTCATGCATCAATAAGGATAGATTTATGAAACAATTCTCCCCCTTGAAAAAACTATCCAAAGGCAAGATGAGAGTTGGGACAGAAACACGTACCATAAACATTATGAGAAGGAGGTTTGACACCCATGTTCAACATCAATTTTTCAAATGGTTCATTCGGTAAAGGTATGGTGAATATATTGGCAACTTGGTCACATGTAGGAAAATACCCTAGACATAATTCATTCTTCTCCACTTGCTTTTTGAGGAAGTGGTAATTTATATCAATGTGTTTTGAACGAGAATATTATACCGGATTTCTTATAAGATTGATTTAACTCTGATTATCACAACCCAAGAGCAATGATAGATTTAATTCAACAAGTAGATCTTCTAACTATGTCTTCCTCCACATTAGATGAGTTGCAGCTTGAGTAGTAGCGACATACTCAGCTTCAGCTATTCTAAGAGTTACTGAATTCTTTTTCATGGTATTCCAACAAACCAAAATTTTCCCCAGAAATAATACTCCACCAGATGTGGATCTTCGATCATCATAATTTATTTCTCAGTCAGCATCAGAATAACCAAATAGATCAATATTTCCTAATCCATCATACATGATTCCAAAATTTGTCGTTCCTTTGATATATCTGAGAATTCTTTTTTGCTTCAATCAAATTTGATTCTTTAGGAGCACTATGAAATCTTTCACATAAAGTAACAGCATAGACGATGTCGGTTCTTGGTGAACTCAAATACAACAGACTTCCTATCTTCTTTTGAAAATCTTTCTGATCACCTTCCATGCCTCCCCCTGTCTTTAGAAAACTTGGTTCCCACAGAAATTAGTGTGGAAACTGGTTTCAAATTTTTTATTCCAAACTTCTTCAAAAGTTCCTTAGGATACTTTTTTTGAGACAGAAAAACATGATTCTTCTTTTTTTAAATTTGTATCCTAAGAAAGTACTTCATTTCTCCCAACATGGACTTCTCAAATAACATCATCAACTCCTCAGAAATTTTTAAATGATCATTCATAATTTCTAGCAAATATAATATCATCTTCATAAACAATAACAATCAGTGAAAACTCTTAACATTCCATGATGTCGAGATTTTTTTCAACTCTCCCTTTCTCAAAGTTCATCTTTTTTAAGCAAGTATCTAAATTAGAATACCATGCTCTCTGAGCCTATTTTATCCCATACAAAGCCTTCTTCAATTGGTACACATAACTTCCATCCTTTCCAATAACAAATCCACAATGTTGATCAATGTAAACTTCCTCGTCAAGGTCACCATTCAAGAATGAAGATTTTACATCCATTTAAATGATTTTGTAACCTCGTTGTGCAGCAATAACAAGAAAGATCCTGATTGTCTCTAATATTTCCACCGGAGAAAAGGTTTAATAAAAACCAATGCCTTCAATTTTTTAATACCCTTTACAAACCAACCTTTTATTGTTTATTATTACATTACCTTCTTCATTCAGCTTGTTCCGAAAAACCCACTTTGTACCAATATTGTTTTTATTATCCAGCTTGGGTACATGTTCCCATGTATCATTCTTATCTATATGATCACGATCTTAATTCATTGCATAAACCCATTCTGGATTCTCAAATGCATTATTTACATCATTTAGTTCAAATTTCGAATAAAGAGATGTATGTGATATAGCATTTGTTGTTCTTCTTGTTTTAACCCTCTGATTATTATCTCCAATAATGTTCTATGCCTCCACTTGCTTCCTCAACCTAGGATGAGTTGTTTGAAATCCATCCTCATCACTCAAGATCTCTGAGTCGTATTCCTCTTCTTGAGTAGGATTAACACAGTCTGTAGCATTATGAGAATTGTTTAAAAAATCATCCCTATCCTGGTTGACTTCTACATCAACATAAGACTGATTTTATTTCTCAGATTTTCAATAACTTTTACATATGATGAATCAAAAATTCTTCATGTTTCATTATTGAGATATCTATATCCACTTATTATAGAGCATATACATTAAAAATTCCACCACTTCCTCTTTTCTAAAACAATCCATGGAGTCCACCTTTCTTCTTTATAATGCCTGGACTCCCAAATACTCTTAAATGTTTCATACTTGGTGTTTTTCTATATAACATTTCATATGGAGTCATATTTGAGTTAGCATATAGAAGTATCAATTCTGAATATAAATACTAGTGCTCATGGATTTATTCTAATAATAATGAGAAATACTATGTTCAAGTAACATTGCTCTCCCCATTTCTACCAGACTTCGATTCTTTCTTTCAGAAACCCCATATTGTTGAGGTATGTATGGTGAAATGAAATCTTTCCGAATTCCATGATTCTCAAGGTAACGTTCAAAATCTTCATTCTTATAATCACCACCATAATCAGTTCTCATCCTCTTCACTGAATACTCACATTCCTTATCTTATTTCCTCATGAAATTTTTAAAAAATTTCACAACTTCGAACTTATGTCTGATGTACATAACACAAGTAATATGAGTAAATTCGTCATGGAATTATTGAAGTAATTATCTCCATTTGTATATTTAATTATCATTGGTCCACAAATATCATAGTGTATGATTTCCAATGGTCATTTTGAGTGAATTCAAACTATCTTATGAATAGGGTTTGTAATATTCCCTTTCTCAAAAATAGTGCAACATCAATCTCCTCTTCTTGAAAGATCAGTCATATCTCGGTCACTTTCTCTCTTGGATAATTTGCACATATTTCTCTGACACATATTTCCCAGCATTTTATTCCATAACTGAATTTCATCTACTACACCCATGTAATAAGTTTTTTGAACTTCACCAACGTGAAACGAATTCCCTCTTGTATGTTGGCCACTTGTAACTATATTTCAGTCATTTTCACTTTTAACAACAAATCCATCTTCTCTGAAGATAACTTCATTTACCTCATCAAAGAGTTGTGACACACTAAGAAGGTTATTTTTCAGCCCATAAACATATAGTTTTTTCTTGGATTTCATAATTTCTTTTCCAATGATGGCTAATCTAACACCTTTGATCTTTAGAGACTCATCATTCCCAAATGTCACTGTTCCTTCTTTGAAGTCTTTCACATTCTTCAGCAGCATTAAGTCTCCAATCATATGATTGGAACATCAACCATCAATAATCCATGGACGTTCTCCTTTTGTAGATTTCAATGAAATTTCGACCACAAGATCTTTTTGTTCATCCTTTTCCACCACTTTCTATTGTGATTACTTCAATTTCCTAGCCATGTAGATGTGTTCTGGCCAGAAAACCATGCACTCTTTCTTTTTGAACATATCAGACCTGTATCTTTTAGCTTTTAAAAACTCTAGTTTTTTAGAATTATTAAGAATATTGTATTGCTTTGGTAACACACTAAGGTATCCCTTGGCAAGATGGCTAGGTTGATGACATATTTCAAAAATAGTTTCCAATGGTAGGAACCTATTCTCAACATTCACACCAGTCTTCTAAGATATCTTCTTAAATTTATTTGGAGACTTTCTATTTTGAAATTATTGACTCCCCCTCAATCCATATCATTCTAAACTTTTTGAATAGTTGTAATGTTGTTGGTTGAACCAACACATATTTACCATGTCTCTGAATCCACCACAACACCAGCAGTAACTATAGAACGAATATTTGCCTCTGAAGCATATATACTGACCAAATTTGTGAACACACTTCTCAAAAACCTTATTAATAGAACTATGGTGTCCATAAACCTTCATGTTTTATTTTGTAACTCCCTTTCTCAGTTCAGATTTAATAGCATCAGAAGTATTAGAATTATTTCTAGACACGTGATTTTTATGCACATCTAATTTTTCATCATTGATGACTTTGACCACAAACATGGTCTTTTCATCCTTTTTCTTATCAGAACTAGTTCTATCATTCATTTTTACCTTTGAAGGAATCTGTTTTGGATCCTTGTTTGGTTCATTATTACTAGAACATTCACCAACATCCAAGACAGAATTTTTGAAATTGATATTCATTTATTTAGAATTATAATGTTTTTGTTGAAAAAGTTCCAACTTTTATTCTTTTTCCTTTAGCTTTACATCATGATGATCATTATGATACATTCTATTCTCAAGAGAATTTTCCAGATCATCAATCTCTTTTTCCATATTTATTTTCTCATCAGTAAAACCTTCTTGATTTTTTTATGCAGAATTTTCATTTATCAACTTCTTGTTTTCCTTCTCAAGCCTTCTAATCATTCTCAAGAATTATTTCAACTCATATGTAAGATACCATTCAAGTTGAGTTTCTTCTTCTTCAGTACTAGTGCTCTAATAATCATCAGTATTCACAGTTGAAAAAAAGTACTCTCTCTATCTTTCTCTACAACAGAATTTTCAGATCTAGTCTCACTGTCATCATCTTTTTCACTTTTTGAAAACAAGATTTTTTTATATTTGAAGGTGATTTTATCCTTACCTCTTTCATAATATTTAGCATTTCCACCCTGTTTCTACCAAGACCTTTTTGGTCATCTATCTTCTTCATCATTGTCTTAATATTTCCCTTTTTGAGGGCAATTAGCCACAAAGTAACCAACTGCTCCCCATTAAAAACATTTCAAAGGGAGTTTCCCATTTATTTTTTTGTGCCTTTTCTATCATTTTTAGAAAACAAGGATAAAATTTCATCAATATTTTGACATACCTCATCTTCAGAATCGGATTCACCAACAACATCTTCAATAAGAGTATTCTTTAACTTCTCTATATTTGTATCCTTGAATGACATTTCTCTATCAGCTTTTGGTTTTCCCATAATAATATTATCTTTTCTCATCTCATAATTAATGAGAGTGATATGAAAATCATCCAAAGATAATGTATTATGGTCTCTATCTTCTAATAAAGACACTTTAGCATCACACATGTCAGGAAGAATTCTCAAGATCATTTTGACTACTGTAGAATCCTTAAATGTTTCACCAAGACATCTGATTGTACTAACAATATAATTTATCCTTGTAATGAAATCCCCAAAAGATTCATATTATCCTATTTTCAAATCATCATACTTTAGTCTCCAGATTTTTAGTTTAGCCTTCTTCACTTTTGTATTTCCTTCATAGATGTTCTTCAATTTTTCCCAGATTCCTTTGGATGTAGAAACACTTTCAAGTCATAAAAATTCACTCTCAAAAAAAGATGAGGGTGGCACATTTTTAGCTCTTCCATCATTCTCATGGTTCTTCTCATTGATAATAGTAAGAGGAACCTTGTCATCAATAGCAGGATAACCATTTGTTGTAGTTTCAAGAATTTTTTATCAAAGATACCTAAGATAAGGCATCATTCCATCCATCCCGATGTGATAGTTCTTATCATGAAAAATTAAAATCCATTTAATGTTCACACAATTTAGATTCCCCATCACAACTTCTCTTCAACCACTTCAGCATTGAATAAACAAAGGAAACCTCCCTATGATAACAATTGAAGTTCCCAGTCAGGATCCAAGTATCACATAGAGGGGGAGGGGGTGAATCAGTGATATCATTTCCTTTTTATGTTTCCTGCTTTTTGAAACAACCTTTGCCTCATGTTATAGAGTTTCTTCTCTGCTGAACACACACAACCACAAGAACACAATATTTTCAATTTTCACTACTCAACATGTGTAGCTAAGTCCTTGGTATGGTATAGAAACAATCCAGTACCACACAATCCACTAGAAAAAAATCTTTTGATGTGGAATATAACGAGTAGGATATACCCCTACACTTGTGTAGAACATTGAAAACAATCCAATAGTGTGTGTGCTCCTTCTTAGCACAAATAGAGTAATATAATGATTCTCTGCAACTTAATGAACATTCACAAATCAAATCTTTCAATATAATTCATCACTTTCCAACCCAGAAGCTGGTAAGAACCTCCTGGTGAAGACAACTTGCACTCCACTCCCAGATTGCGCGCCTTCAGGCTTTCGTGCCACCTGCTTTTGGGCCTCACTACTTTCGCGCCACCTACATGCACGCCTACTCACTACTTGTGCACCACCTTTGGGAACAACACACAACTTTTGAACCACCTTTGGCTTATAATCCGGAGAATTCTTGAAATAACCTCTCTAATTGAGTGGCTATGAAAACTTGTGCGACAAGACTTGCACGACAAACCTTGTATGGCACCATAATTCCATTCCTTATAAATAACCCTAAGCTTGCGCGCCACTTCTGCTTGCGCGCCGCCCTTTTCTACTTGCGCGATCAGAGCACCCTCTACTACTTATGAAATAAGAGCTCTAATTTTCTCTTAAGTGTTGAGAATCAAATAATGATGATTCTAGTCATCTATTTATAGGAATTTTGGGGTCTTGCGTGCCACATACACATGCGCGACGTTACAACTTGCATGTTGCTCTATCACTTGTGGGTTGCTCCATCACTTGCGTGCCCTTCCATCACTAATGCGACACATTATTTCCTTTTTTATATTTTTATATGATGATGTAGGAATATGACTTTCATGAAACATACACATGTGCGCCACTTATACTTACGCACCACACTTGCATGCCACTTATACTTGTGCGCTACAATTGTGCGCCACTTATTAACATGCGCTCTAATCATTAACTTGGACGCCACTTTATTGTCGTTGTAATATTTTTATGTTATTATAATTGAAATGTGACTTCCATGCAACATACATCTGAACACCAAGACTTGTGCGCTAATACTTGTGTGTCAATTCTTGTGCACTAATCATGACTTGCACACCACATTTTTATTTTTCCCAAATCACTTATTTACTCTCTCTAATATTCATATGGCTTGCATAACATGTTCTCAAAACTTATGATATTTGTGAAATACAAATCATCAAAGAATCATATGGTTTCTGGTCCTTTTACCAAGTGAATTTATTTATCTTCTTTGACAAAAAATAGCAATACTCTGCAAAGGCTAAATCTGCAAACATCCTTCTCCATCTAACTTGGTCCAAACATTGACAAGCTATCTCCAATGTTCATTGGACATTTCCCGATCCTCATTATAGCAGGAGAGGTTGTGTACTATCTACATATTCCACCATAGATTCCCCAAGTGTACAATGTTTTCAATGTGTCGCAGCTGAGGAGGTTTGTTCATGATCTATCAAATGTTATCGACTGGGGTGAGTTGGGAATTGATGATGGGGAAATGTTTACGGAGTTCTCGATAGAGATAGAGTATCAATAGGAGTAGGTTATTCATGGGTTGTCGATTCCTCTGGTTCTAGTTCATTGGCACCATAGGATCCTGTAGGAGTGATCCTGAAAGTGGGACGCTCAGATACATGTTCATTACCCCTGTTTGTTCTGCTAGATTTTTAGTAGCCATTATGGATTAAAATACCTAAGGTGGGGAGAATGTAAACACCCAGAAATTCTATATAATTTTTCTAAAAAAATATTTGGGATAATTATGATTTTTCGAAAATTGACGATGCTTTATTCCATGGGTTTTTGTGCCCAGAATGTATTATTAAACTATTTTATGGTACGTTCTATAAATATGCGGGCGGTGTTTTTTAACTTTTTAACATGTTCTTGAAATTGAAATAGAAGGGAACTGTTGAACATGATGAACCATGATTTTCATAATGGAGGATTAAATTCGGTTGTAGTAGTTCGAGATTAAATGATATTTTTCAGATTTTGGAAGATTAATAAAATAAAAATTGATATTTTATTTTTCATATATCCTGTTGTGTAGAGGGGGTAGGATATATTGTTTTTCAAGAAATATAATGGCTTGACACATTGTTTTTGTGACCTCACTATTGAGGGTTAAGAGGTTCATTCATTAATGAACCTCATTAGTCTTTTTATTATTAATCACCCTTTCTAATCTATTTAAATGAGGCTAAGACTAGGGTTTTTTAAAAGTAAGTGAGGAACCTCTGATACAGTGCCACAACGTCTTCCATCATGGAAGGATGAAATCTTGGATGGCGAAAATATGGGATTGACAAACTCTGATATGTTTTTTAAGCATGGAGATTTCTTCCACTATAGCGATATCACCTTCGATTCCGAGGAAGGGTTGTATATATTTAATTTTATGATAATTTTTTCATTTAAACATTCTTGAATCATGATGAATCACATAAGTTATGACTGGGGTTATCATTATTTTATGTGATGAATTAAATACAACCAATTGATATGATACTAACATGGAGGGCATGGGCCAAACAAATAAGGAATATACCCTCTGACGCTATAGTTTTTGACTTATTCATGGAGGATAAATTTTAAGCTCCATGAGAAACCTGAATCTCAGAACCACACAGTGATGGTAGTATCCATTGAAGCTCTTAAGCGCATCCTAAAGGGAAAATGGACCCCCAAAGCTCACCCGCTGGTCCGTAGAAGATCCATCGGCGTGACACTGGCGACCTGTGATGGTGGGAGATGGAGGTGGCCAACATCCATCGGACATGGTAGAAGCACATGGTTTTCTATCATACGTCGTGGAGGGGAGCCAGAGTATCAAGCCATGGCAGGTGAAGGGATTTCCAAACCCTCGACTGACCGAAAGGCATAAGGTGGTGCACTGTCACACACCGTAGTGAGGAGGTCGTGAATTCAATGTTGTGGTAGAGGCAATGGGGACCCATGCCCTAAGGGTCCTTCTGACAGGGAGGTAGCACCATGTGGCATCACCGTTTCAGAAACTGAACATCCTTCATCCATTCTAGAAGTGGGAGTGGCTCCCCCATACTGGTCACCTTGCGGCGGACTGTGCCAACCATTAGGTCGGGTCACTCGGCTGGTCGTTCCTAGTCGAGGCGGGTTGGGTCGGTCTGCGGCCCAGTGGGCCGAGCCCATTTCCCACTCTACTAAGGCCAGCCAAGTCGGTTCAGTTCGGGCTAGTTCAGACCCCAGGTTAGGTCAACCCAAACTAGGGTGGGCTAGCCCCAGGTAGTGTGGCTTGGGTCGGTCCGACTAGGTCAGACCGAACCCAGACCCTTTTAGCCCATATACGCTTAAAAGGATGTATCTCACAAACCAGGCATTCATTTGACAAACCACATTACGTGATGTAATCTTTAAAAGGAGTCGATCCTTTGGAGATAATCTACCCCGGTTTTGGAGTATTTTGGAGTACGCCCTAGTTGGATAGAGCCCGAATCCAACTATTCCCTCATTACTAAAATGCTTATAACTCACAGAGGAGGTGTACAATTGACGCACCATATGTCTCATTGGAACACTTAAAACATGGAAGTCATTTGAGATAAACTTTGTGTAACATCATTTATGTTGAGGCACAAAAAATATCATGTGGAGAAGATACTAAGGAACTCAAGCGCACCACGTGTGGAGAATACTATGGAAGACTGTAAATTGAAGAGTGATTCTGTGTGGAATAGCATCATAGCGACCCTATTTGGATTAGAATTCTAGAGAACCTATGTAGATCATCATCCCAGTGAACCTATGTGTATCATCATTCTAGAAAACATGCATTGATTAGCATCTTAGTGACCCTATATGGATCAGAATTCTAGCGACCTTATGTGGATCAACATCATAGCAACCCTGTGTGGCTTGAATTGTAGGGATTATTTTTGGATCAATATCAAAACAACCACATGTGGAAAAGAATTTATGTGACCCTATGTGGATCAAATGTACATGACCTGACGATGACCATCCTTAGAGAGACCGGTCGTGGATTAGTGGCACAAGACCCTGTGTGGATCGACATTAAAACAACTCTTCAGGGTTCACTTGTGGAATCTTTTTAGTAGAATATAATGATGTAGATTAATAATAATCATATGTATTCCTAATATATGGGTTGTATACCTAGTTTGAGATAAGTCTTTTCCATTGTTCTTTGTGATTAAGATCATGCTTTGTGGTTTTACTTAATGGAATTCAGAGAGACCATTGGGGATCTCGGGGGCCCTACTAGGTATTGTTATACTCTCCACTATAAAAGATTTTCCCACAACTAGTTGTTCCTTGTTTAGACGATGATAATATTGGCATAGACCATAGGTTCCAGGACCAGGTGGTATACAGAGGTGACTGGTTGATGTGGAGAGCTGTGGAGATGAGTTGTACCTACCCTTCAGGTAAGATCCTTGGTAGACGATATTAGGAGTTGTTTTATGTTGTAGTTGTATCATTCGGTTGGGCATCTATTCGACCCCCTTTACATTCAATACACACATTAATATTGTCGTTCTACTTTGTGGTTTTCTTCATGTCGTGTTCTAGGTCTTTGTGTTGGCAAGTTCAAAGGCAATGCTTTCCCATTTTTGGTAAATGCCTTTATAGTGCTAGTATTCATCCCCTATCCTATAGAAGTTAGGCTTGGGGTAGTAAAGGAATGAGCCCCAAGGGGCGTTTCATGAAAATGATAGTTACAATTTTTTTCATATCAGAAAAAGAATATGGAATATTTCTATTAGGAAATTCATCACGCAAAAAATTATAATATCATGGACATCACCTTATCTCTAAATCCACATAGGAATTTGATATGGTAAAACATTAAAAGAAAATAATGTTTTGAATATTTCCAGAGTCAAATATAAAACTATTGATTTTCATCGACAATTATACAATAAAATGAATCTATTTGCTTAGTGATTTTTTCACTTACATTAGTTCCCACAGAATCAAGGGCTGGATCCAATGATATTTTAAAATCTTGACCTGGTTCTCCTATAGTCTCAAAAACATAAATTTTCAAGTCTCTATTATTAGCACCCTAAACTGGTTTTTCTAATATGTTTTGATGTAGATATTGGTGTCTTTCAGTTTGGAATGAATCATTTATATCGTTATTTATTTCATTTTCTACTTTCAACAGAGTTGGGAACTCATTCTGGGGGTTGACATTAGTTCTAAACTTGTATGTAATGTTCAATTCTCCTTGAAAAATCCAACAAAAATATCAAGAAAGAAGTTTTTTCATTATAACTTTTTAGTAAACATCATCTATATTCAACCATTTTTTATGATTACATTTAGGGCACAGAAATCATAATATTAAATCAACAGATCAATTGGAAATTTCAAAATCAAAAAACTCTTCCAAACCCTTATCATAATGAGGCGTGTTCCTCAAAAATGTGATCCATATTTTATTCATATAAATCACAATGTTCCTAAAAACATTAAAATAAAATCAATACACATAACTATTACTAAAGTAGAATATATATTCATATATACTCTTTGAAAAAATTATGATATGTTAAATATTATTTTCCTATATAAATAAACAATAATGGATCAAGAATAAATTTTCATGACTCTGTGAGTTTAATCACCAAAATTATAAATAACTAAATTTGTGATGCGATCAACCATGTAACATATATTCCTAGAGGATAAATACTTTTGAACTCTATATTTTTTGTTGAAACCTAAACAAGTAAATACCATTTTATAATTTCAATTAAATTAATTCATACATATGTCACAAATTTAATATATAACAAATATGGTTCAGGCACATGGACCTCAATCTAGTGATAGAGGAGACAAAAATTTAAAAAAAATAATTCTGTAAGAACATTATATTCCATAAATAAACATAATCATAGCTTAAAAAATAAATAAAAATAACCCCACACCTATAGTAACCACAACTTATCACCAAAAGGGTTTTCCTGACTCACCTATATATGGTATATCAAAGGATTTTATAATGTCTTCATATTCCCATGTCCTATATATCTAATTTATAAAATGAACTAATTCCTATGTTTTCAAATTGTAATTCCCCATTCTATAATTATTAAACGAGATATGGTTACACATGCCTCAATCAAACCATCACATATTAAAGTGACTTGAAACATGTTGCATGGTAATAATTCGTATTATATAGTAGAAAAATGCATCAAATTAGAATATTATAAAATTGAAAAATAATGAAGGAATCTACCACATATCAATTTAAAAATTAAAGAAATCATATTACATAATAAATTCCATGAATAATTAATATTTTCTTACAAACACTAATTAACCAAGGGATGGTGAAAAATATGAAATAAACCAAAAAAATAAAACACCAAAAATATAACCCTACATATTTCCTCAGGCCTCAACACACCCTATCTAAAAATATGAATCAAAAAGTACCTTACCCATACTTTTCATGTGATTCTCTTATTGGAATCCAAATATATGGTATGCATGAACATGTTGGTTCCCATGAATACTGTGAGAAATACTTCTCTATAGTGCTTTACCAGGTACCCCTATAATATTCTATAATATTCTTGTATACATGAGGAATAATATAAACATTCCACATAAGATCATTTTGTTTAATGTGAAAACTAGTACATCCTAACTCTATGTACATCGGGTCACCAGGTGGTTACAATGAAATCCCAATCCTGATCAAACCTAATTCAAATACCTTCCATAATTTATATCATTTCCATTTATATTCCATCATATAAATTTGTATCATATACCCGTAAACTGTGGGTTGGGTGTTATATATAACTTATATATATTTTGAATGGAACTATGTATGGTTATATAATTACATCTCATCCCACTTCATTATATATAATTGTAGTTTTTATCGATCTCATCTCATAATGTACCATGGCCGCTCCATCTTAAGTACATGAGACCCTACACCATAAAATCTCTTTTACTCAACAAAAATATTCCACTATAAATTCTACCAATGTCTACACAATGTTCTTCTAGTTCTAATTCAAGTAGAAAGGGAATATTTTCGTGAATAATAGAGACTTCCAACCTTTATATTCATCTTAGAACCTAAACCATACTCCATCAGACCTCATCCAATCTCATCCACGCAACATCTGAGTCCGCATCAACAATCATAATTTTCCTCATATCACATAACATTAACAACTATCAATAAATATTAATAATAATAATTTTACATATAAAAAATAGGCATAAATGATATAAAACTGACTAGGAAATAAAATCATAATAAAAAACATCTCTAAAACCCCTTATATCATAAATAGAGCAATCATGACACTATACTACAAATAAAAGCGATGATGAAACACCAATTTAACTCTAAATATCATCCATGATTGAAAAAAAATAAAAAACAAAATTGTTCAGTGTCATAACTTCCCTTAAACTACATCCATGTTTGTGAAGTCATCCAATTCTTTCCTCCTATACACATTAATGTCAAAAACCCCATCACGATGGGGATGAATAATCATGATTAGAATAAATAATTTCTAATCCTATATCCAAAATTGAGTAAATCAGTTTATAGAGAGCTAATGAAAATAAAGGAGTGGGGGGGGGGAATCTAACTTAAAATCACCACTCGATCTTTTAGGGATTGTGAGGTCGGTGTCATGATCGGTAGTGAGGGGTGAAGAGGTACAATTAATGATTTGGAGGTGAGGTGTGGAAAGAGTTACAAAGGAAAATATATGTGAGGAACGACAATCTCTGGTGAGTGGTGGTGTTGGGTGGTGATGGGTTTTGATGTGGTTAGGGATTTAGAGATTCTTCTAGTTTGGGGTGGGTTTAGGGGAGTCGGGGGGTCAGGGGTGTTGGGGATGGGGAATATGTCGTATTTTTTAAAAAAATTAACTATTTATCAGAGGTTTATAAAAACCCACCATGAAATTATATTAAAAAACCCTCTAATGTTTGGTACATGCCTGCTAAAAAAGTGTCACTAAATTCTATTTTTGGATAGTTCTTATTAAATAATGAACAATTTTGTTAATAATTTTGTTTAAATTGGACTCCATATAATATTCATGGCTCTATATCAAATGATAACCCCATTGCATCATTTTAATGAGAAAATAAATACATTAAATGTTGATAACAAATTTTATTAGTATGTAATTTGGTGTCCCCACTTGAGAATGGATCAGAGTAAAACATTCCATCGTTTTTATATACTGATTTCCAATAATTATGATGTAATAATAAAATTTCATACTTATTCAAATATAATACATAGTAATTAAGGAAATAATGTATCTTTTTGTAACCTGATCCCATTAGGAAAAACATTTTATTTTTATCATAATTGAAATTATGACACCAATTTCTTTTTAGAAGTATGTATTATTATTACATTATGCAGTTATGTGAAACAATTATCAATCCACCAATTTCATGCACTCTTGTTTACTAATCTCATATCCGATGAAAACAATGTAAATTTAGTGAAACAGTATAATAGTGGTTTCTTTTTATCTCCTTAAAATCAATAAATAATATATATTTTCAATGGCTTCAATAAAATCATAATTATTTAACTATTCAATACATTCTTATATCTCATAATAAATATAATCATAAAAATAGATGTTATATTTTACGTAATTTTTCCATACTTGATCAAATGTATTAAAATATTATTAAAATACTATAAAATTATATAGTCATTGATTTAAATAGATTTTTTCATTATTATATTGAAATATGTCATGTGTTAGTAGAATATTTGACATTTTTTTCTAGTTCTTATAAGAAAATTAACTGATATCACCAACCTCATTTTTTATTCATCATTGTTTCTTCATAAATTTATCTATTATGATTTATTAAATGAAATGTATCAAAATTTAAAATTTTCATATATTAAAAAATATATATATATATTAATATATCTTTAATCAATAAAATATAAAACCCAAAAAATGTAAACATTTACATCAAAATAACAAATAAAACATTTATTGATAACTATTATTGAGACTATTTACATATAAATAAATTAACTGTATATTTTCAGATAATTCAACCTTAAATAATTGTATAAAATTCAAAGGAATGATAATATAATATCACAATTATAAATATTATTTACCAATATTAAATATTTAAAAATACAACATTATATTAATATATATTTTCATTCTTCTATGTATATCAAGAATCATGATGATTTAAAAATACATGATATCATACAGATCCTTAATTATCTAATTATCAATAATGATCACTAAATAGTATTTGAAATAAATTTAATATAAGTATAAAAAATTTAAATATAAACAATTAAATTTAAATTGAAATTATATCAAAATTACAATGATTTTATAATTAAAATGATATTTTACAAAATAATAATTATATCCACAATAATTGTTATTGAATGATATATACATATAAACATCTAAATAAATGAACACATATTAATATAGACTGATTATATATAAATATTCAAAAAATAAAATAAATTGACACATCTAGTCTAAAAATATAGATATTTATGATAAAAAATTTTAAAATGATATATACAATTTTGATTGGTGAATTTTATATTACATGAAATGAAATAATACACGTCAAAATATAATTTAAATCTAACATGTATTAATCTTGAACAAGGTAAACATAATAGAAATTTATCTATAAATGAGTAAAAGAACGAGGTGTGATGATGAAATAGAGATAAACGATAATGAATACAAAGTTAAAAAAGATACCAAGATTGAAATTTTGAGGCTGAAAAAGTGAGATTGAGAAGAACACATCACAAATATTTGGGTCTCTAAGAAAATATTGATGAATCGATGAAGGTAAAATAATGAGATTTTATTTTTTAAAATCATGTTGATGTATTAATTAATTAAATCTATTTTGAAATAATTTTTATGTTTAATTTAATATTTATTTTCCTAAAATCACAAAAGTTATAAAAAATAAATTCGTGATAACACTTGTTCATTAGAAAATAGTATATAATGTATTTTAATCAAAACATGAATAAAAGTTATATTAGGAACAATTTTATCTCATTTTTAAATAAATCAACATTAAATAACCCTACACATTCCTTTTGGAATCTATGATAAAAAAATTTATGAATTTTTACTAGATATATATTATTCTATTTAATTTGGATATTATGTTTTTATAACTATAATTAACAAACAAGATATATTTTAAATAATAATTGTTTATTAATAATATCATGGATACCTTTTAATGTGATAGAGGATATCAACTAGTATCAATAGATTTAACCAAATATTTTGAGAATATTATCTTAAAAAATACTTGAGATGAACCATGAAATAGAAATAGAGGATTGTGTTCATGAATTATTTTTATTTCAGTCATACTATTTTTTAAATAATGCACAATAACCCATTATTTGGTACCGTATAGTGTTAAAATATACAATAATAATCAATACATATTTCTCTATGAAATATCTAAAAGTAAACTCAAAATTCATAGTAAAATCTAATAAGTTTAAAATATTAAATAGTAAAACATAAAAAATATTTTACATATTAAAAAAATTGATGTTAAAATATGTAACACATAAATATATTCTTTTTTCTAACAAGATATCACTCGTTATAATTTTTCACATTCTTCACGAGTAATAAGATACACTTTAATATAAAATTGATAAATCAATTATAAATGAAAAAACTACACAACATAAATAAGAATGTGATGAGTATAAAATATATAATAGGGTCTCATCTCTATCTATAACTACTATGAGTGAGTTTGGGATATATATATATATATATATGGATGTATAAATTTTCAGGATATTTAATGTATATTTTTCCAATATACAATCATAATTAAATTAAAACTAATATTTATTTAATAATCAAAAATATATATTAGAATTTAACAAATAAGTATTGTAAACTTACACACACATACAAACAAATACCTATAATTAACCCATTATATATCCAAATATCACTTATTATATAAAAATATTTCCAAGGGTATACATATAAAAAAATTAAGAAAACACTGTAAACAATTGTAGTGCACCATTTATGAGGAAGTCTAATGAATGTTTCCAACCTACCTACTGTAATATCATTGTTGTATCATGAGGATGGATTAAAATACATTCTAAATAAACATTCCAGACACTCTAATTTAATAATAAAAATATACAGTCCTATGGATATTCTATATTGATTCATCATGTGTAAAAAAGTGGAACATTTTGTAATTATAAGTGTCATAATTTTGATCAATAACCTTTTTGAATAGTAATAATATTTGTGTATTTATTCCAGACATCAACCCATATTAATATAAAACATCATTAAAACAATTATAAATCAAATCATTGGTCCATTAAAACAATTTGTTGACTAAAAATTATTTCAGAACGTATTAAATAATATTATAAATAATCCTTAATCTCATATCTAATTTAACAAAGATATCATTCAATGCCAATAAAAACATAACCATGATATACAAAAAACATACCATATTAATTTTATCTACATAATTTAATTTCATTGAATATCATATATTATTCCACATGAATTAATAAAAGTACTATTTTCACTCAATTATAGTTTTCCAACTAAAAAAATTTAATGAATAAAAAACATATCGAGAATATATTTAGGTGGAATAATTTACTTACCCATAGAGAAAATAATGGAATTCTAACATGTCCCCATGAGTGACTTCAAAACCCTGAATAAGAATCATGATAACCTATTTTAAAGTTATTTCTTAGTAAAAAGACAATAATATGGGATTTTCTCTTGTTTATTAATGTTTGGGGGGGTAATAGATGATGAAATTAATCATATTTATAATGGGTAATATTTAAAAATTATTTTAGGATACTAATGGTGTTTTATTGAAATAATAAAATACTAAACTATATCAGATCATATCATACTACAGATAGAAAATATTTTTTTTTGGAAAATGGTTTGATTTTTATATTTGAATATTTTATTGGTATGTTGGAGTTTTTTTTTAAATATCATACATGACTAAGTACCATGACCAAGATTCATGATATAAATTTTTTGTTATTATGGAAGACAAACATTTCGAATTGAAATTTTTTATAATGTAATTGACATTTCAAATTTTTATTTGAGATAGTTTAATGAATTGGGATATAATATGGAAAACAAATTACATCCATAAAAGTTTTTTAATTAATGTTTAGAAAGAGAATCTATGTAAGAAAATTTAAATTGGAAATGAATTCCATTATATATAATATAAAAATTAAAAGTCATTTTATAGTCTTAATTCAAAATATGTAGTCATCGTGGAGCTATTCGTAGAGGTAGGAATTTTATTACAGTAATTTGGTATATATTCCATTGAAAAAAATTATGTCATTTATGTGTTATGAAATAAAAATAAAATTTTAAATTATATTTTTATGTGATATTTTTCTGTGGAACTATGATATGGATTAAAATTCTATGCCTTAGAACATATCAGAGATCTATTTTGGACATTTTTCTTGGTTTGGGAAGTAATATTGTTGTTCGAGAGGATAATATAGCAATGTTGGATGAACTTCAAAAATAAATTTTCTATATTTATTCCAATATAAAGAGAAAATTTCTATGATAGATTGACATGGTGTTGGGAGTCATTCCTAGGTGTGCGTGGTGGCTGAGATTTATTCCCTGGGGGAGTTAATTTTATCTATGTCGAGTGTCCCTATTTGATATATCCAAAGAAATAAAAACCCAAGTGATGTGGTTTTTGGTTTTCCTTGTACCTTGGTGTATTGTGTAAAAATTTATAGGGGATATTGTATGGGAAACACTCTCGAAGGGTGCCATGATTGACATCATGGAAGGGTAAATGGTATGTTCTTTACATTGTTGTGCCACATGTTGTTACTTTGATAGACTATGGGTTTCACCACACAATGGTGCTTGTAGAGATCTTATGTAGGGTCCATATCAGAAAAATAATGATCATGGATGGGGATACCATCACCATTTCGACCAACATGTTGGGCTGTGTATGTGGTTTCCTATAGGAACATCATGAGTAATGCAGGTTGTAGTCTGACTCATCCTTATTAAAATTGGAGGAATAAAAATCATTCCAAATATTATTTTAAACTTCCCATCAATTGTCTCTTCTCTATCATATACACATGAACATGTGGACTTCAATGGAATACTTCAGCATCTCGAACATCAATTATCTATGCATTGAAACATGATTGTTTGGTAGAAATTTTCCTAACTTCTGTGGTTACTACTCTAATCCCTCAGTTAATCATCTATTGTATCATCTAAAGATATTAATTTCTCCAACTATAGTTTAAAATTTATTTATATAATATAATGATTGAAGTATATAGATATGATGTGGATGTTGTTTGATGACATCTTAGAAGACTGGTCTTATATTGTATCTTATCAATTAGTGAAGGTATTACATAATATGAATTTAGATATTTTTTAGCTATATTAATTTAAATTCAAAATGAATTTTTGTTTTGAAATATGGAATTGGTTGTGGATGGTTCAAGGTGTGTGTTCGAGACCTCTCATGTATAATTGTATATTTGTTCAATTTTTTTAATCCACCAACCTGGATTATTTGGGTAATATGAATATATAAAATGTGATAATTAATTAATTATAAATATATTATATAATTATAAATGGTTATAATGAATTATTAAGTGAAATGTCTTTATATTGGAACTAGATATAACTGAAGAGATTGATTATTTTATTGAAATAAAATTTGGAATATGAATTAAAAAGAACACACTCTCTATTATATGTGTGTAAATTGTTAATATATTTTTATTGAATGTGTTTAATTAATGAATTATGTAATTTGTTTTCCTTCCTTATAGGGAAATTATCCATTTAAAAATTAAATAATTATTTGATAAAAACATAATGCTCAATCATTGAATAAAAGTAGTGCCTTTGCCATGATGGATATTATGAACTAGATTCTTACCTTAGATGCGAACGATAAGGTCCGTGATTAAAAATGGATTCATTAAGATATAGAGTAAAATATAGCTATTACTAATATATATTATGTTTATTTATTGACCTATTATATAAGTACCTTTTTTAGAATCATATAGTGGAATGCCTTGGGTTAGAGTGATCAAACCATATAGACCTTGAAAGGCCATTGAGATACAATTACAACCAATGTATTGACAAGATGAGTATGAGAAGATAATTTATTATCCATTTAAATTGGATTGACTAAGTGGTTATTCCCATGTTAAATTATGTATATGTTTTGTGATAGGAAGATACAATAATTTGTAAAGATTAAAATGGGATTTAATCATTATATTTAATGTTATGCCAGTATGATATATCATATCAAACTAGTGAGAAATAAATGTAATTATAATGGATCTTAGAGAAAATAAATCTTCTAAAGTATGAGTATTGACCCGAGTAATAGGATAAATATTAGGGAACCCATGTAGGGTTTATATTATATGATGTCATCTTGGGGTAACAATATGGTTTCCAAATATTATATTGACTACCTATATAGTTTTTGTGAGTATTGAGTAATGGTAATTCATAATGTCACAAAAAATATAAAAAATATGTGGTGATCGATATATTTCCATAGTTATTTTTATAGGTCAAGCACATGATAGTAAACTCTGAATAATGAGAGCGAAATATAAGTGACTGTAAAAACAAAACGAGAAAGGTTTTTTTCGATATTATGG
This sequence comes from Viscum album, assembly GCA_963277665.1. NCBI lineage: Eukaryota > Viridiplantae > Streptophyta > Magnoliopsida > Santalales > Viscaceae > Viscum > Viscum album. Next base: position 370,052,932 of record OY728142.1, on the reverse strand, counting down.
GGGTGATGAACATCCCTCAAGTATTTATAAATTATTAATTTATGTTATACAAAATTTATTGGAGATTTAATAGAAATAAAATATTATAAACATTAGATTAAAATACCTTGGAAAATTCACATAGATTTTGGATGATTTCCACTTACTTATATTAATTTTGGAAAATCCATTTTTTGGGTTGAATTATAAATATTTATAATTACTAGTGTAATTGTATTTATTTTAAAATGATTTTTATAATTTAATAATTACTTATATATTTCAATTGGATTCTCATGACATGATTATATGAAAATCCTAAGAAACTGCATATGAATATCCATTCCAAGTGTTTACATTCAATGTCCTTATATATTAAATGTCATTCATTATGTCCTGGGGAAAAGAAAAAATAAAAAGGGTGAGCTCAATTGCTCATTAACGGTAAGCATGGATATATAAAACATACCATATACAGTTGAACTTAAAAACATGAACATAATGTTTAAACATCAAAAGCTTGAGCAATGACATAAAACATGGAAGTATGTAAGGCATAGATCATAAAGAAACATTAAGAATGATAAAATAGAATGGGAATAAAACATGTAATTGTGTAAACCATTAAGCACATGATATGATTTCCATAGTATCCAAGGTATTGCTGCAAAGACAATCTTAGTGGACAAAGTTCCTTTCTGAATCGAGTTCACTTCTCATTCTAGTCCTGTATTACGAAACTGGTTTAACTTTCCGTTCCAGCCATGTCTATATAATGAGATATAAATATTTACCCAATGCATTGGAGGGAGATATATGTCTCATCCATCTCATAATGAAATCACTCTTTCGTGTTCCACAAAATCATATATCATACATCATAGCATAACCCATGAAATAAAATGGGATTCTTAAACATCATGCCAACATAAAATAATCCATAAACAATTGAAATCATTTAATCATAAGAAAATTGAAACCATTTAAATCATAGAGACATTTTACATTAAAAATACACATATGAAATAATGTCATCTTATATGGAAAATAGTTTTGACAAAACAATTGAAATTAATTCATGAGGAAAATATCCTTTCTTCTTTAAAATCATTTTCTTTTCACAAAATTCCATGCAATTTTAAAAGATAAGGATTTTGTTGAAAATAATTATGCAATCTTGTAGAGGAAGCTTCTTGAAAATGAGGCATTATGAAACCGTAAAAATTCGTTTACGCCGTATAAGTTAAAAATAATATTCTCCTCGTACTTTTGTCGGAAAAGTCAAAAAGTGCCTTATATGGTAACCAAAAGAAAGATTCCATTCATACAATGTGGTAAAAAGTCAATAAATGGTAAAAATGACTTTAGGCATCCATGGATGAATGGTAAAAAATTTATTAAAGAATTTTTAGTAATCATGGTCATGGATGATAAACATAACCCTAGTAAATACTTAGGAATAAGCAATCTCGGATAAAAATGAGATTGAAAATTTATCCCTGACCTTAGGTTCGATATGCTCCGTACGTATCCAAACCTCCAGTATAATGATTTAAATAATGTCATTTACTTATTACAGAATCATATTCATTGTTATGATATCATATATGTTTCACTTATGACTTTATATTACCCGTTCTTTTGTACTTTCCATGTTAAAGCAGCGTTTTGGGTAAAATCATTTCATTTATCGTATGTGTTTCGACTTGTTGTTCTTGATATTATTACTTATATCCTGATTTACATAATATTAGAATGTAAAATATTATTTACATATATTCATCATATACATATATATATTATAGGTCGATAAAAGGAATGAAATACACCGTTCATGGAGACGGTAGGTCGTACGTACGCATGAACGATGTTTTCGTTTCCTTATTGAATTGAAGGAAACTAAATAGACGACATACATATATATATATATATAAATCTAGTAGTATTATTATTTCATATATTTCATTATTATTCATTAAATAATATTTATGATCATTCATGTATGGTTAACAAGGAGAATGAATCTCATCGCGTCGTGGAGACGGTAGTCCGTACGTACGCACGAGCGTTGATATCATTTCCATAATCATTGAATTGAATTGGAGTGGATGATACAATATATCAGAATAAGTATGATGTTATAATAACTATGTATAGTTATTATTTACACCATTATACCTATCCAAGTATGATGGTGTTGGAAAAACAGATTACACTACGGTGTGGAGACGGTATTCCGTACGTACACACGTGCGGTGATTTCGTTTTCCGTTGGATGGATAGATGGTGAAATAGGGTTGTTTCATACTTATAATAACATATCAGTATATGAGTGATACTGATGTTATTAATTCATAATGAATCAACTAATGATGAAGAAGTGGAAGAAGAAATAAAGTTGAAAGAATCGGTAACGGACATTACCTCTTCTTTGAAGCGCCTCTTTGAGACCTCCTTTTAGGGAACTAAAATTGGTCTTTGAACAAGACCAGGACCTAGGATGTTTCTAGAGAAGTGAATATGAGAATTTGGCAGGGTTTGTCCGAGCTTCAAGGCTCAAAGTGGTGTGAGGAAGAGAGGGAGGAGGTGCCCTTTTATAAGGGGGGAGAGGGGCACCTTTGGAATAACTAAAAATATTATTCTATTATAAATCCAAATTCGGTTTTAAATAGCTCCAAATTAATTTATTTCGAATCTAAGGTGGGGATGGGTCGCAATCCTCTAATCCATAAGAATTTAGACAAGTTTAGGTTCCTATTTTAACCTTATCATTTAGATTTAACATTATGTTAGATAATTTTACTTTTACCTTGTCTTTTTGTGTTCTTACACTATAATGTTAATAAACATACTATAAGAGGCCAAACGAGCCACAAGTTGTTTAATATCAATATATATAATTTTATCTAAAGAATTTTGCCGATCCGTATATTTTTAGGAATAAAATAACAATTAATAATATAATATTGTTTTAAAAAACTATTTTATGTCAATTTTGACACTATTTAGTAATTGATTTTTGTGAAAATCATAACAGACTGATTAGTTCGAAGAAAGTAAATTATATCAATACTAACATGTCATATTAACCTATCAAATTAGTGTAATTTATAAAAAGTCTAAAATTAAATTTATTTTGGTATTTATAACATCAATTATGTCAATATTTCATTAATAAGATAATTACTGCATCATCTTTGTGTCATAAATAAATTAAATTATTTAATGTTAAAAAATTACAAATAAAATACTATTATGTAGGAAACTTTTTTAGATTTCTAATTAATATTTATAGTCGAATTTATCTTTTGTATAACCCTATATTAAAAATGATATACTTATTAAACATTGATTTTATCTATTTTAACCCTTCTTTAAATAAATAAATAATAAATGTCCTAATCTAATCCAAGTGGGCCTAAATGGTCATATATTATTCCAATGGTTTTTTTGGTTGAATTACACTTATCCAATAGAATTAGGACATGTGTTAGGGTAATAATAATATCATTTGTACCCTTAATTACCCTATTTACTTTTAACCGTGGGAAAAAAAGTAAAAAGTTACTATTCACCAAAAAATATTTTCATCTCATTGAAACAAATTTTACTTACTGACATCAACCGTGTCTTTCAGATTTTTAAAATTAAACTCATATAAGTGGTAAAATTATGTTTTATGAAAAATTCATTTTTTAAACTACCACTTAGTTGTTTCACTATTCATCAAAAAATGGAAGTTTCCAGAAAAATACCTACAATTAGGCCTAAGCTATATTTGATATTATGAATTGAAAAATGATGTCTATTTTACCAAATTCAAAACATATCAGTTGCATTACTTAATTTAAAAATTAATTCCCATCGTCAAAACAAATAGCATGTTCTTAAGAGATAATAACTATCAAAATATTGACATTTGTTTATGTCTGGTTTAAATGTGAAATTACATCCAATGACCAACATTGTATTAAATTGTAAAAATATATTCTAAATATACTTTAAAACCTCTAAAATTAATAATTTATCACTATTAATTATTTTGATTAAAAAGGTTGTTTTTAATTAAAATTTAGTAATTTTAACTATTCATCAGAAAATGAATGTTATCCGAAAAGTACCAAAATTTCACCCTACGCTAATTTCGATATTCTGAATTCAAAAATGATGTCCATTTGGAAAAATAAAATTTATAAAATTTCAAAAAGTGGTTATTACTATTCATAACAGCTAGTTTTAGTAATATTTTAATAGCATATCGTTGTTTAGTGAAACTTGGTATTGCGTACTACACACGCTATCAAGGAAGGTCGCGATTGCGCGTAATAAAAGGCAAGTCAATGATGCATTTTGTGAAAGCTCCCTTTGGTGTAGCTTATAAAATAAGACATTAATGAATTTAAAATTAATATTTTTCATAAAATTTCACGGTGTTACATTCTACACCCCAAAAAATGAATTTCGCCCTCGAAATTCGTCGGGGTTATAAATGGTTTACTCCTCAAAAGTTTCTTTAATAGAAACCCACATCGTAAAAAGGAATACCAAAACCAATCTTTAAAAACAAAAATATGAAACATAATGGTTACCCAAATAAACTAATCATTGGGTTTCCACATAGGTGAAAATATGGATATGGAAGAGAAATCTAACCATCGTGTTCTGATAGAGAGTGGTAGAAAACATGGCTATGGAAAAGCCAGAAATCCCAAAGCCATAAATTTGTGAATATCTAAGTTACCATCTTATTCATAAGATATAAGAGCACTAGGAAAAAAATTTTGGTTTTCAAGATCATTTCCCTAAAGTTGATGAAATTGGAATTAGAAGAAATACTTTCGTGATTTTGGTATAGTCTCAACATTTGTCGTTTTTTGGACAATTTCCACTTCATCTCTTAAATAAATGAAGTTGAATTTGACATTCATGATGTGTTAGCAGATCATGTGATAGAATGATGGGTCATTCCATCTGTCTCAAAAAAAAAGGTTAGAAAAGTTATCAAAACTTACGTAAGTCCATCTAAAGTGAGATTAATCATATATAGTTCCTAAAATGGACCTATAATTCATATATCATACTGCTTAATATAATAAAAATAGTTTCTACTAAACAAGGACTTCCTGTAGGCCAGTGGTAGGAGATAAAGGCCAGTCACACTTCGGTTGTGGGTTCGATTCCCACAGCCTTGTTCGACGTGATGGGTTGTCGCCCGTCCTGTAGGTTTTCATTTTTCTAAAACTACATTACATAAATAATATCAAAAAAAAATTCTATCCTTAAACAATACTAACCTATGGTTAACATAATCCATTCTAATCTTTAGTCTTATCTAAAATACATCGGTCCAAGCTCATAGTATAAAGAAAATGATTACTTGAAATGTCGTCAACCAAGCATGTGAATACCATCATTTATCCCCCATATATCTTGTTGGTCACATTCCAATCATGTGAATACCTTAATCATGTATTCTCTTGAAAAATGAATACCCATTAAACCTTAGTGAAAAAATAAATGCTGTCAAAAGTTAACTCTTTCCACATACCAAAATCCAAAAATTCTATATACTCAAACCATGATATAACCTTCTCCTTATATCAGTCATGAGCTCATGAATACTATAAAAAATTTAATTTTCTCCTTATCCCTTCATTATGCGCATATCATCTACATTCCAAAAATATCTGAATAACCTTTCATGGATTCTAGTACCATTAATCATACACTTTCAAAACTCAAGGAAAGACAGCAGTGTAACAATCCTTAGATGTCTCTTTATTCCATAGTACCATGAGATTACTTATACAACATTACACATGATAAACATGTAATCATTCCACTACATTCTTAAACCATTGACCGAGCTTCAACAATTCTTTCAGCTCACATATCATTTGTAGTTTCTTCATCATCATCAACATAAATACTACCCATATGACCATACTTATTCTCATCATGAGACTTTCCCTTAGGGAATTGGTTTGCATAATGCCCGTACATTCCACATTTAAAACATTTAACCATTGTTGATGTCGTAGCAATACCATTATCCTCATCCATGGTGTTAACTGAACCATTTCCTTTGCACTTACTGGCTTTGTGTCCTTCTTTTCCACACCCAAATCATCTTCCAGTTATTTTGAAACATTCTCCTTGATTCCTCTTCCCACATTATTTACATAGAGGAAATTGAACTTTCTTTCCTCAATGATCACCAGGAAACTCTATATTTCCATTATTAGCCGAGATAGGAAACTTACCAAATTTTTCTTTATTGATCAGATAATGAGATTTCTGATTCGGCATAATAATGTTGTTTGGAATTCCAAATCCCATTTAATTTGGTTTCTCATGAAGAATATCATTCCATTGTCCATCATATCCTCCATTATCGTGAATCATCTTGTTTCCAGCCCTTTTCAAAAACCCAAAAAGAATAGTGTGAGAGGAAAAAATCATAATAAAGGGGGATTAACTTCAATATCTAACATATTTGGTTTAATCTGATATCGTTACCATAGTTCTAGGACTATATCCAATACGTATACTTATCCTTAGGGACATCCCTAGACATACCATAGAAATATCTCTGGGGATCTCACTAATGTTTTCGCATCCTAGTTTCCAAAGGTTGACTAAACTTTTTCTCTGATACCAACTGTAGAGACCCGTAGCTTGACATACATGAACATTACATTACATTTTGAAAATACGATGTACATAACAAAAACACACACATAAGGACCGTAATAGTTTAGTGTCTTTGGAAACTCAGAATATAATCTTCTAATCGTGGTGAAAGATCTTCAACATCTCCCATAAAGATCTTCCCCTTTTTTCATACCTAAAAATATTCTTTATATCCTGGGGAAAATAAAACATAAAAATGGTGAGCTCAAATGATCATTAAGGGTAAGCATGGATAAAATAAAACATACCACATACATTTGAACTTAAAAACATGAACATAACGTTTAAACATCAAAAGCTTGAGCAATAACATAAAACATGGAAGTATGTAAGGCATAGATCATAAAGAAACATTAAGAATGATAAAATATCATGGGAATAAAACATGTAATTGTGGAAACCATTAAGCACATGATATGATTTCCATAGTATCCTAGGTATTCCTTCCAAGACCATCTTAGTGGACAAAGTTCCTTTCTGAATCGAGTTCTCTCCTCGTTCCAGTCCTGTATTACTAAACCGGTTTAACTTTCTGTTCTAGCCATGTCTATCTCATGAGATATAAATCTTTACCCAATGAATTGGAGAGATATATAGGTCCCACCCATCTCATAATGAAATCATTCTTTCGTGTGCCACAAAATCATAAATCATACATCATAGCATAACCCATGAAATAAAATGGTATTCTTAAACATTATGCCATCATAACATAATCCATAAACAATTGATATCATTTCATCATAAGAAAATTGAAACCATTTAAATCATAGATACATTTTACTTGAAACATACACATATGAAATAATGTCATCTTCGATGGAAAATAGTTTTGAAAAAACACTTGAAATGAATTCTTGACGAAAATATCCTTTCTTCTTTAAAATCATATTCTTTTCACAAAATTCCATTCAATTTTAAAAGATAAGGGTTTTGTTGAAAATAATCATGAAATCTTGTAGAGAATGATTCTTGAAAATGAGGCATTATGAAACTGTAAAAATCCGTCCACGCCGTATAAGTTAAAAATAACATTCTCCTCGTACTTTTGTCGGAAAAGTCAAAAAGTACCTTATATGGTAAACAAAGGAATGATTCCATTCATACAATGTGGTAAAAAGTAAATAAAGGGTAAAAATGACTTTAAAAATCTATGGAAGAATGGTAAACATTTTATGAAAGAATTTTTAGAAAACATGGTCATGGATGATAAACGTAACCCCAGTAAATACTTGCATATAAGAAATCTCGGATAAAAATGAGATTGAAAATTTATCCCTTACCTTAGCTCAGATATGCTTCATACGTATCTGAAACTCCTGTATAATCATTTAAATAATGTCATTTACTAATTGCAGAATCATATTCATTGTTATGATATCATATATGTTTCACTTATGACTTTATATTACCTATTTTTTTGTAAATTCCATGTTAAAGCAGCGTTTTGGGTAAAATCATTTCATTTATCGTATGTGTTTAGACTTGTCATTCTTGATATTATTACTTATATCCTGATTTACATAATTTCAGAATGTAAAACATGATTTACATATATTCATCATATACATATATATATTACAGTTCGATAAAAGGAATGAAATACAGCGTTCATGGAGACGGTAGGCCGTACTTACGTATGAACGCAGTTTTTGTTTCCTTATTGAATTGAATGAAACTAAATAGACGACATACATATATATATACATAAATCCAGTAGAATTATTATTTAATATATTTTATTTTTATTCATTAAATAAACATTATGATCATTCATGTATGGTTAACACGGAGAATGAATCTCATCGCGTCGTGGAGACGGTAGTCCGTACGTACGCACGAGCGATGATATCATTTCCATAATCATTGAATTGAATTGGAGTGGATGATACAATATATCAGAATAAGTATGATGTTATAATAACTATGTGTAGTTATTATTTACACCATTATACCCATCCAAGTAAGGTGGTGTTGGAAAAACAGATTACACCACGGCATGGAGACGGTATTTTGTATGTACACACACGTGGTGATTTTTTTTTCCATAGGATGGATAGATGGTGAAACAGGGTTGTTTCATAATTATAATTACATATCAGTATATGAGTGATACTCATGTTATTACTTCATAATGAAACATCTAAAGAAGAAGAAGTGGAAGAAGAAATAAAGTTGAAAGAATTGGAAACGGACATTACCTCTTCTTTGAAGCGCATCTTTGAGACCTCCTTTTAGGGAACTAAAATTGGTCTTTAAAGAATACCAAGACCTCTAGGATGTTTCTAGGGAAGTGGAGAAGAGAATTTGGCAGGGGTTGGCCGAGCTTCAAGGCTCAAAGTGGTGTGAGGAATAGAGGGAGGAGGTGCCCTTTTATAAGGGAGGAGCGTGGCACCTTTGGAATAACAAAAAATATTATTTTATTATAAATCCAAATTCGGTTTTACATGGCTAAAAATTGATTTATTTCTGAGATAAGGTGGTGATGGGTCAAAATCATCTCATCCAATAGAATTTAGACAAGTTTAGGTTCCTATTTTAACCTTATCATTTAGATTTAACATTAAGTTAGATAATTTTACTTTTACCGTGTCTTTTTGTATTCTAACACTATAAGGTTAATAAACTTACTATAAGAAGCCAAACGAACCCCAAGTTGTTTATTATTAATATATATAACCATATCTAAGTCATTTGCCAATCATTATATTTTTAGGAATAAAATAACAATTAATAATATAATATTTGTTTTAAAAACAACTTTATGTAAATTTTGACACTATTTAGTAATTGATTTTTGTGAAAATCATAACAGATTTATTAGTTAGAAAAAAGTTACTTATATCGATACCAACATGTCATATTAACCTAGAAAATTATTGGAATTCATAAAAAGTCTCAAATTACATTTATTTGGGTATTTATAAAATCAATTATGTCAATATTTCATTAATAAGAAAATTACGGCATCATCTTTGTGTCATCAATAAATTAAATTATTTAATGTCAACAAAATTACAAATAAAATACTATTATGTAGGAAATCTTCTTATATTTCTAATTAATATTTATAGTCGAATATATCTTATGTATAACCCTATATTAAAAATGATATACTTATTAAACATTGATTTTATCTATTTTATCCATTCTTTAAATAAATTAATAATAAATGTCCTAATCTAATCTAAGTGGGCCTAAATGGTCATATTTTATTCCTAAGGTTGTTTTTGGTCGAATTACACTTATCAAATAGAATTAGGACATGTGTGGGGGTAATAATAGTATCATTTTTACCCTTAATTATCCTATTTACTTTTAACCGTGGTAAAAAAAGTAAAAAGTTACTATTCACCAAAAATTATTTTCATCTCATTGAACCACATTTTACTTACTAACATCAACCGTGTCTCTCGAATTTTTGAAATTCCACTCACAAAAGCGGTAAAATTAAGTTTTATGAAAAATTCATTTTTTTAACTACCACTTAGTGGTTTCACTATTCATCAAAAATTGGAAGCTTCCAGAAAAATACCAAAAATTAGGCCTAAGATATATTTGATTTTATGAACTGAAAAATGATGTCTATTTTACCAAATTCAAAACATATCAGTTGCATTACTTAAATTAAAAATTATTTTCCGTCGTCAAAACAAATAGCATATTCTTAAGAGACAATAACTATCAAAAGATTGGCATTTGTTTATGTCTGGTTTAAATGTGAAATTACATCCAATGACCAACATTGTATTAAATTGTAAAAATATATTCTAAATATACTTTAAAACCACTCAAATTAATAATTTATCACAATTAATTATTTCAATTAAAAAGGTTGTTTTTAAATAAAATTTAGAAATTTTCACTATTCATCGGAAAATGAAAGTTATCTGAAAAGTACCAAAATTTTACCCTAAGCTAATTTCGATATTCCGAATCCAAAAATGAAGTCCATTTTGAAAAATAAAATTTACAAAATTTCAAAAAGTGGTTATTACTATACATAACGGCTATTTTTAGTAATATTTTAATAGCATGTCGTTGTTTAGTGAAACTCGGTATTGCGTACTACACACGCTATCGAGGAAGGTCGTGATTGCGTGTAATGCAAGGAAAGTCAATGATGCGTGTTGTGAAAGCTCCCTTTGGTGTAGTGTACAAAACAAGACATTAATGAAATTAAAAATAATATTTTTCATAAAATCTCGGGGTGTTACAACATGTAACCTTCAGATGGATATAAAATGCCAACAGAAACATTATAACTAAATAATATAGTAATATTCAATCTTACATGTTTGGATAGAACACAATTTTTAATGAAGAATATATATTAATTATTCTAAAATTAATTTTTTTATTATAATCAAAACAATCATTCACAAGAAATACATTTATTTTTTCTATATTGGATTCCGTTGGAGGTTCCCTACTGATTTCTAATCACACCTAGATATAGATTCTATATAATACGAGTACACAAGAATACTCCATTAATCAGATTTTTATGTTTGGTAAAGGAGAAAAATTGGATTATAATGAATATTATCCTGTATAAATTAGAGAATAGAATGTGATGGGGATCTAGGATTATATAAGTGTATACATGAGTTTTTATTCTTTTATTTGTTTTGTATATATTATCAGCACAGTGGGTGAAAGATTATTATATGATTGAATGATATTGGGTATGTCTGATGGTATATTTCAACATATACATTTGATATATAATATTGGGTTTTATTTCATCCATGTACATGGAAAATATTGAATGTTATATATTTTTATTATTGTATCACACTATAATATTAATGTATAATCTCACTTATTTAACTCTATAAAAACTCGTATGTATATGGAATCATCTTCCATATTGGGAGGTACACCTGTGGTCTTTTAGAGATAACCAATATAGGTAGTAGACATGATTTCATGAGCGGTTGGATGTTATAATGTTTTACCAAATAACCATTTCTATTATATTATTATTAATGAAATTTTAGATATAGATTATGGATGTGTCTGAGTTTGTGATCAATATATTACATGTTCATCCGGAAAAATAATTCTATAGGAACCCCATGTTACTAATGATATGGAATTTTGTTTGTTTGTTTCTTTCGTGTGCCACAAAATCATAAATCATACATCATAGCATAACCCATGAAATAAAATGGGATTCTTAAACATCATGCCATCATAAAATTATCCATAAAAATTGATATCATTTCATCATAAGAAAATTGTAACCATTTAAATCATAGAGACATTTTACTTGAAAAATAAACATATGAAATAATGTCATCTTAGATGGAAAATAGTTTTGACAAAACAATTGAAATTAATTCTTGAGGAAAATATCCTTTCTTCTTTAAAATCATTTTCTTTTCACAAAATTCCATGCAATTTTAAAAGATAAGTATTTTGTTGAAAATAATCATGAAATCTTGTAGAGGAAGCTTCTTTAAAATGAGGCGTTATGAAACTGTAAAAATCCATTCACGCCGTATAAGTTAAAAATAATATTCTCCTCGTACTCTTGTAGGAAAAGTCAAAAAGTGCCTTTTATGGTAACCAAAACAAAGATTCCATTCATACAATGTGGTAAAAAGTCAATAAAGGGTAAAAATGACTTTAAACATCCATGGAAGAATGGTAAAAATTTTATTAATGTATTTTTAGAAAACATGGTCGTGGATGATAAACGTAACCCTAGTAAATACTTACGTATAAGCAATCTCAGATAAAAATGAGATTGAAAATTTATCCCTTACCTTAGATCTGATATGATTCGTACATATCCAAACCTCTTGTATAATGATTTAAATAATGTCATTGACTTATTACAGAATCATATTCATTGTTATGATATCATATATGTTTCATTTATGACTTTATATTACCTGTTGTTTTGTAAATTCCATGTTAAAGCAGCGTTTTGGGTAAAATCATTTCATTTATCGTATGTGTTTCGACTTTTTGTTATTGATATTATTACTTATATACTGATTTACATAATTTCAGAATGTAAAAAATGATTTACATATATTCATCATATACATATATATATTATAGGTCGATAAAAGGAATGAAATACACCGTTCATGGAGACGGTAGGTCGTACGTACGCATGAACGCTGTTTTCGTTTCCTTATTTAAATTGAATGAAACTAAATAGACGACATAAATATATATATATATATATATATATCCAGTATTATTATTATTTCATATATTTAATTATTATTAATTAAATAATCTTTATGATCATTCATGTATGGTTAACATGGAGAATGAATCTCATCGCATCGTGGAGACGGTAGTACGTACGTACGCACGAGGGATGATATCATTTCCATAATCATTGAATTGGAGTGGAGTGGATGATACAATATATCAGAATCAGTATGATGTTATAATAACTATGTATAGTTATTATTTACACCATTATACCCATCCATGTAAGGTTTTGTTGGAAAAACAGATTACACCACGGTGTGGAGAAGGTATTCCGTACGTACACATACGCGGTGATTTCGTTTTCCGTTGGATGAATAGATGGTGAAATAGATATGTTTCATACTTATAATAACATATCAGTATATGAGTGATACTGATGTTATTACTTCAAAATGAATCAACTAATGATGAAGAAGTGGAAGAAGAAATAAAGTTGAAAGAATCGGTAACGGACATTACCTCTTCTTTGAAGAACCTCTTTGAGACCTCCTTTTAGGGCACTAAAATTGGTCTTTGAACAAGAACAGGACTTCTAGGATGTTTCTAGGGAAGTGAATATGAGAATTTGGCAGGGGTTGTCCGAGATTAAAGGCTCAAAGTGGTCTGAGGAAGAGAGTGTGGATGTGCACTTTTATAAGGGAGGAGAGGGGCACCTTTGGAATAACTAAACATATTATTTTATTATAAAGCCAAATTCGGTTTTAAATAGCTCCAAATTGATTTATTTAGAATCTAAGGTGGGGATGGGTCGAAATCCTCTAATACAATAGAATTTAGACAAGTTTAGGTTTCTATTTTAACCTTATCATTTAGATTTAACATTAAGTTAGATAAGATTACTTTTGCCGTGTCTTTTTGTGTTCTTACACTATAATGTTAATAAAATTACTATATGAAGCCAAAAGAACCCCAAGTTGTTTAATATTAATATATATAACCTTATCTAGATCATTTGGCCGAACCTTATATTTTTAGGAGTAAAATAACAATTAATAATATAATATTTGTTTTAAAAAACCATTTTATGTCAATTTTGACACTATTTAGTAACTGATTTTTGTGAAAATCATAACAGACTTATTACTTCGAAAAAAGTATATTATATCAATACTAAAATGTCATATTAACCTATCAAATCATTGGAATTCATAAAAAGTCTCAAATTACATTTATTGTGGTATTTATAACATCAATTATGTCAATATTTAATTAATAAGATAACTACTGCATCATCTTTGTGTCATAAATAAATTAAATTATTTAATGTTAAAAAATTACAAATAAAATACTATTATGTAGGAAAACTTTTTAGCGTTCTAATGAATATTTATATTCGAATTTATCTTATGTATAACCCTATATTAAAAATTATATACTTATTAAACTTTGATTTTAACTATTTTAACCCTTGTTTAAATAAATTAATAATAAATGTCCGAATCTAATCCAAGTGGGCCTAAATGGTCATATATTATTTCTATGGTTGTTTTTGGTCGAATTACACTTATCCAATAGAATTAGGACATTTTTTAGGGTAATTATAATAACATTTTTACCCTTAATTACCCTATTTACTTTTAACCATGGGAAAAAAAGTAAAAAGTTACTATTCACCAAAAAAATATTTTCATCTCATTGAACCACATTTTACTTACTGACATCAATTATGTGTTTAAGATTATTAAAATTCAACTCACAGAAGCGGTAAAATTATGTTTTATGCAAAATTCATTTTTTAACTACCACATAGTGGTTTCACTATTTATCAAAAAATGGAAGTTTCTAGAAAAATACCTAAAATTTGGCCTAAGCTATATTTGATATTATGAACTGAAAAATGATGTCTATTTTACCATATTCAAAACATATCAGTTGCATTACTTAATTTAAAAATTAATTCCCATCGTCAAAACAAATAGCATGTTCTTAAGAGATAATAACTATCAAAATATTGACATTTGTTTATGTCTGGTTTAAATGTGAAATTACATCCAATGACCAACATTGTATTAAATTGTAAAAATATATTCTAAATATACTTTAAACCCTCTAAAATTAATAATTTATCACTATTAATTATTTTGATTAAAAAGTTTGTTTTTAATTAAAATTTAATAATTTTCACTATTCATCAGAAAATGAATGTTATCCGAAAAGTACCAAAATTTCACCCTACGCTAATTTCGATATTCTGAATTCAAAAATGATGTCCATTTGGAAAAATAAAATTTATAAAATTTCAAAAAGTGGTTATTACTATTCATAACAGCTAGTTTTAGTAATATTTTAATAGCATATCGTTGTTTAGTGAAACATGGTATTGCGTACTACACACGCTATCAAGGAAGGTCGCGATTGCGCGTAATAAAAGGCAAGTCAATGATGCGTTTTGTGAAAGCTACCTTTGGTGTAGCGTATAAAATAAGACATTAATGAATTTAAAATTAATATTTTTCATAAAATTTCACGGTGTTACATTCTACACCCCAAAAAATGAATTTCGCCCTCGAAATTCGTCGGGGTTATAAATGGTTTACTCCTCAAAAGTTTCTTTAATAGAAACCCACATCGTAAAAAGGAATACCAAAACCAATCTTTAAAAACAAAAATATGAAACATAATGGTTACCCAAATAAACTAATCATTGGGTTTCCACATAGGTGAAAATATGGATATGGAAGAGAAATTTAACCATCGTGTTCTGATAGAGAGTGATAGAAAACATGGCAATGGAAAAGCCAGCAATCCCAAAGCCATAAATTTGTGACGATCTAAGTTACCATCTTATTCATAATATATAAGAGCACTAGGAAAACATTTTTGGTTTTCAAGATCATTTCCCTAAATTTGATGAAATTGGAATTAGAAGAAATACTTTCGTGATTTTGGTATAGTCTCAACATTTGTCGTTTTTTGGACAATTTCCACTTCATCTCTTAAATAAATGAAGTTGAATTTGACATTCATGACGTGTTAGCAGATCATGTGATATAATGATGGGTCATTCCATCTGTCTCAAAAAAAAGGTTATAAAAGTTATCGAAACTTACATAAGTCCATCTAAAGTGAGATTAATCATATATAGTTCCTAAAATGGACTTATAATTCATATATCATACTGCTTAATATAATAAAACTAGTTTCTACTAAACAAGGACTTCCTGTAGGCCAGTGGTAGGAGATAAAGGCCAGTCACACTTCGGTTGTGGGTTCGATTCCCACAGCCTTGTTCGACGCGATGGGTTGTCGCCCGTCCTGTAGGTTTTCATTTTTCTAAAACTACATTACATAAATAATATCAAAAAAAAATTCTATCCTTAAACAATACTAACCTATGGTTAACATAATCCATTCTAATCTTTAGTCTTATCTAAAATACATCGGTCCATGCTCATAGTATAAAGAAAATGATTACTTGAAATGTCGTCAACCAAGCATGTGAATACCATCATTTATCCCCCATATATCTTGTTGGTCACATTCCAATCATGTGAATACCTTAATCATGTATTCTCTTGAAAAATGAATACCCATTAAACCTTAGTGAAAAAATAAATGCTGTCAAAAGTTAACTCTTTCCACATACCAAAATCCAAAAATTCTATATACTCAAACCATGATATAACCTTCTCCTTATATCAGTCATGAGCTCATGAATACTATCAAAAATTTAATTTTCTCCTTATCCCTTCATTATGCACATATCATCTACATTCCAAAAATATCTGAATAACCTTTCATGGATTCTAGTACCATTAATCATACACTTTCAAAACTCAAGGAAAGACAGCAGTGTAACAATCCTTAGATGTCTCTTTATTCCATAGTACCATGAGATTACATATACAACATTACACATGATAAACATGTAATCATTCCACTACATTCTTAAACCATTGACCGAGCTTCAACAATTCTTTCATCTCACATATCATTTGTAGTCTCTTCATCATCATCAACATAAATACTACCCATATAACCATACTGATTCTCATCATGAGAATTTCCCTTAGGGAATTGGTTTGCATAATGCCCGTACATTCGACATTTAAAACACTTAACCATTGTTGATGTCCTAGAAATACAATTATCCTCATCCCTGCTGTTAACTGAACCATTTCCTTTTCACTTACTGGCTTTGTGTCATTCTTTTCCACACCCAAAGCATCTTCCAGTTCTTTTGAAACATTCTCCTTGATGCCTCTTCCCACCTGATTTACATAGGGGAAATTGAACTTTCTTTCCTCTATGATCTTCATGAAACTCCATCTTTCCCTTATTAGCTGAGTCAGGAAACATACCAAATTTTTCTTTATTGATCATATTATGATATTGTTGATTTGTCATAATAATGATGTTTGGACTTCCAAATCCCATTTCATTTGGTTTCTCAGGAATAATATCATTTCATTGTCCATCATATCCTCCATTATCGTGAATCATCTTTTTTTCCAGCCATTTTCTAAAACCCAAAAAGAATTGTGTGAGAGGAAAAAATCATAATAAAGGGGGATTAACTTCAATATCTAACATACTTGGTTTAATCTAATATCGTTACCATAGTTCTAGTACTATATCCAATACGTATACTTATCCTTAGGGACATCCCTATACATACCTTAGAAATATCTCTTGGGATCTCACTAATGTTTTCGCATCCTAGTTTCCAAATGTTGACTAAACATTTCCTCTGATACCAACTGTAGAGACCCGCAGCTTGACATACATGAACATTACATTACTTTTGCAATATACATAGTACATAACAAAAACACACACACAAGGACCGCAATAGTTTTGTGGCTTTGGAAACTCGGAATATAATCTTCTAATCGAGGTGAAATATCTTGAACATCTCCCATAAAGATCACTCCCTTTTTTTCTTACCTAAAAACATTCTTCATATCCTTGGGAAAATAAAACATAAAAAGGGTGAGCTCAAATTCTTATTAAGGGTAATCATGGATAAAATAAAACATACAATATACATTTGAACTAAAAAACATGAACATAATGTTTAAACATCAAAAGATTGAGAAATGAAATAAAACATGGATGTATGTAAGTCATAGATCATAAAGAAACATTAATATTGTTAAAATAGAATGGGAATAAAACATGTAATTGTGGCAACCATTAATCACATGATATTATTTCCATAGTATCCAAGGCATTGCTGCCAAGTCCATCTTAGTGGACATAGTTCCTTTCTGAATTGAGTTCACTCCTTGTTCCAGTCCTGTATTACTGAACCGGTTTAACTTTCCGTTCCAGCCATTTCTATCTCATGAGATATAAATCATTACCCAATGCATTAGAGGGAGATATAGGTCCCACCCATCTCATAATGAAATCATTCTTTCGTGTGCCACAAAATCATAAATCATACATCATAGCATAACCCATGAAATAAAATGGGATTCTTAAACATTATTCCATCATAACATAATCCATAAACAATTGATATCATTTCATAATAAGAAAATTGAAACCATTTAAATCATAGAGAAATTTTACTTGAAAAATACACATATGAAATAATGTCATCTTAGATGGAAAATAGTTTTGACAAAACACATGAAATGAATTCTTGAGGAAAATATTCGTTCTTCTTTAAAATCATTTTATTTTCACAAAATTCCATTCAATTTTAAAAGATAAGGATTTTTTTGAAAATAATCATGAAATCTTGTAGAGAAATATTCTTGAAAAAGAGGCATTATGAAACCGTAAAAATCCATTCACGCCGTATAAGTTAAAAATAACATTCTCCTCATACTTTTTTCGGAAAAGTCAAAAAGTACCTTATATGGTAACCAAAGGAAAGATTCCATTCATACAATATGGTAAAAAGTCAATAAAAGGTAAAAATTACTTTAAAAATCTATGGAAGAATGGTAAACATTTTATGAAAGCATTTTTATAAAACATGGTCATGGATGATAAACGTAACCCTAGTAAATACTTACGTATAAGCAATCTCGGATAAAAATGAGATTGAAAATTTATCCATTACCTTATGTCCGATATGCTTCATACGTATCTGAAACTCCTGTATAATCATTTAAATAATGTCATTGACTTATTACAGAATCATATTCATTGTTATTATATCATATATGTTTCACATATGACTTTATATTACCTGTTCTTTTGTAAATTCCATGTTAAAGCAGCGTTTTGGGTAAAATTATTACATTTATCGTATGTGTTTCGACTTGTCATTCTGGATATTATTACATATATCCTGATTTAAATAATTTCAGAATGTAAAAAATGATTTACATATATTCATCATATACATATATATATATTATAGGTCGATAAAAGGAATGAAATATACCATTCATGGAGATGGTAGGCCGTACTTACGCATGAACGCAGTTTTCGTTTCCTTATTGAATTGAATGAAACTAAATAGACGAAATACATATATATATATACATAAAACCAGTAGAATTATTATTTAATATATTTTATTATTATTCATTAAATAATCTTTATGATAATTCATGTATGGTTAACACGGAGAATGAATCTCATCGCGTCGTGTAGACGGTAGTCCATACGTACAAACGAGCGATGATATCATTTCCATAATCATTGAATTGAATTGGAGTGGATGATACAATATATCAGAATCATTATGATGTTATACTAACTATGTATAGTTATTATTTACACCATTATACCCATCCAAGTAAGGTGGTGTTGGAAAAACAGATTACACCACGGTGTGGAGACGGTATTCCGTACGTACACACGCGCGGTGATTTCGTTTTCCATATGATGGATAGATGGTGAAATAGGGTTGTTTCATACTTATAATAACATATCAGTATATGAGTGATACTTATGTAATTACTTCATAATGAAAAAACTAAAGAAGAAGAAGTGGACGAAGAAATAAAGTTGAAAGAATTGGCAACATACATTACCTCTTCTTTGAAGCGCCTCTTGGAGACCTCCTTTTAGGGCACCGAAATTGGTCTTTTTAGAATACCAGGACCTCTAGGATTATTCTAGGGAAGTGGAGAAGATAATTTGGCAGGGGTTTTCTGAGCTTCAAGGCTCAAAGTGGTGTGAGGAATAGAGGGAGGAGGTTCCCTTTTATAAGGGAGGAGAGGGGCACCTTTGGAATAACTAAAAATATTATTTTATTATTAATCCAAATTCGGTTTTAAATAGCAAAAAATTGATTTACTTCGAAGCTAAGGTGGGGATGGGTCAAAAGTCTCTCATCAAATATAATTTAGACAAGTTTAGGTTCCTATTTTAACCTTATCATTTAGATTTAACATTAAGTTAGATAATTTTATTTTTACCATGTCTTTTTGTGTTCTTACACTATAAGGTTAATAAACATACTATAAAAAGCAAAAAGAACCCCATGTTGTTTATTATTAATATATATAACCTTATCTAAGTCATTTGTCCGAACGTTATATTTTAAGGAATAAAATAACAATTAATAATATAATATTTGTTTTAAAAACTATTTTATGTCAATTTTGACACTATTTAGTAATTGATTTTTATGAAAATCATAACAGACTGATTAGTTCTAAAAAAGTTAATTATATCAATACTAAAATGTCATATTAACCTAGAAAATTAGTGTAATACATAAAAAGTCACAAATTACATTTATTTTAGTATTTATAAAATCAATTATGTCAATATTTCATTAATAAGATAATTATTGCATCATCTTGTGTCATCAATAAATTAAATTATTTAATGTCAAAATAATTACAAAAAATTACTATTATGTAGGAAATATTTTTATCTTTCTAATGAATATTTATAGTCTAATTTTTCTTTTGTATAACCCTATAATAAAAATGATATACTTATTAAACAGTGATTTTAACTATTTTACCTCTTCTTTAAATAAATTAATAATAAATGTCCTAATCTAATCCAAGTGGGCCTAAATGGTCATATTTTATTCCTAAGGTTGTTTTTGGTCTAATTACACTTATCCAATTGAATTAGGACATGTATGAGGGTAATAATAGTATCATTTTTACCCTTAATTATCCTATTTACTTTTAACCGTGGTAAAAAAAGTAAAAAGTTACTATTCACCAAAAATTATTTTCATCTCATTGAACCACATTTTACTTACTGACATCAACCGTGTCTCTCGGATTTTTTAAATTCCAATCACAGAAGCGGTAAAATTAAATTTTATGAAAAAATCATTTTTTAACTACCACTTAGTGGTTTCACTATTCATCAAAAAATGGAAGCTTCCAGAAAAATACCAAAAATTAGGCCTAAGATATATTTGTTATTATGAACTGAAAAATGATGTCTATTTTACCAAATTCAAAACATATCAGTTGCATTACTTAATTTAAAAATTAATTCCTGTCGTCAAAACAAATAGTGTGTTCTTAAGAGATAATAACTATCAAATGATTGACATTTGTTTATGTCTGGTTTAAATGTGAAATTACATCCAATGACCAACATTGTATTAAATTGTAAAAATATATTCTTAATATACATTAAAACCAATCAAATTAATAATTTATCACTATTAATTATTTGGATTAAAAAGGTTGTTTTTAAATAAAATTTAGTAATTTTCACTATTCATCAGAAAATGAAAGTTATCCGAAAAGTACCAAAATTTCACCCTAAGCTAATTTCGATATTCCAAATCCAAAAATGAAGTCCATTTTGAAAAATAAAATTTAAAAAATTTCAAAAAGTGGTTATTACTATTCATAACGGCTAGTTTTAGTAATATTTTAATAGCATATCGTTGTTTAGTGAAACTCCGTATTGCATACTACACACGCTATCGAGGAGGTCGCGATTGCGCATAATACAAGGAAAGTCAATGATGCGTGTTGTGAAAGCTCCCTATGGTGTAGCATACAACACAAGACATTAATGAAATTAAAAATAATATTTTTCATAAAATTTCGGGGTGTTACAACATTTAACCTTCAGATGGTTATAGAATGCGAACAGAAACATTATAACAAAATAATATAGTAATAGTCAATCTTACTTGTTTGGATAGAACACAATTTTTAATGAAGAATATATATTAATTATTCTAAAATTAATTTGTTTATTCTAATCAAAACAACCATTCACAAGAAATACATTTATTTTTTCTATATTGGATTCTGTTGGAGGTTCCCAACTGATTTCTAATCACACCTAGATATAGATTCTATATAATATGAGTACACAAGAATACACCATTAATCAGATGTTTATGTTTGGTAAAGGAGAAAAATTGGATTATAATGAATATTATCCTGTATAAATTAGAGACTAGAATGTGATGGGGATCTAGGAATATATAAGTGTATACATGAGTTTATATTCTTTTATTTGTTTTGTATATATTATCAGCACAGTGGGTTAAAGATTATTATATGATTGAATGGTATTGGGTCTGTCTGATGGTATATTTCGACATATACATTTGATATATAATATTTGGATTTATTTGATCCATGTACATGGAAAATATTGAATGTATCATTTTTTTTATTTTACCACACTATAATATTAATGTAGAATCTCACTTATTTAACTCTATAAAAACTCGTATGTATATGGAATCATCTTCCATATTGGAAGGTACACTTGTGGTCTTATAGAGATAACCAATATAGGTAGTATACATGATTTCATGAGCGGTTGGATGTTACAATGTTTTACCAAATAACCATGTTCTATTATATTATTATTAACGAAATTTTAGATATAGATTATGGATGTGTCTGAGTTTGTGATCAATATATTAAATGTTCATCCTGAAAAATAATTCTATAGGAACCCCATGTTACTAATGATATGGAATTTTGGTGTTTGTTTCTTTATGGTTGTTAACTGACATAGATTGACACCCACTAGTTTTGGATTTATGATTTATGGTTCAATGAAATTTTACTAACGTGATGATGCTCATGTTATGGAAACATATTTGGCATATAAGATATATATTAGTAATTTATCCCGGTTTTTAATTACTATCATTATTGTATATGGTTAGATTATTTAATATTATTAAAAAACATTACAACATATTTTATCACAAACCATGTTGGTTGAATTTTTTTGATGTGAATAAAAACATATTTCTTGTTATTGAAGTATATATTCAACTATGATAAGATTGCCAGAAAAAATAATCCCATAGGTTATTTGATATGTTGTCAACTATAGTAGGTAATCATACCAATTTTATTTAATATACCATCATTTTATGTATGCATCCATATTTTATTTTTTCATTAACAATTTTCCATTGGATTTTAATTTCCATTTATGCATAGTTGACTTGGCTTTATTGATGATATAGAGTTTTTATGAAAAATGTAATAATGATTAGGGTTATATTTTTTGAATTAGTGGCGTTTTGGTACACATTTTTAATTATATTTCAACATTTTTCCATGACTTGGAAGGCTTTGGAGGTGGTTTGAGTCCTTTTTGAGGAAATATTATTTATAATTTTATATGTTTAATTTACCCACCATGTACATATATCATGATCTGTAACAACAAACAAAAACCTGTTTTAAACTAGTGCATTGCATAAAATGGATACCAATAATTTAAACCATTCACTTTATGTGATTTTCATTTCGGATAAATATTAACATGATGAAACATGTTTTTCTATGTATCCCTTTGAAATGAAATACATGTCATTTATGAGAGTTGCATTCCATGAAATAGAATCACCATCAGTTTTTAGAGGGGCCATGTATGTTATTTTTCACATTCCTCTAGTGCATCATCCACCTCATGAACTATTATGGGTATCTTTTGTGATTTTTGATGCCTTTCCATCATTCTAGGCATCCTTATAATGCTATAAATCATTATAAGGGCTTTGTATTTTGGGTTTCCCTTCATTTCATTTATTTTCTATTAAGGAAGAGGAATTATGAGACCTATTTTCGTTTTGATATTGATTCAGGGTTTTTATGGGTGTTCTTGTGATCATTATCACCATATTCCTCATTCGAGTTACCCATTAGAAGTTTTACGTCCAATGAAGATTAATGTTAGGGAGTCTAAACCAAATACTATGGTCTTTAAAATTGCATGTATATGATTAATTTTGATTGAGGAAACATAAAATGTTCATTAATTAATATATTATTTTTTAATTGGTGAATCATTGACTTTAATTTCTTTATACCCATTTGGATTCAATCATTGATGCGACCTCGATTTTGATTACCCTATTGGGTGAGAAAAACCATAATAAATAATTGAATTTTCTAATGGCCTAAACTGTGTATAGTATGAGATGATACATTAATTGGTTTATTGATATTGAATCCCTGGGTATGTCTTGCATAATGTGATGGATTTTGAAAAATTGAGATACAAATGAAAGTGTAATTGAAGGGTAAGTGGTAATTTTCCTAATTAACCAATTTGTCTTATGACGTGATATTGTGATATCCTTTCTATTATTATTTATATGTCATCATACTGAATTGTTTGTATATTGCGATATTCCCTAATAAATGAAAAAATAATTACAAATGGGGTTGTGTGCTGATACATACTAAAATGATTATATATAGGGAAATACCTAGTGATACTTTATAAAATTCTAATAAATTGGGTTATTCCCTAAAACATACTAAAATGACTTTACATAGTGAAATTCATATTGACTCATGATGAAATTATTTTACAGTGGGATATTCCTAGATTTGTGTAATTATTCCATGTACATGTGTTTATGGTTTTCATGGTTTAATAAATTCTCAAATACATCCCAACATGCTGCTAAAGCGGGTTATATGTATATGTAGTTATGGTCATCATGGTAGTGATAAATACTCATAGTCATTCATCAATGTTTACATAGAAATTTTATTGTTATATTATGTTAATAAATTAATTAAAAAACATGTTTTTCAATTATTTAATTCACATATTATCATAATAGTTATATTTATACATGGTGGTGTTAAACTAATTTGTTTTTCTCTAACCCAATTACAACATTCAATTGGTATTTGTGAAAAGTTCATGGATGTAAGATTAAATAAGGGACAAGGATGGTGATGTTGATTAATTTGATATAGTATTTGTTGGAATTTGGTAATGAGACAAACATGGTTCTCATGGCCATATTAATGTTGAGTCGTTATTTGAATATTTATAAAATTTATTTTTTTATTACTTATAGAATTAAATTTATTTACATATCATCATTTAATTACATGATTCATTACTATTGTATTATTTCTTCAACATTTTATTTCCTAGTGGTTTGAGTTATTGCTTTAATGTATATTACTATTATTATATTATTTATATTATTTCTTTCCACAAATTTGTAAATTCATACTAGTGGTATAGTCTCCCCAATATACCAAACACAACTCAGCTACTATTCAACAACCTTTGATGTAAGTGGGAACACTTTACGTCTCATTACTAACCCTACTCGGACATGTGAGATAGTGTCATATAGAGGATGTTACAATTTCGTATCATAGGAAAAAATTTATTTTATCATATTTATTTATGGTTTTGGAATGGAATAAATTAATTTTGGATGTGTCAGCACTGGGTAATGATATTGTTCATCAGAGTAGCTAAACCATGTATGGTAAATAATCCATGTGCCTAGTGATGGAATTATTATTTATATTGTTCTCGTATTATAGTTGTTCTTATTCCACATGGTTTTTTTAAATTTGTTATGAGATTATTAATTCATGATTTTATTGGTTATTGTGATTTATTCTCATGTACTATTATTATCTGATATGAGTATGCATACAGCATGGATGGAACATAGGAATATATATGGGGATGCATTTTTCTTAACAAGGACATATTTATTACTTGTGATATATATTTACCTATATGAACTATTATATTATATACCTTTTATATCTATGAAATGAAATAATTGAACTAATATCTCATGCTAAAAAACTTATATTCTATGTTTAGAGAGAGTAAGAGTTACTGGTTTTCTATTGCCTCCACATATTGTTGTTTACATTTTTGTTATACCCAATATTCTAATGAATTTATTTGTATTTTTATTGAAAATGAATCCTATTTTTCTTTTAGTTAAGCATCGGGACTATATAAATTAGAATTATTTGAATTCATCTAAACAAAATCTTTATATAGCTCATGGGGATCAGATGGTTGTTTTACTTTGTTAGAGAATCTAGAGGATCATATGATCCATGGAAAATGTTATTTTTCTGCACCATGCCTTTGGTGTTTGAGTTGATGGGTGATTTCTAGATATACTATCCACCTACATTAACTGGCATTAAAGCCTCCCATAGAGCATATCTCTAGATCGAGTTTTTATAAATGATCTTTGTGAATCAAGAGAAACTGACATATAAAAGGTTTAATCTCTTTGCATTTGTATTTAATTGAGTAACCAAAAATTTGGAGGAGATTATTGTAAAATCCCACTAGTATGAGGTATTATCATGAAAGGAGAACGTCATTATCCATTCCTATCATTATATTTAAATGGATAAAAAGGATCATGATTTTAAGAAGAATAAATTTGAGCTCATTTCATTGATGGAATATGTTGAACTCTTCACCATATTGATGAACATCAATCCATATTGAGAAGATGATGTGATCTCTAGAACCATATGCTTTCAAGATTGTCTTTTCAATAAGACTAGGTCACATATGAACAAAGTTTTCCTTTTCATTTTGGAATATATGATGATTCATTCAATGATCATGAAGGGGAATCTGAGATAGGCCCCAAGCAGTGTCCATTTTAGTTCATCACAGAGATATGAGAGATGTTCATCTGGTGAAATATTGTTCCACAATAATAGTTTTCACCAAGGAAACAATGAAACATGTTTTTAGGGATTGGAAGACTATCTCATTATCATGTACTATTATAATTCTTTCAATTTGGAATAATGTAACACAAGTGGATTTAGTATTTCTACCATACATTGATGTTTATTTCTTGTAGAATCTTGGGGCACATACAGCTTTTTTCTAGGGGAATACGTTATTAGAACAATGGAATTGGATGATGAAATGTACCAGTATATGTGTAGGTCTTAGTTACAACAATTTTGATATATATCTATAGTTCCACTTGAAATTCTAGTCACGGTAGGATATTTGTTACCCTAGTGATAGAAAGAATGAACTAGGCAAAGGGAACATCACATGGGAGTCCAACTAAGTCCCAGGGTAGAGGGTATAGTTTGTTTCATGTTAGGCATACTAATCCATCTAGTGTGCGTGAAAACAATTCTACTAATATTTCTACGATTCGTGTGTCATCTTAGCAAGCATGATATTTTTCGACAAGAGATTTACATTCCATATTATATAAATATTTCAAAAATTTGTTGGTCTCTATGGTGGAGATCTTGGATTTTGTTTTAACTGTCATCACACAATCAGAAGTTCAGTTAGGGAATATAAAATAATGTGAGGTGTGTTCTCTATTGATTTGTGGTTAGTATTTCTTTTTCGAATTTTGTGTGTATGAAATTATAGTTATTAATTTAATTCATCGTATGGATTGGTTTTTAATATACCGTGATCATATTAACTGTTAATGTAAGAAAAATACATTTTGTCTCTATAAGGAGAAACTATTTTCCTGAGGATGAGTGGAATCTTCATGCATGTAATGTCTGAAAAATTCAGCTCTAATTTGGTTTTTTCAATGAACACATAGATGTTATCTATCTACATGTTGGGGGAATATAATAGGATTCTTTTCATGCAGTGGAAAAAATATTGACGATGTATTTTCAGATTGGATATATAGATTACCTTATAATAGAGAGATCATGTTAATGATCTGGTTATTATTGAGTGAAATTACATATTATATACTACAATACATGATAGAACAATAACTTCTTAAAGATTTTAGTGTTTAGTTAGAAGATATATAAACAAAAGTTTTCATATGTCACAGTACATCTCCATTGGGTCCTACAGTTCATTCATCCAATAATACTAACAGGTCATTGCACATATGTGTCAGTTATTGGATATTGAACTAGATGGAAGTCAAGAATATACATCCCCTTATATGTATTGATGATATCCACGATAATTTTATTGGTTTTATGATCTTCTTAATGATTTATTTGAGATTATTATAGCATTAGTTTATTGTGAGACAATGTGTCATTTATAAAATGATTTTTAAGAATTTATCGATTATTTAAGTTGCTTATGATGTCGTTTGGTTTTAAAAATTCATGGGTGTTATTTATAGAAATGATGTATAAGATAATTAATCCTTTTTGGTATGGTTTGTTGTGGGTTTTTATGAAATCTATGTGTATTCCATGTTACCATTTCATAATTCCAAATATCTTGACGATGTCCTAAGAACATAATTAGATGCTTTTTTTCTTATAGTGCACTACACTTTCCATGTGGCCTCATACGTAGGAGTATTAGTGGTAACATATAAGGATTCATCAATTATATATTGTTAGAAACCCTATAATAGATTTGGGATTCAAGGATTTCATTTCATTGCAGGTAATGATCAGTGCATTGTGAAATAATTCTCATGTATGGAGGAACCAATGAATTGGATGACCAGTAAAGGGTTAAAGATTATTATTCAGAACATTATGAAAAATAATTTGTAGAGATAATTTTTTTTTCTAAACTGAAAAATCCTAACCTCGCATTACATGTGTCGGGTAACACATATACCATGTATTTTGAAACATCAAGAGCTGGACTCAGAGAATTTTTGATGTTGGAGGATTGATTGGATTATTATAGAACTAGAAAGTTGAGACTAACTGATAAGAATAACACAAATCACAATCTAGATTTGGCTACAATGATGTATTTCATGATTTATAGGTGACACTGCCTTATGGGAAAGAGTTGTTTATTATACATGGACCATAAGAGAATTTGATAGATATTTTCATAGTAGGACCAAAACCATCTCTGGAAGAGGGGTTGTGTATTTTATTTCTTATATCTTTTATTTGGAGTATACACTGTGTAAGGGAGGTGTTTTTACCGATTATTTAATATGTAAAATGTAGATATAAAACATGCATGAGTCTTTCGGTAATTAGTCGACGATTGAGCTCTTTACTAGTGTTCATCTAGATGTTTAGGATTCTTAGAGACAAGTAACTCAGACATTGAAATGTACAAAACCCATGATTTTAGACTTTATTGAGATATGGAATTTATTTGATCCAGAAGGCTCTGTTTGAAGAGACATGTTATATTATGGGTAGTAACTGTTGATATTTAATCAAGGATCTAGAAATTATCTTAATTGTTGTTGAAGTTATAGTGTACTATATTCATGATTGAATAACGGATGAGAGAGTTTCTAGAATTTCGATGGGTGTAACATCATAGGTTTACAATGATTTACCTTGGAATCCATAGCTAATACATGTTTTGATGAATGAAAATAGTGGTGGTTGAATTTTTGGAAATATTTTCCACATATCAGCAGTCAAAACCCAATAATTAGTGGTCAAATTGTTTTTTATAGACTTTTACCTTTCATTTGTAAAACATTGATAGTGTCATTGTTGATAGTGTGACAGGATTATCCAATACAACTGATAAGAATGATGTATTGTGGGTGATCATGTATTTACTAATTTAGGTATCCCAATTATTTCATTTTAGGGAGACCTTCAACATTTTTATCTGGATAGTCATTATGTTTGATAGATAATTTGGAATCATGATGACTAGTGAAGTATCGTTTATGATAATGATATTCATTTCAACTCATGGTTCTAGCTGGGTATTCTGAAGACATTGAAATTTTTGGTTATTTTTAGCACAACATATCATCCTCATATTAATGGACAATATGAGTAGACTATATAGGTTCTCGAGGATAATTTATGAGATAGTGAAATGGGTTTCTATTGTTAAAGGGAATAGAATAAAGAACTCTAGTATTTTTCCGAAAATTTTAGCATTCTAGATTCAATATAGATGGACCCCATTGATGATTTATGTGGATGTTTCTGGCATTATCCACCTTTTTGGTTTGAGGAAACTATGTCAAAAAAATTTTGGGCCTACTCTCATATAAGATACAATAAAAGGTTTGGTTTAACTTTAGGTGGTTTGAAGCCATGTCTATCATGTATAAATCATTTGATAAAATTTAGAGATGAACTCTATAGTATGAGTTTTTTCATCATTCATTCCTTTTGGAGTCATCTAGGTTGCAGAAATGAAATTTCATAAAAATTTTAATACTAGCATCTATTTTTTTTTGAACTATTGATATAGTGGATATTGTAAGTCTTGTTGAGTACTGATTTTACCTTAAAAAATTCTACACTTCCATAAATGGTGTGTTTCATGTGTCTCATCACCACAGATATTATCGTATCCCTTCTCATGAGATGAACATCAATGATTTCATGATTTTTGATAATGTGTCCACTGTGTAGAATTTTTCATGTATTTTTGACCATAGTGGTAATTATAATTGGGGTATGATTATATATCGGGTTTGAGGTCTTAGGAAACATGGTTGTGCTTTGTAGGATACCTAGGAGTTTGAGTCTAATAAGTGAGCACATAGAACAAACTTGCTTTCTTATAACCCACAACGACGCATATAGCTTCTCATGGATGAGCTTTTATATGGCAGTGATGTTGAATGATCCAAAAAAACTTCTTTTATATACCACATTGAGTAATTATTTTATAAAAAATATATTTTTTCCATTTTATTTAATTATTGGGGGTCAACTATTGCTAAGATACATGGAAATTTTTTTGAGAAAATGAACCTAATGTTAAAGGTTATTTTTTTATAATCAAATTCCTTTTAAGTTTCTTAACTACGATTACTAGGGGTTTTTATGATTTGGTGATGGTTCAAGTCCTTTTTGTGGAAAATGTATTGAAACATATCTAATGAGAAACTACACACCGTGTATATGTAGCGGGACATGAAACTACAACCAAAATAATTTCCTAAAATAGTATATGGTGTGAAGTAGATACACATCATTTATCAGTCGACCAAGATAAACAATGAACTTAGGTGATTGGATATTTGACATATCCCTCAAAATATAAATAGATTTAATGTATTATAGTTACACAACATGTAATATCATGACCATTAGATTAAAATTTTGTTTTTCATGATAATATTCTAACTTTTTTTGTGCATGTTCATCCTCTATACCTAGGATTTGTTTTCACGTCAAATTCAAAGGCTTTTCTCTATACAAGGCTTCTTAATGGTGGGATTGATCCCTATGAAGTCCAAAGATGCGATTTCCCATAATTCGTCATTATTTTTTGTTAGGGATGTGAAATACATGACCATAAGTTTATTTTTATATTGATCTAGGCTATTTTAGGTTCTTATTTAGATCATTAATACCTTATTCCACATTAGTTTTACCCTTTGGATGCATTTTTTATCGTCAGTAAATAGTAGGGAGTCTAAACATAACCCTATTTTATCGTTAGTTTCATGTATATGAAATATTATTTTTCATAAGAACTAATATGTACTATTATAAATCGATTATATTGACATTTTTTTTCATGTTTTTGAAAATTCGTTGGATTTCTTCATATTAAATTATTGATGTGACATGGATTTTTGGATACCTATTGTGTGACAAAATACCTAGTTAACAATTAATTGGAAAATGTATTAATAAGTTTTTATCTTGACAGGACACCTTAAATGATCTATTGAAATAAATTCTACCACACCTGGTTTTTCATTTATTGGATTTGATCCAGTTATTTGGAAATCAAAATCAATTTTTTGGGTTTTGGGTGAGTTGAATTTTGATTTTGAACATATATATATGTTTAATCATCTTACCATGTGTCCCCCAATGATTTTTTGGGTGTTTTTGGGGAAATTTTTTATAACATCATGAATTGGTCCAACAGTGAGCCCATTTAAAATTTTTAAAACAAAATTTGTTTCTTCTATAAATCATTCTTTTTTCAAAAATAAATCACTAATTACAGTTCCCATATTCCCTCCCCTAATATATTCAAACCCCTATATCAAATTTGACCCCTTATGATTCAATTAAATGAATACCCCAAGCCTACCACCTGATGGTTAGGGGATAGTGACTAGCGTTGAATGCGTCGAACTACAAGTGGGAGGAATTTTCATCAGTACCTGTAAGAACACACATGCCCAACAATATCCCACACACTAAAAGGACAAAGGTGCTACTATATAACCACTATGTATAATAAAAAATAATATAATTGGGATATAATACAAACCAACCAAAATAACTGAAAACAACAACATACAAAAAAGGAAACTTTGAATGTCATCTATAGGCAACCCCACCTGATTGTGAGAGTGTTTTAGCTATTGGAAGAATAATTAGAATATCCTTTCCATTGGATTAAACTAGGACCCACCTTATCCTTGGCCACTATGTTCCACATTGTTGCATCAGTTAGTCACATCCCCTTAAGCACACATGGGTCCCAATCCAAAATTTCTATGTCAAAAATTTGATCTTCTACATAAGAAACAACAAGTTTGGGAAAATACCGTGTATGGGTGAGTAACCAAATACTCATTAGGTATCCCAAAAAAATTAAAGACCACAAAAAAATACTCACATCAAAGAAA
This sequence comes from Viscum album, assembly GCA_963277665.1. NCBI lineage: Eukaryota > Viridiplantae > Streptophyta > Magnoliopsida > Santalales > Viscaceae > Viscum > Viscum album. The sequence continues at coordinate 370,020,378 of OY728142.1, read as the reverse complement.
GAATCACAAGACAACCTACAATTTTTATACATTTAGGGTAGTGGTAGAAGAATAATCAGTAACATCATCAAAAACCTCCACATTAATAGAACTCCTCCTCTATCGAGTAGATTTAGTCATCCAATTCAAATATATGTTCTTCCCACAATCCTTTGAATTCATAGGTACACCTCCACATTGCATAATATGGGAATGTAAGCTTACACCTGAAGTGTTTTCCATTAATCATGTCCAACATAGATACACCTCATTGTCACGTACTGTGGGCCTCCAAAGTAACATAGAAATTATTTCCACCTTGTTCTAACAAATTCAAAAATAATTTCTTCCCAATATTCTATATTCATGTCATACAGAGTTAAAACTCAGTTGTCTTCAGGTCACAACCAACCATATGGTTCCTTACATAGTGTGCCTAGGAGAACCTCTACTCAAGACATTCATAGGATCTAAACTTTTATAAAATCATCCCATGGTAATTCAAAAATAACTATCTCATCGATAGGGTCCCAACAACACAAATGGATCATCAATTAGATGTGAAGTTTTCATGATAGAGGTGTTTTAGTAAACAAGGGTCAGTTGCGTCTGGGCAGGATCCAACCTGGTCGGACTGACCTAATCAACCTGGCTCAGGGGTCCCAAATACCCTGATTAAAATTTGACCAACTCAAACTGGCCCGGTTTGGGTCTGGGATGATTTAGTCCTACCTAGCTAGTGGCCCATGCCCAATTGTCCTTGCAGGACCCGACTTAGTTTGGCTGACGGTCAAACCCATAGGGTCGCCCGGAAACCCAATCTAGTCACGACGGGCCCAATGGGCATGACTTTGTTCTTCCAGTGTTAGTCATGCCCACTGGGTGTGGGTTCAGACCACTGGCTAGGGGTACAGCCCTCCAACCCGATGCTTTTCCTGCATGGAGTGGGTCAGATGTGCACTGCCTGGATGGGATGTAGTCGGCTACCGCGTCCAGCATCTACATTCCCTGCGGATGTGGGGGGCTATCCTACCACGATCGAACGACTACATCCCACTAGCCTCCCAAACAGCATGGACGTGTTCCGTCCTGCCAAGAGGAACCAACCAGGTGTCGTGTCTCTCTACTGGCACCACAACACACCAACGAGCACACAACCATCTCCATCTGTGGCCGCTACCGCGGTCCACCACTACCTCTGCCGGCACCGGCTCATCAGTAGATGATCGGTGGACCAGTAGACCTGCTCTTGTGGTCCTTTATCGCACCTCTTCCGCCTGCACTTTCTAGTGAATTGTTTCCTTATAGTAATGGTTATGTAATCATCTTACTTCAACATTGATGGTGGAATCACATATAAAGAAAATTACAAAGGTGCTCGGTCATTGTTTGTGTTGTCCCATGCCCCCTGCATTATGGGTTTATAATCCTGGGGAGGCTCGAGAATTTTTGATATATCAACAAATTAAAATTTCAATAATAGATAATGAAAATACCAAGACGTTACCATCCATCATAAACATATGATTCACTGATCAACCTATTCATAGTATGATCCATGTTTTTTGGTTATTGAAATTAATGTCGAATAATGTTAAAATAAAATAACCCCACTATTATATTATACCATGAAATACCTTTCTCCTCCTTCATAGTATGATCTGTGTTCCTTCTCCTTTCTCCTCCGTCCCCCCTTCCAATGTTTCATGGATATCTCTTCTTCTTGGGCAATGAATGTCCTATAGTTTAGAGATAACATGATTTTTATGGGGGTTTCATTATTTTAGTGAAGGTCTTCATGGATATACGGGTTGTGAACCCTCATGGATGGTTTTTGGGTGTGCGTTTCCATTCTCCCAGGGATTATAGGTAGGTTCTACCAAGAACTACCTTTATAATTAAAGATTAATATGTTTATTAATATTTACACCTTATATTTAATCTACTTATTATTATTCATACAATTTTTATTTATTGTGTAAGAAGGGTTGTTTATGCCTTGTATTGTGAATATTGTGTTGTTTTGGTCAATGTGTGCACACTAAGTGAATGTATAAATGATCCATCAGCATTATCACTCTGTTTGTGATGTTTAAAAATTTAAATAATTATTTTTCATTAAAATTTGATTTCATAAAATTTTTAGTGTTAAATAGAATTGGTTTCATTAATTGTTGCATTCTATATTTTCCAGAAACTGTCTGGTTAGATTTTATATGATCAGGGTTATATAAAATGATTCTTTTGGATTATCAAATTTTTTATAAGAATGTGAATAATTTTTTTGGGTTCCTCATGTGTGTTCCATTTTGTTTTTGAGTTTTATATTTAAATGACTAAGTATTTTTAGGTTTTTTTCCTTGTGTTCCCGATAGATGGCCCATTTGGCATCTCTATAGAAATAGATTGGTTAAAAATGTGTGAGATGAATCTTAAGAGGTATAGGTAAAGGTTTTTTCTTCCAATAGTGTGTTTAAAACACTATATTAATAGTGTAATTGTTTTATTTGTTAAATGTTGTTTTTTTGAATAATTATTAATCGCTCATTTGGAATTTTTCTAGTAAAACTGGTTTTTATTGTGTATTCCATGTGGTATCATTGGGATTATTTTATGATTCAAGAAAAAAAAATTTAAATTTGTGTTGGGGATAATAAATATGATTTGATATGGTAATTTTGATTTTTATTCCCATAATAGATAATTTAATGGGTTTTTGGTGTAAATCCTCATTATACTTTTTGAAATCGTTTTATGAAAATATTAAGTGGTTTATTGACCCATTAAGGATATGTGAAACATGGATGAGTGATTTTTGGTGCCTGTGTTATTTGGAAATGATATTTTCATGTTAATGGTGTATGTGAAATCATGTGTAAATTGATTGATCACAAAGTGAGAAACCCAGTTATCTAGGTGGGTGGGCGTGTACTGGTACGCTAGTGTAAATGAGTGGTTTTGTCCCTATTTCACATAACAAGTTTGAAAATTAAAATATTAACTAAACTATGATGATGATGTTAGGAAACACAAGGTTAAGGGTAATTTTCCCTACTGGTGGATTGTTCATGTGAATAGATATTTAATATGGAGACTTATCAATGAGATAGGTGGTACCTAAGTCCCATAGGTTGCTAGTGGCGAGGGATGTCACTGTGACTTCTGCTCATTGGAAATTTGGTACATACCACCGAAATATAGTGTGTTTGGTTAGTAAATTCAGATGTATTCATGATTCAATTAAATGTGTACATTCTTCAATGAAGTGTTCTTGAAAACTGTTTTCAATTTGATGTTGCATCTCATTGAAATTTGTTACAATCATTTCCTATTTATGAAAACATGAGTGAATTATATTTTGTAGTGTTTGTAACATAGAATATTGTATGGAAAATATAATTTTTTATATTTCACTTCAAAAATGAATTTTATGTTTCTTGTTTTAATGGATGTGAATTTTGGAATAAAATATCAAGCTAACCGATTGATTTTTTATACTCATGTCTATAGTCTACTTTATTATTTATAACTTTTGTATGTTGAATATTGAGTTTGATTGATGTGGGATATGTCAGATGGATGTGTTGGGGATTGACCAGAGTGGTAACATGGAGTTAGTTGATTTTTAGGTATGGAGAGATGATTTATTTGGTTCAGTTGTAGGTTCAAATTCATGTACAATAAATGTTTAGTTCAACTTTAATATAACTATTTTTTGGTATGCCCTTTTCATTCGAATACTTATTCATTGTTTATTTATAGGGGAAAATGTTTCCTTGTCACTCTAACTAATTCTCTCGGCACTTTTCTCCATCCTAGGAGGATTGGGTATGCTAATCGGCAGTTTTCGCAATGTGGTTCAGGTGACTGGTTCAGAGTTGACCCAGACTAGTTCATTATTGATTAACTAGACATGGATTGTTAATTGAGATGTATATTGGTAATCTAATATAAACACGAATGTATAGTTTATTGATATGTGGTTATTTAAATAATTAATCATTTTATCTTTTGATGTGATGTTGTGATATTCGTGTTGTTAAGACCTGTTGTGTAAGGATGATGATATAATTTTATATCGAGATATGGATTGATACATTTTAAAATTATTATATACTAGTTTATACCATGATATATGTTGAAAATATTATTTTACATGATATTCTAAGTGATACGTGCTAATATTATTATATTTCATGAAATGTAATTATACATGATGAAATTATTAAATTCCAGGCCATACATAGTGAAACATACTGAAATACTTATATATAGGGGGCTTAGACCAACCGTTTTTAATCATTCAAGGGATATATAGTTATATTTTTCATGTTTTTGGTATATTTTAGTTCCATAACTATATGGAACTGATGTATGTTATTTTGATATGTTGAGATGGTTGGCATAATAATGGTACATGCTCAAATTCATTTCAACAAGGTTCTTTGTTAGGTTAATTATTGAATTTCATGAATTATGTAATTAATAAACCTATTTATTACATATTTCATAATAATATTATCAGAATGGGTACATTTATACATGGTGGTGTCAACATACAGATTTTTAGTAACACCATATTTTGGAATCCATTTGGTACCTGAGAGGATTTCAATGATGGGACTTACATGGGGCTTATGACCAGGGAAATCTGAGTCATTATTTGATTCATTTATTATTTGTCTCTATATTACATTGAAATTGTTATAGAGATATGTCTCAACTTGTTTTTAAATGATTCATTACTACTGTTTTATTAATTAATCATTGTATTTCCCAGTAGTCTGTGATTTTTTTTTCAATTATCTATTACTAGGATTATGTTTTTTAAATTTCTTATTTCCTCTTGTATTTAACTCTATATTTTGGGGTATAGTATCCCCACTATAGTTATCAAATCCATAGTTTTGGTCGAAATCAGCTGGTATACATGGAGGCATACTTAAGGTCTCATAACCACCACTTATCTCCACATGTGAGAGTGATAGATAGAGGTATGTTACATTTTATATGCTCAAAATGGGTATAATGTGGGTTTTCATGGGACTTCTTATGGATGGAGAAATGGTGTTAGTTATTTAATATGCCTCCAAAAACCTATATAATTTTTTCTAGTATTCCATTTTGGTGAAATTCTACTAAACTAAACAAGACGAATAGGGTTTTACTCATAACAGTTCATTTTAGTTGTTGATGTAACATTCATATAGATAAGACCTTATTTCACAAGAGGGTATTATCATTTTTATATTACTATTGAGGAATAACACCCTAGAATAAAGATGGAATTCCATGATTTTCATTATTTTCATATGTAAATTTATATATATATATATACATGATAACCCAAAAAATTTATTTGTAACATGAGTTTCATTATGATATCTGAGAACAAGGATATTTAGTTTTTTCCAATATGTTATAATCTATATAATACAGGATATGTACGAAAATGAAGTGTCCTTATTATGTTGAACTATAAATTAGGGATATGGGTGTTGTGACTGACTAATAAGATTCTTTACTAATAAAATTTATAGGATATTTCTTATATGATGCTTACCAAAGATATTCGTTATCAACATCAAATTTTTTCCACAGTTATGTGAACCATGGGTACATTTATTAGGATATGGGATTGGGGAATACGAGGTTATAAATGAGATATTTCATATGTATGTTTGAGTATAATAAATTTTATATATAAATAAACATGAGAAATAATGCTTTGGTACTAAGAGAATAATTTAATGAAATTATACAGGGAATCCATGACATTGTTTTTTTTAACAAGGTCTTTGATGAGTTACGTGAATGTGATACTAGATTGGATAAAGTATAATATTTTATGAATGTGTATATTCCTTTGTGTTTAAAATGATTCCTTAGTCTATATAAGCCCCAGCCTTAAACCTTACTTAATCTTGAGTTAATACAAGATCACACATTGAGGATCTTTTCAGGTTTAGAGTTTTAGAGAATTAGATCATAAAACTTGCATTACATTCCACAATTACACAAAGTGTATACATAAAATATAGTATTCATTTTTTTCCATCAATGGAAACATATTTAAAAATAAAGCATGGATTCTTTCTTGACACTTCCTTCACACAATCATCATAACATGTATCATTCCCTTGACTTGTGATAAACATTTTAAATAAACATGGGATGAGAATAAAAAGCTCAGTAAGGGTTATAAAAATATGGAAAGGAAACATGAGTTCATATATACATAAGAATGAAATCATACTTTACCCATAAAACATAGGAACTTTAACATACCTCATCAAATAATGAATAAATCACAGAAATAATAAGACATAAAAGGTAACTTGAGGCATTCATAACATTGTTACGTAGGGAGTAACCCTCTTGGGTACGTTTGGAATACACACCATAGTATATTCCCTAAATCTCTTCGGATAATCCTTAACGTTTCACTCCATCTCGTTACCCAATGCATTGGAGAGCTATATCAGGCTCACCTACCCTTAGTTTATCATCGAACCACCCGTCTTCATAACAATGCCCAAGAACCATAACAGAATCATAGCACATAACTTAAGCATAAATGAAAGATAACATTCCCACATTGCAATAACATTATAACATTTTAAGATATCGAAATAATGAATCCATTCTAAAAACCATTTTCAAAACCAATTAAATCATTTAATAAAGTGATTTTTGAATCAAAGTGTCCCATACCACTTGGAAACTTTTAACAATTTAAACCATTAATATCCATATAAATAAATCCTTAAAACCATTTTGAAAACATGGATATTAATGTGAAATATTTATAAGATTAAATCATTAAAACATTTAAAAAGATATTTTAGTTAAATGGTTTCTAACAAAATGAGGGACACTTGTATACAATAATTGAGGAATAACATTTAATAAAAACTTTATAGTATCATGATAATAAAGGGATTCATGATATAATATTCCAAATGATAGTATCCACACCGTATAAGAGTGAATTGGTGCATAACAACAATAAAGTCTCAATGGAAATGTAAATTGAGATGAAATCCATTATAAAGATGGTATCCTTAAATTAAGGATAAATAAATATCATAATTATGTGCGACAAATATAAATACACCCAATATAAGTGTATATTAAGTTTAAAATAATCAATGGTAATTCACACATATTCAAAGGACAACATATTCAATAACTACATGTTGAACCCAAAGAAATCGAAATTGGGTTAAGAAGTTCCCTTGACAGCCTAACGTCGTCACATCAAAATGAGTTGATGAGAGATAAAAAGGGTATCTCATCAGATGGACATAAAATTTAAATCAATAAGGATATATAAGAACATATCCCAACAAAATAGTATGTGAATTAAAATACATAACAAAAGAACTCTTTTAAAAAAGGAGGGTGAAAGGTTCCCTTACCGACATGGGTATCTTTCGAAACATACACCTCGTGAAAGAAGGACAATAAAACATTTATGTAAATACTCATAAATGAAATTATATTACAAAATGAGTAAAATAATGGTCCATACATGAACCACTAAAAGGAAATTGTTGCAAATGTAGCATAAATCTCATGGGAATAAAAGTGAGATGAAAAATCCCTAATGAAAACTCGACAGCCTAACGACGCCACATAAAACCTACAAAAATGGATTGATGAGATCAAATAGGGTATATCATCATATTAACATAATTTTTATCGAAAGAGGAATATAAAATAACATCCCCCAACATAAAAAATAGGAGCTTAAAAAAAGTGACATAAAGGAGAGTACTTAAAAAGAAAGAGAGAGGTTAGATCTCTTACGAAAATTCGGGAGCCTAACGGCGCCACTCAAAACATCCAAAATGGATTGATGAGAGAAAATAGGGTCTCTCATCACATGAACTAAAAAATTACAGTAATATTAATATAAAATAACATCCCAATAACACGAAAGATGAGCTTTAAAAGAAATGACATAAAAGAGTGTACTTAAAAAGAAATAGAGGAGTAGGATCCCTTATCTCAAGTCCTACTAGTCTTGTTCTTTTCTTTATATTCCTAAATAATAAGCTTTGGTCAATTTATAATTTCCTAAGTACCTCCATTATAGATTATTATTAAGTTCATATCACATATTGTAATGTTATAATAATTGTTTAATAATGTTAGTTCATATCAGACGTTTTTGCCGATGTTTGGTACATGACTCAAAAATGAACTTGTTTGAAAAAAGATTTCCCATGTTGTTATAAGTAAATAATTTCCAGAATAGTATTAATGATTAAAATATCACATATATCCAGAAAATATTCATTTTATAATCTTCCATATAATTTGGAGATAAAAATTAAAAGCACCGTTCATGGAGACGTTAGGCCGTACGTACGCATGAACGCTACTTTCATTTTTTGTCATATTAATGGAATTAAAAAAATGATATATATATATATATATATGTTATAATTCCAGAATGATATCAATAATTTAGATGTAATATATTACATATATATCCATTAAATATATGTACTTATAATAGTACATAACATTTTGAGATAAGAAATGAAATGTACCGTTCATGGAGACGGTAAGCCGTACGTACGCATGAACGCTACTTTCATTTTTTTCTTTGTCATATTAATGGAATTAAAAATAAATGATATATATATATATATTATAGTTACAGTATAATATATATGTTATATAGGTGACATATGTTCATTAATTTCATACTTTATACATTCCATGTATTGCATGTACGAGTCACATCACTTGAGGGGGCGGTAGTCCACACTTCCTCATATGAAATTATCGCATTTACACAACATGAAAAGAAAAAATCTATGTTTTAAATATAAAATACAGAAGCATATAGTAAACATAAATACCATATATATCATATATAAAATATAGTGACGTCATAATGTCCACCTTTAAAGGTGTTAAAATAATATGGAACAATCATCGTTTTGTGAGGCAGAAAATCGCCAACCACAGAAACAGTAAGTTCTTTAACCATTAGACGAGGGTGTGTGTATGTGTAGCTCGAAACCTTATTATAAAATCATCCTAGTATATTGAAGATACTGTAGTTGTTATAAAAGAAATGAATAAAAAGAGTTTAGGGGGTTGGAGATGCAAAATAAAACAAAAGGACTCCAGTGAAAACATTACCTTAAAATCGGGTAACTCCCTTTGGTTTGAGCTCAAAGGCTTCCTTGGGAAGGCTTCTTCCCAAACTGAGACTTCAAGGAGTTATATAGGGATGTTTAGAGACAAAATGTCCAGGTTTTGTCCAAGCCAAAGGCTTTGGAAGTGTGGGTAAGGTGGTAGAGATGGGGGCCTTTTATAAGAGGAGAGGAGGGGCACTCTTGGAATGTAAAAAAATGTTACTTTTTTTTAAAATGAGTTTTGGATTAAAAAGGTCCCACATTAATATAATTCGAGGTTAATGTGATATGGTTTCTATATATACCCATCCAATAGGTTTTGGACATGTTTAGGTCATTGATTATACATTATCTCTTCATTTTATTTAAATCCTTTATTAATGAGGTAATCGTTGCATCATCATGATGTCATATATAATTTAATATATTTAATTTATAAAAATTATAAAACAAATACTATGATGTAGTAAATCGTTTGGTATTTCCCATGACTATTTATAGTAAAAAATATGACTTGTATAACCCCACGTAAAAATTGTTTTAGTAAAACATATCATGTTTGGGTCATTTTTACTGTAACATTAAATAAAAAGGTATTTATGTCATTTTACAACCAATGTGGCTCCATGGGGTCCCCATGTTGACCCATGGATTTTCTTGGTCGGCCATGACACATACAATGAGGGTAGGACATGTTTCTAGGTCATTTCATTTTATTAAAACATTATTCATACCTTAAACTACACTAATTACCTCTAGTCGCGATTAAAAACTTAATAAGTTACTATTGACCGAAAAAATTATTTTAATCCCATTGAACCACATTTTACTTCTTAATGACAACCATGTATGGCAGATTTTTGACATTCAAAACACAAAGGTGAAAAAATTTCATTTAAACAGAAAATCAGTTTTTATAAGTATCACTTAGTGGTTTCACTATTAATCAAAAATTGAAGTTTTTCAGAAAATTTCCAAAAATTCACCCTATGCTATATTTGATATCCCGAATTCAAAAATGATGTTTATTTTACCAAATTAAAAACATATAAATTGAATTAATTAATTTAATAATTAATTCCCACTGTCAAAACAAAGAGCGCGTTTTTATGAAACAAAATGTATCAAAAGATTGACACTAGTTTAAGTCCGATTTCAAAGTGAAATTAATTTCAATGACCAATATTGGATTAAATGGTAAAAATATATTCTAATTTAACTTTAAAACCAATTCAAAATATAATCTAATCACAAAAATAAATTATATTTAAAAGAGGTTTTGAATTAAAATACAACATTTTTCAGTATTCATTAAAAAATGAACTTTTTCGGAAAAATACATAAAATTAACACAAAGTAAATTTTCATGTCCCGATTCTAAAGAAGAATTTTATTTTGTCAAATATAACACATAAAATTGTCAAAAATTGGATTTAAAAGAGGGTTTCCATCAAAAGGTGGTTAATCGACCTTTTAAAGAATATTAGAATGTTTACACATAAAATTGGATTCAATCGCATTTTTAATCCTCTAACATTTATTGTAAAAAGTTAAAATATTTTACAAACATATATAATCATTTTGTAGTTAGTTCTGTTCTTTCCCACCATTACAACGGCTAGGCGTTAACTACTATTTAAAATAATATTATTTTATTATTAGAGTGCAACGTAAGATTCCCAAGAAACTCGTTGTTACGTGTTGGGTACTCCATCGAGCATAGCGTCCCCTTTAAAGTCATATTAATATTTTATTCACAAATATGGATAAATGTGAAAATTTCATACTCTTTATTTACCTGGGGTGTTACATCCTTCCCCTTTTGGGAATTGCATCCTCACAATTTTAAAATTGGGCTTGGAAACTTCATTGAAATTCCCACATCGGAACAAGAGTCAGTAAAAAAATCACTTTAAAATAAATTAATATAAGTACAAAGGTCACCTGAGTTAACCCATACTAGGATTCCAAGTATGAAAATGTGGAAATGGGGGAAAAACAAAGGGTCATGTTTTGATGGAGAGTGATAGAAAACATGTATAGGAGAAAGTTAAACATAAGAAAATCACAAACTTGTAATGGGTTAAACGGTATTCGATTCCCTAGTAGGAAAAGTTAACAGAAAACATTTTTGTTTTATGTTAATCTTAATTGAAGAATTTATTTATGATCTTAACTAAAACATAAGGAAGCATACATAATTGTCATGTTGACTTTCAACTTTTACTAGATTTCTTACATGAACTCATATTTTTTCCAAAAGACGAGTATTTAGGAAGACTTGTTCACATTAAGAGTACTATAATCAACTTCTAGAGAATCACCTAATCCACAAAAGAGAACTATATATTTCACATGTCTTCAGACAAAATCCAAAACCAAAACAAAAAAGGTTAGTACAAGATTAGATAATCGCTAAAAGGATAACCCTTTATAAAAAGAAAATCTATTCTTAATCTCCAAATTTTGTCCAACAAAACCCAAAGTTCAACGAGGACCATTCGATAAACAATTTGTCAATAAAATTCTTCAAATTAAACCAATCTACTCTTGAAACCCAAATATTTGAAGGATTTAGTCACATAGTCTTCCAAGGTACAAATTAACTTTTATCTCCAAATAACATCAGTTGTTCTATAATTCTCATATTGAAAAGTAAATAACCTAATCACATATCCTTGATGATAGGTTAATCATTTACATAGATCACCCAAAATCAACATAATCTTAATTCTTAAAATCATTTAACTAAAAATTATTAGTCAAACTAACCAGGGACTTCACGTAGTCAAGTGGTAGGCGATAAATACCAGTCGCACTTTGGTTGTGGGTTCGATTCCCGCATCTTTGTTCGATGCGACGGGTTGTCACACGGTCTGTGTGTTGTCCTTTTTCCAAAACTATATAATTCTCAAAACATTTCCCAAAACAAGATAAAATCTTCAAAAATAAACATAACATATTATAAACTCAAGTTTATCTCATGCCTTTCATTTTCCATCATAACATATAATAACCCATAATTATCTCAAAAGTAAGGATCATATAAATCGTAATGGTTACCTTTATAATTATTACCTGAACATCCACATCAATTGGGCATCTCGTACATGATGAATTATAGAGAATACCAAGGTTCAAGTGGTTGATCATGACTCATTGATAGTTTGTTTAGAACAACCACAAGTTTCCTCATTGAATACCCCATTCCATCCAGTCACTTATTCAGAGAACCACCACAGTTTCCTTCAAAACAATTGTCACTTTGGTGCCTACTAGATCAAGCCATTTACTAAAACCAAAAAGGTCAGTGTGAGTATATCAACATAACCATCATATATTAATGAGTAATATAAACACTAATATATACTTACTCATTCACTTTATCTAAAAACTATGACACTTTCTAAAATCCTAGCCAATATGGTAATGTCACTTATGCTTAAAGAATACCCTAACCTCTAAAGATATCTAAACTGACCTTTGATACCAACTATAAGGCCCCAGCCTTAAACCTTAATTAATATTGAGTTAATACAAGATTAGACATTGAGGATCTTTTCAGGTTTATAGTTTTAGAGAATTAGATCATAAAAAAAGCATTACATTCCACATATACACAAAGTGGTTACATAAAATATAGTATTCATTTTTTTCCATCAACGGAAACATATTTAAAAATAAAGCATGGATTCTTTCTTGACACTTCCATCACACTATCATCATAACATGTACCTTTCCCTTGAACTGTGAAAAACATTTCAAAAAAAACATGGGATGAGCATAAAAAGCAGAGTAAGGGTTATAAAAATATGGAAAGGATACATGAGTTCATATATACATAAGAATGAAATCATACTTTACCCATAAAACATAGGCAGATTAACATACATCATCAAATCATGAATACATCATAGAAATAATAAGACATAAAAGGTAACTTGAGGCATTCATAACATTCTTACATAGGGAGTAACCCTATTGGTTACGTATGGAATACCCACCATAGTATATTCCCTAAATCTCTTCAGAGAAACCTTAACGTTTCACTCCTTCGCGTTACCCAATGCATTGGAGAGCTATATCGGGCTCACACGCCCTTAGTTTATCACGGAACCACCCGTCTTCATAACAATGCCCAAGAACCATAACATAATCATAGCACATAACTTAAGCGTAAAGGAAAGATATCATTACCACATTGCCATAACATTATAACATTTTAAGATATTGAAATAATGAATCCATTCTCAAAACCATTTTCAAAACCATTTAAAACATTTAATAAAGCGATTTTTGAATCAAAGTGTCCCATACCACTTTGAAACATTAAACAATTTAAACCATTAATATCCATATAAATATATCCTTAAAACCATTTTTAAAACATGGATATTAATGAGAAATATTTATAAGATTAAATCATTAAAACATTTAAAATGATATTTTAGTTAAAGGGTTTTTAACAAAATGAGAGACACTTGAATACAATAATTGAGTAATAATATTTAATGAAAACTTTATAATATCATGAGAATAAAGGGATTCATGATATAATATTCCAGTTGATAGTATCCACACCATATAAGAGTGAATTGGTGCATAACAACAATGATGTCTCAATGGAAATGTAAATTGAGATGAAATCCATTATAAAGATGGTATCCTTAAATTAAAGATAAATAAATATCATAATTATGTGCGACAAATATAAATACACCCAATATAAGTGGATATTATGGGTAAAATAATCAAAGTTAATTCACACATATTCAAAGGATGACATATTCAATAACTACATGTTGAACCCAAAGAAATCGAAATTGGGTCAAGAAGTTCCCTTGACAGCCTAACGGTGTCACATCAATTTGAGTTGATGAGAGATAAAAAGGGTATATCATCACATGGACATAAAATTTAAATCAATAATGATATATAAGAACACATCCCAACAAAATAGTATGTGAATTAAAAGACATAACAAAATAATTATTTTAAAAATAGGAGGGTGAAGGGTTCCCTTAACGACATGGGTATCTTTCGAAACATACACCCAGTGAAATAAGGGCAATACAAAATTGATATAAATACTAAAAATTAAATTATATTACACAATGAGGAAAATAATGGGCCGTACATGCACCAATCATAGGAAATTGTGGCAAATGTAGCATAAATCTCATGGGAATAAAAGTGAGATGAAAAATCCCTAACGAAAACTCGGCAGTTTAACGGCGCCACATAAAACTTACAAAAATGGATTGATGAGATCAAATAGGGTATCTCATTATATTAACATAAAGTTTATATAAATATGAATATAAAATATCATCCCCCAACATAACAAATAGGAGCTTAAAATAAGTGACATAAAGTAGAGTACTTAAAAAGAAAGTGAGAGGTTAGATCTCTTACGAAAATTCGGCAGCCTAACGGTGCCACTCAAAACTTCCAAAATGGATTGATGAGAGAAAATAGGGTCTCTCATCACATGAACTTAAAAATTACAGTAATATTAATATAAAATAACATCCCAATAACACAAAATATGACCTTTAAAAGAAATAAAATAAAAGAGTGTACTTAAATAGAAAGAGAGGAGTAGGATCCCTTACCTCAAGTCCGACTTATCTTGTTATTTTCTTTATATTCCTGAATAATAAACTTTGGTCAATTTATAATTTCTTAAGTACCTCATTTATAGATTATTATTCTGTTCATATCGCATATTATAATGTTATAATAATTTTTTAATAATGTTAGTTCTTATCAGACGTTTTTGTCGATGTTTGGTACGTGACTCAAAAATGAACTTGTTTGAAAAAAGATTTCCCATGTAGTAATAAGTAAATAATTTATAGAATAGTATTAATGATTAAAATATCATATATATCCAGTAAATATTCATTTTATACTATTCCATATCATTAAGAGATAAAAATTAAAAGCACCATTCATGGAGACGGTAGGTCGTACGTACGCATGAACACTACTTTCAGTTTTTGTCATATTAATGGAATTAAAACAAAATTATATATATGTATATATATATGTTATAATTCCAGAATGATATCAATCATTTAGAAGTAATATATTACATATATATCCATTATATATATGTTCTTATAATTGTACATAACATTTTGATATAAGAAATGAAATGTACCGTTCATGGAGACGGTAAGCCGTACGTATGCATGAACGCTACTTTCATTTTTTTCTTTGTCATATTAATGGAATTAAAATTAAATGATATATATATTATAATTCCAGTATAATATATATGTTATATAGGTCACATATGTTCATTAATTTCATACTTTATACATTCCATGTATTGCATGTACGAGTCACATCACTTGAGGGGGTGGTAGTCCACACTTCCTCATATGAAATTATCGCATTTACACAACATGAAAAGAAAAAAGGTATGTTTTAAATATAAAATACAGAATCATATATTAAACATAAATACCATATATATCATATATAAAATACAGTGACACCATAATGGCCACCTTTAATGGTGTTAAAATAATATTGAACAATCATCGTTTTTGTGAGGTAGAAAATCACCAACCACAGAAACAGTAAGTTCATTAACCATTAGACTAAGGTGTGTGTAAGTGTATCTCGAATAATAATTATAAAAAAATCCTAGTATATTTTATATACTGGATTTGTTATAAAATAAATGAATAAAAAGAGTTTAGGGGGTTGGAGAAGAAAAATAGAACAAAAGGACTCCAGTGAAGACATTACCTTAAAATCGGGTAACTCCCTTTGGTTTGAGCTCAATGGCTTCCTTGGGGAGGCTTCTTCCCAAAGTGAGGCTTAAAGGAGTTATAGAGGGATGTGGAGAGACAAAATGGGCAGGTTTTGTCCGAGCCAAAGGCTTTGGAAGTGTGGGTAAGGTGGTAGAGATGGGATCCTTTTATAAGAGGAGAGGAGGGGCACTCTTGGAATGTAAAGGAATGTTACATTATTTTAAAATGTGTTTCGGATTAAAAAGCTCCCACATTGATAAAATTCTAGTTTAAGGTGATAAGGGTTCTAAATATACTCATCCAATAGGTTTTGGACTTGTGTAGATCATTGATTTTACATTATCTTTTCATTTTATTTAAATCCTTTATTAATGAGGTAATCGTTGTATCATCATGATGTCATAAATAATTTAATATATTTAATGTCTAAAAATTATAAATAAATACTATGATTTAGGAAATCGTTTTAGCTTTCCAATTACTATTTATAGTCAATAATATGACTTGTATAACCCCATGTAAAATTTTTTTTATTAAAACATATCATGTTTGTTTCATTTTTATTTTAACATTAAATAATAAGGTATTTATGTCATTTTCCAGCCAAAGTGGCACCATGGGGTCCCCAAGTTGACCCATGGACTTTATTGGTCGGCAATGACACATCCAATGAGGGTAGGACTTGTGTATAGGTCATTTCATTTTATTAAAACAATATTCTTACCTTAAACTACACTAATTACCTCTAATTGCGATTAAAAACTTAATAAGTTACTATTCACCAAAAAATTATTTTAATCTCATTAAACCACATTTTACTTCATAATGACAACCATGTATGTCGGATTTTTGAAATTCAAAACACAAAGGTGGAAACTTTTCATTTAAACGGAAAATCAGTTTTTATAAGTACCACATTGTGGTTTCACTATTCATTAAAAATTGAAGTTTTTCAGAAAATAACAAAAAGTTCACCCTAAGATATATTTGATATTCTGAATTCAAAAAGGATGTCTATTTTACCAAATTAGAAACATATAAATTTCATTAATTAATTTAATAATTCATTCCCGCTGTCAAAACAAAGAGCGTGTTTTATGAAACAAAATGTATCAAATGATTGACATTAGTTTAAGTCTGATTTCAAAGTGAAATTAATTCCAATGACCACTATTGGATTAAATGGTAAAAATATATTCCAATTTAACTTTAAAACCAATTAAATAGATAATATAATCATATAAATAAATTAGATTTAAAAGAGGTTTTGAATTAAAATACAACATTTTCACTACTCATTTAAAATTGAACTATTTCAGAAAAATACATAAAATTTACAAAAAAAATTTGATGTCCCGATTCTAAAGAAGAATTATATTTTTTCAAATATAACACATAAATTTTTTAAAAAGTGTATTTAAAAGAGGTTTTCCATCAAAAGGCGATTAATCGACCTTTTAAACAATATTAGAATGTTTACGCTTAAAATTGGATTCATTCACATTTTTAATCCTCTACCATTTATTGTAAAAAGTTAAAATATTTGACAAACATATCTAATCATTTTGTAGTTAGTTCTGTTCATTCCTGCCATTACAATGGCTTGGTATTAAATACTATTTAAAATAATATTATTTTATTATTAGAGTGCAACGTTAGATTCCCAAGAAACTCGTTGTTACGTGTTGGGTACGCCATCAAGCATAGCGTCCCCTTTAAAGTCATATTAATATTTTATTCACAAATATGGATAAATGTGAAAATGTCATACTCTTTATTTACCTGGGGTGTTACATCCTTCCCCACTTTTGGGAATTTCATCCTCGCAATTTTAAAATTGGGCTTGGAAACTTCATTGAAAATCCAAAATCGGAACAAGAGTCAGTAAAAAAATCACTTTAAAATAAAAACATATAAGTACTAAGGTCACCCGAGTTAACCCATACTAGGATTCCATGTATGAAAATATGGACATGGAGGAAAAAAACAAAGGGTCATGTTCTGATGGATAGAGATAGTAAACATGTCTAGGAGAAAGTTAACCATAAGAAAATCACAAACTTGTGATGGGTTAAACGCTATTCGATTCCCCAGTAGGAAAAGTTAACAGACAACATTTTTGTTTTATGTTACTATTAATTGAAGAATTTATTTATGATCTTCACTAAAACATATGGAATCATACATTATTGTCATGTTGACTTTCATCTTTTACTATATTTCTTACACGAACTCATATTTTCTCCAATAAACGAGTATTTAGGAAGACTTGTTCACATTAAGAGTACTATAATCAACTTCTAGAGAATCACCTAATCCACAAAAGAGAACTATATATTTCCAATATCTTTAGACAAAATCCAAAACAAAAACCAAAAAGGTTAGTACATGATCAGATAAACCAGGAAAAGATAACCCTTTATAAAAAGAAAATCTATTCTTAATCTCCAAAATTTGTCCAACAAAACCCAAAGTTCAATGAGGACCATTCAATAAACAATTTGTCCATAAAATTCTTCAAAGTAAACCAATCTATGATTGAAACCCAAATATTTTAAGGATTTAGTCACATATTCTTCCAAGGAACAAATTAACTTTTATCTCCGAATAACATCTGTTGTTCTAAAATTTTCATATTGAAAAGTAAATAACCTAATCACATATCCTAGATGATAGGTTAATAATTTACATATATAACCCAAAATGAACATAATCTTAATTCATAAAATCATTTAACTAAAAAGAATTAGTCAAACTAACCAGGGACTTCATGTAGTCCAGTGGTAGGCGAAAAATACCAGTCGCACTTTGGTTGTGGGTTTGATTCCCGCAGCTTTGTCCGATGTGACGGGTTGTCACACGGTCTGCGTGTTGTCCTTTTTCCAAAACTATATAATTCTCAAAACATTTCCCAAAACGAGATAAAATCTTCAAAAAAATAAACATGACATATTTTAACCTCATGTTTATCTCATTCCTTTTATTTTCTATCATAACATATAATAACCCATAATTACCTCAAAAGTAAGGATCATATAAACCGTAATGGTTACCTTTATAATTATTACCTAAACTTCCACATCGATTGGTCATCTCGTAAAAGATGAATTATAGAGCATACCAAGGTTCAAGTGGTTGATCATGACTCATTGATAGTTGGTTTAGAACAACCACGAGTTTCCTCATTGAATACAACATTTCATCCAGTCTCTTAATCAGAGAACCACCACAGTTTCCTTCAAACCAATTGTCACTTTGGTGCCTGCTAGATCCAGCCATTTACTAAAACCAAAAAGGTCAGTGTGAGTATATCAACATAACCATCATATACTAATGAGTAAGATAAACACTAAGATATACTTACTCATTCAGTTTATCTAAAAACTATGACACTTTCTAAAATCCTTGCCAATATGGTAATGTCACTTATGTTTAAAGAATACCCCAACCTTTAAAGTTATCTAAACCGACCTTTGATACCAACTATAAGGCCCCAGCCATAAACCATACATAATCTTGAGTTAATACAATATTACACACTGAGGATCTTTTCAGGTTTATAGTTTTAGTGAATTAGATCATAAAACAAGCATTACATTCCACATTTACACAAAGTGGTTACATAAAATATAGTATTCATTTTTTTCCATCAACGAAAACATATTTAAAAATATTGCATGGATTCTTTCTTGACACTTCCTTCACACTATCATCATAACATGTACCTTTCCCTTGACCGATGAAAAACATTTCAAAAAAACTTGGGATGAGCATAAAAATCTCAGTAAGGGTTGTAAAAATATGGAAAGGAAAAATGAGTTCATATATACATAAGAATGAAATCATACTTTACCCATAAAACATAGGCACTATAACATACCTCATCAAATCATGAATAAATCATAGAAATCATAAGACATAAAAGGTAACTTGAGGCATTCATAATGTTCTTACCTAGGGAGTAACCCTCTTGGTTACATTTGGAATACCCACCACAGTATATTCCCTAAATCGCTTCGGAGAAACCTTAAAGTTTCACTCATTTGCGTTACCCAATACATTGGAGAGCTATATCGGGCTCACCCGCCCTTAGTTTATCACGGAACCACCCGTCTTCATTACAATGCACAATAACCATAACATAATCATAGCACATAACTTAAGAATAAATGAATGATAACATTCCCACATTGCAATAACATTATAACATTTTAAGATATTGAAATAAGTATTCCATTCTAAAAAACATTTTCTAAACCATTTAAAACATTTAATGAAGAGATTTTTAAATCAAAGTGTCCCATAACACTTTGAAACATTAAAAAATTTAAACCATTAATATCCATATAAATAAACCCTTAAAACCATTTTGAAAACATGGATATTAATGTGAAATATTTATAATATTAAATCATTAAAACATTTAAAATGATATTTTAGTTAAAGGGTTTTTAACAAAATGAGAGACACTTGAATATAATAATTAGGGAATAAAATTTAATAAAAACATTATAATATCATTAGAATATAGGGATTCATGATATAATATTCCAAATGATAGTATCTACACCATATAAGAGTGAATTGGTGCATAAAAACAATGAAGTCTCAATGGAAATGTAAACTGAGATGAAATCCATTATAAAGATGGTATCCTTAAATTAAGGATAAATCAGTATCATAATTATCTGTGAAAAATATGAATACACCAAATATAAGTGGATATTAAGTGTAAATTAATCAAATTTTATTCACACATATTAAAAGGATGACATATTCAATAACTACATGTTGAACCCAAAGAAATCGAAATTGGGTTAAGAAGTTCCCTTGACAGCCTTACAACGTCACATCAAAATGAGTTGATGAGAGATAAAAAGGGTATCTCGTCATATGGAAATAAAATTTAAATCAATAAGTATATAGAAAAACATATCCCAACAGAATAGTATGTGAATTAAAAGACATAACAAATGAAGTATTTTAAAAAGATGAGGGTGAAAGATTCCCTTACCGACATGGGTCTCTTTCGCAACATACACCCCGTGAAATAAGGGAAATAAAAAATTGATGTAAATACTCATAAATGAATGTATATTACACAATGGGTAAAATAATTTGTAGTACATACACCACTCAAAGGAAATTGTGGAAAATGTAGCATAAATCTCACGGGAATAAAAGTGAGATGAAAAATCCCTAACAAAAACTCAGCAACCTAACGGCGCCACATAAAACTTACAAAAATGGATTGATTAGATAAAATAGGGTATCACATAATATCAACATAATGTTTATAGAAAGAGGAATATAAAAGAACATCCCCCATCATAACAAAGAGGAGCTTAAAATAAGTGACATAAAGGAGAGTACTTAAAAGGAAAGAGAGAGGTTAGATCTCTTACGAGAATTCGGCAGCCTAACGGCGCCACTCAAAACTTCCAAAATAGATTGATGAGAGAGAATAGGGTCTCTCATCACAAGAACATAAAAATTACAGTAATATTAATATAAAATAACATCCCAATAACACGAAATATGATCTTTAAAAGGAATGACATAAAAGAGTGTACTTAAAAAGAAAGAGAGGAGTATGATCCCTTACCTCAAGTCCGACTTGTCTTGTTCGTTTATTTATATTCCTGAATAATAAACATTGGTCAATTTATACTTGCCTAATTAAATCCTTTATATATTATTATTCAGTTCATATCACATATTATAATGTTATAATAATTGTTTAATAATGTTATCTCATATCAGATGTTTTTTCCGAAGTTTGGTACATGAGTCAAAAATGAACTTGTTTGAAAAAAGATTTCCCATGTAGTTATAAGTAAATAATTTCTAGAATAGTATCAAATGAATAAAATATCATATATATCCATTAAATATTCATTTTATACTATTCCATATCATTTGAAGAAAAAAATTAAAAGCACCGTTCATGGAGATGGTAGGTCGTACGTACGCAGGGACGCTACTTTCATTTTTTGTCATATTAATGGACTTAAAACAAAATGATAGATATATATATATGTTATAATTCTAGAATTATATCCATCATTTAGATGTAATATATTACATATATATCCATTATATATATGTACTTATAATAGTACATAACATTTTGAGATAAGAAATGAAATGTATCGTTCATGGAGACGGTAAGCCGTACGTACGCATGAACGCTACTTTCATTTTTTTCTTTTTCATATTAATGGAATTAAAAATAAATGATATATATATATATTATAATTCCAGTATAATATATATGTTATATAGGTCACATATGTTCATTAATTTCATACTTTATACATTCCATGTATTGCATGTACGAGTCATATCACTTGAGGGGGCGGTAGTCCACACTTCCTCATATGAAATTATCGCATTTACACAACATGAAAAGAAAAAAGGTTTGTTTAAAATATAAAATAAAGAAGCATATAGTAAACATAAATACCATATATATCATATATAAAATACAGTTACATTTTAATGGCCACCTTTAAAGGTGTTAAAAGAATATTGAACAATCATCGTTTCGTGAGGCAGAAAATCGCCAACCACATAAACAATATGTTTTTAAACCAATAGACGAAGGTGTGTGTAAGTGTAGCTCAAATACTTCTTATAACAACATCCTAGTATATTTAAGATACTGGAGTTGTTACAAAAGAAATGAATAAAAAGAGTTTAGGGGGTTGGAGAAGAAAAATAAAACAAAAGGACTCAAGTGAAGACATTACCTTAAAACCAGGTAACTCCCTTTGGTTTGAGCTCAAAGACTTCCTTGGGAAGGATTATGCCCAGAGTGAAGCTTCAAGGAGTTATAGAGGGATGTGGAGAGAAACAATGGGCAGGGTTTGGCCGAGCCAAAGGCTTTGGATGTGTGGGTAAGGTGGTAGATATGGGGGCCTTTTAAAAGAGGAGAGGAGGGGCACTCTTGGAAAGTAAAGGAATGTTACTTTTTTTTTAAAATGAGTTTCGGATTCAAAAGGTCCCAAGTTGAAATAATTCAAGGGTAAGGTGATAAGGGTTCTAAATATACCCATCCAATAGTTTTTTGACATGTGTAGGTCATAGATTTTACATTATCGTTTCATTTTATTTAAATCCTTTATTAATGAGGTTATCGCTGCATCATCATGATGTCATAAATAATTTAAACAATTTAATGTCTAAAAATTATAAAAAAAATACTATGTTTTAGGAAATATTTTTAGCTTTCCAATTACTATTTATATTTAAAACTCTTACTTATATAACCCCTTGTAAAAAATTTATTAGTAAAACATATCACGTTTGTGTCATTTTTACTTTAACATTAAATAAAAAGGTATTTATGTCATTTTTCAACCAAAGTGGCTCCCTGGGGTCCTCAGGTTGACCCATGGATTGTCTTGGTCGGCCATGACACATCCAATGAGGTATGGACGTGTGTCTAGGTCATTTAAATTTATTAAAAAATTATTATTACCTTAAACTACACTAATTACCACTAATCGCCATTAAAAACTTAATAAGTTACTATTCACCACAAAATTATTTTAATCCCATTGAACCACATTTAACTTCTTAATGACAACCATGTATGTCGGATTTTTTAAATTCAAAACACAAAGGTGGAAAAATTTTATTTAAATGGAAAATCAGTTTTTATAAGTACCACTTAGTGGTATCACTATTCATCAAAAATTGATGTTTTTCAGAAAATTACCAAAAATTCACCCTAAACTATATTTGATATTCTGAATTCAAAAATGATGTCTATTTTACCAAAATCAAAACATATAAATTTCATTAATTAATTTAATAATTAATATCCGCTGTCAAAACAAAGAGCGTGTTTTTATGAAACAAAATGTATCAAAAGATTGATACTAGTTTAAGTCCGATTTCAAAGTGAAATTAATTCCAACGACAACTATTGGATTAAATGGTAAAAATATATTCTAATTTCACTTTAAAACCAATTCAAAATATAATCTAATCATATAAATAAATTATATTAAAAAGAGGTTTTGAATTAAAATACAACATTTTTCACTATTCATTAAAAATTGAACTTTTTCGAAAAAATACATAAAATTTACACAAAGTAAATTTTGATGTCCCAATTCTAAAGAAGAATTTTATTTTATCAAATATAACACATAAAATTTCCAAAAGGTGGATTTAAAAGAGGATCTCCATCAAAAGGCGGTTAATCAACCTTTTAAAGAATATTAGAATGTTTAAGCTTAAAATTGGATTCATTCACATTTTTAATCCTCTAACATTTATTGTAAAAATTTAAAATATTTTACAAACATATATAATCATTTTGTAGTTAGTTCTATTCATTCCCGCCATTACAACGGCTAGGCGTTAACTACTATTTAAAATAATATTATTTTATTACTAGAGTGCAACGTAAGATTCCCAACAAACTCGTTGTTACGTGTTTGGTACGCCATCGAGCATAGCGTCCCCTTTAAAGTCATATTAATATATTATTCACAAATATGGGTAAATGTGAAAATTTCATACTCGTTATTAACATGGGGTGTTACATCCTTCCCCTTTTTGGGAATTGCGTCCTCGCAATTTTAAAATTGGGCTTGGAAACTTCATTGAAAATCCTACATCGGAACAAGAGTCAGTAAAACAATCACTTTAAAATAAAGAAAGATAAGTACAAAGGTCACCCTAGTTAACTCATACTAGGATTCCAAGTATGAAAATATGGACATGGAGGAAAAAAAGGGTCATGTTCTGATGGAGAGTGATAGTAAACATGTCTAGGATAAAGTTAACCAAAAGAAAATCACAAACTTGTGATGGGTTAAACGGTATTCGATTCCCCAGTAGGAAAAGTTAATAGAAAACATTTTTGTTTTATGTTACTCTTCATTTAGGAATTTATTTATGAGCTTAACTAAAACATAAAGAAGCATACATAATTTTCATGTTGACTTTCAACTTTTACTAGATTTCTTACACGAACACATAGTTTCTCCAAAAGATGAGTATTTAGGAAGACATGTTCACATTAAGAGTACTATAATCAACTTCTAGAGAATCACTTAATCTACCAAAGAGAACTATATATTTCACATGTCTTTAGACAAAATCTAAAACCAAAACCAAAAAGGTTAGTACAAGATTAGATAATCCAGAAAAGGATAACCCTTTATAAAACGAAAATCTATTCTTAATCTCCAAAATTTGTCCAACAAAACCCAAAGTTCAACGAGGTCCATTCGATATACAATTTGTCCAGAAAATTCTTCAAAGTAAACCAATATAAGATTGAAACCCAAATATTTGAAGGATTTAGTCACATAGTATTCCAAGGTACAAATTAACTTTTATCTTTAAATAACATCAGGTTTTCTTAAATTATCATATTGAAAAGTAAATAACCTAATCACATATCCTCGATGATAGGTTAATCATTTACATTGATAACCCAAAATCAACATACACTTAATTCATAAAATCATTTAACTAAAAAGAATTATTCAAACTAACCATGGACTTCACGTAGTCCAGTGGTAGGCGATAAATACCAGTCGCACTTTGGTTGTGGGTTCGATTACCGCAGCTTTGTCTCACGCGACGGGTTGTCACACGGTCTGCATGTTTTCCTTTTTCAAAACTATATAATTCTCAAACCATTTCTCAAAACGAGATAAAATATTCAAAAATAAACATAACATATTTTAACATCAATTTTATCTCATGCCTTTCATTTTCCATCATAATATATAATAACCCATAATTACCTCAAAAGTAAGGATCATATAAACCCTAATGGTTACCTTTATAATTATTACATGAACTTCCACATCGATTGGTCATCTCGTACATGATGAATTATAGATCATACCAAGGTTAAAGTGGTTTATCAAGACTCATTGATAGTTGGTTTAGAACAACCACGAGTTTCTTCATTGAATACCCCATTTCATCCAGTCTCTTAATCAGAGAACCACCACAGTTTCTTTCAAACCAATTGTCACTTTGGTGCCTACTAGATCAAGCCATTTACTAAAACCAAAAAGGTCAGTGTGAGTATATCAACATAACCATCATATAATAATGAGTAATATAAACACTAAGATATACTTACTCATTCACTTTATCTAAAAATTATGAAACTTTCTAAAATCCTAGCATATATGGTAATGTCACTTATGCTTAAAGAATACCCTAACCTCTAAAGTTATCTAAACCGACATTTGATACCAACTATAAGGCCCTAGCATTAAACCTTACTTAATCTTGAGTTAATACAAGATTACACATTGGGGATCTTTTCAGGATTAGAGTTTTAGAGAATTATATCACAAAACAAGTATTACATTCCACATTTACACAAAGTGGTTACATAAAATATAGTATTCATTTTTTTCCATCAACAGAAACATATTTAAAAATAAAGAATGGATTATTTCTTGAGACTTCTTTCACACTATCATCATGACAAGTACCTTTCCCTTGACCAGTGAAAAAATTTTCAAAAAAACATGGGATGAGCATAAAAAGCTCAGAAAGGGTTATAAAAATATGGAAAGGAAACATGAGTTCATATATACATAAGAATTAAATCAAACTTTACCCATAAAACAAAGGCACTTTAACATACCTCATACAATCATGAATAAATCATAGAAATCATAAGACATAAAAGGTAACTTGAGGCATTCATAATATTATTACGTAGGGAGTAACCCTCTTGGTTACATTTGGAATACCCACCACAGTATATTACCTAAATCTATCAGGAGAAACCTTAATGTTTCACTCCTTCGTGTTACCCAATGCATTGGAGAGCTATATCGGGCTCACCCGCCCTTTGTTTATCACGGAACCACCCGTCTTCATAACAATGCACAATAACCATAACATAATCATAGCACATAACTTAATCATAAATGAAAGATAACAGTCCCACATTGCAATAACATTATAACATTTTAAGATATTTAACTAATGAATCCATTCTACAAACCATTTTCAAAACCATTTAAAACATTTAATAAAGAGATTTTTGAATCATAGTGTCCCATACCACTTTGAAACTTTTAACAATTTAAACCATTAATAACCATATAAATAAATCCTTAAAACCATATTGAAAACATGGATATTAATGTGAAATATTTATAAGATTAAATCATTAAAACATTTAAAACGATATTTTAGGTAAAGGGTTTTTAACAAAATGAGAGACACTTGAATACAATAATTGAGGAATAACATTTTATAAAAACTTTATAATATCATGAGAATAAAGGGATTCATGATATAATATTCCAAATGATAGTATCTACACCATATAAGGGTGAATTTGTGCATAACAACAATGAAGTCTCAATGGAAATGTAAATTGAGATGAAATCCATTATAAAGATGGTATCCTTAAATTATGGATAAATCAATATCATAATTATGTGATAAAAATATAAATACACCCAATATAATTGGATATTAAGTGTAAAATAACCAAAGGTCATTCACACATATTCAAAGGATGACATATTCAATAACTACATGTTGAACCCAAAAAATCGAAATTGGGTTAAGAAGTTCCCTTGACAGCCTAACGGTGTCACATAAAAATGATTTGATCAGAGATAAAGAGGGTATCTCATCACATGGACATAATATTTAAATCAATAAGGATATAGAATAATATATCCCAACAAAATAGTTTGTGAATTAAAAGACATAACAAAAGAAGTCTTTTAAAAAGAGGAGGGTGAAAGATTCCCTTTCCGACATGGGTATCTTTCGAAACATACACCCTGTGATAGAAGAACAATAAAACATTGATGTAAATACTCATAAATGAAATTATTTTACACAATGAGTAAAATAATGGGCAGTACATACACCACTCAATGGAAATTGTGGCAAATGTAGCATAAATCTCACGGGAATAAAAGTGAGTTGAAAAATCCCTAACGAAAACTCGGCAGCCTAACGGCGCCACATAAAACATACAAAAATTGATTGATGAGATCAAATAGGGTATCTCATCATATTTAAATAATGTTTATAGAAATATTAATATAAAATAAATCCCCTAAAATAACAAAGAATAGCTTAAAATATGTGACATAAAGGAGAGTACTTAAAAATAAAGAGAGAGGTTAGATCCCTTACGAAAATTCCGCAGCCTAACGGCTCCACTCAAAACATCCAAAATGGATTGATGGGAGAGAATAGGGTCTATCATCACATGAACATAAAAATTACGATAATATTAATATAAAATAACATCCCAATAACACGAAATATGAGCTTTAAAAGGAATGACATAAAAGAGTGTACTTAAAAAGAAAGAGAGGAGTAGGATCCCTTACCTCAAGTCCGACTTGTCTTGTTCGTTTATTTATATTCCTGAATAATAAACATTGGTCAATTTATAATTGCATAAGTACCTCCTTTAGAGATTATTTTTCAGTTAATATCACATATTATAATGTTATAATAATTGTTTAATAATGTTAGTTCATATCAGATGTTTTTGCCGATGTTTGGTACATGAGTCAAAAATGAACTTGTTTGAAAAAAGATTGCCCATGTAGTTATAAGTAAATAATTTCTAGAATAGTATTAATGATTAAAATATCATATATATCTAGTAAATATTCATTTTATACTATTCCATATCATTTGGAGATAAAAATTGAAAGCACTGTTCATGGAGACGGTAGGCCGTATGTACGCATGAACGCTACTTTCATTTTTTGTCATATTAATGGAATTAAAACAAAATGATATATATATATATATATGTTATAATTCCAGAATTATATCCATCATTTAGATGTAATATATTACATATATATCCATTATATATATGTACTTATAACAGTACATAACATTTTGAGATAATAAATGAAATGTACCGTTCATGGAGACGGTAAGCCGTACATATGCAGAAACGCTACTTTCATTTTTTTCTTTGTCATATTAATGGAATTAAAAATAAATGATATATATATATATATTATAATTCCAGTATAATATATATGTTATATAGGTCACATATGTTCATTAATTTCATAATTTATACATTCCATGTATTGCATGTATGAGTCACATGACTTGAGGGGGCGGTAGTCCACACCCTCTCATATGAAATTATCGCATTTACACAACATGAAAAGAAAAATGGTATGTTTTAAATATAAAATAAAGAAGCATATAGTAAACATAAATACCATATATATCATATATAAATTACAGTGACCTCATAATTTCCACCTTTAAGGGTGTTAAAATAATATTGAACAATCATCGTTTCGTGAGGCAGAAAATCGCCAACCACAGAAACAGTATGTTCTTTAACCATTAGAAGAAAGTGTGTGTAAGTGTAGCTCGAATACTTCTTATAAAAACATCCTAGTATATTTAAGATACTTTAGTTGTTAAAAAAGTAATTAATAAAAAGAGTATAGGGGGTTGGAGAAGTAAAATAAAACAAAAGGACTCAAGTGAAGACATTATAGTAAAATCGGGTAACTCCCTTTGGATTGAGCTCAAAGGCTTCTATGGGAAGGCTTCTGCCCAAAGTGAGCCTTCAAAAAGTTAGATAGGGATGTGGAGAGACAAAATGGGTAGGGGTTGGCCGAGCCAAAGGCTTTGGAATTGTGGGTAAGGTGGTACAGATGGGGGCCTTTTATAAGAGGAGAGGAGGGGCACTCTTGGAAAGTAAAGGAATGTTACTTTATTTCAAAATGAGTTTCGGATTCAAAAGGTCCCAAATTGACATAATTAGAGTTTAAGGTGATAAGGGTTCGATATATACCCATACAATAGGTTTTTTACATCTTTAGTTCATAGATTTTACATTATCTTTTCATTTTATTTAAAATCATTTATTAATGAGGTAATCGCTCCATCATCATGATGTCATAAATACTTTAATATATTTAAGGTCTAAAAATTATAAAACAAATACTATGATGTAGGAAATATTTTTCGATTTCCAATTAATATTTATAGTCATAACTCTGACTTGTATAACACCATGTAAAAATTTGTTTAGTAAAACATATCATGTTTGTGTCATTTTTTACTTTAACATTAAATAAAAAGGTATTTATGTCATTTTCAAACCAAAGTGGCTCCATGGGGTCCCCAAGTTGACCCATGGATTATCTTGGTCGGCCATGACACATAATACTAGGGTAGGACATGTTTGTAGGTCATTTAATTTTATTAAAACATTATTCATACCTTAAACTACACTAATTACCTCTAATCGCGATTAAAAACTTAATAAGTAACTATTCACCAAAAAATTATTTTAATCCCATTGAACCACATTTTACTTCCTAATGACAACCATGTATGTCGGATTTTTGAAATTAAAAACACAAAGGTGGCCAACTTTCATTTAAACGGAAAATCATTTTTTATAAGTACCACTTAGTGGTTTCACTATTCATCAAAAAATGAAGTTTTTTAGAAAATTACCAAAAATTCACCCTAAGCTATATTTGATATTCCGAATTCAAAAATGATTTCTATTTTACCAAATTCAAAACATATAAATTGCATTAATTAATTAAATAATTAATTCCCTCTGTAAAAACAAAGAGCGTGTTTTTATGAAACAAAATGTATCAAAAGATTGACACTAGTTTAAGTCCGATTTGAAACAGAAATTAATTATAATGACCACTATTGGATTAAATGGTAAAAATATATTATAATTTCACTTTAAAACCAATTCAAATGATAATATAATCATATAAATAAATTATATTAAAAAGAGGTTTTGAATTAAAATACAACATTTTTCAGTATTCATTAAAAATTGAACTTTTTCGAAAAAATACATAAAATTTACACAAAGTAAATTTTGATGTCCTGATTCTAAAGAAGAATTTTATTTTGTCAAATATAACACATAAAATTGTCAAAAAGTGTATTTTAAAGAGGATCATGATCAAAAGGCAGTTAATTGACCTTTTGAATAATATTAGAATGTTTACGCTTAAAATTGTATTAATTCGCATTTTTAATCCTCTAACATTTATTGTAAATAGTTATAATATTTGACAAACATATATAATCAATTTGTAGTTAGTTATGTTCATTCCCGCCATTACAATGGCTAGGCTTTAACTAATATTGAAAATAATATTATTTTATTGTTAGAGTGCAACGTAAGATTCCCAAGAAACTCGTTATTACGTGTTGGGTACGCCATCGAGCATAGCGTCCCCTTTAAAGTCGTATTAAATTTCATTCAAAAATATGGATAAATGTGGAAATGTCATACTCTTTATTTACCTGGGGTGTTATAGTATATGTGTTTTTTTGGGAAACCCCGTGGGATATGTGAAAGGAAATATCTTGTAAAAGACCCACTATGGTGATTCGAGATACATATGATCAACATGAGAGAGGAACATTCTGTTGGGTAAATATGAATTTATTAAATTGAATTTTATGAAATCAACCTATGTTTTTATAAATTGGATTTATAAATTCATTTCACATGAAATAAATTAGGGTTATAATGCATTTTTATGGTTGGGTGATGACGTGATTTCGTATGGTATCCATAAAGGTGAAAAGTGACTTCTTATGATAAGTGGTGTTATATTTGATGGACCTCAATCGATGTTATTATTGAACCAAGTGGGTTATATGAAACATATTGTCAAGAATGAATATTACATTAACATATTGAGGTTGGTATGAAATTGTGATATAACGAAATTTATATTGTAGTGGGTGAATCAATGGTTTTGGGGGCCTGGTCTGCAAGGTAGTAGGGTTTGGGATTTGATGAGATAAATTATTGTATGTTAAAGGTGAGTTTAGATGTTATTGAGTGTATACATATAATATTATCTCAATAAAATGTAAAAATATGAATTTTAATTCAGATTTAGTTCTGGATGGATGTGGTGTGATGAGAGAAACATCATTTTGTTCTGATTTGATTCACGATCCATTCTTATTAATGTTCCACTAGTGCGCTGGGTAAGAGTGTAGTGAAATGTTTTAGTTATAAAGTATCAAATAATAGAGTTATTTTGGAATTGAGGATTGGTAAATATTTTGTATTTTTGGATGATCACTTGATTCCTTTTGGAGTATAAAAATTAGGATGCAGTTATCTGATAGTGTCTAGAATTTGTAGACAATAAATATCAAGAATTATCAGCTAGAGTGTGGTTGAACAATGCCTTTTTATATGAATGGGTGATAAGTATTAGAAAATACATTGACTATGAATTTTAAAATCTTAGAATGTGTATTGGTAGGTGATGTTGAGGGAGGAGAGAGGCATTTTTTGAATCAACCATTGATTAGATAATACTTATGATGGGAATCCCTCTATGATAATGGTTTTTTGGAGGATAAATTTTTGTAATTGAATTAATTTGTCTCATTGAGATTTAACCCTTTGTTTTAGTGATAGTTATGTTTATTTAGGGGCTTGATTTTTGATTATTAGTGCACCACGTGTTATGTGTTTCACAAAAGAGCAATTATTTTTATTCTAGTATGATATATAGATTTTTATATTTTATTTTATGTATAAAATTAGTAAAGAGAAAGGATAATGGAAAAAATGAACCTCATGGATTATATGTAATATAGTACATAGAATATTAATCATCTTTTCCAATATTTGTTATGAATCAGAGAAGATTTTCTATTTTCTATTTTTATTGATGGAAAATGATATTGTAGTTGGGTTCAAATTGGAATTACTAGTGTTTGAAAGAATCGAGGAAATGTTTTTGGATGTGTTTAATGGATCAAGAGGTATTTTTATCATTCTCATGGTGACCCCATATAGATGATATATATGCCTAAAAATGAGTTTTTCTATATGTGACCATGACTATGGAGTATGTAATCATCATATCGTTGGATCTACTGGGTGTTGGGTGAAATTATTGGGGTGTTTTTGGTAGGTTAAAATACTAGGATGGTAACCTTGGTGGGTTCTGTGGTTATCCAAAAAACATATCATATGATTCATTATGCTAAATTTTTACCTTATGACACAAAATATGAAGTAATATATTGTGTTTCATATTGTTTTATATGGAATGATCCTACTTTTTGTAATATATATATGGTATTTGATATGACATCTCCATAGTGGATGAAATATCAGGGATCCATAAATATTTCATGGAGGTTTTCCATTATTTGGTAAATAACATATTTCATTGTTTTGAAAACCATTTCCTTCACAAGAATGATGTAATACCCATGTAAACCTATGAAAATAAAACACCACACCCCTCATATCTCATCTTTCACATGTGACAGAACCCACAGAACATGAGTGAGATCCTTCCAAACTTGCCTCAACTTTTACCAATATTAAATTATGTTTTTAGGATATTTCTACATAATTTAATGTGATTAATGTTAATATTTATTTATTTATCTTATATCTAATGGAACAAAAACAATAATTGATCTAGTAAGAGTTTGGGGGATAATTACTCCACCACTTTCTAAAAATTGTAATTTATAGTGGGTATTTATATCAATATAGAAAGATCACTTCCCCTGGAGATTATCACACATGGATACATACCACTTTACTGAATGTATGTCATTAAGTGAAATTATATTTTATTTTTCCAAAATTGAATTATATTTTCTACTGATATTATGTCTTTTAAGAGGTATTATTATAGGAATGGTATATGGATGTTATTGTCTATCTTCCAACAATAGTTGGATGCAATTTAAAAAAAATCTATGTTACAAAATGAGCTATTAAATTTAATATTAATATTTAGATTAATTTTTAGAACTTATTCTTATTATAATAATTAATTTTTAATGGTTATAATTAATTATATATGGTTCAATATTGACATGAAATGTTGAGATGATATTGATTCTAGAAGATTTTTTGAAAGAGCTTCCATTAAATGAATTTAACAGAAATTAGCTTCATAAATTTATGTTTCCCATATGTTTTTCTTCATGGATTATACATTTTACAAATGAATAAAATTATATGTGATAACTATGAAATGGGTGAGGGGGTTTTTATAAATTTTAAATTATCAATCAAAAAATGAATTATTTTAAATGCAAAAACAAATGTTCCATGAACCATGTTGGAAAATGTAAAAAAGAGAAATATATCAACCATTTATAGAAAAGATCCAAACTATGAGTATATAAAATCATATTTTAAGGCATTTTAAGGTGTAATTAAAAATAATATGTGATTGTGGGGACCCATAGTATACATCCTTTAGTAATCTATGGGTTGTGGAATTTGAGGGTTTAGAGTAATCGATCGATGTATAAATTTATTGACTATTCATATACCATTATTGAATATGGAATAATGAAATTAAAATGTAGTAATTATTTCATCATCAATGGCTTGTGATTACCAATATGGGTGTGCCTTATATGGTTATATATAGGTTAGATTACATGACTTGGCTTGGATGATGTGCGTTTTTTGGTTGGTTTGTTATAATGTTCAATAGAGTGATTCCAATAAGGAATATCATAGGGGGTCAATGATCCTTAAATTTGAAAATGATGACATATACGGATGTTATATCCTATATGTGAATGGTAATGACCCAATAAATGATAAATAAATCGAGTAATATATATATAGGGTGGCAATATTAATATGATTCTAAATGAACCCGGGAGGGTTTCACAGTAATATCTAATCCAAAAATATGGAGCATGTTGGAAATTAATTATATTTCTCCCATATTTCACCGTAGATACCAAATTTATAGTATGAGCCTTAAATGTTTTTATTGATTATTAATAGTTATGTTTTTAGAGGCTGATCTTGATTAATTGATGTGAGATTGGGCATTGGTTTAATACTTATGAATTATGTTTTATATGATATTATAAGAGGAAAATATTTCCCTCGAGTATTATTAAATATATTCTTGATGTCATTCTAGATTCATTGGAAATTACCCATTATATTGTTGTTATTTTATTCCAATTAGAAAGGATTTGGTGTTTCCTAAGACTATGCATGATTTTAATTTATTTTTAATTCATTGTAAAATCATTTTGTATTTATATAGATGCCTAGATATATTTAATTTCATGGGAAATCATATTGGATTAGTAATATAACTAATTTATTTATTATTCCCTTTGAAATAACATTTAATAGCTCTCATATTCATATATAAAATACACAGTATAATGCATGTGATTTTACTTTATTTTCTCACCTTATGAATTTTATTTTAATTACATGTTATTATTATGTAAAGCTTAATCTAATTTAGAATCCATACGACAACAAATGGGTTCTATGTATCACTATTATATAGAGTAATATTCACAATACGTGGTGAAGGGAATTTCTCCAAAAAATGGTTGAGATATTATTATATTTACTCTATTCATGGCTAAAAATTAATAATTTATACCATGATTAATGATAAAACATGATTATTGATAATGAAAATGTATATTCACTCAACAAGATAAGCTATGTATTCTAATAATAAACAATAGAAACATGGTTTCTAATTACTAGTTATAAATTGGATGACATTCGTGGTTCTTAAGGGAATAATTATCAAAAACTTATTGGGAATCATTGGAACATTAGTACCAATGAATAAATCACTGATCATATGTTAATATAGTTCTGAGGCGCATAGATTCAACATTAAGAAACATATATCAAATCTAATGGAAAATTGGATGTTAGGGTATAAGTTAGTATTATAGATAAAAATATTCATTTTAATCATATATTTAATCAATATATGTGAGCATCATATTGAAAAATATATTTTTTTAATTTCATGACTATGATATTGTGTGACAATAGATATTTAATATTAATTTTATGTAAAATGATCTATTTTGATACTTTAGAATACATTGATTTTTCATTGGATTTTGTTCTGTTTCTTATTTATTATTTCACACTCTCATATGGGAATATAATATCCCAATGATAACACCATAAACACCCATTTATTGTGAGAAACCATTAGTTGGAAACATGTAGGTTAATGTTTAGGTAATGACAGATGGTTCTAAAAATGGTAGAGTGGTAAAATGTTATGATATGATTCGATGATAAGAAACTATTTCATATTGGCGAGGAGAAAAAATATTACATATAATGTATAAAAATTATAAAATATGCAAATTTGTAAAAAATTGTGAATGAAATATAATATTTATGTATTTGGGTGTGATACATCTATATAAAAATTAGGCTATGGTAATAAAGGGATACACCACTAATTAAATGATTTATATTTGGTTATTAAATTCCATTTATTTTAAATAGATGACTTTTTATATTCATTGTTGTATTTTTTCACTATATAAATTAATATTGGATTTTATATTTCTATATTACAATAATTGAAGGTATAAAAATATCAATTGTTTCATATATATTAGACACAATTATTAATATTTAATCTAGGGGAAATTTATTGTTTTTGAATAAGTATAAAAATGATCAATTATAAATTTTAATAAAAAAATTATATTTGATGAAGATGAATAACATGTTCATATATAATCTTATGGATATCATTTAATGTAACACAAATGATCAATATGATTTAATTATATGAATGCTGTAATTCATCATCATTATTATTAAATGTGATAAGATAACTGACCACTTTTACTTGAAAGTGAATCATTATTATGAGAAAGAATAATTTTCATTAATTATAAAGTTTTTAAAACTATATTTATTGATAATAAAAAGTAAATAATAAATATATGAAAATAACGATTTTTGTAAAATATAACGTAAGAGAATCTACTCATTTTCAAAAAATTACTACATGAGTAATTCATATAAAAATTATGACTAAAATTTTATACATCATTTATAGTTATGGATATTACGAGATAAAATCCATAATTTATCATAAGATCAATCTTATTATAAATTAAAAATATTATTTCAAAAAATAAAAATTCAATACCCACTTTTGATATGAATCCATAATTGGAAATTAATAGTTCTATCTTGCTTATTTATTATTTATAATAGGGTTTTTTCTCACTTAATTAATAAATAAAATAATTATTAATTACAAAGTGTTTTTTATTTTGAATAGAAAAAAACATTCAATTATATAATAATCAAATGAAAGAACACTACCAATCACATGGTTTTGTTTAATAAGACATTTTGATATAGGTGTTTTTCATAAATATATAATATATACATCCCAGTAAAGGAATAGTATTTATATATTCTCACTAATATATATTTTTCTAGGGGATCATCATATAATTTCACTAACATGTATACAATATAATGAATTCTTTTAAATAACCATTGTAGGTGTTACTGAATATATATGATGGTGATTTTTATTTTACCACTAAAAACAATATCATTATTTTTGTCATTTTATGGGGAATTAATGATTCTCTCTTTGGAATAGATTTTTTTACATTTTTTTTAAAATAATTTATTTGTTATTTTTTTGAAAATTATAATATATTGAATATGGAATAATTATAAATAAAATATTAAAATTATACTCTCTTCATTTAAATATAAGTTACTTATTATTTTAATGATTATATATTTGAATGGTATTCTAATATTATTATAATGTCATTATTTTTTCATATTATATGTCAGAGAATTGGGATGATCAAATAATAAATGTGATATCATTAAAAATAACTTCAAATGAGTTAAAAGAATATAACAATGAAGATGATATGAATTAAAAGTTGGTTTATATAGTAATTTAACTATTCTACTATAATCTAATCAATATAAGTAAACATTTTTGGAAAATATTTCAATTATTTACATTCATTATGGTATGCTATAAATACCATTGTGAAGTGTATAAATAATTTTAAGGATAATGTAGATAATGGTCCAAGTGAAAAAAATGAATATTATCAGAGACATGAATGGAAAAATAAATATAATGACAAATAGATGCATCTAAAATAATTTTCAATTAAACATAAATTTAAAATTATAAGTAAATGAAATTATTGATTGCATTAAAATTGATAGACACTATTGAATCATCCTTTGAGAACTATAATATCAATGATATTTTGGATGTATATTAATGATACATTATTGTTGTTATTATCAATTAGGTGGATTTAGAATTATTTGAGTAGAGATAAATATTTAGTTTTCATAAATTAATAACGAAATAATTGGGGTATAAGAACTAAATTTTATAAATAATATAAATTGGAAGAGAATGATTAGTGAAATGTTAATCTACAAATAATAAAATTGTAAATTTTATTTAGGAATAGTTATTGAGATGAATATAATTTTGAATAAGTGATAATGGATCTAGGATGGTGTAGACACTATATAAAAAATAAGAAAACAAATTTGGTGATAACAGAGTTTATATTTTAGAAATGAGGATAAATATTTTCAATTAAACATTATCTATTATAATAGATACTATATATCATAAATTTAATTATTTTAAAAATAATCATTAATAAATAATAAGTAAATATGTTTGGAGAGTTTTCAAGTAATCATGATGTGTGTGTAAAATAAAAAATTTAATAACTATGAAAAATAAAATATTTTATTTTATGATAAATAATTAATTTGTATTTGTATTTTTTTAATAAGAAATGATTATTGTTTTTTATGATTTCAAAAGGAAACAGATTAACCAAATAGGATACAAGAGACTACCACATAGGTTATGTGATTTTATGTTCTATATTTATTGTATTGTAAAAATCTATTTTCAATATAATTTAAGAATATCAAGGTATTAGATAAATTGATTTATATTAGTATAAATTATTTTCGGTTATATATTTTTCATGGATGATTTTATAGTTTAATGATTATATAACATATGTTAGTAATTTACCATCTAGTAATAAAATGAGTATCCCCTTGTGGATGCATATTTTTTTAGAGATTCTTATCAAGGTTTTAATATGTAAGTATGGAAAGAGTTTATTATTTTTTTCATTGTAAATAATAAAAAAATTTACCATTAAATTTATACTAAAGTATTTTTAGTTGAAAACATTATTTTTGGATCAATATGATGTTTTATGGTATGTTATCAGGGGTTTAAATTTTGACAAAAAAAATTAAGTGATTGAATAAAAATATTTATTAAAAATATTAGTTCCATTTTAAATTATATTTTCAATGAATACATGCCTAATACTACCATGTATCATAAAAAAGGGTTCTTATGACTTGAAAATTATAAATCATTTTTAGGAATTTTCAAAGAGAACTCTAAAATTAATTAAAATTATATTAATGTGATAGAAAATTGTAAACTTGATGGTAAACATTATCAAATTTTGTGACTCGAGGTGTAGAATAATCTATTCCTAGAAGATATTTAAATTTCTAGGGAACATATAGATCCCCAAGCACGACATACATGGATATAAAATCATATTAGATGCATATTCTGTATATTATAAAAATTCATGAATGAGGACCGTAATACTTTAGTGTCTTAAGTAACAGGGAATAAATATTTTCTATCCTAGTGAAATATCATAAATATCTCCCTTAATGATAACCACCAATATTAGTTATACCTAAAACCATTGTTTTGAACCTGTAAAAATGAAACATAATTAATGGATGAGTTGAGATGCTCAATAAGGAAAATAATTTAAATTCATAAGCGTAAAATGAATAAAGGGAATCGAAAATTATCATAACATTTAAATATCTTACCCTACATATTAGAGATCGTATTATAGACTATAAGTTCATAAGACATGAATAATAAGGAAATAATGAACATATTCTGTGAATGCATTACATAGGAAAAAAACATGAAATTTCAGTAGTCACATAAGAATATATTATGATTTCTATAGTATCTAGGGCATCACACCCATGAACATATTGGTAGTATGGGTTTACCTATATACCATCTTAGTAGTCCTAAATCACTACCATGTCTATCTTAGTTTCTTGAGTTTATTCCTGATAAAATATTTGTAATGGTGGTAACTCCCATGTAAATTTTCGTTGCATTAGTTTACTCATCATTCCATATTTTTTGTCATGGTTAAATACCTTGGCCATCTTACTAGTCAAGGATCATTAAAAATACCATCCTTATCTATATAATGAGATATAAATATTTACCATATGCATTTGGGGGAGAAATATGTTCCAACCATCTCATAATGAAATCATACATACATGTCACAGAGAATAATAACAAATAATATAATAACCCATGCAATGAAATGGGTATAAAAGAATATAAATATAGAATATCTTAGGGAATAATATATAGGTTTCATAATTATTTCATAAAACTCAAAACTCATTTCAGAGAAACATATTTAAAAATCCTATAATCGAAGATATATAAATGGGAATTATAAATACCACGACATTAAGAATAACATATTCCTATATTGATTATTAATAGAATGTTTAGATCGATTATTAGAAGAGAATATGTGACATCAACTGAAGACATCGTATATCGACGCTAAATTTGAAATATATTTCAAAATTTACTATTGGGAAAATATCAATTATTTATTAAAAAAATTAATACAGAAAACCAATTAACAATAAGTTTCCTAAAAAATACCATGAAAATTTATAAATAATCCAGGAGATCCTTTTAAAATTCTTTCTCCATGAAATTGTATAAAATAACATCAAAACATTTTAAAAATAATTTCCTTTTTAGAAACATTAAAAACCTATAAAGAATTCATTAAAATGGATAGATAACCATTTCATTGAAAATGCATTAAAAACCTATAAATAAAGGTAGATTTTTTTTGGATCCCATTTCTTTTAAAATAAATTGAAAAATTATATATTAGTCTAACAAACAATTTGAAAACAATTTTCCGTGACATCTTTTAAAATAATCTTGAAAAAAATTGAATCTAATTTTCCATGAAAATAAATTTTAGAAATATTTTCATAAAAAATAACCATTTAACATTGAAATAAATCATCAAATTATTGATGGTGGATAATCCTCACATTTTGTACGACATAAAAATTGAATATTCATTTTAAATGATAAAATGGTTAGAAATATACCTTTGTTTGGAAGAGACAATAAGATTACATTGAAGGTATTAAAAAATTAAAAAAGTTTAAAATTGTATATTAATGAACATAGGATATTAGTAGAATATACTGGGAAACCAATTTTTATAGAACATGGTTTTTTGAATGAAGATAGGGTAAAGTCTAAAATTCATAAAAAAAATCATTACTATCTTATGTACCAAATAGTAGAAATATGGTACCAGTAAATGTGTATAGAATTAATAACCATATGGGAAAAAATTATAAAAATCTTGAGAGATGGGTTGTGATATTTCTTCAATGGAAATATAAACATAAATTATATTTAAAAATTATAAGATTGTCTCAATAATCTCTTATAACATGGTAACTTGAGATCATAGTATCTATTTAATGAAAATAATTTAAAATAAAGAATAAAATATAATAAAATGAATTAAATTCATGATATAACATGTAAAATGGATGTATATACATCTAAAAGATAATTTAGGTGAATAAGAGAGCATGATTTTCAAAGTATGTAAATTGAGACAAAACTATTTCTGTAGGTTACAATCTTTTTAAATATATACCACATGAAATAAATATCAGAATAGAGATATGTGAATATCCACAAATTTTAATATAAAATCCTTGGAATTCAATCATGGGTAGTAAATAAACTACACAAAACGAAATTTGTTAGAACATAACATGTATCTCATAGAAACAAAAAGTTTGATCAAATCCACATAACTTGTGTCTTGACTCTCCTTGTAACCATTCAAACCACCTATATAATAAATATAAATTTGTTGTATTATTTTTATATAACCATATTGTAATATTAGTTAAAATATATGGATTGATTATGATCTCATATTACCTTCTTGTAAACCATCTTCTGTTAAGGTTTCACTATGAGTAATATTCTCATTGTTTTTCATATGTATGTTAATTTGTTATATTGTTGGTACTAATACATATATAATGATTCTAGAGTGAAAAAAATGATTTAAATATCATATTTATCAAGTATATTTTTATTATAATATTTTATCATATATTTATATATGAAACAGAATACACCATCCATGGAGATGGTAGGCCATATGTACGCATGAACACTATTTCTATTTAATTTTCATGTTGAAATAATGAAGTAAACAGACATATATGTGTATATATATATATTTAATTAGTTTTTATCATTATATCATACATATCATATATATTCACTAAAATAATGTAACTCCCCAAGCTTCTACGGTACGCTTCTCTTTGAATAATGTTATAGCGTGTGTTGTACGCAACAACGAGTTCAAACACACCATATCAATCAAACTAGCTATAATGAATAGTAATAAATACTTTTTAAAATTATATATATTTTATATTTCAAAATGGACTTCATTTTTGGATTCATAATATCGAATTTATCCTAAGGTGAAATTTTGGTACTTTTCGGATAACTTTAATATTTTGATGAATAGTGAAAATTACTAAATTTTAATTAGAAACAACTTTTTTAATCAAAACAATTATTAGTGATAAATAATGAATTTGAGTTGTTTTAAAGTATATTTAGAATATATTTTTACCATTTAATATAGTTTTGGTCATTGGACATAATTTTAAAATTAAACCGGACATAAACAAGTGTCAATCTTTTGATAGTTATTATCTCTTAAAAACACGCTTTTTTGTTTTAACAACGGGAATTAATTTTAAATTAATTTATGCCACTTCTGTGTTTTGAATTTGGATAAATGGATTCAATATTAGGAATCATTATGTTCAAATTGTGTAAATAGGTAACTTTTATTTTTAGAAATTTTGAATAATTACTTCGGTAAATATTTTATTTACCATGGTTAAGGGTAAATCCAGTAAATAAGGGTTAACAAATAATATTATAATAAAACTAAATTACCTTAAAACGTGTCCTAGACTTATTGGTTGATACATGTTCGACCATAGGCATATTTGGGTCGATTTTGGGACCCCATGGAACCACTTGTAGGTGATAGGGACACTTTATTTTAATTAAGTTAAAATGAATACAAAAATGACACAAGCATATATCTTTTAGAAAAACATTTTTTACATAGGGTTATATATGTTGTATTTTCAACTATAAATATTAATTAGAAATATAAATAGATTTAATAGATAATGATATTTTATTAATAATTTTTAGAGATTACATAATGTAATTTATTTATGACACAATGATGATGCAGTAATTACCATAATAGTGAAAATTTAAAATAATTGATATTATAAATACCCAAATAAATATAATTTGAGACTTTTAATGAATTAAAATAATTTTCTAGGAAAATATGACATATTATTATTGATTTAAATATATTTTTTCGAAGTAATAATCCTGTTATGTGTTTCACAAAAATCAACTATTGAATAGTGACAAAATTGACATAAAAGAGTTTTTAAAAGCAATATTATATTATTAATTGATATTAAATTCCAAAAAAATCTAAGGATCGTCCATGAGACTTATATCATAATATTTAAATCATTAATGGACCCCTTGGGGGTCTCTTGGATGTATATAGTATGTTTATTAGCTATATAATATAAAAATACAAAGTGACATGGTAAATGTCAAACTAATTAACTAAGAGTTAATACTTAAAGATAAGGTTAATATAGTAACCCAAACGTGACTAAATTATATTGGTTGAATGGTTTTAGACCTATACCAATCATAAAATTTAAATAATCAACTTTTGAGTCATTAGAAACTGAATATGAATTTATTATAAATTAATATTTCTAGCTTTTCCAAAGGTGCCCCTCACCCCTCTTATAAAAGGGAACTCCTCCTTCTCATTTCATCACACATTAAATGACTTTTTGTTCGTCCAAACCCTGCCCAAATACTCTCTCAACTTCCCTCACTACAACCTAGAGGCATTAGTTTGATCAGAAATCTAACCTATGGAGCCCTTTTGATCAAATCAAAAGGAAGAACCCGAAGAAGAGGTAATGTTTTCACCACCCCTTTTCATGTTCCTTTCTTCTTCCACTTCTTCTTTCTTTGTTATTACCATTCTAAAATAATAACTCCAGTATCTTATATATACTGTGATGTTATTATAAATATGGTTCAACCATATTCAGTATTCTATCCAACCATTGAATAACATGTCATCATACATGCGTACGTACGGCTTACCGTCTCCACGTCGTTGTGTAATTATTATTCAATAAATTATTATTTGGGTGGGTATAATAATGATGTGTAACACATGTAAATAATAAATATAACATGATAATTATTCTGTATATATGATATACCATTCAATTATATATTGTTTTAATATTAAAATAAGGATATTGTCGCTCGTGCGTACGTACGGACTACCGTCTCCACGAACCCGATGAGATTCATTCTCCATCGTATCCATTCAAGTATAATTCTCATTTGAAGATTAATAATAGTATCTAAGGACTTGATATAATTCTTTATATGATTATGATACACCCTATCCATGAAAAACATGGCTTACGTAACAAAACATATAAAAGAAAACGACTAAATTAACACCCAAAACGACAATAATTCTATGATATTATTAACAAAGCAATGTTAAAAGATCATATATGATATCATATTAATGTATATTATTAATGAATAATTTAATAACAATTATTTCAACATTATAAAGGTTTTTAACCTACCCC
Source organism: Viscum album (assembly GCA_963277665.1). Lineage (NCBI taxonomy): Eukaryota > Viridiplantae > Streptophyta > Magnoliopsida > Santalales > Viscaceae > Viscum > Viscum album. The sequence continues at coordinate 369,975,727 of OY728142.1, read as the reverse complement.
CAACCAAGGAAACATACAAGGTAAGGGGTTTCTTATCTCACTTTTAATTCCATGAGAATTCCATTGTTCACCATTTATTTATTACATGTAGTGTATGTTTACTTCCCATGATTGTATTCATTGTGTAATATACTTTAATTAATGGATATTTACATCATCATTGTATGATACTTCTTTCATGGTTGTATGTTTCATATGCTACCTAATTGATAAGGGAATTTGAAATTTCAATTCCCATTTATTCGGCTTTACGCAAACTACAACAATTATTTTTCTCCAAGATTATGTGTGGAATCACTATTCATTTTCTTATGTCATAATTTCCACTCCCCTTTTCTATGGATATACTTTTGATACACATAATCACTCTATTGATAATTTCTCAAGTCATCGATATAAATTTGATAAGAGTAATTTTTTCTCACTCTCCATATTTTGAGTTAAACATCCAATTCATTGGTGTTGTTTTTATAAGATTATGTGTGAATATACTTTGATTGCTTTACACTGAATATCCAATCATATTTAGTGTATTTATATTTGTCACACATAACTATGTCGTTGATTTATCCTTAACCTAAGGATACGACCTTTATGAGAGATTTCATTACAATTTACATTCCATTGAGACTTCTTTGTTGATATACATCAAATCACTTTTATGTGGTGTATATACTGTACTTTGATATAGTATATCATGAATCCCTTTATTCTCATGATATTACAAAGTTTTGATTACCACAATTAATTGTATTCAAGTGTCTCTCTTTTGGTTAGAATCTCTAACTAAAATACCATTTTTAAATGTTTTAAAGACTTATTCATCTAAATATTTCTCATTAATGTCCATGTTTTAAAAATGGTTTTATGGATTTATTTATATAGACATTAATGTTTCAAAATTAAAACTCCTTTTAAAAAGTTTCAAAGTGGTATGGGACACTTTGATTCAAAAATATATTTTTAAATGGCTTCTTGACAAATTGTGTGACTTTTAAATGATTTCAAGAAAAAGGGGGATATTTCTCTCAAACAATTTTGATGATTATTTTCATCTATGTAATCATCCTTCATTATTCTTGATTGAGGTTAATGTGATACAATACAATCTTCCATATTGTATCAAATGAGTTATGTTTGACTGTGGATGTGCAATTTTTATACCATTCATGGTTTGTAGTTAAAGTATTGAAATTTTGTATGCTAGTTTTAATAAGAATGTTTATGTTATGTTTAAACCTGTTCATATGAGGAATTCATTGGACATAATAAGTGACGTGTGGAGCCTGCTATAGCTCCTCGATGCATCGGTAGGTCTCATGAGACAAACTACTGTCTTGGCACAAGGCCTTGGCAAAATCTTATTTGTAGTCTTGGCACGAGGCATTGGCTATGTGGTTATGACAGTCTGGCATTATGCATTCCATCATTATGAAAGAGGTTATTGATATTTCATGTGATTGTTCGAATAGTAGAATATACATGTGAATATGTAAATGGAATTATTTCATTTTATCTTTTCCATATTATGCTGATGTTCAAGTTAAAAAGGTTTTTGTTTTAATTATAAATTGCCTTTAGTGTTTATGCTTATCTATGAAAGCTTCTGCTATAATGTTATCCTTACTGAGCATCTGAGCTAACCCCTTTCAATGTTTTATTTTTTTTCTACCAGGATTATGAAGAAATAATTTATGAATGACCTGCAGGGATTGTATGAGGGGATATGAAGACAAGTTGGTTTTTTATGATGTAATGTAAAACCTTATGATTGTATCTAGTGTTTCCAAGGCTACTAAACTAATCGGTCATTCGAGACATGATCTTTCTTGTGATCATGACAATGTTATGTAATAATGCACCGACTCTGGGTAACTGGGGTCGGGGCATTACAGTTGGTATCAGAGGAAGATTAGTACATGCCTTGGAATCTAGATTTAGATAAACATTGATTAGAGCATGCAGACCTAAGATGAAATTTGAGGATTAGTATAGAAGAACTTCCTAGAATTTTGGTATTGTAGAGATTTTGAGAGTTTTCCGAGCAATACATCCCTGTCTGGATACAAGCAGGTAGAGGCGGATCTGGCACAGATGTACCTTGGGATAAAACCCGAAAAAACCGCTTTGAGCTAGACTTGAACGGGAACTGGTGGACGACAACGGGACTTGCTGCACTCTTGGTTATGACACTATCGAGGGATATGCTTAGGATAATTTACATTTTCTTTACAAACCGATTTAAAGTATTATATATATAAGATGAGAGTAAATGAACTTGGCTACTCCTAATGTGTTTCAAAATGAGAATATGGTGACATGTTAATCTCTAAATGATTGTATGACTACTATTACTCACACAATGCTTTCTGGTTTTATTTAATGGCTGGATTCCAAAGAAGTAATAGTGATTTTGAGAATGATGTACAAGGTGGGAACAGTGGTGGAAATGAGCAACAAAATAGAATGTTGATAGGCGTAAAAGATATCGTCCTTATGCCAAATCAAATTTTCAAAAATATGATCAAAAATATATATATTAACCGATTACTGGACTCAACAAATAAGAGAAAGGTGATTAATGATAAGAGCTCCAGTAGTGGAGACCATGGAGAAAGAAATCCTCAATTTCCATCATGTAGGAAATGTGGAAAGAGACACCCAGGAAAGTGTCTCAATGGGAAAAAGAAATAATTTACATGCGGGAAGGAAGAACATAAAGTGAAGAATTGCCGAAGAAAAATGAAGAGTACTATGGAAAAAGATAAAAATGGTCCCAAGAGTCCATTTATAGTCATTTTCCGTAAATGTAGGGGACCTGGCCATTACCTGAGTGAATGCCCTATTTTATAGGATATTTTCTTGGTCAAAGAAGAAGCTATGTGGAAATAAATGGTTAGAGAAATTTTTAAAAAGTATTAGTGCTCCTTGTTGATGGGTTTACTTTGGAATAATTTTATCTTGTATTTGGAACCCCGTAGTTTTCCATGTGAGAATGATATTTGAGGAAGAATGATCTTTTATCTTGTGGATATAGTTATAAATAACCATTTGGTTTTATATGATCATTTTGTTTGAGGAAATTAAAAATTATTTGGGGTGAAAATGCTTGTTATGAGATAAAATTTGTGGTTAAATTATATTATAGTTATTTTGAGGAATTTATCTCATTTTGGTAAAGTTATAAAATATAGTTTTTGAAAAAGGACAACACGTAGACCATGTGACAACCCGCCACGTCAGACAAAGCTGTGGGAATCCAACCCACAACCAAAGTACGATTGGGATTTATCGCCTACCACTGGACTACGTGAAGTCTTTGGTTAGTGTTACTATTATTTTTAGTTAAATGATTTTATTGATCAATAATAATTTGATTTGGGATCTTATGTCTTATAAAATGAATACCCTTATTATAGGAAAATGATTTGGTGATTAAGTGATAAATGTTATTTTGGAAGTTGTTCTCTTTGTTGTGAACACTATATGCCCAAGGAAAATAGAATACTATGGGATTTCATTTGTGGAGTAATGGTGGATTTTTATCTATGTCTTTATTGTGGATTTATAATGATTTGGGTTATTTATGGAAATGATTAGGTTAATTACTTTTAAGTGTGTGACTTTAAGAGTAATTAATGTCATTTGGAGATACAATTTAACGTGGAAGACTACATTCTTAATAAGTTTTGGTTTTCAATATTAGTTTTAATTTTATCAATGGATTTTCAGGTCAATTGAATATTGAATGGTATTTATTTATCTTTTGGGTATTGTTGGTTTAATTTTGTAAATTAAGATTACTGTTTATTTTCCTCACGGTATGTCCTTTTGGGGGATCATTAGATAATGTACTAACCATTTTGGTTTTGATTATTCTCTAAAGACAATGTAAATATATAGTTAATCCTACATGGATCATGTGATTCTATAGAAGATTATTCTAGCTCTTCCAGTGTGACCATGTCTTCTTGAATACTCATCATTTATAAAAAATGAGTTAGTGGTGGAAATTTATTAAATAATGAAACTCTACTTAAAATGTAAGTATATATCTTTATATTCTTAGTCAATATCATAAATTAATTCCTCATCCTTATGTAATGTAACTTAAAACAAAAAATGATGTCTGTTTACTTTCCTACTGGGAGACTAATGGTCGTTTGTCCCAACACAAGTTTGTGGTTTTCTTATTGTCAACTTTCTCCTGATCATGATTTCTATCTCTCTCCATCAGAACTTGACACATATTTTATCATCCATATCAATGTTTTCCTACATGAAATCCGAGTATGGGTTATCTTGGTTGACGTTTATACCTATCTTTCTTTCTTTTAAAGTGATAGTTTTATTGACTCTTTTTCCAATGTGGGACATTCCATTATATTCCCAAGAATAATTTAAAAAATTTATAGGAAGAAATTTATTGAAGTAGGGAAGAATGTAACACCCCATGCTTCTACGGTACGCTTCTCTTTGAATAATGTGATAGCGTGTGTTGTACGCAACACCAAGTTCTAACATACCATAACCAATCAAACTAGCCGTTATGAATAGTAATACCTACTTTTTGAAATTATATATATTTTATATTTCAAAATTTACTTCATTTTTTGATTTGGAATATCGAATTTAGCCAAAGGTGAAATTTTGGTACTTTTCAGATAACTTTATTATTTTGATGAATAGTGAAAATTACTAAATTTTAATTAAAAACAACTTTTTTAATCAAAATAATTAATATTGATAAATTAATAATTTGAGTGGTTTTAAAGTATATTTAGAATATATTTTTACCATTTAATATAATGTTGGTAATTGGACATAATTTTACAATTAAACTAGACATAAAAATGTGTCAATCTTTTGATAGTTATTATCTCTTAAAAACACGCTTTTTGTTTTAACAACGGGAATTAATTTTAAATTAATTTCTGACACTACTGTGTTTTGAATTTGGAAAAATGGATTTAATATTTGGAATCAGGATGTTCAAATTGTGTAAATAAGTAACTTTTATTTTTAGACATTTTGAATAATTACTTCGGTATATATTTTATTTACCATGGTTAAGGGTAAATCCGGTAAATAAGGGTTAAAAAATAATATTATAATAATACTAAATTACCCTAAAACGTGTCTTAGACTTATTGGATGATACACGTTCGACCATAGGCATATTTGGGTCGATTTTGGGACCCCATGGAGCCACTTGTAGGTGATAGGGACACTTTATTTTAATTAAGTTAAAATGAATACAAAAATGACACAAGCATATATCATTTAGAAAAACAATTTTTACATAGGGTTATATATGTTGGATTTTCGACTATAAATCTTAATTAGAAAGATAAAAAAATTTAATACATAATTATATTTTATTTATAATTTTTAGAGATTACATAATGTAATTTATTTATGACACAATGATGATGCAGTAATTAACATAATAGTGAAAATTTAAAATAATTTATATTATTAATACCCAAATAAATATAATTTGAGACTTTTAATGAATAAAAATAAATTTAAATGATAATATGACATATTATTATTGATTTAATTAACCTTTTTTTAAGTAATCATTCTGTTATGAGTTTCACAAAAATCAACTATTGAATAGTGTCAAAATTGACATAAAAGAGTTTTTAAAATAAATATTATATTATTAATTGATATTAAATTCTTAAAAATCTAAGGTTCGGCCAAGAGATTATATCATGATATTAATATAATTAATGGACCACTTGGGGGTCGGTTGTATGTATATAGTAAGTTTATTTACTATATGATACAACAAAACAAAGTGACGTGGTAAATGTCAAACTAATTAACTAAGAGTTAATACTTAAAGATAAGGTTAATAGAGTAACCCATACCTATCTAAATTCTATTGTTTGAATGGTTATCGACCTATAACCACCTTAAAATTTAAATAATAAACTTTTTAGCTATTAGAAACCGAATATGAATTTATTATAAATTAATATTTCGAGCTTTTCCAAAGGTTCCCCTCACCCCTCTTATAAAAGGGAACTCCTCCTTTTCATTTCTTCACACCTTCAAAGCCTTTTGGATACGCTATAACCTACCCAAATACTCTCTCAACTTACCTAACTACAACCTATAGGCATTAGTTTTATCAGAATGCCAAACTAAGGAGCCCTTTTTATCAAATCAATATGAAGAACCCGAAGAAGAGGTAATGTTTTCACCACCCCTTTTCAAGTTCCTTTCTTCTTCCACTTATTCTTTATTTGTTATTACCATTCTAAAATAATAACTCCAGTATCTTATATATACTATGATGTTATTATAAATATGTTACAACCATATTTAGTATTCTATCGATCCTTTGAATAACATGTCATCATACGTGTGTACGTACGGCTTACCGTCTCCACGTCGTGGTGTAATTGTTATTCAATAAATTATTATTTGGATGGGTATAATAATGATGTGTAACTCATGTAAATAATAAATATAACATGATAATGATTCTGTATATATGATATACCATTCAATTATATATTATTTTAATATTAAAATAATGATATTGTCGCTCGTGCGTACGTACGGACTACCGTCTCCACGAATGGGATGAGATTCATTCTCCATCGTATCCATTCAAGTATAATTCTCATTTAATGATTAATAATAGTGTCTAAGGACTTGATATCATTCTGGATATTATTATGATACAACCTATCCATGAAAAACAAGGCTTACTTAACAAAACATCTAAAATAAAATGAGTAAATTAACACCCGAAATGACGATAATTCTATGATATTATTAACAAAGCTATGTTAAAAGATCATATATGATATCATATTATTGTATATGATTCATGAATAATTTAATAACAATTATTTCAACATTATACAGGAGGTTAACCTGCCCCCAACCAAGGAAACGTATAGGGTAAGGGGTTTCTTATCTCACTTTTAATTCCGTGAGAATTCCATTGTTCACCACTTATTTATTACATGTGGGGTATGTTTACTTCCCATGATTGTATTCATTGTGTAATATATTTTAATTAATGGGTATTTACATCATCATTGTATGATCCTTCTATCATGGGTGTATGTTTCATATGTTACCTAATCGATAAGGGAATTTGAAATTTCAATTCCCATTTATTCATCTTTACGCAATCTCCATTGATTATTTTACTCCGAGATTATGTGTTGAATCACTATTAATTTGCTTATGTCATAATTTCCACTCCCCTTTTCTGTGGATATACTTTTGATACACATAATCACTCTATTGATAATTTCTCAACTCATCGATATGAATTTGATAAGAGTAATTTTAACTCACTCTCCGTTTGTTGAGTTGAACATCCAATTCATTGGTGTTGTTTTTATAAGATTATGTGTGAATGTCCTTTGATTGATTTACACTGACTATCCAATCATATTTAGTGTATTTATATTTGTCACACATAACTATGTCGTTGATTTATCCTTAACCTAAGGATACGGCCTTTACGAGAGATTTCATCTCAATTTACATTCCATTGAGACTTCTTTGTTGATATACACCAAATCAGTTTTATGTTGTGTATATACTGTACTTTGACATAGTATATCATGAATCCCTTTATTCTAATGATATTACAATGTTCTGATTACCACAATTATTTGTATTCATGTGTCTCTCTTTTGGTTAGAATCTCTTACTAAAATACCATTTTTAAATTTTTTAAAGACTTATTCATATAAATTTTTCTCATTAATTTCCATGTTTTAAAAATGGTTTTAAGGATTTATTTATATGGACATAAAAGTATTAAAATTAAAACTCCTTTTAAAAAGATTCAAAGTGGTATGGGACACTTTGATTCATAAATCTATTTTTAAATGGATTCTCGACAAATTGTGTGACTTTTAAATGATTTCAAGAAAAAGGGGATATTTCTATCAAATAGTTTTGATGATTATTTTAATCTATGTCAACATCCTTCATTATTCTTGATTGAGGTTAATGTGATACAATAAAATCTTCCATATTCTATCAAATGAGTTTTGTTTGACTGTGGATGTGCTATTTTTATACCATTCATGGTTTGTAGTTATTGTATTGACATTTTGTATGCTAGTATTAATATAAATGTTTATGTTATGTTTAAAACTGTTCATATGAGGAATGCATTGGACTTAATAAGTGACGGGTGGAGCCTGCTGTAGCTTCTCGATGCATCGGTAGGTCTCATGAGACAAACTAGTGTCTTGGCACAAGGCATTGGCAAAATCTTATTTGTAGTCTTGGAACAAGGCAATGGCTATGTGGTTATGATAGTCTGGTATTATGCATTCCATCATTATGAAAGTGGTTATTGATATTTCATGTGATTGTTTGACTAGTAGAATATACATGTGAATATGTAAATGGAATTATTTCATTTTATCATTTCCATATTATGATGAAGTTCAAGTTTAAACGTTTTTTGTTTTAATTATAAATTGCATTAAGTGTTTATACTTATCTATGAAAGCTTCTGCTATAATGTTATCCTTACTGAGAATCTGAGCTCACCCCTTTCAATGTTTTTTTTTCTCCCAGGATTATGATGAAATTATTTATGAATGACCTGAAGGGATAGTATGAGGGGATATGAAGACAATTTGTTTTTTATGATGTAATGTAAAACTTTATGATTGTATCTAGTGTTTCCAATGCTACTAAACTAATCGGTCTTTCGAGACTTGATCTTTCTTGTGATCATTCCAATGTTATGTAATAATGAACTGACTCTGGGTAACTGGGGTCAGGGCGTTACAAATAATTCATAATATAATCCATCTAGTGTATGAATAAATTATATCACTTTTAGGTGGCATTAGTCCACACTTCATCAAACGAAATTATCAAATTTACTTAAGATGGAATTCTTAATGTTATTTTATAAAGAAAAATAAACATTAAGAATTTATAAAAATCATATATATCTTATATAATGATAATTTACGTTATAATAGAAACCATGATAGGTGGTAATGTAAATATGAACAATCATCATTTCATGAGCCAATAGTTTTCCATATAGAGAAATAATAAGTTTGTTTCCCATTATATAGAGGTTTCTATAAATTTAGGTCGAACAATTTACATAAAAACAGAATAGTATATTTTGGATACTATTTTTGTTAAATTATCATATATAAAAATATTTGGATGGGTGGTGACGGAAAATAATTAAATGACATGACAGAAGACATTACCTCTTAAGTAGGTAAACTCATTTTGGTTTTTTCCAAAAAGAGCGCTCATATTTCATACTACCCAATAAGAGGATTATAGAAGTATGGTAGTGATTTTAGGAGTTTATTGTGTTGATATTGGCTGAATATAATAGGTTTGAATGGTGTGAGTATGTGGGGGATGGAGTGGCCTTTTACAGGGAAGGAAGAGGACTCACCTGAAATTATTTAAAACATGTTCGATGTACTCATGTTCTTAGATAAAAAAAGTCATCAAGACCAAAATAAATCATGAATGGAAGTATTATGGCTTAAATACATGAAGAAAATTTGTTTTGGATAAGTTTCTGCGTCATTTGTTTTCTAATGTTTATTTCGTTGTTCATAATTAATCATAATTGGAATTTAATCTATGGGATTAATTTTAATAACATTAACTATTCATTTAGGTAAAAAAGAAAGGTTATCTATTTGGAAAATACATTTTATATTGATTAAAATAGTTTATGAATATGTTTTTATATTTGATTTAGAGAATATGGTAAATTATTATTAATGTTATTCCCACCGAAGTGAAGAAATGATAGGTTTTTAATGTTGAAAGTTGATCGATTTTTAATCAATTTTTTATATTCAATATCAAGGTGAAATATATTATACTGACCAAAATTATATAAATAGATTTATTGATGATATAATTTTATAATTATAAAAATTCAATAATTAATATGACATTGAAATCTATTTAAATTAAAAGGTAGTTTTTATCTAAAAATAAGTATTTTTCACTATTCATTAAAATATGACATTTCTCAGAAAAATCCCAAAAAATTAAACATAATATAATATCAAAATTCTACCTTCAAAAAATAATTTATTTTTATCAAATTAAATTTCTAAATGTGTTTAAAATTAGTTTAATTATTTAAAGTAGTTTATTCGTGAATAAAATATTTGAAAATATATAAGGACTTTACAAAAAAATCATGTTTTGAGTAACAATAAATTTTATCTCTAAAATAAAATTATAAATAAGATTTTTCATTTAGTTATTACAATAAATATAAATACATTTAAATGATATGATATAATTATCTCATTTAAATAATTATAATAATAAAATTATATTTTATAGAAACATATGTGTTGTATGTAATTTATGACAAGTTAGTGTTTCAGGTATCACGATCTAAGTAAGTAATGCATGTTGTGTGAGCGAAGTAGGGATTGATCATAGTGAAACCAATGTTAGTATTTCATGTGTAAAGAAATGATTACTTCTTGTTTTATTAAATATATATATATATAGTTAACTATTTTTAGTTCACAAGGAATGAAAAATATTTAGATGAAAAATTAATAAAAAAAAGTCAAAAAAATCTTGGGATGCTATATTATACGTCCATTGAAATGAATTTCTATTAATAAATTTGTCTTACTTATCAACGGTTCAATATTTTAATGCCATGTTCATAGAAACCCTCATCAAAAAAATGAATACTAAATATTTCCCAAAAAGGTAATGTTGGAGCTATAATAGTTAACTAATGTAACATGTAACTGGGTTTCCCTATAATAAAACATTGTTGGAAATGGAAAAAATGGGAATGGAAGGAAAATCTAACTATCAAGTTCGGATATAGGGAAATTGGGAAATTGTATAGGATAATGTTAACAATCAGAAATCCATATATATGTGATGTACTATGGGACCATCTAATTAATTGGAAATGAATATACTAGGATACCTTTTCTGGTTTAAATATCCTTTTAACTAAGGTTAAACAATATTAATGAAATCATGTTCATGCAAGATTTCAGGGAAACCTCATCCATTTATTTTCAATGATCCTATTCACCCCTTTCTCAAAAAAATGAAGATGATTTTTTCATTTATAAAGCAGTAAAAAATAATTATATCAATGTCATTACATACCATTTATCATTTCTAATAATAAACACCATGTTTTTATAAAAGGGTATCCAATATTCATAAATCCCTATGTGGTAAGATAATTCTTTATTATCACAAAAGACATCAAAATATAAAAATAATATTAACAAAAATGGTTAGCCTTAAAACCCTTCCCAATGTTGAAAATCCAAACGATTAGAAAGAGTATCACGAATCCAAATTAACATTGATATCACATATATCATAATGTTTTTCTATATTTTCATATTCCAAAATTGTGAATAACCCTGTTATAAATTCTCTTAGTAGATAGTAATGACCTGAACTTCCCTAAATCCCTTTTAAAAAACATGAATTATTCTTTATTTCCTATATTGATGGATATATTCCATTAATACATAATGTTTTAAACATCATCCATGAAAACATGAACTACGTTTCAACATGTACTTATATACATACAAAAAAATAATTATTTTTCAATGTACTTATTCATATCCATCATATCTTTATCGAAACAAAATTTTCATAACAAATAGAAGATATTAAGGGTTATATATCCCTTAATCATTTATTTTCAAACAGAATAACCATTACATTATAGAACATTTTTATTCCATCAGAACCATTCAATTTGTTCTTATAAATCTATAGCGAAAATATAAATAGAATAATACTTTTATATTAAATTTTTATTATAACATTATTCATGAATATGAATAAATAAAATCACATACTATTCCACTTCATCCGTATTTCATTATCAAGAATACCTTATCCTATTGTACATTACATATTTCTTTTTATAGTTCATCTATAGTCTCTTTATCATCAACAATATAACCATTACTCACAAAACCTTGAAAATCTAATTTAGGAGAGTTACTCTTGGGACATTGAGTTGTATAATGACTATTTATTTTACACTAAACAAACTGTAAATTCAATGATGTATTAAGAAGGCCATTATTCCCTTCCATTCCATTATCCAAACTCATAATGTTCTATTTGATTCCACATTAATTGTGTAATTTTACATAGCCAAGTAATCTCTATGTTATTATTAGTCATTCTAATAGATGATTCTTTCCAAATTTTTAAAACAATGTAAACAGAATCTTCTTCTTCCATGATATTCATTACCCAAACACTCATAAAAAATTTTCATTATCCTCCTTGGTCAGTCCAAGATTTATTTAAGGAATAAATTGTTAATCATGTTACATGAGAAATTATTAGGGATGATCACAATAATATTCATTATATTTATCACCCAACATGAATTCTCATAAATAAATCCTCCATCTCATTCAATATTAATCCGGTTCATTGTGGTTCCAACCATTTTCAAAAACCAAAATCATTTTGTGTGCAATAGTTATCATAGAATAAAACCATACAATCATGAAAATAAATACATATAGACATGTGTTATAGGTTTATAGAATTTATTAATACCATTTTTGTAATAATTAACCTTCATAAATGAAAATAATTCATTAATGGATTGATGATGAATAAATTCATACATGTCATACATGGTAAAAATAATATTTCATTTTCGTTATAAAAATTTTAGAAAAATACATTGTTTGGATATGGATAAGAAAAAAAAAATTAAGAAATTGGTAATAGGAAAAATAGTTAAAATTTATTTTAATTATAATCGGGGATTAGAAGAATATATTTTGAAACCATTTTTTGAGTACCTGGTTTTCTGAATGAAGAGATGGTAATGTCGAGCTTTCTTAAAAACACATTCCTTACTAAATTATGTACCAAAACGTATATATATGGTACCAATACATTATTATATCATGAATAATAATATTGGAATAAAAATAATGAACATATTGGGAGATAGGTTGTAATATTTCATCAATTTATGTATAAAAATAAATAATCATGAAAAGTGATAAGAATGTATCAATAAAATCTTATAACATAGTAACTTGGGATTATTATTTCAATGCATGAAAGGGAATTGAATGAAGCACCAAATATCATGAAAATAATTAAATTTATGATATTATGTGTAAAATGGAAATATATACACCTCAATGTAAATTTTTGTGCATAGCATAGCCTGAGATTTAAAGAACAAAATAGAGATAAAACTATTTCACAAGTTTGGTAACCTTTTTACATGTAACACACGCAAGACAACTCATAAATGTATATATAAATAGCCATAAATTTATATTAATAATAAATTTAATACAACTATGTGTATTATATAAAAACAATAAATTAAATACTATCAAACATGGAATGTATCTCGCAACAAAAAAAGTGACACAAAATCCATTGTCTTTGTGTCTTAACTCTAATCGTATTAATTCAATCAACATGTATAATAAATATAAATCTAGTATAAATATTTTATAGATCTATATTATTATATATATTAAAATATATGGTTTTATTATTACCTTATATTACACTTTTTTCATCCCTCATATGTTAAGATTTCACTTTAGGTAACATTCATTTTGTTCATCGTATATGTCTAATTTTGTAATATAATTGGATGTTAAACTTATATCAATATTCCAGAATGTAGAAAATAAAATTTAATATATATATATATATATATATATATTATGTGTATTATAATAATCTATAGGGGATATGTATAAGAAAATAAATACACAATTTGTGGATATGTAGATCCTACGTATGCATGAAGAATATTTCTGTTAAATTGTCATGTTAAAATAAAGTAAGTAAAATGCATATATGTAAATATAAATATAAATATAAATATATATATATATATATATATTATTTTATCTCTATGATATCATATATATCATATATACTGACTAAAACCATATTTAATACATTAGATTTATTTTATGAATGAATCATATTTCATGGAGGGGGTGGTAGTTCACAGTTCCTCAAATGAAATTTTCCTATTTATATAAGATGGAAAGAATAAATGTATGTTATAAAAAAAATAAAAATGTCTAAAGACATTATAAAAATAATATAAGTCCTATATAAATTTTTTTCCCATCATCGTGGCCACCATTATAGGTGGTAACGGAACAAATGAACATCCTTTATTTCATGAGGCTGTATTTTACCATATACAAAAACAATATATTCATTACCCATTAGATGAGTGTGTGTGTGTGTATGTGTAGGTTTAACCACTTAAAAAATCATCCAAATAAATTTTGGACAATTGTTTTATTATATAATATTATAATTATTAGATTTTTAAGGCATGTAGAAGGAAATTAAAAAAGTACTTGAGAAATAACCTTACCTCTTAATCAGGTAATACCTTTTGGTTTTGACCAAATGGATTCCTTGGATTTTATTCTATACAATGGATAAATTCTAGGAGGAAATGAGGGGCGTTTCAAATCAGAATGCCAAAATCTAGTTGAAACCAAAGAGTTTTTAGTTGTGTGGGGATGTGGGATAAATGGTGGCCTTTTATATAGAATCATACTGACTCACAATGAATTTTTTAAATAAGATAATTGGTATGCATGTGCTTTCCAAAAAAATGGCTTATAAAATAATAAAATATAAAATATAAAAGTTTTAAATATGAAAATTTTCCATAAAAATTTCTTCCAATTTATTTCTAGCTCATTTGGGGCCCTACAATTGGTGTTTAGTCCCTAAATAATCTTAATTAAAACTTAATAGCTATGATTAATTATAATCAATTGTACTAATCATTTTTGACAATATTCAACATTATATAATTATAATCCAACTATTATACTAATTAAAATGATTTATTTCAGAATTTCGAAATTCAACTATCAAAAATTGAAATATGGAGATTAATGTTAATCCTATAGATTAGACAAAATTATAGGGTTTTAAAGAAGAAAAAATATTAAAATATTAAAATGTTTTTATATTCAATTTCAATGTGAAATATGATTACAAAAAAATAAATATAATTAATAGATTTAGAATTTATATAACTACATTAAAACCATATTAAAATTTAATTTTACATTAATAATTATTTAAACTAAAAGGAAACTTGTATTTTTTCATTATTCATCAAAAAATGATGTTTCTCATAAAAAATCAGAGAAATTCAACCTATGATAATTTTTAAATTATAAATGAAAAATATATATTTAAGTTAAAAAATTCAATATCTTAATTTTTCAAATATATTTTTTATTTTTAAAAGAAGTTCATTTGAGAAAACAATATTATAAAACATATAAGGACTTTACCAAAAATAAAATCCATCAATATATACATATTTTATCTATATAGGAAAATTATAAATAATTTTTTAAAACGCATTATTATTATTAATATAACTATTCTTAATGTATAGGTTATATTTATATCATATATATAATTAAAATAATAAAATTATGTTATTCAAAAACATGTGTGTGGCGTTTAATTTTTTCCTAATTGGTGTTTCAGGAAACACAAGCTATGTAGATATCACATGTTGCATAAGGAATATCGGTATTGCATGTAGTCCAAGAGAAGTCAATAATTCATGTGAAAGGAATTTTTGACTTACTTTTATAATATATATATATATATATATATATCCAATGTCGCATGAAATAAAAAATTGCTAGAAAAGAAATTAATTGGAAAAAAATTCCCAAAATCTCAGGGTGTTACATAATTATAAAATAGCCATTATTTGATAAAACATAAAAACTATTATTATATACTATTTTAGGGGATAATTATTTTTTAGTTTATTTTAATATAACAATAAGCATTATTAAAAAAACATATCTGTAACAAGTAGACATTTTCAAAAAGTGAGTTTGTGATTTATAACACTACCCATAATGTTCCCATTCAAGTAAGAGAAAAAAACAATACATATAGTTTTTTATATATTCGATTGAAAATTTGGAATTATTATAATATTAACAAATTGTTGTTCAAATGTTTTCATACATTATTTTATATGGTTTTACTTAATTTAGTAACAGAAAAATATGATATAATAACGTACTAGTTCATCATCATTTAATACAAAAATTAGTTATCATGGATGATGATGATAACCAAAAGAATGAAAAGATATTTGGTTTCGGTATATAATTCAATAAGAAAAATAAATCTTTAATTTGAAATTAAAAATATTTTTTTTCAAATATAAAAGTCATTGAAAATATTTAGAATCATAGGATAATAAAATATGTTATGCTGGTAGAACAATTTAAATAACAGTGATGTATAACAGTAATGATGAATAATTTATAAAAAGGTGTTAATTATTTCAACTGAGAAAAAATAACCTTAATATTTTACATGTATTGTGTAGATTCCCATGCTTGACGTACATAGACATTACATTACTTTTATTTAATACTTAAAAAATTACAAAAATTGACACCCAAGGACCATAATAGTTTAGTGTCTTTGGACTCTTAGAACATAATCTTCTAATCATGGTGAAATATAATCAACATCTCCCATAAAGTTCTTCCACTTTTTTTCATAACAAAATCTTTTCTTTATATCCTATATAAAGGAAAACATATAAAGGGTGAGCTCAAATGCTCAGTAAGGGTAAACAGTGGAAATATCATTCATATCATATTCATAAGAACATAACATTATGAAAATATTAACCTGTAAAAGAGATCATAATGTGGGAAAAATAATAGTTGTCAAACGTAATCCCAATAATCATGAAATAAACCATGAAACATTGGGTCATACACACATAATCATAGAAAATAATTTCATATTAGTCAAGACTCATTGCCAAGACCATCATAGCAGACAAAGTCTATTTCTGAACTGAGTTCACTCCTCATTCCAGTCCTGTATCACTGAACCAGATTAACATTCTGTTCCAGCCATGTCTATCTAATTAGATATTAATCATTACCCATTTAATTGGAGGTAGATATATGTCCCACAAATATTATTATTAAACCATTCTTATGTGTGCCACAAAATCATAAATCATATATCATAGCATAACCCAAGTAATAAAAATGGGATTCTTAAACATCATGCCATCATAACATAATACATATAAGATAAAATAACTTCATAAAAATAATTACATCATAACATAATAAAATAAATGAAAATATCGGGATAGAAACATAATTCTATATTAGCATAGATAGAAAATAATTTTGACAAAACACCTAAACTCCATTCTTGAAGAAAATATCCTTTCTACTTCAAAAACATTTTTCCTCTCTTAACATTATATTCAATTTTAAAAAAAATAATTTAATTAAAAATAAACTTGATAACTTGACAATGAAGCTTCATGGAAATAATTTTCTATTAAAGTATAAAAATCCATTCATGTTGTATAAGTTAAAAAAACATTCTTCTCGTATTTTGGCCGTAAAAGCCAAAAAGTATCACATACTGAAAATGAAAAAAGATTACATTCATAAATTTTACTAAAAATTCACCAATAGGTAAAATTGGATTTTAAAAATTGTAGGAGGATAGAAATAATATTACATATTCATGAAACATGGATGTGGATGATAAATATGCCCCAGTAAATTCTGAAGTATAAACAATCTCGGATAAAAATGAGATTGTGAGAATTTCCCTTACCTTAGGACTGATATGATTTGTAGTGTCCAAAAATCATGTAAAATGATTTAAATAATTTCATTGACTTATTGTAGAATCATACTCATTGTTATGATATCATTTATGGTCATATTCTTAGATTCTAATTAGTAATATTTCATTGATACCTGTTATTCGGGTGTTCATTTTTTTATGTTCTTATAAATTTTTTGTCGAATAAATTATTATTACACTTTTTAGGTTATAGATACCTCATTTACAGAATTTTATTAGTGTAATATATATCATATTTATTCATTAAATTCATTTATATAATCGTGGTTTAATGAAGATCATGTAGAACGAATCACATCGCATCGTGGAGACGGTAAGCCGTTTGTACGCACGAGCGACGATATCGTTCCCATAATTATTGAATGGTATTGTAATGGATGACAGAATATCTCATAATTAGTATCATGTTATAATAATAATATTTATTTATTCTTTACACCATTATACCCATTCATGTAAGGTGGTGGTGTAAAACAGATTACACCATGGCGTGGAGACGGTATTCCGTACATATGCACGCGTGGTGGTTTCATTTTCCATTGGATGGATAGATGGTGAAATAGGTTTTTTTCAAATTAATAATAACAAATCAGTATATTAGTGATACTGATGTTGTTACATTATTATGAAACCAATAATGTAGAGGAAGTAGAAGAAGAAAAAAACATGAACGAATCGGTAGAAGAGATTACGTCTTTCTCGACATGCCTCTTTTAAACTTCCTCTAAGGGAACTAGAGATGGTCTTTTGAGAAGAAAAAAACCAATATTATATAACTAGAGATGTTTATAAGAGAAATTTTCAGGTTTTGGCTGACCTTGAAGGATAAAAATTGTGTGAAGAGGGGAGGGAGGATGTTTCCTTTTATAAGAGGGGTGAGGGGCACCTTAGGAAAAGCTTCAAATATTATTTTATAATACATTCATATTCAGTCTATAGTGGCTCCAATGTAACTTATTTATAGGATAGGGTATGGATGGTTCTATATCCTTCCAAAAAATTGGATTTAGACATGTTTATGTTATCATTTTAACCTTATCATTTAGATTTAACTCTATGTTAAATAATTTAAATTTTAATGTGTCTTCTTGTATTCTTACAATATATGGTTAATAAACATACTATAAACTACCAATAGAACCCTAATTGGTTCATTAATGTCATATATATTATTATATAAGTCTGTTAGACAAACCATATATTTTTTGGAATATAATATCAATTAATAATTTAATATTTGTTTTAAAACTTCTTTTATTTCAATTCTAACACTATTTGGTATTTTGTTTTTTATAAATTCATAACAAAATTATGACTTCGAGAAAAATTCATTTGAAACAACCTAAGTATGATATATTAACCTAAAAAATTAGTTTCATTTATAAAAAGTCTAAAATTACATTTATTTTGTTATTTATAATATCAATTATGTTAATATTTCATTAATAAGGTAATTACTATATCATCATTGTGTGAAAAATAAATTAACTTATTTAATGTCTAAAAATTATATATAAAAAAACATTATATAGGAAATATTTTTAGATTTATAATTATTATTTATAGTAGAATTTTACTAAAGTATATCCCTATATTAAAAATGGTTTACTTATTAAACATTGATTTTAACTCTTTTATCTATTCATTGAATTAAATAATAATAAATGTCCTAATCTAATCCAAGTGGACCTAAATGGTCTTGTGCTTTTTCTAAGGTTGTTATCGGTCGAATTATACTTATCCAATAGAATTAAGACATTTGTTAGGGTAATAATACTATCATTTTTACAATTAAATACCCTATTTACCTTTAAATGTGGTAAATAAAAATAAAAAGTTACTACTCATCAAAAAAATTATTTTAATGAACCCCATTTTACTCCTTGATATTAAAATTGTCTCTCTTATTTTTGAAATGAAACTCATAGAAGTGGTAAAATTATGTTTTAAGTACAATTTTAAATGCTCTTAGGAGCCGGGCAAAAGAATGTAAAAAGTTCATTAAAACTTTTATATATCTATCTTATTATAAAATGATTATATGGAATTAAAATGAACTTATATAGGTATTATGTATCTATTTTGAGCTAAAATAAATTTAAATAAAATAAATTATTATTTACATATAATGTCGGTTTTAACAAATAACTCAGTGTTTTCACTATTTATCAAAAATTGAATGATTTCAGAAAAATACCAAAAATTCACCCTAAGCTAATTTCGATATTGCGATTCCAAAAATGATGTCTGTTTTGATAGATAAAATTTATAAAATTTCAAAAACATGGTATTACTATTCATAACATCTAGTTTATATAATATTTTAATAACATATCGATGTTTAGTGAAACTCGGTATTGCATACAACACATGTTATCGAGGAAGGTCACGATTGCGTGTAATGCAAGCAAAGTCAGGGTTGCGTATAGTTCAAGATTTTTTTGTTTTTATGTATAATAGAATCCAACTATATTTCATTTATACATTGAATATATATATTTATACACTCATTGTTGCATAGAATAACTTCTATCAAACAAACTTGAAATTTTGTGTAACACTATTCATGAATAGTGTTGCGTTTACTGCAAGCTAATATGGTGTTGCGTATAGCACAAGATAATCTTGGTGTAGCATACAACAAAAGACAAAAAATAAATTAAAAAGAATACTTCTTGTAAAATCTCGGGGTGTTAAAGAGTTCAGGTTCCTTGTTTTTTCATTGAAAAATAACTCATATCAACTATTAAAGAGTACAACAAAATATTTTAGTTGTTTAATAAAACAAACAATGAAATAAATATTTATTTTTTGAAGTAGATGTTTTATTATCATTATGTCGTTCGGTTAAAATATTTGTTAATTTTAGGATGAGGAATTTATTTTTCTTGTCAAATCAATGAATAATAAAAAATATATATTTTAAAAATATAATTGAAATATGATTTAAATACATGAAAATATATTTTTAATGAAATAAAAAATTTTATATGAATTTATTTATTGTTCCCCATGGGAATTTTTATTAATTGATTGTTAATGGGGGACAACTATAAAAATCTCAGGTTTTATAATTTAACATTGATATTGACATTGATGACTGAGATTCATTACTTTTGGAAAACAATATTAAAATAGTTGAAAGGGAAGAATTCAATATACATAAATATACATTTTTATTAGAATATACTCTTATATAGAGAAATCTATTATGTATAACAGCTATATATTTTTATAAAAAATGGAATCGGTTGATGAAAATGATTTACATTACTGTTGGATTAAATAGATGAATGTATATTTAGTTTAAGTAATTATTTAAGAAAAAAATTGTATATTATATAAAGGTTAGAACAAAAAAATTTATTATAAAGAAATAATTATTTATATATGGAAAAATAATGATAAAATATTAATTTTAGAAAATTTATTAAAAAATTGAGAAGGATAATCATAAATTTAATTCATTGATATAAATATTTAATTATATATTATTAAAAAACTAGGTTATATTTATTTATTTTGGATATTTGCAGGTAAAAATATTAATATATATTTATAATGGAAATGATATAAATTTATCTATATAGTGTAATTTATGATTAAAATTATACTGAGAAACTGTAATAGTTTATAATTATATAGGATTAGTAAATTAATATCTAAATTATTAAAGGAAATGATGCTTTCATACAAGAAAATTGAATATGATAATCATGTATTAATAAATTCTTGAAAAATTTAAATTTAATTTTATCTAGATTGGGTGAAAATATTTATGTTTATACAAAATTTAAGGCATGTGTGATGGTTCTTATTAATTTAGGTGATTAGCCCTCTGAGTATAAATTGATTAATGATGCATGGAAGTATATGGAATGATGTTGTGAGAATTTTCAATAATGAGTGAGTTATTTTTATTTTATTTTATGCGTTATTAATGGATGATTTTTAACAATTATTTTTAAATCAAATTAAATGAAGCATGTAATGAAAAATATTTTTAATGAAGCATAAAATTTAATACAAACCCACTTCCAACATAAGATGTTATATAAAATAAAACTATTAATACATAAATAACATAGAGTATAAGTGAATCACTTGAATAAATAATATTAAAGATTAACATAACATGATATAATATTTTCTACATATCATGAATTAAGATATCATTTTTATATTAAATAATTCAACTTTTTATAAGAATTAAATACTTTATTATAAATCAAACTCACAATGGATATTGTAATTTTTGGAGGAGTATGTGTACCCAAATATAATCATAGAGATTGGTAAACCTGAGTTGTGAGTTAACATAATATTAATAGAAAAATAAAATAAAAATATATATCAAAATTAAATTTTATAATTTTTGGAAAAAAATTCAACTATACATATAAAAATAACATTAAATAACTGATAAAAATAAACAAAACCATTGGGGAAGAAATTTCAATGTGGTTCCATACCCCTTTTACAGACTCAAATTTTTATAAAATTCAAAATTTGTCCTACACTAAATTTGGTAATGAGTATAAAGAGATATAATACGTAACATTCATGGTTGTGTAACATATTTTTAAAATATTTTTCTTATAAAAACAATCTTTTATTTTAATTAAACTTGTTACAATAAATTCGGATGATTTACAATAATAAAATATAGAACTAATTTTAATGTATACATCTCGAAAAATTTAATGTCTAATCAAAATAGCGATGTGTTTAAATAAATAAATGTATTAATGATTGTAACAAGTATAATATTGTTCTCTTTATCAATTATTTCAATAGTGTCTATTTCAATACTTTATTTATATGATTTCAAAAAAATTATGATTCATAATAATCATTATTTGAAATTTTAATCTAGTTTTCTATAATTTAATTTTACAATTTATATGATTTTTTAACTTCCCATGTGAATGAATAATAATTATTTATTAACCTTCTAATGTTTTTATAAATAATATAAAAGTGAATTATATATAAAATTTAATATCTTTTCATATTCTAAAAAATATTACATGGAAAAAATCATTCTAAACTGAGTTCTGTTCTGATCTTTTCATTCCCCTATTTTTTTTAATTTTTTATGAATTTATTATTAATACATCATCATTATCCACATTGATGAAGTAAATATCCATTTCTATTGAAAACAATGTCTCTCAATAGATATGAGTAATCCATGAAATTGTTATATTTTATATTTATATAATGAGTTTATCATTAAAAATATTTTATTATATTATTTAAGATTTTAGAACAATATTATCATGACCACCAATTTCATCCAATTCAAATTCATTTTTAACCAATACTTCTGAAATAATTATAAAACAATAGTTATATACATGAAAACAAATAGTTCATTAGGGTTTCATTATCATTGCTTAATTTGTAATACCATTTTTTCACTTCCCTATGTATTCCTCATTACTATTCATATTGTCAATTTATTTTCAGTCATTATAAATACAATAGTGTATTAAATGAACCGATTTCATTAAATAAAATATTAATCAATAATAAATAATTTTCTAGTAATATTAATTGTTTTAAAAGATTAATAATATCTTATGATGAACGGAAAAAGTAATGAATTGAAACATTGAATAATAGTTTAGCACTCATTTATAAATTATTATGCACTGATATGTGATAATGATTCAATAACTATTTTCACTATATTGGTATGTCACAAATAGAGAATTATTTTTCTACTAAAATTCATAACCAAATACCAAATTAAAAATAATAAATGAAACAATATAATTAAAATGTATTATTATTATAAGACAAAAGTTTTTATATGATCATGGATCCAAAAATATCTAAAATATTTTAATGAGGATAAAAAAATGAAATATGATATCATATAATAACATAATATTTTTTTAGATAATATTTTTAGAAACAAGTAAAATGGTTTATACTCAACTTGTATAAGAATCTAGCCTCATGGACATTAATTCTGTACCAATGAAATATAATCACTCCCTAGGGAATTCATATAATATGAATAAAGAATTCATTATTCCAGATTTATGAGGAAATTAATTTACAATTGAAATAAAAAAATGAGTTATATACTATAAATAAATGGTTAAATATTTAAAAAAAGATTTGTTCTTCAACACTATAAAAATGATACGATATATTTTTTCACTATAATTAATATGAATGGAAATGGTAAATTTTATTATTTATAATAGGAAAAAATTGGTTCTTGAATTTCAAAATTATTTTAAAGACATATTTTCAAATAAATTAATGAATTATAACTAAATAGTGATCATAAAATTCAATGAATATGAAATAGTATTGGAAAAAAAGTATTATGTTTCTGTGTAATAATTAGTATGCATGATAATTTTTATTATATCATAAAGACCTGTAGATAATATATTACAGTCATTTATATTTTAAGAGAAATTATATGTAATGAATAATTGAACCCCATTGAACAAATGGTGAAATTATTTAACTTATTGTACGAGACTATAGCAACCATTAGAAACGATTGTTCTTTTTCATCCACATTCTACAAAAAATCAATTGAACATTTTTTATATATCATTTCACTTTAGTTTATGATTTCATAATGGTTTCTATAGTCTCTTACAATAAGTTAAATTATTTCACCATTTGTTAAAAGGGGTTCAATTATTCATTACATAAAATTTCTTTTAAATTCTAAAAAACTGTAATATATTATCTACATGTAATTATGCTATAATATACCTTATCATGCATACAAATTATTACATAGAAATATAACACTTATTATTCCAATACTATTTAGTATACATTGAATTGTATGATCACTATTTATTTATCCTTCCTTAATTTATTATTAAATATTTATATAAAATAATATTGAAATTCAAGAACAATTTTTTTCCAATTATAAATAATAAAATTTTCCACTTCCATTCTTATTAATTTTAGTGAAAAAATAGTTCATATAATTTTTATAGCATCGAAGATCAAATCTATAAATACATTATATTCTTATATAATGAGATTAAAGATTTCACTCACCCATTTACATTCAATGTATTTAAGTAATACCTTATTGATGATTTATCAAGGTAATTTATTAGAATAACCTTTTTAGTTATAAGACAAAAAAATTGAAATGACAGAAGGTGTTAAATTATATTTAACAGTTACCATTAATGAATCAAATTTTTTATATAGATATTGAACATCCAGAAGTTTAGTAACAACACTTATTTGAAAAGGGATCAATAAAAATGTATGATGTAAAAAATAATAATTATAATTCATTAAAAAATATCATTGTAATGTAATGAATAAATCATTTTTATCATACTTTTATTTGATTGAGAAATCATTGTTTTTAATGTTCAATTGATATATAATTTTATCAGAAATGAATGTTTTTTCCACTAAAAAAATGAAATATAAACAAAAGTTCATTATAAAACTATATACATTGTATCATTGATGATATAACGTTCTATATATTATTTCTACAGAAAGAAATCATGTATCATATTTTCTTTTCTTATTGTGATGTTCGAATATCGAATTTTTTCTTTTTAAAAGTTCACGTGTTTTCTTAATTAATATGTTTTGTGAATTTATATTTCAAAGAAAAATGGAGACAAAATAATTATATATAATGAAAAATTAAGATTTGTTATTATTTGATTAGTGAGGTAATAATAAAAAAATAATGGAAATTATATTGTAAATATAATTTATAATGGATTATTTATAAATATGTTTGTGTTTGTGTTATTATGAACAATTTAAAAAAGTAATAAATTAATATTATGTGGGAAGTGTAATGTCTGTTTCTAATTTTGGGTGAGTTAGATGGGGAAGTATGGTGATGTTTCAATGAAATGTGTGTGGGGTTAGAAGTGGGGGAGATAATTTGTTTTTAAATAATTTTGGATGGATTTCATATGGGATAGAGTTACCTTCTATTTTTACAAAAAAATATGAATATAGAAATTAGGATGGGAAATTTTGTTCCACATTCATAAATCAACTTTCATACCTGGTTTCTAATTTTTATTAATAAAATAATTAAAAATAATATCATATAGACTAATATGTCTACAGATCCACTATATTTTCAAATAAAAATTAAATTCCTATATTTACTATATACTTTAAATATTCGTACATAATTAATATGTCATATTCATTAAAATTTATTTACTGATTTAATGTTAATGATGATGAAATCCTACCACCAATTAATCTATATTTCATACTGATTTGTTTTACAAAAAATTTATTTATGATACTATGTGATGGTATTTGTTTTCTTGTTTAAGAATATGAAAAATTTACAATGGTTCTAAACCATATATTTATATTTATTTAATTTCAATTAGCGAGTCATTAATCATTGTTAACATTGATGAGGCAATTTTTTTAATTCATATTGTTTGAAGATGAAAAAAAAATTATCAAAATATTTAATATTTTGGATATTGAGTAATATTAATTATGAAAAACAATTTACCACATTATTTTTGAAATATATTTACTTTTATGTGAAACATAAAATTATTATTTCCCATGATATTTTTCATTATAAATTTATGTGATATAATTTCACAACCATACTACGAGATGATATGTTCTTAATTTGGATAAAATTTATAAGGTATTACATATTATATTTTATAATTTTGTGTTTAAAGCAATATTGTCAAAAAAATTGTATATATATCTTGATTGAAATTTTAAGGTTGGAATAGAAAAAAATGCCATCTTTTCAACGTATATAATTTAACTAATTATTTATTTTAAATATAATTATTAATATTTTAGTATCTTTTTATTGTGAATTAATAAATATTGTTCCTAATTCTGAGTAATTAAGGAATTATTTAATTAAATTTAAGAAGAAATGTTATTAACTATATTAAATATAATATTAATATTATTCATAATTAAAATTGTTACTATTTTTAAAACTGATATAATAAATTATTTAATTTAATGATCTTAGTAGTTACAATTCTATGAGATAAGAGTTTCATTTAATTAGTTATTTACAATAATTAATTAAATGATGAATATGTGTATGAAATGATTTCTTCAAATGTTGAAAACACTTTCATAAATTAGATTTTCATCCCAGAGATTATGTTATATTTTTTATTGTTATTATTTTTTTGATTTTTACTAATGTGATAGTGACTCATGATTTAGGATATGGATAAAAATGGGATTTATAATGTTTTTTTATAACCATTATGTTATAGTATATTAATATTTTCCATGGTTTGAAAAAGGGAGAAACTATATATACTTTTTGTTTTTTATGACATTATGTATTAATGAGGTTGGAATTGAATTATATTATATATAAAAAATTCATACACTGATGAAGTCCAATGCATGTTTATCAAAATACTAATTAATTTTTATAAAAAGAAAAAATCACGATATTAAGGTGTTATTTATTTTTTAGAATCATTTAGTATTTATCTTTATTTGTAAGAACACATTAAAATAATGAAAATTACTTCCATCAATATGGGTTTTAAAATGATTTTATCTATCTCCATGAATATATTACCATTGTGTGTATAAAATTAATATACATTAAATTTTATGTAATTTAATTGGGCTTCTGTTAGTATTGATTTGTAAAGGAAACATTCTACATATAATTTTCCCTATATATTCATAATTTTACAATGGAAGGTTTTTTATATTTTGATTTTTTAAAATTATTTTATTAAATTTATGTTTGGTTTTATAAAAACATTATATAAATGGATTTAATTATCATGGACTATGGGATAAAATTAAGTTATTAATTCTAATGTTTTCTATTTACCCAACAACATTTATTAATTTCATTAAAATAATTAATTTATATGTGTGTTAATCAATATGTGATAAATCATAACCAAAGACATTATTATGAATTGTATATTATATTAATACATATTTATTTTTCATGGAGATGACATCTATAATATATTAATTTCATATTGGAGACATATATACTATAATCGAGAATTACAAAAGAAATTGTTTTTTAGTTATTTAATTTTATATTATATAGAAATTTAATAACTTTTAAGAAGAAATAACATGAATAAAATATTGGCATGAAATATATACATGTGTTCATAGACATAATAATAATTGTTTAATTTTATTATTATAAGAAAATATATCATTGGATTTTATATATTTTATAATCAAAATTTGACGTATTAGATTCTCTTACACTGAGGGTCAAGAGTGGTGTTCTCTTTTATTGTGTTAGTATATACAGATATATAATATTTTTGAGTGCCTATCATTATTAATTTATTATATTTTAATTATAGATATACTACTTTTGGTAACACGATTTTTCTAATAATGAATTAATTATTGATTTTCTGAATATTATATTATTAATTTTTTTATAAAATGAAAAATAATTATAAGGTATTGATAATTTAAGGAAAAAATTAATAATATAGGATTGATGCTTATTTTTTGTGATATAAAAATTAAAATTATTTATATTTACTCTTTTAAGGGTAAAAATTAATGATACATTTTAATCATTAAAAATGTGTAAAACATATTATTGTGGATACTGATGTGAATTATAAATTGAATTAATATTGATATATATATGTGTGTGTGTGTGTGAGGGTGATTATATGGTGATTTCCAAGATGGATGTTTATTTGTATCAAATTATTGAAAGTTTTGATATATTCCTAGAAATAGATAACACTAATTTATTTCTTGTTGACTATGTATTGATTTAATATTTTAATAATTTATGTGGTGGTTTGTAAATTTGGTAAAACCAGGATACTCCTTAAGGTGGGATGTTGTTAATATATGGTGTACTCTTTAATAATATAAAGTGTATATATTATTAAATTTATAATGATATTTTTTTGGTATTAATTTTTTAATTCAATAACATATTAAATGTTAAATGTTATATTTTTAGTGATTATTAAATGTTTTTAAAATATTTTTATTTAAAAATTATTTTAAATGAAGTTGGAATGTTTTTATGGATCAATAGTCTTTTAGTGATGAGTTTCTAAAATAAAATATATTTGCATATTCTTTTTTTCTTCATTGTTGACATTTTGGTGAAAATAATATTTATTCTATATAGTATGATGATATTTGGGTATTCTCATTCCATCATTTATGGTGAAGATGATAGTAATGTGGTGTGAGGATAGTTATATCACAGTGGATATCACATTTTCAGGAGTGATGTGGTTTTTCAGTGGTGATGAGTTTATAGGGATTATTTCTCTGTTTAGTTTTTTATATCAAATTTGTATATGATGAGTTCTTAGAAATCGGGGCATGCTGGTGGTTCATTTGGAATTATTATTTATTTTTTACTATTGATATTATTTTTTAACACCCAGAGATTTTTTGAGTTATTATGTTTGAATTAATTTAACCTTTATGATATTTTTCATTCCTTATAACACTAAAAATTGTTAATTATAAATTAAAGAACTATGTTCGTCATGTGTTATATTCACAGCCAATATAATCATCTAGTAAATGAAAAAAATTTATCTTGCATGAAATAATAAATTGGTATATGTTAAATGTAACATTGACTTGTTGTATGCCACACACCATACCGACTTAGTGTACGTTACACCTGACATTGTTTTTCTATAAAATTTCATTTAATGATATAATTATTTAAATGAAACATTTATAATCCAACAATTAATCATAGTAATATTGAAAATGATAACTACTTTAACAATTTTTATTATAATTGTTTTATATAATAAAATATATTTATTATGAATGATATAATTTTTGGTAAAGTCAAATTAAGGTTAAAAATAATATTTTTTAATAAATTGAATTGATTTTATTTCCTTTTTATGAAATATAATAATAATAATTTCCAAAATATTTAGAAATTAAATATGATAAAACAAACATCACTTTTAAATTTCAAAATTATTATTGATAAAATTCTTGGGATTTATCAAGAGAAAAATCATTTTTTGGATTAATAGTAAAAAATTCTTGGATTTAACTCAAAATTACATTTTCATAAAATTTATATATATGGTTATGTTATATTCTAATTTGGTTTCAATGTATAATTATATAATATTTATACCAATTAGTCATGTGTATGTAATTATTATCAATTTAACTTTAAAATTGGGCTTAAAAAGATAACAAAACATTGGAAATTTTATCTTTAAAATCTCGATGTATCGTCCCGTCACTTGGATTAATTTACAATAAATCTCTACCTCTTATGATATATGAATTTCAAAAAATAGATTAAATATTTTGATTTACAGTATTTTAAAATTTAATATATTTTCATTATATCTGTTGACAAAAAATATTATTTAATGTAATTAAAAATAATAACATCAATTATGGTAAAATTATGCTTAAATAAAGACTAAAACTTAAATTTGAGACACAAAATGACATATAAACATCTCAAAAACCATGTTTCAGGACTTCATTCTATTAATAAACTTCCATTACTGAGTTTTACTTGTTTTTTATGATGTCTCTTATGTAATAACGTGGGTACACCAAACTTATTTCCAAAAATGCCTTCTATGTCCACTCCCATCCCTTTAAAAGTCCACCAAATATCCCTCTTCTTCACAACCATAAAACCATATAGGATTGGACAATATATGACCAATAAAACTCTAAATATCTCTATTTTACTAATTGAAACCATAATTTGGGTTGAAATAAATCCAAGGAATAATTTTGGCAGAAACCAAAAATTGATTCTTAAATAAAAGGTAACGTCTTCCATCCAGATTTTTTGTTTGGTTTTCATTATCAACCACATACACTAATTTTCATCCATGGATGTATAAAAAACAGTATCATGAATATAATTTTGTGTTGTAAGATTATGTTTTTTACCTAAACATACACACACCTCTAAATAATGGGTAATGAACAAACAATTAATGTGTATGGTGAACTACTCCTCATTAAACATGACTGTCCATTTTTCTTTACCACCTCTAATAGAGAAATTTTTATGGAACCTAAATTTTTTGACATCATATAATATATTTAATATATCTTTAAAATTATTTATTCCATTTCAAGAAACACAACTTTCTGCTTTCGATTCTGTGTAGATATTATAATCTTGTTTTGAGGAAATGTGGATTACCACCCCTCAAAGTGATGTGATTCGTTCACACACTAATGGAATGTATTTGGGATGAGTTTAGAGAATTTATATGACATATATTATATAATAGTTCAACTATAATAATGATATATATACATATTTAGGTAATTATAACTCATTTTCATTCTTTCTGTAAATATGAAATTTACAACAGAAACTGAGTTCATGCGTACGTACGCTTAGCTTCTACATGAATAGTGCATTCCATTTCATTCATATACATTATTTTGATTATTATAATAAAAATATAATGAATATAAATAATATTTAAATCAGTTTTTTACAGTCTATAAATAATTATATTAGTATAATTATCATTTATATAACAAGTTATGATTTATATGGAGAACAAAGGGAATATTACATAAAGTGAACCAATAAAATAAGATTGTTAACAAGAAAGAAATATAAGGTCATGGAAAATGTATATATGGTTTATGATATAAAAATGAGATACATTAAAATGTGAATATAAAATTTATATTTATTATATAGGAGTTTTGAATGAGTTTGATGAGAGTTAAGACACATGGTAAGGGTATTTCATCCCACTTTATAATTCAGTGAGGTACAGGATATATTCAACACCAATTCCTTTGGTGTGGTGTGTATAATGAACGTGGATTTAATCAGTTATTATTATTGTTAAATTTATCATTATTTAATTATCTATTATAGTACTTTTATTTTATGTGGATGTTGTTTCAAAAGTTACAAAATCAGAAAAGTGATTTGTCTCAATTTATGAATTTTGAAGCTAATGTTTTGTAACAAGACAAAATTTAGATTGAGGTGTATATACGTCCATTTTATATGATACATAATTAATATACATATTTTTATTATATTATAATATCTATATATTTCATTTTATTACATCAAAAGTATTATCTAGTGTTAGAATTTGATAAAAATCTATTGAAACAATATCATCACTTTTCATGATTAATTATTTTTATGATTGCATTGATAAAATTATATAACAAATATCTCATAAAAATTCATCAAATTTATTATCTTATTTTTATTAATGATATATTCATATATTAATTACATATTTACACACTTTTTTCAATTTTTTTTGATGAAATAAATTTTTTAATTCCAATATATACCCTCTATTTGGTCAGAAATATGTGTTTTATAATACGGTTCAAATAATATATTACAATTACAATTTAATTTGTTAAACTAAATTTTTGCCTTTTTTATTTTACCAATATATTAAAATATATCTTCATGTATCTTTATGAATAATCCAATTTTTTAACCATGATACAAATTAAAAGTAATGTTCTCTTTACCTTCTCTGACATGTACAAATTTATCCACTATCAATTCCTTGACACTTTCCATTCATGTTTAAAATGATATTTTTTTAAGAAAATATTATATATATATATATATTCATAAAAATGGGTTTTAATATGATTTCAAAGTTCATTTATATATTTTGAATGAAATTTTATTTTAAAAATTTATTTAAGCCTCATTTAAATGTTTTCAAGGAAAATTGTTTTCAAACTGATTTCAAGAGCATATTACATGTTTTTAAATAAAACGGGTTTTCAAAATCTATAAATTTATCGATATATGATTTCAATAAAAATGGATTCCAATATCTTTTTATGCTTTAATTATAATCATTCATTTTTATTTTCATGAAATTGGTATCAAAATGTTATTTATGTTATAAAGAAAATTCATCAATGATGAAGGATATTTTCCCCATAAAATATTTTCAAAATATCTTTCAAAGTATTTTTCAATATAATATGACATATGTCGATGGTAATCATTCAATTCTTTGATATAATCCAATGATTTTATTCATCTTTTTCCTTGAATGGTTCATGTTTTAAGGCAGTGATTGTTATTACCCCCTTTCTCTTCTATGGGTTATATGATTTTGAAATCCTCTTCTTTTCCGGGATAATGAATTTTTTCAAATGATTATGAAACTTGATTTTCTCAATGTGTTGAGATATGATTACATTTTTTGGAAATCCATATGATTTCATGGGTTATTATGTGATTGTTTATTATATTTGGGAACATGTTTGTGTGATTTTATTTTGATACGGGTGGGACTATTATCTCCTTAAAATGCATTAGGAAATGATAAATGTTTTATTTTATCCAAGGGTACATATATGAACAAACCAAAACCAAATAATTGTGTAAAATGATGGGAATATGAAACCCAAATCATGATTTTACATGGCAGTATATCACAAGACAAAAACAAGAGGGTAAATGTGAAGACATCCCAAGACCAAAACAAGAGGGTACATGGGAGGACATCACAATCTCAAAAAAAAAGGGTAAGTAAAGTGATTTTCCATGCCTGGAGTAGGTACATGAATGAATTCGAAATTTTAATATGTCACAATGTCCATGGAATACCACCTTTTCATATGGTTTTTATATGATTATGTTTATTCCACAATTTGATATTTTATTCATATGTTACACATTCATGACTTATGAAATTAATTCTCTAACAATCCATGTCTTATAAAATTACAATCATTTAATGACATCCAATATACAGGCTATGAACATCAAATGTTATGATCATTTTCCAAACCCTTTGTTCATATTATGATTACACATTTCCTTTATTCACCCTTAACAAGAATTGGAGCTCACAGTTCATATGTTTCCATTCCAAGGTGAAGAAAATTTTTATTAGGTATAAGTACTAAAGGATGGTATTTTAATGGGATATGTTTATGTTATTTCACCAAGATAAACAATTTTTCTTCCATGTTTCCAAATACAGTAAACAATTATGGTCATCGGGCATGTATTTTTATAATGTATTAAATATTCATCTAAAATGATGTAATATATATTTGTAAATATTAGATATCTATAGTTGGTATTAATATAATTAAGTATTCAACCATACTAAATTGGGATTAAAAGCATTAAAGATGTCCCTCTATATATTTATAAGGATATGTCTAGGGATGTCTCTAAAGATAAGGATAGGATGAGTTAGTGTTTAAAAAAATTTCATATAATTTTGTTAATGGATAGAGTGAGTGGTTTTTTATAAATAAATATCATTCATTAAAATAAAAGTGTATCTGGCTCTGGAAAAGAAGTACATAGGGATAAAAACTCTAATAAGATATTCTAGGTGTGACTAGGGTTAATTTGGTAAATGAAAAAGTGCCTTGGTTCACACCTTTATTGACACTCCATAAGGATATTCGTTTGAAATTTAAAAAATCATGAGGAACCATTATGTATGATTTAAATGGATGATGAATATGAATAAAAAGTATAAACATAATGGGTCATAGAATAAATAAGTTGGTTCCATGATTTAAGAACCAACTATGAAATTTTTTGTAATTATATGTTATACTAATATGATTAATGTTTCACAGAAAATGCATTTTCGTTATAGTCATTGGTGGGAAGAAGAAGTAACATGTTTAGCTTCTAATATTTTGAAAGTGGAAAGTATGGTAATTATAATAATTAATTTCCCATGTGGGAATCTTGTAATGAAAATCAAGATAGTGGTATGAGTAATGGTTAAAATTTTAAAGATAATGATATAGAAAATAATATGTTAATGGTATGTGATGTTATTCCAATATTGTTTACATTAAAATTAACAGTCATTATTAGATTTTGGGGGAAGAACGTGAATAAATTAATTATGATTCATATTCTATGAAAGTGGTACTGAATAATTTGTTGATGAGGCCTATGTAATGGATTAAGAATAATGTTGGAGGAATGGTGTATTTATTTTTTTGAATTAAAAAATATAATGTTATATGAATCATGAAATATATATGTATTTTTAGTATAATATTTTATTAAGGATTGAAATATTGTTTTTAATGGTGATATAGACTTAATATAATGATATATTGGTTAAGGGAAGGTAAGACATAATTATTATCTAACATTGATAAAATGATGCTATGATTATGATATGATGGATATAAGTAAATTGGATAATACTGATTACTATGGAACAAATTTTGTACTTTTATCAAGAATCTAATTATATCACGAACAAAGATTAAATCTTATTGGATTTTTGGAATATATTTAGTAATATATGGAATAATATAAAATTAATGTTTTACAGGTGTATTTTGATAGTACAGGTTATTACCATGATTAAAGAGAATATATGATGAGGGTATTCACTGGTTTGGAATGTGAAAATGAAGTGATTATTTGTGAGAGGAAGGGGAATCATTATTAAAATGATTTCATAAAATTCATTCTTGTGTGTTTTGTAATGACCCAGAAATTCCATGGAAATCTTTTATTTCATAAATACAAGGGAATTTTACGAGTCCAACATTTCTGATGGCACTTGATTCCGAGGTCTGGTGAGCACGGAATCAATTTTTGATGTTTTGGTTAGGTATGTTTAATAAACGTATGAGCAAGATTTTATAACTTTTGAAC
The DNA here is from genome assembly GCA_963277665.1 of Viscum album. Taxonomy (NCBI): domain Eukaryota; kingdom Viridiplantae; phylum Streptophyta; class Magnoliopsida; order Santalales; family Viscaceae; genus Viscum; species Viscum album. Next base: position 369,940,356 of record OY728142.1, on the reverse strand, counting down.
CGGTGCTTGGAATTGAAATCTGAGGGCACCGTTGAACTCACAGCATCAATGATTGGTTATTAAGAACTTCATCGCAGTTGCGTTTTATCATGATTGGATGATAGCTTTTGGGGTTTTTAAATAAAATTAAATTAAAATAACACTTAACTTATTTTTATTTTACAATTGATAATACCTCCAAGTGGAGTTTAGTGGTGGGGGACACCTACACATAACCTCCCTTGGGGGGATTTTATTTAGTGGGTCCCACACAAGAACCTCAGCTCTTCTAACTCCCAATTAATTTTGGAACACCTCTAACCCACCCATTTATGTGGGATAAACTCTTCATGCTCCCCATAAATTAATTGTGCCAACCCATGCATTTAATTAATTGAATTATCTCTTCCATTATTTATTTGGCACCTTTAAGAATCATTTGATTTTTCCAACTCCTTAATTAATATGCGAATTCTCGTGTATTAAATTCAGTGGAGTCAGGTTATTAATTAATCCAATTCAAATTGTGTGCCAACAAAATTAATAATATTATCATTCTATTATTTTTTCGGCATAACCTTTTCTTGGAGATTTGGGTAGAGCATTGAATAACCCTTAGATAATTCTCTCTCAACGAAGAACACCCCCTTACAACGAAGAACAACGAACACCATTCTTCGATCTTTGACCGAGCCTAAAGAGAAGGAGCTGACCACGACGAACGCCAACGATGCATCTTCATCGGTCTCTTACCCCGGACACCTCCAGATGTCAATGAATCAATGCCACATTTTTTCCGCGACATCTTCTATGAACGAAAACGTGGTAGGGGGATTTGTGTTGTTTTTATTTTCCTTCTCTGATGTTCTATTAATGAAGTATGTTATGCCATTCGATATCAACTTAACGTGGGGGGGGGGGGGTCAGACCGCACGAACATGACCGACCCATCCAATTTGTTGGTATTGATTGATGATGAAAACATGGAAAATAGGTGATAGAAAACAAAGGCAGCCCAACCCACAGCCTCCGCTAACCACACCGACAGCCATGCAGCGCCCGACCTGCACCCCAAGCGCTGCTCCATGGCCCTGCCGATGGCCCGCCGCGCCTCAATGGCAAGCTGCCTACACCCCACCGACACGCTTCTCATTCCCCCGGTGCACTGCTCGACCCTACCGGTAGCCTCCCACCACCCCGCGGTGCCTTTCCACCCTACCCGGTGCCCTTCCACACCGCCCGGCACACCTCGTGGCACCCTATCGCCCAACCCGGTGCTCTGTCACGCTGCCCGGTGGCCCTGGTGGTGCCTTGCCGCCCTACCAGATGCCCTAGGTGCCCTTCTGTGCTACCTGGCTCACCCCATGCACTGTTCGCCGCCCTGCCCCCCCCCCCCCCCCTCGCTGCCCATTGTCCTACCCGCCAAACCTGCAGCCTACCCCGCGGCCTGTCGCGCCCTGCGTGATGCACCTGCAGCCTGAACGGTGTCCATCCGGCTCGCCTGCAACTCGCATGGCCAGCCTCCTCGCCACCCAGCCATCACGCTCTTGATTTGACCCACGATGTCCCCCGTGGAGTCCCTCGAAGAACCGACCCAGTGTTCCAGGTCGAGTCTTCAAGCCACCTACGTGGCGACTACCGGGCCGAACCGCCCTTACGGTCCGTTGGGTCGGGCCCAGTGGATTGGGTTAAAACATAGAAGTATGACCCACCCATTGGGTCGGTTCAGACCTATAAAGTCTTACCGGGTCACCTCAGACTAGGTGAGGCCGATTCGGTCCCACTGTGTCAGACCGAACCTTGGCCCATTACAAACCCTTTGCATGCTTTAGCCATATTTTTACCACCAGACGTCTGTTTGACGAACCGTTAGTGGAGATGGTATTCATGGAGCATAACCTTCCTTTTGATTATACCCCTCTGGAGTTCGGGGTATATTTTATTTATGGTCAGGTTGGTTCGTACACAAAACCAACCGGTGCCCCGTGACAAAATGACGAATAACTCACAGACCGGGCGTCTGATTGACGCACCGTCTGTTGCGTTGAGACCCCAATGACATTGCGGTCCTTTGAGAAACTTCCATGTGGGACTTAGTGACATTTGGATTATCAACTAGTAGCTCATGGAGTGGATTCTCCTAGAGACGAGAAGACAGAGCGCCGAGATGTAGTAGCTGACAGACCTCACGACTGGTTGACCGATTCGACTTGGAGTGATTCGACTATCCCAGTGGGGAGCACCTGGTATTTTGGGGGCAGACCCATGGTGGACAGAGTGACTGGTAGTTGGAAGTATACCCACTTTACTCAAAAGGAGGAGTACAATTGTAGGCTATTATGGGGAGCGCCCTATATTTGGTGACATACCCACAGTGGACAAAGCGCCTAGTAGTTGGCAGTAGACCTGTGGTACTCGACAGGAGGAGTACCTCACCAGTCCAAGGTTAGTGAGAAGCGCATCGGTGTCGCGATAGGCCCACTGTACCTGACAAAGGAGGAGTTCCCCAGAAGTCATGGTTTCGATAATAAAAATCATAATTTGAGCTGATTCGATAACATTTGTGTTTTCCTCATGATTTAGATGAGTAACTTGAGAACTTAGGTATATGTATGGGAATAAAACTATGTAATGGTTATCCGTTTATGTCATACTTTTTGGTTTATCCTTGTTTTATTTTGTGATACCTTGAAGGTCTTGGGGTCTCTATTGAGTATTGTTATACTCACCACTGCATGGGCTATGCCCGCACCTCGTTGTGTTGGATATAGATGACAGACAAAGCTGGCGGATGCCGAGAGCACGAGGACTGGATGGTACCCTGTGGAGGAACTTACGACGTATTATTACAATGTGGAGTCTGATGGATGTGGAGTTTTGTGGAGGCTATATGTACTTACACATCGTGTAGTAACCCCAGATGATGATCCATGAGCTACTAGACATCTTCCAGTTGTTTGTCTTTTTAGTTGTACATGATTTTCCTTTCCCTGTACTTTACTGTTGGGATTGTATTTTCAGACCATTTTCTTTATGTATAGTTGTTATACAACATTTACTTAGTGTTTGTGTCTTCTTGTACTCTGGTTGTGTGTGTTTACGTTTTATAAAGGCAACACCTTCCCATTTTTAGTGAATTACGCCTTTGGTGATAGTCGCCACCCCCTGGCCTATGGAAGGCGGGTTTGGGGTAGTCACGATACGGTACACAAGAGATGTGTTGTGAAAAATTGTTATTAGAGGAGTCGGTTCTACCACATAACTCAGAACTCTGATCATTTATTTATGTGAAGTAATAGTTTTAAAGGTATTGAGTGTGGTTTTTAGTTCAGGGAGTCCAGTGTTGGTGCGGTGGACCACGTATCAATACACATGGACCTCGACTTCTGATTTCCGACTTAGTGCATTAAAACACTGATTGTGTCTGTGTTCCAAATTTTTTTCAGCTCAAAGTAAGTCAGCTCACCAGTTATAATCATTTGACAGTGTCACATCTATTTATTTCATTATTCCTCCCCATAAACGACCAGTTAGAGCCATAAGAGTTTTATGTACTGATAGCTCGCCAAGCGATGAGGCCTCAGAACAGGGCCCTCTTTCAGTTGAGTCACCAAAAATACTTTTTTCAATTGGGCCATCGATTCCACCATCCCCACCAGTAGATAGTGCACGCTGATTGAGTGCACTACAAGAGTTCTAGCACTAGAGGCTACACAGGTTCAGGGGAGAGGCGGACCCACATGCGGCTAAGGATTGGCTGGAGGCTATGGTTAAAGTCTTCTTGCTAGAAAGGATGCCATCATACATCATGGTGATCCTTGCTTCTAGACTTTTTTAGGAAACATCATGTAGATGGTGGAGCATGATGCTCCAGGTCCACGATGAGGCGACACATCTATAGGCATACTTCGAGAGCCTGTTCCGTGGGGAGTTTTAACCAACCACCCTTCGAGCGGTGTGTATATAGGCGCTACTACATCTGTAGTAGAGTAGCATGAGTGTAGATCAGTACTTAGCGAGGTTCACCGACCTCTCGTGCTACTCCACTAATATTGTACAAGGCCCTTTCTTCAGGTATCGGACCTTCGACCAGGGGCTCAGGAGAGAGATCAGAGCCTCGATGATCTCCCTAAGTATTCCGACATAGGCAGGAGTGTTGGATTGATCCCTCCTAGTGGAGAGTTTCCTTGCTGAGCAGTCTCCAGTAGTGAGACCCACCACTATTTGACATGCAGTAGAGTCTTCTGAAGTTGGTAGTAGATAGATGATGAGGCGGTCCGCAGGGTACGTGTGGACGTGGTAGAGGAGATGGTCGTGCAGCTGGCAGCGGTAGACGTTATGAGGTGCTAGCACTACCAGCACCAAGAGGTCCAACCTAATCGTAGGGAGCGAGTGGACAGTGGAGATCTCAGCTTCAGGCATTTGAAGAATATGACCATAGTGCTCCGTAGATGATTTGAGGTATGATCTGTGTCTACTCCACATTATCTGCAGTTCTTATAGACACCAATTCCAGTAAATCATTCATTACCACTTCCCTCGATCAATGTTCGGAGATTCCGATGGAGCCGTTGGTTCTATCCTTACAGCTAGAGACTACTACAGGGGATGATTCGACGATTACGCAATGGTTTTGGTAGTGCGACCTTACTCTAGTAGGCGAGATATTCGGCTGGGATCTCCTAGTAGCGGCGTCGAGGCCTTACAACGTCATTATGGGCATGGACTAGTTATCCACAATCCATGCTCAGATCGACTGTATTAGGGGAAAATTAAGGTGCATCCACATATATTGGACCAGGTTCACCTTCACCAGTGAGAAGGGAACCTTTGCATCACATGAAGGATATACTCAGAGGAGGGTACAACTGATCACTCACCATCCAGCTTGCCTTACCCTTGGAACAGTTGATGTGGAGAGTCCGACATACCCTGTAGTGGTGGACTCGTACTCAGATTCTTCCCTGACGATGTTCCATGACTACCTCCTCATAGAGAGGTCAACTTCTACATTGACTTGTATCCTGGGAAGACACAAATATCTACTATAGCGTATCGGATGGCTCCTGTGGAGCTTCGTGAGCTGTAGGTACAGCTATAGGACATGCAGGGAAAGGGATTCATCTGACTTAGTGTTTCTCCCTAGGAAGCCTCGATTATGTTGGCTGAGAAGGCGGATAAGAGCTTGCGGCTCTATGTTGACTATTGTCTCTTGAACTAGGTGACAGTAATGAACAAGTACCCACTTTTGAGGATTAATGATCTCTTTGATTTATTCAAGAGAGCCCAATGGATCTCGAAGATATATCTCATGTTAGGCTATCACCAGCTTGGAGTTCGAGAAGAGGATGTGAAGAAGATGGCATTCAGGTGTCAGTATGGCCACTAAGTGTTCTTGGTTATTCCCTTCAGTGTTACCAATTCTCTAGAATTGTTTATGAGTCTCATGAACAGGATCTTCCAGCCATACCTCGATCTATTTGTTGTAGTTTTCATCGACGACATTCTGATCTACTTGACTACAAAGGAGGAGCATTCCTACCATTTTCTAGTAGTACTTCAGACACTCTGAGAGCACCGGCTTTATGGTAAGCTCTCGAAGTGCCAATTTTGGATTCGAGAGGTTTACTTCTTGGGAAAAATCATCTCATAGGCTGGATTTGCAGTGGATCTAATGAAGATCAAAGTCGTACTTTCTTGGGAGACACCCAGGAGTGTGACAGAGGTACGAGGTTTCCTGGGATTGGATGGCTACTACTGAAGATCCATTCCATATTTCTCCAAAGTTGCAGCACTGCTATCAGCCTTTAAGAAGAAAGGGAAACCCTTCATGTTGTTGGAGAGATGCCATCACAGCTTTAATGAGATGAGGCAGAGGCAGACTAGTGCCCCAATTTTGAGGCTTCCAGATGAGGGCGTAGGGTACATAGTTTGCGGCGACGCATCAGGGACCGGACTCAGATGTGTCCTGATACAGGAGTGAGAATTGATCACATATGGTTCTCAGTAGTTGATACAGCTTGAGTAGAAATTCGCTACCCATGACCTAATGTTAGCATTAGTGGTCTTCGCTATGAAGATGTGGCGACAGTATATGATGGCTGAACATTTTAATATGCACTCTGATCACAAGATTCTAAGGAATATGTTATCTCTAAAGGCCTTGAACTTGAGACAACGACATTTTCTGGAGTTCCTCTAAGACTATGACTTCGAGATAGTCTATACTTCTAGAAAAGGGAACATTGTTGCGGATGCTATCATTAGAATATGTGCCATTCAACCACTAGGAGAGGCAACAGAAAAGATGGCTGCTTTAGAGATATCATTTGTGGATAGGATGGAGCAGCCTATCTACAGTCACTTACAGTAACTCCCCAACTTCCTCAGTGAGTTCAGAAGGCCCAGCCTTAGTTTGCCTACTTCGAGACGCGACGAGCTCAGATATCTATAGGGCAGGCACCAGATGTATTTTCTTAAGGTGGGGAGCACGACATCCTGTTCATAGGACGTACCATTGTACCATTTTCACTTCATGAGGATGTGTTGATGGATTTCCACACTTACCCTCTAGCAGTACATCTAGGAGTGGCGATGATATATTAGGACATTTGACGATAGCACTGGTGGTCGAGTATGAGGAAGACAGTAGCGGAGTTTGTCTCACGGCTCCACTATTGTCAGCAAGTGAAGGCAGAGCACCAGGTACCAGCAGGATTGGTTTAGCCATTAGAGGTCCTATCGTGGAAGTGGTATGGGATATCCATGGACATCATAATGGGTCGTCCACATACATCCAAGGTTCATGACTCGATTTCGGTGATTGTTGACCGAATCACCAAGTCATCCCAATTCCTACAAATCAGAGTGAAGGGATCATTAGAGAGCATGTAACACCTCTACATGCAGGAGATTGTGCGATTACATAGAGTACCATCTTCTATTGTCCCAGACCATGACACATGATTTACTTCCCGTCTATGAAGGGGGTTGGAGTAATATTTTGAGACACAGCTTCGCTTGAGCCCTGCCTTTCATCCTCAGACGAATTGTTAGACGGAAAGGTCCATCCTGACACTCGAGGAAATGATATGTGCATATGTCCTCGAATTCAGTCATAGCTGGGAGGATCACATTCCTTTGGTGAAGTTTTCCTACAAAAACATATATCACTCCACCATCGGTAAGGAACCTTTTGAGACCTTGTGTGGTCAAACGTGCATATCTCCACTGGGATGGACGAGCCCAGCGGAGTCAGCACTAGTGGGATCAATGATGGTATGAGCTACCACGGAGAAGGTGCATATCATCTAGGAGCAGATCAAGACTGCACAGTTCAGGCAGTGGTCGTATGCTGACAAGAGACGGAGACCTCTTGAGTTTGAGGATGGCGACCATGTCTTCCTACTCGTCTCACCATGATGAGGTATACAATGATCTGGATGAGGCGGAAAGATATCTCCATGATTAATCAGACCTTTCTAGGTCATTAGCAGAGTATGCAAGGTGGATTACTACTTAGATATTCCACCTCAGTTGCACCAGGTGCATGGCGTCTTCCATGTATCTCAGCTGAGGAGATACGTGCATGACCCTTTGCAGATCATCGACCCTGGGGAGAAGAACATTGATGACGGGGTGACGTTCACGGAGGTTCCAGTGGCGATTGAGGGTCGACAGGAGCAGGTCCTACATGGATGGTCAATACCTCTGTGCACGTTTGCTAGTAGCACAGGAACCTCCAAGAGAGCACATGGGAGTGGGAGGCCCAGATGCATGCTCAGTACCCTCATTTGTTCCATTATTTTGAGATGTAGCTTACGGGGATGAAAATCCATGAGGTGTGGAGAATGTATAGACCCATAAATTCCATGTAATTTTTTTCAAATACATGGGAATTTTACGAGTCTCCAGTTTTTGACGGTGCTTGATTCTAAGGCCCAGTGTGCCTGGAATCAATTCCTGATGTTGGTTTCAGTTACGTTCATTAAACGTACGAGTGGGATTTTATAACATTTGAACTAGTGCTCAGAATTGAAATCTGAGGGCATAGTTTAACTCACATCATCGGTGATTGAATAGTAATCCCTTCACCGTAGTTTCATTTTTACATGATTGGAAGATAGTTTTTTGGGTTTTTAAATAAAATTAAATAAAAGTAAGACTTAGCATATTTTTATTTTATGGTGGATAAAACCTCCAAGTGAAGGTTAGTGGTGGGGGCCACCCGCACATATCCACCCTTGGGAGGATTTTCTTTAGTGGGGCCCACAAGAGTTTCTTAACTCTTCTAACTCCCCATTAATATTGGAACACCTTTAACCCCTCATTTATGTGGGTTAAACACTCCACATTCCCCAATCAATTAATAGTTCCAACCCATGCATTTAATTAATTGAATTCACTCTTCATTTATTTATTTCTCACCATTTGAAATATTTTGAATTTTTCAAACTCCTCAATTAATATGCCAATGATCGTGTACTAATTTTGTTGGAGTCGGGTTATTAAGGAATCCATTTCAAATTTAGTTCCAACAAAATTAATAGGATTATCACTCTATTATTTTGTTGGCATAACCTTTTGAGGAGTTTTGAGTAGATCTTTGGAGAACGCTTAGAGAATTCACTCTCAACAAAGAACACCCCCTTCTAATGAAAAATGACGAACACCATTCTTCTATATTTGACTGAGCCTAAAGAGAAGGAGCCCGCCACAAAGAACACCAATGATGCATCATCCTCGGTCTCCTAGCTCGGATGCCTCCCGACATCAACAAATTGACGCCGCCGTTTTCACGCGACTTTGTATACGAACGACAAATGAGGAATGGGGATTTGTGTTTGTTTTATTCCCATTCTTAAAAGTTCTATTTATAGAGTAAGTTATGCCAGTTTATATTAACTTAATGTGAGAAGGGGGGGGGGGTCAGACAGCATGAACACGGCTGATCCTTCCCATTTTTTGGTCTCGATTGATTATGACGGCATGTCAAAGAGTCGACGGTGAACAAAGGCACGCTACCTACGGCCTTTGTGAACCACACCGCCGGCCAAGTGGCGACCGACCTGTGCGATACTCTGTGGCCCTACCGTATGCCCGCCACACCCACCGGCGCATTGCCTGTTCCCCTCCTGCTCGCTGCCCATGCCCTCGGGTCGCCACCCGGCCCTACCGGTAGCCTACTCGGACCCTGGCGTACTGCCCGGCGCCCCCTGGCACCCTGCCACTCTGCTGGGCGCACCCTACAACACCCTGCATCCCTGCCCGGCACCGCCCAGCGCCCTGCTACGCTACCCGACGCACCCCCGCATGTTGTCTGGCGCCCTGCCCTGTGCCCCCCCCCCCACGCGCTGCTCGGCATAGCTATGTCCTGCCTGGAACCCCTTCGGCCTACCTATCGCCCTACCGCTCCCTAACCAGTGCACCCAAAGGCTTCCTGATGTTTAAAAGGCTTCCCCGCATCCCGCACGGCCTACCGGCTCGCCACCTGACCACCAGCCTACTGATCTGACCTGCAGCGTCCCCCGTGGTGTTGCTGGCTGAACCAGACCAGACTTCCAGGTCGAGTCATCTGGCGGCCTACGTGGTGACTACCAGGCAGAACCTCTCCAGCGGTCCGCTGGGCCAGTCCCAGAAAACTGTGTTAAAACATAGCGAGTTGACCCGCCGATTAGGTGGGGTTAGACCCAGTGAGTCAGACCGGGACGACCCAGACCGGGTCGACCCAGATTATGTTGTGCCGAGTCAGTCCAACGGGGTCGGGCCAGCACCAGGCCCATTACTGACCCTTTACTTTCTTTTTCCATATCATTAGTACATGACGTCCGTTTGACTAACCATCAATGGCACCGATATTAACGGAGCATAATTGTCCCTTTGAATATACCCCACTGGTGTTTGGGGTATAGTTGAGTTACGGTCAGGTTGGTTTGTACATGAAACCAACCGGGCCCCTGGGACTAAAAGTCTAATAACTCACAGATCAGGCGTCTGATTGACGCGTCGTCTATTACGTTGAGACCCCTATGATGTGGCGGTCCAGTGAGATACATAAACGTGAGACTTTATGATGTTTGGAGTACCGAACAGTAGCTCATTGAGTAGATCCTCCCAGAGACAAGAAAACAAAGTGCAGAGACCTAGTAGCTGACATACCTAATGACTGCTTGACCAATTCGACTCGGAGTGATTCAAATAGCTTAGTGGGGAGAGCCCAGTATTTGTCGGCAGACCCATGGTGGACGGAGTGCTGGTAGTTGGCAGTAGACCTGCGGTACTCCACATGAGGAGTTCATCTGTATGCTATTAGGGGGAGCGCCCAATATTTGATGGCAGACCCACAGTGGGAGGATCGCTTGGTAGTTTGCAGCAGACACACGGTACTCGACAGGAGAAGTACCTCAACAATCCAAGGTTAGCTAGAAGCACCCCAATGTCATGACAGGACCAATGTACCCGATAGAAGAGGAGTTCTCCAGCAGCCATGGTTTTGAAATTATAAATCCTCGTTTGAGCTGAGTCAATGACATTTGGGTTTTCATCATGATTGAGATGAGTTACTTGATAACATAGGTATATGTATGGGAATATACCTAAGTAATTGTTATCCGTTGAAATCATACTTTGTGGTCTATCCTTGTTGGATTTTGTGTGACCTTGAGGGTCTCGGGGTCCCTACTGAGTATCTTTATAATCACCCCTGCACGGGATATGACCACACCTCATTGTGTTGGATGCAGACAGCAGACAACGCTGAAGGAGGCCGAGAGTGCAAGGAACAGACTGTACCTGGGGGAGGACCTTACGATATATCAGTACACGATAGAGTCTAATGGGCGTGGAGTGTTGTAGAGGCTATCTGTACCTATCCTTCGTGTAGGAACCCCGAAGGATGATCCAAGAGCTACTAGACACCTTCCAACTGTTTTTCTTTTTTGTTGTACTTGTTTTTCCATTCCTTTTACTTTACTGTTGGGATTGTTTTTCCGGCCCCTTTACATTAATTACAGTTATTATACATCTTTTGCTAAGCTTTTGCTTTTTCTTGTACTCTGGTTGTGTGTGTTTATGTTTTATAAAGGAAATTCCTTCCTAGTTTAGGGAATTAAGCCTTTTCTTCATGTCTCTAGCCCCTAGCCTAGGGATGGTGGGTTTGGGGTAGTCACGATATGGGCCCCGGGGGATGGGTCGTGACATGATAGATTTTCTTCTTAAACAAGGATTATATGGATATATATTCATGTAATTATTAATTAAAAATTTGAGTAATTCATTATGCACTGAGTTTGTATTCAAAAAGATAGTTAAAGTGATATTTAGTGATTAACCTTATTTCAAGTATGTTCCCAATATAGTGTAAATTATATGAATGTTTGTTTCGAAAATGACATTATGTATTTCGGGTGACAACCAATCATGCTTTTTATGGTCATGCATCTAGAACCCAAGACTGAAGGACGATAAAGGTTTCATGCATACCACTGGCCTACACAATTCCATGGGTAGTTTATAATTTCATTTGATTAATAATTATATATGATGAAAAAATAGTGTCACTTTCCATGTTTAGATATATATTTACTAACCATATTGATTTTTATGAAAACTTATAGAAAAATAGTAATATTTTCTACACTTTAATGGGAATTATGATATACTAGAAGTTTATTTTATCACTTTTGGAATTAATGTTAATTTCTGAATATCAATAACCAGAAGTAATGCACTATTTATAAATTTAATAAATATCAACAAAAAATGATTTTTATAGGAATATATAAATTAAATATATTTCTTGATATTCCTTATCAATAAAATAATTTCACAAATATAAGATAATGATAGAAAAATATTTTCTTAGTACCTTAATTTTTATGGAACTGATGTCCTCAAAAATCATTACAGATTTATGACATTGAGGCTTTTATATTTTAATTGATCATTCCCATGTTTGTAATATATTAGTTAAATCACTCCATATAAATATTTAATATTTTCCTCTATGTCAAATATTCACTATCAAACAATGTTCTCCTATATAGAAAACAAAATAAATATTACATGGGAAACCGTTATGGATCCAACTTTTTATTTTTAAGGGAAGATTAAGTTTCAATTTTTATGATGTGGGATTCTAAGAATGAAAATTTCACATATTAATCCTTTGATAACTGAGATGAATTCAAACTAATAAATTTAATTTAATTTTTGTAGAATATAACACCCTAATAATATTTAAATTATATCTTTCAAATTAATTTATCCTTAATTTTATTCTTCATTTCACATAACTCTAAAAAGTGTTTATTCTATATTAAATATGAATATTTGGACTGAGTTATATGAAACACCGAGAAATTTTTTCACTGAACTCACCATAAATTTTAGATTACACACAACACTAACTTGGGATATGTTAAATGCAATGCTGATAATGAAGTTGCAACACACCACACCTATTTGGCATATATTACAAATAATAATGTATTTTTATGAAACATATTTTTATTGTTATAATTATTTAAATGATATTATTATAATATAGATGTTAAACATAGTAATATTAATATCCAAACTACTTTTAAATTATCTTTGATAAACTTTTTATATTAATAAAATATATTTATGGTGAATGATATAATATTGTAATGTCCTTAGAATATAAAAAATACTATTTTCTCAAATGAACTAATTTTTATGTCATATTGTGAAATATAGTAAAATTAATTTCATAATCCTTTATAAATTTAATTTTATAAAATAAAATTCATTTTTAATTTAAAATGTCGAAATTAACTTACTATGATTTTTTTTGGTTTTTTCTGATAAACATCATTTTTTGATTATTTCTCAAAAAAATCCAAATTTTAAGTGAAAATTGATTTCTCATCTAATTTACGAATAAAGAGAACATATTATTTAAAATGAATAAATTTTTTAACTAGATAATATTTTCTTAATTTATTAAATTTATTTTTTTTAATCAATTTCACTTTGAAATTGTGTATAAAAAGTAGAAAAATTTTGGGCCTTTTTACTTTAAAAACCTTCAGTGTTGTCCCATCAGCATGATTAATTTTTTATTAATTTCTTAAACATATATTACAATAATTTGGAAAATAAATTCCAAATTTGGAATATAAATTATTTATTATTTAAAGTACTTCTATCTTTTGTTTTGACCAACAATATTATAAACAATAATTAAAATTAATTACATCTATTATGGAAAAATTAACATTACAAAGGTCTAAACATTAAATTGAAGACCCAAGATGACTTATATGCATTTAAAAAAGACATTTCATTGAAATTATTCATATATTAAGCTTCCATTTCCAATTTATGTTATTTGTTATTACTTTTTTTCAGGTATAAACATTCGTACACATAACATATTTTAATAAATGTTATGAATGGCCTTTCCCTTCCCTATTAAAGGCCACAAACTCTCCATTTTCATAAATCCTCTCAATATATTTAGGAATAGCCATGAGAATCCCAATAAACTTACCAAAACCCTAAATTCCATATTTTGGACCCCATTTGGGAAAAACTGAATCCAATTACGACTTTTGGTACAAGCCAAAAATGAGTTTCCCAATTAAGATGTAATGTCTTCTCCCAATCTCCATTCATTTTTATTTTTATCCACCCATCCACTATATTTATTCCATTATTTTGCAAAATCAATAATTTTATAAATAAATTAATATGTTTTATTATAATGTTCAATCTTATACATACACATACATTTATCTAATTGGTAATGAACATACTGTTTATATTTAGAGAGATCTACCACCTAACTGAAATATGATTATTTATTTATTCTTTACCTCCTACAAGGGAATATATTATGATAGAAAAAATATTTTTATATGTACTATATAATAATAATTACATCATTATTTTGATTTATTCCATTTACATCAAAAACTGGTTTACTATCCATTTTGTGTAAATATGATAATTTTGGTTGAGGAAGTGCGAACTACCACCCCCGCATATAAATGTGATTAATTCGCTAAGTACATGGAATGTATTAGGGTTGGACATCTAGAAGATATATGATATATATTTTATAATAATTATACTATTATAATTATATACATTTTTATAGAGATACTTATATGTTATTATTTTTCATTCAATACAACAAAAAAACATAAACAAAATTCAGTCTTACGTACGAATTGACATCATAATGAATGATGAATTCTATTTCATTGTTCTATATTATATATATTATTATGACAAAAATATAAATTATATAAATTATATTTAAATTGTGGTTCACAATTTCAAGGAATTTATATATGTTTAATGTGGAATAACAAATTAAGAAATATGTGAGAACAAGAAGAATATGATTCGAAGTGAATTTTTAACAGAGGATTGCTAAAAATAGGTTATTATAAGGTCATGATAACTCATATATGGTATTAGATATAAAAATATTGTTTTTAAAAAGATTAATGTTAAATTTTTATTTATTATACCTTTGGTTTGAATAAGAACAACAAGAGTTTAGACACAATGAAAGGGGATTTAATCTCACTTTTAATTTCTATGAGATAAATGCTTTATTCAACATCAATTCCATTTTTGTGTTGTGATTACTAACCTTTATTGTTTTAAATGATTCTTATAGTTAAATTTATGGGTATTTACATATCCATTATAATAGTTTTATTTTCATTGGGTTTATTTTAAAAAAGGTACCAAATTCATAAAATTGTTTGCTCATAATGTTCCTTTTCTAAGACTCATGAATTTTTTCATGCCAAAATTCATTTTGAGTTGTATATACTTCTATTTTTATGATATATAATGATTAAAAATCTTTTAATGATATCATATTCTCCATATAATTTCTTTTTCTTTAATGGATAGTTTGATCCCATGTTACTATGTGAGATGAGTTTATTGAAAAAATCTTATCACTTTTCATTATTCTTTATGTTTACGATTCCTTTGATGAAATATTTTAACCAATTACTCAATATAATTAAATATTTTTATCATCATGTTATTTATAGTATATTCATGTATTGGTACCATATTTTTTTTCTTTTCTACTTAAGATATCTTACAATGTGTATTTATAAAATCTCAACTTTACGATCTCTTTGGTCGGAAATATATGTTTTTAGTGGGTTTTATGAATTTTATACTACTATCTTATAATATTTAAAATAAATGTTAACAATTTTTATTGTTATACAAAATCTTAAAAGTAATTTTATTTTTATTTTATAGAAAATGATTATTTCTAACATTTACGCAGTGTAAAAGAAATGTTTTTACCTTGTACAGCATGTACAACTTTATCCACTGTTAATTAATCGAATCATACTTTTTATGTTTAAAATGATATTTAAAAAAAAGTAAAAATAAATATTCAATGAAATGTTTTTGAAAATGTTTTAAATATTATTTTATAAAATTTAAATGAAATTTTTTTTAATTATTCTTCATTCATCATTTATATGTTTTCATGGAAATTTTTTTTCCAAACGTTTTCAAGATCATATAATTAGTTTTTAAGGAATATGGTTTTCAAATTATACTCAAGATACATTTATTTGATTTCATGGAAAATGGTTTTCAAAATTTTTTCAACATATGTTTATATGTTTTCATAAAAAAATATCTAATTTTTTTTAAATAATTTTTTATAAACATTAATGTTTATATCCAAAAAAATGGATTTGAAAATTTCTTCCTATTTAAAAGAGGCTTTATCAAAGATGAATGGATATTTTTCTAAAGATTTGTTTTTCCAAATGGAATCCCAATTTTTTTTCCACATAAATTGACATTTTTTGATGATACACATTCCCTTAATATTAATGATCCAATTTATCCATTCATATTCATTCTTGAATGGTTTTTGTTCTTTATTAATGAGGCCTGTGACACCAATTTATCTTCCATGACTAATATAAATTTGAAAACTACATCTCTTAATGGGTAATGATTTTTTTTAAATGAATATAAATCTTACCTTTTTTACTTAGGTTAAGATTTGATTACATCATTTTGAGAATAATTTAATTTCATGGGTTTTTGTAAGACTATTTAACATTTAATGGATTATGTATATACGATTTCATAATGATTTGGGAGGGACCTATATCTCTCCCTTGTGAATTGGGTAATTATAACTATTTTATGAGATCAAAGGTTATAAGGGGGACTTATAATTCACAAAAAAGGATTTTTTTGAGTACACAAAACCCGAAAAAATGAGGGTATACATGGGGAAAATACAATCCCTAAACAAGAGGGTACATGGGAGGACATCCCAAGACCGAAACCAGAGGGTTTGTATGAGGACATCCCAAGCCCAAAATAAGAGGGCACACAAAATTGAATTCCCTTACCGATGTAGGTACACAGATGATTTACCTAAGCCTAACATGTTACAATGTTCATTATAGGTAACCATGACAAATGTTTTTTATATACATATGAGTCTTCCAAAAATAGATTTTCTATTCTTATGGTACTATTTCATAACTTATGATATTAATTATTTAATTATCTCGTTCTTGTGGACATATAACCATTAATATTTTCTCAAATATGTATGGTTTTATATTCATATGTTTTTCTCAAGTTCCATTAATTTTTTTCTATTATGCATACAAATTTCCAACATTTACCCTTTCTAATAATTTAACCTCACCCATTATTATGATTCATTTACCAAGGTTATGGAATATGTTTTTTCGTAGAAACACTAATTGTAATTATCTTTAGTAGAGATATTAAAGGTCTTTGACTAACTAGATGATTTTGTATCCATGTTTCCAAAGGCACAAAACTATTACGGTCCTTGTAAATGTTTTTTTTCAAATATACTAAATATTCATAAATAATGATATAATATCCATGTATTTTAAGCCTAGGTGGAAGTATTTTTTATTTTTTCCTAGACTATTTGAAGTTTTATGATTGGTATGTGATTTCTTCATTATGATTTCTTAATTATTTTTTGGTTCACACTCTACATCAATGTGGATTTATTAAAAAAAATAAAAATTGAATTATTTGGTTGTTATTGACATTTGGGTACTCATGTTATTATATTTTTTTAAAATATATCAAAATTTTCATATAGATTTTAGAAAACATTATATTTATAATTTAAAAAATGAATTGGTCTTGAATTTATTTTTTATTGTATGTGATATTTAAACTATGTTTGATTATGTATGTGTAATTTAAACTGAAGAATAAATTAAAATGAAATATCTTTTATAAAATCTCTATTAAAGTGCATCAATGAAATTTTTTATAATATCAAAATAAATATTAATATATTGAAAAGTTGATTATATTTTTTTAATGATGTTGATATATATAATATCATTTTTCTTTAATAAATATTTTTAACAATAATATTGTAAATATTAATTTTGATATATTCAAGTTATGATATAAATGGGTTTAAAATAATATTATAATAGTGGAATGGTAATGTTTCTTAAATTATTAGGTGGTTAATGTATATTATTTTATATGTTATTTGAGAACTAAATTGAAAATTATGATAGTGTAAATGATTTAATGAATGATGTGTTTTTTTATTATGGTCAGTTATGATATAAAATAATAAATAGTTTCTTCGTTAGAGATTATGTTAATTGTATTAAATTGAACTAAAATTTAAATGAATGAGTTTATACTATAATTATATTTTTTACAACATTGGATACATGTTTCTATAAGATATGATATATTTCTTCTAAAAATTTTCATATTTTTTTGCGATATATATAATGTAATATACCATGAGGATTAAACTATATAAAAATTAATAAATGATTATTAAATATTACATTATATGAACGAGAAGTGATCATTTTGTGGGATTTATTTATTTTTTATTTTATTAATATTTTAAAAAATAATGTTTAAATTTAAAAATATTAATAGGTTCGTCTAATAATAATTGATTATATTTTAAAATTGATCAAAATGATATTATTTGAGAAGTGTAATATTGGTGAGTTTATGAATTATGTCTATTAGTTGTAAATTTTAAATGATTAAATCTTTATTAATGTTTTTTATGTTGATTGGAAAATCAACATTTCATTACCAAATGGGAAATTTTTGGTTTTTCAATAATTATTTTATTTGGTTTTTATCAATGTCTTATAATAGATTTATTCTAATGGAGGCAGTTTTCTATATATTAAATGATTTTGAATTACTCAACTTTCTTTCCTTCCATGAATTGAATATATATGTGATTTATTATATAACGGGGAAAAAACATAGTAATTTATGATTATTTAAAGAAAATTATTCACTTTAATTGGAATGGTATAACATAATTCAAAATAGTACTTATCAATTTCATTTTTTAAAATATTTTGTCATCTATATTGACGTAATTTTTGGGGTTGATGGATTTATTTGTGGTAAAAATCTTATTTTTAATAAATAAATCGGCATTTTAAATCATGGGAAATTTTTATGGATATATTAATATTTTAATTTTTTTAATCAGTAATTACATAATGTTTGATTTAAATTTGTTTCCCTAGTTTGATTAGTCAATTGTGATATTATGGGCTTATTTGGTTTTATAACTATTTCATGTGGTTTTTAAAAAAGAAAAACTTGTTTTTGGGATTATATGGTTGGTTTTTTTAAATATTATTAAAATTTCATTCTTATATCATTATTTATAGGGTTATTATGTCATCATACCATACTAATGGAGATTCTAATTTTTTTAGGATTTAACTTTTATTCTGAAGCCTTTCTTAGGTAGTTTCAAAAAGGTATTTTTCTGGCATGTGTTTAAAAAAATTAAAGATAAATTACAATGATTTTTTAATGGGGGAAACTATGTATATTAAAATTATATTTTGAAAAAATATTTTTAAATAGCAAAATACAACTGATAATATATATTATTTTGGGTGGTTTAATGAAAGTGTTTTTTTATATTCAATTACATCGATTGAAAGATTATTTTTCTATCATAAAAAATTGATTATAAATAAAGGATTTCATTTTAGTTTTAATCATTTCATTGATTTCAATTTATTCATATATATTAGGTTTTATGTTCATGTAATTGATTTTTTTTATGTGATTAATGATGTGTGATTTTATAAAAAAAATTATACGTTTAAAAATGAAATGTGAGGAGGTTTTTTGAGTGAGTATAATGGGAAGTGTAATTTTATATTTAAATATATATGGTGGAATGTTAAATTATGGATGTTCAGTTTTATGTGATAATTTTCGTGGTTTTTGAGTGTGAGTGTTGAAATTTTAATTTTTGAAATATTCCTGCAGATAAGACGTATTATCAAATTTTTTAGAAATATATTTGAATTTTAAATTATTTTTCATTCTAAAAACCATTATGTGACTTCATTTCATTATAAATTCATATAGAGAACACATTCTACAGTTTATCATCATTATTATTTTAATATCACTATAATAAAAAAATAAAATGAATAATTTTTTTTATTTTTATTTCATATGGAAAAAATTATATTATTTTATATTATTATTTATTTTAAATTTGAAATATTTGTTATAATAATAATTTTTCTTGTTATATAATAATAAAATTTATACTAATATTAAAATTTATTATTATTATTTCTATTGTTAAATAAAATAAAATTACTAATTAATTTGTTTTTACATGTAATGGTAATTTTCATTAATGTCTTTCTGTGTGTTTTGGTAATGAAATAACTATAGGAAAGATGTTTGTTTGTATTATATATTTCATTCATCTGATGTTGGTCGAGTGATAGAGGTGGTGAATGTGAGATGTGATAGTGAGGGTGTTTGTGTGTGTGTGTTTTAAATTTTTTGTGGTTGTAAAATTATTTTCTTCCACTAGTGAAAATACCTTGAGGGGAGGTGAATCAAGGCATGACATGTTAATACAAGTACCCTCTTGATCCTATTTCATTTTCATAATGAAATATATTCTTTAAATTTACCATAGTACATTATGAAGTGAAATTTATGAATGAACATGAAAAATTAATTTTACTTTGTTCACCCTAGATACATTCAAAGACTATTCTATGACGATGTGGTGACGTAACAAATCCACTAAAACTAAACTATTTTTTACAATGATAAGATCATAATCACTATCCCTCCTCGATTACAACTAATCACAATTTAAAATCTCATTTATCTCTAAAATAATGTGTTATCACTACATCTTCTGATGATCTACTCATTGAATATAGACTTATTTGTCCTTACATTATCTCTTATGAATGTGTGCTACACAATATGTAGATTCTCAATTGAAGATCATCTTTTATCCATAGATGAATACCTATTTACCACACATGTAATAGGTTACATAAAAACAATCACGAAACCATTAATGCTCCTTGTTTAAAATCTACATTATTTTCATCAAAAACCTCTTCTATTATGCGACATAAATCTTACACGCAACTCCAATCATACGAGCAAATTCCATAGCTTTTGTACAAATCTATTTTTTATGCAACAAAATTTTCACACAATTCATACTCGATATAGAGCTATGATTCACTCTATGTGTTGTGATACATTGAACAAGGGTGATGAACGCTTATTTATAGGAAACATTGATCCTTGAGTGGAAGTTTTGATGCATTGTGAAAGATCCACTCTATATGCCCAAAACCCAATTTGTTGCAGTATTGGGCGCACAATATTCTTTCTCACAACCTTATCTTTAATGAAAATATATAAATATTTCATATAATTTAATCATTTCAATACTTCTATGGTATAATTATGAAACATTACATGCACATGTGTTTTCAAATAACATTCAATCCTGTGCATAAATTTAATTTCCAAAAATACATTTCCTCATTATACCAATTATGGACCCCCACAATTTTTGAAACCCCTTCGAAATGATTCCACCTTTTATCTGTTCATTTTGTACTCCTATAGATAATCCATTCATTATTCAGGGTTCTTTGTCAACAATGATTGTCAACAATATCTATAGAACACCACAAAATGACTAAAGAAACCCTTTTTATCTTTAAAAAAAATAATCCCAAAAAGGTATTCAATATTACATTGTGTAACACGCCACGATTTCATAGTACGTTATCTAATTAAATTAATTCAATAGCTTGTGCTACCTGAAACACCGAGTTTGAGCGCACCAGAACTTATCAAACTAGCTGTTCAAAAAGTGGTTATGAATAGTATTAACTGAATTTTGAATATTTTATACTATATATAATTTTAACATCAATATTATGTGTTTCATAGAAATAATATGAGAACAAATTTATTTTTTCAGATAAACGAAGTATTTTTCAAAAAATGTTATTTTACCACATTATAATGGTGAACCATTTTTAAAACCAATATTTGACACTTTTATATATTTAATTTGATAAAAATAAATTCATATTTAGAAGTGGGTCATAAAAATTTAGTTTGGATAAATTTTTAGTACATTTCTGGTATCTTTCATTTTTTGACGAAAAGTGGAAAATACTAGGTTTTAATTGAAAACATATTTTTTAATAGAAATTTTTTTACTATTAAATAATGAATTTTAACGTTTCTAAAGAATGATTAGATTATATTTTTGTCATTTAAAACTATTTAGATCATTATATGATATTTCAAATTCAAATTTGACGTAAACACATTTCAATCTTTTAATAGTTTTTACTTCTTAAAAACATGCTTTTTGGTTTTGAGAATGTGAATTATTTTTAAATTAATAAATTATACTTATATATTTTTAATTTGGTAAAATAGACTTCATTTTTTAATTTGTATTACCTAAATTATCATTGGGTGGATTTTTGGTATTTTTATGAAAACTTTCAAATTTAGATGAATATTGAAAAACACTTCATTATTATTAAAAACAGACTTTTTATTTAAATTATTATTTATTTTAATTAAAATTATTTTAAGACATAATAGATATATAATAACTATATATGTTCAATGTAATTCAATGGATATATTTTATAATAAAATTAGATGAATAATATTTTATGGAACATTTTACTGTCTTTTACCCACCTTCTAGAGCATTTACAAATTTTCATAAAACATAATTTTACCCCTTCTGTGAGTTGAATTTCAATAATCTGAAAGACACGGTTGAAATCTGTAAGTAATTTTTTTTTCAATAATATGAAAATAATTTTTGGTGAATAGTAACTTTTTACTATTATTTACCATGGTTAAAATTAAATACAGTAATTAAGGGTAAAAATGATATTATAATTACCATAACACATGTCCTTATTTTATTTTATAAGTAAAATTCGAGGAAAACAACTTTTTAATTATATATGACCCCCTTTGGTCCACTTAGATAAGATTATGACAATTATTATTATATTATTTAAAAAAGATTTAAAAGAGTTAAATTCAACATTAAATAAACAAACCATGATTAATATAGGGTTATAAATAAGATAAATTCGACTCTAAAAATTAATTAGAAAGCTAAAAAAATTTCATTCATAATGGTATTATATATATAATTTTTAGAAATTAAAAAATTTAGTTTATTTATGACACAATGATGATGAAGTAATTACCTAGTTAATAAAGCATTAAAATATTTGATAATATATATATATCCATAAAAATTTAATTTGAGACTTTTAATGAATTCCACTAATTTTCTAGGTTAATATGACATGGTAGGGTTGATTAAAAAAAATTCGAAGCAATCATGCTATTGTGATTTTCAAAAGAACCAAATACTATATAGTTTCAAAATTGACAAAATTGTGTTTTTCAAACAAATATTGTATTTTTAATTGATATAATATTCCTAAAAATCTTAGTATCGGCCAAAAAAATTATTTAAGGTTATATATATTAATAATGGACCACTTGGGGTCCTCATGGATTATTATAATATGTTTATTAACAATATAATATAAAAATAAAAATAGTCATGGAAAATGTCAAACTTTTTAACTAAGAGTTAAATAAAAAAATAATTATCATATAGTGACCTAAAACTACTTAAAAACTATTGGATGATAGGATTTCGTCCCATAACCACCTAAGTCTCGAAATAAATCATTTTTGATGGGTATAATAACGAGTATATCTAATTTAAATAATAAATATAACATGTTAATGATTTTGTATAAATTATATACGATCAAATTAAATATTATTTCACAATCAATATAATGTTTTTGTCGCTAGTGCATACGTACGGATAGCCATATCCATGACGTGGTGAGATTAATTTCCACAGTCTGCATTCATCGATGATTATAAAAATATATATTATTAATAAAAATGAAATATATTGGATAATAATGACACATAATATATATATATGTGTGTGTGTGTGTACTTACATATATCTTAATCAATTACTTCTATTCAATACGATATGAAAACAGAAATTGTATTTATGTGTATGTACAGCCTACCGTATCTATAAACTGTGCTTTCCATTTCGTATATCTATCTATTATACATATTTATATTCTAAATATATATGATATATATAAATCATTTTTATATTCTGGAAGTATTTAAATCATGATCTATATGGTACGACTAAGAATAACTAGTTAAAACATGTACGATAAAGAAAGCAATTATTAACCGAAATGTTAATTTAACTTGTAAATAATTATTAAATGGGTTATATAAAGTAATAAATTAATCATTTATAATATAATAAAAATTAATATGGTTCTGATATAATTTAATAACATACTATGGTCATTATATATGAGTTTAAACGTACCCTTGACCAAAGTAAAGTCCACGGTAAGGGTTAAGTTCACAATATTTTTATTATCTGAGGTTGTTTTTTTGTATGTTTTTAATGGCGAATATACATTATCCATTTCCATGTTTCATAAATGTTATTTTAATGGGATTCATTTTTATTGAATCTTTTATTAAAACATAATTTTAAATGTTTTAATGATTTATTCTTCTAAACCATTTTCATTAATGTACATGTGCTCAAAATGGGTTTAGGGATTTATTTATATGCACCTGAATGTTTTAAAATGTTAATTCTTTTCAAATTCTTCTTAGTGGTATTTGAAATTTTGATTCAATAATTTTTTTAAATATATTCCTTTCTAAATTGTGTGACATTTAAATGTTTTCATGAAAAAGGGATATTTTACTCAAGGAGTTTTACAAATCATTTTTATCTATGTCAACATCCTTTGATGGATTTTAAACTTATTTTATGTTGATTTATTTTGATTCAAATCTTCCATATTTTAATGAAGGTTTTTTGATTTGTTTTACTATGGATATGTTATTTTTATATCATTTATGCTTTACGGATAAAGTATTATCATTTCATATCTAGTTTTAATTTGAATGTTTATGTTATGTTTCATCCTTTTCATATGAGATTGTATTGGACATAGTAAGTGAATGGTAGAGCCTGCTATATCTCCTCGATAAATCGGTTGGTCTCATTAGCCAATTAGACATGGAATTGGATGAGGCGTTTTTGAAATTTGATATATGGTTTTGGCTGAGACCTTAAACATTATTATACGTCTTGGCTGAGGCATAGACAAAATGTTTCAGAATGTTTGGCTTTATACATTCCCTCATTATGAAAATAATATTGATGGTTCATGTAGTTATTCGACTAGTAGAATACCCATGACTATGTTTTATTATGGCATTATATACTCAGCTTAAATTTCTTCCATAAGGTGTTAATGTTTATTATTTGTAAGGTCATGTGTTTTTAATTATTCAGTATTCATATTGTTTATGATTTCTTGCACCAATTTTTTTATCCTCATTAAGCATCTAAGCTCAGAACTTTTTTATGTTTTATTTTACAAGTATTTCTACAATGTGTATTATGACTAACCTGTAGGTATATTCTAAGGGATGTGAATGTGGTCAATGGATACAATATTGTTGTTGTTTTTCATTTTATAATGTAATGTAATTTTCATGTATGTAATCTATTTCCAAGACTACTAAATTGATTGGTCTTTCGGGAAATGAATTCCTTGTATAATTCCCATGTTATGTAATAATGCATTGACTCTGGGCATCCAGTGTCGGGGTGTTACAGTTGGAATCAGAGGAAGTTTAACAACAACATTGAAATATATATTTAAATAAACTCTTTTTTGAGAACATTTCCCTAAGTAAAACCTTGAAGATTAATATAGATGATCTTACTAGGATTTTGATAATGTAGATATTTTGTGTATTTTCTAAGAAATACATCCCTGTTGGGATAGAAGAATGTATAGTCGGCTCTAATAGAGATGTACCTAGGAGTGAAAAATCTAACAAGGAGTTTTGGGCATGAACTGGGGTATCCTGGTACATGATAATGGGCCTTGCTGCACTCTTGGTACGACAATCTAGAGGGACATGCTTAGGATAATTAACATTTTCATTAAAACCCATTTTGAAGGATTTAATAGTAAATACTTCCTCAAATAAAACATTTTATGATTATAGATTATATGCATAATCTTTTCAAGTTACATTATGTGTTTTACATGTATAGAATTATGCATTGCAATTAATAAACAAACACAGTGCATTCCATTGTTTAGAAATGGTTCCTAGTATAAGGAATTATAACTCATACAATACACATGATCCAGTGATTATAAAGGATCATATCTATCATGGATTAAGCCAATATTTTGAAAGGAAATAGTATCCCACATATTATCATTTTATGAAGAAATATCATCACGTGTTAATAAGATATATAGAGAATTATCTGATTCCAATGAAATTGAAGGGAATAATGTGAAGAATACTATTGAAGAGAGGAATATGGATAAATGGAACATGGGAAAGAAGGATCTTCTCATATGTAATAACTGTGGAAAAATAACCATGGTAAATTAATGAAGGGAATATGAGTTTATAATAAGTGTAGAGAAAAAGGGAAATATGTACATGATAGGAAGGGTAAGAAAAATATTTCAAATGTACAATGATTCATCTTCAGGGAGTTGAGACACTAAACAAATCAATGTCCAAATCATCAAAGTATACCCCAAATGCTTCTATTGGATAATAACCATGTTATGATACTAACAAAGACGAAGAGTAATGATTAGAGTTCTTATGTTGATATTAAATTATTATTTCATTTGGGTATTGTATTAATGGCGTACATGTTATAAGAATTATAGAGTATATAAGGATTTTATTGTAGTACTATTTTATTAAGGACATGAGATTGTGTGGAACCATGAAAAGTGACTAAATAACAGGTTATTTTTTTGTAAAATATATTATTCAGTGAAAGATAACACATAAAATGGTTCTGATACTATGGTAGTGATTTTAAAATAATATATGATTGATTTGGATAAATTATATTGGATATTCGTCACTATCCTAAAATTGATTAATGATTTTTATATTCTATCATTGATGGAGTTTACAACATTTATGGATAGAATGATTATATCCTGTATTCTATAAGGAATAAGGGCGCATGAATGCAATCAATATGGTTTTATTGTAGTTTAGGGTGTTACAATGTATTAAAAAAATACATGATAAAGCTATTCACATGTTACCACATGGAAAAAAGGATGTTTATTGTGTTTACCTTCCTTATAAATTTTGGACTGTGAGTTTGAATAGAAGTATTTTGGATAAGTCAAATTGTTGGAATCTATTATGTTTGAAAATGGATACTATTGTTAAGGTTAAATCATTTATTGATATTATTTTTTGGATTTCCATAAAAAATTCAACATGGAGGTCGGGAAACAACACGTTGTGTGCGGCAAGACCATGAGACATGAACCCACAGCCAAAGGGTGACAATGGTACATCACCTACCACTGGCATATGTGATGTCCTAGTTTGTATAATGTAGTTTTTTTAAATAGTCTGAAAAATGGATTATAAAATAATTTTTTTAACCCTATTCGATTATGATAAATAGAATATTTTGGAAATATATTATCTTTTGGTATGAAAGATGAGTTTGTGGTAGGAATTAGTTGAAGGATCAAACTATAATTGTCAAGTATATTTTATTTCCTCTAATTCAATGCATAAATTAATTGTAAATATTTAGGGATGGGATCTTAAAAAATGAGTTATCTTAATAACATGTCTATTCAATGATATTTTAAATCATCATAGATTGATGGCTTTGAAGCCCGCAATTTCGCACTTGTTTGTGATTGATGACCTCAATCACTCCTAATAAAAATTTACATTTTTTCGCCAATTATGTATCTCTAATTTACACCATTGTTCTGCTAATCGAGATCATAATTTAGTGATAAATTTTTCATTCCCTTTCCCTCTTATTTAGAAAAAATTTTATTTACATAATTTCGAATGTGGGTTTTCCATAGAGGTATTTTTCTATATTGAACCTTTAATTTTAAATGGAAAATATAATATTGAGAGGACTCAATATATTTAAGGAGGGTAAAAATGTAACACCCCAAGATTTCATAGTACATTAACTCATTAAAGTAATACAATAACTTGTGTTACAAACAACACCGAGGTCGAGCGCACCCCAACTTACCAAACTGGCCATTCAAAAAGCTGTTATGAATAATATTAATTCCATATTGAATCATATATACATTATATATATTTTAACATCCATATTAAGTGTTTCTTAGACATAATATAAGAACAGATTCATTTTTTCAGATAAAATAATTATTTTTCAAGAAATACATTTTTACCACCTTCTATTGGTGAACCCTTTTTAAAACCAATATTTTACACATTTATATATTCAATTTAATTAAATTAAATTCTTCTTTAGAAGAGGGACAAAAAAATATATTTTTGATTAAATTTTGTACTTTTATAATAACTTTCATATTTTGATGAATAATGAAAAATACTATGTTTTAATTGAAAACATCTTTTTCAATCAAAATAATTATTATAATAAATTTGGATTTTGAATGGTTTTGAGTGTAATTAGATTATATTTTTATCATTAATTACAAATTATGTCATTATATGTAATTTCACTTTTTAAATTTGACATAAAAAAAGTCAATCATTTGATAGTTTTTACTTATTAAAACCCTGCTTTTTGGTTTTAAGAACTGGAATTATTTTTAAATTAATAAATTCTACTTATTTGTTTTGAATATTTTAAAATAAACTGCATTTTCGAATTCAGAATATAAAAATTATCTTTGGGTGAATTTTTGATATTTTTCTGAAAACATTAAATTATTGATGAATGGTGAAAAACTCTGTCTTATTGTTTAAAACAAACTTTTTATTAAAATAATTTTTTATTTTATATATATTTTATTTATGTGAAAAAATTAATAAAATATTATGTATGTTAAATTTAATTCTCTGAGGTAATTTTATAATAAAATTAGATGTATAAAATTTTATATAACATTATACTGTATTTTACCCACCTTCTAGGGGTGTTTACAAATTTGCATAAAACATAATTTTATTGCTTCAGTGAGTTGAATATAAAAAATCCAATACACATGATTGACATTAGTAAGTAAAATTTGTTTCAATAAGATGAAAAAAATTGAATCGTAACTCTTGACATTTATTTACAACGGTTACACGTAAATAGGGTAATTATGGGTAAAAATGATATTATAATTACCTTAAAACATGTCCTAAATCTATTGGATAAGTATTATTAAACTAGTATCAACCATAGGAATAAAATATTACCCCCTTTTGTCCACTTGGATAAGATTAGGATATTTATTATTATTTTGTTTAATGAAAAGTTAAAAGAGTTAAATTCAAAGTTAAATAACTAAACCATTTTTTATACATTATTATACAAAATAGAAATTCGACTATAAATATTCAATAGAATTATAAAAAATTATAATTCATAATGGTATTTTATTTATTATATTTAGATATTAAATAAATTAATTTATTTATGACACAATGAGAAATCAATAATTGCATTATTAATGAATTATTAAAATAATTGATATTATATATATCTAAATAAATGTAATTTGAGACATTTAATTAATTAGAATTATTTTATAGTTTATTAATACATGTTAGGGTTTATTAAATACATTTTTTCGAAGTAATACTTTTGTTATAATTTTCACAAAAACCAAATAGAAAATAGTGTCAAAATTGACATAATTGAGTTTTTAAAACAAATACTATATTATTAATTGATATAATATTCCTAAAATTCCATGGTTCAAGAAAAATTATTAGATAAGGTTATATATATTAACTTTGAACCACATGGTGTATTATTGGCTTTTCATAGCAAGTTTAATAACCATATAATATAAATATTCAACAAGACATGGTAAATGCCGATTTTTTTTTACTAAGAGTTAAATCTAAAAGATAAGGATTATATGGTGACCTAAACCTGTCTAAACAAATTGGTTGATTGTATTTTGATCCATAACCACATAAAACATGAAATAAATCATTTTTAATACATCATTAACATAAAATTATTTTATTATATAATAATATTTCAGGCTTTTCTGAATGTGACCCTCACCTCTCTTAAGAAAGGACACTTCCCCTTTTCGTAATTACACACCTCCAATGCCATTTTTATCAGCCAAATCCTACCCAAATATACTCTAAAATATCCTCCAATTTTCTTTTAGGCCTTAAATTGATCATAATTCTTTCATAATGGACCCTTTTTATCAACTCAAAAAGAAACTTCTGAAGAAGATGTAATAATTTCACCTACCTCTTTCATGTTCTTTTCTTCTTCCACATCCATATTATTTGTTGTTTCGATAACAAAATAATATCTTCATTACCATATACATACTATGATTTTATTATAAATATGGTACAACCATATTTGTTATTATATCCATCCTGTACATGACATTGTCACCAAACGTGCGTACGTACGACCTACTGTCTCCACGACATGGTGTAGTTTGTTATTGAAACCCTTTTCTTATTTGGATGGATATAATAATGAGTATAACTGATGTAAACAATAAATATATGTAAAGTCACAGAAATTTTAATGGAAATTTTTTTCTTATTTTTCTTTGGAATTTTACATGAACGTAGTTTCTGACGGCGCCTGATTCCAAGGCCCGGTGTGTCCGGAATCATTTTCCGATGTTTGGCTCGGGTAGGTTCCATGAAATAATGTTGTGTCACAACTTTATTTCCCTCTTCTAAGTGGTTTAACATCCATGTGAGGGAGTTGGGGTGGGACCCACTAAATCCTAAATTCTCTTGTTAGGATATTTGTGAGGTGGGGCCCACACGAGCCCCACCCCTTCAAATTCATAAAACTCCCTCTTAAGTGTGTAACGCTAAAAAACTCACCATTGACTAGGGAGACTTTCCCTCTCCCCACTTTAATTCAAACCCAACAAATTAACTTTATTAAGTGAGTTATGTGTTTTGAATTTTGTGTTTTTGAAAATTTTTGCATAAGTAAATAAAATAAAGAAAAGCCTTATTTTATTTCACTTTGGTTTTTACTGTGGAGAATTGTGAGAGGGAGAGTTCTATACTTTGAAGAACTTCATCTTCCATGTTGAAGAACGTGAAGAACAGTTCTTCTCCGACGAAGAACATCGACCCTTCGACTTAGAAGACTCGGCGACCCAGATTCTTCCGTCTTCATCTTCCTCCACGACAAGGGAGAAGTCGCCGACCGCGGTGATCATCACCAACGACAATGTACCTTCCTTATTTATCATAGAAACAAGTGAGGAGACGTCGTTTCTTCCTCAGATGCACCCCGACATCCACGGAATCTACGTCCAACCCCGTGACGCCGTTCTCCACGACACCCGACGTGCGACGTAAAATATCCAGGTAGGGGAATTTATTTGGTGTTCTCTTTTCTCTTGAGAAAATAACAACGAGCACGGACCAACATATTCTTGGTTGATCCGCGGATCAATCATTCATGTAGATTGATGTTGAGGATTATTGTTTTTGTCCGCGAATTATTTCTTTGTCATACGTCGACTTCTATTAGATGGCCTCTTGCTATCATTATAACAGGAGGAGGTCAGACCGCACGAACACTGCCGACCCACCTCCCCCATTTTTGTTGGAATTTGTAGCGGCACGTGAAAGGCGGCACGGTGTCGTTGCACCGCGCGGAAAATATGAGTAAGGGCAAAGAAGTGCCGCGCCATCGCGCCGCGCCGATGAAGTTGAACAAGCCACGACGCCGTCGTGCCGCGCCGGGAAACGACAAAAGGAGCCACAAAGGTGTTTTGAAGGCGTTGCAGTGATGGTCGGGTCCCGAGATGATCGCTGGCGAAGACCGCAGGTGAATCGGACCACCGGAGTGCGTCTGGTGGTCTGTGGAAGCCCCCGTCGGCGTGCCACGCTGGCGCGGCGGCGCCGGCGGTCGGGGGCGGCGGTGCCCAGAGCGCCGCTGGAAGAATCCATAGCGGCTTCAGCCGTGGCGGAGAGTAGGGTTCCGCGGCCGCGTGGAACCGACGAATGAGGGACGCGGCCTTGCGCCGTGTCCGGTGACACGGAGCGGCCCCCGCGCTGGGGGCCGCGGCTCCTTTGGTGCAGCCGCTCGGCCAGCGCCGAGCCCCCAGGCCAGACTGCCAGGCCGGGTCACACCCAGACCAGGCCAGACCGCGTCGGCCGGGCCGGGTCGTGCCCAGCTGGGTTGGACCTAGACCCGGGTCGGGTCGCCGCGGTTCGGGTCGGCCCAGGGGGGTTGGGCTGGGTCGGTCTGGGCCCAGACCTCCCGTTTTCAGACCCCTCACGGTTTTTTGCTTATATCTTGAGCTGTAGACCTCCGATCGATGCACCGTCAGTGGCGATGCGACCCGTGGATCGAGACGGTCGTTTTATTATATTATATTCAAGGTTTTGGAGAACTTTCGGTTCCTCCGGGTTGGTTCGGACACGAAAACAATCGGGCCCTCAGAGCGGAAACGCTTATATCTTGAGCTCCGGACGTCTAATTGACGTGTCGTTGACTTAGTTGAATTCCTTTTGATGAGACGGAATGTTTGGAATTCTTCGCCCAAGGATTGGACGTTGTCGAAGTATGGCCGGGTTGGATTATTCCCAAAATCCAACCGGGCCCCTGGAACAGAAAAGCTGATATCTTTCAGACTGGACGTCCGAGTGACGAACCGTCAGTAGAGTTACTGATCACATCGTGAAATGGTCCCTATGAGTATACCCTATGGGAGTTCGGGATACAATTGAGATACGGCCGGGTTGGTTAGAACATGAAACCAACCGGGCCCCTGGGACGAAAAGACTAAAAACACACAGACCGGGCGTCCGATTGACGCGTCGTCTGTTGTGTTGAGACCCTTATGACGAGGCGCTCCTTTGAGATGCATCTTCGTGGGACATGGTGATACTTGGAGTATTGGCCAGTAAATCATGGAGCAGTCCCTCCCAGAGACGAGCATACGGAGTACGGAGACCGTGTAGACGACTGAGACCTGATGACTGCTTGACCGACTCGACTTGGAGTGAGTCGACTAGCCCAGTGGACGGAGTGCCCGGTATTTGGCGACAAACCCACGGAAGACAGAGCGCCTCATAGTTGGAAGCAGACCCGTGGTACTCGACTGGAGGAGTACCTCTGTAGGCTATTATGGGGAGCACCCGGTATTTGGCAGCAGACCCATATCGGATGGAGAGCCTAGTATTTGGCAGCAGACCCGCGGTACTCAACAGGAGGAGTACCTCAGAGACTTGGATTAGTGAGCAGTACCTCGGAGTTGTGACAGGAACACTGTACACTCTAGAGACAGGGCTCTTCAGCATTTATGGTTTCGATAATGAAAATCCTGGTTTTAGCTGTGTCAATGATCCTTGTGTTTCCTCATGATTGAGATGGGTTACTTGATAACTTTGGTATATGAATGGGAATATACCTAAGTAGAGTTTATCTGTTGAGATCTTCTTTGTGGTTATCCTTGTTGGTTTTAGTGAGACCTTGAGGGTCTCGGGGTCCCTACTGAGTATCGTTATACTCAACCCTGCACGGGCTATGCCCGCCCCTCATTGTGTTGGTTGCAGATGACGGGTAGTGCTGACGGAGGCCGAGTATTTGAGGACTGGACGGTACCCGGAGGTGGACTACACGACGAGTCAGTACCCGGAGGTGGACTATACGACGAGTCAGTATCTGGAGGTGGGCTTCACGGTGAGATGACATTTGTCGGAGGTTGAAGGGCGATTGCATTGTGGAGGCTATCTGTACCTACCCTTCAGGTAGGATCCGTGGTGGACGATCCATGAGCTACTCCATCTGTACCAACCCTTCAGGTAGGATCCGAGGAGGACGTCCTAGGAGCCTCTTCCGTTCTTCCTGTTGTTGTCTTTTTCTGTTGTACTTGTTCAGTTGTAGTTGTACTTTCTTTTGGGTTTTTATTCTGGCTCATTTACTTTTCAGCACTTCTCATTGTACTTAGTGTTTTACTTCCGCATGTACTCCATGGTGTTTTGTTTACTTTTATAAAGGCAATTACTTCCCAGATATCGGGATTTACGCCTTTGGTGCTAATCTCTATCCCCTGGCCTATTGAAGGCGGGTTTGGGGTAGTCATGGCACGGGTCCCGAGGATGGGTCGTGAAAAATTGGTATCAGAGGAGCCGGTTCTACCGCAGAACTTATAACTCTGATATTTTTCATTTTGTGAAGAAATAGTGTTAAGGGTACCGAGTGTGGTCTTCAGTTCAAGGAGTCTAGTGTTGGTGTGGGCGGCTGACGTATCCAAACACCAGGACCCTGACAACTGATTTCCGACATTGTGCACAAAAACACTAATTGTGAGTGTGTTTCCAGAAGTTTTTAAATATCAGCTCAAACCAGGTCAGCTCACTACGTATAAATCATTTGACCATGTAATGTTTGTTTATTTCAGGATGCCTCCCTGTGCACGACCAGCTAGAGCCTCGAGAGTTGTTCGTACTGACAGCCCGCCGAGCGACGTGGCCTCAATACGTGGCCCTATCCCAGTTGAGGCACCAGCAGGGGAACCAGTGGTACTACTACCCATTGGGACACCGATTCCACCAGCCCCAGCAGCATAGGGTGCACGTCGCTTGAGCGCACTGCACGAGTTACAAAGCCATAGCCCACCCAGGTTCCGGGGAGAGACGGAACCGCAGGCGGCTGAGGATTGGCTGGAGGCTATGGTGAGAGTCTTCAGGCTAGTGGGGACGCCGGCAGATTTCATGGTGATCCTTGCTGCCAGCCTTTTTTAGGCAGCAGTAGGAAAATGGTGGAGCCTGATGCTTCAGATGCATGATGAGGTGACACTTCTATGGGCAGACATCGAGAGCCTATTCCGGGCAGAGTTTGTACCAGCCACCCTTCGAGCGGTGCGTATACAAAAGCTACTTAAGTTGCGGCAGGGCAGCATGATAGTGGCACAGTATTCAGCGAGGTTCACAAACCTCTCGCGCTACTCCACATATATGGTACGAGACCCGTTATTCAGGGCCCGAACCTTCGAGCAGGGGCTCAGGCAGGAGATTAGAGCTTCTGTTGTTTCTCACAGCATTCCGACCAAGACAGGGGTGTTTGAGAGAGCCCTCTTAGTGGAGAGTTTCCTTGCTGAGCAGTCTCCAGCAGCACGACCCACCACTAGCCGGCTTGCGGCAGAGTCTTCTGCAGCAGGTAGTAGACAGATGATGCAGAGGTCCAAGAGGACCAGACCTACCTGTGGTCGACTGCACGACTCAGGTTCAGTTGTGCGGGGTAACCAGGTTGGAGTCAGAGCCAGTCGTGTCGAGAGTGGACAGTGTTACTCATGCGGTGGGATTGGTCACATGGAACGTGACTGTCCGAACCACCATGCAGATGACCGTCAGTTAAATGAAGAACCTCCCAGCCCGAGGTATAGGTTCGATCAGGGCAGACCGAAAGGAGTTGGCGGCCATGGAAGTGGAGCTGGCCGTGCAGCTGGAGGTGGACGACGCTTCGGGGTGTTTCCACCACCACCACCAGGAGGCCCACCCCGACCGCAGGGGACAAGAGGACATGGGAGAGCTCAGCTTTTGGTAGCTGAGGCCTATGGTCATGGAGCTCCGGAAGCAGATGGACAGGAGCGGGAGTAGCTCCATACCTGGAGGCTATTGATCACGTTTCTTCTAGTTTTGTTGATGTTTGTTTGTAGTTACTTCGTGTCTTTGTACTATGAGATGCAATAATAAAAAGAATCTTATCTTTGTGATGTTTTCTTTCCTGAACTTTTGTTTGGTTAATACTGAGTGGTCCCGGTTAAAACTGTAGACTTGACCCTCACATTCAAGATTTCTACTGGAGGAGACCTAGTGACCTCACACTGATGCCGACAGTGTGAATGGACCCTTAGAGGAGATAGTGACAGTTGGATATCTTAGTAGTTACGTCGAGGATGTACGACGTCATCCATGGCATGAATGCATCATTCCTGTCAGGATTGATTGTATTAGGAAATGGGTGTGGTTCATCCAAGGGATGAGACCGAGTTTCTCTTTTCAGCAAAGGAGAAATTTTAGCAGCTCTTTCATATTGTAGGCATAGAAGGTGCAGATCATCCAGGAGCAGATGAAGTCTGTAAAGTGCAGTAGGAAACAGGAAAACGATGCCAGTCTTAGAGACTCGAGAGTGTTAAATTTTTCAATAAGAGGAATATTTAAGGATAGATGAGTCTGCGAAGCATCAGACGTGGAGGATGAGCGAGGAGAGATACCTGAGGTGGTGTACATCTTAACATGCTACAACCACCCGCCTTAGTTATCCCCGCCAGGCTTAGGGAGCTGGAGGGCGGAGGTAGAGTGTGGCTGCATGGGGTCAGCGAGAGTGACCTAATGGCTCTAAAAATGATTCAAGGGACAGCCAATGTCCACTACTAGCTGCTGTAGTAACAGACGTCGATATGAATCATTCCTTGCTTTCAAAAATCTTGTCCCAGACCTAGAGTTTCCGGTAAGTCATTGACTTGACCCTCACGTCTGAAGATACCTTGGGAGGAGACTCGATAATCACATTTACGCCAACAGTTTGGTCAAACCATCGAGGCGAGAGTTTTGGTTTGAATTTCTTGGTGGCAGAGTCGAGTCCTTACGACGTTGCTTTGAGTGTGGACTGGGAAATCACAGTTCATATACAGAATGACGGTATTAGGAAAAACATTTTTGGTTTAACTATGACGTCGGGATGGGTTTTCCTTGGTCGGCGAAAAGGAAACCCGAGGCATCACAGGATAAACTCTTTCACTGGAGGGAGAGACCGATCACTCTTGAGTCGGTCAACCTTACCATCGTGGCAGTAGTCGTTTGAGTTTCAGATCTAACAGGAATTGGAGACCTCTAGAGTTTGAGAATGATGATCACGTCCTTATACGGGTCTCACCTCGATGAGGTTTACAGAGATGTGGCCAAGGTGTAAAGTTATCTCCGTGGTTCAACTAACCTTTCTAGGTCCTCAGCTGGGTAGGCGAGGTATTTTACCACTTGACCCATCCACCTCAGTTTCACCAGGTGCACGATGTTTTCCAGGTATCTCAACTGAGGATATACATGCTCGACCCTTCGCATATCATCGACAATGAGCAGCAAGACTATGGCGATGGGGTTACTTCCACGAAGGTTCTGGTGGGGATCGAGGATCGACAGGAGCGGATCCTACGAGGATGGTTGATTCCTCGGGTGCGCTTTCTTTGGCAGTACGAGAATCTCCAGGTAATCACATGGGAGCGAAAGGCTCAGATGCGTGCTCAATACCGCTTTTGTGACCCTAGTTTGTATTAAAGCTTTACAGGGACGTAAATCCCTGAGGTGGGAGTAATGTAATGACCTGGAAATTTCAAGGAAATTTTTTTCTTAATTTTCGTTGAATTTTACAAGAATGCAGTTTCTGACGGCACCTAATTCCGAGGCCCGGTGTGCCTGGAATCATTTTCTGAAGTTTGTCTTGGGTACATTCAGTGAACGAATGAGCGGGTTTTTCTAATTTTTGAACCGGTGCTCGGAATTGAAATACAAGGGCACTGATGAAACCGCAGTGCCGGTAATTTCTTAGGAGCACCTTTTCCGAAGGTGCGTTTACTCGGGAGGAGTTGTTAAAATTGTGAGGAATAAAAATAATTGTTTGACAATTTTATTTTATTTCTCTACAAAGAGGTTTAAGTGTTAAGTGAAATAAAGTTGTGTCACAACTTAATTTCTCTCTTCTAAGTGGTTTAACATCCATGTGAGGGAGTTAGGGTGGGACCCACTAAATACTGACTTCTCATGTTAGGATATTTGTGAGGTGGGGCCCACACGAGCCCCACCCCTTCAAATTCATAAAACTCCCTCTTAAGTGTGTAACCCTTAAAAACTCACCATTGATTAGGGTGACATTCCCTCTCCCCACTTTAATTCAAAGCCAACACATTAACATAATTAAGTGAGTTATGTGTTTTGAATTTTGAGTTTTAGAAAATGTTTGAATAATTAAATAAAATAAGGCAAAGCCTTATTTTATTTCAGTTTCATTTTTGCTGTGGATAATTGTGAGAGGGAGAGTTCTATACTTTGAAGAACTTTATCTTCCACGTTGAAGAACATGAAGAACGGTTCTTCTCCGACGAAGAACAACGACCCTTCGACATAGAAGACTCGGTGACCCGGATTCTTCCATCTTCATCTTCCTCCACAACAAGGGAGAAGTCGCTGACCGCGGTGATCATCGCCAACGG
The DNA here is from genome assembly GCA_963277665.1 of Viscum album. Classification (NCBI taxonomy): domain Eukaryota; kingdom Viridiplantae; phylum Streptophyta; class Magnoliopsida; order Santalales; family Viscaceae; genus Viscum; species Viscum album. Next base: position 369,902,704 of record OY728142.1, on the reverse strand, counting down.
CAACATACCTTCCTTCTTTATCATAGAAACAAGTGAGGAGACATCGTTTCCTCCTCAGATCCACCCCGACGTGCACAGAATCTATGTACGACCCCGCGACGACGTTCTCCGCGACACCCGACATGCGACGTCAAATATCCAGGTAGGGGAATTTATTTGGGGTTCTCTTATCTTTTGAGAATATAACGACAAGCCCAGACCATCCAATTCTAGGTTGATCCACGGATCGTTCGTTCATGCGGATTGATGTTGAGGATTATTGTTTTTGTCTGCAAATTATTTCTTTGTTATACGTCGACTTCTATTAGATGGCCGCTTGCTATCATTATAACGGGAGGAGGTCAGACCGCACGAACACGGCCGACCCTCCTCCCCCCTTGTTGTTTGAATTTGTAGCGGCAAGTGAAAGGTGGCACGGTGCCATTACACTGCACGGAAATTTTGAGTAAGGGCTAAGAAGCATTGTGCCGTCGCGCCGCGCTGATGATGTTGAACAAGCCACGACGTCGTCGCACCGCGCCGGAAAATGACAAACGAAGCCGCGAAGGCGTTTTGAAGGCTTTTCAGAAAAGTTCGGGTCCTGAGATGATCTCTGGCGAAGACTGCAGGTGAATCGGACAACCGGAGCGCATCCAGTGGTCCGCGGAAGCCCCCGCCGGCGCGCCACGCCGGCGCGACGGCACCGGCGGTCGAGGGCGGCGGCGCCCGGAGCGCTGCCAGATGAATCCACCGCGGCTGAAGCCACGACGGAGAGCAGGGTTACGCGGCCGCGTGGAACCGGGGAATGAGGGACATGGCCTTGCACCGCGTCCGGTGACACGGAGCGGCCCCCGCGCGGGGGGCCACGGCTCCTTTGGCGCGGCCGCTCGGCCAGCGCCAAGCCACCCGGCCGGACCGCCAGGCCGAGTCGCGCCCGGACTGGGCCGGACCGCGCCGGCCGGGCCGGGTCGCGCGCAGCCGGGTCGGACCTGGACCAGGGTCCGGTCGACCCGGTTCGGGCAGACCCAGGGGGTTGGGCCGGGTTGGTCCGGGCCCAGACCTCCCGTTTTCAGACCCCTCATGGTTTTTCACTTATATCATGAGCTGTAGACCTCCGATCGATGCATCGTCAGTGGAGATGTGACCCTTGGATCGAGAAGGTCGTTTATGTATATTATACGCAACATTTCGGAGAACTTTGGGTTCAGCCGGGTTGGTTCGGACACAAAACTAACCGGGCCCTCAGAGCGAAAACGCTTATATCTTGAGCTCCAGATGTCTGATTGACATGATGTTGACTTTGTTGAAGTCCTTGTGATGAGACGGAACTTTTGGCATTCTTCGCCCGAGGATTGGATGCTGTCGAAGTATGGCCGGGTTGGATTGTACCCGAAATCCAACTGGGCCCCTAGAACGGAAAAGCTGATATCTTTCAGACTGGACGCCCGTTTGACGAACCGTCTGTGGCATTAGTGATCACGTTGTGAAACTGTCCCTCTGAGTATACCCTATCGGTGTTCGGGGTACAGTTGAGATACGGCCGTGTTGCTTTGCACATGAAACCAACCAGGACCCTAGGACGAAAAAGCTAATAACTCATAGACCGGGCGTCCGATTGACGCGTCATCTGTTGTGTTGAGACCCTTTTGACGAGGCAGTCCTTTGAGATACATCTTCGTGGGACTTTGTGATACTTGTAGTATTAACGAGTAGCTGGTGGAGCGGTCCCTCCTAGAGACGAGCATAAGGAGTACGAAGACTGTGTAGACGACTGAGACCTGACCACTGCTTGACCGACTCGAATTGGAGTGAGTCGACTAGCCCAGTGGACAGAGCGCCCGATATTTGGCGGAAGACCCACGTCGGATGGAGTGCCTATTAGTTGGCAGCAGACACGCGGTACTCGACTGGAAGAGTACCTCTGTAGGATATTAGGGGGAGCGCCCGATATTTGGCGGCAGACCCACAGCGGACGGAGCGCCCAGTATTTGGCAGCAGACCCGCAGTACTCGACAGGAGGAGTACCACAGAGACTTGGATTAGTGAGCAGTACCTCGGAGTTGTGACAGGACCACTGTACACTCCAGACACGGGGCTCTTCAGCAGTTACAGTTTCGATAATGAAAATCCTGGTTTGAGCTGAGTCTATGATCCTTGTGTTTCCTCATTATTAAGATGGGTTACTTGATAACTTTGGTATATGTATGGTCATATACCTAAGTAGAGGTTATCTGTTGAGATATTCGTTGTGGTTATCCTTGTTGGTTTTAGTGAGACCTTGAGGGTCTCAGGGTCCCTACTGAGTATCGTTATACTCACTCATGCATGGGCTATTCCCGCACCTCGTTGTGTTGGTTGCAGACGACGGGCAGTGATGACGGAGGCCGAGTATTCAAGGACTGGACGGTACCCGGAGGTGGACTACACGACGATTCAGTACACAGAGTTGGAATTCACGACGAGTCAGTATCTGGAGGTGGACTTCACGGCGAGACGACATTTGGAGGAGGCTGACGGGCGAGAGCGTTGTGGAGGCTATTTGTACCTACCCTTCAGGTAGGATCCCTGGTGGACGATCCAGGAGCTATGCCATCTGTACCTACCCTTCAGGTAGGATCTGAGGAGGACGTCCGAGGAGCCACTTCGGTTCTTCTAGCTGTTTTCTTTTTTCTGTTGTACTTGTTTAGTTGAAGTTGTACCCTCTTTTGGGTTTGTATTCTGGCCCATTTACTTTTCAACACTTTTCTTTGTACTTAGTGTTTTACTTCCCCTTGTACTCTGTGGTGTTTTGTTTACTTTTATAAAGGCAATGCCTTCCCAGATATCAAGATTTATGCATTTGGTGCTAGTCGCCAGCCCCTGGCCTATGGAAGGCGGGCTTGGGGTAGTCACGACACGGGCCCCGAGGACGGGTCATGACAATATAACTTGTTAATGAATCTTTATATATGATTTATCATCCAATTACATACTATTTCACCATCAATATAATGATATTTTCACTCGTGGTATGTACAGATTACCGTCTCTACGACGCGTTGAGTTTCATTTCCATATTCTCCATTCAACGATGATTATAAAAATATTTATTATTAATAAGTATGTAATATATTAAATAATAATTCTACATAATATATATATATATATATATATTTATTCATGTATGTACTTCAATAAATCTTAATCACTTACTTCCATTAAATACGATATGAAAACAGAAACAACGTTTATGCGTACGTATGGCCTATCGTCTCCATAAATGTTGTTTTCCATTTCATATATCTATCAATTATACATATTTATATTGTAAAAATATATGATATATATAAATAATTTTTTATATTATGTAAGTATTTAAATCATGATCTAAATTATACGATCAAAATAACAATTTAAAAGACGTACGATAAAGATAGCGATTATTACCCGAAATGATAATTTTACATGGGAATAATTATTAAATGGGTAGTATAAAGTCATAAATGAATAATTTATGATATTAAAAATATGAATACTGTTCTAGTATAATTTAATAAAATACTATGGTCATTATACATGAGGTTAAATGTACCCTCAACCAAAGGAAAGTGAAAGTTAACGGTTAATTTCAAAATCTCTTTATTATCCGAGGTTGTTTTTACATAAGTATTTACTAGGGAATATTTATTATCCATGTACATGATTCATAAAATAGTTTTAAAAGGGATCATTTTGAAGGGACTATTTTATTAAAACATCATTATAAATGTTTTAAATATTTATTCTACTGAAATTTTCTCATTAATGTCCATGTGTTCAAAATGTTTTTAATGATTTATTTATATGGACCTGAATTTTTTAAAATGGTAATTCCTTTAAAAAGTTTCAAAGTGGTATGTGATACAATGATTCAAAAATTTCTGTAAATTTCTTCCTTTCTAAATTGTGTGACTTTTAAATGTTTTCAGGAAAAAGGGATATTTCTCTAAAAGAGTTTTACAAATCATATTCTTCTGTGTCAACATCATTTGATGGATTTTAAACTTGTTTGAAGTTGATTTATTATGATTAAAATATTATATATTGTATTGAAGGTTTTGTTATATTTTTTAATTTGGATGTGTTAATTTTATAAAAATTTTGGTATATGGATAAATTGTTGGCATTTTTTATGCTAGTTTTAATACGAATGTTTTTGTTATGTTTCATCCATTTTATATGAGGAATGTATTAGACATAGTAAGTGATTGGTGGAGCCTGCTATAACTCCTCAATGCATCGGTATGACTCATGAGACAATTAGATGTGGAATTAGATGAGGCCTTTTCCAATTTTATATATTGTTTTGGCCAAAAAATTAATCATTTTTATATGTCTTGGCTGAGTCTTTGACAAAATGTTTTAGAATGTCGGGCATTATATATTCCCTTATTTTGAAAATAATATTGATAATTCATGTGGTTATTTAACATGTAGAATACCCAAGAATATGTTTTATTATGACATTATTTACTCAGCTCATATTTCATTCATAAATTGTTCATGTTTATTATTTTTAAAGGAATGTGTTTTCAATTATCCACCATCCCTCTAATTTATGTTATCCTCTTCTAAATAGATTAACCTTACTAAGTATCTGAGCTCACCCCTTTCTTCAGTTTAATTTTCATAGTATTTCCAAGAAGTGTATTATGACTGACCTTTAGGGATAGTCAAAGGTATATGAATGTGATCAATAGATAAAATGTTGTTTTTTTCTCATTTTATAATGTAATGTAATGTTCATGTATGTAATATATTTCCATGACTGTAAAAATGATCGGTCTTTTGGGACATGTTTTCCTTGTATCATGCCAATAGTTGGTAATAATGCACCGGCTCTAGGTATTCGAGGAAGGGGCATTACAGATTAAGTGATTTTTTTCCAGAAATCATTAATGTGATGAAGACCAAAAAATATGTAAAAAAAGTAATAAATCACGAATCAATATACTAATTATGGTTCACCTTTTGTAAGGCATAAAAGTATTCCAACACGAACAGATTTAGATCAGGTGGATCCATAATTTGTTATGTTATTTATATATATTAGAGGATTCTAACTAGTGGTAAATATATATATCAAATATAGGGAGAATATACACTTTGTATCATGAAATAGTAAAATATATAAATAATTCAAACATCTTGAAACATCAAATTTAACATATAAAATTTTAACTATGACATATCAATTAATGTAATGAAATATCAACATGACATTTCAAAATATATCCCAAAAATATTTATACATATATAATTATTGTAATATATTGTACTTATCAATATTTAATCACCATAAATACAGAAAAGTTATTGGGACAAAACTAAAATACCCATTTCCCTCAATAGACTTGTCTCTTATCCAAACATCCATTCTCTACATTGAGATCCCCCATATGACATATGAACTGAGAGTCAAAAAATTGGGTATTCACATGGACTAGTGTGATTATGATATGTTTCCATGTTCACATACACTTTGATGCATATTTTTGAATGCATTAATAGCATGGTTAAAACAAAAAATAATTATAAAGGCAACAATAATTATTGAAAAGAAATGAAATGATATACATTTTTTATTTATAGATTTAGAGAATTGGGACTCATCCAAAACTAATTAATAAAAAGTCTTCTACAACTAATTTCCATTTTTATCATTTAATAAAAAATATAATTCATGATATGCCTCTATGATTAATAGTATATTTTTCTAAAAATTAAATACTTCTAAAATATTCACTTATAGTCATTATTATAACATCTTATTGAATTTAAAAATATGAATGAATTGTTTTAAATTCTCAATAATGAAAGCATATAACTAATTTAATCATTGAATAGGCATTCCCTAAATATTATTGTACAAATATTAAAACTCTATTAATATATATTCACGTAGAAACTAGAAGTGTGATATACCTAAAAATAAATGAAAACAAGGATATTAATAAAAATGACCTCATAAAAATGTAATAAATAATGTTATAAATTAAAAAAAATTGTTAAGGCCTTCTGCCAATACACATTATTATTTATCATGTCCACAATCATGAAATATTTCTGAATTGGAAAGATTGAATGAAATACTCACACAATTTTAGTATAATCAGACCAATTGATGTGTCAAAGGGAAATATAATTATAGTCCCCAAACATTACCTTATTATTTAAAATTTATTCACCATAAGATTTTCAATACGCTTCATTCTATTCCAGAAAGAATATTTTAACCATTAAAACATGGATATACATATAATAAGAAATAATTAAATCAAAAAAATAATCTACCAATATTAGTAGTAAATATTCAAAAATAATATCAATAATTTAACACAAGATAATAATAAAAAAATTTATAAGTAATATACATGAAGATGGTTTATGGATAAATAATATATAGTCAATATAAAAATAACAATTTGTAGTGGAATAGAATAAATAATATTTAGAAAATATATCTACATATTTATAGAATATCATTTATTATTAGTGAACATAATTCAATATAAAATAAACAATTTTTTTATTCACACTATATAGAAAGATGGGTATATATAAAATTTAATAATATAAGATCATGATCATAAGGAAACAATGTGATGATTGTGGGTTTTTAATAGAACATTACTAAAGCAAGGAAAATTATTATTCAAAGAGTTTGTGTAATACGAATGTATATACATAAAATATAATTATATAATACCATATAATAAAATAAAATGGTTAGATGTACCAAACCTATATGAATTATTTTACTAAAATTATCAAAACTCAATGAATTGAAATTGATTTACCTAAACTCCACACTATTGGGGAAGAAGATATTCAATATGCCCTCGAATAAGGGAATATGTTGTATCTATTAAATTTCATTAAATACATGGATTATTATAAAAAAAATATCCATGGGATGTTTATTCTCCTTATAATGTAATCATGGTGCACAAAATTTGTCATGACTCAATGAATTTGAATTGAGATAATAAAATCGATTTCAACATTGAAAAAATTAGAAGTGAATCCCCTTAAATGTGAAGTATAAAAATTGTTCATTATTTAAAATTATTAAATGATCATTTATGATAATAAATATTTTAATGGAATTATATAATCTATATAAAATAAATTATGTTCTTGATACACTACATATCTTAGAGAGAGGAAGTAGAGATGTAAACTCATACCACATTTCTTGACATTAATTCATATACATTAAAATCATGTATCAAAAGAATATCAATATTAATCAAATAATTTATATCCTTAATAATATATATATTCATTTAAACTACTTATAATTATTTACTATATATATATATGATTAATTTTTATTTTATATAAATGTTTTTTATTGTCATGTATGTTTATACAACTGTCATAGAAGCAATTACAATATATAACATTAAATATAATCTAATCATTACTAGGTAAACAATGTTAGTTATTTGGATTTATTATATTTATTTAACATGATTAAAATATCAATTATGAGTTCATTAATAATTATCCATTAATATGGAGTCGATTACAAAAATGTTTATGTTATTTTTTCAAACTAAATGTTGTTTTTGTAATTAATGTATTAAGGATTGATATAACATCCCCATAAAAAATTTAATGAATAATTTTTATAATATTATAAACATAATTTGGTTATAATATTCATTAATGAAATAAATTTATATTATCCTTCAATTATGTGGTTAACCCAACCAAAACAAGAAAATAATTTGATTTAATGAAGGATTATGATGTGGTTTAGTAATATTATTATTAAAAAAATTACAATGATATTATTTAATGATTATTTATATGATATATAATAATTTTATGGAACTATAATAATAATTAATTTAAATTTAAGCAATATAGTATTTAAAAAATAGATTACATATTTGTATGATTATTTTTAATGATTAAATTAATGATGATCATTTTTTTGAAAATATTCATAATTTACTAGTGAATTATTAATACTATAATGATAATTATATCATAAATACCATACATATATTTTAGTATCATGATAATATCAATAATTTTATGGTTGTTAAGGAAAATTAATCATGTTACATTTTGAAGGTGGTTGTTCACACAACACAAAAATAATGATTAATTAATTCTTAATAGATTGGGTATAAAAATAAAAATAATATAATAAAAATAATTTTTTCAATATTATAGTATATAAATTATACTAATATCCTTATATTTTTTTGTAAAATAAATTTTAATTCTAATAATTAAAAAATCAATGATGTTGATAAGTACTCTCAGAGTGGACTTGAATATTTCGTAGAATCCTCCATCGAAATGAAGGCCTTATTCTAACTAATGGTAACCCTAAACATTTAAAAATTATATAGGGGTATAATTGTATAATAATTTTATAGTTACATTTTAAAAACTACAACTAATATTTACATGAGCATATCACAATGTTACACTTCTCAATGTCAAGGAAATCAATATTTTGGGTGTAACCCTCAAATTTTAAATAGTGAAAAATTAATATTCATGTATCAATTGTCAAAAAATATAAAAAATAAGATAGTAAAATTATTCTATGACAAAATAAACATGAATTAGTAATTGTTTTGAAAATATTTAGTGTTTTATATACTTCTATTTCAAATATTCTCTTATTACCAAAACAAACATTTGAGTAAACAATTCATTTTTTAACTGATGAAATTTATTTTAATTTAAATCATTTAGATGGAAAATAATATATTTAAATTTTTCTACGTAACTATAAATTTTATAGTCATTTTATCATATAAATATTCTAATTTTTTTAATGTTGAATTTTTTTTATAAATACGCCAAATTATATATAAATCCTTTTTAGAGAAATAATTTATTTTATCATGAAATATATATATATATATAAAGATAAATTATATTGGCTTCTGATTTTAATTACATAAATATTAATATTAATTAAAATAATTAAAATGTGGCCTCTATGGAATGTTTAAATTGAATCACCCTTTAAAATAAAATTATTCAATTAACAAACCAAAATCTTTCATTTTAATATTTCTTTTAATATGTTTTCAATATGACAAAAACATTTTAAAATAAAAATTTTTATTCTTTAAATTTATCTATCATTACATGAATTTTTTTATAAATTCCTAGGTAATTATTATATAATAATGATGTCATTAAAATTTAATTTTTTTAAAAAAAACTGTTTATCTAAAAAAGAAATCTAAAAAAACAACAAATAAATATAATAAGTTAATTTTTAAATGAGGAAATAAATTATAGTGTTTGTGTGTTATTAATTTCAATAGAAAATATTTATATATTTAATTTTTAATAAATTATACTACATAATTGAAATATTTTATTATATTTGAATGAAATTTTCTCAAATTAACATTTTTTAGAAGAATTTTAAATCATTTACGAACTAAATTAGTGTAATCCTATAATTAGTGTAATATATAATTTTTCAATAATTGTGTATTTCGAGAAACATAAATTCATATTACATAAAAATGAAATCTATAGAAAAATATTTTAATATGAAATATAAGTTTTTTTAGTTTTTTTAGTTAACCAAATTTAATTTTAATTACATTAAATGAAGCCTTTATTCAATATAAATAAAATTAAAAAAATTTATAGTTTTATTTATTCCATCTAAATTATTGTGTATGATTATAAATGTTATAGTTATATATTAATATTTAATTTTAATATATGTAGGTTTCGTTTATGTTTAGGTTCCCATGTGGAACAAGATATTCAACACATTGATTATAACAACAACCTACAGCCAAAGGTACCCCTCCAAGGACTAAAAAAATAAAAAATGTGGCACATAATTCCTACAACCAGTAGGCCTCGTGTAGGTTACTATAATTGAGGGTGTAAAAAATATCACATATGTATAGAATTACTCTCTATAGAAAAAACATGGTAGTGGGATATGGTACCAGTCACTGATAACCAATACACGATAAATAAATGTTTTACCAAAACCATTACATAAAGAATTTATAATTTAAAAATACTTAATATATCCAACTAAAACTGAAATGAAATTCTAAGGCAGTGACTTAACCACAAATCTGTTGTTCATGCAAGAAATGAGTAGCATGGCCCATAATGTATTATTTGAATACTGAATAATAGTATGTATATTCATTGAATGATAATTATATATTCCCAATATAGTATCTTAACCAATGTCTCTAATTCACTTGTGATAGTAGAATACTAATTAACATGTGGGAAAACAAAATAACCAACATTAACCTACACAAATAAATTATGCATTCCAATCCTCAATATGCAACACTCACTAAAAAATATTTTAATGAATAATAAAATAATATGATACATATATTTAATATGTATAACGAAAATACTTTCTAATTTATTTTACACTATTACTCTCCAACATCTTGTGTCATGGATCTCTTATCCATTCCATATAATCTTACCCGAAAACAAAATGTAAACAATGTCGTATGATCCACCCTTGTTTCAAAATTTCACTACATCTATCCTAATGAAACCGGTGATTCCTCCTCATAAGTAGAACCCTACCTGTAACTAGACACCAATCCATCACACGTAAATAACCACCTCATGATAACCTATACTATAATGTATTATGAACATGTATGACACCAACCTCATTCCCAAAACCTACCATGAATGAAACCCACTATGAACCACCTTATCAATATAATTATCCCATTAATATGTTCAATATATTGAAAATTCATCACTTCCCACTCCTAAGAATCATTTCTGGATGAATGATAAATGATGAAGTTGTAGACAATGTCAATCCTCACTATCCTAGAATATAGGAAAAACATCCAAAAACATCCAGTTGTTGTCACAAAATCCCTAGTATGGGTGAGGTGCATATAAAAAAAATAATATATAATAGTTAGAAAAAGATATCGTATAATGTGTTTATAATTGGAGAACCATCATAACTCACAACATTACCCCAATTCCCCACATGTTCAACTACTTTTGATTCCACCACTAAATGATTTATTCCATAGAATCAAGATAAAAAAACATGACACATTATTCTTATTATTTCTATATAATCCATTTCTAGATTTTTAAAATCACAAACAATCGACACTTATGAATCCCAAAAATTAAATATTTTACTAAAACCACATTAAACAGACATCCCATTTTACATGAATAGTTCATTAACCATTTTGATACATTCCATTACAATATCATTATTTTCACTTGAATCAATCACTATTGGTAAAATAGAATAACACAATACAATATAAATAGTATGTAGTTTTCAAATGAGAAACCACACATCACAACCACCACAAACCACAACCACTCTAAATCCCAAGAACCACACACATTAACAATTACATAACCCAACCACATCACATCACATAAATTCCTTCACATTGAAATCCTTGAAAACCAAAACCACACCACATTGTAATGAGGAAACTCCCCAACCAATTCAAATATCAAACATTACTCCTCATAACTGTGCCAACACCTAACTACCACCTCAGGTCACATTAACTGCATAAGAATACATTAGAACAAAATAATGGTATTTCACCATTAGATATTTTAACATAGAAATTCAGATAGAAATATGATATTTTATGTGACCTAACTTATTATAAGGATATATGTTCGTATAATTTTTTTTTCTTTTTGTTAGTCAAATAAAAAATAAAAATATATTTCACCAATTCATAATCAATAAAAATATAAGACTCTTCAAGAAATCCAATGGTATAAAAAAAATAGTATTCAATATCAACAATAATGGTTAGACACCTGAAGTGAAAATACACATACAATTTCATCCTTAATCTTGAAATTTTAATTATCTAGTTAATTATACTTATTATGATAGTGTATAATACCTTATCAAATAAAATATTTTTAACCCAACATGTACAACTAATGGATGAATGTTGAATTATTCATTAACTAAATATTAGGCTACCAATTTGTTGTCAATATTTTGAAAAATGGAATGCAACCTCTAAAAACCAAAATAAATTTATTAACCTTGATCTAACTAGAATATGGGTCACCACATCGAATTCACAAAATATCACTACTAAAATTGTTCCTATCATAAAGAAAAAATTTCATTAGAACAACGATGAAATCATAAATCCTTGAATAAAGAGGGTAATTAATTTAAAATCACTATATATTGATATTTGGATTCCAAGATTTAAAATCCAAAAAATAAAAGGGTGAAAAGACTCACAAAATCCTATGAATCTATGAAAAATTTATAAAGGACAAATGATGGTTGGTTTTAAGGGGTATTGGGAAATAATATTCCTTTTGTAAAATACAAAACCATGCCCCAACACCACTCACAGTGACATAATAGTGATGAAAAGGGGAAATACTAGGATTTAAATGAGGGAAAAACACTACATTGGAGATCATTGAATCCAAAACTGACAAACACTATGTGTTTTTTAATAAATATCAAAAAAACTAAGAAATTGAAAAAAATTGAGGAGGAAGAACCATGCAGAATGATGTAATGGAAAAATATAATGTTATTACACAGCAATTGTCAAAACCATAGAAACCCAAAAATTATTAAAGAATTTATTTTCCTCTTACTAATATCCACAATGTGGCATCCCACTCCCATTTTAAATAAGAGAAATATTGTATAACTAAAAAAACTACACATATGTTTCTCTACTACATATAAAACCTCTCTAAACAATGATATATCCTTTTATATAATATTATAAACATCAACATTGAAAATCACACTTAGTTGAAATATCATATATAATTCAAGTATTTACTACATATCTTCCACATTATATACACTAGATACTTCAATCACTATAATTCTAAAAAATTAATGGGTCAACATGATCAGAATTTTAAATTGGGCACCAATAAAAAATCTACTTCTTGTTGACTCAAAATTAACAGCAATCTCAAAATGGAAGAAATTGTTATGTACAACCATCCTACAAGATACGTCTCAAGGATCTAATAAATTATGAAGCACTCTTACCATATCACACCAAATTCAATAAACTTTTTTTCCAGACATCCATATATATAAATATTCCATTCTCTACAAAAACACTTCCAAATATTACCTCATATATCACACTACATGGACTCAAGAACATGAATCTATGGAATCCACCTTCCACATCAAAACATGGTCTAATTTGTGGGGTAATAAATGAAATTAACTATTTTAAAACATTTAATAATATAGAATGATTTTATTATGAATTGATTATCCCTTATTAATATTCTAGATTTTGTAACACACTTCACCATCATCTGGGATGGAACTACTCATAAACTAGATGGTTTCAATATACAGACCATATAGGTAATAAATAAAAATGAAAAACTAAAAAAACTATAACCACTCTGAAAAAATACATGTTACATGTTCTGATGTACTCTCATTCATGCCCACATTCCTCTAAATAACACAACTCAATGTAATGTTCTATCAATGTAACAACTAATCCTGAGTATTTTGGATCTCTATGGGAACTCCATGAATTTCACATATTCATTGATATAAAACACTCCACAAGAATTGAGATGGAAGTTATTATAATGATATAGATAGAGATAATATATAATAATAATGTCATATATCTTATCTTGTCATGGTGGAATCAACAATTAATATTCCACATATCCAATAAGCTCTAAAACTGTGAAGGTTTCAATGAACTGAAGATAAAGACTACACTCCCTTGCAATCAACTACATCTAATGATGATGTGATATAGTTTATAAAATGTATACCCCACAAACATACTCACAGGTTCTCCTCCAGTGTTTTTAATAATCTTCAATTCGGTCAACTACACCTTCATCTTGTCATTAACTACATAAACCGTGATTATTGTTCTCATCATGACACTGTGAGTGATAATTGATGACTCCCCAAACACAGAACAATATACTAGAGGATGAAAAGGCCTCCCAAAAAAATCCTCAAAATTGGTCCATTAAAATGGTTGATTGGTAACATTTATTTTAATTGAAATAAATCCATAGAGTGTAATTTTCACTTTCTAATTTAATGTAAAAATTGTGTAATCAAAACAAATACCCTAGTGTCTAGAAGTTTCCCTCTATTAGTATATCCTTATAAGTGAGAAAAGTAGGGATAATTTGTATATAAGTGTTACAATAATTTAAAAATTCACTACAAACATGAAATTTAAAATGACTATCTCAATACGAAATAGGATTCCTCATAATTCATTATATATTTGTAGCATCATTAACGTACCACTTTAGAAAAATATCTATGGTTCTCGACAACTTTTTTGAATGGAAGTGGGAAAAATTAATTTTTCGATCTATGATTGATTAGGTGGAATCATATAATCCTTTACAAATAGGTTATACATTCAGTAACTCAATATATTTTTCATTCCAATTCAACTAGGATAAATCCAATGTAAAAAATAGAATAGAATATGATAATATGATTTTACATATTATTAGACCATATATCTATCTATATACTCTTCTACCACTCATTTTATTTTAGTCCACAAAAGAATTTCCTTCAGACCATTTTACATCTTAAATACTACTTGCTGCACCGTAAAAGATGACTTGTTAAACTAACAAAGGACTCCTGCACCCATCCCCACAATAATTATCGACCAACCACGTAACAACATACAATTACCATAAAACATTAATGATTTTTTAGGGTATCTACATAGACAACAAGATCATGCATCACCCATTACAATGACTCTCGTAATTGATTATAATCCATCCTCATCATAGAGGATTATTCATTTTCAATATAAAAAATATCTCTCCAAAATCATTTAACTCGTCACCCAAATAAATGGATGGAAACCCTTCCATCACCTTTCATGAATCATCAAACACTTAAACAAAAAATAATAATTTATCGTTAGTGAATAACCTATGACAATCAAAGTTCATTATGTTTTGGATATAAAAATTTAATCATAATTGAAAAACACACGTCAAATCCACTAAAACATATTTTGGTCATGTTGTGAATATATTTACCTCAATCGCATTTAATAATTAGGGAATATAAAGAATTCAAATCAAATGTAATGTATCCCAATCCTCATTTTAAACAATACTATATTAAACTCTTCAATTTTTTCTCAAATTCAATATCACGAATATAAAATTTCATAGAACCATAAGAGATCCCTACATTTAGATGTATTTTGATTCAACCAATTCACATATAATAAGAAGCATCAAAAACCTCAGACCTGACCCCACCATAGGAAACTGAATCACATGTTCATATGTCTAACGCAATTTTAGGTAGTCATATTGCCCTGAATATTGAATAATATCAATAAAATATCAATAATTACTTGGTATACCTATGAATGGGACCTCAAAATATTATAAATCCGACATGAAAATTCATAAATATCTTATTAAAATAATTAAAGTATATAACAACACTCGATTCCTGGGTGATTATGATGTAAAAAATTACATGATATTTTATGGGTCCCTAAAGACACAACACTAGGACACTCCTACCTAATGAAAAGATCATTTATTTTTTGAACATATCCTTGGATAAATTTCCAAAGATTTTGGGGAACCGAAAAACCAATACAATAGTTATAAGTAAATCATCATTATCCAATGATGAATTTGAGTTTATTTCGATTTAATTAATGGAAATGATAGAAATAGGTTCATGAACACATGTATGAATGTGTTAAAAAGAACCAAGAACATGACTGATGTGTTCAAGACAACAAACAATAAGACCACTAACACGATGTTTTCATACGTCCACTACATGTTGGAGTTCATGAAATCATAATCATTCACAGTAAACTACCGACATCTGGAACACAAATCATTCAAGGTGAACCAACTAGATTAATTCATCTTTCAAAAAATATATTCAATCCTTGGAATGGGGTAGAAATACATGATATAAACTATATACATGCTCTGTTAGTCTATACATAATCTCATGCAACTATCCAAATTCCTGGAGAATAACACTGGATCACCAATTAATGAAACACCATGATAGATAAATCCATTCAACATTAGGTCATATATTTTAATCCTAAACATCCTAAACTGAACGGGCTCCATCTAATAATAATCCATTAGAATTAGAGAGACCACTATCTATAAGTAAATCGAAATTCAATGTCATGTTGAAGGGGTGGTGTCACAACCATCATGTATAAAATATATGTAGATTCTGTGATAACACTAGTGGAAACCAATGTAATATATCCCACTAATACCACAAAAAACTATTTCATCAGGCCTAGAATGGACTTGAAACATCTACTACCCATCTGATGAACCCGTTCCCTAAATAAATCCACATTCTAACCATCAACATATGAGAATTTTACTATTATATAGATTTAATGAAAACCATGTTACATTAATTACAACCAATAAATTCTTAATATAAAATCAAAATATTTTATCATTAGAGATAATATATCCCCATTTGACCAATATTTCAACATCATCTGTATACAAAAATCGCATTGATCATAAAATATGGTTTGGCCTTTAAATTTCATTGTCACAACTAGGGTGATAAGAATGATTTCTCTATCCATCCTCAAATCATGAACTATAGATATTTAATCATAGGATTGTGAGTGTCAATAATAAAACAAGTAAATAAAAGGGTCTATGACCAACTAAATGTACCTCAAATGATCTTTATCACCTCTAGTGCTAGAATATCTTTAACAACAAACATCCCACAACTAGGTCATGTTACACACTACTAATTACCACTCCACACACACAATATTTTCTAGGTCGATTAGGGAGTGGATAATCAAATTTCCATCCACTGCATATCCAATATCTTATCAGAATATCATATTCATGCCTCTACTATAGTAAAAATTAACACAATGACAGTTGTTTCTGTTTATAATGTTAAACCATACCACCACTACTATACCAAGCTTCATGTGCCACTAGGATTTAATGACAATGAGGAATATTCCCCACATCCATTGAAAAATATTATAAAGATACCAAAAAAAACATTGTTCTTATAAATATGGAAATTAATCTAATAGTGTTGACATCCCACTAATCGAAACCTCAAAGGTCTCGGTACCCATGAAATAAGACCATGCAATTTTTTCCTCGAAGAACTTTATTGGTTCCCCTATCATGGTAAAACTATTAATATATTCATATAATCAATAAACTCATTATTTTTATATAATTAAATAAGGTCTGAATAATATATGGACTAACTTCAAACATGAGATAATGGAAAGGTTTTTCCATAAAAAAATATAGAAGATACTCCACATTAAGAAAATTTTCAAATGTAAATTAAATATATCACTAGACATGGACCCAAGATCATATACATAAATAATCCCCTTCTAGAAATAATTAATCTCATAAAACATCTCTTCCATCACGGTTGATGATATGAACTTTAATTGAAAATCCAAGAAAAAGTATTCCAAAAAACATAAGCCTCCATTATCTCATTGAGATACAATGGTCACCACGAACCATATACACCCCACATTTAAATGACTACAATGTTGGCCCAAAAATCTACCCAATCCTATATTATACCAATGGTATCCATGATATAATCCACCAAATATTTTATCTCAATATTAGATATTATTCCTTAATGCATCACCAAATGATTTTACAAAATTCCACAAAATTTCCTCTTTCACTGATCAGAGTCGTCAATATATTTAACACAATTGTGATCAACTGGTTAAGGGTATTTGACCAAACTAACATGAACCACATGTGGTAAATTTATAGGGTATATAACTAAAAATAAAATATAAATTTTCTTATATTTTTTGAAATTAATTTTATTATGGTTCAATAAATTAATTTTAATTTTGAAAGGGCACACAATTTTTATTACATCCAAAACAAAAAGTATTCATTTACCTGTTCAATTTCACTATCCTATAAGATAAATCACCTAAAACATTATATAGGCTTAGAATCATTGTGTCGGATTAGGGGGGGTGTTAAAATACTTTGTCACAATGGGTATCCCTGGCCAATGTTATTTAATAAGATCAAATTGAACTATTTCTCTAATGACCCATAAAGTCCTCAAATTACCTTACACTAATTTATGACCTATCATTCACCACATGTAAAATACATATAGTAAATATCCCCTCCGTCCAATGGAAACTCTATTATTCTTGAAATGATGCGAGAAAGATAATTTCTCTTAGTACTCCTTTATATAGGCCCTAGGTTGGTGACTAAACTGATGATATTAAAATGTATTACATATATAATTAATTACCATCAATATATAATGTAGGATTGGAATATAATAATATTATCAATATATATTAAATATAATTGTTACAAAAAACATACCATAATGATTGTATATGTTAATAAAATATATATAATCTTGAAATAAATACCTAAATGATAACCCATGGCTGCTACTCAACAACCGCTATAATTTCTTATATATTATATCTTATCATAGTCTAGGAAATACTCATTAAATAATAGAAATAATGTTTTGATATATATATTTTTAGTTAGAATAACATGTTAACCAAGTAGAATCCTACCCATGTTCTCTCATTCACATGTTACAAGGGCACACTAATGTCCCGTTTTTTTAAAAACACAACAAACATTCAACAGTACATGGTTAACTAACCATCCTTATCCTCACTATATAATTATGTTAATATAAGGAATCGATGTATTTTATCAATATAACAATTATATCTACAAATATATATCATCTACCACTTTAAAACTAAATTTATTTTCTCACATCCCATTGTCATACATCCTAGAACTCATATCAATTTCATAGAATCTTTTCCAAAATAGACATGGAAACCATTATAAAAACCCTATATTAAAATGTTTGTTACATCCCACACCAAAAAACAAAGGAAACCTCATCATACGTAGAAACCTACCAATATATACACATCATAATCACATACTCTCCCAACAAGTACTCGATATGTATGATAGTATAGTATCATAGAAAAGAATTTCATCAACGTTTTCCCTCCCCAAACCATTCATGATAACTAATATGAGACTACTTCTCAATATCATCGACATAACCATAAGTGAACTATGTCTGAAACACATCACATCATCCTTGTAAGAACCTCTATCATAAAATAAAGAGATAAAGAGGGGTTTTCCAAATTTCAACCGCACTATCTATGATATTGGGAAAACGCCTCTTCAAAATTTCAGTGGAAAGACATTGATATTTATTTTTTTTATTTAAATCATAGTGATAATAAAAAAAATATAATAGTTACACACATAAAAAAAATGGGGGATATTATGAGAGCATCATCAAAAAATAAATAATCACCTTAAGGCCTCACATGCTCTACACATTCACTTACTCCTCTAAATTCTATACCCCACACATGTAATCAAATACCACAAACAATTTCAATTGATTTTTTAATGGTAATATACTTCTATTTGTTATAATTTATCATCAATTTTTACATATTAGGAAAACACATTTTTTGTTTAACTAAAACAACTTTATCATCACATCCCATTTTAGATCAAGAGTTCATGGTACATTCCAAACCATGAGACAACAATATCATTATGAATAAATAAATCCATCACTACCATGAAATGAGAACAGCACAACCCAACACATAATATTCCATTTTCCTCACATAAAAACAACCTATCTTGGCCACAATGTACCCTATCTAAGCTACATACTACAATCAAAAAACTCAACCACCACACATGGAATGCACAACACATCAAAAAAAATCCACAAAATCATAATCAAAACACACACCAAACACTACACCTCACTAACCCCACACACCTCAACGACAACACATAATAACCATTACACATGTTAACTATTCCACTACTTCTCAATCATAATGAACAAAATATTATTTAATAATAAATGGAAATTATCATAATTTTTTATTTAAAGTGAATTCACACATAAAACTGATATTACATTGGAAAAAATATATTATCCATGTATGCATTCACAGAATTTTTCATGTGTTGTAATTCAAATCAATTGGAAAAAAATGGATCACCAATTCAATAACCAAATAAAATAAATAATCCTCAACAAACACCAAATATAGAAAAATAAATATCATTTATTATCAACTATATATTTAAAATATAATATTATGTAAACCCCATTTGTTCTCATCCAGTCACCTTAGATTTCAATTAACCAATTAATCATATGCATTATTATTATGCATAATATCTTCTTAAAAGAAAACAAAATCATAAAAATTCTTCATGTATAACAAATTTTGGAAGTGTTATGGTCCCCTACATTGAAAAAATCCTTATAAACCTCTATATAGTATTAGAAGAAGTGTTATATTACCACCTAGAAAAACAAAAATTGGATACATGTTATTCATACATGAACACAAAAACCCACATGGATCTCTCATTAGGAATCTTTTAAAACATTCTATGTCTTAAAAAATATTTTATGAAATAAGGATCATAAAAAAATTATAAAAGGGAGAGTGCAATTACCTAAAATTTTGAAGAAAATATTCAGAAACAAAATAAAGAGGGTGAATAGAATTAGAAAATTTCATAAGATCCTCCAAATATCCAACATAGATGGATTGAATAAATTATGTTTTTATGGGGTCAAAAATTTATAGGAAGTCTAAAAATATAGGGCAATGAAATAGATCTCCTCACCAATACATATAAGTTATGACTGTAATGACCCTCAATAATATAAATGGACATTAAATTATTATAATATAGTATAAGCAAAAAAAAATAACATGGAGAACATAATAATATAATTATAAATTTAAAATTAATGAAATAAAAGTAATTTATAAAAGTTAAGTAACTTATACAAAAATAATAGTAAATAGACCATGGAAATGGTAATATGATGCTTATCAATAGTAAATTTGGAAATTGTATAGCCACATCACCACAATATGGATAAATAAAATTTATCCACCTTATAATAGAAAAATATGATATAATTATATCAAAGCATATGGAAATAAATATAATAAAAATTATTAATTAATTTTTCATGTTTTTGTAAGTCACTAACATTAAATTACAATTTTATGATTAATTTTATAATTTTAATGTAAAATTTATAATAATTATTCATAAATTAGTATTTTTATCTCTTATAAATATAACATAATTTAACTAGACATTAATTATTTTTTATGTGTTATAAAATCAGTATTAAATTTAAAATATGTATGTCTCATGGAAATTTTGTTCTTAATAAAAAATTTAATGTATCATATTTGAAAATATATTTTCATAAAATATTTTTCATTTTCTTATTTAAACTTATTGAAAAAAATTTAGGAATTTTTTCCCCAAAAATACTTGATTTTTTTTATTATTGAAATATAATAATTAAAAATATAAATACATTATTATGTAAATACACTATTTGTTGAGTCAAAAATAATGTAAGAACCAATTTTTATAACTCAAATTATCTAATTAATATAAATAGTCTAGAAAATATACACTAGTTTATTGTCTTAAAAAAATAATAATATAATGAAATAAATAATGAGAAAACACACTTATCCTCTATTATAAATACCACCACTCGCCACCTCTTCTACCAATACCTCTCAATACAAGATTTTGGTAAAAATTTATAATAAAAAATATAACAAAGACCCTCCCAAATGTCTAAGAGATTTTTTAATTAAAAAAATTGCACAAAAACATTTCCTTAATGATGTTCTAAGAATTATTAATCAAGAGGTAAAACACTCTTCCTTTTTATCTAAAATGTTTTCATTTTCCTTAATTTTCATTTTCACTACATAAATCCCCACATTATATTGGTATAATAACTTTAGTACCTTAGATATATTATATATTTGTACATATAATGTTATAATACATCATCATCTCTATTTTCCTCTCTATTTATACTAAAAATTAGCACATCATCCAGGGTTTTTCAGTTCATCACATTCACTGATGGTGATGTTTTCAATCTACATTACTATCCCCAAGGACTTTCATGAAACCATTTTAATGATTAAATTAGATTATAATATATCATTTATATCTTTATTAATTTAATGGAATCATTTTCTACAAATTATATTAATTAATACAACAAAATGAGTTCTTTTTTCTTGAAAACCGCCAAAATAATGTCAAACAGTGATCATTTATGATTAATCTAATGATTTATCCACATTTAATAAAAATATGTGATATATAAGTAGAATTTAACATATTTAAGACCATTAATATCATATAAGATCAATTTTGGATAACCACCACCACATTACGTGGCCTTTTGAACATGTATATAAGTAAACCGATCAGGAAAACCAAGGAAACCAATGCCCCCAAACATTAAAATTTAATATATTGACCCATCAAGAAATTCATAAATAAATACAATAAATTTATAATAAATAAAATATATTTATAAAATGTTATATATTTAATTATTAATCTAATTTGATTATCCATGACATTAATATCATGTAGAGAACTTGTTCGTACTTATGGTCAGATATTTTAATCGATCCTCCATTATTCATGTGGGTTGCCCTTCCCATGATTTAACCCAAATGAAATTCTCTTTTATCCCTTTTTTAACCCTTCTAAATCCAGTATATATTTTCCAAAAACCTATATCACAATCCTTTTTTCCTTCTATTTAATGTATTTTTATGTTCTTAAAAGAATCCATGTTCAATTCATCCTAATAAGCATGCCCGATTTTAGAGAACATTCTGAATTATTGACTTTTTTGAAGTGCACTATATAATCAGTTATAAGCAATCATTATTTTTATAAAATCACTAATTTTATTATTAAAACATTATTTTTTTTCACTTCTTGTTTTACATAAAATATTATTCATTTTTCTTATTTAGATATTCTTAAATATTATCCGTAATGGAAACTATACTATTTTAATTCTAATGTTTCTAAAAAAATCAATTTACATGTTATCAAATAATATTGAGATAACTAATCATAATCTATTAATAATTAGAATTATGATTATTAATTTTTTTATTGAATTCCATTCATTCATGGTAACTTTCATGATAATCTTTATTATTATGTAATATTAATTATTATAATACTAAATTCCTTGCATGGTAACCCCTTATATTTATGTTTGCTTTATTGTGCATGATTTTGTATGTGGAAAACATATTCATTAACATTTTTTGACAGATGAACACATAGATAACTCCAATTCACTCAGTAATGTTTAGTCTCATGATATGTTTTGTGCAATGGTTTTACTGGTTATTCTAAACTCATTCTCCAGGTGAAACGACATTGGAGGTAATCCTTGACTTGTACTCCATGAGAAATGGTCTTGGTGGATAGCCTTAACTCATGTTCTTCTATGTGAAATAGTCCTTGACTCATGCTAAAATAAGTATTTATGTTTCATCCATAATTCAATTAATCCAATATTATATGATCTCATGTAATTATTCCTTATATTTAATTAAGTTTCGTGACTTTTTATACCATTTTTTAATTCCTTATAACACATGTGTTATGATACTTTATTATTTTTATTCTTTTATTTGGATTTTATCTCATCCCTTTGTAAATTTTATCCCCTGGTTATCTAAGGTTGAAGTTTGGGATCAATGTATTTTAGGATCGATTTATTAAAATTGAGGAAAAAATGATATTATATTGGAATCATATGTTTAATTTTGTACTCAATCACTAAAACACAAGAATTTACTATCTTTTCCATTTAATTAGATATTTAATTCTTATATAAATCATGTAATGATATATGTTATGTCTTGGGTCACTATAGTTGTTATCATAGGAAATGATTAGTTATTATTGAATATTATCAATAGAGAAGTTTAATTTCAATAATAGGGATAAGTCTATGTATAAAAAATATCCCTATAATTTTATAAGTATAGAGTGAGTGTATTATAAAAAATATATAATCATGTATGGATACAACAAGTTGTTGTGGTTCCGGCACAGATGTAGCTAGGTGTAACAACTCTGACAAGGTGTTCTAAGCAAGAGTTTAGGAAACCTGGTACATGAAAATTGGACTTACTAAGCATATAGTCATAGACTCATGAGGATATGCTTTGGTAAATTCATATGCTCATTATGAATGATTTTTAAGGGAATAAAAAATATACCATAAGAGTATGTGTAAGAAAATAAATAATTGAGAACCATGATTGAAACATAGGAATTAGTATATCGTTTTATTTTAAATTATTATAATTATTATGTTCAATGATTATTTTACATGGTTATTAGCTAAGTATTCAAGCCTCTGATTGAACATTATTTATCATAGTTAATGAAATGAAATAAGAGAACCTGTGACAATAAACAATTTTTTTTTGAAACCAGATTACTGCCCTAATGATATGACTAATATACTGACAACATTTTTTCAAAACATCATGAAAATACATTCTCATATATCTCGTGTTTGAAATAAAAACATGAATTTTGTGAAAACCAACCTTCTCCTGGGAATGAGAATGATATCATCAAATCCTTCCTACAAAAATGCCTCCAATTAGTATTAGTTCTGATAATACCCTCATCATGGAATTTAATAATATCTCCACTAAAAATACATACTTTATCCTCTAGTGATCAGATAAAGAGAATGTTGTGCTAGAGGTCTATAATTTTGATTTTGAAGATGATCAATGGTGGAAATTGCAAAAAGCTCTTTTGTCCAAGGGGGAAAATTGATTCCATAGATTGGGTGGAATTTATGAAAATAAATCTAATGAATATTTTCCTAGAACCCTCTATCTCAATATGGAATTAAATATCCATGGACATAAGCATAAGGAATATGATTCTACAAGACTATATGTATCAAAAATTTCAAGGCTTTCATGATATACCTCTAGCACTATCATGAACCCAAAAATCTAGGTGGATCACTTCTTTAGAGGATTAATGTAACATACCAAGTAAGTAATGAATAATATATATTTTTATCTATGTCTATTAATGATTAAGATAGTGTTATATAGGCTTAAAATGAAAATAAATACAATCTTATGCATGGAATACACTAATATTCTTAAAAGATTGTTTTACTGCCTTTTGATGGCAAAACATTTTTGAATCTATATTTTGACAATTTTAGAAACTATGTTTGTCAAAATAAACTTATTCTTTATGATTGGGACATCAAAATTTACCTTGTGTGAATTTTTGGTATTTTTATGACAATGTTCATTTTTTAATGAATAGTGAAAAATTCTGCATTTTACATCAAAACTGCATTTTAATCTAATTTACTTATATGATTAGATTATGTTTTGAATTGGTTTTGAAGTTAAATTAGAATATATTTTTACCATTTTATCCAGTGGTGGTCATTGGAATCAATTTCATTTTGAAATTAGACTTAAACTGGTGTCAATCTTTTGATACATATTGTTTTTTAAAAACACGCTATTTGCTCTGGCAGCGGGAATTAAATATTAAATTAATTAATGTGACTTATATGATTTGAATTTTGTAAAAGAGACTTCATTTTTGAATTTGGAATATCAAATATATCTTAGGGTGAATTTTTGATAATTTTCTGAAAAACTTTAATTTTTGATGAATAGTGAAACCACTAAGTGGTAATCAAGCAAACTGATTTTTCAGTTAAATGAAATTTTACCACTAATGTGTATTGAATTTTGAAAATTCGACATACATGGTTGTCATTAAGAAGTAAAATGTGGTTCAATGGGATTAAATTTTTTTTGGTGAATAGTAACTTATTAAGTTTTTAATCGTGATTAGTGGTAATTAGGGTAGTTTAAGGTATAAATAATGCTTTAGTAATATGAAATGACCTAGACACATGTCCCAACCTTATTGGATGTGTCATGGACGACCAAGACAAGCCATGGGTCAACTTGGGGACCCCATGGAGAGATTTCTGTTGGGAAATGACATAAATAACTTTTTATTTAATGTAAAAGTAAAAATGACACAAACATAATATGTTTTACGAAAACAATTTTTACATGGGGTTATAAAGATCAGATTTTTGATTATAAATAGTCAGTGGAAAGATAAAAAGACTTCATACATCATAGTATTTTTGTTATAATTTTTAGACATTAAATAAATTAAATTATTTATGACATAATAATGATGCAGCGATGACATCATTATTTGACGATTTAAATAAAATTGAAAGATAATGTAAAATATATGCACTACACATGTCCAAAACCAATTGGATGAGTGGATTTTGAACCCTTATCACCTTATCCACGAATTATATCAATGTGGGACCTTTTAAAACCGAAAAACATTTTCAAATAAAGTAATATTTCCTTACTTTCCAAAAGTGCCCCTCCTCTCCTCTTATAAAAGGCCCCCACCTCTACCTCATTTCACAAACTCCTCAAGCCTTTGGCTCGGCCAAACCCTGCCCATTTACTGTCTCCACATCCCTATCCTCATCCTAGAGGATTACCTTTGGGAAGAATCCTTTAAAAGGAAGCTTTTAGGCTCAAATGAAAAGGAGTTACACTTTTAAAGGTAATTCATTCTCTCATGTTCATTTGTTTAATTTTGCTTCTCCAACCCCATAAAATCATTTTATTTACTTCCTTTGTAACAACACCAGTATCTTTAATATATACTAGGATGTTTTTATAATATTTATTTGAGCTACACACTCACACAACTACATCAAATGGTTAAAGAACATACAGTTTCCGTGGATGGCGAAATTCTGCCTCCCGAAACGATGATTGTTCAATACTCATTTAACACTTTCAAAGGTGGCCATTATGATGTCACTATTTTTATATATGATATATAATATGTTTATGTTTTCCTTAAGCTTCTGTTTTTGTTTCATTTTGGGCATAACTTTATGGTTTCCATTATGGGTAAACACGATATCTTCATTTTAGGAAGTGCGGACTACCGCCCCCTGAAAGTGATTTGATTCGTTAATACCATATGTGGATTTTGTAAAGGATAAAGTTAATGATATTATATATGTTATTATACTGGAATTATAATATACTTTTATATCATTATGATTCCATTCCATAAAATACGAAATAGAAATGGAAGTAGCGTTCATGCGTACGTACGACTTACCGTCTCCATGAACGGTGCATTTCATTTCGTACCTCTAAATGTGATGTAATATTATAAATACATGTATATGATGAATATATATGATATATATTTTATCCAAACCATTAATATCATTCTGGATATAACGAACCTTTGACCAAATTAACAACATGTAAGTGTAAGAAGTCTATTTTTGACTTAAGAACCAAATACCGACAAAATGACCATTATTAACTTAAACGATTACATGATGTTCATAACATGGTATAAAAGGAATAATGAACTTGAAAAAGATTCTTAAGCAAGTAGAGATTAACTCAAGTTTATTATTCAGGAGATTAAAGAACGGTCGGGTCAAGTCGGATACGAGGTATGGGACTTCGTCTCAATCTCCTTTCATTGAGGCATATTTTATTTTATAAAAAACTTTCCTTTTTATGGTGTATAAACCACTTTGACTTTTATGTTTATTCAAAAGGAATCTTTTTTATACGAAGAGTTTACTAAACGACAAAAGGGAATGTTTTTGTCGTACGTATGCAGTGACAACGACTTCTCCGCCGTCGTGACCGTTATTTGTGTTTCGGCTTCCTCTACAAGCCATACCTTCTTTTTAAAAGGAAAAATAAATACCATGTTTTACTTTTGTTTTATTTTGGTATTGAAAATGGTTTTTACAATGTTTTTTGTGTTGTATTCATATCTTGTGATTGAAATGTGGAAATGTAATGTTTCCTTTATGCATGTTTTATGTGATACGATTATGTTATGGTTCTTGGGCATTATTATGAAGACGGGTGGTTCCGTGATAATCTAAGGGCGGGTGAGCCCGATATAGCTCTCCAATGCATTGGGTAACGCGAAGGAGTGAAACGTTAAGGTTTCTCCGAATAGATTTTAGGGAATATACTGTGATGGGTATTCCAAACGTAACCAAGAGGGTTACTCCCTACGTAAGAATGTTATGAATGCCTCAAGATACCTTTATGTCTTATGATTTCTATGATTTATTCATGGTTTGATGAGGTATGTTAAAGTGCTTATGTTTTATGGGAAAAGTATGATCTCATCCTTATGTACATATGTACCCATGTTTCCTTTCCATATTTTTATAACCCATACTGAGCTTTTTATGCTCATCCCAAGTTTTTAGAAATGTTTTCACAGGTCAAGGGAAAGGTACATGATATGATGATAGTGTCAAAGAAGTGTCAAGAATGAATCCATGTTTTATTTTAAATATGTTTCCTTTGATGGGAATGAAGAATACTATCTTTATGTAACCACTTTGTTTATATGTGAATGTAATGCAAGTTTCATGATCTAATTCTCTAAAACTCTAAACCTGAAAAGATCCTCAATGTGTAATCTTGTAATAACTCAAGATTTAAGTAAGCTTTAAGGCTGGGGCCTTATAGTTGGTATCAAAGGTCGGTTTAGATATCTTTAGGAGTTAGAATTCTATTAAATGATTATCCAAAAATATTTTTTTTTGAAATGATATAGCATTTAATGATTAACATGTTGCTTTATCTACGACATGTTTGTTCAGAATGGTTTTCCGCAGAGGAAACAGGGAAGCAGTGCTAGGAAGGCATACAGAAGGAAATAACCTTCTGAATCAGCATCCAGAAATGGTCATAATTGGAACTGAATAGTTTGTTGCAGTAATGGCGCAGTTGACTCAAGCGATAAATGGCGGTTCTATCCATACACGCGATCAGCCAGATCAACCGCAGAGGAACATGTCAGTGGTGGAACATTTCATGAGGCAACATCCCCCATCATTCAGAGGATCATCTGACCCTGTGCTAGCTGAAGGGTGGATTAAAGCACTAGAGAATATTTTCGATGTCATGGGGTGTTCAGACAATCAAAAGGTTAGTCTTGCTATTTACCGTTTGGGGGGTGAGGCAGATCAGTGGTGGTCTATGGTTTAAAATATCAGGGATGCTGATGAGATTGATTCTCTTGACTGGGACGAATTCAAAGGTATGTTTCTTGTGAAGTATTTTCCTAAGGCTGTTCGACTTAGGATGGAAAAGAAATTCTTGGAATTGAGGCAAGAGGAAGACTCAGTGGCTGCCTATGAAGAAAGGTTCACTCGATTGGCAAGGTATGCTCCAAATTTTATCTGAGACCTTGATGGTAAAATCAATTGTTTTTACTCAGGATTAAAGCCAAAATATCAAAGGGAATTAGCTTCTCGTGAGTTTAAAAGTTATGAAAATCTTGTTTGATGTGCTGAGAAGGTGGAAATGGAGTTTTCCGATGACCAAGTGTTCTATAACAACCAGCAGAAGAAGAGACGGAGGTGGTAGGAGAAAGGTAAGAATTCTTCAAAAACGGCTGATGGTAAGAGGACTAAGTTTCTAGTTTGTGATAAATGTGGCAAAAGGCATGCTGGGGAATGTCTTCTGAATTCTGGAAAGTGCTACCGATGTGGGAAGATGGGACATAAGGCTCGTGATTGCACTGAAAAGGATCAAGGTGAAGGTAAGAACAAATTTGATTTACTGTTAGTGAGGTGTTATAAGTGCAATGAGATGGGTCACTATGCAAACGAGTGTCCGACAAAGAGCTTGAGTGATGGGAAGCAGTTATACGACAAGAAGAAAGGGGTAGTGAAATCCTTTGCAACTACTTCAGCAGATGTCAGGCCATCAGGTACTTTGTTTGTTTTTTCAGATTATGCCAGTGTGTTTTTTGATTCGGGGTCTACACATTCTTTCATCTCTGAAACCTTTTCTAGTAAAATGGGAATAACATCTCAAGAAATGACTCCTGAACTTTTGGTAAAAACACCTGGGGGAAATGTTGAGGAAAAAAGAATTTATAAGAATCTTCCTATCCTTATCTGTGGAAAGAACCTACTAGAAACCCTTATTGTTCTACCTCTAGTTGAGTTTGATGTTATCCTGGGTATGGTTTGGCTCTCTATTTACCATGCTAAGATTGACTGTAGAGCTAAAGAAGTTTCTTTTCAGAAAGACTTTTAGTTTGTTTACAGGAATGAACCCTTACTTTTGATAACATATCAAGAGGATGAGAAACTTGAAAAAGATGGAAATGAATGTTACCTTGCACATGTCGTTGAAAATAAAGGAACTGTTTAGATTAATGATGTGCCAGTGGTAAATGAGTATCCTGATGTTTTCCCTGATGAGTTTCCTGGAATAATACCAGATCGGGAAGTTGAGTTTACTGTTGACTTAGTTCCTGATGCTAAGCCAATTTCAAAACCCCCTTATCGAATGGAACAAATTGAACTTTTAGAGTTGATGGAGAAATTGCAAGATTTATTAGAGAAAGGTTTCATTAGACCTAGAACATCACCATGGGGTGCTCCTGTTTTATTTGTTAAAAAGAAATATGGTTCTATGAGACATTGCATTGATTATAGAGCCTTGAATAACATCACTGTTAAGAACAAATATCCTTTGCCTCATATTGATGATTTGTTTGATCAGCTCCAGGGAGCTCAGTTTTTTTCAATGATTGACCTGAGATCGGGGTACCATCAGCTGAAGGTAAAGGAGGTAGATATTCCGAAGACCTCGTTCCGTACGAGATATGGCCATTATGAATTTGTAGTAATGCCTTTTGGGATAACCAATGAACCTGCTGTATTCATGGATTTAATGAATAGAATTTTCCATGAGTTCTTGGATAAGTTTGTGGTGGTTTTCTTTGATGATATTTTGGTGTTTTCTAAAAGTAAAGAGGAGCATGAAAGACATTTAAGGGTTATCTTGCAAACCTTAAAAGAAAAGAAATTGTAGGGGAAATTAAGCAAGTGTGAGTTCTGGTTGAAACAAATTTCTTTCCTTGGTCACATTGTTTCTAAAGATGGAATAACTGTTGATCCTGCAAAAACAAAAGTTATGGAAGAATGGCCAAGACCCACAAATGTAACCGAGATTCGTAGATTCCTTGGTTTGGCGGGCTATTACCGAAGGTTTGTTAGAAATTTTTTATGGTTATCTAGTCCAATGACTAAGCTAACACGGAAGGGTGTTAAGTTTTTCTGGACAAAAGAATGTGATGATTGTTTTCAGGAGTTTTTAGAGAAGATTGGTAAATGCTCCAGTTTTGGCACTTCCTTCCAGGAATGGTGAGTTTGTTATATACAGTGATTCTTCATTGAAAGGACTTGGTTGCGTCCTAATGCAGAATGATCAGGTAATTGCTTATGCTTCATGACAGTTGAAAACTCATGAGGTAAATTACCCTACAGATGATTTGGAATTAGCTGCTGTTGTTTTTGCTTTAAAAATTTGGAGGCATCATTTGTATGGAGTAAAGTGTGAAATATATACTGATCACAAAAGTTTAAAGTATATATTCACTCATAAAGAATTGAACATGAGACAAAGGAGATGGCTAGAATTAATCAAGGATTATGATTGTACAATTCATTACCATCTGGGAAAAGAAAATAAAGTGGTTGATGCTTTGAGTTGAAAAAGTAATGCTTCATTAACAATGTTGTGTTTGGAACATGGTCCTTTGGTTATGGATTTGATGAACTTTGGCATAGAAGTTGTTGGTGAAGGAAGTCCTTCTGTTTTGTTTCAGTTATCAGTGAGATCTTCTCTATCAGATAGAATCAAGCAAGCACAGAAGCAAGACAGTGAGTTGCAGAAAAAGGTAGAGCTGGTTCAGAAAGGTAAGTTACCTGAATTCAACATTGATAATGATTGTGTTTTGATATTTGGGAAGAGATTGTGTGTGCCTTGTGATTCATAGTTGAATAGAGAGTTGTTATGTGAAGCTCAAAGTTCTCCGTTTTCAGTTCATCTGGGCAGTACTAAGATGTATAGAGATCTGCGGGAGTATTACTGGTGGGATGGAATGAAAAGAGATATTGCTGATTTTACTGTGAAGTGTTTGACTTGTCAGTAGGTTAAAGCAGAGCGGAAGTTACCGAAAGGGATGCTTCAGCCTTTACCAGTTCCAGAGTGGAAATGGGAGAATATATCCATGGACTTTGTTTTTGGATTACCGAAGACATCTCGAGGTAATAATGCAATCTGGGTTATTGTTGATCGCTTGACCAAATCTTCTCATTTCCTTGCTATACGAGATACTTTCTCTCTTGATCAACTTTCCCGTTTGTATCATAAAGAGATAGTCAGGTTACTTGGAGTTCCTCTCTCCATTGTATCGGATCATGATCCCAGGTTTTCTTCTAACTTTTGGAAAGGCCTTTAGAAGTCTTTGGGTACTGAATTAAATTTTAGTACAGATTTTCATCCTCAATCAGATGGGCAGTCAGAACAAACAATTCAGAAATTGGAGGATATGCTACGAGCTTGTTCTATGGATTATCAGGGAAGTTGGGACTAACATCTTTCTTTGGTTGAATTTTCATATAATAACAGCTTCCATTCCAGTATACAGATGGAAACATTTCAGGCATTATATGGGAAGCGGTGTCGAACTCCAGCTTTCTGGGATGAATTGACTGAAAGGAAGTTGATGGGATCAGAATTGGTAGAAGAGATGGCAGAAAAAGTTCAACTGATTCAGAAACACATGATAACAGCTCAGAGCAGGCAGAAGAGTTATGCGGATAACCTGAGGAAGGATCTATCTTTCGAGGTAGGTGATCATGTTTTTCTCAAGGTTTCTCCTTGGAAAAGTGTGATGAGATTTGGTAAAAAAGGAAAGCTATGTCCAAGGTTCATTGGACGATACGAAATTCTAGAGAGAGTTGGATCAGTTGCATACCGAGTGGCTTTACCTCCGAGTTTATCTCAGGTACACAATGTTTTTCACATTTCGATGTTGAGAAAGTATATGCCAGATCCATCTCATGTTTTGAGACCAGAGGTAGTTCAGCTGGAAGAGAACCTATCTTATGAGGAACAACCGGTCCAGATTCTTGACCACAGGGAGCAAGTGTTACGGAATAAGGTGATTAAGCAGGTAAAGGTTTTGTGGAAAAACCACTTGATTGAAGAGGCAACATGGGAATCTGAAAATGCAATAAGGGATAAGTACCCCCATTTATTCGATAAGTAAATAAATTGCGGGGACGCAATTTTCTAAATGGGGGAAGGATATAACATCCCAAGTAAGTAATGAATAATAGATATTTTTATCTATGTCTATTAATGATTAAGATAGTGTTATAGAGGCTTAAAATGAAAATAAATACAATCTTATGCATGGAATACACTAATATTCTTAAAAGATTGTTTTACTGCCTTTTGATGGGAAACCATTTTCGAATCTATATTTTGACAATTTTATAAACTATGTTTGTCAAAATAAACTTATTCTTTATGATTGGGACATCAAAATTTACCTTGTGTGAATTTTTGGTATTTTTCTGATAATGTTCAATTTTTAATGAATAGTGAAAAATACTGCATTTTACATCAAAACTGCTTTTTAATATAATTTATGTATATGATTAGATTATTTTTTGAATTGGTTTTGAAGTGAAATTAGAATATAGTTTTACCATTTTATCCAATGGTGGTCATTGGAATCAATTTCACTTTGAAATTAGACTTAAACTGGTGTCAATCTTTTGATACTTATTGATTTGTAAAAACACGCTATTTGCTCTGGCAGTGGAAATTAATTATTAAATTAATTAATGTGACTTATATGATTTGAATTTTGTAAAAGAGACTTCATTTTTGAATTCGGAATATCAAATATAGCTTAGAGTGAATTTTCGGTAATTTTCTGAAAAACATCAATTTTTGATGAATAGTGAAACCACTAAGTGGTAATCAAGCAAACTGATTTTTCGATTAAATGAAAGTTTACCACTAATGTGTATTGAATTTTTAAAATCCGACATACATGGTTGTCAATAAGAAGTAAAATGTGGTTCAATGGGATTAAATTTTTTTTGGTGAATAGTAACTTATTAAGTTTTTAATCGCGATTAGTGGTAATTAGGGTAGTTTAAGGTATAAATAATGCTTTAATAATATGAAATGACCTAGACACATGTCCCAACCTTATTGGTCGTGTCATTTCCGACCACGACAAGCCATGGGTCAACTTGGGGACCCCATGGAGACATTTTGGTTGGGAAATGACATAAATAACTTTTTATTTAATGTAAAAGTAAAAATGACACAAACATAATATGTTTTACGAAAACAATTTTTACATGGGGTTATAAAGATCATATTTTTGATTATAAAGAGTCAGTGGAAAGATAAAAATATTTCCTACATCATAGTATTTTTTTTATAATTTTTAGACATTAAATAAATTAAATTATTTATGACATAATAATGATGCAACGATGACATCATTATTTGACGATTTAAATAAAATGGAATGATAATGTAAAATCTATGAACTACACACGTCCAAAACCAATTGTATGAGTGTATTTATAACCCTTATCACCTTATCTAGGAATTATATCAATGTGGGACCTTTTAAAACCGAAACACATTTTCAAATAAAGTAATATTTCCTTACTTTCCAAAAGTGCCCCTTCTCTCCTCTTATAAAAGGCCTCCACCTCTACCTCATTTCACACACTCCTCAAGCCTTTGGCTCAGCAAAACCCTGCCCATTTACTATCTCCACATCCCTCTCCTCATCCTAGAGGATTACCTTTGGGCAGAATCCTTTCAAAGGAAGCCTTTAGGCTCAAATCAAAAGGAGTTACACTTTTAAAGGTAATTCATTCTCTCATGTTCATTTGTTTTATTTTGATTCTCCAACCCCCTAAACTCTTTTTATTTACTTATTTTGTAAAAACAACAGTATCTTAAATATACTAGGATGTTTTTATAATATTTATTTAAGCTACACTCTCACACAACTACATCAAATGGTTAAAGAACATACGGTTTCCGTGGATGGCGAAATTCTGCCTCCCGAAACGATGATTGTTCAATACTCATTTAACACCTTCAAAGGTGGCCATTATGATGTCACTATTTTTATATATGATATATAATATGTTTATGTTTTACTTAAGATTCTGTTTTTGTTTCATTTTGGGCATACCATTATGGTTCCATTATGGGTAAACACGATATCTTCATTTTAGGAAGTGCGGACTACCACCCCCTGAAAGTGATTTGATTCGTTAATACCATATGTGGGTTTTGTAAAGGATAAAGTTAATGATATTATATATGTTATTATACTGTAATTATAATATACTCTTATATCATTATGATTCCATTCCAGAAAATACGAAATAGAAATGGAAGTAGCGTTCATGCGTACGTACGGCTAACCATCTCCATGAACGGTGCATTTCATTTCCTACCTCTAAATGTGATGTAATATTATAAATACATGTATATGATAAATATATATGATATATATGTTATCAAAATCATTAATATCATTCTGGATATAACGAACATTTGACCAAATTAACAACATGTAAGTGTAAGAAGTCTATTTTTGACTTAAGAACCAAATACCGACAAAATGAGCATTATTAACTTAAATGATTACATGATGTTCATAACATGGTATAAAAGGAATAATGAACTTGAAAAAGATTCTTAAGCAAGTATAGATTAACTCAAGTTTATTATTCAGGAGATTAAATAACGGTTGGGTCAAGTCGGATACGAGGTATGGGACTTCGTTTCAATCTCCTTTCAATGAGGTATATTTTATTTTATACACAACTTTCTTTTATACGGTGTATAAACCCCTTTGACTTTTACGTTTATTCAAAATGAATATTTTTTATACGAAGCGTTTACTAAACGACAAAAGGGAATGTTTTATTTGTACGTATGCAGCGACAACGACCTCTCCGCCGTCGTGACCTTTATTTGAGTTTCGGCTTCCTCTACAAGCCATACCTTCTTTTTAAAAGGAAAAATAAATACCATGTTTTACTTTTATTTTATTTTGGTATTGAAAATGGTTTTCACAATGTTTTTTGTGTTGTATTCATATCTTGTGATTGAAATGTGGAAATTTAATGTTTCCTTTATGCATGTTTTATGTGATACGATTATGTTATGGTTCTTGAGCATTATTATGACGACGGGTGGTTCCGTGATAAACTAAGGGCGGGTGAGCCCGATATAGCTCTCCAATGCATTGGGTAACGCGAAGGAGTGAAACGTTATGGTTTCTACGAAGAGATTTTAGGGAATATACTGTGATGGGTATTCCAAACGTAACCAAGAGGGTTACTCCCTAAGTAAGAATGTTATGAATGCCTCAAGTTACCTTTATGTCTTATGATTTCTATGATTTATTAATTATTTGATGAGGTATGCTAAAGTGCTTATGTTTTATGGGTAAAGTATGATCTCATTCTTATGTACATATGTACCCATGTTTCCTTTCCATATTTTTATAACCCATACTGAGCTTTTTATGCTCATCCCATGTTTTTTGAAATGTTTTCACAGGTCAAGGAAAAGGTACATGATATGATGATAGTGTCAAGGAAGTGTAAAGAATTAATCCATGTTTTATTTTAAATGTGTTTCCTTTAATGTTAATGAAGAATACTATCTTTATGTAATCACTTTGCTTATATGTGGTATGTAATGCAAGTTTTATGATCTAATTCTCTAAAACTCTAAACCTGAAAAGATCCTCAATTTGTAATCTTGTAATAACTCAAGATTTATGTAAGGTTTAAGGCTGGGGCCTTATAATTAAATATGCTTCTATGTAAGGAATTGTAAATTCATGAATTTAGCAGTTAAGATGATATTTTTTATTGTGTCCATGAGGTTTAATTGGATATTAGATACTCTATATTGTCTCATGGGATGACTGGAAAAAAAACCTTGAAATTGGAGACTAATATGGGTGGATAAGTAAATAAATACCATTATTGAAAGAAGACAAAATTAACACAATGTAAATATTATTTGAATAAATATAATTCGATATGTTTAATGTGAATAAGGAAATTATTGAAATACAGATTAATGAGGAATCTAGATAAAAACTGTGGAAGGGAAATGAATAATTCCACTAATGTGGATGAAAAAGAAAGGTTCAAACACATAATCATCATGTAGTATAGTGTTTAAACTACAATGAATATAGTCATTTTATTAAAAAGTTACCTAAGACCAGGTTTGTAAGATGAAATAAAAAACAACCTTTAAGGGGACATGTATGGAAATATTCTATCACCACTACTTTTGTGGAACCAGACAACTATGTGGTGAAATTTACACTCTTTATTCATTCCAGAATAGAGAACATACAATATGAATTTGGTTTTACACATTATAACTTATATTTGAAGTATATTTTAGCTACTCTACTGCTATCCTATAATATGGAGGTCTAGTAATCTATGAGAACATATTAGTTGGAAATTTTTGAATCATGAGTATGAAAATCCTCATAGAATAATGATTTTGGGATGAACCTCTATCTAAATATTGTCTTATATCCATTGGTGGTGTTTGAATCAATTTTTGGCATTGATTGTCTATCCTCATACAATTAAAACATAATATATCGAGAAATGGACATCACTTTCACAAGCTGAAGAAACCTCAAATTCATAATAATTGTAATGATGAAGATGAATCTCTTTTTGGATCATTTTACAATGTGTTGATATTACTTCATTATGTGAAATCACATATCTCTCAAATGATTGAGACATTATAGTTGACCATTCCTGAAGAAATTCCGATCATATGTGATTACACTTATGCAATCTATGAAAAATTACATGGAACTATTCCTTATTGAGAGGCTGATTTCACCATTTGTTTTATTTATAGATCTATACCTATATGAAAGACACCTTATTTAATGTCCATTAATGAGTTGGATTACTCAAGAACCAATTACATGAGAATATTAATAATGGTTTTATACTCTTGAGTTGTTTACTATGTTGTGTTTTATTACTTTTCATGCTGAAGATTGATGGATCAATTTTCCACTACAATGATTATCATTAGCTCAATAAAATCATGATAAAAAAGAATTATCCCCTTCCATAGATAGATGACTTATTCATTCAACTATCTTAGGGACATTTATTTCTCTAAGAATGACCTTTGGTTAAGATTTCACAAATTAAAGGTAAGGAAGGAAGATAAAAGAGGAAAATTAATATAATTTTAATATTGTGTCACTAAAAATGTGATGTGAGAAACTATGTGAAAAGAATAGTGATTTTGAGTTCAAGATGTAGGAAGTAACATTCATGGGGAATGTATTAGAATAAATATGATATCTATAGTCTAATAGGGGACTAGAAAAACTTTTTAAATATCGTTCTGATGTTTTCTAGTCCAATCATTGTATTAATGATAATTTGTGAATAAATTCTCATGAATTTAAAATAAAATAATCATGCTACTGTGCAAAATATTAAGGTTTTTCTAGACTAATGAATGTGAAGAATGCATTATGTAGATTTGAAAGGGCAATATCAACACACTAATACTCACACAACTGACAAGGGGAGAACCTGTTGTGGTGAACAATGATGGTTCAAAGAAAGGCTTTGGTTGTGTACTGATGCTAAATGATAATGTGATACACTACACATCGAGGTAGTTAAAAATTGAAGGGAAAATAATCCTATTCATGATATGGAGTTGGTAGATGAGATATTCTTATTGAAAATATTGTGGCATTATATCTAAGGGGAAAATTGTGATATTTATTCTGATTACAGATTTATCAAATATATATTCACATAGATGGAGCTTAATTTGTACTCGAGATTATATTTAGAGCTCATCATTGATTATGACAACTAAATCCACCACCATCATTAAAGGAAAATATGGTGGCATTTTCATTATGTATATTGAATCTATTATTATTATTATCAATGATGATAATATATAAGGATCAAATAATCTTATACATACAATGGATGTACATGGGAATCATTGAATGTGTGACACCATCAATCCATTCTCAAATTACTGCTCAATAATACCATATTGATAAAATATAGGATTGTCAACAAAATGATGGAGAAATTTAGAATAAAGATGAAGATATTAGAAATGGGAAATCCATTAACCCTAATATTGATATGTTTTGAGTTGTAAGATTTTAGTCATGATTATGTGTGCTATCTGATCTAGAAAAGAAAGATGCATCTGAAAGACGAACATATCTTTACTCTATGTGTACACCAATGAACCAAAAAGATGAATCAAAATCATTGAGAGAACAATTGGTTGTTTAATACAAAGAATGATATTGATGAATATACATCAATGTTACTAGTATGTTAGAAAGTGGATGGTGAAATACATACAATTTAAGGGACTCAAGAAAAATATTACCAATACCTACATGAAAATGAGAAAACATCACTATGGAATTTTTCACTCAACAACTAAAAATATAAAAATCGAACAATTCTATATGGGTTATTTTGGATTGTCCTACAAATATATCACTCTTTATCAAAATACCATAAGACATATTATTAGACCACCTTTCATGGATATAGAGAAAAAATGTGATAAGGAATCATTAAGTATCATGATGAATTGTATTTGATCAATATCTGAGATTCACCTCAAAGTTTTGAAAAAGTATAAAATACATTCACTATTACCTGAGAGGATGTTCAGTGTGGACTACTATCCTCAAACGGATGTCCAATCTATGAAAACTATTTAGACACTATAATACAAGTTGATATTGGGTTTTATCGACCTCAAATAGGGATGAGACCAATATTTACCTTTGGTTGAGTTATCTTTAAATATTATTTTCCATTCAGTCTTTGAATGTCTCTATATGAATCCCTTTGTGTTAAAGTATGCAGAACACTGACATGTTGCATTGAAGTCAGTGAATGTGTGAAAATATGACCTAAATTTTTTGAAGAAATGGTGTAAAAAATGAAAATGAATTTGTATCATATCAATTCATCCCAATGTAGAAAATGTTATATAGATACAATTGTCGGTGGTCCATTATTTTAAGGTAGGTGACATAGTATTCATTTACATATATCTAGGGAAGAAGATCTTGGGATTTGGGATGATATATAAGATATTTCCCTGGTACATCGTCCCAATAAAGATATTTGATCACATCAAAGCAATGGAATATCAACTATAACTTCAACCAACCACAGATCAATTATAGGATCTATTCCACATATCCCTCTTCAGTATGTACAAATTGGATCCATCACTTCTAATGAAATTAGAAGTGGCACATTTGGGGAATGATCTTTATGACAATGAGTTTCAAGTGAAGATATTTTATTTTACATGTAATGTTCTTTTTGACAAGACTACTCACCTTGTAAATGTACTATGTTTGAACCATATATATGAAGAGGAATCAGGGGAACATATAAAATCTTTGAAGGAAAAGTACCCAAACCTATTTTCAACATTGAATGTAAACAAAACATTTTATGGAAACGTTTCATAATCGGGGAAGATTGTAAAAACCATGAATTATATAAACAGAAATTTCCTGGTATAATATATAATAATCACATAAAATCACATTCACAACACAATACATATATTTAAAATTAATAATTTAAGAAATAAAATGAATTTATAGAATTTATGGAACATATACTAAAGAAATATTAACATGCCTTTTGGAATAGTAAAATTACCCAAATGAATTGTAAACTATAAAATTTAATATTATCCTCGCTGATGGAATTATAAATAATGTTTTTATATCTTATAAAATATAATTTGATATAATTATATAATATTATTGTTAACTAAATATTATAAAAAATATTAATTAAGTGTTGGTATTTTTAGAAGACATTAATTTTTAATTATTATAATTTTACTAAGGTATTAATTAATATAAAATTTATAAAATTTATTCATAAATTAATATTATTTTATTTCAATTAATATAATACAATTTTATTAGTCATTATTAAATTTTTAAAAGTGTTATAAAGTGAGATATACTTTTTAAATCCATATTTCTCAAATAAAATATGTTTTTATTAAAAAAATTTTTAATAATAAGACAAATATCATTATTTAATGTTTTCATATTATAATTTAATACATAATAAAATGAAACATGTGGTTTTTTTTGTAATTTTTCAAAAATAATTGTATTTTTGGTGAATATTGAAAGACGGTAATTTATGGTATTTATAAATTATAAGTTATAAAAAATATTTATATAGTCATGGATGATGTAGGAACCATTTTTTCAAACTAAAATGATATAAATTTAGTATTAATATCAATAATCAACACTATTTCATTAATTGAGAAAAATTATAAACTAAAGGATTTAATTAATGAGAAAACACCCATCTCCTCCACTATAAATGCCACCCCCCACACCTCTCCTCCTCACACCTTTAAATATAGGATATGTTCCCAAATTATACTAAAATTATCTCACAATAAACTCCACCATGTCTAGAATCATTGAGAACTGAAAACAAAAACCAATCCCCTAAAAAGTGTTTAAGAAGAATGAATCAATAGGAAAAACCATCTTCCTTTAAATTTAATTTATTTTATATTTCTATTATTTTATTTTTCTCTCCTAAAATCCCCTCATAAAATGGTATGTTTACTCTATTAAATTAAATATACTATAATTTTGTTATGATAATGTTATAATTCATCAAAATCTCCCTTTCCCCTCCTTTTATACTAAAAATCATAACATCGTACGTGATGTATTAATTTATCACATTCAAGAATAACAATGTCTTCAAATTCCATTGTCGTCTTCATGGATAGTATTGAAAAAAAATGTTTTTTGAACCATATTATAATATATGTATTATATGTTATCTAATTTTCTAGAATCATTTTTTACCAATGATATAAATTTTTTTATTCAAAAGTGTTTGATGTGATCTTAATCCTTAAAAATAAACTCAAACGATTAAAATTTTTATTTTATCTAACGAATAATCCTCATTACATAAATTCTAAGGATATATCAAAAAAATTTAACTTTTTTTTATGATTGACAAAAAATAAGATAAATTCTTAAAAATTACCCTACTTTACATGACCATTCATACATGTATAGAACTAAACTGATCATGGAAATCAGGTGAACTAGTAATCCAAAATAAAGAAATTGAGTCTCAAAACCCATCATAATATCTGTAAATGACCCTGATACACATATAATATATCATATACAGGTATAAATTTTTCGTGAATTATAAATTATTGAATTTAATGATCTTTATTAAGATAATAAGATATTGTTATTTACACCTTCAGACTTATGGTAAAGGATTCTACTTAAACAACCATTATTCATTCGAGTTGCCTTCCCTCACATTTTTTCAAAAAGAAATCTCTTTTATATGAATTTAAATATTATAAATTCTATGAATATGTTATAAAATTATTTATCAATAACCATTAAAAATCTTTTCTCGGCTATAAAGTTGTTTTTAAAAGGAACCCTTCTCAATTGTTCCTGATAAGCAAGCCTGATTTAATGAGACCTTCAAAAATTCTAACCCAATTTCAAGGGAATAAAAAAAAATATTTTAACAAAAATATTTATTTTCCAAAAAAAACCCATTTCATTATATATACATTTTTTTCCACTTTTGGTTTTATATAAAGGATTATTTCATTTTCGAATTTAAATTCTCTTTAATATTGTACATAAACATCTCTAATCTATTTTAATTCAAATGTTTCTTAAATACAATTTTTTAATTAAATCACTTAATTTTACATCACTAATCATGATCTATAAATATTTTACATTATGAATATTCATGTCTTTTATAATTAGTATCATTCATGGAAACTTTTATGATACAAAAATTTATTTTTTTGTATCATGATTATGATATCTATTTATTTATATGGTTAACCGTTATGTTATGGTTTATTTTTATGTATCATTTATTAAGAGGAAAACATATCCATGATTTTTTTATGTGTGTTCCAAGAGAGTGATCTAATTCATTGGGTATTTTTTAGTCTCATGATATGTTATATGAAATGGTCTTGGTGGTTAGCCTTAACTCATGCTCCACGGG
The DNA here is from genome assembly GCA_963277665.1 of Viscum album. Lineage (NCBI taxonomy): Eukaryota > Viridiplantae > Streptophyta > Magnoliopsida > Santalales > Viscaceae > Viscum > Viscum album. The sequence goes on along the minus strand of OY728142.1, from coordinate 369,859,590 downwards.
CAACGGTCTTGGTGGCTAGCCATGTCTTGTACTCTATATGAAATGGTCTTGGGTGTTATCATTTACTCATGATACTCTATTTGGAATGAACCTAGAAATGTGACAAAATCATTTTTTATGTTTCTTTATAATTACTATGAATCAAGGATTATATGATCATATGATATAATTCCATTGATTTAATCACATTCTAGAAATTTTTATAACATTTTGTTAAGAATTATAACAAATACATTAATGTTTTATTGTAATTTTTATTCACATGATGGGATTTTGGATCATCCCTTTGTTCATTTTATCCCCAGTTTATCCAACTCTCACGTAAGGGCTCAATAGAAGTTAGGAGATCATTATGAATATTAAATAAAATATATTCTTAATCATAGAATCATGATGTATTATTATGTACCTAATCTAAAATACACTAGAATTTATGGTCCTTGGATATTGATATAACCTTGAAAAGTGATTTACATATTATAATAATTTGTGTAATGGCTTGGGTTGTGATACGGAAAATGGGTAGGATGGAAATGTAAAGGAATGAACCACACCATAGTGATTCATATCAAAGTGGTGTCAGAAAAACATGATGATGTATTATTTATAATTCCAAAATCTATTATATTGATTATGGATCATGAAGAAATACCATTATAATGTACTCAAGAATCATGATAGTGCACAAAAAATTCCAACTATAGAGTTTATCTTCCCTAAAATAGATTGAACTACAAATACTCATCCTCTTAGAATCAAAACCATAGACTCCAACACCACATCATAGATACGAAAAAAATGAAATAAAAATCTACCTATGAGGGTGTTTTCCAAAATGGGAACTTATGATCCATAGATACTCCCTTATTGATGTAAAGACCTGTAAAATTCAAGGAAATTTTTTTTCTTAATTTTTTTGGGAATTTTACAAGAATGCAGTTTCTAACGGCACCTAATTCCGAGGCCTGGTCTGCCCGGAATCATTTTTCGAAGTTTAGCTTAGGTACGTTCAGTGAACGAACGAGTGTGTTTTTCTATCTTTTGAATTGGTGCTCGTAATCGGATTCTGAGGGCACCGTTGAAATCACAACACCAGTAATTACTTAGAAACACCTTTTTTGGAGCTGCGTTTTCTCGGATGTGGTTTTTAAATTTTCGGGTTAAGTAAATGAATAAAATAAATTGGTCGCACCATTTATTTTATTTAATTTTTTTAACCTATGTTAAGTGGGTGATTGGGGACCCACAATATCCTACCAACCTGGTACGATATTTTTGAGGTGGGGCCCAAATGAGCCCCACCGTTTCTTTTCTTCTTAAGTGACGCACCTGCACCCCATTTTTATTGGAAGTCAACTGTTGCATTTAATCTGGATATTAAACGCCTCATTAATTGGGCTGTTTTAAACTCCTCAATTAATTGATCATTTCTTTTCTTTTTGAATTTCAAGGGTTGGTTTGTGTGTAAATAAAATAAGAAACCACTTATTTTATTTGGTTAGTCTTGTTGTGTTGAGAGGCTACGGAGAATTCACCCAGTTTCATGATGTTCTTCATCATCAATGAAGAACACGAAGGATGCGAAGAACGTGAAGAACGCCGACCTCCGACGAAGGTCGACAAGACCGCCGGATCCTCGGAGATCGACGACGCGACGCAGACGAATCCTTTCTCCGCAACGCGACGATCCCCCTTCCGCGACTCCTTCTTCTGCGACGTGCAATTCCGCGACGAACCCTTGCTCGACGACGCTTGAGGTAGGGGTTTTGGTTCAATAAAATCTGTGTGATTTATATTGACGACATGTGTTTAAATTCGTCGGAAGCCTTTTTAAACCGCTAACGCGGTGGGCACGGACCAACGAACAAGTCCGAACCCACCGTCTCTTTGTTCTTGGTGTGCGGATTGGCGGGCGATGATGAAGAAGGCTGCACGGGCGTTGTGAGGTCCTCAGAGTGAAGGACGGGTCCCGAGAGGGACGTTGGAGAAGACGGCAGGCACGTCCGACCACCAGAGCTCGTCTAGTGGTCCGCGGAGCACTCCGCCGATGCGCCGCCGGGAAGGGCCACTGCGGCTGAAGCTACGGTGGAAGGTTGCAGATCCCGCGACCATGCAGGACCGAGGATGGCGGGACGCGGCCCTCGGCCACCTCTGTTGGCAGGAAGCGGCCCCCATGCAGGGCCGCAGTTCATTCAAGGGGGCGGCGCCCCCCCTGCGCACCCGCTCGGCCGTTACGGCCGAGCCGCCGGGCGACCAGGCCATGCCAGCGCACCGGGCCGGGCCACGCCAGCCGGTCCGGGCCGCGCCCAAGCAATCCGGATCCGGCCCTGGGTCAGGTCGACCCAGGAGGGTCTCGGGCCAGGTCGGCCCGGGCCCAAAACCCCCACTTCCAAACCCCTTTTGTTCTTTTGCCTATAACATAGGCTGATTACCTCCGATCGACACACCGTCAGCGGCGATGTGATCCTTGGATTGAGACGGTCGTTTCAATATATTACACTCAATGTTTCAGAGTACTTTCTGTTCAGCCGGGTTGGTTCGTACACGAAACCAACCGGACCCTCGGAGCGGAAATGCTCATAACTTGAGCTCCAAACGTCCGATTGACGTGTCGTCGACTTTGATGGATTCCTCATAGTGAGACGGACCTTTTGGCTTACTATGCTCGAGGTTTGGATGCAGTTGGAGTACTTTCGTGTTGGTTTTGACTTAAAAACCAACCGGGCCCCTGGAACAAAAAAGGAAATAACTCTCAGACCGGGCGTCCGATTGAAGCACCGTCTGTGTCGTTGAGTTCCTGTTGAAGATATGTAACTTTTGGATACATAAACTTCAGACTACGTGTCATTTGATGTATCCGCCCCTCGGCTCATGGAGCGGACCCTCCAGAACGAGCTTGTTGTGTGCGGGAACCCTAGAGCTGGCTGCAACTGCGACGACGATGACGACTGTGCAGAAATCCTCCGTGGATTCGACGACGACGACTACAACACTCAGCGATCCTACGTGGATCAGTGCTACCTATCCTATGTGGGTCAGCGCTCAGCAGTCCTATGTGGGACATCGCTTACAGATCTTGTGTGGGTCAGATCCTATGTGGGTCATTGCAGGGGTTAGTTACATATAGATCCTGTGTGGGTCAGATCCTTTGTGGGTCATTGCGGGGGTTAGTACCTATCAATCCTTTGTTTTTCTGACGGCTTAGATGAATTAGTGGCTACATCTGATCATCTATATGGACATACGAAAAAGTATACCTGTGTGAGATGAATCTTGACTTTCTTTCCTATGTAGATTGTGTTGTGATATCCTTTGTTGACGTGATTGAATTTAGGTTCGAATGTTGGAGCCAAACTGAAAATTGGTGACTTAGGTATATGTATGGGCATATACCTAAGTATTACTTCGTGATTGTATCTTTCCTTTTTGTATTATCCTTTGTGGATTCTGGGAGACCTTTGGAGGTCTCTGGGTCCCTACTCAGTAGATTATACTCACCCCTGCATGGGCTATACCCGCACTACGTTGTGTTGGTTGCAGATGATGGACAGTGCTGATCGTGGTTGAGGTACGAGGAGCAGGTCGGTACCCGGAGGTGGATCACTGGGAGAGACATACATGGAGCGGACGGCTGTACCTGAGGAGCTGTGAGGCTATCCTTACCCACCCTTCAGGTGGGACTTCCGGTGCACGGCTCGACGTTGCGACTTTACTTTCAGTTGTTGTTTTCCCTTTCCAGTTGTACATTACTTTCAGTTTGGGTTTGTATTCTGGCCCACTTACTTTTCTGCACTTACTATTGTACACAGTTTTTACTTAAGGTTTACTTTTTCTTGCTTTCTCTATAGTGTTTGTTTACTTTACAAAGGAAATGACTTCCCTTTTTACTAGGAATTACACCGTGATGCTAGTCGCCAGGCCCTGGTCTATTGAAGGCGGGTTTGAGGTAGTCACGACACGGGCCCCGAGGACGGGTCGTGACAAATTGTTATCAAAGTTGTTCGGTTCTACATTAGAGCTCAGGGCTCTGATCTTTTTCTATATGAAGCAATAGTGTTAAGAGTATTGAGTGTGGTTATCAGTCCAGGGAGTCCAGTGTTGGTACGGCGGCCGACGTATCCGTACACCAGGACCCCGACTTCTGATTTCCGACTTGATGCATGAAAACATTGATTGCATGTGTGTTTCACGTTTTCTTTGTGATTACTTTGTGTTAGCTCACTAGGTATACTGTTTGACCGTGGCACACATGTTTCCTTTTCAGGATGGCCTCAGGACGGCAGCCAGCTAGGGTTCCGAGAGTTGTGCATGATGACAGCCCATCGAGCGACGAGGCCTCGGTACATGGCCCATTTGACAGCAGAGGCACCGATGGTACCTCTACCCGCCAAGCCACCGATGCTACCAGCCCCAGCTGCTGATGATGCACGTCGCCTTAGTGCACTGCACGAGTTTCAGCGTCAGCAACCGCCTAGGTTCCGCGGGGAGATGGACCCCCAGGTAGCTGAGGATTTGCAAGAGGTAGTGGTAAGAGTTTTCAGGTTAGTGAGGACACCAGGAGACCGCATAGTGATCCTCAGAGCGTGCCTCATGCACACAGCAGCATGCAGATGGTGGAGCTTGATGCTCCAGGTCCACGATGAGGCATCTCTCCTCTGGATGGACTTTGAGAGCCTCTTCCACTAGGAGTTCTTCCCAGCCACCCTCTGTGAGGTGTACATCCAGAAGCTTCTACAACTGCGGCATGGCAGCTTGATGGTCACCCAATACTCGGCGAGATTTACCGATCTATCGCGCTACTCGACAGAAATGGTACGAGACCCATTCTTATGGGCCCGGACCATTGAGAAGGGATTGAGGCATGAGATATGGGAATCACTGATCTCCCTCAACATTCCGACAAAAGCAGGGGTACTAGAGCGAGCCCTTCTGATCAAGAGCTTCCGTGCTGAGCCTGCATCAGCAGCGAGACCAACCGCAGGGAGGCACGTAGCAGAGTCTTCTGCAGCAAGCAATCAACAGATGACACATGGGTCCAGGAAGACCAGACCCTCAGGCAGAAGTCCTCAGGACACTGGCTCAGCAGTGCGGGGCACACAGCGTGGAGCCAGTCTTTCGAGAGGCAGACAGTGCTACGCATGCGGCGGACAGGGCCACATTTCTAGTTACTGCCCGACCCGCCGTGCCGAGGTGAAGCAGACGGTTGAGGAGCCACCTATGCAGAGGCAGGGAGTCGACCGTGGCGGTCCATAGGGAGTAGGCGGACAATGCAGAGGAGCTGGACGAGCAAGAGGTGGTGGGCGACGCTTTGAGGCTCTACCACCACCACCACCAGGAGGACCACCTCGACCACAAGGAGCTGGTTGGAAAAGACAGGAACACCTCTAGGAATCAGAGTCCTATGACCACAGCGTGCCCAAGATGATTCGATGTACTATCTGTGTCTATTCCACCATTTCTGCAGATCTTATAGACACAGCAGTGAGTCATTATCTCAGATCCAATGCCCTTGTTCGGAGCTCAGAGATTCTGACAGAGCCATTGGCTGGATCCTTATGGCTGGAGACTCCTATGGGAGCAGACTCGACAATTACGCACTAGTGCCGGCAGTGTGAGCTTACTCTAGGAGGCGAGAGCTTCGGCTGGGATCTTCTTGTAGCGGCGTCAAGGCCTTACGACGTCATCTTGGTCATGGATTGGTTATCTACAGTCCATGCACAGATTGACTGTATTAGATGCAAGGGGCGATGTGTACGCACCGACGGGAGCATGTTCACCTTCACCGGCGAGAAGTGAACCTTCGCATCATAGGATGGACTCACACAGAAGAGAGGACATCCCATCACTCATCAGTTGGCTTGCATCATCCTACGAGCAGTTGATGTGCATGGTCTTGGTTTTCCTGCAGTGGTGGATCAGTATGTAGGCGTTTTCCCCGACAACGTTCCAGGACTACCTCCTCGTAGAGAGGTAGACTATTATATTGACATGTACCCTGGGACAACCCCGATATCCACTCCATCATATCAGATGGCCCCATCTAAGCATCGAGAGTTACGGGTACAGTTGGAGGACTTCCAGGGAAAGGGATTAATCCGACCCAGTGTTTTACCATGTGCATCCCCGATATTGTTCGCCAAGAAGGCATACGGGAGCTTGTGACATTGTGTCGACTATCGTCGCCTGAACCAGGTAACATTGAGGAACAGGTATCCACTACCGAGGATTTATGACCTCTTCGATTAGCTCAAGGGAGCACGGTGGCTCTCAAAGATTGACCTTACATTAGGCTATCATCAGCTCAGAGTTCGGGACGAGAACATGCAGAAGACGACCTTCAGATGTCGGTATTGCCACTATGAGTTCTTGGTTATAACATTTGGCATTACCAATGCTCTGGAAGTGTTCATGGGCCTCATGAACAGAATCTTTCAGCCATACCTCGATCGATTTGTCGTGGTCTTCATCAACGGCATTTTGATATACTCGACGACTGAGGAGGAGTACACCTACCACTTGTAGGTTATACTAGACACGCTCTGAGAGCACCAACTTCATAGGAAGCTCTTGAAGTGTTAGTTCTGGTTACGTGATGTCCACTTCTTGGGGAACGTCATCTCTTAGGCGGGAGTTGCGGTGGATCCTATGAAGATCGATGTTGTGCTAGCTTGGGAGCCACCCAAGAGCGTGACATTGGTGCGGAGTTTCTTGGGACTATCTAGGTACTATCAAAGATTTGTGCCAGACTTCTCTAGAGTTGTGACACCACTGTAATCTTTGAAAAAGAAGGGGAAACCCATTTTGTGGTCATAAAGATGTCAGCATAGCTTCCAGGAGCTGAGATAATGATTGACCAACGCCCCTATCTTGAGGATACCAGAGGAGGGAGTATGATACGTAGTCTACTGCGATGCATCAGGGACTGGACTCGGATGTGTCCTGATGCAGGAACGGGAAGTGATCGCCTATGGATCACGTCAGTTGAGGCAGCATGAGAAGAATTACACTACTCATGACCTATTGTTAGCAGTTGTGGTATTCTCTCAGAAGATATGGCGACACTATCTGATGGGCGAGCATTTTACAGTCTATTCTGACCATCAGAGTCTCAAGTACATTTTCTCGCAGAACGACCTGAACCTGAGATAGTGGCGATGGCTCGAGTTCCTCCCGGACTATGATTTTGAGATAGTCGATACTCCTGGATAGGGTAATGTAGTAGCCGATGCCCTCAGTAGGATGATGGGCATTCAACTACTTGGGGAGGCGATAGAGCAGCTATCCGCTTTGCTGATATCCTTCGTGGATAGAGATGGAACAACATTCCTTCAGTCACTCGTAGTCACTCATCCACTACAGTAGGGGGTTAGAGAGGCACAGCGTGGGGATGCTGACTGTGAGACGCAGTGTGCGCAGATATCCTTAGGATAGGTACCTTATGGTTTCTCTGTAGGAGTAGAGCACGACGTCCTTTTTAGAGGACGTACCTTGGTACCAGTTGTTTAACTAGGGGAGGTACTGAGAGAGTTTCACACTTCCCCTTTGGTGGTACATCTTGGAGTGGTGAAGATGTACCAGGATCTTAGACGATAGCACTGGTGGACGGGTATGAACAGGGTTGTGGCAGAGTTCATTTCTCGATGACTCACTTGTCAGCAGTTGAAGGCAGAGCACCAGGTACCAGCAGTCTTGGTACAACCCTTGGAGGTCCCAGAGTGGAAGTGGGATGGGATATCTATGAACTTCGTGACTGGACATCCTCTCACTTCTATAGGTCACGACTCCATATGGGTGATTGTTGACCGAATCACCAAGTCAGCTAACTTCTTACCCATTAGAGAGCAGGGCTCAATGGAGAGCTTGGGACGCCTCTACGTTCAAGAGATTGTATGGCTTCACGTTGTGCCATCATATATCGTCTTCGATCGAGATGCTCTCTTTACTTCATGCCTCTGGAAGGGGTTGCAGGAGGCGTTCAGGACGCAACTACGTCTGAGAACCGCCGTTCACCCTCAGACAGATGGTCAGACGAAGAGGACCATTCAGACTCTCGAGGAAGTGCTTCGTGCATGTGTCCTCGACTTTGGTCGCAGATGGGAGCACCACTTACCCTTTGTGGAGTTCGCGTACAACAACAGCTACCACTCCACCATCAGGATATTACCATACGAGGCGTTGTATGACCGACCTTGATGATCACTACTGTGTTGGATAGACCCTGGGGAGGCAGCACTTGTGGGACCAGAGATGGTCCGGGCCACGACAGAGAAGGTCTAGGTCATCCAGGAGCGGATGAGGATAGCTCAGAGCTGGCAGAAGTCTTATGTTGATAGGAGGCGGATGCCACTAGAGTTCAAGGATGGCGACCACGTCTTCTAGAGGGTCTCAACTCGACGTGGATTACGGAGATTTGGCCGAGGCAGAAAGTTATCTCCACGCTTCATCGGACCATTCCAGGTATTCAGCAGGATTGGCGAGGTGGCTTATCACCTGGCACTACCAACTTAGTTGCACTGGGTGCACGATGTCTTCCACGTATCCCATCTGAGGAGATACGTGAATGACCCGACGTATATAATTGACCATGGGGAGCTGGACGTTGATGTTAGGGTGACATTTTCGGAGGTCCCGGTGGAGATCAAGGATTGATAGGAGCGGGTCCTACGTGGATGATCGATTCCTGTAGTGCGCATCAGATGGCAGCACGGGAACATCCAGGAGAGCACTTGGGAGCAGGAGGCTCAGATGCGTGCTCAGTACCCACATTTGCTTCCATAGTTTATGAGTTATTGTTACGAGGACGTAAAGCCCTGAGGTGGGAGTGATGTAAAGACCTGTAAAATTCAAGGGAATTTTTTTCGTAATTTTCTTGGAATTTTACAAGAACGCAGTTTCTGATGGCACCTAATTCTGAGTCCCGGTGTGCCCAGAATATTTTTCCGAAGTTTAGCTTGGGTATGTTCAGTGAACAAACGAGCGGGTTTTTCTAAATTTTGAACTGGTGCTCGGAATCAGATTTTGATGGCACTGTTGGAATTGCAACGTTGGTAATTACATAGAAACACCTTTTCCGGAGTTGCGTTTTCTCGGGTGTGGTTTTTAAAATTTTGGGTTAAGTAAATGAATAAAATAAATTTGTCACACCATTTATTTTATTTAAGTTGCTTAACCTATGTTAAGTGGGTGATGTGGGACCCACAATATCCTACCCACATGGTAGGTTATTTTTGAGGTGGGTCCCACACGAGACCCACTGTTTCGTTTCTTCTTAAGTAACACACCTGCACCCCCTTTTTATTGGAATTCAACTATTGCGTTTAATCTGGATATTAAATGCCTTATTAATTGGATGGTTTGAAACTCCTAAATTAATTTATCATTTCTTTTCTTTTTGAATTTCAAGCGTTAGTTTGTGTGTAAATAAAATAATACACCACTTATTTTATTTTGTTAGTCTTGTTGTGTTGAGAGGATAGGGAGAATTCACCGAGGTTCTTGAATTTCTTCGTCCTCGATGAAGAACGTGAAGAACGCAAAGATCATGAAGAACCCAAAGAACGCGAAGAATTCCAACCCCTGACGAAGGTCGACAAGAACAAAGGATCCTTGGAGATCGACGACGCGATGCTGACGAATCCTTTCTCCGCAACACGACGATCCCCCTTCTATGACGCCTTATTCCGCGACGTGAAATTCTGCGACAAACCATCGCTCCACGACGCATGAGGTAGGGGTTTTGGTTCAATAAAATATGTGTGATTTATATCGACAGCATGTGTTTAAATTCATCGGAATCCTTTTTAAACAGCTAACCCAGTGGGTGTGGACCAACGAACAAGTCTGAACCCACCGACTCTTCGTTCTTGGTGTGCGGATTGGTGGGCGATGAAGAAGAAGGTCGCACAGGAGTTGTGAGGTCCTCACAGTGATGGAAAGGTCCCGGGAGGCCCGTTGGCGAAGACAACAGGCAAATCCGACCACCAGAGCTCGTCTGGTGGTCCACGGAGCACTCCGCCGGCACGCCGCTCAGATGGGCCGCCGTGACTTCAGCCTAAGCGGCAGGCCGCAGGTCCCGTGATCATGCGGGACCGAGGAACGCGGGACGTGGCGCACGACCGCTTCCATTGGCATGAATTGGACCCCACGTAGGGTCGCGGTTCATTCAAGGGGGGGGGGGGGGGGTGCCCCCTTGCGCACCCTCTCGACCATTACGGCCGAGCCGCCTGGCGATCGGGCCGCGGCAGCATGCCAGGCCGGGCCGCGCCAGCATGCCCGGCCGGGCCGCGCCCAGGACGGGCCAAGCTGCACCCAAGAGGGCCGGACCCGGATCAGGGTCGGGTCGACCCAGGGGGGTCCCGGGCTGGGTCGGCCCTGGCCCAAAACCCCCACTTCCGGACCCCTTTCGGTCTTTTGCCCATAACTTGGGCTGCAAAACTCCGATCGACGAACCGTCAGCGGCGATGCGATCCCTGGATCGAGACATCAGTTTATATGTATTACAATTAAGGTTTCAGAGTACTTTGGGTTCGGCCGGGCTGGTTTGTAAACGAAACCAACCGGGCCCTCGGAGCAGAAACACTCATAACTTGAGCTCCGGACGTCTGATTAACGTTCCGTCGACATTGATGAATTCTTATTAGTGAGACAAAACTTTTGTCTTTCTCTACTCGAGGTTTGGATTCAGTTGGAGTATGGTCGGGTAGGTTTTGACATAAAAATCAAACCGGGCCCCTGGAACTAAAAGGCCAATAACTCTCAGACCGGGCGTCCGATCGACGCGCCGTCTGTGTCATTGAGTTCCTATTGACGATACAAAACTTTTGGATACATCAACTTCGGACTACGTGTCAGTTGATGTATCATCCCCTCGGTTCGTGGAGCGGACCCTCCTGAATGAGCTTGCTGTGTGCGGACACCCTAGAGCTGGCTGCGACTGCGACGGCGATGACGACTGTGCAGAAATCCTTCGTGGATTCGACGGCAGCGACTACAGCACTCAGCGATCTTACATGGAACAGTGATACCGATCATGTGTGGGTCAGATCCTGTATGGGTCAGCACTCAGTGGTCCTGTGTGGGCCAGTGCCTACAGATCTTGTGTGGGTCTGATCCTTTGTGGGTCATTGCGTGGGTTGGTTACCTATCGATCCTGTGTGGGTCAGATCCATTGTGCGTCATTGCGGGGGTTAGTACATATCGATCCTTTGTGGGTCCGACAGATTAGATGAATCAGTGGCTACATCTGATCATCTCTATCATCATAAGAAGAAGTATACCTATGTGATCTGAATCTTGAATTTCATTCCTATGTGGATTGTGTTGTGATATCCTGTGTGGACGTGATCGAATTTGGGTTCGGATGTTGGAGCCGAACTGAAAATTGGTGACTTAGTTATATGTATGGGAATATACCTAAGTAGTGTCGGATGTTACTTTGTGATTTTATCTTTCCTTTTTGGATTATCCATTGTGGATTCTGGGAGACCTTCGGGGGTCTCGAGGTCCCTACTTATTATCTTATACTCACCCATTCACGGGCTATGCCCGCACTACGTTGTGTTGGTTGCAGGCGACAGACATCGTTGATCGTGGTTGAGGTACGAGGAGCAGGGCGGTACCCGGAGGGGGATCACTGGGCGGGACGTATACGAAGTAGACGGCTGGACCCGAGGAGCTGTGGAGGCTATCTGTACCCACCCTTCTGGTGGGAATTCTAGTGTAAGGCTCGACGTTGCGGCTTTACTTTCATTTCTTGTTTTCCCTTTCCATTTGTACATTACTTTCAGCTTGTGTTTGTATTCTGGCCCACTTACTTTTCCTCACTTAATTTTGTACCCAGTTTTTACTTTGTGTTTACATATGCTTGCTTGCTCTATGGCGTATTTTTACATTACAAAGGCAATGCCTTCCCTTTTTACCGGGAATTACGCCTTGGTGCTAGTCTCCAGCCTCTGGCCTATGGAAGGCGGGTTTGGGGTAGTCACGGCATGGGGCTCGAGGACGGGTCGTGTAAAATTGGTATCAGAGGAGTTCGGTTCTACCGTCGAGCTCAAGACTCTGATCTTTTTCTATGTGAAGCAATAGTGTTAAGAGTATTGAGTGTGGTTATCAGTCCAGGGAGTCCAGTGTTGGTGCGGTGGCTGATTAATCTGTACACCAGGACCCTGAAATATGATTTCCAACTTAATTTATGAAAACATTGATTGCATTTGTGTTTCATGTTTTCTTTGTGATTACTTTGTGTCAGCTCACCATGTATACTGTTTGACCATGGCGCACCTGTTTTGTTTTCAGGACGGCCCCACGATGGCAGCCAACTAGGGTTTCGAGAGTTATGCATGACGACAGCCCACCGAGCGACGAGGCCTCAGTACCTGGCCCTTTGACAGCAAAGGCACCAGGGGTACCTCTACCTGCCGAGCCACCAATGCTACCAGCCCCAGCCGCAGACAATGCACGTCACCATAGTGAACTGCACAAGTTCCAGCGTTAGCGACCGCCCAAGTTCTGTGGGGAGACTAACTCCTAGGAAGCCGGGGATTGGCTAGAGGCAGTGGTACGAGTTTTCAGGTTAGGGATGACACCATCAGACCTCATTGTGATCCTCACAGTGAATCTCCTACACGCGGCAACAGGCAGATGGTGGAGCATGATTCTCTAGGTCCACGATGAGGCATCCCTCCTCTGGACGAACATTGTGAGCCTCTTCTGCTCGGAGTTCATCCCAGCCACCCTCCATCCGGTGCGCATCCATGAGCTTCTACAGCTACGACATGGCAGCTTGACGGTCTCCTAGTTCTCGGAGATATTTACCGATCTCTCGCGCTACATGACAGACATGGTACGAGACCCATTTTTCCGGTCCCAGACCTTTGAGCATGGATTTAGTCATGATATCAGGGAATCGCTGATCTCCCTCAGCATTCCGACACAGGCAGGGGTACTAGAGTGAGCCCTTCTGATCGAGAGTTTGCCTGCTGAGCATGCATCAGCAGCGAGACCTACCGTAAGGCGGCATGTAGCAGAGTCTTCTGCAGCAGGCAGTCAACGGATGACACATGGGTCCAAGCAGACCAGACCCTCAGGCAGAAAACCTCAAGACACTGGCTCAGTAGTGCGGGGTACACAGCGCAGAGCCAGTCTTTCAAGAGGCAGACAGTGCTACGCATGCGGCGGGCAGGGCCACATGGCTCGTGACTGCCCGACCCGCCGTGACGAGGAGCATCAGATGATTGAGGGGCCACCCAGGTAGAGGAAGAGGGTCGACCATGGCGTTCTGCATGGAGTAGGTGGACAAGGCAGAGGAGCTGTCCGAGCAGCAGGTGGTGGGCGACTCTTTGAGGCTCTACCACCACCACAAGGAGGTCCACCCCGACCACAGGTAACTGGCGGGAAAAGATAGGAACAACTCCACGCAGTGGAGGCCTATAACCACGGAGCACCCAAGATGATTCAAGGAACTATCTGTGTCTATTCCACACTTGCTGCAGTTCTTATAGACACATGAGCGAGTCATTCTTTCATAGCCGCTTCCCTTATTCGGAGCTCGGAGATTCCGACGGAGCCGTTAGCTCGATCTTTATGGCAAGAGACTCCTACGGGAGTAGACTTGACGATTACGCACTGGTGCCTGTAGTGTGAGCTTACCCTAGGAGGTGAGGACTTCGGCTGGGATCTTTTTGTAGCGGCGTCGAGGGCTTACAATGTCATCTTGGGCATGGATTGGTTATCTACAGTCTATGATCAGATTGACTGTATTAGGCGCCCGGTGTGTTGTGTACGCACCGATGGAAGCAGGTTAACCTTCACCGATGAGAACGAAGCCTTCGCAGTATAGGATGGACTCACGCAGAGGAGAGGAAATCCCATCACTCATCGGTTGGCTAGACTCATCCTAGGAGCAGTTGACGTGCGGGGTACTATTTTTCCTGTAGTGGTGGATCAGTATGCAGACGTTTTCCCCGATGAAGTTCCAGGACTACCTCCTCCCAGAGAGGTAGACTTTTATATTGACATGTACCCCGGGACAACCCCGATATCCACTCCAGCATATCAGATGTCCCCCGCTGAGCTTCGAGAGATACGGGTACAGTTGGAGGACTTGTAGGGCAAGGGATTCATCCGGACCAATGTTTCACCTTGTGATTCCCCGATATTGTTGGCCAAGAAGGTAGATGGGAGCTTGCGACTTTGTGTCGACTATTTTCTCCTGAACCAGGTAACAGTGAGGAACAAGTATCTTCTACTGAGGATTGATGACCTCTTCGATCAGCTCAAGGGAGAACGGTGGTTCTCGAATATAGACCTTTGATCAGGCTATCATCAGCTTAGGGTTCAGGAAGAGGATATGCAGAAGACAGCCTTCATATGTCGGTATGGCCACTATGTGTTCTTGGTTATGCCATTCGGCATATCCAATGCTCTAGAAGTGTTCATGGTCCTCATGAATTGGATATTTCAGCCATACCTTGATCGATTTGTCTTGGTCTTCATCGAAGACATTTTGATATACTCGACGAGTGAGGAAGAGCACGCCTACCACATGCGGGTTGTACTAGACACACTTAGAGAGCACCAGCATTATGGGAAGCTCTCGAAGTGTTAGTTCTTGTTACGTGAGGTCCACTTCATTGGGCACATCTTCTCTGAGGTAGGAGTTGCGGTGGATCCTGTGAAGATCGAGGCTATACTAGCTTGGGAGCCACCCAGGAGTGTGAGAGAGGTGTGGAGTTTCTTGTGAAAATCTAGGTATTATCGGAGATTTATGCCAGACTTCTCTAGAGTTGCAGCACCACTGTCATCTTTGATGAAGAAGGGGAAACCCTTTGTGTTGTCAGACAGATGCCAACAGAGCTTCCAGGAGCTGAGACAGAGATTGACCAGCTCCCCTATCTAGAGGCTACCATAGGAGGGAGTAGGGTCCGTAGTCTACTGCGATGCATCAGGGACTGGACTTGGATGTGTCCTGATGCGGGAATGGGAAGTTATCACCTATGGATCACGTCATTTGAGGAAGCATGAGTAGAACTACACTACCCATGACCCGGAGTTAGCAGAAGTGGTCTTATCTATGAAGATGTGGCGACACTATCTAATGGGTGAGCGTTTTACAGTCTATTCTGACCATCAGAGTCTCAAGTACATCTTCTCACAAATGGACCTGAACCTGAGACAATGGTGATGGCTCGGGTTCCTCCAGGACAATGACTTTGAGATAGTTTATACTCCTGGAAAGGGGAACGTAGTAGCTTATGCCCTCCGTAGGAGGAAGGGCATTCAGATACATGGGGAGGTGATTGAGAAGCTAGCCGCTTTGCAGATATCCTTTGTGGATAGAGATGGTGAAGCCTTCCTTCAGTCACTCACAGTAACTCCTCCACTACTGTAGCGGGTCAGAGAGGCACAACGTGGGGATGCTGACAGTAAGTCGCAATGTGCGCAGATGTCCTCAGGACAGGTTTGTGATGGTTTCTCTGTAGGAGGAGAGCACGACGTCCATTTTAGAGGACGTACCTTGGTACCAGTTGCTTTACGAGAGGAGGTTCTGTGAGAGTTTCACACTTCCACTTTGGCGGTACATCCTGGAGTGGCAAAGTTGTACCAGGATCTCAGACGACCGCACTTGTGGCCGGGTATGATGAGGGCTGTGGCAGAGTTCATTTCTCGATGCCTCGCCTTCTAGTAGGTGAAGGTAGAGCACCAGGTACCAGCAGGCTTGGAACAGCCCTTTGATGTCCCAGAGTGGAAGTGGGACGAGATATCTATGGATTTCGTGACTAGACTTCCTCGCACTTCCAGAGGTCACGACTCCATATGGGTGATTGTTGACCGACTCACCAAGTCAGATCACTTTTTACCCATAAGAGATCAGGGCTCCGTGGAGATCTTGGGATGTCTCTACGTTCAAGAGATTGTATGGCTTCACGGTGTGCCATCATCTATCGTATCTGATCGATATGATCGCTTTACTTCCCGGCTCTGGAAGGGGTTGAAGGAGGCGTTCAAGACATAGCTACGTCTGACCACCACCTTTCACCCTTATACCGATGGTCAGATGGAGAGGACCATTCAGACGCTCGAGAACATGCTCCGTGCATGTGTCCTCGACTTTGGTCGCAACTGGGAGGACCACCTACCCTTGGTGGAGTTCGCGTACAACAATAGATACAACGCCACCATCAGGATGGAACCTTACGAGACGTTGTAGGACCGACATTGCTGATCATTGATGTGCTGGACAGACCCTGGGGAGTCAGCACCAGTGGGACCGGAGATGGTCCAGGCCATGAAAAAAAATGTCCAGGTCATCCAGGAGTGGATGAAGATAGCTCAGAGCTGGCATATGTCTTATGCTGACAGGAGGCGGATGCCACTAGAGTTCAAGGATGGCGACCAAGTCTTCTTGCTGGTCTCACCTCGACGTAGATTACAGAGATTTGGCCGAGGCGGCACATTGTCTCCAAGCTTCATCGGACCGTTCCAGGTTCTCAGCAAGATTGGCGAGGTGGCTTATTGCCTGGCTCTACCACCTTATTTGCACTGGGTGCACGATGTCTTCCATGTACCCTCGCTGAGGAGATACGTGCACGACCCAATGCAAATCATTGACCATGGGGAGCTAGATGTTGATGGTAGGGCAACATTTGAGGAGGTATCGGTGGAGATCGAGGATCGAAAGGAGCGGGTCCTATATTGATTATCGATTCCTCTAGTGCGCATTAGATGGCAGCACGAGAACCTCCAGGAGAGAACTTGGGAGCAGGAGGTTCAGATGCATGCTCATTACCAACATTTGTTTCCCTAGTTTATGATATATCTTTACAGGGACGTAAAGCTTTGAGGTGGGAGTGATTTAATGACCCTTAAAATTCAAATAAATTTTTTTTCTTAATTTTCTTGTGAATTTTACAAGAACGCAGTTTCTGATGGCACCTAATTCCGAGGCCCAGTGTGCCCAGAATCTTTTTCTGAAGTTTAGATCGGGTACGTTCAGTGAACGAATGAGCGGGCTTTTCTAACTTTTGAACCGGTGCTCAGAATCAGAATCCGAGGACACCGTTGGAATTGCAGTGCTGGTAATTACTTAGAAACACGTTTTCCGGAGTTGCGTTTGCTCTGGTGTGGTTTTTAAATTTTTGGGTTATGTAAATGAATAAAATAAATTGGTCGCACCATTTATTTTATTTATGTTGCTTAACCTATGTTGAGTGGGTGATGTGGGACCCACAATATCCTACCCACTTGGTAGGATATTTGTGAGGTTGGGACCACATGAGCCCCACCATTTCTTTTCTTCTTAAGTAATGCACCATCACCCCCTTTTTATTGGAAGTCAACTCTTGCATTTAATCTGGATATTAAACTCCTCATTAATTGGGTGGTTTTAAACTCCTCAATTAATTAATCATTTCTTTTCTTTTTGAATTTAAAGCATTGGTTTGTGTGTAAATAAAATAAGACACAACTTATTTTATTTAGTTAGTCTTTTTGTGTTGAGAGGCTAGGGAGAATTCGCCCAGGTTCTTGAAGTTCTTCATCCTCGTTGAAGAACGCGAAGAATGCGAAGAATGAGAAAAATTCCAAGAACACGAAGAACACAAAGAACGCCGAACTCCGACGAAGGTCGACAAGAACTCCAGATCCTCGTAGATCGACAATGCGACGCCGATGAATCCTTTCTCTGCGACGTGAAAATCCACCTTCTGTGACGTCTTCTTCCGTGACGTGCAATTCCGCGAAGAACCCTCGCTCGAAGAAACTTGAGTTAGGGGTTTTGGTTCAATAAAATATGTGTGATTTATATCGATGGAATGTGTTTAAATTCGCCGGAATCCATTTTAAACATCTAACGTAGTGGCTGCGGAGCAACGAACAAGTCTGAACCCACCATCTCTTCAATCATGGTGTGTGGATTGGCGGGCGACGATGAAGAATTCCGCATGGGCGTTGTCAGGTCTTCACAGTGAAGGACGGGTCCCGGGAGGGCTATTGGCGAAGACGGTAGGCAAATCCGACCACCAAAGCATGTCTGGTGGTCCGTGGAGCACTCTGTCGGCGCACCGCCGGGATGGGCCGCCATAGGTCCCACGACTGTGCGGGATCGAGGAAGGCGGAACACGGTGCTCAGCTGCGTCCATTTGCAGGAAGCGACCCCCACGCGAGGTCGTGGTTCATTCAAGGGGGAGACGCCCCCCATGCGCACCCGCTCGACCGTTACGGCCGAGCCGCCTGGTGACCGGGCCATGTCGCGCATGCCGGGCCGAGCCGCGCAAGCCAGGCCGGGTCGTGCCCAATCGGGCCGGACCCGGATCCGGGTCGGGCGACCCGGTTCGGGCCGACCCAGGGGGGTCTCGTGCCGGGTAGGCTCGGGCCCGACACCCCCACTTCCGGACCCCGTTCGGTCTTTTTCCCATAACATGGGCTGCGGACCTCTGCTCGATGCACCGTCAGCGGAAATGCAATCCTTGGATCGAGATGATCGTTTTGATATATTACACTCAAGGTTTCGGAGTACTTTGGGATTGGCCGAGTTGGTTCATACACAAAACCAACCGTGCCCTCGGAGCGGAAATACTCATAAGTTGAACTCCGACCATCCGATTGACATGTCGTCGACTTTGATGGATTCCTTTTAATGAGACAGTCCTTTTGGCTTACTCCACTTGAGGTTTGGACGCAGTTGGAGTACAGTCATGTTGGTTTTGACTTAAAAACCAACCGGGCCATTAGAATGAAAAAGCCAATAACTCTCAGAATGGGCGTCCGATTGACGCGCCATCTGTGTCATTGAGTTCCTGTTGACGATACAAAAATTTTGGATATATCAACTTCGGACTACATGTCAGTTGATGTATTATCCCCTCGGCTCATGGAGCGGACCCTCCCGAACGAGCTTGCTGTATGTGGGAACCATAGAGCTGGCCGCGAATGTGACGATGATGACAACTGTGCAGAAATCCTCTGTGGATTCGACGTTGAAGACTACAACACTCAACGATCCTACGTGGATCAGTGCTACCGATCCTGTGTGGGTCAGATTATGTGTGGGTTAACGCTCAGTGGTCCTGTGTGGGCCAGCACCTACAGATCCTGTGTGGGTCCGATTCTATGTGGGTCATTGCGGGGGTTAGTTCCCTATCTATCTTGTGTGGGTCAGATCCTTCGTGGGTCATTGCGGGGGTTATTACCTATCGATCCTTTGTGGGTCCGATGGCATAGATGAATCAGTGGCTACATCTTATCATCTCTATCGTCAAACAAATAAGTATACATGTGTGAGCTGAATCTTGACTTGCTTTACTATGTGGATTGTGTTGTGCTATCCTGTGTGGACGTGATCGAATTTGGGTTCGGATGTTGTAGCTGAACTGAAAATTGGTGACTTGGGTATATGTATGAGAATATACCTAAGTAGTGTTGGATGTTACTTCGTGATTGTATCTTTCATTTTTGGATTATCCGTTTTGGATTCTGGGAGACCTTCGGTGTCCCTACTATGTAGCATATACTCACCCCTGCACGGGCTATACCCGCACTACGTTGTGTTGGTTGCAGATGACGGACATCGCTGATCGTGGTTGAGGTATGAGGAACAGGTCGGTACCCGGAGGTGGATCACTGGGCGGGATGTACACGGAGTGGACGTCTGGACCCGATGAGCTGTGGAGACTATCTGTACCCACCCTTCAAGTGGGACTTCCTGTGGACGGCTCGACGTTGCGGATTTACATTCAGTTTTTGTTTTCCTTTTCCAACTGTACTTTATATTCAGTTTGGGTTTGTATTCTGGCCCACTTACTTTTCCGCACTTACTATTGTACCTAGTTTTTACTTAGTGTTTACTTTTGCTTGCTTACTCTGTGGTGTTTGTTTACTTTACAAAGGAAATCCCTTCCCTTTTTAATGGGAATTACACCTTGGTGCTAGTCGCCAGCCCTAGGCCTATGGATGGAGGGCTTGGGGTAGTCACGACACGGGCCCCGAGGATGCATCGTGAGAATTGAAATTGAACTATACACCATGAAAATAAAACCCCCCATTGTAATTTCAGCTTCCACTAAACAATTTACATCTCTACCTCCCCAAAAATCCCCACTGTAACCTCAATCACCATATTTATCACAAATAAATTGGTTGGTATGTCAAAAAAATTATGTTTAATTATAATTTTTAATTATATATTATAATATTATGGTGTTAGAATCCCCCCACCATCAATAAATTATATATATACAATTTCAGACATTAGATGACTGTATTTTCTATAGGGTACTCTAAATTAACCACATATTTTTTTGAACATATGTTTATTTAGGATTTTTAATCTGATATATATATATATTAATTATGATATATTTTTAATGATATCTATTCCATTCTTAATCCCATATAGAAACTACTAGTGAATTTTGATCTACATTCGTAAGGAATAAATAGAATAAAAACCCTGAAATTAATTTAAATAATAAAAATACCACTATGGTATTTTATTTATAACTAAATATCATATAGTTGGTGAAATATTCATGAATTAATAAAACATTAAAATCATTAGAGGAACTCTCTATCTAATACATTAATAGTATATGTATAGTCTTTTACTTACTCACAATGTTCACTGTCAAAATATCTCTCATTGACCCTTAGATTGGGTCATTGTGTAACATAATTATAATATATAATTCAATTAATGAAAAATATTTTTGTATATACTACCCTTTATATAAAATTAAGATTCTTATATACTTCATCTCCAAACATATATATGTTAAACATTTCATTGATTAAATTTACAGGGTGTGTCTTCCCACATTTTTAACATATATTTAATTGAATCACCTCTCAATACATTACTTTATCAAATGATATTTCAAGAAACACCATTTTCTACATTATTGGATTGTTTTTATGTATAATATATTCACATTGTGTTTAATGTTTTCAAATTAACATTTTTTTCTAATAAAATGGGTTCTCTTCGTTCCATCAATTTTATGGGTTGATCATCGATGAAATATCAGTATTGTCTATCACACTAACCATTCATTCTAGTAATAGTCATTAATAAAACAAAAAGAGTTAAAAGGAAATAAAATCATTATATAGTAATTTTTAAATGTAAAAATATGAAAATTTATTCTCAAGATGTATCACTTTATAAAAGTATATTTTTTAGACTATATCTCTTGTAACTCAAATAGTATCGTTCATAGTTCAACTATTATCACCCTGAAATTCACATATATAATTATTCTCATAATCCTATGTAATATTAATTTATAATATCCTAACAAATTTAATAGAATTTTTAAAAAAGAGATTCCAAATTAAAATGATCATTATTAAAATATTCTATTAAAAATAATCATTGAAACCATGATCTAAAAATTAGACTTATCCATCATCAAAGAACATTAATGATTCCTAAGATCATATTTTTATATATTTATATTTACTAAAAAATAATCTCAATATCAAAAGATTCCAAAAATACTATTTAAATCACCATCAAATTGAAAAACACCCGTATTATATATTTTCCCAAAAATGACCAATATATTTAACATAAAAATGTTATTAAACTGTTGTTCATACACCAGTGTTTATATATCTTAATCCCAAATAGAAGATTATTTCTCAAAAAATACAATGAATCAATTTTAAATCCTCAGGATTCCAATATTACCAATCTTTAAATATACAAATAAAACCAAACATTATTTTTTCATTATAATTTTTATTTTTTTCATAAGAGTTATTCAAACCAAAATCTTGTTTTCTCTAATAGTCATCCAAAAATAAAACACTGTCATAAAATCAAATCTCAAGGATACTGATAATATTTAACAGGGTCCACCACACCTTAGAAAAAAACTTATAAATAATTAAACATAGATGTTTTATAAAATCATCACACATTTTAGAATTTATAAAATGTCATTGATATATAATAGTATCAAATGAATATAGCATTGAGTTTGAATAAAATATAACTATCACTAATATATGTAAGAATAAAAAACTTAAGTTTAATTTTATAGTAAGAATATAATAATAATTTTAACCATTTAATTTTTCAACAATATTTGGTTAGAGTTATAGTTGTTTCTAGGTACATACCTTTCTCAGAATCATTTATGTTATGTCATGTCAGTCAAATTCTTAAATAAAAATCATATGATTATATACAACATATTTGTATGAAAAATTCAATATGAATAGTTATTCTATAACGAATATTTATTTTTAAAAAATTATACATTAATATCATAGATTGAATCTATTTTTTCATCTTGTGGTCATCCCTTGTAATTACTCTATTTTGTTCTATAACCAATGTAGTTAACAATATTATTAAATCCATTATAATTCATTACAAATAAAATTGATATAGCCAATATGTATCCCATGATATTCTCTCTTACTGTATATACTTTGTTTGACTCTCCTTGTATTATAGTGGTTAATTAGTCAATGATAAAATAACCCTTTTCAAGGTGATTACCCTTTGATGGATCTTTTCTACATACACTTCTATTATCTAGTATCAATACCTGTATGTATTATTTGGAAAAATAATAATATTCAAATATTTAAAGAGGAATATTGAGGTAAACTAAGACATATATTTATTTCAAAATTTACAATATCGTAATAAATAAATATAATCTTCATTATATCCATTGAATTAAATTATATATAATTCCCATGGGTTGTATATTTAGTTTAAATTGTAAAAAAATATACCATTTTAGTCCTTGTATTTTCATGAAAAAAATCCTAAAAATCGAATTTATCTATATCATTAATTTGATAACAATGGAAATTTCCTAGAACATCATGTTCAAATATGATTACATAAACACATACATTACATAATTTATTTGATACCAGTTATAAAAGATAATATATAAATAAATGTGACAAGAAGATCAAATAAAATAATTGAAAATCTTACATATAAATTATATTTTTACGAATATATCATTATACAATTAAGACAAGTAATTATTTAATGAATCCCTTTTCATTTCAGAAAAACTTGATATTTTTTAATTTTATCTCTCAAACTACAAAATTCATTTTAATTTTACTAAAAATATCATTAATTTTTATAATCATTTGTTCCATATAAACATATCATGATTACTACATATTCCAAATCACGGTTAATGGAAATATGAAAAATTACAGAGATAAAATTCTAAATAATGTAAACGTGTCTTTAAAAACAATCGTGGAATAAATATTGTGATGTGAATAGGTAAGTAATATGAATCCACAAAATATGAAATTATGAGTATGATATATCCATGAAAAAATTAAAACCATGAATATAAATTATAATGAAATAATTTTAAGGTAATCTATATTTATTCAAATAAAAAACCTTTTGTTAAGCATTTATTCAAATACACATTACATTACATCGAGTTTAAAGTCAATACAACTTGCTGAAGTAGGAATTCATACACCAAATTCTGAATTTTTCTGTCCCGTGAGACCTATTAATGTATCAATAGACTATATAATTTTGACCCTAATTAATCTATTTATTATTTCCAATGCACTCAAAATCATTTTCATCAATACCTACAACAACATTTGTTGAATAACCTATTAATCTAGAAAATATTTCTATTAATATAATGAGAAATATGGAAATCATAAAAATAATCAACCATAATTATTAGTCAATAACAATATATACTAACAATAATTTTCACCTTGATAATAAAAATGGTTATATGATTAGAAAGCCTATATAGGTAAAATGTGGAAGGATAGAAAACACATATTCATCTCCATGATAATCACATATATTATAATGAATACTAATGTAATTTCAATAATCATAACATTGTCAATAGAATGAAATTATGTCTAGGTGAACATCCTCAAAAAAATTCATAAAATGTGATATTTACACAATATTTATTAATGATTATATTATTAATATAGTAATGAAATAGCATGATCATATTATCTACATAGCAAGAATATGGATTGTCTTTAATGAATATAACCCAGTAATTGATTAATGTTAAATAAAGGGTTTTAGTTGTATGAATTTATAACAATATAAATTCTAATTTAATACTAAAAAATATATATTTTTTCATTTATACAACAAATATTAAAATATTTCAATAAATGAATTTAACTAAATGAATGAAAATAGGCAACAAAAAAACCTCGTTAATAATTAATCCACTGAATCAATTTTTACATCAGTAAGGGAATGGGATATGGAGAATAATTACTATATGATACAATGATTTTTATAAGAACACATCCATGGGTAGTAAATACCACATAGAAATAAAATATTAGCACAATGTGTTTTATATATCAATGAATTAGAATTAAAACATCACCATTAGGGTCATTAAAATAATAACCCTTTGAGATAGATGTATTTGAAGTGATCATCAGCTAATATTATTAATATATTATTAAATATATGATACAAAAATTTTGTAGTATATAAAACACATTAATGAAATTAGTTGTGAAATAAAAAACATATCTCAAAGGGACGAATTTGATATGAAAACCCTTAACAATTTTCATGACATCCATGATCATAGCAAAAACTGATGTAACAAAAACATATCTATATTAATCAAGAAATTCATAAATTTTATCATATATATATTCATTCGTAGTCTCCATAAATATTCATTCTCAACATGAATTCTTTTGATTTTCATGTCAATATTCAATATCATGACCATTTGTAGTTGTTTCCTAAAATAGATGACAAAACATATACATCATCCAATGAACACTATTACTATGAAATTATATTTACTTATGGTTATTTATTATAATTATTTATGATGTTTAAAATTAATTTTATGAGTTTTTTTGTCACTATCCTTGGGGAATAAATCTATAAAAAACATGTTTAGACGATTCATTTCAATTAATAAGCGTTTTATTATTTAATCAATTAAAAATTTATATAAAATATCTAAAAAAATAATCTATTTATTTATATTATATTATAATAGAAATTATCTTACAATAGTAACTAATTTTATAAATTCTTATTATGAATCAATTTTCTGGTTACACTAATTCAAACAAGAACATACCATAATGGAATGAATGTTTATGGGGAGGTCCATAGAATATCAATACAAAATAAGAATGTTGTTATTTTTATAGTTTTTATTAGTGTTAAATAATGTTATTTTATATAATTATAATAAATATTAGATGATATGGGGAAATTACATAATTTTAATTAAATTTTATTCTTATAGTACACTAATTTAAAATGATTAAATTAACAATGATCTGGTTTTGATTAAATTATTAAAAGTATTTTGAATTTATCATTCCATAAAATTTTTTATGCAATATAAATTATATATTCTATTACTATCATCATTATAATCTACATTTAAATAATTTAATGGAACATGAAACATGTTTCATAAAGGAGGTGGTTTTTTTTACAATTCATGAATGACTATTTATTTTTTATCATTGGATATTTTTTATGTATAAAATTTATAATAACCTCAATATAAAGACATTATGTTATATAAATTATAAAATAAAAATTACATTAATTTATATACAATAAGCATTAAATAAAGTAATTTAATGGGAATGATAAGATGATCATAATACTCACATTGGAGAAATGAATATTTCTTGAAATTATACATGGAGATTATTGATTTATGCTTATTACCTATGGACTGATGATATAGAAAATTAGGTATTGATATGGGAGGAGAAAAAATAGAAGGTATTAAAGATTAAATTATAATGAATTTTGTGACATTAATTTAGAATGATGTTACCAATTTAAATTTGATGGAAAAAGGAGTTTTAGGAGTAACCCTGATTTTATCAACATTTTAATTTTTCAATTTCCTGTTAAAGGTAATATAATTGGAAAAAATGAGTCAAAAAATATTTTAAAAAAATATTTACATATGTAACTTCTTTTTAATATGGCAGTGGATTTTTATGTATTTTTGATCTCATACCATTTATCATTTTACCCAAACATATATTTACCTTGGTAATTAATTTTAAAACTTGAAAATTATTTTTAATGAATAATATTAGGATTTTAATTGTAAATTAACATTATAACTACAATTTTATATTTTAATAAAATTTATTGGAAAAAATTTTAATGGGGTTAAATGTTAATCTCAAAATAAATACACATAATTATATAATTTTGTTAAATTAATAACGTTTCTAGGCATAAAATTTAAATATAATATAAAATTATCATGGATATAGATTATAAAGGAATAAGATAAATTATTATATAAAAATAAAGGATATTACGTACTTATTTCTTGAAAAATATAAATATCACATAAAAAATACTTGATTCAATGAAAAGGAATAATAATATTTTTTTTGTTAATGAAAAATTTAATTAGCTACAAATCTTTCTCCCCCAGTTTTCTAATTTCAAATAAAATTTTCAATATTTAAATGTTATTGAAGAATTATAATTTCATAACATAATGTTTTATTTAAAATACTCTTTAATTCTTATATAATGGTTAAACCATACAAAATATACATTTCTTGGAAATGATATTTTTATATTAAATCATACCTTTTCAGAAAAAGAATAAATGTTCATGTTAATTCAATTTTGAAATGCAGAAATAAAGTTGGATTTTTTTGTCTATTTAAATTTCATATGTTTATATATTTATTTTTCGATTGAAATCAAATTATATAGTTTGAAAAAACATTTTAATTGGAAAATTTCGTTTTCAAATATAATATGTCATTATTCATATTTAATATAATTTAACCAATAATTCAATGAAAAAAAATTTAATATCAAAAATTATATATTATTTATCATATGTTATATTTAATATAAATGTGTATATCATAAATATGATGTTTCTAGAATGATACATCGCTACGTAATAAATGATCTTATTAGTTATTTATAGTAAACTAATAAAATTCGATACATGTTAAATGTTGAGTTTATTTCTTATATAGAAATAATACATAATGTGGTTTCACTTATTAATCAAACAATATTTAATTACTATATTTTTAATTATATTATTTCAATTTATATTGGTTATCTATATATATATTTATTTCATTTATGTATTCCTTTCACGGGAGGATAAATCCATCAAACACATTCACATACTTAATTGTAATCATATATAATAAAACTATGTTAATAGATGTCCAGTTAATGAAAATAACACTTATTGTGGATGAATTATTCCATAATAAATTCAAAGTATATAGATTATTTAGTCATAGAAAAAATTAACAAGTAAAATAAATGCAATCTCGTTTAGTCATCATGTCCAACCCAAACCACCATGACACCTAACCACACCTGCAACATATATTTCATGTATTGGTAATTTCTTAACAAAATTAAAATGGAATCACATTTGAATAAGAAATAATGAATATGTACTTTCTATTTGAAATCCATTAGATATACGTTGAACATTTCATTCCTTTATTGTAATAAATAAGTGAGTTCTTCTTATATGAAAAATATTTTCCAAGAATCCGAGATAAAAAACCCTGGGTGATATAAGTCTTTACACATATCCCATTATCTCATTACATAATAAATGGTAAACTCCATAATCAAGGCTTAGTAACATAAAAAATCAATTTAGCAATGAATTTAATATCTGAAATTGTGTATTTGATATTGTGGTGATAATATCACACTTTGGTTATCCTTATAGAAATCCAAAAGGATGAGCTATATGTTAGTGAAAAATTACCCTATTATCCATTTATATATTGGATTAATCCTCATTTATATCTACACAAATATAATTATGATATATAAATAATATTATGTTGAATTCAAATAAATATTACCAGCCTTGACCAACCTCAAATTACACATTCCTGTCATCAAAATCTATTGCTAAATAATACCTAGAATAATCCCACATTTTTTTGTACATGAACTACCAAAAAATAACCCACTAGTTATAGTTTTATCCCTCATCCCACAATGACCATATCAATAATTACCCATCATCATAATACCTCTAGGAACTCACAACAATCATTAATAGTATCACAACTATAACAATAAAACATAACGAGAAATAATGGATTCATACATGACACCTGATCTCTGTTTTCACTTTTTCCATGTAGCACAAATGAAAAACACACTTAAAAATTCCTCCCTTAATATACCACTAGGAATTAGAATTCTAAACACATTACATTCCATTCAATACATCTATCTATTGGTCTATTATTCTCATGATCTAATCATAATTCTAAGGGATATACTTATCAATTGCAACCTGTAGACAATATTTATCATACCATATGTTTACACAGTTTATATGAGAGAGTGATTATACACTTCCTCAATCCAACAACACAAACCCCTTCCTCTTAATGAAGTAATATGATTTAGCAGATATGTTCCACCATTATATACATCCTTCTCAGTGAATTTTATTTTTCATAGACTATAACCATTTATTTCACTACAAATTCAAAAGATATGACCCACAAATAAATGTATTATGATATAAAAACTACATGTTATCTATTACCCAATCCATTATGAATAAAACATGGCAGGACACAATTTATCAAATGATAAATTAATACATGTGATACATTAAACAATAATTGTTGACTTTTGAATGGTTGAAACAATAATAAATATTCTATAGGGTATCCAAAATATGAAATCTAATCAATTTATCCTCAGTACGATTTACTGTATCATTTTATACACTTCATGTCTCACATGATACCTTTATAAACATCCCAATCATGAATATCAAGGCACATAAAAGAATATAATATATATAAATAAATTATGTTATGAAATATTAGAAAATCTTGTTACATGCATAAGATGAGTTATTCATCATTTGTTAACACATATTTTTTTATCTACCATGCTCATAAAAAGATAGAAAAATATCATATCATCCAATCTAAAAATAGAAGGATCCACGAAATAATTAAAATAATTATTATTAATAATTAAATATAATCCAAGTGTAGATAATAATGCTAATATTGTTATCATTATTGAAATAATAAAATAAGAAAAATACTATGTAGGAAAATATTTTCTTGATTTAGCTCCATAGAAAGGGAAAGCATACTGCAATGTTCCTCCAATATTAAATTCATATCAATACCACACAATTAAGACCATTCAAATAATTTTTTTTCAGTATTCCATTGTAAAATTCTCATAATTCCCTAAAAATGTAATAAATAAGAGATAGAAAAGGAATGAACAATACCAAATAAAATAAAAATATTACCTTATATTTTTTATATTAATCATGTTTAATTCCCTCAAAACTATGAAGATAATTAATGGATAAAAGATAAGGGAGCATTCATGGACCAAATCTGGTCGCCATCAAAACCAGAACCATTCCCACCCCATGACATGGCCTAAAGGGCGTTCCCGATCTCCATGGGATGGAACAAGTGCTTGGAAATCATAAAAGGAAAATGGGGAACTATTTACCCGAGTTTGTAAGCACACAACGACAAACAAGTTCAATAAAACCAATCTGAATTTTTCAAACAAAACCATCATTTAAAAATTTTCATAACTAAATATCATGGTTTTAAACAATGCTCAAAGACAATAAAAAATTAATTAAACCAAAATTACATCCTAAGAACTTTCACATGGCGAGTGGCACTACCCGCAATCCATCTCCACAACACCGCATCATGATGGAATGCTATAATTGTTGGCATAAAATTTGTATCAAAAAATGTGACAAAAATAACCAAGTCTACTTACACCCAAAGGTGTAGTTAGAGAGTTATTCAAATCCAACAAGTATACCACAACTACGATACTCCATGTGATTAAATTCAAAGAAGAAAACCATGAACATTTTCAAGACATGAAATTCTACTAACAATTTATAAAATATAAAAATTAAATATAATCTCTTTTATTGTGGGATATTTTAATGAATAAAAAAATTTATAAATAAACACAATGCTAGCGAATATTACAGCCAACCAAACAGTATGCCAATAGTAAGAACAATGTAACTAATGACCTTATGCAATTTGAAAGCATCCCATAGTCACTAACATGTTGTGGGTCCCAGGTACCACGTATCTTGATGAGTGTAACCATCATGATATCAACGCTTGATCACACAAGCCACTAGTAAGGATAATAACCATAACCTAGTGGTCCCCCAACAGCATCAGCATCATCATAGTTTAGTTAGTGTTGTATGTGTCAAACGTGCTATGTGAAACTATGGACAAACCCCACATGATCACTAGCATACTTGTACACATCCTACCACCTAGATACATGGGTTTCTGTCTTATGCTCCAACATTTTCAACAAGTCACAAAATATAATTTTCACATGAAAATACCACTTCTACATCACACAAGCACCAAACACCCGACATACATATCCCTCAAGTCACACAATCCAATTTTTCATAAAAATGAATCATGAAATTATACTCGCAAAAAAATAGCCCACAACACATTTCACATTTCATTAACACTAAAAAAATCCATTAATTGTTTATTTAAACTCTTTGTAAGATAGTACATCTCACCTAAAATAACACACACACATCTTGTAATACTTTTATAATGAACAAAATTCTTTTTTCACATCTAAATCACACAAAACAACCCACAAATGTGTCTCAGCCATCTCTTTCCATTTGATAAAACATTTCAGCAATTTATAAAACATTTTGAAAATGATTGACATCTCAAATAAGCACTTTACCTTTCAAAAACCCATGTTAGGTGAAAAAACTAACCCAAACTGTACATATAAACCATTTTCCATCTTTGTTTAATGAAATAAATCATTTAGAATTTTCAAAAAACAATCCCAAAGGGTATAACTATGTATTGCCTAGAAAATCCCATTTCAAATCCCCCTTTGATGAACAAATTCACACAAAAACCTAACCAATATAGAATTATCATCTCTGAAAAAATTTATTAAACCATTCTCAAGTAATATAAAATAATCTCAAATTATACCACAAAATATACAAATGAAAAATAGAAAATATCATAAAACACTTTCAAGGAGTGAAAGAAAGTTTTACACAAAAAACCAATTAAAATTACACTTTTAAACCCAAAAGCACACTGATACCCTACCAAAGAACAATTTTCAGCCCAATTAATATTTAAAAATCCACATTCATATGTTATAACATCATCCCAATGATTACCAAAAGGTTTACACATTGAAAACACCCTATTGGAAACAAAGTTCAACTATAAAATTAACTGTTTAACAAACTCCATCAAAAATGGTTTTTGCACAATGCACATCATATAATGAAAATTTAAAATAATTAAATCAGGAATACTAAAGAATCAAAAAATTATTACATATGTAATGACATACATTTTGAATTAAAACCCCCAAATCATGGTGTGAAACTTCAACTGCACCATCACTACACCTCAAGGAAGTAAAATCCAACCTAAACACAAATATTTGACCAAATATACACAAAATCAATGCCTAGGAATGACCTTAACTTATGGAAATTATAGAACATCATGAAATATTAAGGAAACACTAATGATAAGGAAGGAAATATAGAGAGAAACACTTGACGAAATATTGATGAAATTGGCCCAAATCCACCAATATATGAATCTTGCAGTGACCAAAATAGGCATGTATGCTCGAATGACACATAGTAGGTCATGTGGGGACTTAATTTTGGGAAATATATTGATAACTAAAGGAGTTATGAATGAATCATTTTACCTCTTCATATCTAGATGACTTGAGAGAGATTAAAAAAGATCACCCAAATCCGAGAAGGAGATGAACTCCAAAGAGTGGGAAGAGAGCAAGGGAGAACGCCTTGGGTAATTGGTCTCTGGATAGATTTGGAATTACTAAAAACCCTTAAAATTTTAATGATATAATAATGAAGAATAAAAAATAATTTAATGTAGCAAATGTGTTTCTGGTATGGGCCCACACCTTCATAAAAACCCCAAATCCATAATTATTATGGATTTTTATGAGGTAAAAAGTGATATGGTGGTTTCAATATACCAGGGGATGCCAATTGGGATGTAAAATGGGTGTAAAATGTAGAAAAATGAAGGAGTTATAAAAGAAACAAAATTTATTTTTAAATCTGGAAACGAGCATCCGGTTTGGCCAAAATATTGAAAACCCACCATTTCCACCAAAATGAACAGAAATCCCCAAAATCAAAAATAAATAATAGAAATTAAATGAATTCTAACATTAAAAGAGATCATGGATGTGAAAATTCACCACACCATTAAACATTCTTCCAACATAAATACACAGCACGACCAAAGGCAAAAATCAAATCTAAATGAAAGGCCAAAATGGACTCATTTTCCATGTTTCACTAGCACCGAGAAGGCCAAAAAACCTCTAATTGATCAATCAAATAATATATTTTCTCACCAACAAAAACATACACCACATTACTAAAATGATCAATCACATTCATACTTTATCCTAAATAATACTATTAAAAACTATCTGAAGAAGACTCAAGAAATTTACCCAAACGTACAACAACGATGAACAAGGTTAAAATTACCTTGTTATAACTAATCTGTTGGGTGCTATGTAATCCCAAATTTTACCCAAAGGAAGATGTTGGTATATATAATTTCGAATGATACTACATACCACCAAACCAAAACCATGGACATATATGAGTTACTAGTACGCTAATACACAAATGGGCTCCCCACAATAAGAGGCAACGTAAATTTTCTCGAGACATAATCACGAAACTAACATGGGGGAGGGGGGGAAGGAATACCTGGTACAAGGGGTACAGTTCTATTTGAAATTTACTATGAAACTTACTTGAGCATCATAATGGGTCTCCCCTCTATAAGAACCAACCATCTTAACCGACTCGCATGGGCCGTCACATAAAGTCCCAAAATGTAAGGATATGGGATAACCACACGGTTTGGGGAACCATGCCCAAACCATGGTGAACCTTTTATTTGCATCGTTTTCTGGGTCATGGCTACAACTAAATGTGTTCTTAACCATTATATCCAAATTTCAAACCATTCTCCAAAAACATTCAAAGGGGGAAGGAATGAAATTGGGTGATAACATGAACATGAGGTCCTCCCACCTGTTTCTATCAATCTTGGACAAACAACGAACGATGAAAAAATTAGAGGTTTAAAATAATCCCATCATTCATAATGAGGATAGGACATTGTTCAAGGGTTTTAATGACTCTAGGATTTTCCATGACTCTGCGCCAACTTCTCATTGAGACCTATGGATGGTGGTCAAAGGATTGAAGCACCATCAGCCTCGTAGTTTGGATTTGGAAACCCCAAAACTGAAATTATTCTTATGGTGGTACAAACAACTATACCGCTATACTAGAAAAGTTAACCATGAAATAACACACTCCAAACACAACTTTCCTAAACCCAAAATTTCACTAAAACAAAGGCTTAGGAGAATCACACACAACACCCATTGTTTTATTTTTATGAGAAAATAATGGATGAAAGGATATATAAAAACACCTTCCTCTAAAAAAAGAAGACACATTTCTAAACAAAAAATACCCACAAAAAAATGTACAGCTTTACCTATATAGTCAAATGAGAACGTGTTATCACAACGCGTCACCGAACAAGACCAGTATGACTAATAGAAACAATACATTGAGGGGGGCCTTATGCAACCTTCCCAAACATCACAAAATTACATAAAATGGCCATAACATTTTCACATGTCAAGATTTCCCACACAACAGGTTTAATGTAAACCCCTGCTTTGAATAGAATACAATGGACCCAGAGGCACTCTTTAAAACCATCTAGATGCTCATCCACACAAACAAACCAAAACTACATCCACCATTGAAAATTCAGGATACTTAAGAAACTTTGACCTCTTTGAACATTCCACGAGCACTCTCCTACTACATGGGTATCTAAAAAAATGGAAATGGTATGGACTCATTATACAATGCTTTAGAAAAGATTCTTCATATTGTTCTACTTGAGTATTTTCACAAGTTGAATAAATCTGGGTTACACATCAGTAGTGCCCTCACCCTTAATAGGGATGTAACTTATCCAATGAGAATATCCATGGATCCAACCAAGATTGTTTATTAGTCAATAGGTGCTGAAAACTAGATCCAAACACATGAAGGGAACCACTGTAATGTCATCCTGAAAAATTCTTCCGAAGAGACCACTAACAGGCCATTCAACCTTGCTTACTGACCAAACAAAAACCCAAATCACGGTTAAAACAAGAGGGGATCTTAGACTCAAGAAATACAGAAGATAAATAGTTTCTAAAACACATAATACTCACCACCAAAAAAATGTCATCAAGAAATCTATCTTTCCATTAAAAACATTTCATTGAAAAAAAATTGTTCAGTGGTAAGTGTATTCAACAATGGTATCTCATGGGCCTCGCACATGCATGTTTTTGTGACACATTGAGTACCCTCCTAATATCCATCGTGGAACTCATAAATTCATTCCATTAACCATACATCATCACATATAACCCCATTCATGTTTTCACCCCCAGAAATACCAAATGTTAAATCAAAACATCTTTCCACCGTTCAAAAAAAAAACAATCAACCAATACCTCATTTTTCTAAAGACTACTAACCAGAATTTAAAAATCTGAATAATTAAAATGAATACACACATTCAATTCATAAAAATGAATATAAAAATATATCATCCCATGGAAAAACATTTATATAGTGTAGAAAACTCTATTGGGAATACTCATTCAAAACCAACATTAACATAATTTCCTTCTTTCAATAGAGGTGTAAGCACACCATTTTCCATTTCAAAAAAAATCTGAAAATTCAATTCCACCATTTCAAAAATAAAACCATTCTCTATTAATTAAAATATAATATCACAAAAATAATACGCTTCATAAAACCATGTCATTTTTTCATTAAAATCAAACATCCCCGATTTCAAAACTAAAGAACTGAAGACAATGCGAGAGAAAACTAATTTTAGAGGGTGAAATGGAAATATGGTAGGAAGTTTTATGAAAATAATTTCACCACCAAGGAGGGTTTTTTAGGTAAATATCCCCATATCCACATAGATTGATCGGTCGTGAAAGATCCCTGAGACAATTAACACAGCTCAATTTTTATTCCCCCTAATCATCATCAAACCAAGAAAACCAAATGACGGAGAAAAATCTTGAATTCCTATGGAGACTCGAATCCTTTCATGGGGTGTGTTGTCCCAACACACTACCCAAAAATTAAATTTCATGTCTTCAAAGTATTAACTCCAGACTATCCTCACTAGTCACTATATAACATGACCCAAAATGGTGATCCTCCTCTAATACAAAATTCTCACGAACCAAATCAAGTCTCCATAAAAACCGGATCTATACATGGCCCGTGATAAGGCGCGAAGGGTGTTACCAATCCCCAAGGCTAGAAAAAGTTGTTTGGTATCATAAAACAAAAATTGGGTATGATGTACCCATGTTTATAAACTTGCAACGACAAACAAGTCCAATAAAATCAATCTGGATTTTTTTAAAAAAACCACCTTTTACATAACTATACAATTGAATTATATGTTTTTAAACAACATTAAAAGACTATAAAAATTATTAAAACAAAAATAGACATCCTAGGAACCATAAAATGGTGAGAGGAACCTCCCTAAAGATATATCCACAACACTCCATCACGATGGACCGCAAAAAACACTAAATGTTGGTTAAGAAGTTGTACTCAAACCTGTGGAAAAAATAACATAGTCTACATACATCCAAAGGTGTAAGTATAGTGTGAGACAAATACTAGTAGGAAACCACAACTAAGAGATTCCATGAAATAAAAATTTAAAGACTAAATGCATACATGTTTTTCATGACATGAAATGCTAGTAACAATTTATAAAAGAAAAAAATTAAATACAATTTGTTTTCATGTGGGATATTTTAAAGAATCAACATATTTAAAAAATTTAACACTGCTACTAAATTTTCCTACCAACCATACCATATGTTGATGGTAGGAACAATGTAACTAATTGTCACAAGCAATGGGAATGTAACCCCTAGGCACCAGCACGTTGTGGGTCCTAGGTACCTTGTATCTCGATGATAGTAACGATCTCAATATCTATTCTCATGAACATGATCCCCTAGTTGGGATCATACCTATAACCTATTGGTCCCTCATAATCATCATCATAATATTTTAGTTAGTTTTGTATGTTTCAAACATTCTACATGAAACTGAGGCCAAAACCCATGGGATCACTAGTATACTAGTACACATCCACCCACTTAGATACTCGGGGTTCCCTCTTATGCTCAAACAAGATCAACAAGTCAAGAAATATAATTTGGACATGAAATTAACACTTCCACACCACACATTCACCAAAAATCCCACTTGTATATCACTAAAGTCACATAATCCATGTTTTCATTAAAATACATTTTGAAATTGTACTCACATCCCAATAGCCAAAAACTCTTTTAACATTTTATTAACACTTCCAAAAAATCATTAAATTTTTTTACAAAACCATTCCAAGATAGGACAAATCACATAAAATCTCACACACACATCACATAATACTTCTGTCATCATCCAAATTTCTTTTCCACAACACAGTCACACAAAACAGCCCACAAGCTTGTTTCTCCCCTCTCTTTCCATTTGATAAAAAATTCAGCAATTTATAAAACATTCTAAAAATGTATGACATCTTAAATAACCACATTACCTTTCAAAAACCCATATTAGGTGAAAAATCTCTCCCAAACTGTACATATACACCTTTTCCAACATTTTTAACCAAATAAACCATTTTCAATTTAAAAAAAACAATCTCAAAGTGTGTAACTATGTCTACCACAAAAAACTAATATCAAAAACCCCTTTCAAGGAAAAAATCACCACAAAACCTTAACAAAGTAGAATTGGAATCTGTTGCAACAATTATTAAACAATTATCATGTACAATATAATAACATAAAATTATATCACAAGAGATACACATGAAAAACACACATTTTTAAAAAGACTTTCAAGGAGTGAAAACAGGTTTTACACTTAAAACCTCATAAAAACCCACTTTTAAACCCAAAAATACAACAATACCCACCCAAATCAGTTTTGGTAGCCCAATTAATATTTAAAAACCGACCTTCATATATTATAACATCAACCAATATATTTCCATAAGGTTTACACATAAAAAACACCCAATTTCAAACCAAGTGCATCTATAATATTAACCTCTTAACAAACTCCATCAAAAATGGTTTTCGCACAATGCAAAAACATATGAAAAACATTCCAAAAAATTAAATCAAGCATAAAAATCAATATAAAATAATTACACATGGAATCACCTTTCTTTTGTATCAAAACCCCCAAATCATGGTGTGAAACATCCATCACACCACCGCTGCACCCCAAGGAAGTGAAATCTAACCTAAAATCCAAATATTTGACCAAAAAATACACCAAATCAAACCCAAGGTATAAACCAAAATTATGGATGTTATATAACGTCATGAAAGGGGGAGGAAACCCTACAGATAAGGAAGGAAATGAAGAGAGAAAAACTTACTAGAATAAATATTGACAAAATCGGCTTTAATCCATCAATAGTTGAATCTTGCTGTAACCCAAAATGGTTGGGATGCACAAATGAGTAACAATAGGTCATGTGGGGATAGAATTTGGGGAAATATAGTAAAAATTTAATGGGTTATGAAATAATCATTTTACCTCTTCAAATATGGGTGATTAGAGGAAAATTAAGAATGATCTCTCTAATCCGCGAGATAGATGATCTCCAAAGAGGCAGAGGAGAGCATGGAAGAGTGGCTTGGATAATTGGTCACATGTGAGGGATAAAATAACAAAAAAACATAAATATTTAATATGATTTTTATGAATTAAATTATATATATTAAAGTAGAAAATCAGATTTTAGGATGGCCCAACACCTTAATGAAAAACCAAATCCAAAATTTAAATGGATTCCAATGCGATCCAAATTGATATGATGGTTTTAATATACCAGGGGGCGCCAATTAGGAATTGGAATGAGTGTATAATGTTTGAAAAATGAAAGAGTTTTATAAGAAACAAAATGTATTTTTATATCTGGAAATGGGCTCACAGTTTGGCCAAAATTTTGAAAACCCACAATTTCCACAAAAATGAATGGGAATCCCCTAAAAATGAATGGAAATTAAATGAAAAATAACACTATAAAAGTCATGGATGTGACCAGAGGTTTATTTCCATGGTGTGTTGGTTAAATAGATTTGGATACACCTATAAGATGATATAATTGGGGGTCTTAAAATAAACCACAATGCCTTATTTTCAAAATACAATACCTAAACCTGTTAGGTAATCATGTTTTTATACCCTATACCTAGTCTCAAAATTGCCATTCAAAATTGATCTTTTAGCAAGTCACTGGGTATCCAAAATGTACTCCCTCTATGGATGGTTTAACCATTACTATGTTTTTAATCCCTGGGTACCTAGGGTCTCATTGATGGAAAATTTATTCCAAAGGTTCTCATTAATCAATATCATTCATAAACAGCAAAAACTTTATAACATATATAAACATATAAAATCACATATAATAGTTATCTAGAATTGTTGATTCATGAATTGAATCCTAATTTTCCAAAAAATGCTACTTCAGATCCGATAATATTAAATTTATTTTGAAAACAATGTAGTAATCATACATGATATAAAAAAATCCCAACTAAAAGTATTATTATTAACAATAATCATGTTAATTTAATTTAGTATTCCCTATCTGGACATTAAAATACAATTCTCTATCATTTTAATGATTATATTTTGAAATGAAACTCAAATAAAAACACATGATCTCTCTTGATTGGACTTCCACTAAATATTCATAATCCAAAAATCAAAACACAATATTCATTAGTTGAAGATTTAATCAATTTAAAATTTATATTCTATTCATAATTATATATAAATACGTATGTAATTACAAAAATAATAAATTCTGCAAAAAATATGAATAAACTTACTTGATATCGAATCCTGAATCTAGAAAAGATGTCTTCTCCACAACAACATCGTGATAAAACATGATCTACACCCATATTACATAGAAAAATCATCCTTATATTTAGAAAAGTAATGTTAAAATGGTAAAAAATTGTAAATATTAATCATAATATTTAAAATGGTCTTTGAAGATAAATTTAAAATCACCTTATTTTTAGGCCTTCACAATATCTCTAAAAATCAAGATGGTTACCACCACCATTCTAACTTATGTTCAAGTTCCCAAAATATATATAGGATGTTATTCAATATAATAATTCAATTCCATCACCACACAAATAACCTATCATATGATCCTAAAATATTGTGTACAATTTTCATAAATATAATAGATTTTTCTTAAAACCAATTCATCATCAATCAATGAGTAATTATCCACAGTCATAAGAATTCCAAATTCCATGAACAAACCATCACCATTTCAATAAAATACATTCCTATCACCAACTATCTGTGAAAAAACACTATCCTCTTAGGGTAAAACATAGAAAATTAATAAAATCAATCAGAACATATATTTATTTCCCATATACACTATACCATGTATTCTTAGGAACACATGGTGTGATATAATATCTCTCCTGTAATAAAACAATAACAATATTAAAAAGTGAAATAGTTATCAAAATGAAACACTAAAATAATATTTTTAATAAAAAACTTCATGAAATTTTCTAAAAAAACATTATTCATATATTTTAAATCCCAAATTCTATGAATTATTTATAAATATACTCACGAAATAAATTTCTTTATATATCATAATGAACCCACTTCCTAGATCTATAAAGATTCCAAACACACACAATTATAGATGAGTTTTATAGTGGATCTACCAACCATGGACTTTTCCAAACCAATCATAACACTACAAAATTTGATCCATATCCATAATTACTCATTGAAATTATGATACACACATAAAAGGAATTTAACATTTACCCATATACTTATTCCAATACATTTACTTATCCTTTATTTCTAAATGGAAACCGTGAGTAAAAAAATCATATCTGTTTATAAAATACCAATCATTTTTCATTGATCATTGATGATAAATCTATTACAATAATAATGAACATAAATCTGAAAAAAAGTTGAACACCCATTCCCATTGAACTTAGTTATTGACCAAACATTAAACATGTCAATGTGGAATAACTATATCCTATATCACACCACATTATATGTGTACTCCAAACATGATTAACACTAATTTCATTCTAATATATGTAGAAAAAACACATAATATTACTTTAACCATGAGAGGCTAGACTACTTAATTAATAGTCTTATTATAATGAACCACCTAACAATGACATAACAATACTTCAAAATATAAAATTATACCAAGTAAACAAAAATTGTCGACATAAAACTAAACAATGAAACATAAAAAACTATATTGACTCAAATGAGGCCTCAATATAATCAAAACCAAACTTATTAGAATACCATCAACCCCCAAACACATATTTTATGAAAAAAGAAAAATATATATATTTCCCCGATATATCATGTATAAATCCACAACATACCTTGATCATGATTTTGTTTTCCACATACAAAAAACATGACAATACACGATTTTTATTTCAAATAATTAATACATGAACAATATTTCAGTCATATAAAATATAATTATACTAAAATTAGTGTTTATGTATTCCTTCGGAAAATAATATTTTATATATGCTACTTTTAAAATAAAATTACAAAAACATTTAAATTTTTACAATCAAATTTCACATCTATATGAAATTTGGAACAAGTTATTTAAACCTATTTGAATACAAATAATTTTGTATATAATTTCCTTTATACACCCCTTCATAATAGGAAATAAATAAAATAAAAATTTCATTAAATTATATACCTATCACTAGAAACATGGAATTTAATCATACATGGGTCATTTATGTCCATGAGTAAGGATCATCATAAGTTCAGATAATTTCCCAAAAGAAATTACTATTCCCAAAATGATAATCAACATTTAAAAAACTGTGATATCATTTTATAGAACCCATCCTAATTTCTAAAAAATACGTCCATTTGTGTTTCTCAACAAAGATTTATTTTTTCTTGCATGTATACTAATTTATACATAAAATAGATCATTGTGAAAAACCATCATGGGGTTAGGGGGGAAATAATATATGTATCATCACATACCAACATATAAAATGATACAAATCAACATGAAAAATTAGAGTAAGAATATGTAATTATATCTATAACCTAATCATTAATAAAATATAATATAAAAAATTAATTTCAATAGTTTCGTATAAAG
Organism: Viscum album; assembly: GCA_963277665.1. Classification (NCBI taxonomy): domain Eukaryota; kingdom Viridiplantae; phylum Streptophyta; class Magnoliopsida; order Santalales; family Viscaceae; genus Viscum; species Viscum album. Next base: position 369,818,127 of record OY728142.1, on the reverse strand, counting down.
ATAAATATATATATCATAGAGAACACCGATATAATGATAAATTAAAAAATTACAAAGAATAAATGGTAAAAAACTAGAAAACATAGATCTCTCAATAGATATTTTTCTTAGACACCATCAAAAAACTCATTTATGATCAACCTTGTGATTCAGAACATTAAAATAAATAATTGGTGTTTTGTGAAAATATGGTGCCCCATTAAGTGTGTGATCTTGGATCTTAGTTCGAAAATTACGAAAGGAATATTTATACATATTAAATTATGATGTGAAGGAATATATCTATATAATGATAATAAATATCAAATATTGATTTAATCATCTTAGGTATTCATTTTCAAACCTAGCCACAATTTATATGGGCTACACATCCCGTTTACTTTTAACATCTCAAGAAGGATATATAATAAACCAATCAATGAATAGTGTGACATGGAGAGTCTTTTGTATACTGAGTAATTGGGGTTCCTCTCAACTGATAATAACATTTCTAGAAATTGAGTAACAAAACATGGACAATGTAACTCCATACCCTGATCCCATGTTTCCATGTAATCATAAACACATTACTACAACCTCAACTAATGTATAAAATATATAATTATAATTTGATTATAGATTAATATATTTCTTCTAATTAAGAATAGTAATTGTGGATAATAAAAAATTGTAATGAACTTCCCAGATCTTTAAAATGGTTAAGTCCTTTTTGGCGTAACACTACACCCCAATACTTATGTCCTTATAAAACAGAAAATTTAACAACTACGACAACATGGTCAGGTTATATCAATATTTATGACAAGAATATATAGTTTATATATTGATGATAGTTTTTAAATATTCCTATACCTATCATTTTGCATGATAATTTCAGATAATATCTTAGTATAACATTCCCTAGATAGTATCATGATAACAAGACATCCCAAAATAATATATTTCCAAAAAATACGCAAATAATAAAATCTCCCAATGTATATAAAGTCTGTAAACACTAATAGGCTAGTCAAACATGGATACCTCATCACTATATTTCTCTAATAGGTAATACACATCAATGAAATACCTTTAAAAACTCACATTATCATTTAATCGAATCACAATTTGCAATGATAACACATAATCACACTCTAAGGTACCTAAAAAATATATTGTATCCATTCCCAGAAATCCCAAAATTTTAATGTAACAAAAAAAATATTAAATCATTATATTATTCAATCCATAATTATAACATTACCTAAAAATATATAAACAATCATATGATTCCTGTAATAGGTAAAATATACTCATGGTTTAGTCACACTCATACGGGTGTTCCATGGTCTAGATTTTCCATTCACAAACATAATGTTTTTATAGTTCCACTTTGAAGACATAAGATATTGTTAAGAATATAATTGAACAGAAAAGTAAAGACCCCTCATGCACAATTATATGGACCAATCCTTATAACATTAAATAATCATATACATAATCAAAAATTCGCTTCCTTTCATATTAAGTATCTTTTCATGTTTAGAGATTTTAAAAATTTGGGACAAAATACAATAATAGCATTCAACATTTATATAGAGTGGATACTATAAAAATAGTTTGAAATTCTACCAAAATATATAACATTCCAAATAAAACATGATCTCCTTGACAAATATTCATAACATTTAACATTGTTTCATTACATGTCTTAAACATCCTTATATCCGGTGATAATAATTCCTAAAAATTAGATGGGCACCAATAGTTCTGTATGGGATATAAAAAAGAGGAATGAAAACGTTAGCCCATGAATACTCGTATTATATGAAATCATTTCCAAAATACATACTTATCACCCATATAAACATACTTTGTGAAACATAAGATATCAAAAAAAACATATAGAATATAAATAGAACAATAATGTTAACTTAGGGAATTCAATACATAATATTTTAACCCTATACGATTCCTTATAAGTTTCATCCCTCACGGTTACCTTAAAATTTAACCCCCATGACTGCCTTATTGTTTGACCATCATAGTTACACATAGAGTAATCATATATAATGACTTCCAACATACACATTACCAATAAATTAGATGGATATATATTTCCCACAATCAATCCTAAACAATTCCTAATAACTATAACATAATCATACAACATGAATCACTTCATTAAAACATTTCTTTTGATTTGTGTAATAATAAATTTTAAAAGAGGGGTTTAAAAGATAATCCCATTATAAATATCATATAATTTAATAGAGACTTAATAGAGTGAATGGATTATGTATATACCCTGTAAATACACATAATTCAATATAATATAAAATAATAACCACAAAAAAAATTAACACCTGACAAATAATGAATTATAATGTTATCCCAAAGAATTGAAATCAATTATGAATTCCCTTACCATCAGTTAGTCTTCATCTGAAAATTATTAAAACTCCAATTTAATGTTTAAAATAGTGTTACTAATATCTTTCAGAAACATATTCATGTTTATAATACCTTATAAGATAATTTCATATAATCATTTTACCCTTTAATCATTTTTATTTTTTTCCTTTCATTGATTTGGTTGCGTTATTTACATGATTTCCAAGACTGGTTTGTATTTTATTTTATTTTTGTATGTAAATAAAATTCCATACATGGAATGAAATGGTATTAATATTTTTATAAAATATATAAGGATACAATAAATCATTTCGATATTATATATTATTAAGGATCATTAGATTAAACATTAATGATATTTCTTTAGATCATTTTGGTTGTTCCTCAAAAATCCTGAACATGTTTCATTATATAATATAATTTCACACATAGAAGTCCATAATATAACATAAAAGAGGATAAATTATAAATTTAATGTATGTTTCATCCATTAAAACAGTTTTATGATCACATTTTTAGGAGGTAATAAAAATTGAAAAAACATCTTCCACTATTTTGGTAAATCGGCACATCGTAAACATTATTTTTTAATTATAGAATAAGAGGGAGATGATTGGAAGAAGGATGATGATATTTTTACATGAACATGATAAAATATAGAATATATAATATTTTGGTTATTTCAAACCTTTTTGATAAGTTGATTGGAAGAGAGTATAAGAAAATAAAGGAATTGAAAAGAAGGCTCATGAAAAACGAAGAGGATTCTTACCTCTTGATCTCTTCTCCTTGAGATTCTACTTAAGGCCTTTGGTTTTTGAAATTTGGTTAGACCCATAGGTCTTGAACATGGGGATGATCCTTGGGGATGTGATTTGGAAAAATATATACAATTCCCAACTCTTGATAGGTGTGATAGGAAGAGGGGAAAAAAGGTGGTATTTATTGTAGAGAAGAGGGATTTTACATCATTTTAACTATTTTTTAATATTTCTGCATAAGAATATAAATTGACTTGATTCATGTGACCCAAAATAGTAAATATTTCATATCAGATCAAACCATGTGGCATTACATCATCCTTTCTTCAATTATGATGTAGTAAAACAAGTATTTATCATTTGTCAGAATTTATTATATGTTACTATTCATCCAAAATACAAGAATTTCATAAAAATCCCCAAAATTTACACATGTAAATTTTCAAGTGGTATAACTGAAGAATTTATTGCATTTCGTGACAATAATTTTCTAAATATTAATAATTTAATTTTTATTTAACATCAAAATTTACTCTAAATTTAAAAATATTAAAACAATTACTCATTTTATATCACCTTGACAAATTAATCAAGATGTTGTAATCTAGAATCCATACAAAAATAAAATATTAATATGAGTTACTATTCATTACGACTATATTACTGTTAATATTTATATTTATATGGTTATGTTTCTATTCCACAAAAAACCATGTTAGTACTTTCAAACTCCAAATAATATACTAGACACAACCATAGATGGATGTTTTTTGAAATTCAAATCAAATAAGTGAAAAAATTATTATTAAAGGCTTGTTATAAATATATACATAAAACAATTTTTTATGTATTTTATTTTTAAAAAAAACCTCACGGTGTTATATTATCCCAACCTTTTGCAAAATGTGTTCTCGTAATTTTTTTACATATTAATCATGTGGGGTTACCTTTCCCTCATTAAATTTTCAAATTCCCATGATGCTTCTTCAACCTTGTAGTTTCTCCACAAAAACATTACCTAGTGGGATTCCTTATTCTACACTACTTCTTCCTTTTAATCAAATATCTGAACTAGTTTATCTTCATAAAAAATTTTCTACTCCAACTAAACTACTTTTGGACTCAAGATGAGAGATGAATCTAACACATACTTTATCAACATTGAATCATGAAAAACAGTATGTACTTAAAAAAACTCAATGGAAAAGAAACTCAATGGGAAGCAGGTCCAAGATTATCTATAATTTCATAATAACCAATGAAATATGGTCATATATTTCCTTTCATAAAAAAACACATACCACTTATCCATTGTGATATTCTATAAAAAGCATGATCACCTACCTCAAAAAAACATTCCTCCAAAATATGCATAACGTTTCGACCTACTATGTGTTGTCATCTTGTTTTTCTTGATCATTTTCACTTTCTCAGGCACCTACTCTACTAATTAGGACCCCATCAACATCCTTTCCCCAATAACATCCAAAAAATATGGTGATCAACACTATTTCCCATACAATGCCTCAAAAGGTGACATCTGTATACCATAATTAAAACAAGTATTAAATGAAAACATACCTAAATAAAAATGATGATCCCAAAATCCCTTGTAGTCCATTGAACAAGAATGAAGCTTATCCTACAATGTTAAAACCATTCATTCTAACTGCCCATATGATTGCGGATAAAAATCTATATTGAAATTTAATTTTGTTCCCAATGAATTCTGAAGGACATTCTAAAATATTAATGTGAACCTACAATCCCTGTTAGATATTGTGGAAAGAGGCATTCCATATTACTTTAAAATCACATTGAAGAACTATCGAGAAATCTGATCCAAATATATTGTATATGTAATAGGGAAAAATGTGATGATTTTGTCCTTCGATCAACAAAAACCCATATTACATTATTACCTCAAGAATAATTTGGTAGTCCCACAATGATATACATGGATATATTCTTCCACTTCTAATCTGGAACAAGAACATGTAGTGGAATCCCCTTCAGAATCTGTCTCTCTAATTTATCTTGTTGACATGTAAAATATCTCAAGGTAAAATCATCAATATCCCTTCAAAATTCATCCCACTAGTAATACTATCGAATGTATCTGTACATCTTAGTACTACTAGAATGAACATAAAATTTTGAACTATGAGCATTACACAATAATTTTTTCATCAATTGGTAATCACATGGCATAATAAACCTTTTAAAAAGTCATAAAACAAAATGATTATCCAGGCTAAATACTAGAAAACTTACCAATTTTAACCAATTCTACCTTTTTCTATAACTCACAGTATTTATTCTACACATTCTAAATTCATCCAAATAATGATGAATTCACTAAAACCTAAAACAAAACTTAGGTATTTATTTCACCAATAGAATCTATCCCCAAATTCATTAAGTAATTAATCAATGGATCTTGTTCAAAATGTACCATGGTTAATAATGAATGATGTTTTCGACTCAAGACATCTGCCAATCTGTTATTTGTTCATAGATGGTAATTGATTGTGTAATCATAATAATTTATTAGTTCATGAAATCTCATCTACCTCATCTTAAATTCATTTTGAGTGAATATATATTTCATAATATCATGGTCAGTATATGATTGGGATTTGGGTATGTAGAAGTGATGCCTCTGGATTTTCAATGAAAAAACCATCGCTTCCAATACCAAATCATGTGTGGGATAATTTAACATATGATGTTTTAGTTGTATTAAATCATAAGAAATTACATTACCATTATATATGAATCACAAAAAACACCATTCAATGAATCATCATTGTAGATGAAAAAGTAACCATTTTGGGAAGGTAATACCAAATCTAGAGCATTCACCAATCCCTTATTCCATTGTCGAATCCAAAAATCATGTTAGTCTGTTTGAATAAAATTAATCCTATTTTGTGTTAACATGGTTAGTGTGCTATATAACCATGAAATTCTTTTAAAAAATTTTATGTAATAACCTACTAATCCAATAAAACTATCATCCCTTTAACAGTTTTAGGTATTGAACATTCAGAAAAAAACTTTTTTTTGGCATGATCAGGTATTATTCAGTCTATATTTACAATGCGTCCATGAAAAGAAATATGTTGCAACCCAAAGTCACACTTTTTGAATTTTCCATACTCATTAATTTTCTTTATGTTTTCCAGAACAACCCTTTAATGTTTTTCATTATCCTCTTCATTCATTGAAAATAAAATAATATCATAAGTAAAAACAAAAAACATATTCAAGAACTCTGGAAAACATTTATTCATCACTTTCGTGATTAAAACGGGTTCATTAGTTATCCCAAATGGCATATACAAAAATTCAGAATGCCCATATCTAGTAAAAACATTCTGGATGTGCCCCTCCTTTACCATCAGTTGATGGTATCTAGATCATATGTAAATCCTATAAATGTACATTTTACCCTATAGATGATCAAAGAATTCATCAATATGAGACAAAGGATATATTTTTTTAATAGTAACCTTATTTAAGGATCAATAATCAATAAAATGTCTCAAAAAACCATCTTTTGTTTTACAATCAAAAGAGGAGAACCTCATAGTGAAGTGCTAGTATGAATGAATCCTTTATCAAAAAACTCATGAAACTGAATTTTGAATTCAATAAGTTCTAGTTGATCCAATAGATATCAGGGTTTTGATATTTTATTACAATCAGGAACTATGTTAGTTGTGAATTTGACATCCCAATCATGTATGAAACCGGGTAACACATTAGAGAAAACATCAAGGTATTCATTTAACTCTGGTAAATAATTAATCGGAATAGTTCAATTATATTCAACAATATTATCATGATAACATTCATTTTCATATTTCAATAGTTTCTCATATTCCTGGTGTGTTATCAATTGTATGTGTTCATTCTAGTATAGAAACTAAAAATATTTCATAAAAATAACTTCTTTAGCTCTACATTCAATTTTAGCATGATAAATAAAAAAGAAATCCATTATTCAAATGAAATCAATCTCTACTAGGGAGAAAACAAGGTTTGATGTTAATTTCGTTCCACATACCATGATAAAATGATTCTTATAATTCAAATTTTCTATTATATTTCCCCCTGGTGTTTTAACAACGAGTTCCAATCTCATTTTCTAAGGTGATATTTCCAATTTTCTATAAAATTATTTAAAAATAAATGAAAATGTATACCCCTTATCAAGAAAACATTATAAAAATATGAGTAAACAAACAAGGTAACTGATACAACTTCATTGGATGACCCGACGTCTATTAATGTAGTTCCAAAGGATCTCACAAAAACTTTTAACATATTACATGGATTATTTACATCATAGAATCTCTTTGTTGGAATGAATTTTCATAATGACCCATATATCCTCATTTAAAATTGTTATCAATTGTTTTATCTAGATTTTTTTTAAGAAAATTTCCATTATAATCTCGAGCCATATGTACAATCTTACTACATAAAAAACACTTCCCAGTTTTAAGAAGGAATTCCCTCGGGTGACTTTTGCCTCACATTATACAAATTTGAAATTGGAGTTTCTTATAATCAAATTTAAATTGCTGATTCCTACCCATCTCATTCAAAATATACCTCTTCTTTTTTTTTCATAGTTCATGTTATCATTATAAAACACCATATCTACCCTCATATCAAATCATAAATGTTTCTCATAACAATTGAATTCCTAGGAGGCCAATTACCGTTTCATACCTTGTATTTAATCCTCTGAAAAAGAAATTAATGTTGATTTCAATATCCAAAATAAAATTTGTAGTATACCTCACCAGTCGGGTGAAGAATTCTTCAAACATTGTCACTACATCTTCATCTTTTTTCTTCAATTCAAAGAATTACTTATCCATCCTTATAGCAACCCACAATTTTCTTAAATTACTATTAAATCATTTTAAAGATAAAAAATATAATAGTATTATATATAGATGATCCAAAAGTTTATTTTCTTGGGAAAACTAAGACCACATTTAAAAATTACAACATTAATCATAAACATTAATTTAATTCCTTCTTCTTTGGATTCTTATTGGTTCTTGAACTCTACATTGTAGATGTAGTCACATAAGGATATTCATAAAAGGTTTGATCTAAAATCATAGTAATATGATAGATAAGAACAATATAGCTAGGGTTTAGCATAATCATAATGTAGGAAAACGATCATGAACATGAGATGAATCATTAATAAAGGACATAAAATGTGGTAATGAAGAAACAATAAAACATCATATCTAAGTGGTAATATACCACACAGACTTGTGAAAAAAGCTAGAATCTTGTTCATATAATTTCACAAAAAATACATAGATTCAACACTTTACCCAATGAATTGGAGAACTGTATAATTCTATCCACACCCATCAAATTGAAACATTCATATTTCACTATATAATTTCGGGCGCACCCATAACATAATAACATTATCAATATCATGCATTCAACAATGATAATTTATCAAATATGAACATAACAAACCAATGGAATGAAATGGGTTCATCTCATAAGAACACATACATAAACATTAGGTTCACAAAATAAAGTGGGAATAACATACTTGATATGATAACTATTATCATTGAGTGAGAAGTAAAAGTTATATTTTTGAATGAAGATTTCTTTTAAATTTTTTTTGTGATAAACATAACAAAAAAACATGTATATCCCATAAAATTTAATATAATTATGAAAAAATGATTTTAAAGAGTGAAAATAACAGAAATGGAGTGAAATATGGAGAACTCAACAAAAGATAGTTCTATTGGAGAATTTCAACTTACCTTGAATCTGAACACTTTCTTCACATTAATGTCTTGTATAAACACATTATATCCAGCTATTGACAATTGAATAACCTTGTGTATATGAATATGGTTCATTATGGTTTCATTATGTTATCTTATGGACCTTTGGATTGGTTATATAATTTAGAAAACGTTGTTCAGAAATGTTGATTTTTATGGTTTTCTTGAGTGGTTCACTAATATTCATAAATGGATGTTCGTGTTGAACATGGGTAAACATAAAGAACTGATATTTCATGTTATTAATGATATTACATATGTTTAAATGATCATATAATTATTTATATTATTTACCATGTAAATAAATCATTAGATAAAAATTAAATGCTGACTGTTTCAGTTAATTTGGACTGTTTTATGACCACAACGAACATGTTTTATTGAATCATTTAGTACAATGTACATAAATTAGTTATATAACTATAAATAAAACATAATAAATATAAAATATTTTCCTTAAAAAATTGTTTCATGACCGGATCTGATGGTATACTTTAAAAAACATGTTGTTCTTGATGGTGATAGATTAACACAGCATGAAGAACATTTTCTTTTATAAAATAAAATGGGAGAAGAGTATTGGATGATATAATGTCTCATTATTATCTTAATATTATAGTATATGTATATTAATGGAATTACCATACAATTTATATAAATAATTTTGGAAGGGATTAAGTAATGAACTTGAAATGAAATGAAATTTATTGGGAAGTGGGAGAGAGAGAGAGAGAGTGGAATTATCACTTGAATCCTACTCTTGAGATCATCCATATGGAAGGTAGGCTTGGTCATTCTATGAATCCATAATCTCATGGACGTGGGGGAGGGTCTAGGGATGATTTTTGGGTAGACTTTTGACAAGCATTGATGTTTGATAGGGGTGAGAATATGTGGGAGTGAAGGGTGGTATTTTTAGTGGAGGGGAGAGGGGATTTCTCAATATAAAATCCATTAATTAATTATTTCCCCTCAATAAAATGAATAAAGTGTCTTCCAAGACCATGAATAGTTATTTAATCATGTGAAACCGAACTTATTGGGCTTACATCAGTAGAACATCATGCATGACTCTATAATTATCTTATTTAGCTTATTTTGTAAATTATGGTATTTCACAACTCATCAAAAAATAAAGTATTTAAGAAATATCCGAAAAAATCAATCCAAACATTTTTTGAACATTTATAATATAAAAATGATGTCTATTTTTCGAAAATATTTATCTAAATATTATAAATTAAATTTTTAATTAATATTAAAAATTACATGAAAAATAAAGTCTTGAAATTTAAAACTGATTTTTTAATGCTTTAAAAAATTATGTAAGGTATTATAATTTATCATAAAACTAGAAGAAATATATTTTTTATTTATGAATACATTTTAAGAAAATAGATATTATTTATAATTAATTAATTATTTATAATTATTTATTTATGACATACAAAAAATAGTAGAACTTTTACAATGATCAAATTGTCATTTATAAGATGTCTAACTTTTATTTAATTATGAATTGGTAAAGATACTATTATTTAGGATGATTTAATATTCATAAAGGGTTATATTACTAATTATAAGGGTAGCATACTACTCATAATTGTAGGATAATATTCACTGAATATTATGTTTTTGGTATCAGACTCCAAACATTTTACTGATCATAATCGTATATGTCAGATTTTTAAAATATAAAACATAAAAGAGGAAAAATTATGCTTAATGATAACATAGTATTTTGTATAATTAAATGTCATTGTCCTTTATAATGGGATTATACTACAGGGAAATATTATTATATGGTAATTAAATTGATATATCTTTGGGTCATTACATTTTCCCCCCTTTTAAAATTTTTCCCTCAAAATTTTGCTTTACACAAATAGGTGAGGGTACTTTTCCTTCAACGTATCCTCTGGTTACCATGTAGCCTCTTCAATCTTATAGTTCCTCCATAATACTATGATAGGGTGGATGTTCTTGTATCATAAAACCTTATCTCTCCAGTCCATAATCTCTACTGGCTGCTCCTCAAAGGTCAGATCATCTTTTAGTTGTACCACCTCTAAGTTCAGTACATGTTTGAGATATCGTATTTAGTTCCCCTAGAGTGATACATGAACCCCATAATGAACATAAGCTATATTATTTAGACATGAAATTTGATTGTCCATTACCTAAAAAGGGTTTAGTATCCTTTGGGCATAGCTTCCCTTTCATTCCAAATCTCATGACTCTCTTCCATGATGATATTTGAAGGAAGAATTTATCTCCATCGTTGAACTCCATGTCCCTTCAATGGTTATCATCATAGAACATTTTTTGAATCTGAGTTGCATTGATGTTTTTCTAGATGAATTAAACCTTCTCTATCATCTCTTTCTCCATACCGGGTCCATGTAGTTTTCTTTCTCCATATTAATTCTAACAGGTTGGAGTTCTACATTTTTTTTCCATACAAATCATCATACAGAGCCATCTGAATACTCGATTGGAAGCTATTAGTGTATTAGAACTCATAAAATGAAATATTTTGATCCAATACTCCATTGAATTATATATATCATTCTCTTAACATATCATCAAGCATATGAATAGTCCATTTAGTTTGGCCATCGCTTTGGGGTGATAGATCTTGTTGATATATAATTAGTAAACAAATCATGAGGAATAATCCTCAAAAATGTATATGTGAACCTTGGATCATGATCAAAGGAAATTTATAGTGTAAATCCATGTTATCTCACTAAATCCATCACAAATATCATGTTAGGTTACTCAAGCGAGAGGTCTTCCCGAATAGCGATAAGATGGGAAATGTTGGTGAGTCGGACAACCACAACCCATATTGCATTATTTCCCTTCGATGTCTTATTGAGACCTGTGACAAAGTAAATAATAACATCTCCCATTTTAACATGGGTATAGTCAATGGTTGCATCATACCTTTTGAATTTTCTTACTCTTATTTAACTTACTGACATACCAAGCACCTTGATATATATTCTACAATCTTCTTCTTCATGTTATCCCACCAGAAGTGTTCTCGAAGTTCACGGTACATCGTGGTACTCCTAGGATGGATAAATAATTTTGAGATACATTCATTTTCAAATATCCCTTTCTTTAACATGGGTAATTAAGGCACAAAAAGTTTTGTTGCATACTGAATCACACCATCATCGTCGATATGGAACTCTTGCAGTATCCATTCCATTAGTGCTTTCACCCTCTTTTACAACTCCACATCATCCCTTTGTGATTCCATAATCTTCCCATGGATAGATGGTTGATGAATCATTTTGGAAATGTAGGATGTATCCCCTTCCCTTATGATTTTTAAATCAACCCTTAGAATATCCCTGAAGAAAAGGTCATTCTCAATCTGTAACATGAATAATGTAGAAGATTATTTTTTGATTAGAGAATAAACAACCTTTTTCATTTTCCAATATCTCCTTTGATGAATGTTCATCTCTATTTCTGTTAATATATTCTTTAGGCTCCTGTGGTTGGTGTATATGTCACACATCTCGCCATAAAGTTAGTGCCACCAAATTTTGATGGAAAAATCATGGCTGTAGTTCTAGATCATGAACTCGGTAGTTCTATCCATGGATCTTCAATTGGTGTAAGGAATAGTCTATAACAGTATCATTTTTCATAAGTACACAACCCAATCCATTCATTGAAGAAACACTGTATATCACAAAACATTCTCCACTTTTTAGTAGTGTTAGTACATGTGAAGTGATTAGCCTTATATTTAGATCCATAATGCTTCACTTACATTCTACCAACCATACATACTTTACCCATTTCATTATTAACATAGTTATAGGGCTTGAAATCATGAGAAATTTCTCAAAAAACATCGGTAGTACCCAGCAAATCCATGAAAACTACAGATTTCTATGACACTAGGGGGCCTGGTCCATTCCCCAATCACCATTTTTTAAGGGTCCACAAAACATACCTCACTTGTGATCACATGTCCCATGAACATGAATTACTTCAACCAAAAGTCACACTTTCTATACTTGGCATACAAATTCTCCTTTCTCAATGTCACCATCACATGTATTAGTTATTCTTCATGTTCTTATTTTTTTTAGACTAGATAATTATATCATCAACAAAAACTACCACTAAATTATGAGATAATGAAAAAAGACTATATTCATAAAACTCATAATGATTATAGGGTCATTATTAAGTCCAAAGTGAATCTCCTAAAACTCTGAGTTCCCATGCATTGTACAAAAGGCAGTCTTCTGAACATCTTCCTTTATCATCGTTATAGGATGATATAAAGAACGAAGATCCAACTTTGAGAAGTACTTCACTCCTCTAAACAATTTGAACAAGTATTAAATACCTTTAAGATGATATTTGATCTTTATAAAATATTGTTGAGTTCATGATAATCAATACATAGCTGCATTGTTTACTCCTCCTTCTTCAAAAAGAGCACTGGTGCACCCCTAGGTGATGCACTAGGGCGTATGAACCCTTTTCCCAGATACTCTTAAATATTCTTCATGAACTCCTCTAGTTTGATAAGAACTATCATAATAGGAAACATTGAGATATGAGTTTCTTCGAGTATGAGTTCTATTGAGAACACAACCTCACGATCCTGGGGAATTTCGGGTAACTCTTTGTAAAATAAATCACCATATTCACACTCAATGGGAATTCCCACAATGTATGTACTATCCATTGACTCAACTATTTAGGCAATGTACGATTATTCATAGGTAATAAACAACAACACCATTTAATGATTTTAAAATGAGATACATGATCATCCTTGCATTTTTAGAGGATCATGGGATGGTTTTGAATGTGGAAAAATTATTCTTTTTCTAGACAGCTGATACGTGCTCTATATAACAAGATCCAATACAATTCCATTATAATGTCGAATTCCCCCAAGGGAATAACTAAGTGTTTTGCAAGAAGACTATTCCCACATACACCAATAAGAGAAGAGTCAAACACCTGGTATTTATTGATATAACCACTAGGTGTTTTTACATATATCTTTTCTTTAGGGTTTTGGGGCTTTGATTCTATTGAGATAACAATGTTTTATTATATAAATGAATATGTAGAACTCAAATAAGATAACCCTTTTTCCATTATTTAATGAATAATAAATTTACCCTGTATAACTTCATTATCTTTATCCACTTCTGTAGTAGTTATCACATAAGCCTTAAATTTTTTTCATTGCATTTCGTGGCTGATGACGCTGATTACCCTCAATAAATTTAGGTGTAGTGCACTATCATTCATAGTACCATTACTCCCTACAATAGTACATTGAACCATGTGTGGTTTTCTCCTTTATTAAACCACATTATCCTTCTTTTTATGTCTTTTAGAAACTATTGATAAATGGGTAATTCTTTCCCACACATGAATTACATCCTCATCCATTTGAGGCAGTTCCCATGGTGCAACTTCCCAAATTTTGGGCATTTTGGTCGTTGAGTTTTCTTCCCACCTTTGTCATTAGATCCACTGGATTTAAACTCCATAATTAGTTTGAAATCACCTTATCCATGAAACCATTCTCTAAACTCTATCACTACATTGATGGCACATCACACAACATCTTCATAACTCTTAACGTCTCATGTTGCATGATCCTATCAAAATAGTGGTTTTTATACACTAAAAAATCTTTTATTTTTACTATCATTTTTTATAACAAAACCTGAAGCGTACCTTACAAGCCTTGGGAAATTTGTTTCATAGGTTGTGACAGATACTTCTTATTTTTTAATGAGCTCTATGGATTTTCTCTCCATCAATGTATGAAGATTTATTAGGAAATATTTTTTGAGTAAAATTTTCTTAATGTCTAATCATTCAATATATTCAATTTTTTACTTTGGAATGGTGTTCGAAATAAAATCCCACCCATGATTGGCCTCTCTATCTAGATGAAAATGTATAGTGTCACATTCTCGGTCTGAACATACTGTATTACATAAAAGAGCATCCGTATGGAGTTGAACCACTATTCCACAACTAGGGGATCACAAGATCTAGTCAAAATTGGCGGTCGTTTCCTCACAAAACTCTTAGTAGCAAGTTTCTCCCTATTTAGTGAAAGAGGATGATTTATAATATTATTTTTATTTTTGATAACCAGAGATATTTAAGTAAGAATAACCCTGATATTTTGAGTTCCTCCTCCCAAATAATTGGGGATGGCATTCAGGCAATTAGTATATTTTCCCTTGCAATGGTTGTTGGCCTAGTTTCTCTTTGTTCCCACATTGTTCTAAAATAGTAAACGTTAGAAAAAAACATAAGTCAACAAGTTAGGAATAACATCATCATTTGTTCCATTTTCTCTAAAATTACAACATATGGTTTCTTTATTTGAGGATTATTGTATTAATATTTGTACTTAATCTCATGATTGAGGATTTCTCCAGGGTTTACTAAGAGTAATTCCCAAATTAACTAAACCTTGCTTCTAATACCTACTATAGCAACCCATAATTGTTTTACATTACTATTACATCATTTTAAATATAAAAAACATAATAGAATTATAAATAGAGTATTTAAAGGTGTAGTGTCTTGGGAAAACTATGACCCTACATAACAATTACATCATCAAGCATAAACATTTATTCAATTACTTATTCTCTATCTTCTTATTAACAATTGACCTCTCCTTAGAACATGTTGTCACGTAAGGATATACATAAAAAGGGCGAGGTAAAATAAAAGTAAGTGTACATATAAGAACAATATAGCATAATCTGATCATAATCATAACATAAGAAAAAGATCATCAACACTATAGGAATCATTAATAAAAGACTTGAAATGTGGTAATGTATAAAAAATTAAACATCATGTCTTAGTGGTTGACTACCTCACATACATGTGAACAAAGATAGAATATTTTCCACATAATTTCACTTAAAGACAAGATATTAATCACTTTATCTAATGCATTAGAGTGCTGTATAATTATGGGATCACCTATCACATTGAATCATTCATATTGGACTATATAATTCCGTGCAAACACATCACATCATAACATTATCATTATCATGTATGCAACAATGAACATATATAAAAAAATAAACATAAAAAAAGGAATGGAATGGGGTTCATCTCATAAGAACACATTCATAACTTTAGGTTCCCAAAATAAAGTGGGAATAACATACTTGATACGATAACCATCAACCATGTGTAAGAAGTAAAAGGTGTGTTTTTGAAACAAGAGTTCTTTTGGAAAACATATGTTTAAAAAAAACCTTAGTAGAAAAAATTTATATCTTAGAAAATGTATGATAATTGTGAAAAAAGTATTTTTAAGAAGTGACCATACCATAAATAGATTGAAAGAGGGAGAAACTGAAGAATGAATGTTTGGTTTGAGAATTTCCCCTTACCCTATTTCTAAACACATTCTTCACTTTAATGCCATATATAACCACATTAGGTTCATTAATTTAAAATTAAAGGACCCTGTATATATGAATATGGTTCATTATGGTATAATGACATTATTTTATTTACTTTTGGACGAGTTATAGTGTTTAGAAAACCCAGTTCATGAATGTTTGTTTTTATGGGTTTCTTGAGTGGTTCACTTGTATTCATAAATGGATGTTGCTGTAGAACATGGGTAAAAATATTGAACTAATATTTCATCTTATAAATGATATTACATAAGTATTAATGATATTATAAGGAATAATATTATATTCCATGTGGATTAATCAATAGATAAGAATTAAATGATGATTTTTTGGGTTAATTTGGGCGGGTTTTCCACCTTAACAAACTTGTTTTGTTTAATCATTTAGTAATATGTACATAGGTTAGTTCTAGAACATTTAATAGGAAATAAATCATGTAAAATATGTTGTTTCAACTATAAAATGGGTTTTATGACCAGATCTAAAGGTATAAATGGAAAAAAGAAAACATGTTGTTATTGAAGGTGATAGATTTTCACCTCACGATGAACGTTTTCTTTTATAAAATAAAAGGAAGAGGAGAAGAGTGTTAGATGATCTAATATACCATTAATATCATAAAATTATAGTATATTTATATTTATCTAGTTACCATACCATGTTAATGAAGATAGGTTGGGAGTTATTATTAAATGAACAGGACATTGAACGAAATTTAATTCAAAAAGAGAGAGAGAAGAATTACCTCTTGAATCCTCTTGCTGAGATACTCCTTAAAAAAGATAGACCTGGTTTCTAAGGAGATAAAACCCTCTTGGACACAGGGGATAGGATTAGGAAGATGTTTGGGTAGTGTTTAGAAAAAGTTTGAAGCATGAGAGGTGTTAAGAAATGAGGGTGTGAAGTGGGGTATTTATAGTTGAGGAGTGTGGGGATTTTAAATATTAAGTCCATTAATTTATTATTTCCACACATGACAAGGAATAATGAGTCTTACATGACCAATAATAGTAATTTTTTCATTTCAACCAGAACAAACTGGTCTTACAACATCAGAACATCATGCATGAATCTATAATTAGCTTATTTATCGTATTTTGTAAATTATAGTATTTTATTATTCATAATAAATTCATATACTTCATAATAATCCAAAAAATTCAGCACAATAAATTCTCAACGTGTAGAACCAAAAATAAAATTAAATATTTCAAAAATAATTTTTTATATATTATTAATTAAATTTTTAATTAAAATCATAATTTACTAGAAAAATAATGTTTTAAAAATTTAAACAGATTTTATAATGTTGTCAAATATTATGTAAGGAATTATAAAATTATAATAAAATTAGAATACATATATTTTTAAATTTATGAAAACAATCAATGTAAATAAATTTTCTTTAAAATTAATTAATTAATTTTAATTAGTTACTTATGGCATACAAATAAAAACAATACTTTTACTAGGGTCAAATTGTAACTAATATGATGCATAAATTATATTTAATTACATAGGGATAAGGTTACTAGTATTTAGATGATTTACTATTCATAAGGGTCATATTACTATTCATATGGTTTGGTTAGTATACATAAGGGTATATTAATATTCACATTTAATTATGTTTTTCCTATTAGACTCTAAACATCTTACTTCTCACAATTGTGTATGAAAAATTTTCGAAATTCAAAACATAGAAGTGGAAGAATTATGTTTAATGACGACCTAGTATTTAGTATCATAATATGTCATTATTATTTACAATTTGATTCTACTACAAGTAATAATTTTAAGAAGGGAATTCCATGGATAAAACTTTGGGTCGTTACAATCCTAAGTCGCACAACCTTAGGAAAATATTTTTTAGGGAAATAAATTTATATTCATCTACTCTAATGCATAATTATCGTCTCTATCCCTAATATTTTTTTACCATTGACCACCATTGATCAACTTCAACATCAAAACAATATAGAAAGACTTAATTTTTTTATCAGAAAATCCCATGTCATCAAATATCATTTCAATGTCTTTAATTTATCTATATGCTACTACCAGGTCCGAATATCCACTAAATGAAAGAGGGTGTTGTAACAAAAAATGATCTGATGTAATCATGTTACATTGGTGTACATATTGTTTTTATCATTCAATGATGAAAAAATATTTATTTCTTATGTTAGATGATCCATTACTATCACAAATAGCTAGTATCTAATCCCTTCCATTCTGGGATGCAGATTTTGGAATATATTATTATGTCGGTGCCTCTCTACTTTAGCATCCGTATTTATTATGTGGAAAACCATTTTAAACAAAAATATTGTAGTCGAAGAAACATTGAAATCATTGAATTCTATATTATTTAAAATTAACCATATATTAAAAAAATAATATATATTATTTTATTAACATCATCCTAACCCCTAATGTTATCTAAACCATCCTCTGATACCAACTATAAGGACTCAACCTTACAACATTATATAATACTGAATTTAGTCAAAAAATCAATTATGTTAATATTGATTATTATTTAATTTTTATATGTCTTTAGAATGGAAACATAATATAATCATAACATTCCACAATTATATATATTAGATACTATAAAAATAGTATTAAGTTATTACAAAATATAAATATTTTAAAATAAATCATTGTTTCATTGAAAAATCATAATTACATTTAACATGGAATCAATATTTGTATTAAACATCCTTATAAAATATTAAAATAAATCAAAAACATGAGTTGAAGACAAAAATCATTGTAAGGGATATAAACTATAGGAAAGAATTTGTTAGCCC
Organism: Viscum album; assembly: GCA_963277665.1. Lineage (NCBI taxonomy): Eukaryota > Viridiplantae > Streptophyta > Magnoliopsida > Santalales > Viscaceae > Viscum > Viscum album. The sequence continues at coordinate 369,798,838 of OY728142.1, read as the reverse complement.
ATGAATACTTGTAACATTTGATATCATATTCAAAAAGACATATTATCACCCATATAAACATACATTACGAAACATGAAATTTAAAGAAAACATCTAGAACATAAATAAAACAAAAATGGTTTATTGGGTAATTAATTACATAATGTATTACCCCTATAGGCTACCATATAATTTGTAACCATCACAACTACCTTACTTAGTAAACCTCATAGCTACCTTATTATGTGACCGTCACACTTAGACATGGAGTAACCATGCAGAGAACCTCAAACATAAACATTTCTAATTCATTGGACGAAGATATAGGTCCCACACTTCATCATAGACAATTCCAAAAAACCATAACATAATAATAAACATGAAACATCTCATAAAAACATTTCTATTGAATTTTGTAGAATAGAATTTTAAATGAAGATTTTAAAATAAAATCCACTTATAAATATCATATGATTGAATAATTACTTAATAGAGATGATAGAATAGGTATAAACAATGTAAATACCCTAGATTTAACATAATATAAAAAACTTCATCATAATAACGATTTTAATACATCATTAAAAATGAAGTATAAGTTTTTCACAAAGAATGGATATTAGCTATGAATTCCCATACGCTAGGTCAGTTATACTTCAAAATTGATTAAAAAAATGAATAATTTTTAAAATATTGTTATTAATATCGTAAAAAGACGTTTTCACGTTAATTTTATCTTATATGATCATTTTATAACAACATTTCATCCATTAATTGTTAATATTTTGTTCCTTCTATTTTTTTGTGTGTTCCTTACATGACCTCCATGGCCTGTTTGGATTGGATTTTGTTATGCTAAAGAAATAAAATTATAAAAGTGGAATTAGTTGTTATTATTTTTTCCCAATATATATAATTACATGATAAATAATTTTTATTATATATTATGATGAATCATTAGATAAAATAGTAATGATATTTGTTTAAATCATTATTGGCGGTTCCTCGATAATCCTGAACTTGTTTCATTATTTAATTTAATATCATTAATAGAAGATAATTCAATAACATAAAATAGGATAAATCATACACATTAAATACTATTTCATCCATTAAAATGGTTTTATGATCATATTTTCAGGATGTAGTAGAAATTGAAAACACATCGTCCTCGATTTTGGTAAATCAGAATATCACGAACGAAGTATTTTATTTTTAGAATATGAGGAAGAATATAAGAAGAAATTTGATTAATTTCATACATGAACATGATAACTTAAATAAAATATATTATATTTTAGATTTCATACCTCAATGATATGTGGAGGGGAAGTGATTATAAGAAATGAAAGGAATTGAAAAGAAAACACATGAAAAAGGAAGAGGATTCTTACCTCTTGATATCTTCTCATTGAGAACCTCTTTAAGGTGTTTGGTTTTTTCCATTTGGTTATACCGGTAGATATTGAACATGGGAATGTGATATGATTAGGGGATTAGGAAGAAAATTGAAAATTCTCAAGGATTGATTGGCGTAAGAGAAATAGGGGTTTGAGGGTGGTGTTGATAGTTGAGGGGAGGATGGATTTTACATTATTTTAATCATTATTTTAATATTTTGTCTTAATACATTGAATAGTCTTGTTTCCTACGACTCAAAAGAGTAATTATTTCATGAGAGTTTAAACTAAGTGGGATTTAATCATCCTTTAATAACATATGAGGTAGTAAACCAATTATTTAGCAGTTTTTATAATTTATCATATTTTTCTATTCATAAAAAATTCATAAATTTAAGAAAAATCAACAAAAAAACTCAAATAATTATTCAGAATAAAGAATTTAAAAAATGAACTCAATTTATTGAAAATAATTTTCTAATATTTTTAATTTAATTTTAAATTATATTATAATTTATTCCATAATTAACAATTTTATAATAATAACTCATTTTATATCCCCTTGAGAAATTAATAAATATGTCCTTATATTAATGCCTTAAGAAAATAAAATAATAATATGATTTAATATACATAATGGCCATATTACTATTCATATAACTATTCATAATGGTTTGTTACTATTCACCATAATAATGATAGTTCTATCAATTGCCAAATAATTTTCTGATCATAAGAGTATATGATCATTTTTTTAAATTCAAATCAATGAAGTAATAAAATTATGTTTGATAGATAATTGTAAATATCTACATAAAACATTTTTTCATGCATTTTAATTTAATTTTTTACACCTAGGGGTATTACAACAACATCCTTTATGATTCAATAAATCAATTACATATATATATAAATCACTCTCAATGTTAAAGGGAAATTTGATATCAATTATAACATAGTTCCCGAGGAATAAAACTAACCAGAATCATTATATAATAGAGAACCACATGGGAATCCATTTCCTTAAATATTAATGGGATATCTAGTATAGTTCTAACTTATCTAGTTATCCCTGGAAAAATTGGGCTCCATTAGTTATTATTACTGTATTTTCCTTTAGATATATTTCAAATGATTATTTTCATGGGCTCTGTACTAGGTAAAAATTACTGGATTCACCTTCATACCGATATACAATATTTTATTACACACATTGAGACTCATCTAACCCCATTACAAAACTCCTAAAAATAAAATCAGAGTCATGTAAGTATACATTACATACAAAAATGCAATATGTGGGGAATCATATATAGAATATCCAAACATTATATTAATAATTAAAATCCCTTATACAGAGTAAATAAATCACATTCTAATACATTTTATGCTTCTAAAATCCTATCTCAAACAATAAGACTCAAATAAGATGTTATAAATAATGATAAATAATTTATTATTTTAATTAAAGGAGGAATAATCACTAATAACTCATTAATAATTTCAATGATGTGAAGCCCATGTACAATAATGCATGAAACACATTTTCCACACTCTCAAAATAAAATCTTGAAATATCAATATGAATCAATAGAATGATAAAAACAAACATTAAACCACATAATTTTAAAATTGGTGAGAATATACCATGAAAATTATCTTCATCAATATGTAATGAAATTTTTTAATTACACATTTTTCTATATCCTATGACCATCATATTAGGAATCTATTTCATATTAGTCATATTTCACTATTCCATAGTGTAATTTAATAGAAATCGTATACACAAATATAAAGAAATAAATAGATAAAAAGAGGAAATAAATCCTATGAAAAAGGAAAATTAATTTTCTTAGTTTGGTATGGTTAATCATGTTTGATTCACCCAAGATTCATAATCACAATTTGAAGGATAATGGAGGGGAATATTCCCTCTCGTTCAGTCAAATGAAGGAAAAAATCCTCAAAATTATTGTCTGAAATAATTATTTTTTAAATATCCCCATGGATATTGGTAAAAAATGATTCATAAAATCATAGGGTACATAGAAAAATTTTACCCGGATCTAGGTCCCCCTTCTACCAGTATGTATATGTACAATGACATACTAATGTTGATTGTGGAGTATTCCACTTCTATGGGTCACTTGGAACCTAGTACCCCGAAAACTGGTACCATGGTGGACCCCTTATATAAAATTACAGTAACAATACACCCCTATAATATCCTATATTCATGAATAAAAAAAATATATTCATATTAATTTTCAGAATATAATTTTACAAATATTTAGAATTATATTTTTTTTCAATTAAAATTAAAAATATATATTTTTAGTATTAATGTTTAATTGTTACTCAAAATAAGGAAAATAATATTTTGTGTGTTAAAAAATGAAAAACTGTGAAATCATATTTTATTAATCATATATAATAAGTTTTTTATATTAGTGAACTTATTTATTTATATATTATTAAACATATTCTAGTGTATGAAATCCCCCTTATCCTAAAAATCCATATTTCAACCCATATATAATAATCAATATAGGAATATGAGTTTTTTACACCCTTTATTGACGCATTTTTTGGTTGTGTTATCAAAGAGTGGTGACTATAGATGTTAGTGGCACTCATAATGATATATTACAGATGATAGGTATGTGAGTTCTTTTAATTTTCCGTATTTACCTACCTAATTCAAAAAATTATTTAAATTTTAATGACCCAGTCAAGATTATTTCTGATATATTGGGATTCTCAAAAATCTATAAATCTATCCTTGGTTGTGTTTACATCCATATTTTTTCCAATTGTTAAAATAAAATTATGTTCACGTAGTTATGGATTAATTTCCATTGATCAAGTAATTCACAAATTCCAAGAATATAATAAAGGAATTAAGGAAAAAATTTAAAAAATAAACATTTCTATGTATGGAAATTTTTTATAGTATAACTTAATTTTATTGGAATCATTTTATTTTTTTGATGTATCCTTGGTTACAAGGGTTCTTATAAAACAATATATGGTAATTAAGAAATTAATATTTTGTTTCACAACTATTATTTTTTTTGAAGAAAAACTCTCAAAATCTATTGTGGAAGAACTGATACATAGATACATTTTGGACACTCACATAATTAATATAACATAAGAATTACAGATTATATTTTTTATTAATAACATCAAAAATGGGTATGCGGTTACTGACAATAAAAGAATATCTATTAGTCAAAATTCATGATCAAAACATGGATATATGAATAAGAAAAATTAATTTTGTAATGTATCATAGGATATGATTGTGAAATTTTATCTTGATTATTATTTTAGAAATATTATATGGATACAATACATCCTATTATGAAGGATAAATTTTATATATTTAAATTTTAAATAAATGGAATAGATTTGGGGAAAAATAAATATGTTTCATAATATCCAGTTTTTCCCTTGTAAAGATGAGTTTACATAAGAAATTAGTGATGTGATTCTATCTCACTGAAGGATCCCACAAGGAGTCTAACATATCCCCCCATCTCAAAATTTACTTGACACTAAGATGTTGAGGGAAGTTAAAACACATTATATATCTCATAAGGATACTAGAAATCTAGATTTCATAAATGTTGGAACTAAGACTACAGATTTTATCCCTATATCATTGATATTTACTTTTAATTAGGATTCTTGATAACCTAAATACAATTTTAATCAAAAGTAAATTATAGCTATTTTTTGATTAATATATTCTACTAGTAATATTATTTCAATCTTACCCTTGAATTGTTTTAACAAATTAAAAATTATTTGTAACATGGTAACAAAGAAATCATAGGTATTTCTCATATAGACCTACAAGATAGTATTTTCACAAAAAATTATGTTTTCCATATTGTCTCTGTGTTTCATTTAATACTCGTAATGTGTTACTATAAAATTACTCCAAGTTGTAGGTCACAAATCATGTCTGCATTTTAGGGGTTTTTTCCGATGTATTATTCATCATGGTACCCTCATTGAAATACCTCATGTAAAGATTTTTATATTATTATAACAAACGAAGACTATATTTTGAAATAATATTATTCATATCTTGAAAACCAAGAATTGGGATACGATATTAAATCTAACTAATAGTGATTCAAATGAAAAGAGATATGATGATGATCCAAACTTCCCCCTTATTTTATTTTATAGAAATAATGGTTTATATAGAAAATCATATTCTATTAATCCACATGTACCCCTTAAAATGGGAAAATTTGACACTACTTTTTTCCTAAATTAATTTATTAATGATAACCTTATTTATTTTTTTAGAATTATTGAGCTAATGATCTAATATAATAAGTATACTCCTACCAGTAGTGATGTCATGGTTTATATGTTTACCACTCCTAAAACTAATAAATGTAAAGTTTTTAACATTTAATTGTTATTCAAGATAAACACTAACCTCATGATTATCCAATTTTTTTGGGATAAAATCTTAGTACCTAGTGTTGAAAAATCATTAAATGTGTGATCTAAATATTTTTTTGTTTAAATATTATTCTAGATGTCCTATAATTTTGTATGAAATCTTTTTTTTCATCTAGATTAATTATTTAATTGGTATTATCGGATATTTTTTTATCCCATCATAGAGAAAAGGAAAAAACAATTAAAAGATTAATTGTATTATTTATAAAATGAATAGATGTTATCATTCTATAAAGATCATTTTTATAGGATCATATTTTAGAGGGGTATGACACAACATAAATTAAATTAAATGATTAAAAATTAATATGGTATTTCTTATTTGATGTTAGAGTACATCTCTATAAGGGTAGATTTGTAGACACTCATTATACAATGATTTTATTCCTATTCTTATTATCACATTCATGTCCAATGACAAAATTAAGTACCCCTATCATTTTTCAATAAACATAAATTAAATATTATTTTATAATTATCCAACATTTTATCTACTTAATGAAATAATTATATCACTGGTATTTATAATGAGTAATTTATACCGAAGCTTGAGAGCGTTGATAAAAACATTAAAGCTATGATTACAAGTACCATCAATCATCCAGATGATAATTTTTCAGATTTTTAACTATATGTATAACTAATCCAAATTATTCATAACCAAATGGATCCTCAATCTCTTGAGGAAATTAATATTAAAAAATTTGGTGATCTACATTCTCTTAAAAGAAAATATTCAAAATAGTTGGTCTATTTGATATAGAATAAAGATGGATGTGGAAACAATATTTTTTCATCTCATTAAAATTTATATATAATTATAAAAATATATATAAATAATGAATATTTAAGAGATAATACATAATATAATGTAGAATATTGGTATTTCTTTGGATGTGCACTGATATCATCTTTTCAATAAAAAAACATAATCATTAAAATTAACTAATTATAAATCATCTTGACCTTACTCAAAAATATATGAAAAAATACATTAATTAGTGTTCCACTCATGAATTTTTTTTAAAAATGTATCTTCATTAAATAAGAAAATTACAGTCATACATGCTGACTTTACAGATATATTTTTCTTACAAATAAAACAGATTATAAAATTTTAAATTCATTATAGTAAATTTATCTCCATTTTAAAAAAAAAGTTGATGAGTATAAGGATATATTTATGATTAAGTGCCACTAATGGGGTAAATAAAGTGAATTAATAGACCAATGTAAAAGGATAACCACCATACCATCACATTTAGAAATATATAATAATACATTATCATGTTCTTTATCAGTGTTATTTTATCTAGTGCACTCCCTCCAATCAATGAATTTAGAATCATGTAGGGTCCACAATCATATTTATCTCATTGATCAATAATGTTTGTATAAATAAAATTATGTATCAATATTCAATGTGAATATAATATTAAGTCATTGTGAAAATGTATTTAGGGAATCTATTATCCAGAATAAATTTTATAGACTCATTACTTGAGGTGTAGATATACCAATGTTGAATCAAATCACCAGAATTTTGATCATTATGAATGTAAATATTCCATTTATATATAACGAGTACCACTTGTTCCATTTTTTGGAAAAATTTATGTAAATAAGGGTATTTATATAAATATAAACTCAATCAGAGGTTTATAGAATGGAAAAACTCTCTCTCATACATGAATAACTTTCCTCTTCAATATTAATATTATATTTATTTTTATTTTAGATTAACATATATATAAATTTAATCATGATGTTTTTAATTATTTTTATGAAAAATTATAAATACATTATCATATTATAAAATTTATAACATGTAGTTTTAAACTATGGCTCTGTATAATTACTCCAATGTAATGACCTGACTCGTTTTAAATTAAATTTCTCTAGTATTTAAAAAAAATTATTTCTATTCAATATGGTTATAGTTAACCTAGTAACATTTTTTTTCATGTTACTTCATATTTAAATGACCAATATTAATCATTAATCTTGATAATAAATCCTTTGAACATAGATTAAACGATTAGTATAAAAATATTATTTTAATAAATCCAATTGAAACAAAAAAAAAATGATGTAATGGCCCCAATAAGTATTATTATACCATATGAATCACATTCATTTAATATTATAAAGGGAGTTATAATCTCTCTTATTTTCCATTAACTAAACCCAGGCTGATATCTAAAAAATTCATCATTAGTGAAACAATTTATGAGAGATGATAAAGCTCATCAAAATCAGAACACAAAACATTTACACCAAACCACCCCATAAAAGACTCACACTAACACACCTTAAAATTTGAGTATTTTATATAATATTAAATGAATATGTACCAATTACATTGAAATATTATTATTTATATTATATTTTTATATAATATTTAATATTTTTCATCTTATTATTGTACATTTAAAAATGATTTTGATTTTAAGACAGTAAAATAGAAATAATATTTATTTTAATATTCAAAATTTATTAATTAGTTTATATTAATGGTTAATGTATTTCTCAACATAATAATATTTTGAATCTATATTTTCATTAAATAATATCTATCAAATAAATATTATAATATAATTTGTTTGAATTTAAATTAATTTTTTATATATTGTTTCAAAATCATTGTTGAAAAAAACCCATCATTACATAATAAATATTGTATTTAAATATAAAAGGTGGAATAAAATTATTTTGAAAAATATTTTAATAAAATGAATATTATTTTCGAAATAATAACAAAAAATTTATCCAACGGGGAATTGTTCAAATTTTTTTGGAGGTAGACGAATTTTTGGGTACAAATTATATAACCTATAAATATATTATAGGAATTATGACTTCATAATGACACTAAAATAATGAAATAACTTATATAAATTTTATCCATGTTCAAATATATTTTTTCCAATTAATATTATTATTTTATTTTTTATTGTTGTCTTTATAATTCCTTTATGAATCATCCAAATCCATTAATATATTTTAGGTGTTTAAATTAATTTATATAATAGTATGAATGACATCCACATAAAAAAGAGTATTATTTTAGATTTTATACCATTTACATTGAAAAGATATATTCAAAAAATAATTTAAAAAAGAAAACAGGAAAAAACAATTGTAATGTTTGTTGTTTGGGTTAATTTATTATATAGAGTCCAAATCCTAAGTGCAAGAAATACTAAAGAATTTCCCACTCATTCACCATATAAAACCCCCATTGATCCCATTTATGATCACTAAAAATCCTTTTATAACATATTTTATATTATTTACCCCCTCAGTAGTCCTCCCAAGGATCCACCATGTTCCCAATAATATCCTCTCCAAAATTTTGAATCACACACTCATGTAAGGGATCCTCACTTCTCTTCATTATGCATATTTCTTAATTACTATATACCTTCTATTTCTAATTCCATATCATGTGATATGCCTTTCCACATACCCATTACATCCTATTTGATTTTAGAAATTATTAAATATTTATATACCACTCATCAATGAATTTTATGATTTTCTATGTGATGTTTCTTTGCTGTGAAAATTCAACCCCGATTTTCCAAGACAAGAAAATTTTTTATTGCATACCATACCCATTTCTTATCTAGGAGTTCACCATTATACAATTATAACAGTTTTATTGTGGATGGAAATTTATTTATTCTACACTCCTTGATCTTGTAATAAAATATTATGATGAATGAATGCTTGTTTTATGATCTATGTGGAACATAAAAGAATGAGAATAAAAATAATGGGACTGCTGCACCAAATATTATATATCCCTCTAATACATTGGGTAATGTCTAATCTTAGGAGAAGTCATGTTGGGATAGGGAGTATACTTGATTCATTTATGGGAATTTTTCCACCATGATTTATTGTAATTTATCCTTGTATAGTTTTATAAAGGAATGTTTTCTGTTGTTTCCACATTTTCCATGTCACCTTTATGGCTATCATCCTAAATCATAACTCATTAATCATGTGAATTAATCCATCAATTTTCTTCCAATTTGATATATATATTTTATAAAAAATAATATTCTATCCATGTCTTTCCATTTTTATTCCCCTAATTGTCTTTATAGCTCACCCCTTTCTTATGTATGCTCCCAGATTATCCCATGCAGTTTTAACTATGAGCATTTTAATGATGTTTTCATTGAATATGGTGTTTTTAATGTTTTATATTGTTATATAAGGCTTTAAATTCCAAAATACACTAAAAATTTCAATCATAAAGGTTCTACTGACTGTATAATTATTTAATAAATATTGTTTTATTGTATAATAAAGAACAATGTTGTAAAAGTTAGTATGAGAGAAAAAGTTTAGTTATTTTTTAGATTATGATTAGAAAACTCCTGAAAAATCTCTATGGATTTGACTATTTACGGGAAAACATTTCTACATAATATTATATGCATATTAAGTGGATTATGAATTAAAATAATCATTATATAGGCACTAAAAGGGGGTGTGGTTCTGGAATGTATATATTCCTTTGTGTATAAACTCTGAAAAAGTTAGTCATTTGACTCACTATAACCTAATACACGAAAAAATGCCTTATTATGAATATAGTTTGAGACTCCTAGGGGATATTATTTTTCTAATTAATAATATCTTTATGATCCATTATTATGTGATCAAAAAATTCCCATAAGAATATATGTAAGGAATATGATCATGGATATCATTGATTGAATCATATAATTCCTAACGTAAATAAATAATTGTAATTAATAAATTATCACATTAATGAATTGGGTCCCCATTTTTGTTTTTAATAGATTAAAAATATTGATCCCATATTTTCTGTTTATTCTAACAGACAACAAAAAAATAAAAGGAATTATGTAAATAGATAATGTGAGGGGAAATGTGATGACTTCCCAAATGAGATGTCCAACTCTATGAAAGAAAGAAAAACTAACATGGTGATGATACTCTCATAGTTGACTTAACTTATGAATAGAAACCTGGTTCAGGGGAAGCATCCAAATCCCACTAAGATAGAACAAGCTATAATTGATTCATTTGTAATCCAAATGCCTTTCTCATTCAATAGATCATCCGATCCCTTAACTGTGAAACAATGGATCAACTCTATTGAGAATATATTATTCATAATTAAATGCTTTAAACTAGAGATGGTACATCTTGACATTTATTATATAGAAGAAGAAAATTATTAGTTGTAGACATTGTTCAATAATATTAATCATGTGGAAGATATTGAATCAATATGGCGGAAGGAATTCAGGATAATGTTGTTTATATGTACATTTCTTGAATTCTCCCACATAAAATGGACTGGGATTTACATTTCCTCAACAAACCAAGGTATAATTTATAGGTTGTAAAAGGAAAACATCACAACCCTTTCATGATACCTCTTTATCATTTTTACTATCCCTTAATGTATGGCTAACCACACCTTTTTTAGATAAAACCTTTTTTATGAGAACACCTAGTTATCTGAGATATGGATAACAGTGATGAAATTGTGTAATGTTATTTCAATGTCAAAATCAATATTGGTTAATCTCATTGGTGTCATGGAGATAACAAGTAGTAGTTTGAGTCTAATTATGGTAATATAATGGATAAAAATAACTATTCCCATAAATTTCAACATTCAAATTGTTAAATGTGTGTAAGAAGAACCCTAGAAATTTCATAAGGGGGATGAGGACATTTTTTTGGTGTATAAATAAAGGGAACCAAAATAGAAATTGAGAACAAGTGAAACCTGCTAATGAGACAAAGGAAAGAATGATCTAGTAAACCCTTAACACATTGTTCATTTCTTCAACAACATGGAACCAGGGACATTTGAGAATAAATTATCAAAATCCAAGGGTTTTGGTTGATATCCAACAACCACCAAATAAATAAGGGAAATATTTTTCAACCACAACATCTTGGGAAGATCCAAACAACGAAGTGCTGATATGCATGGAAGATATTCATTCATGAATAGAAATTTTTCATTTTTTTCTGGTTCTACACATTATTTTAGAACATGAATGTTCAGTAAAACTATTCATAAAACACAAAAAAAGTTGTATGTGGAACTATCAGTGAAAAAAATGAGGAAATTATTACATCTTACGTAATTAACTATTTCTCTATCAAAATTCGTGTACTTAACATCCCATTGGCCTTTTTCAAAAAAATTGGTTGTATTTGATGAAATTCTATTGATGAATTTAATTTCATTATATAGACCCATCATAAATATCTATAAGAAGGAAATCAAGCATTGTATCATGAATATTCATTCGAATCTGTTGTAGTGAAAGGGAGAGGAAGAGTCATATTTGGAACCAACATCACAACACTAGATATAATTTCTCTAATAGAATGAATATCTAGCTCAAATGATTGAATATATGTAAATAACTATCATTTATGAAATTCCTATTTTGAGGGAATACAATGATGTGTTTCACAATGAATTTCATCGTCTTCCTCGTATCAAGGTGGTCAGATTTTTAGTCATTCATTTACCTAGGGAAGTACCATTATCTAAGACTCTGTATAGAATATATATTATTTAATTTCCGGAGATAAATAAACAACTTCAAGAGAATATAGATAAATACATTATACACCCTTGTATTACACCATATGGTTCAACATGCAACTTCTTAAAAAATGTGGTGGTTCATTGTGCCATTGCATTGATTATCATGACCTCAGAAAGATCACGATAAAGAAAATGTAAAATCTACCCTAGATTGATAACATGTTTGATAAGCTACATAGATCACAATACATCCCCAAGAAAAATATGTGGTTGGGTTATTACCATGTTAAAATGAAGAAGAATGATATCCCCAACATTTCTTCTCATATATGGTATGGTTAGAATGAGTTCACAATAATGCATTTTGGGTTCCCTAATGCTCCAAAATTCAAAATGTATTTGATGAATTTAGTCTTTATTTATTACCTCAACAATGTTTTATTAGTATTTATAGATGGTATTCTCATACTGTTCAAAACTATAGAGGATCATGAGAAGCATTTGTGAACAATGCTAAAGACCTTGCCAATGTGGAATATTTATTCCACGCATATGAAATGTTTTTTATATTTGAAAGAAGTATGTTTATTGGGGTATATCATCATAAAAATAGGGATATTTATGGATCCATAGAATACATATCTAGTTTAATGTTGGATAATTCCAAAATCTATGATATAAATCTAAATAATAAATGGTTCAGTTGGGAATTGTCATCGATATTTGAGAAAATTATAATGATTTTCATTCATTCTAATCAAACATACTATGAACTAAATCAAATTATTCATGGAATTATAAATCTGATGACAGATTAAAGGAGTTTTATTAGAGTATTATCAGTATACATTTCCTCACACTTCCCACATGAGGACAATTTCATGTGGTGTTTAGTGATGCATAGTAAAAGGGATTGAGATGTTTGTTAATGTATAATGAAAAATACATATCCTATTCCTAAAGATTATTAAATTTTCATGGAAAAAGTACGCACAACATGATATATATTTTGAATAAATTATAGTCACATTTAATATAGGGTGCAATTATCTATTTCAGTATAGTTTTGGATGATATGAATATCAAGAAACAGAAAACTATATATTCATAAAGAAAGATAAAAATATGCAGCAATGAAAATGGTTAGATATAATCGTCAACTATTTTTTCACAATCCACTACTATCATGGTAAACAAAATAAATTTAAAAACCCTATATTTATAATGGTTAAAAAAAATTCAATCAATGATGAGAATTATGAGGGATCTGATATTCATAAAATCGGAAAGGATATATATGGGAATTATAAGGGGATAAAAGACATCGATATTTACAAAAAATATTTCTTAAACTCCCCACATAAAAAATATAGTAGGCAATATGATAAATGATGTGGGAATTAAAAATAATGTGGAAACTATTAGAAAATGACAATCATCATATTTAAATTCAAATGAAGAATGGGATTTGTGATTGGGGTTAAGACTGTGTGAACCATAAAATATTATAATAATATAGGATATGATGGATGATGAACATATCTCAACCATATCCATCAACCTATGATGAAAAATATGCATTCAGATTTATAAAAATATTATTGGTTGGAAAATATGATAATGGAAATCATAGAATATACATAAATATGAATTATATGTTAGGAAGTGAATGAGGTAGTGAATAAATTCAAGGGGATGAGAAAAACATTACATATACCTATATGGAAAAAGGAAAACATAACTATGGAATTTGTCATTGTTCTTACAAATATATCTATTAGTAATAATTTTATATAGTTCATAGAGGATTGTAATTAAAAAACCATGTACTCCATTTTGATTCCAAATTATTTCTCACTTGATCATCTTGCAGGTACATACATTAGATAAGAAGAGAGGCTATATAGAGCTCCACTATCTAATCTATTTGACTGAGATCCAATATCCACTTCAATATTCTAGAAGAGTCTCTTGATTTGATAGGAATATTTAGTTCAACATCTGAATGGATTATCTCCCTCAGAATTCAGGATAATTTGAGAATAATTTCTATGAAATTGAGGATATAGTGAGAGAATTATAAATTTACATCAATATATAATGGGACCAAAAACATATTATTGTGTAGTATTCAACCTCTATAATTTCTGCATGATCCAAGAAATGAATCCCGATGAATCCCACTATGGGAAGAGGTGATGAAAACCGTCACACTGGATTGATGTTGGGGAATGAAAATTGATAGGTACTGAAATAGTCCTGAAAATGGTGTAAAATTCAAAGACCATTCAAAAACACATAATGTCCTCTTAGTGATGAATAAAGAGATATGTTTACAATAGTCTATGAGACCCAGAAATTGATTTTAGAGAAATATATTTTCTATGTATATATAAATATAATAACTTCAGTAGATTATTATTGAATGCAAATATTACCCTATGATATATCCACCTCTTTGTGATCATTGTTCACATCAGAGTAGTGTCCTCACGACTTTCTCTCCCACCTAACTAAACATAAATACATAATGTTTTCTATGTATCCATCATTATCGAGTACATACCAGACCCCTCACATGAACTCAATTCAGAGGGGGTACCATTGGAGACTGACATTTCACATGAGGGGAATCTAATGGAAATTGTATTTCATAGTGGAATCACTGGCTCAAAGAAGGCAATGCACATGCACAATGTGTTGTGGAGAAAAAACAATTTTGAAAAATAAACATTGTAATCAGAGGAGGTGATGCAATATATTTATTTCAATATATTTTCTTTTGGGGAATGAAAATTTCATGGGAAAAATTTATTATCGGGATATGATTATGAGGACTAGATGGATTAGTGTCATTGAGCATTAACAAATAAAATATTTAAATTTTCCTAGTGAATCACAGTATCTATCTTAGGTTTTCTTAATCGATGATCTTAGTTCTTTTTGTGAACAATATAATATAATTAACCTAATAAATAATAATATTTTTTGTTTCATGTTTTATGAAATAATTTGAATTTTAAAAAAAATAATTTAATTGAATATAAAGTTGAAACTGAAAATCAAATATAAATAACCATGAAATACAAAAGAAAAAATAATTAGTGAAGAAATGATTATCTCCCAATATAATTTGTGTGGAGGAAATTAATTTACCATATTCATATATTCATAGGGAACAAAGTATATTTTTCCACACTACAATATACCCCACATATGAATTCAATGTGTACATAATGATAACCAAGGAAACCCCACATCCACCTTCATTGTAATGGAAAAATTCATGATGGTTAATAAGTTAAACATTATAAAAACACATAAAGGATTACACATTCTATAATTTTACTACAAAATTAATTTATTGTATAAATGATAAGTCTCCTTCTCGTAAAGAACTATATTACTCCACTGGAATATTTCTTCGGTTAGTTACTCATGATTATAGGAATTATATATCATAATAAAGAAGAATGTGGTGGATTAAGAATGGATGTGTTGAAAATAATGGAAAAAAAAAGAAGACGTTTTTTAGAAAAAAAACAAAAGATATGCACAAATTATACTATATTTAAAATAAACTAAATTAAAGTTAATTTAAAAATAAAATTAAATTAAGAGGAATAAAAATAAAAAAATATATAATGAATGATAATGGTGTAGTATATTCTTCTCTAAAATATGTCTTCTGAAAGATGGGTTTTTTTAACACCGTCTCTTTGAATAAAACTAACAACCCTTCTTATAGGTTTTTTAAAATATAATTTCATACCTCCCCTCAAAATTTCATATTAAGTACATACATATTTAGTATGTTATGGAATTATTATTATTAAGGACTTTTTCTGGTCATGATTTCTAAGAATCCATCTTGAATGGATCTCATTAAATGAGAAAATTAATGGATGAATAACTCCATATAATTTATTTATAGAATAATTAATTCAGTCTTTGATATAGTATATGTATAATAATCTATAATAGAGGTGTTTAGACTATGTTAGGCTTCAATTACTCAGGTGGTGTCCACACTATCTGCGAAAAGTGTTTTACAACATAAATGATATTTCTGAGACTATAAATTTTTGAATAATCTATTGTCCCAGATAATTTTTTTTCATCCACTGAATATAGTAACCCATTAAAAATGTAATCGTATAAATTGAATTGATTTTATAAATTTTATTCCAAATATACTCCTTGACAAAAAATTGAAAATCTAGAATTAACCAATTTTTACTTTTTACTCAAAACACACTATTAATACAAATTATTTGAAAATAATCCATAAATGAAAAATTAGTAGGATTTAATCAATTGAAATAAAAATAAAAAATCTGAAAATTTTTATCAACATCAGTTCTCAACATATAAAAAATTTTCCTATTCATGAATTAAATATCAACATATAATTCAGAGGATATCAATGTTACTAATAATCATCTTTCAAATCAACAAAATAAAATGAATTTAAAAGTTGTATCAATTTTTTAAATTCAACATGAAATATGAGTTTAATTTTCCATCGTTGATAGAAATAATAAAATGGTGAATTTTTATTTTCCCCATTGAATAATCATGGAACATTTCCTTTCACTCATTTGTTATCCTTAATTCATTATTATTAAACATTCCAAATATTGATTTACCTCACTTTTGAGACTTTTATTTCATATACCATGATACAAATCATGTATATTTATGATCATATCATGATATAATGATCTATATTCATAGTATTTTAAAGTAACTATTATCATCACATTGTAATTCCTAAAGGCTCATAAAATCACAAGGACTTGCAATAAAGGATCAAATGACTCTTAGGATTCATGTTGCTAGGACTTGATGCATTAAAAATTAATTATCAAGTAAACGGATAATATATTAAGTACAATTAATGATATTAAAAATAAATGTTTAATTAAATTCACCCATTTGAACTAGAAATACCCACTTTCCCCAACAAAATGTTGGTTCTAGACCATGTTATGCAAAAAGATAGACTTCATAACCCCCTTGAATTTTATCCAGAATAATTTACCTTCACTTTTTTTTCTACAGATTAGCTTGAAAAAAAACCTCACATTCATCACATATACACATATGATATAAAATATTGATCTAGTAATGGTGATTTTTTGTTTTATAAAATCCCAACCCATTATTTTTTTGTTATTTACGGTTTTTTATTCAAGAGTATAAATAAATTAAAAGTACAATGAATGAATAAAATACACTTTAAAATTACCAAAATATCAACACCACACTTCTTTAAAACAATATATTTCACCCCTCTATTATGATTCCCTTTACCACCACACATAAATATTAAAATATTATACAAATATGAAGACTTCAGTAGGAAGGGGTAAAAATGGATTGAAACACGGATAATCCCAATAGTGGCCATTAATAATATGTGTGGGATAAAAGAGGTTTTATTTAAAAATAATATTTATGGATAATGTATTTTTAATAAATGTATTGATACTTTTAATTTTTTTTTTAACAGTCATATATTTAAAATGTTCAAATACAATATCTGGCCAGTTTCATGTCCCAAGATCTCTATTGAATTATGTTCCAGAATAAATTGGAATTACCTAGTCTATATATTTTTTTCGGAATGTAAAATATGTCATGATATAATAAGAACAATCGTTAATAGTGATAAAAAATCAAATCACAATAGTTTTAATAATTTAATGCACATAAAATGTTAAGAAAAATACATTTACATGAATGATCAAATTCCCACAAATCTCGAGTCCTCATTTCAATATCACTGTTTCTCATGATATTTTTTATTCCATTTTACTAATTAAATATAATTTAAATTGAAATAAAAAAAATAAAATCACCAGATTATTAATAATATCTTGTCTCTTAGAGTAGTCAATTAAATCAAGAACTTAACTCTGGGAAAGCAATATCCAATTTATTCTCATAATTCGTTATTAAAAAAATATGGAGTTGAAAAAATAAAAAAAATGTGAAGTATCTATTGAAATGAATAATATTCTTCATTCATCCTTTTATATTTTGATATTCCTTATTTCATCATGAACATATATATGAGAATTATTCAATTTAAGCATAATGATCATGTTATAGAAGTTAAAAAGATATGAGAGAGTGGGATGCATGTTGGAGTACTTAATAATACTGGAATTGAAATTTAAATTCCTATAAAGAATTTAAATATAAATCGTTGTACAATCCCCAAAGTGGGCTCTAAATTTCAAATACTTATAGAAGGTCAGTTCCAACTATTATTTATAGACTCTTGGTGGGTGGATCGACTTTTAAATGAACTACCAAATGTTTCTCATCCATGCATCAATTATATTGTTATTATTGAATAGGATTCCATGTATAGAGTACACTATATTTTCCTCTTCATGATGTGGTATAGAATTATTAGTGGGGGTTGGATAAAGTATGGAACCTCCACCCCCACCCCCTTCATTGGTAAATTTGAAACATCTACTTTAAAATTCATTGGTTTCTATAAACGTGCTCTATAAAATAAATAAACAAAAAGAGATTAAAAATTTAAACATGAAGTATCAATTTCAAAATGATCCCTTTTAATGTATGTATATTTTATATCTTGTTGTTTTAAAAATACAACCCAGATTTCTTCCTTTACTTCTTCTAGTAAATGAACAATTCTTTCAGGGAGCTCCAGTTCTCCGTCAATAGTAGAAATTTCATTTTTATTTTAAGCCTCAGTAGAATTATAATGTTCATCTAATTTTGTGAATTCAAAATATTTTTTATTAGTACTCAAGGTAGTTTCAATAATATTAGAAGATTTTGAGTTCAATAAATAATCATCTTTCTGAGTTGGTTTTTCATGAATATATTTTTCGATAGAAAGTTCCTCTTAGAGTTGATTATCGCAAGACAGAGGTATGTATTCGGGCACATCTATAATTTAATAAAATTATTAAATTTTCATGGATCCATCATATTCATTTTCTAGAGTAAAATATAATGGTCCTAGCTCTTCTACTTTGTAAGGAATGGGTAGGTCATGTTGTACGTCGTACTTATTCAAAAATTCATCTAGATCTTATTGATCTCCCACAAATAGCTCACAAGGTATGTATTCCTCAACATGAATCCACTTTATATCATTTTTTTCAACATAAATATAGTTCTTAAAAGACGTTTGATGTTTATATTCGTAGATTTTGGCCTTAAATTATTGGATTCACTTAGTGAAATTTTGGAAAAAAAGTGGCACATCATTTCTAGAGATGAATATATGTATTTTAGTTAGGATATCATGTCCTATAACCATAAAATAAATATTATATATATATGTTTCTATGACACTTTGATTCCATTTTTACATTATAATAAGAGAATGATTCCACCTTTGGTGGGCCCCCTGCATATAATTTCTTTCGTCTTCTTGCACCTGTGAGTAATCGATCCATGAATTGAAATAATGTTCTCTTTAAAACAGCATGGTTGAAAAATTTTCTATATTTTTATTAATTATCAAAAAATAACAACGTGTGAGAATTAAAAAATTGAAAATTAAAATACAAAAATTAATGGACCCAGTTTTGAATCCCTCCTATCATAGGGATTGTAAAAAAGAAATTTCCTACTGCAGCACGGTGGTTGACCACGGTTGTCTCACATGGGTAGCCTTCTTAGTTTTTTACCCTACTTAATCAAAATCACCAGATATAAATATTTTAAATGTTTTGTTAAAAAAATATAATTTATGAAAATAAATGTAATTAATTATTAATATTAAACTCATAGTAATATCTAATTTATCTTGAAATTATAAACTGAATGGAATTTGAGAAGACTGTATATTCTCCTGAGATAATTTTTACAGATCACCTTCACTATCCACCATAAAAAACATTTAGTGAAAAAAAAATCCATCTTATGTGTACGCACAACAACATATCCCAGTAATGAAGGAAATATTTACATAGTAATCACCATAATGACCCTCCACCAACCTCATTTGAGGGAAAATAGTAACCGATCATGAGGTTAAACATTTGAAAAGCACATTCCGGATTGGACAGACAATAAATTAATATTTTAACTAACTAAATGTAGAAAAACAATTTTGGTATTTGTTTCGAGAACCAAATTAATCATCTGGTATATTCGGCATGTCAATTTCCCGTGATCATGATTATTAGAGATCACAATGGAGGGGAATTGGGAGGAATGAAAAAGAAAGGGAATAATATAAAAGAAAAAAATGAAGGGGTATTTCGATGAAGATAGAAAAATAAAAATCATTTATGTTTTATATTCTATATAAATTACATATGTTGAAATTAAATTTAAAATAATATTCAATTAAATGGAATAAAAATAAAAATAAAATAATAAAATAAATAGTGCAGCTTCTTCTCTTCCATAATCATTATCCCGATAGTTGGATCATATTTCTCACAAAATATATTTAAATAACCACATGTTCCCTTATTATAGGTTTTTCAAATTATATTATTTTGTCTCAAATTATAATGTTACATTAATTGGATCCCTTTAGAAGAATTTTGACAATTTTTATTGATTATGACATTTATGTTCTTATATTTCCAAAAATCCCATCCATGAATGAATATCCTTAAATGAAAAACATAATGAATGAAGAACTACATTTTATTTTTTATTATAAATAATCATTGATTCCATGATCAAATAATTATATAATCACCACGATTAGAGGTGTGTAGATTGAGTAATGCGTTAATTATGGAGGTGGTGTCTACACTATCTGCCGAGAAGGCTTTATAACTTCAATTATTTTTTCATCTAATAAATTATCAAATAATATATTTTCCCGGAAAAATATAAATGAAAAAAATTAATTTTGAAGTCAAAAATATTATTCCAATCAATTGGATCCATATTTTAATTTTTATGCCCAGAATTTCCTTGCGATAAAAAATTGAAAAAAAATTAAGAATAAACTTATTTTTAATTTTTATCACAAAACACATCACTAATAGAAAATAGATAAAAATACTATTAAATTGTTACTTTTTGAGGATTCATATAATTTAAATACATATAATATTTGAAGAAAGGGTTATCATTATTTGGACATGAACGATTATAATTAAATTTCACCTTGTTATTTAATTAAATGTAATTTTATATAATATGTTTATTGAAAAGTCATTCACATATTTGGTATTATTATCACCAAATTAAATAACAATTATGAATCATTAAAATTTATAATATATCATTTTAGTATGGATTACATGATTATTATAAATAAATGGTTTTAACCAATACAATTGACCCGAAAAAAGTAATGGTATCATTCTGAATGAACTTACACTATGATACCCATTAATCAACGCTTCTATGGGAGATATATCCTCTGCTATTTTCTCTTTTCCAAACCCAATATCAGGTCCAATAACATAATTTTTAGATAATCCATTTAAGATATAAGTTCAAACTCATTGAGATAATATCGGAAACCATGAACGTAGGACAACCCCATGAAAGTATCATTGTTGATCACCTTACTCTTATAGAATTTAGGGGTGTTTTAATTGGATATTTTTCAAAACACTATAAATACATTTTTTAATTTAGTATATAATTATTAATATATTTTTATGAATTTATTTTTACATTATAAATGTTTTTTTTGAAACATTAATATATGAATAATATCATCATGTAATATTCAAATCAAATTAAATATTTTGTTTTTATGAATTAATGGGTTTTTAAAATAGATAATAATTTAAAAAATTATTAATATTAAAAAATAATTATCGAACATAGAAGATCATAAAATTTTTTAAAAATGAAAAGTAATTTTAATAAGGGTTCAGATACTGTTGTTGTTAATAAAACCCTTAATTTAATAATAATGGATAGTTTTATTATTAAAATTGAAGATAAAAACATTTAAAAATTAGTTATTTGAAATGAATATTTTTTTGAGATCATAGTGTCAAAATTATCCAATGTGGAATGTTTCAAAATTTTCTTGAGATAGTCTAATTTTCAAGAAAAAAATAAATATTTGTATGAATATACATTGTATATTATGACATCATAATGACAAAAAATGTACAAAATTCAATAATGGGTACAAAAGAATAATTAAATGTTTTCCATTTTAAAAAAATTATTTAGGGTTTTTATATTTGAAAATTATTTGTGAGTCCAACAAAACCATTAATAAATTTTATGTTCTTGAAGTCAAATTTTTAATAGAATGTATGAATTCCAAATAAGAATGTTTCTTATTTTATTATGTTCACAAAATGGTAATATAAAATAAAAAACATCTACCATTTTTTTTAATCTTGGGAGAACCCTTTTGATGGTTTGTATTTATTGTTAATTTATTATAGATAATTTCATAATAGTGATTGAGAAATAATTAATAATTCCCCACTCTTTTCCTATATAATCCCACCCATGCTCTAATTTATATTATTTAAAAATTCTAGTACTACTTCCATACCCTTCCTAGAACTCTATATAGTCTTCTAATGGATCCCCCAAACTCTCAAAAAACTCCTCCCAAGAATTTGTTGCCATAGACTCAAGTAAGTGATCTACACCTTCTGTTTTTTGTTTATGATTCATTATTAAATTATATATATTATTTAAAATAAATTATTTTGGGATTATTCAATATATATCTCTAGTAATACCTCTTTGTATTCAAAATTTTTTGAGACCGCATTCTATATGATCAAAAAATTTATTTAATTTTTAAGACACTATTATGATTACAAGTTGCCAAAGTGATTATTCACTGCCAAGGATATTCTTTATTAAATACCGTTACCATATTTGATAATGTTTTTTCACCCTTATAAAATTATACTGCAATTATTTTGAAAATAACTTTTTTTATTTCACTCTCTTTTATCACGGAATAATATGTTATAATGAATGACTCAATGTTTTAAGATATATAAAGAACATTTAAGCATTAGTATCAAATGAATGTAATTAGTTCACTAAATAATAATACAGCACTCTAATGTATTGGGTAATGTATACTCTTAAGATATGTCATTATGAGAAATTGAGTAAACATGATTCCATTATAGGACATTATCCACCATGATGTCTCGAATTTTCTCATTACCATAGGTTTATGATTCAGTTTTTTAGTTTTTTTCTACATTTCCCATGTTTTCTTTTTGATTATCATGATATATCATTTCACACTATTCATAATTATGTATCCTACTCTTTTATTCTCCATTTATATGCTGATTTTCTAATATCTATAGTTCACATTATTTAATTCCATGTTTATTCACTTAGTGGAATTTATTTCTTCCACTTTATTATGTATTCCCTCATGTAATCCAATGTTGTTTTAAGTGTGTGTATGCTATAGAATTCTCCAATAGAGATGATGTTTTTTATTTTTTTTAAATTACCATGTACTGTTCCTAATTCCCCACGAAACTATACATCATGACCTCTAGGGTTTCATTAAGTGGGTTATTATTAAATATATAATGTATTAATGTGTACAAAATAGAATGGTTGTTATAACAAGGCCAAAATACCGTAGTGACATATGAATAAAAAATTTGAGAAGGATAAATGATGTTGTCAGTTATAGTTTTCATTATAATCGATTTAATTACATTTCAAAATAATTTTGATTTTTAAAATAAATATATATATATATAATAATAAAATCATTTAACACAACTTGTTCAACCTTAGATATTATATTTGGATTGAAATTTTAGAATCATATCATGAAAATTTAATCTTCATTAAATGGTTACATTCATGTAACACAATATTTAATTTTTTATAATAAATTAGGAATAATATTCAGATAATATTATTTTAATTATTCTTAAGGCATATTAAATAATTTATTTCATATATTAACATAATAAATAAATAGAAATTTAAGTCACATATCATTTTTATGTTGTAAAACACATATAAGACATCATTTTACTCAATCATGATCTAAAAATATGTATCCTTTCCATTGTGTCATTCTCTATATGAAACTACATTTTATGTACCCATGTGTTGTGAATGAAATCCCTCCAATGTGGTTGAAAAAAATTAAGAGACATTGTATTTCATTTATCCAGATGAAAATTCTCTAATAACAATTTGTTCTGAGTGTACTGATAGATGCAGTGTTGGGTAAATTATTAAAAAAAAGACCTTCTGGTTTCCCAAAATAATTATTGATGATATTTCACATCAAATTTATAAATCTTTTAATTAATATCTATCAAAATTAATAGCTATTATAAAGAAATCAAAATGTTGATTAATGATTTATTTCTGAAAATACACTTTCTCTTTTCCATTTTTTCACTATGAATATAATATTATTGAATCCCCCTAGCGGTATTACACATTTTCTTATATCATTCCCAAGAAATACCATAAAATTTCGATGTGATTGTGTGTAAAATTTAATGTCTTTTTTTGGTTGTTCATGATCACTTATTATTCGGTCATTTAAATATGTATAATTTGTGTCCCAACATTGAGAATCGGTGATAAAGAGGAGTTTAGAGAGAAGTCATTGTGTAAAACAATTAAACCCTTTTAAATTTCACACTAATAAATATTTTGGGTACTCTATATAATATATGAAACTATATTTTTATAAAGTTAGGGTTTTGGATAAAATAATTATTTAATTACATGATGGCCATTAAATAATATTACAACTTGTAATAAAATCCCTGAAAAGTAATAATAATAATACTATATTTTAATGTGCAAAAACATACAAAAAAGTACCATTAATATTAATTATCTTATATATAATTATTTTATCATCGGACATAGTCTTAGTCTCTTAAAAATCATCAGTATTTACTGAATTCCTAAATTAATATTTTATTCATAAAAAATAACATCATTTTCATTCATGTAAATAAATACTCATTAAATATTGAATATAAAAATTAAAAATATTTTTATTCATATGATGGGTAATGCATATTTATAATATATTTTGGTCAATATAACTTGAATAAAATTATTCATCAGTATTGGTATTAACATTTATTCCCCTAATTAATTTCGAATAGAATTTTACTGACATCAATGGAAACCCCTTGTATGGGATCCCTTATTATAAGTCCCCAGCCTTAAACCTTACTTAATCTTGAGTTATTACAAGATTACAGATTGAGGATCTTTTCAGGTTTAGAGTTTTAGAGAATTAGATCATGAAACTTGCACTACATTCCGCATTTAAACAAAGTGGTTACATAAAAGACAATATTTATTCTTCCCATCAACGGAAACCTATTTAAAATAAAGCACAGATTCTTTCTTGACACATCCTTGACACTATCATCACATCATGTACCTTTCCCTTGAACTGTGAAAAACATTTCAACAACTTGGGATGAGCATAAAAAGCTCAGCAAGGGTTAAAAAAATATGGAAAGGAAACATGAGTTCATATATACATAATAATGAAATCATACTTTACCCATAAAACATAGGCATATCAAATCATGAATAACTCATAGAAAACATAGGACATAAAGGTAACTTGAGGCATTCATAACATTCTTACATAGGGAGTAACCCTCTTGGTTACGTTTGGAATAACCATCACAGTATATTCCCTAAATCTCTTCGGAGAAACCTTAACGTTTCACTCCTTCGCCTCACCCAATGCATTGGAGAGCTATATCGGGCTCACCCGCCCTTAGTGTATCACGGAACCACCTGTTTTCATAACAAAGCCCAAGAACCATAACATAAACGTATCACATAAAACATGCATAAAGGAAACATAAGGTTTCCACATTTCAATCACAATATAACATTTTACTATATTGAAATAATGAATCCATTCAAAAAGAAACCATTTCCAAAACCATTTAAAACATTTAATAAAGAGAATTTTGAATCAAAGTGTCCCATACCACCTTGAAGATTTTAAAATTTTAAACCATTAATATCCATATAAATAAATCCTTAAAACCATTTTGAAAACATGGATATTAATAATAACAAATAATTAAAACATTTAAATCGATATTTTGGTTAAAGGGGTTTTACCAAAATTAGAGACACTTGAAAACAATAATTGAGGACTAACATTTAGTCAGAACTTTGTAATATCATGAGAACAAATGGATTCATGATATAATACTCCAAAGGACAGTATATACACCATATAAGAGCGAATTGGTGCACAACAACAATGAACCCTCAATAGAAATGTCAAATGTGATGAAATCCCTTATAAAGAAGGTATCCTTAAATTAAGGACAAATCAATCTCAAAAATATGTGTGACAAATATAAATAAACCCAATATAAGTGGATATTAAGTGTAAAACAATAAAAGTTCATTCACACATATTCAATGGATGACATATTCAATGACTACATGTTGAACCCAAAGAAATCGAAATTGGGTTAAATAGTTCCCTTGACAGCCTAACGGCATCACATCAAAATGAGTTGATGAGAGATAAAAAGTGTATCTCATCAATTGAACTTAAAATTTACATCAATAAGGATATATGAGAACATATACCAACATAAAAACATGTAAATTAAAAGACCCAACAAAAGAAGTCTTTTAAAAAAAAGGAGGGTGAAAGGTTCCCTTACAGACTTGGGTATCTTTCGAAACATACGACCCGTGAACGAAGGACAATACATCATTGATGTAAATACTCTTAAATGAAGGATTATTAAACAATGAGTAAAATAATGGTCAGTACATACACCACTAAAAGGAAATTGTGGCAAATGTAGCATAAATCTCACGGGAATAAAAGTGAGATGAAAAATAACTTACGAAAATTCGGCAGCCTAACGACGCCACTTAAAACATACAAAAATGGATTGACGAGATCAAATAGGGTATCTCATCACATTACAAAAAAATTTACAGAAAGAGGAAAATGAAATAACATCCCCCATCAAAACAAATAGGATCTTAAAAGAAGTGACATAAAGGAGAGTACTTGAAAAGAAAGAGAGAGGTTAGATCTCTTACGAAAGTTCAGCAGCCTAACGGCGCCACTCAAAACATCAAAAATGGATTTATGAGATAGAATAGGGTCTCTCATCACATGAAAATAAAAATTACAGTAAATGTAATATAAAAGATCATCCCAATAACAAGAAATATGATCTTTAAAAGGAATGGCATAAAAGTGTGTTCTTAAAAAGAAAGAGAGGAGTAGGATCCCTTACCTCGGGTCCGACTTGACTCGATCGTTCTTTAACGTCCGGAATAATAAACTTGAGTTAATTTATATTTTCATGAGAACCTTTTTCTAGTTCATTATTACTTTTATACCACTTATTACCAAGTCATAAACATTATGTAATCATTTAAGTTAATAATATTTGTTTTGCCGATATTTGGTTCTTAAGTCGAAAGTGGACATCTTACAATTACATGTTGTTCGTGTGGCCAAATGTTTATTATATCCAGAATTGTATTCATTATGTAGATATCATATATTTCATATATATCCAGTACATTCATGCATTTATAACATTATATAATCATTTAGAGGTAAGAAATGAAATGCACCGTTCATGGAGACGGTAAGCCGTACGTACGCATGAACGCTACTTTCATTTCTATTTCGTATTTTATAGAATGGAATAAAAATGATATAAAGGTATATTATAATTCCAGTATAATATCATATATAATATCATATTTCCGTCCTTTATACATCCCACATATGGTATTTAACGAATCAAATCACTTTGAGGGGGCGGTAGTCCGCACTTCCTTAAATGAAGATATCGCGTATACCCATAATAGAAGCCATAAAGGTAAGACAAAAATGAAAAATACAGAAGCATAAATAAAACATAAACATATTATATATCATATATAAAAATAGTGACATCATAATGTCCACCTTTGAATGTGTTAAATGAGTATTGAACAATCATCGTTTCGGGAGGCAGAATTTCACCATCCACGGAAACCGTATGTTCTTTAACCATTTGATGTAGTTGTGTGAGTGTGTACCTCGAATAAATCTTATAACAACATCCTATTATATTTAATATACTTGTGTTGTTACAAAATAAGTAAATAAAAAGAGTTTAGGGGGTTGGAGAAGCAAAATAAAACAAATGAACATGAGAGAATGAATTATCTTTAAAAGTGTAACTCCTTTTGATTTGAGCCTAAAGGCTTCCTTTGAAAGGATTATGTCCAAAGGGAATCCTCTAGGATGAGGAGAGGGAAGTGGAGAGAGTAAATGGTCAGGGTTTGGACGAGCCAAAGGCTTGAGGAGTGTGTGAAATGAGGTAGAGGTGGGGGCCTTTTATAAGAGGAGAGGAGGGGCACTTTTGGAAAGTAAAGAAATATTACTTTATTTGAAAATGTGTTTCGGTTTCAAAAGGTCCCACATTGATATAATTCGTGGATAAGGTGATAAGGCTTCCGAATCCACTCATAAAATAAGTTTTGGACATGTTTAGTTCATAGATGATACATTATCTTTCCATTTTATTTAAATCGTCAAATAATGATGTCATCGCTGCATCACTATTATGTCATAAATAATTTAATTTATTTAATGTCTAAAAATTATAAAAAAAATACTATGATGTAGTAAATCTTTTTATCTTTCCAATGAATATTTATAATCAAAAATATGACTTGTATATCCCCACATAAAAATTGTTTTAGTAAAACATATCATGGTTGTGTCATTTTTACTTTTACATTAAATAAAAAGTTATTTATGTCATTTCCCAACCAAAGTGGATCCATGGGGTCCCCAAGTTGACCCATGGATTTTCTTGGTCGGCCATGACACAACCAATGAGGGTAAGACATGTGTCAAGCTCATCTCATTTTATTAAAACATTATTTTTACCTTAAACTACACTAATTACCACTAATCGCGATTAAAAACTTAATAAGTTACTATTCATCAAAAAATTATTGTAATCTCATTGAACCACATTTTACTTCTTAATGACAACCATGTATGTCGGATTTTTGAAAATCAAAACAAAATGATGGAAAAATTTCATTTAAACGGAATATCAGTTTTTATAAGTACAACTTAGTGGTTTCACTATTCATCAAAAATTGAAGTTTTTCAGAAAAATCCCAAAAATTAACCCTAAGCTATATTTTATATTCTGAATTCAAAAATGAAGTCCGTTTTACAAAATTCAAAACATATAAGTCACATTAATTAATTTAATAATTAATTCCCGCTGTCATGACAAATAGCGTGTTTTTATGAAACAATAAGTATCAAAAGATTGACACTAGTTTAAGTCTGATTTCAAAGTGAAATTAATTCCAACGACCACTATTGGATTTAATGGTAAAAATATTTTCTAATTTCACTTTAAAACCAATTCAAAATATAATCTAATCATATAAATAAATTAGATTAAAAAGTGGTTTTGAATTAAAATACAACATTTTACACTATTCATTAAAAAAATGAACTTTATCGGAAAGATACCAAAAATTTACACAAAGTAAATTTTGATGTCCCGATTATTAATAAGAGTTTTATTTGGTCCAAAAGAATGTTTAAGATTGAACGAAACTATATTTAATGATGGTTCACCATCAAAAGGTGATAAGTGAACCTTTAGTGAAAACTAGGGCATATACGCCTAAAATTGAATTCTTTCCGTATTTTAAGCCTTTATCATTTATTGTATAAATGTAAAAACATTTAAGAACATATATAATCATATTTTAGTTATTTCTATCCATTCCCGCCACTACAACGGCTACATGTTAACTACCATTTAAAATAATATTATTTTATTATTAGAGTGCAACGTAAGATTCCCAAGAAACGGGTTGTTGCGTGTTGGGTACGCCATCGAGCATAGCGTCCCCTTTAAAGTCATATTAATATTTTATTCACAAATATGGAATAATAAGAAAATGACATATTCTTTATTTACCTGGGGTGTTACATCCTTCCCCCCTTTTGGTAATTGCGTCCTCGCAATTTTAAAATTGCGCTTGGAAACATCCTTGAACGTCCCACATCGGAACAAGTGTCGGTAAAACAATCACTTTAAAATAAAGAAAGATAAGCACAGAGGTCACCCGAGTTAACCCATACTAGGATTCCAAGTATGAAAATATGGACATGGAGGAGAAAACATAGGGTCATGTTCTGATGGAGAGTGATAGAAAACATGTTTAGGAGAAAGTTAACCATGAGAAAATCACAAACTTGTGATGGGTTAAACGGTGTTGGGTTCCCCAGTAGGAAAAGTTAATAGACAACATTTTTGTTTTAAGTTACTTTTTATTGAGGAATTTATTCATAAGGAAACATAATCACTTATCTTGTTGACTTTTAACTTTTATTATATTCCTTACACAAACTCATATTTTCTCCAAAAGGAGAGTATTTAGGAAGACTTGTTCACATTAAGAGTACTATAATCAACTTCTATAGAATCACCCAATACCCAAAAGAGAACTATATACATCCCATGTATTTAGGCTTTAACCAAAACCACAACCAAAAAGGTTAGTACAAGATCAGATAATCCAGAAAAGGATAACCCCTTATAAAAAGAAAATCTATTCTTAATCTCCAAAATTTGTCCAACAAAACCCAAAGTTCAACGAGGACCATCCGATAAACAATTTGTCCATAAAATTATTCAAAGTAAATCAATATAAGATTGAAACCCAAATATTTGAAGGATTTAGTCACATAGTCTTCCAAGTTAAATCGTAAAATTTATCTCCACATAACAATAGTCTCTCCTAAAGTCTCGCATTGAAAAGTAATTATCCTAATCACATATCCTCCAAAATCAACTTACTCTTAATTCATAAAATCATATAACTAAAAAGAATCAGTCAAACTAACCAGGGACTTCACGTAGTCCAGTGGAAGGCGATAAATACCAGTCGCACTTTGGTTGTGGGTTCGATTCCCGCAGCATTGTCCGACGTAATGGGTTGTCACACGGTCTGCGTGTTGTCCTTTTTCCAAAACTATATAATTCTCAAATCATTACCCAAAAAAGGGATAAAATAATCAAAAATAACCATAACTTAATTTAACATCAATTTTATCTCATGCCTTTCACTTCAATCATAACATATGGTAACCCATAATTACCTCAAAAGTAAGGATCATATAAACCCAAATGGTTCTTTATAACTATGTCCACAAAAGAAAAGATAACTATTACTTGAATAAAATTTTCCTATATTAAACATCAGGGTTACACATAATATAAAAAGTCTTCTAATGTAACCCCATCATCAAAAGAGACTTAATACTCTTAAGAATTTCACCCTAACTCTTGAAGCCCTTATATGTTGACATGTTACTCATTCAACATTCTTCATGATCCATTGTCCATTCCTTTCCAACTTATTCCGAAATACCTCTTACCTACAAAAAAAAAATCATGAATCATATCCTAAGATTCCAAAATAAGGAAACAATAGTCATGAAATAGTACATACCTTTGATTGGTCATTGTCAGTTTCTTCATCTTCAATCGGAATGACATTAGGTATTGGTAAACGAAAATTGGTACGCTCTTGGTGACCCCATTCACGAAACTTATTCATAGGACATGTGTTTGCATAATGACCATGCACACCACATTTAAAACATTCAATTGATCCCTCATAAAGAACTTCTTTCCCATTCCTCGAGTCAACTGGATGCTTCCTTTTTCCATGGCAGGTTCTTGCTTTATGACCTTCATTTCCACATCTATAGAATATTTCTGTCCCTTTGAAACATTTTCCTAGGTGTTTCTTTCCACATCTTTGACACATAGGTTTTTGAACACACTTACCTTTATGATAATTACCTGTACTTCCGTAGGGATTTTATTCTTGCATATATGATGCCTTAGAGAAATATCCAAGGTTTAGGTGGTCAATCATGACTCCAGATAGTTGGTTGAGGATAATCAAAAGAGTTCTCATTGCAACTCCCATATCATTCAGTTGCTTGCTCAAAAAACTGTCACAGTTTCCTTCACATCCACTGTTACATTGGTGCCTACTAGATCCAGCCATATACTAAAACCAAAAAGGTCAGTGTGAGTATATCAACAAAACCATCATGTACTAATGAGTAAGATAAACAATAAGATATACTTACTCATTCAATTTATCTAAAACTAAGACTCTTTCTGAAATCCTAGACATTATGGTAATTTTCACTTATGCTTAAAGAATACCCTAACCTCTAAAGTTATCTAAACCGACCTTTGATACCAACTATAAGGCCCTAGCCTTAAACCTTACTTAATCTTGAGTTATTACAGGATTACACATTGAGGATCTTTTCAGGTTTAGAGTTTTAGAGAATTGGATCATGAAACTTGCATTACATTCCACATTTAAACAAAGTGGTTCCATAAAAGACAATATTTATTCTTCCCATCAACGGAAACCTATTTAAAATAAAGCACGGATTCTTTCATGACACATCCTTGACACTATCATCACATCATGTACCTTTCCATTGACCTGTGAAAAACATTTCAACAACTTGGGATGAGCATAAAAAGCTCAGCAAGGGTTATAAAAATATGGAAAGGAAACATGAGTTCATATATACATAAGAATGAAATCATACTTTACCCATAAAACATAGGCATATCAAATCATGAATAACTCATAGAAAACATAGGACATAAAGATAACTTAAGGCATTCATAACATTCTTACGTAGGGAGTAACCCTCTTGGTTACGTTTGGAATACCAATCACTGTATATTCCCTAAATCTCTTCGGAGAAACCTTAACGTTTCACTCCTTCGTGTTACCCAATGCATTGGAGAGCTATATCGGGCTCACCCTCCCTTAGTTTATCACGGAACCACCCGTTTTCATAACAATGCCCAAGAACCATAACATAAACGTATCACATAAAACATGCATAAAGTAAACATAAGTTTTCCAAATTTCAATCACAATATAACATTTTATTATATTGAAATAATGAATCCATTCAAAAAGAAACCGTTTCCAAAACCATTTAAAACATTTAATAAAGAGAATTTTGAATCAAAGTGTCCCATACCACCTTGAAGATTTTAAAATGTTAAACCATTAATATCCATATAAATAAATCCTTAAAACCATTTTGAAAACATTGATATTAATAATAAAAAATAATTAAAACATTTAAATCGATATTTTGGTTAAAGGGGTTTTACCAAAATTAGAGACACTTGAATGCAATAATTGAGGAATAACATTTAGTCAGAACTTTGTAATATCATGAGAATAAATGGATTCATGATATAATACTCCAAAGGACAGTATATACACCATATAAGAGCGAATTGGTGCATGACAACAATGAACCCTCAATAGAAATGACAAATGTGATGAAATCCCTTATAAAGAAGGTATCCTTAAATTAAGGACAAATCAATCTCAAAAATAGGTGTGAAAAATATAAATACACCCAATATAAGTGTATATTAAGTGTAAAACAATAAAAGGTCATTCACACATATTCAATGGATGACATATTCAAGGACTACATGATGAACCCAAAGAAATCGAAATTGGGTTAAAAAGTTCCCTTGACAGCCTAACGACATCACATCAAAATGAGTTGATGAGAGATAAAAAGTGTATCTCATCACTTGGACTTAAAATTTACATCAATAAGGATATATGAGAACATATCCCAACATAAAAACATGTAAATTAAAAGACCCAACAAAATAAGTCTTTTAAAAAAAGAGGAGGATGAAAGGTTCCCTTACAGACTTGGGTATCATTCGAAACATATGACCCGTGAAAGAAGGACAATACATCATTGATGTAAATACTCTTAAATGAAGGAGTATTAAAAAATGAGTAAAATAATGGTCAGTACATACACCACTCAAAGGAAATTGTGGCAAATGTAGCATAAATCTCACGGGAATAAAAGTGAGATGAAAAATAACTTACGAAAATTCGGAAGCCTAACAGCGCCACTTAAAACTTCCAAAAATGGATTGATGAGATCAAATAGGGTATCTGATCACATTACAACAAAATTTAAAGCAAGAGTAATATGAAATAACATCCCCCATAAAAACAAATAGGATCTTAAAAGAAGTGAGATAAAGGAGAGTACTTGAAAAGAAAGAGAGAGGTTAGATCTCTTACGAAAGTTCAGCAGCCTAACGGCACCACTCAAAACTTCAAAAATGGATTGATGAGATAGAATAGGGTCTCTCATCACATGGACATAAAAATTACAGTAAATTTAATATAAAAGATCATCCCAATAACAAGAAAGATGAGCTTTAAAAGGAATGACATAAAAGTGTGTTCTTAAAAAGAAAGAGAGGAGTAGGATCCCTTACCTCGGGTCCGACTTGACTCGATCGTTCTTTAACGTCTTGAATAATAAACATGAGTTAATTTCTATTTTCTTAAGAACCGTTTTCAAGTTAATTATTACTTTTATACCACTTATTACCATTTCATAAACATTATGTAATCATTTAAGTTAATAATATTTGTTTTGCCGATATTTGGTTCTTAAGTCGAAAGTGGACTTCTTACAATTACATGTTGTTCGTGTGGCCAAATTTTTATTATATCCAGAATTGTATTAATTATGTAGATATCATATATGTCATATATATCCAGTACATGCATGCATTTATAACATTACATAATCATTTAGAGGTAAGAAATGAAATGCACCGTTCATGGAGACGGTAAGTCGTACGTACGCATGAATGCTACTTTCATTTCTATTTTGTATTTTATAGAATTGAATAATAATGATATAAAGGTATATTATAATTCCAGTATAATATCATATATAATATCATATTTCCATCCTTTATGCATCCCACATATGGTATTTAACGAATCAAATCACTTTGAGGGGGTGGTAGTCCGCACTTCCTTAAATGAAGATATCGCGTATACCCATAATGGAAGCCATAAAGGTAAGACAGAAATGAAAAATACAGAAGAATAAATAAAACATAAACATATTATATATCATATATAAAAATAGTGACATCATAATGGCCACCTTTGAAGGTGTTAAATGAGTATTGAACAATCATCGTTTCGGGAGGCAGAATTTCACCATCCACGGAAACCGTATGTTCTTTAACCATTTGATGTAGTTGTGTGAGAGTGTAGCTCGAATAAATCTTATAAAAACATCCTAGTATATTGAAGATACGGGTGTTGTTACAAAATATGTAAATAAAAAGAGTTTAGGGGGTTGGAGAAACAAAATAAAACAAATGAACATGAGAGAATGAATTACCTTTAAAAGTGTAACTCCTTTTGATTTGAGCCTAAAGGCTTCCTTTGAAAAGATTATTTCCAAAGGGAATCCTCTAGGATGAGTAGAGGGATGTGGAGAGAGTAAATGGGCAGGGTTTGGCCGAGCCAAAGGCTTGAGGAGTGTGTGAAATGAGGTAGAGGTGGGGGCCTTTTATAAGAGGAGAGGAGGGGCACTTTTGGAAAGTAAAGAAATATTACTTTATTTGAAAATGTGTTTCGGTTTCAAAAGGTCCCACATTGATATA
Organism: Viscum album; assembly: GCA_963277665.1. NCBI lineage: Eukaryota > Viridiplantae > Streptophyta > Magnoliopsida > Santalales > Viscaceae > Viscum > Viscum album. The sequence goes on along the minus strand of OY728142.1, from coordinate 369,762,872 downwards.
ATTCGTGGATAAGGTGATAATACTTCTAAATCCACTCATCCAATAAGTTTTGGACATGTGTAGTTCATAGATGTTACATTATCTTTCCATTTTATTTAAATCGTCAAATAATGATGTCATCGCTGCATCACTATTATGTCATAAATAATTTAATTTATTTAATGTCTAAATTTTTTTAAAAAAAATACTATGATGTAGGAAATCTTTTTATCTTTCCAATGAATATTTATAATCAAAAAGATTACTTTTATAACCCCACTTAAAAATTGTTTTAGTAAAACATATCATGTTTGTGTCATTTTTACTTTTACATTAAATAAAATGTTATTTATGTCATTTCCCAACCAAAGTGTATCCATGGGGTCCCCAAGTTGACCCATGGCTTTTCTTGGTCGGCCATGACACAACCAATGAGGGTAAGACATTTGTCAAGCTCATCTCATTTTATTAAAGCATTATTTTTACCTTAAACTACACTAATTACCACTAATCGCGATTAAAAACTTAATAAGTTACTATTCACCAAAAAATTATTTTAATCTCATTGAACCACATTTTACTTCTTAATGAAAACCATGTATGTCGTAGTTTTGAAAATCAAAACACAATGATGGAAAAATTTCATTTAAACGGAAAATCAGTTTTTATAATTACCACATAGTGGTTTCACTATTCATCAAAAATTGACGTTTTTCAGAAAAATCCCAAAAATTCACCCTAAGCTATATTTTATATTCTGAATTCAAAAATGAAGTCCTTTTTACAAAATTCAAAACATATAAGTCACATTAATTAATTTAATAATTAATTCCCGCTGTCATGACAAATAGCGTGTTTTTATGAAACAATAAGTATCAAAAGATTGACACTAGTTCAAGTCTGATTTCAAAGTGAAATTAATTCCAACGGCCACTATTGGATTTAATGGTAAAAATATTTTCTAATTTCACTATAAAACCAATTCAAAATATAATCTAATCATATAAATAAATTAGATTAAAAAGTGGTTTTGAATTAAAATACAACATTTTACACGATTCATTAAAAAAATGAACTTTATCGGAAAGATACCAAAAATTTACACAAAGTAAATTTTGATGTCCCGATTCTTAATAAGAGTTTTATTTGGTCCAAAAGAATGTTTAAGAGTGAACAAAACTATATTTAATGATGGTTCACCATCAAAAGGTGATAAGTGAACCTTTAGTGAAAACTAGGGCATATACGCCTAAAATTGAATTTTTTCCGTATTTTAAGCCTTTATCTTTTATTGTATAAATGTAAAAACATTTAAGAACATATATAATCATATTTTAGTTATTTATATCCATTCCCGCCACTACAACGGCTACATGTTAACTACAATTTAAAATAATATTATTTTATTATTAGAGTGCAACGTAAGATTCCCAAGAAACTGGTTGTTGCGTGTTGGGTACGCCATCGAGCATAGCGTCCCCTTTAAAGTCATATTAATATTTTATTCACAAATATGGATAAATAAGAAAATGTCATATTCTTTATTTTACTGGGGTGTTACACTTATAATTGTTTCTCATTGGAATTATACAAGAATATATAATGTATATGATTACTAAAAAGAAATAGGTTAATTAACCCATGAGAAATAACATAATGTTGCAATGGTGAAAACTGCATGTGAATATTCATTTTATAATATAACCCCTTGGACAGAAAATCACTTCATGTAGGATTCACATATGCATCAGAAACCAAAATTTTTGATAAATATTTCATTGAAAATAGAAAATAAACATGTCATTACACCATGTCCAAGGAATTTTTGGTGATGGTTATATTCTATCAGTGGACCAATATATAATATTCCATAACGATTAATGGGATGGATCCTTCCTCAACCTATCGATTCAATATTGTTAAATCATGACCCACATAACATACCCTACATCCTTATAAAATATGGTGATATGTTTTTTGTCTATAAATAAAATGGTTCTTTTCATGAAATGAATGAAATTAATTTTAATGTCCATGTACCATTACACACACTAAAATATAAGAATATCTGATTACAGAAAAGGGTGAAAAATTATTATCGAGTGTATGTTCTCAGAATATCTCACTATAGAGATTTCAGAGAGATAATTTGAGTATAAGAAGAATCCTCTTCATACAAGTAATTTCACATGATGGCCTAAACACTATGTGTCCAATCATTGAATGTTATCCAACAAAAAATCATTATAATGAACTCTATCATTGTTGTTCAAGGTTATCCTCATATCTTGTAACTTCAATGAACTTATAAATTTGAAAAATACCCATGGAAATTAATATATAAAACCATTAGTAACAATGTAAATTTTAAAATATGATATTCAATTAATATATATTACATTAAATATAAAATTAATCAATGTAAATTTAATATTTTTTAGGAATCCGACTCCAACAAAATACCTCTCTAAATATAACTAACTCCACATGAAATTGATTACCCTATAACTCACATGATAATAATGTTTCAATTGATTCAAGGATTTAGTCAGGGGGTCCTCCACATTTTCTTCTACAGAAATATATCTCTCTACAACCACATAAATCAATGATACATCCGTAAATTTTTTATAATTATAATGTATTTTCTTTATCCACTAACGATACCTTGACTATTTTTTGAGATAAAATGTTATATTATTATGAAAATAGAGTGTAAAATTGTCATTACTATTAGGTAACATATCATTCTATTGAATAAATATTGTATCCCATAATTGTATCTTAGATTCCTCACAAGCTAAAATATACATGGAATATAGTGTAGGTATTTGAGACAACACATGTCACATCACCTCCATTAAAAATGATGATGTATTTTATTTGTGACATCATGTCATATTTATCAGTATAGAAACTAGTATTTTCATTTCATAATATGACATATTTAAGATACCCGTCATAGACAATGAAAATATCACTAGTATCACTAATCTACATAATAATCTTCATGAATACTATCCAATGATTGTCTCCTTGATTAATATGATATCTTTATACCACACTCAACATTTAATAATCGCCATGACTAGTATATATCTTATATTACCTAAATAAGTGAATCACTAACACATATATAATCTTTTCCATTTTTTTCTTTCATTATGTGTTTGGGCACACAACTTATAGGCAAGATGAATTCAATGTCATTATTTCAGAAAACCACAATGGATTTTTCAATACTAAATATACTTAGAATATTTTCAATGTATATTCCATAAATAATTTTTATAAGTCTACATGATATTTCATGATGGATCATGATTCCTATAATATTAATTTTTTTCTTCAACTCTTCATTTAGAATCAATTATTCCACCACTTATTAAAAAATCTATTAATGGTATTTTGTTTTCAATGAGTAATATGTTAACAAAACATACTATTATATAATAAAATGTGTCTTTTACCCCATCCTTAAAAAACCCAACTATTATGAAAATTACCACACTGACATAAAACCATTTATTGACACAAGGCCAAATTTCATACATTGACATTTAAAATTCATCTATAGAAACATCAAAATTAATGTTACGTGATAGAGATGCATTCTTTAATCCATAAATGTATTTTTGGGACACTCATACATTGTAAGAATCTATTTTTTCTAAAACACTGAGTTTTATTCCATATTTATATAATATTGAAGGTTCTCAATGATGAAAGATATTTTTATATCTTTTTTAAAAATAACATATACCTATAAAGACAAGAAAGAAAGTATAATTATGAAGAAATATAGCTTTATAATAAGGGATAACTTTTATCTATAACCAATTATTTGATGTTGTTTAAACCCTTTAAAAACAACTCATTCTATATTGGTTCTGACTTTTTCATCTATTTATAGTTTATTCGTGAATACACATGTTCAACCATATTGCAGAAATTCTATCAGTAGGATATACCAAAATCGAGACATGATTTTTTTACATGGAATCCAATTGATAAATGGATTATTACCAAATTAGATCACCTTGTCCACAACTTCTTCCTTTTATGTTATAGGATCAATATCATTAACAAAAAACAAGTCACCATTATCAATGAATATGAAACAACAACATTATAGTTCCCTAACCTACCTTATACACCTAAGATGTTGACGTGTCATTAGAATAGTTTTTTCGGCCATATTGTCTTTGGAGAATATTTTCCCATGTCAACTCATATATTCCATGATCCTTAACATTGTAAAATTTTATCTACTTCTAGTATAACTTTTATAGATTTTATCCCTCTCATGTACAATGTAATGTTTATATAGAATAAAATTTTTGCTCTGAGGGGTCATATAAGAAATATTCCCTCATATTATTATATTTTCATATGAGGGAACTCTGCGTGACACATTCTAAAGGTTTATTAAATAAATATTATTTAAAAAATAGTTTTCCTCCTCATACATGTATATTTGATAACATGAGTTTTCTTCCTCTCTGTTGATTATAAGAAATATAATTTATCTATTTATTATGAACATGGTTTGGTTTATGTGATCATGTTTATAAAATGTTTCTTTTAAAGGATAATGGAACACTCACATAAAACATCATTGATCTCACAATTTCTATCAAGGTGGGGTCCATTCTTTCTTTTAAACCACACCATTAACGATTATAAAGATGATTAATTTAGGGTTGGATCCCAAAAAACCATATGTAATCAATGATATATTTAAAAAGATATTATCCTCTACATGTTAAGTATAGTTTTTTAATCTTATGACCATGATAATTCTGAACATCATTATTATATTCTTTATATTTTTTCATGAAATGTTACTTACACCTCATTATGTAGAAACAAGAATATCTACTAAAAGAATCATTAATGATTACAAAGTATGAGTACACACACCTATACTAAATGGTAAATGGTCCCCACATATCTATATGAACTAATTACATAGACTAATTGGCCCTTTCTCATTTCCCTATAAATGGGGCTTTGGTCATTTTTCCTTGTAAAACTGCATGACATATAACAAGTTGTTTTAATTCAAAAAAAAAATATTTATATCAATCTTTTGTAATTTATTCAATAATATTTCCTTAAAATTACTTAGGAAAGGATTCCAATGTTCAGTGTGGTATTAGTCATGTGAATTAACATCTTCACTATTTCCATTACATGGTTTGTATAGTATAACACATAAATTACCATTATTTTAATGTGCATTACCATAATAATTGCTAAATTTGATTGAGAAGAAAAATTTATTCCTAAATTTTAAAATAAATACATTTTTAAAATATTTTAATACAAAAATAATTCATATTTCTAATAGATGGAAGATAATAACAAGATTTGAAAATAAAGAATATTCTAGTTTTCAATGAGTTATGCAATTCCTTGATACTTACCACAATATTTTTATCTCTATTGGATAATCATATATATACCTCCCCTCAGTAAATCCTTATCAATCGACTCGGTTTATATATTTGGAACTAAATGACAACCATAATCTATATCTAAAACTCAGTTCTTGGAAATATATTTATTAAACTAGAAAATTTATTCACCTGAAGCCTCCTCGTGCTTCATTTTTATTGGTTTAGTTTTCCTTTCTGGGGACCTTCTTCTAACAGTGACAATAAAATAATCTTGTTCATGTTATTCCCCCTTGACCTTCTACATCACGTAAGGGCGTGATAAAGAATTGTGGTTAAATATATTCTCTTACCTTTTACATTCATTCCCTATTGCGATGAATGTATTTACACAATTCATATCCATATCTAAATAATAAATGACAGAATTGTTTTCAAGATAATTCTCAATGTTTTTTCTATTAAAATTATACCAAAATATGGATATGATATATTGGATTGATTCTAGAATTATATCAAAGTCAATTTAATTAGGGATTTCAAATCCTTGAACATCTCCATGATCAATGTATCCAAATAGACATAATATGTGAGTATAGGTCATTAGAATCACTCTTGGAATAAAAATAATGAGAGAAATCAAATGTCAAATTGTTTTTTCTACCTCATATATTGTAATGAACATGGAGGTACTCAGGAAATTTATAAACATTCATGATTTTGTGAGACCTCATTAGTTCACTAGAAAAATAGAAAAGAATAAAAATTTAATTTCTATGGAGAGGTTAATATGTTTCCAATATAATAAAAAATATTCATCACTAACATCCTTATCATGTGAGTCAAGAAATGAGTATTATAAAATGTATGATTTCCATAAATGTCAAAAAATAACTTGAAGGCATATGTACCATTTCTAAATGTTACTACCTGTTTAGAGGTTTTATTTATCCAATAGTTATAATATGGATAATGTGGTTGGTGATATTTTTATTTTATTATTCAAATAAACCAATATATTATTAAGACATATCTTGATTTAAAAATTATTCCATAAATAATAAATTAATTCATTTTTTAATTATTCAATATCCTATAATTGTATGATGTATGAATATCCCACAATATTGAAAACATAATGTCTTGAATATTTTTAATTTTAGTGTAAATGATCTATATTCCCCTTTATATAACCATTAACGTTTTTGGTCAGTCAATATGATGGTATTTAGGTAGGTAGTACTTTTCCAACAACATGCTTCCACCTCCAATATCAATTGACTAGAGTCCCCTAGCCCAAATTTCTGGCATTGATTTCCTCAATAAATGCCTAAAAATCCCACCATCTCCAATATGGGATAGTATTCTTGATGAAAAATGATTATGTCATCCCAAAACCATAATAAAATCAACTCATATGAAAGTTAGTTTCCCAATAAGGGTTTTTAAAACAAAATGTACTATATAGTTTCATTCCAAATCAGGTAATGTAAGTCCATGACTAATATAATATTTAATTGATGGAATTTAATTTATTTTGAGGAATTTTATATTTTTTATTATTTACATGTATTTGTAATATTTTACAGATGATAATTAATTAATCATATCTGATAAAACATTTTTTCATAATTCAAATATTTAATATATTTATTTTAACATTAATTAATTAATATTTGTTATATTGTAAAAGAATCCATTGAATAAATATGTAAATTTATAGAAATAAATAAATAATCCAATGATTGATTCATGAGAATTAGGTATTGGTTTATTTAATGAGTGGATAAAAAAATGACCTTTGACCTTGGATAAATAAATATTATTTCTAGTATTTTTCGGATTTACAAGATTCCACATTGAAAACCTATGTAACAACTGATTCAGAATCATAATGGTTCCATATAGAACAACCACCACAAACCTTGTGATATTTAATTAATTACATGAATTTTTAACTCAGAAACAGGTGAGGGGAATGAAGGAATTCGATAAAATGGGATTACGTAAATATCCTTGGATATTTTGGTCCTACCTTACAATGGGTGGGAGAGGGATTGTATTCCATCATTTTATTTATTATTAAATAGTTGAACCCATGAAGTGAATAAAATTAAAACATTCAACAAATATATGGGTTTTTTTCTGGATTATTAATATTTATGCATACAAGGAATATGAAAAAGTAAATGGATAACATTCATGTTATTATATGTTCTTTCTTATTATGATGAATTTTCTTGATTTAATTAATTATTTAATTAATTAATAAACCCCCTTTAATATTAATGGTCATTCAATATTAATTGAAGACAATAATAATTTATGAACTAATTGAAGATAAAAATCAAAAAAAAATATATTTTATTTTACAAAGTAATAAAAGATAATTTAGAATTTATTACATTTATTATCAAATTTTCAAACACACTATTGTGTTCCAGTCCATAAAATATATTTTTAATGATTTAATTTTGAAATATAAGGTAATTTTATATTATTTCTATAATGGGGAGAATACATGGAATTTATATGGATCTACATTCAATGTATATCAGATTTCATGTATCAAGGATACAGTCTTGGGTATGTGTCGTGTGCCTTGACCACACTACATGAAATATTTCATTTTAGATACACTCCACAAATCCCTGTAGAGTGTTCCTAAGATGCATTCTCAGTCCTTCATCTTATGTCTCAATGGACTACACATCGTGTATTGGACATCTACAGATGGTGTATCTATCCATTCCTTATTTCTGTTATCTCACTGAGTTGGTTAGCTTGTTCTTCAAATTTTGTATTTTATGAATTGAATGTTTTGTAATGATCACACACATTGTGTTTATAAAAAATGTTGCATGATTATAGTATCATAGGATTTTGACTATGTATAATCACCAAATCAATTGTGAAATTTACACTACTAACCCATGCACACTAATAAACATGTACACTAATATAAACCAAGTAATATGACTATGATGTGCCATGCTATTTGGTCATTGTGTTGTGTACATGACATGTACTAGCTATTATGGTGCACCATTATTCTACCATCACCACCACATGTATCACACTATGGTATATAGTGTGTACATTCAAGTACAGGTCATGTAACTCTATAATTCTAGGCAAACATTGGTTGTTTCCAAAATAATCTTTGGTCATTCTTCATATGTTCAATAACCATGGAAAAATGATGCACTGATAAAATCCAAATTAGTATTTAGAATCGTGCTAATTTAAATTGTATTAAGGAATTAAAAAATAAATGAAAATCTAACCATGGGGGCACATAGATTAATAATCACAAAAATAATTATGAATTTAATCATGACTTATCTAATACCACATGTTTTTTTTGAGTGTAGACAATGTGTCCACTAAAGGGATAAATATTAAAATATAATTTATTTATTATTTCCTGAGACCATGAATCTCGATATTACACATAAAATATATAATTAATTTAGTTAATATCTAATGTATTGAATACATTTTCGTAGGAACATTCCTCATTCATGGATATTGATTTTCAAAAAAACCCTTTCAGATTTCCTTTGTGGTGCTGTAGAGATCCAAGGATTGAATCTTTCTTGTGGTGATCCCTAAATTATATTATAAACATTGGGAAATTCCACTCAATCATTGGGTTCCAGTGAAACAAATTAATTGTCTTCAATTGATTTTACTTGATTGTTTTTTATTCATTCATAAATAAATACATCTTTTGATTCTATTTTATTGTTGAAGATAGAGGTGGGAGTGAAGAAATAATGCATTGTATAGAACAAATATCACTTTTACAATGTCAATAAAATTAATATTTTGGATACTTTACACAATATACATACCAACCTATTTATATATCTAGTGCATAACCTAAAATAATTACACAATTTCATGAAGATCATATAATAATACAATATCTTCTATTAATCCCCATTACACATAATAATAATAATAATAACATTATTATTCAATGAAATCCAGCATCCAATAATTGATAAATAAGATTTTATGGTAGGTGATTAAATATTTTTTCACTCGGTGTGGTCCTGTAAATATTGATCTCCTCTATATTTATTGAATACTATAATAAATATTTTCATCACATAAAATTGAATAAATATTTTTTCATTATTCAGTAAAATATATAATTATTTTTCAATTATCATGATGGTGATTAAGTATATATATATTGTAGAAAATCAATATAATGTGAATAAAATTATTCCTCTATCATGAGACTAATATTAATTCCATTTTTTATACTAAAATTGAAATCAATAGTAAAGAACATAAAGACCTGGTTTGTGACCCTCAAAGATGATTTCTCATTATAGTTATGTATGATATCCTAGATTCCATGATTAATGTCTGGAAATGGGTAAGTAACCTATGATATGTAGAACAATATTGCAAGGATGATAACCACATATAAAAACTCACTCTTCAATATAATCCCTTGATCAAAAACTCCCAAAATGCTAGTTTCAAATCCATCTCACAAACATCAATACATGATATGTTTTTCATTTATTATGTAGAAAAAATCCATCATTTTAAATTTCCAGGGTATTTTTTGTGACAGTTATATTCCAATTAAATTTATTTTACAATAGAATCTATAAGGATGTAAGGAAAAATATTTCCTCGACTAATACATTAATTACATTCTAATCATGTTTTATCTAAGGTACCCAGCTTCTTGATAACATATGGTGTAGTTTGGTTTTCTAATAAATATTATTGCAACGACATGAATTGAATCAAGTATTATATTAAAGTCTATGGACAATTACACATGTTCATAGAAAGGACTATAAAATGACAATAAAATATTTTGAATTCCTATTAGTGGTTCTTTTCTTATAATCTAACATCATGGATATTATAATCTGAGGAATTCATGAAAAGAGTACTCATCCACATATGAGTACTCAATCCTAACAATATAAATATTATATGTCCAATTATAGTAGGTTTTTAATAGAAGTACTCTATTAATAATATTTTCGTAGAACGTCAACTTTACCATCTAAGAGGGGAACAAAAATGACCATATCTATATTAAAAATAATATTATACATTATTACATTAAATAAAATAAAAAAAATTTGTTGAATATATAATAATATTCTAATGTTATATTCAATAAATTGACTATATATATAATTAATATTCAATCAGTTGTTCCATAGACACAAACTCTAACAAATTCAAATCAATGCATGATTTTTCATAGATGATAAACACTGCATAGTATGAATAAATATTTTCTATGATTTTTCCATCATTCAACATTTTTAGGACCATATAAAATATATCTTTTTTGAAATAACATTTTTATCATTAATTAGTAATTATTTTCATTTTTTATATTCAAAACTATTTTTTCTAACAATAAAAAACTGTATAAATTTTATAAACTCGCTTTAACATAGAATTATGACCTTTCAACGTGATTTTATATTTGGATATATAATTTTTTCAAAAAAAATATTAAGCCAAGTAAATCATGATATAGAAATGTAAATCCACACTTACAAAGGATTCAAATGATATAATTATTATAGATGTGAATCTTGAAGCAATGGTCCAATATGATACAAATATTATGGACAATTTGATGAGATTGTCATGAAAACATGTATTATCTCTATGATTCCAAAGATGATGATGAATTTTTTTTTACATTAAGGAAATGTAAACATAACCTAACGTGATCAATGATAATAATGATGGTCTGGATATGGGTATACCAAAATATAAAACATGTGGTGTCATTTTAAAAATCTCCATGTATTTACAAAATTATATAATAATAATAGTTATTATAAATTAAAAAAGAATATTAATTTTTAAAAATATTTATGTTTCTAGATATTTATATAGAATTTGACATTATGGATACCTTAAATGATTTGAAGAAACTATTCTTTTTTCCATGGTCCATCCTGAATGAAAATTATTATTTTATTATAGTTATTATAGTTCATATAAAATAGAATGTCACATATATATATTAAGTGAAAATTAATTGCTGATAATATTCATTGAATGAATTTTGAGAAAATGAATCTTTTTATTTCATTTCTAAAAATTGAAATTTATACACAAAAACAACATTAACACTAAGGGTGATTTATAATCATTTTCTTATCTATGAAGATGTAATATATCTTTAATTTGTTTTATTTTGTTTGAATGAACCATGTTAGTTATTAAATAATTACTTTATATTAATAATAATAATTGTTTGATGTTTTATTGTATCATAAAAGAAAATAATTATAGTTATTGGGGAATGGGTGGTCCATAACAGACATGTTTGTGGGGATCTCACACAAATGTCATTACTTAATCATATCATTATGACCATTATATCTATATCTCTCTATGTATAAATAAATTGCACAATTTTTAAAAATTACACTCTTACTCATTTCATTCGGCACTGATCAGCATGATGTAACAAATACGGTGTTGGATTCATCCAAATTATTGGATGGTTAAAAAAATTATTTCAATATAAATGGTGGTATGTGATATTGATTTATTTTAATGGATATTATGTTTTTTGTTTTATTGGGTTCCCCCTAATTGGTATTAAAGAAGGCCTAAAGGGTGTATTTTTACCATTTCATTTATCTTTTTCTTCATGCAATGAATAATGATGGTTTTATTTTATTTTTTAAGAGCTATTTTATTATAATTTCTCTCTGTTTGGGTCTATTGTTAGATTATTTTATTCCTTTAGACTAGAAATGTTTTAGAGGTTGATCACAACTCCATAGAATTCATTCAACCATAGTTTTATCATAATCTAATATTGTATTTACTTATTCCATCAAGGAATTTTTATGTTATTGTATTTATTAAAAATTTAAGGGTTAATATGTTTTGGATAGGTCCTCACGTATACACAAAAGGTTTTTATGAGATTAGAATAATGGTTTACGATTTTTTTGAGGTATCATGCTCTATAAATACCACATTAATTAAACAACATTGTTTTAATTATAGTTTTTTATGTTTTATAATTATTGCAATCATATTGTTACGTTATATAAAAAATAATGATCAATCTTATTGTTTACTACATTGGAATTCTATTTGAGTGTATGAAATATTCCCATTCTAGTAATAAAATGGTTTAATAAATTAAAAATTCATTTAATACAATTATTTAAAGGGTTTTTGTAAGAAATATTGGTTTATTGTGAAGTGTGTGTGTTCTACGATATTATAAATAATAAGGAGAAATATTTATTCAAATAATAAATTATTAATGAAAGGTGACGTTTGTGTTTTAAAATAATTTGTAGTTTTTAATTATATTTTTCATAGTTTTCTATGGATATAATAAATATATTGATTTTTATGTGGCTAAGTGGAATTTATAATATAAAGTGTTCTCATAAATTAATTTTTATATATAATTCCACAGTTTAGTACTTAATGGAGGGACTATTAATATATTTTCCTTGGAGTTTTCCATAAAATCCCAAACAATGCTCTTGAAGAATATTTCATTTAAATCACACACACATATATATAAATATATATATAAATGCACCTTCCCTAAAATAGTGTTGGAATTTTTTTAAAAACTCACTCTTTCGAGTATGGGGATATGGATCTTAATATATTAATTTCATCATTATGAGAGATGATTATTAATAATAGTTCAATAAAATAACTCATTTATGGAAAAATATTTATAATTAATAATTATTGTGTGATTTAATATGTAATTTTATTAGTGAAAACAATAATATGGCTCCCCCACTACTATCTTTTATAGGGATATATTTCTTGCGGTACACCAAGAATCCATGGAAATAATTCAAAATACCATATTGATGTCACATCAATAATTAGAAAAATATAACTTGTAGTTGACCATATCCTAAGTACCATTAGGAATTTTCCACTAATAAATATTACCCATTATCAATATTATGTGTATATTTGTAGATATACATATTTTATTTCATTCCTATTTTTTGTTGTCTTTCGGTAGCATCATTTAAACAATATTTCTCTATATAACGGATATTTCTTCGATTTTTTTAGCCTACCATTCATTAAATAATGTTATATTGTTCTTGAATTTGTTTCATTCATGATTCTGTGTTATTCTAAATTGAAAAGACTTATATCTATAGAATTTATTATCATATAAAATTCCACGTCCAAATTTTTAAGAATAATAAATGAATTTTTTATAAAAGAATCATTGTATTAAATTATCCTTATAAGGTTTAATTTTTAAAAAATTAAATTTATGAATTGATTTATATGATTTATATTTAAAAATCTAGAAATAATATTTTTAAAATTGAATTTTTCAATTATTCAAATGAAATTAACGACGTAAAAAGTTATTCATGGAGTTTGGCGGAATAATACCTAGTTGAATTTTATATACATTAATATATATAATTTTAGTTTTGGTGTAAGTTATATTTGGTTAATGGTTGATCTCATGTTTCTTCTATTATGTTCATCATTTTTTTGTAAAAGGGTGTTAAATATTAATTCATGGATGTGGTAAATTTTTTAAATTATTTTTATTTAAGTAATAATAATAATATTTACTATGATATTACAATATTATCGTTGTAATTTATGGATTTTGGTGAATGCATTTTAATATAGTATATGATTTATGTTATGTGATACAACCCTTTACTTTCAAATTAAAAACATTATTTTTTTTGAACATGATTATCTAATATATAGAATGGTTATGTCAAGATTCAGAGGATATGATCCATGATATTTCATTTTTATCTTATATAATAATTCTCACATATTTTTATTTGAATCCCATAGACTAGGTTTGATAATGTAAGGATTGGGGATTTCTTTCTTGCAATTCAACATGATGAATATGGATACAATATCTGGGGTGGGGGAGGATATTTCATTAATAATGGATATGATAGACATTATTTTTTAGGATATTTTAGAATTGTAGTAGATAAGATATAGAATTATCAGAACTTGAGAGGTATAGATGATTGAATTCCTGAACAACTCTCTCAGCACATATCCTTATATTATGAGGGGATGTTATAGATATTTAATTTTTGTATTAATGTTGGATTCACCATTATTTTTGGAATATATAAAATTTTAAATGATGTTGGAAAAAGAACTAATGATATATGTGGAAAAATTCATTGACTACAGACTGTGCACATTGGTCATGTTCTATGTAAGGGTGTAGTATTATTGATAAATGTTTTATTATTTTCCCTTATTTTTTATGGGATTTCTATGTATTTTCTGAAATCTTATGATCAATTATGATATTTTATATATGATTTCATGTATATTTTGACTTCATTTGTTATAAATTTTTTTTGATTGAAATAAATTTTATAAATATTGATTATACTTGATTTTATATTGTCTTTATTTTTATTATATATTACTATCTAAAAACGTTTTGATATTTTATTTTATAAAATAAATATTTTAAAAAATAAATCATGATGATGTAAAATGGTTTATTACATGAATTATCTATTGATTGTAATGTCATGGACTATATTTTTCAATTGTTTTCAATAAATTAATGATTAAAAAAGAAACTATTTATTAATTTGGGCATGGTAGTGATTCATAATATTTGTCCTAAAATTATAGTATATTATATTAATGAACAAGAAATCTATTTTAATTGTTTTCTAAAATTGTTAAATGTTTTTTAGATTATGAAATAATCTCATGAAATTAATATTATTTGATGATGATTTTATTAATAAGAAAATATTAGTTCGTGGTGAGTAAATATAAATGAATTTGGAAACTTGTAAATAAGTTATAATAATCCACATAGCAAGTGATAAATGGATTATTTTAGAGGGAATCCAAATTTACAATGGGTCATTAATTCCTATTTCTAGTGTGGTTTCTTAAAATATTTTTCAATCAATATATTTTATTATGTTTGAGAAATCATATATTTTATTCTTATTGTATATTTTTTCTAGATTCATTAACTTAGTAAGAGTACCCACATATTTATATATAAAGAAAAAAATTACTAAATGTCTATTTCTCCAAAAGGGTTTAAATATAATATTTAATTTATCATTAAATATGACTCTTTCATGTATAAATAAAACTACTGATTGTTTTATAATGGTAATGGTTTCTATTATTCAGTTTTCAATACATATTCATAATGGATGATTCATCAATGTTTGAGGAAAATTAATGTACAAAATGATATTTTTTTTATATTTTATATAGAACAATCTATAATTGTTATATTCAAATCGATTCATTGGTGATTAGTTTATTTTCATTGGTTAATTTGCATTATTTTGCACAGTCTTATTTTTGAAAGGGTTTTAATTATTATTTATAAAAAATTTAACTTTTGGATTCTATAATGTCATTATGATGAGAATATTACAACATGAGTATGAGTCCTGATGTAAATTCGATGATGATTATAATAAACCCTCAAGATTAAGAAATGATCCACAGGTTATGTTGTTGTTTTCATTATAAGAGTTATAAGGTACATCTAGCTGATGTATTCTTTATATGATTACGCAAACATAAAATCAAAAAACGAATATATATAAATTTTATATAAGATTTTTTTTTAAATACAGATGAATTGATTGAATTAATGATTAAATGAATATTTTGGGTTGTAAAAAAATTTATTAATTAAATAATTAATCATTGAACATTGATGGATGGTTAAACATAATGATGATAAACTATTACTTTTTATTGAAAAATGAAAAACAATATAAAAACATAAGTTGATTTTATATATTTAATATTAATATAAATGTTTTTATATGTTGGAATATATATATATATATATGAGGTTTAAGATGTATAAACAATATAATTATAATATTAATAATAGGATGTTATCATAATCATAACTATTGAAGGATTAATTGTTCATTAAAATAAAAATATTAAAACCAAATTCAAGGGGTATTCTATATAGGACACGATAAAAAGGTTCTCCACTGTCTCTCATACCTCTATGATGTCTCTATATTATCCTAATTTTCTCTCTGCCTACATTTATCTCTCATATTGACCGATTTTAAATAAAATTCATTCAATAGATCTTTCAATATTGAAATTAATAACACAAAATAATTGTTTATGTATTCATATTTATGTGTACAATACAGAATATAAGTTTATTTTTATATTAAGTAATGTATTTTGTCTATATTTAATTAAATATGATTTCTTTTTTTTCCTTGTTGTTGTATTCACTTGTGGTATGTAAATAAGTATAAGATATTTGTTCTTTCTAATTTTCCATGTCCTTTATTTTTATGTTTATCTATTTGTTTATTTATAAATGTATGTAATCATTTTTTAGTTTAGATTTTAAAAATATTGGTTGAATTGTTTAGGGAATTTTTTTATCGACATAATTATTAAGTCTATGGCTAGATTTAACACCTTCAATCTTGGTCCTTCACCATTGGATAACCATCTATGATTGAGATTTATTATATCTTTGAGGAATTATTGGTTTAGAGGTTTTTGTTTTTTAATATTTGGTTTTAAATTATTTGAAATGTTGTTAGGGGTATTAGGTAATGTTTTTATGATATTTAGTTGAGTACTATATATTCATTTAATTTTGGAGGATTCATGATTACATTTCAAATTTAAATCCATTGATTTTGGATTGGGTTTTAATTATATTTTAATATTCAAGATAAATTGTAAAATTTAAAATTGTTGATCAATCTTGAATGTATTTTTTCCCTTCTAGTCTTCAACTAGACAGTAGGAATGTTTCATGATTTCTAATAAAATGGTTTTATCTGGATGGATTTTTCTTAATTATTTTAATTATTATATACTATAAATAATCAAAATCTTATAGAGGAGTGATATTGTTATTTTAATATTTCCATGAAAGTATTTTAATATATTTACTACAAATTAATATGTACGTGAAGAAGGAGCATTGGTTTCCTAATTATTGTTTTTTTAATTAATTAATAACGGAAAAGTATTTTTAGTATATTTTTAATATAGTTTTCAATGCTGTTGGGTGGAGTATATAAGAGGTTGTTTGATTTTAAAATTATATTAAAAATATTATTCTTTGTATCTGTACATAATGAAAGAAATTGTAATTTAGTTTTCAAAAATGTTATTAAAAATCCCTAGAAAACATTATATAACGAATTTTATTTAACATATATATAAGAATTTGGAAATTAATTGTTAACATTAATTGATATATAACTCATGAAATGTTGTGGATATAGTTTTTTATACTATACTTGGTTCTGGAAGAGATTATGATTATGAACTATTCACTGAAATGACTTGTTTTGGATTGATTTTCTATAATGACTAATATCATTAGAAGATCCAATTACATTTCTAATGGTATCAATATGGGATGTCATACCCCACCAATATATATAATAGTTATTTTTTTATTTGGCACTCAAATGAAAGGTTGGCATCGTTTTATATTTAGTTTACTTTTTTTTGAACTTCCAAAATTTTTGATGTGTTATATATAGGTTACAATAGCCTCAGTTCACTTATTATTTTTCCCATTATAATATTTACTCATTTTCATTTTCTTATGTGGTTTCATTGATTTTCATATTTAATGATTTTTCATTTCATATATTTTATTTTCCTCAAATAGTTACATCCATATTTAAATAATACATTTATATTTCAATAATTATTTTATTTATACATACCTTATATGATTGGGTTAGGATTGTGATTAATTTCTATGTAGTTCATTACGTGTTATTTTTATATGTGAAATTATTATCTATTTCTTTTTATTTTTTAACCACACTAATTTGTTATTGTTTGAAAATCCCCGAATTAATTCTTTTTAAAATAATGATTAAAAATTGTGTTTCCCTATGTTTTCATACAGAAAATAATGCTTATTCAGTGGTTTCTAGAATTCATTTTAAATATCATGGATTGTATCTTAGTGAAATTATATCTTCAATATTTCAAGAGAATTATTTATTTCAAAAATGGTATATATGGAGTGACGTGGGAGGATAACTAATGGTTTGTTATGTTCTTACATACTTAAAAAATAATTTCTTTTTGTGGATTTATATTTTCATTTTGTATGTCTATAGTATCAATTAGGCATGATACTTATTTTTTGATAAATGGATTTCTTTGGAGAACCATTTAGAATGTTGATTTGAATTTTTGATGTAATTATTCTTTAGTACTGACAATTTTTATTGTATAATGTGTTGTATTCTATTATGTCAATACCTCATTGAAAGTACTTTATTATATATTATATGTTATGTTATGTGGTATCACAAATTTTATTGATTTAATTTCTATAATTTTTATATTATATTTTTATTAATATGAAATATGTCTTTTACTTATGATACATAAGATAGGAAGTGACATTCCATTTAGGTAAAGACCTGGAATTTCCATGGAATTATTTTTTCTTAAATACATGGGAATTATACAATTTCGGAAAAATTTAAAGCACATGATTCCGAGGCCCGGTGTGCCCGAAATCAATTTCCGAATTTTTGTTCAAGTACGTTCAGCAAACTTATGAGTAGGTTTTTATAAATTTTGAACTGGTGCCCGGAATTGAAATCTGAGGGCACCGTAGATCTCACAGAATCGATATTCTCTTCAAGAGACATTCACTTCGACGGTAGTGAGTCGAGAATAGAAAATAGTATTTGGGTTTTCAGGGAATGTAATAAAATAATGTGAGCTTCACATTATTTATTTTGAGCCATCATGTGAGTGTTGGGTGGTTAAAACATCCTCATGGATGTTGGAGGTGGGGCCACAACACCTTAACCTCCCTTGAGAGGTTTGTCAGGACCCGTCCTCGGGGCCCGTGCCGTGACTACCCCATGCCCGCCTTCCATAGACCAGGGGCTGGCGACTAGCACCAAGGCGTAAATCCCAGTAAAAAGGGAAGGAATTTCCTTTGTAAAGTACACAAGCACCACAGAGTAAGAAAGCGGTAAAGTAAACACTAAGTAAAAACTGGTACAATAGTAAGTGTGGAAAGTAATGGGGACGAAAATACAAGCCCAATTGTAAAGTACAACTCGAATGGGAAAAAAACAACTGTAAAGTAATGCCGCTACGCTGAGCTGTCCACTAGAAATCCCACCTGAAGGGTGGGTACAGATAGCTCCACTGCTCCTCGGGTCCCGCCGTCTACTCCGAGTACGTCCCGCCCAGTGGTCCACCTCCAGGTACAGTCTTGCTTTGCATGCCTCAACCACGATCAACGTTGTCCGTTTTCTGCAACCAACACAATGTAGTGCGGGCATAGCCTGTGAAGGGGTGTGTATAAGCTACTCAGTAGGGACCTTGAGACCCCCGAAGGTCTCCCAAAATCCACAAAGGATAAACTACAAAGGAAAGATACAATCACGAAGTAACAACCGACACTACATAGATATATGCCCATACATATACCTAAGTCATCAATTCCAATACGCTCCAACCTCCGAGCCCAAGTAAAACTCAGTCCACACAGGAAAGTAAACGTGTTCCACACAGGAAAGAAAAACGTAATCCAAACAGGATAGCACAACACAATCCACACAGGAAAGAAAAAAGGATTCAGCTCACATAGGTATACTTCTTCGAAGATGATAGAGATGATCACTGATCCATCTAAGTCGTCAGACCCACAAAGCATCGATAGGTACTAACCCCCGCAAAGACCCACATAGGATCGGACCCACACAAGATCTGTAGGCGCTGGCTCACATAGAACCGCTGATTGTTGAACTACACAGAATCAGACCCACACATGATCGGTAGCACTAATCCACATAGGATCGCTGAGTGCTGTAGTCGTCGCCGTCGAATCCACTGAGGATCTCTGTACAGTCGTCGTCGCAGTAACAGTAGCAGTCGCAGCCAGCAATAGGGTTCCCGCACACATCAAGCTCGTTCGGGAGGGTCCGCTCCACGATCAGAAAGGCTGATACATCAACTGAAACATAGTCCAGAGTTGATTTATCCAAATGTTCCGTATCGTCAACAGGAACTCAACGTCGTAGACGGCGCGTCAATCGGACGCCCGGTCTGAGAGTTATTGGCATTTTTCGTCCCAGGGGCCCCGTTGGTTTTTAAGGCAAAACCAACCTGATCGTACTCCACCTGCGTCCAAACCTCGGGCGGAGTAAGCCAAAAGATCCGTATCACTAATAGAAACTCAAAAAAGTCAACGGCATGTCAATCGGACGTCCGAAGATCAAGATATGAGTGTTTCCGCTCCGAGGGCCCGGTTGGTTTCGTGTACGAACCAACCCGGCCGAACTGAAAGTATTTCAAAACCATGAGTGCGATATGTCGAAACGACAGTCTCATTCCAAGGATCGTGCCGCCGCTGACGGCGCGTCGATCAGAGGTCCGTAGCCCGAGTTATGGGCATTGGAACCCAAATGGTCCGAAAATGGGGGTTTCGGGCCCGGACCGACCCGGCCCTAGACCCCCTGGTGGGCCCAAACCGGGGCGACCCACCCCGGACCGGGTCGGCCCGGCCCGACGCGGCCCGGCACGGATGGGTGCGGCCCGGCCTGGCAGACCGACCGGGCGCCGGTCCGGCTGGGGACAGCGTGCCCAGCGCGCTGTCTGGCTCCGCCTTTTGCCGAGCCGTTTCGGTAAAAGGGGGGGATGCGCCTGCCCCCCTGTTTAACCGCGGCCCCCCAAAAATTATGGGGAGCCGTTTGAACCGGCCGGGGGAATTTAATTCCCCCGGCCCCTCCCCTTTCCGGGAGGCCCGACCTGGCTGGCCGGATCCTTTTCAACGGGACCGGCGGTGGCCGGTCCCCTTCCGTCTCCGACACCGGCGGCCCGACTGGCCTCCGGTCACCATGCTCCGCCGCGGCCCGGAACCGGCCGCACCCCTCATCGTCCAGCACGGTGCGACGGCACCGCGCCCCTCCGCCGCAGCCCCGCTCCAGCCGCGGCGTCTTCTGTTCTCTTCGACGCGGCGCGACGGCGTCACGTCCTTGAATTTCTTTCCACGGCGTGGTGTGACGGTGTCGCACATATCTTCCGCATGAAACCGTGTGGTGCGACGGAACTCCGCTTCCTCGTACCAACCACAAATAAATCATTCATGAAATAAAGAGGAGGGTCGGCCGTGTTTGTGCGGACTGACCCCCTCGCATTATTCGATAACAATTAGTCTAAAACCACGAAGATCGACAAACTATAAATCATGAACGAAATTAAATAAAATAAATTCCTTACATCAGTTCAGGAACGGTGTTCGTCAACGACCCACGGAAGATGAGCGTCGTGGAGGTTGGGCGTCGTGGGGAAAGAACTTCGACGTCGCAAAGCAAGGATTCGAAGTCGTTGACAGAGATTTCGTTGCAGAAAATCGTCGTGGAAGAGATGACGTGGAAGAAGAACGTCGTGTCGCGGATACGGCGTCGCGGAAGAACCGTGTTCTTCGGCGGAGAAGTTCTTCGTTGAAGAACGGTGTTCTTCGCGTTCTTCATTGAGGAAGAAGGTGTTCCTTAGCTTTTTCTCCAAAAAGATCTCAAACAACCCAACACCAACCCCTAATAAAATAAGTTCTAAACATATTTTATTAACACCACAAAGAATTTGAAATTCAATTGTTTGAATTTCAAAAACTTACATGTAACTCATCATATTAATTACATAAGTTAAGTTAACATATGTTATCAACATTAAAGTGGGAGTTGAGAGGGGTTAGAGGATATGAAGGGGTGGGGTTCGTGTGGGACCCACCACCCTCATAACCTCCCAAGGGAGGTTGGGTGGTTACCCAACTTCCATAAAAAACTAAACACTTAGAAAAAGATAAAAATTTGTAGAATAATTATAAAATAACTTCCACAATTTTTATCATCAACACTCGTGTAAACGCATCTCCGGAACCGGAGTTCCTAAGAAAATACCGACACTGCGGTTCCATCAGTGCCCTCGGAATTCGATTCTGGGCACCGGTTAAAAAGATAGAAATTCCCGCTCATTCGTTCACTGAACGTACCCGAGCCAAACTTTAGAAATTGATTGTGGGAACACCGGGCCTCGGAATCAGGTGCCGTCAGAAACCGCGTACTTGAAAAATTCCAAATAAAATTAAGAAAAAATTTCCCTTTAATTTTATGGTTCTTTACATTACTCCCACCTCAGGGATTTACGTCCCCGTAAAGGTACATCAAAACTAGGGAAACAAATGAGGGTACTGATCACACATCTGAGCCTCCCGCACCCAAGTGCTCTCCTGGAGATTCCCTTTCTGCCATCTGATGCACACTAGAGGAATCGACCGTCCACGTAGGACCCGCTCCTGTCGATCCTCGATCTCCACCGGGACCTCCGTAAAAGTCTCCCCATCGTCAACGTCAAGCTCCCCATGGTCAATGATGTGCGTCGGGTCATGCACGTATCTCCTCAGCTGAGATACGTGGAAGATATCGTGCACCCGGTGCAACAGAGTTGGTAGAGCCAGACGATAAGACACCTCGCCAATCCTGCTAAGGACCTGGAATGGTCTGATGAAATGTGGAGATTACTTTCCACCTCGTCCAAATCTCCGTAAACCATGTCGAGGTGAGACACGCATGAAGACATGGTCGCCATCCTCGAACTCAAGTGGCCTTCGCCTCCTGTCAGCGTATGACTTCTTCCGGCTCTGAACTATCCTCATCCGTTCATGGATGACCTGGACCTTCTGTGTCGTGGCCTGGACCATCTCTGGTCCCACAAGTGCTGACTCCCCAGGGTCTGTCCAGCACAAAGGAGATCTTCAATATCGGTCATACAACGCCTCGTACGGTGCCATCCCGATGGTGGAGTGGTAGCTCTTGTTGTACTCAATCTCCACTAAGGGTAGGTGGTCCTCCCAGTTACGACCAAAGTCGAGGACACATGCACGGAGCATGTCCTCGAGAGTCTGAATGTTTCTCTCCATCTGACCATCCGTCTGAGGGTGAAAGGTTGTGCTCAGACGTAGCTATGTCCCGAACGCCTCCTGCAATCCCTTTCATAGCCGGGAAGTAAAACGGGTACCTCGATCGGAGATGATAGTTGATGGAACTCCGTGAAGCCGCACAATCTCATGAACGTAAAGTCGTTCCATGCTCTCCACTGAGCCCGGATCTCTGATGGGTAAGAAGTGTGCCGACTTGGTGAGTCGGTCAACAATCACCCAGATGGAGTCGTGACCTCTGGATGTGCGTGGAATTCCAGTCACGGAGTCCATAGATATGTCGTCCCACTTCCACTCCGGAACCTCCAAGGGATGTACCAAGACTACAGGTACCTGGTGCTCAGCCTTCACCTACTGGCAGGTGAGGCATCGAGAAACGAACTCTGCCATAGCCTTCTTTATGCCCGGCCACCAGTGCTGTCATCTGAGATCCTAGTACATCTTCGCCACTCCAGGATGTACCGCCAAAGGAGAAGTGTGAAACTCTCTCATCACCTCCTCCCGTAAAGCGACTGGTACCATGGTATGTCCTCTGAAAAGGATGTCGTGCTCTGCTCCAAGGGAGAAACCATCAGGTTCCTGTCTTGAGGATATTAGTGCACACCGCGACTCACAGTCGGTGTCCCCACATTGTGCCTCTCTGACTCGCTGTAGTAGTGGAGGAGTGACTATGAGAGATTTAAGGAAGGTTGTCCCATATCTATCCACGAAGGATATGTGCGAAGCAGCTAGCTACTCTGTTGCCTCCTCAAGTAGCTGAATGTCCGTCCTCCTGCTGAGGGCATCGGGTACTACATTCCCCTTCCCAGGAGTATAGACTATCTCAAAGTCATAGTCTTAGAGGAACTTGAGCCATCGCTACTGTCTTAGGTTCAGGTCCTTCTGAGAGAAGATGTACCTGAGACTCTGATGGTCATAATAGACTGTAAAGTGCTCTCCCATCAGATAGTGTCGCCATGTCTTCAGAGGGAAGACCAATGCTACTAACTTCAGGTCATGGGTAGCATAGTTCTTCTCATGCGGCCTCAACTGACGTGATCCATAGGTGATCACTACCCGCTCCTACATCAGGACACATCCGAGTCCGGTCCCTGATGCATCGCAGTAAACTACGTACCCTACTCCCTCCTCAGGCAACCTCAAGATAGGTGCGCTGGTCAATCTCTATCTCAGCTCCAAGAAGCTCTACTGACATCTTTCTGACCACACGCAGGGTTTCCCCTTCTTCGTCAAAGCTGAGAGTGGTGCCGCAACTCTGGAGAATTCTGGCACAAATCTCTGCCAGTATCCAGCTAGTCCCAAGAAACTCCGCACCTCTGTCACGCTCCTAGGTGGCTCCCAAGCTAACACAGCCTTGATCTTCGTAGGATCCACTCCAACTCCCGCCTCAGAGATGACGTGTCCTAATAAGTGGACCTCACATATCCAGAACTGGCACTTCGAGAGCATACCATAAAGATGGTGCTCTCGGAGTGTGTCTAGTATAACCCGTAAGTGGTAGGCATGCTCCTCCTCAGTCGTCGAGTAAATCAAAATGTCGTCGATGAAGACCACGACAAATTGATCGATGTTTGGCTGAAATATCCTGTTAATGAGGGCCATGAACACTACTAGAGCATTGGTTACGCCGAATGGAATAACCAAGAATTCATAGTGGCCATACCGACATCTGAAGTCCGTCTTCTTCATGTCCTCGTCTCGAAATCTGAGCTAGTGATAACCTGATCTGAGGTCTATCCTTGAGATCCACCATGCTCCTTTGAGCTGATCAAAGTGGTCATCAATCCTCGGTAGCAGATACTTGTTCCTAACTGTCACCTGGTTCAGGCGACGATAGTCGACACACAGTCGCAAGCTCCCGTCCGCCTTCTTGGAGACCAATATCGGGGAAGCCCAGGGTGAAATACTGGGTCAGATTAACCCCTTACCTTGCAAGTCCTCCAACTGTACATGTAGCTCTCGAAGCTCAACGAGGGCCATCCTATATGCCAGAGTCGATATCGGGGCTGTCCCGGGGTACAGGTCAATATAAAAGTATACCTCTCTACGAGGAGGTAGCCCTGAAACGTAGTCGGGGAAGACGTCCGCAAACTGATCCACCACTGCAGGGAAACCAGGACTCCGCACGTCAACTGCTCCTAGGATGAGGCTAGCCAACTGATGAGTGATGGGTTGTCCTCTCCTCCGCAGAAGTCCATCCTGTGCTGCAAAGGCTCCCTTCTCGCCAGTGAAGGTGAACTTTCTCCCGTCATTGCGTACACATAGCACCTTGCGGCTAAAATAGTCAATATGTGCATGGACCGTAGATAACCAATTCATGCCCATGATGACGTCGTAAGGCCTCAACACCGCTACAAGAAGATCCCACCCGATGCTCTCGCCTCCTAGAGTAAGCTCACACTGCCGGCACCAGTGCGTAATCATCGAGTCTGCTCCCGTAGGAGTCTCTAGCCGTAAGGATCGAGCCAACGGCTCTGTCGGAATATCCGAGCTCCGAACAAGGGCAGCGGCTATGAAAGAGTGACTCTCTCTTGTGTCTATAAGTACTGCAGCAAGGGTGGAATAGACAAAGATAGTACCTCGAATCATCTCGGGTGCACCGTGGTCGTAGGCCTCCACTTCCTGGAGCTATGCCTGTCTCTGCCCACCATCTCCCTATGGTCGGGGTGGACCTCGTGGTGGTGGTGGTGGTAGAGCCTCAAAGCGTCGCCCACCACCTGCTGCTCGGCCAGCTCCTCTACCTCGTCTGCCTCCTCCCTGCGGACAGCCACGGTCGACCCTCTACCTCTGCCTCGGTGGTCCCTCAACCGTCCGCTGCTCCTCATCACGACGATTCGGGCAGTCACGAGCCATGTGGCCCTGCCCACCGCACGAGTAGCACTGTCTGTCTCTCGAAAGACTGGATCTGCGTTGTGTGCCCCGCACTACTGAGACAGTGTCCTGAGGTTGTCTGCCTGAGGGTCTGGTCTTCCTGGAACCAAGAGTCATCCGTCGACTGCCTGCTTCGGAAGACTCTGCTAGGTGCCGCCCTGCGGTGGGTCTCAACACTGGTGTAGACTCACCAAAAAAGATCTCAATCAAAAGGGCCCTCTCCAGTACTCCTATCTGAGTCGGAATGATGAGGGAGATCAGCGATGCTCTGATCTCGTGTCTCAATCCCTGCTCAATGGTCCGGGCCCGGAAGAATGGGGCCCGTACCATGTCGGTCGAGTAGCGCGAGAGATCGGTAAATCTCACCGAGTACTGAGCGACTGTCATGCTATCCTGCCACAGCTGAAGAAGCTCTTGAATACGCACTTCACGGAGGGTGGCTGGGACGAACTCCGAGCGGAAGAGGCTCTCAAAGTCCGTCCAAAGTACAGATGCCTCATCATGCACCTGGAGCATCATGCTCCACCATCGGCCCACTGCTGCGTGCAGTAGGCTCTCAGCGAGGATCACCATGAGGTCTGATGGTGTCCTCACTAGCCTAAAAAATCATACCACTGCCTCCAGCTAGTCCTCGGCTGCCTAGGGGTCCGTCTCCCCGCGGAACCTGGGCGGTCTCTGGCGCTGGAACTCTTGCAGTGCACTAAGGCGACATGCATCATCAACGGCTGGTGATGGAAGTATCGGTGGCTCGGCGGGTAGTTCTACTGCCGGTGCCACTGCTGATAAAGGGCCCTACACTGAGGCCTCATCGCTCGGTGGGCTGTCGTCACGCTCGAATCTCAGAACCCTAGCTGGCTGTCATCGTGGGACCATCCTGAAAAGGAAACAGGTGTGCCACGGTGAGAACTGTATACCTGGTGAGCTAATACAATGTAATCACAATGAAAACTTGAAACACACACGCAATCAATGTTTTCGTGCATTAAGTCGGAAATCAGAAGTCAGGGTCCCGGTGTACGGATACGTCTGCTGCAGCACCAACACTGGACTCCCTGTACTGATAACCACACTCAATACGCTAAACACTATTGCTTCACATAGAAAAGATCAGAGTTCGCGGTAGAACCGAACTCCTCTGATACCAATTTGTCACGACCCATCCTCGGGGCCCGTGTCGTGACTACCCCAAGCCCGCCTTCCATAGGCCAGGGGTTGGCGACTAGCACCAGGGTGTAAATCCCGGTAAAAAAGGATGGCATTTCCTTTGTAAAGTAAACAAGCACCACATAGTAAGCAAGCGGTAAAGTAAACACTAAGTAAAAATGGTACAACAGTAAGTGTGGAATGTAAAGGGGCCAGAAATACAAGCCCAACTGTAAAGTACAACTCGAAAGGGAAAACAACAACTGTAAAGTAAAGCCACTACGCTGAGTTGTCCACTGGAAATCCCACCTGAAGGGTGGGTACAGATAGATCCACTGCTCCTCAGGTCCCGCCGTCAACTCCGAGTACGTCCCGCCCAGTGGTCCACCTCCAGGTACCGTCCTGCTCTGCAAGCCTCAACCACGATCAAAACTGTCCGTTGTCTGCAACCAACACAACGTAGTGCAGTCATAGCGCGTGCAGGGGTGAGTATAAGCTACTCAGTAGGGACCCCGAGACCCCCGAAGGTCTCCCAAAATCCACAAAGGATAATCTACAAAGGAAAGATACAATCACGAAGTAACAACTGACACTGCTTAGGTATATTCCCATACATATACCTAAGTCATCAATTCCAATATGCTCCAACCTCCGAGCCCATGTACTACTCAGTCCGCACAGGAAAGTATACGTATTCCACACAGGAAAGAAAAATGTAATCCACACAGGATAGCACAACACAATCCACACAGTAAAGTAAACAGGATTCAGCTCACACATGTATATTTCGTCGAAGATGATAGAAACGATCACTAATCCATCTAAGTCGTCGGACCCAGAAAGGATCGATAGGTACTAACCCCCGCAAAGACCCACAAAGGATCGAACCCACACAAGATCTGTAGGCGCTGGCTCACACAGAACCGCTGAGCGCTGATTCACACAGGATCGAACCCACACAGTATCGGTAGCGCTGATCCACATAGGATCGCTGAGTGTTGTAGTCATCACCATCGAATCCACTTAGGATCTCTGTACAGTCGTCGTCGCAGTCACAGTAGCAGTCGCAGCCAGCACTAGGGTTCCCGCACATAGCAAGCTCGTTCGGGAGGGTCCGCTCCACGAGCCGAGAGGCTGATACATCAACTGACACATAGTCCAGAGTTTATGTATCCAAAAGTTCCGTATCGTCAACAGGAACTCAATGTCGCAGACGGCGCGTCAATCAGACGCCTTGTCTGAGAGTTAATTGCTTTTTTCGTCCTAGGGGCCTGGTTGGTTTTTAAGGCAAAACCAACCCGACTGTACTCCACCTGCATCCAAACCCCTTGCGGAGTAAGCCAAAATATCTGTCTTACTAAGAGGAACTCAACAAAGTCAACGGCACGTCAATCGGACGTCCGAAGCTCAAGATATGAGTGTTTCCGCTCCGAGGGCCTGGTTGGTTTCGTGTACGAACCAACCCGGCTGAACTCAAAGTATTCCGAAACATTGAGTGCGATATGTCAAAATGACCGTCTCATTCCAAGGATCGTGTCTCTGCTAACGTTGCGTCGATCTGAGGTTCGTAGCCCGAGTTATGGGCATTTGAACCCATATGGTCTGAAAACAGGGGTTTCTGGCCTGGACCGACCCGGCCCGAGACCCCCCCGGTTGGCCCGAACCGAGTCGACCCGCCCCGGACTAGGTCGGCCCGGGCCGACGCGGCCCGGCCCGGCCTGGCAGACCGTCCGGGCGCCGGTCCAGCTAGGGACAGCGAGCCCAGCACGCTGTCTGGCTCGGCCTTTGGCCGAGCCGTTTCGGAAAAAGGGGGGGCGCCTGCTCCCCTGTGTAACTGCAACCCCCCCCCAAATTATGGGGGCCGTTTGAACCGGACGGGGGAATTTAATTCCCCCGGACCCTCCCCTTTCCAGCCGGCCCGACCTGGCCGACCGGCTCCTTCTCAACGGGACCGGCGGTGGCTGGTCCCCTTCCGGCTCCGACACCGGCAGCCCGGCTGGCCGCTGGTCAGCATGCTCCGCCACGGCCCGGAACCGGCCATGGCCCACGTCGTCCGGCATGGTGCGATGACAACGCGCATATCTTCCGCATGAAACCGCGTGGTGTGACGGAACTACGCTTCCTCGTACCAACCACAAAGAAATCATTCATGAAATAAGGAGGAGGGTCGGCCGTGTTTGTGCAGACCGACCCCCTCGCATTATTCGATAACAATTAGTCAAAAACCACGAAAATCGACAAACTAGAAATCATGATCGGAATTAAATAAAATAAATTCCTTACCTCAGTTTAGGAATGGTGTTTTTCAATGACCCGCGGAAGACGAGTGTCGCGGAGGTCGGGCGTCGCGGGGAAAGAACGTCGACGTCGCGAAGCGAGGATTCAAACTCGTTGATGGAAATTTCATCGTGGAAAACCATCGCGGAAGAGACGACGCAGAAGAAGAACGTTGTGTCGTGGATACGGCGTCGCGGAAGAACTGTGTTCTTTGGCGGAGAAGTTCTTCGTTGAAGAACGGTGTTCTTCGCGTTCTTCATCGAGGAAGAAGGTGTTCCTTATCTTTTTCTCCAAAAATCTCTCAAACAACCCAACTCTAACCCCTAATGAAATAAGTTCTAAACTTATTTTATTAACACCACAAAGCATTTAAATTTAAATTGTTTGAATTTCAAAAACTTACATGTAACTCACCATATTAATTATGTAAGTTAAGTAAACACATGTTATCAACATTAAAGTGGGAGTTGAGAGGGGTCAGAGGATATGAAAGGGTGGGGATCGTGTGGGCCCCACCATCCTCATAACCTCCCAAGGGAATTTGGGTGGTTACCCAACTTCTATCAGAAACTAAACACTTAAAAAAAGTTTAAAATTTGTAGAATAATTATAAAATAACTTCCACAATTTTTATCATCAACACTCATGTAAACGCATCTCCGGAACAGTACTTCCTAAGAAAATACCGACGCTTCGGTTACATCGGTGACCTCAGAATTCGATTCCAGGAACCGGTTCAAAAGATAGAAATTCCCACTCGTTCGTTCACTGAACGTACCCGAGTCAAACTTCGGAAATTGATTCCGGGCAATCCGAGCCTCGGAATCAGGTGCTGTCAGAAACCGTGTTCTTGTAAAATTACAAAGAAAATTAAGAAAAAATTTCCCTTGAATTTTACGGGTCTTTACAAGGTTATTGTGGTGGGGCCCACCTGAACATAACCTCCTGCGAGTGGTTACTACATGGGGACCACACGAGACTAAAACCCCCCAATTAATGGGAGGAGTGGAAAATCTCGCAACTCCCCTCATTAATGAGGGGAGAGTCAGTTGACCTTTTATATCATTTATAGTGCCACCACCTCCCCTTTAATTAATTGGTCTAATGCATAATTTTTTATTTCTAATCCTTCACATTAATTAGGTGCAACCTTTTTATTTAATTCTTATTTTTTTAATATTGTTCCACCAAAATTATAAGATATCACAATCTCTTATTATTTATGTGTTGGAACATCTATTAATTTTTGGAAGAGAGCTTGGGAGAAAATGAGTTCATAAACAAAGAACTCTCGCCAAATAAGAACTAACAAAACCAACGGTCCCCTACGATCGTTTTCCCCAGACACCAACTGATTTGGAACCACTCCCACAACTGTCGTGCGAATACAGGAGTGGGAAGAGTGTGGCAGACATGTCGAATGACAACTCAGTCTTCTTCCCATGAATTCACCATCGATGACCGATGATTTATGGTAGGGGTATAATTTTATCTATGTATGATCTTTTACCATGTTCTTCCTTTCTCTCAAAATGAAGAATGAAGGTTGTTGTGATTCATACATGCGAGCCTCTTGATATCACCCTAAACCCAAATGGTGCGGGCCAAACCAGCATGGCCCAACCACTCTTCCATTCAAATTTGAGATGATCCTTGGTATGGTGATGAGGTGACGGAATGACAAAGGCTGGAACAACAATGGTCGCGCTCCATGGGGCCTCCGCAAATAGTGTCACCCTCTCGGTTCAACGGTGCTCCCGGCCGAACCACGCTGGCACACACCGGCCTGCGACGCGCCGAACTGGCCGCCCCAGCCACCTGCCAGCCGCCGACCCTCCAAACTATGCCCCGCCGACCTGCCCGCAGCCTCTCGCAGGCCATGCACGGCCTACCCGCACCCTCTCGCGCGCCCTTTTTGTGGCCTCCTGCGTGCCCTCCCTGGCCTCCCCACGGCCTCCCGCACGCCTCGTCGGCCTGCCGTGGCCTGCCCGCATGCCCTGTCGGCCTGCCTGCCCAGTGACTGCCCGGTGGCCTCCCTGACACCCGCTGGCCAGCCTACCCGGGCCGCACCCCAGTTCCCGGCCGAACATTTCGAGCCGCATAAGCCTCCCGAGACGGCTTTCGTCTTCCCTCGTGGCATTGCTGGCCAAACTGGCTTGGCATTCCTGGACAATTCGACCGAGTTGCGCCCCTCGTGATGCTGGCTGAACAGGCCCCGACCTCCGGGCTGAGCCGCAAACTCGTCATCCTCTGGGCTGAACCGCCCCCACAGCCTACTGGGTCGTGCCCAATGGACCATGCCGAACCTAGCGGGCTGACCGTGTCGACCCAGACCGGGTCGGCCTAGTCTGGGATGGGCTGAGTCGGTCTGACTGGTTCAGACCAGGCCCAGGCCCACTACCGACTCTTTAATTTCGTTGGCCATATCTTTGGCACCAAATGTCTGTTTGACGAATCGTCTACGACGCTAGTATTCATGGAATGTGACGATCCCTTTAGGAATAGCCCACTGGAGTTCGAGATATATTTGAGATACGGTCAGGTTGGATCGTACACAAATCCAACCGGGCCCCCGGGACTAAAAGGCTAATAACTCACAGACCGGGCATCCGATCGATGTGCCATCTGTTGCGTTGAGACCCTTATGATGTGGGGGACCATTGGTATACTTATTCATGGGATGTCATGGAAGCTGTTGTATCGACACTTAGATTTAGGAGAGGAACCTACCAGAATCAAGTGTGCTCTATTGGAACCTTGTGGCTAGCTGTGCATTGACTACTGTTCCTGGATCCTGCGTAGGTCTGACAGTTCTAACAGCTGGTCCTAGATCCTGTGTGGGTCCGTTAGTAATGAATTTTTTTCCTGGATCCTGTGTGGGTAAAAAAGTTTTAACTACTGGTCATGGATCTTGTGTGGGTCCGACATCACTGACTGTTGTTCATGGATCATGTGTGGGTTTGGAAGTTCTAACTGCTAGTCCATGATCCTGTCTGGGTCCGACATCATAGATGATTCAGTGACTACATCTGATCATCTCTATCTCTCTAAAAAAGTTGTATACATTGTGAGCTAAGACAGTGACTTCTGTGCTTTCCTCATGACTGAGATGGGTTACTTGATAAGTTAGGTATATGTATAGACATATATCTAAGTAATGGTTTTCTGTTGTTTTCATACTATATGGTTCATCCTTAGTTGATTTTGAGAGATCATGGTGGTCTCGGGTTCCCTACTGAGTATTGTTATACTCACCCCTGCACAGTCTATGCCGACACCTGGTTGTGTTGGATGCAGATGATGGACAACACTGACTAGGGCTGAGTGTATGTGGACTGGGCGGTATCTAGAGGAGTACCTCACAACGAGTCGGTACCCGGAGGAGACAAAAAGACGTGGAGTATTGTGGAGACTATCTGTACCTACACTTTAGGTAGGATTTTCTAGATGACGATCCATCAGCTGTTTTACTTTTATTCAGTGGTACTTGTACTTTCAGTTTCCTTGTACTTTTCTGTTGAGCTTGTATTTTTGGACACTTTTACTTTCAGCACTCTTTTGTATACAATTTTACATAGTGTAAAGCTTCCAGCTCGTATTCTATTTATTGTGTTTACTTTTTATAAATGAAATGCCTTCCCAATTTAGGGATTTATTCATTTGGTGCTAGTCGCCAGCCACTTTTCTATTGAAGGCGGGCTTTGGGAAGTCACGACACGGGCCCCGGAGGATGGTTCATGACAATTTATTTTATTTACTGATATAAATAATTGAATAAAAATTATATATGTGATGTCTCACCTCCACATCCCATTAAATGATTCCCAAACATATTATCAGCATTTTGATATAAGAACATCTCTTTTTAAAATAGAGTATGTTTACTAGAAATGAGGATCTGAAAATGTATCATGTGGGTACCCCTATATAAGAGTGTGTAGACATATAAGAATAACTAAACATCAATAACACCTGTCTACATAGAAATAATAAATTAAATTATCTTGGAATAAAGTAATGTAAATGATTATACATTCATTAATAATTTAATTATCACTCACTAGACTAATCAAAAATATCATTAAATATGATAAAAATTATATATACATGAGATCAACTAAAACTCCAATAGATTCCTTATCTTAAAATAGTGACTTCATTTGATCTATCATTATTAATAAAAATATACTCATCATCTACCAACAAAAATTCAGTATCATGTATAGCGATTCCTAGGTACCCTTTTGTAATTAATCCCAAGAATGTTGTAGATAAATAACATAAAAGGGAGTCACCATTCTGATCTGATACTATAAAAAATTCCCCATGACAATTGATATTGGAATAAAATAAAAACATTATTATTCATTGTAACAATAAATATATTAAACAAACAAAAAATCAATGTTTTGATAATTATAGAATGACAATTACCGCACTACGTGGAAGGTTCAAACCTATCCCATGTGAGTTACTTTTATCGATCCTTATTTCTATGATCCAAATTGGTGATATATTCTATGTGTAATATCCATGTGTCTCCAAGAACATTATGATGATTTTTCCTCCCAATATATCATAACTGAGTCTCCATGGGGTATATATATAAATGCATCATGGAACTCTGCTAATAGACTATTCTAATCCTGATAATTGCCCAAAAATTTACATAGAAATCCCTTATGAATGTTTTCTCATATAATATGTATGATTACCCTTGAGATTTTTCTTTTAAAAAAATAAAAAATTCCCTAGGGATGTTTTTCAACCACAATGAAAGACTTACCCTAAGGGTGTTTTACCTATACATTGATAAATTATTTCCCCTTTTTTATATATCAATTCAAATAAATTCATAAACCTCCAGTTGGAGTTATAAAAATCAATATTTTTTATATTATCTTATTAAGGTGTTTAACAGAAATTATACAAGATAAAATAACATGAAAGTGTTGTGGGCCTGAAAAACTCACCAATACCACTGGTGAAACTACAAGGGTCACGTAGGATAGTACAATAATAGAGGAACCCTACAAGGATCCTCAATTTTATCCCTAATCACTTGGGTAATAAATTATATCATTTAGGACGTCACACTTACTAGTTTTAATAGAGTAAACAGTTAATGATCCCATGGTCCTCACCAAGGTGTTCAAGATTGGAACCATCTAATGATTTCATGAAAACCCCATATTAGATGAAAATGCATCTCAATTTTTATTATGACATAAATTACAAGGCAATACTGTGACCCTCAATGAAAAAATATTACCAAATCCTAACCTCCGTTCACATGGGTGGATTATGGGAACCTAATCACGGACCTCTAAATTTTTGATATTTTTCATTTTATTTAGTTTAGTACATCTAAAGTGTATCAATATTTATTGGATATAAACAATAAATTCATTATCAATACATGGTTATAGAATTTGGAGATCACAAAAAATTATGGGGTATATAGAATTAGATCTATTCAAGAAATATCAATTTAAAATAAAAATAAATATTTTTTTATGCATATTAATTAAACTATATATTAATGTTTTATTTATGAAAATAGTTATTGTGCTTCATAATAACACTTCATAAAATTCATCATTCATGTACAATGACCATATTCCTTTTTCTAAATCTAAAACCTACTTAATCATCAACTTGATATACCACTTCTCAATTATTTGAAGTTTGATGAACATCAACCAACCCAACCATGAACATAACATACATAAAAAATAAAACTAAATTTATCATCAATAATGTATAATTATTAAAAAAATTAATTAAAAAATTAATTTTAATTGTAAAACATCATAATGAAAGTGGTAATTTTATAGCATAACTACACCAAATTATTTCCCAATTGCACACATAAGGATGTCACATACACCGAAAACTGACTTGGAAAAATCCCTGAAACCATTGTATAGAAAATAATGTAAATAAATTTAATTATTAATGAATACCCTAATAAAAATGTAATAGTTATGTACCTTTATTAATGTAATATGTAATGGTGTTTTAATTTTATTACATGATGACTAATTATTTTGAAGATATATATAACCATCATGCCTGACTAATTTTACCAAATCCTAGTTAGATAAATGATTAAACCCAAATAGGTGAATTTAAATGAAAAACAAGTTAAAGTGGAGTTGAAGAGATGGAAATGGATTTTGATAAAATCAATTCATTGCTGAAAACGACAAATAATTCCACACCAAATTGTAATTGCCACAAATTCAAGACCATGTAGAGTTTGATGTTTTATTCGATAAATAACATTTAATGATTCAAAAAATATAAAATAACCAAAAATTATCAGAAGAGAAGTAGTAGAAATTATATAATAATAAAAAATATTATTAATCATTAGTAATTATTAAATTTTCATGAAATTCAATTAGTACAAGTTAATAATGAAAGTGGTTATTTTCAATAATATTTTGTCAAGTTATATAATTGATATTTTTTAAATGATAATATTAAATGTTTTTATAATATAAATTTTAAAAGATAATACTTATTTTATAATTTCTCACTAATTAATTTACTAAAAATAATAAAAAAATATTTGTTCTCTAAATTGTTTTAGTTGGAAAAATGATTTTATAAAAAGATATATTTTTATTATCAAATAATAAAATATGGGTTTCATAGAATATTAAAAAAACGATATTAGTAATAAAATATTAATTTAATTAAGAAGATTAAGAAATTTTAGATACTCATTTATTTTATAAATTTCTTATAATGTTATTTATATGAACTGAAAAATGTTCATTTGATAAAATGATTATTTATTTTTTTGGTGAATTAGTTCTTTTAATGTGGTATTATATTATGGGCTTCCATTAATTCATCCTAATTTTTATTTTTCTTATTATAAATAAATATTTATAATTGTTATTTATTATTTTAAAAATTGTATCTTGCACATAAATTTAATGCATAAAACCAATTTCTCTAAAAAAAATTATTACAAGTTATATGCAATAATCATAAAAGTATATTTTCAAACACATTGACAGTTTAATTGATAAAATTAGTTTATATTATTAAATTATAATATTAAAAGTATTCATGAATTTTAATATTTATTTTTTCTATGACAATAACTGAAAATGTAAGAAACTTATTTCGAAGGTATACATACATTATGGAAAAAGTTAAAAACATAAAATAAAAATCCCTAAAACACAGGCATATGTCTTGAATATGAGTGTTTGGAGTGATATTCCACTCAAATTAACTTTAAATTCTAATTGTGTCCCTTTTTTATGTACATTATACTCTTAATAATTACATTTTATTTAGAATATTTTATTTCCACTCCCAAAAATACCCATCTTTTACACTAATAAACGCAAAAAAATGATGTAGTTCAAGAAGTACATCCCTTTTCAATTTATCCTTGATAATATCTCAAAATTGACATTATAAAACCCCATATATGTTCCAAAATATTCTGGTAACTATTATCTAGAATAATTTCATCATTTAAATAAATAATTCAGAGTGAAATATTATTTCTCAAATGTGAATATCAAATTATTCTTAGTGTTTTATTTTTATTAATTTTTATACTTTGTTTATCTATTTTTTAATGAAATTTTATAATTATTATACTGAAATAAAAATATCCTTATTAAAAAACATTATTCATTCAATTCTTTTCATATAGAAAAGAAAAAATAATAACATTTTTTATATTGAGACTACCCCTATCATGAAGTGGTGATTTTCATTATTAAACTGAACTTATCAAGGATGTTTTAATGGTTGGATATCAAAATTTTAATTTATTTACATTTCACATATAAATTATCCAATGGTCTATTTTAATGAAACATAATTCTATTTATTCATTGAGAAATCATATCTTCAATCGAGTGTCTAATAGACGACCACCTCCATGAATAACATTGTGTGATTCACGTCACAAACCATATCAAATATTTCACTGAATAGAGTTATTAATGATCTTCGATAATTATGACATTTTTTTTTATTTTTAATTTTCATTCTATCATTATCTAAATTCATTATCATAATCATTATATCATTGAAATACATTACTCGATAGGATGGTTTTACCCTCTATGTGAATGATGTTATAATGTTTTTATCAAGAAAATCTATGTATTTTTCTATGATGATAATACCAAGTATTAATAATTCAAATAATATATATTACGGATTTGGGGAACGATATTTTAATATTTTTAATATATATTAATTTATAAATTTTTATTCGTTAATCACGCCGAAACTAGTTTATCACATTTTAAATTTACAAAGACTAGATTAATTTCAGTATCTCACTAAAACCATTACATATAATATAATTGAAAAATTTATTATTCTCTATTGAATTATATGATAATGATGAACATGAAACCATATATTATGAACTTTATCAGTTATACTGGTTGTTGATTGATATAAAAAATGAATATTATAACATAAAATAGTGAAAGAAAAAACATTTACTATGTATTGTATTGGTGAATTTGATTTATAAATAATTTTAAGAAAGAAAATTATATTTAAATATGTTCTAGAAATAAAAAAATAAATTAGGGTATTTTGTTATATTTTTCCATCGTTAAAGGATGAGTTAAAGGAAAGTCATTGTAAGTGTTTTGTCTCAAAGTTTTCATCATTGAGACATAATTTCATTTATGCATGTAATTTCGTTTAAATGGTGTGTATGATATGACTGGATATATAGTATGATGTATTATCTTCGTTAATGACATTTTAACTATATCATCAAGATATATCTATCACTGATGCTGATAGTATTATATTATTTCATATGTTATAGGGGATCTCATTCCAAAATCCTCTACTATATTTACGTGTTGTATATAGAGATTAATTGTGGAAATATAAAATTAGATACTCACAAATAATTATACATAGTGTTAAATATAATACTACATCTATATGTATATGTATTGACTTTAACACTGAAAAAATTAAATAGATTTTCATGACTAACATATTTTTCTAGATTAAAAATCCCTCCAATTTGTTTTGGATATATCAGGATTGTATTATAAAATTATATGATGATGTTTTATTGTATTTTAGTTTTAATTTTTAGGGAATTGTTTTTCAAGAAAAAAAGTCTACTTCCTTGAAGAATCAATTGTTTTATAAAAAAAATTATTTTTTCAACATTAATTATCATATATTATTAGAGGTTCTTTCTCCATATCCATATTTTTAGTTCATTAATATATTTCTTCCCTAGTGGAATGAATAATAGTTAGTGACTTCAATGATTTTTTTTGTAAAAAAATACATTAAAACAGCGGTTTTGTAATTATTTTAATTATTTGGGATTTTAATACAACAATTTTAGTGTAATAAAAATATTTATATTACATGATATTATATTTTTTAACCTAGGCTTCAATAATTAACCTATTTTTTTCATTCGAATTAAATTTTATTTGAAATTTTTATATAGTAAACATTCAATAAATGTGCATGTCATCTTAAATTTTTTTTTTGAATTTTTTAGCACAATGAAATAATAAAAACCAATGTTTTATTGAAAAAAATATGTGACATACAACACCATGTTTCAAAAATTAAAATTTATATATCATTAAATTTAATAACTTTGATAGCTCAAAATGCATGCAAGACTAAGTTTGAACAAAACATGATATCAATCAAAATATTTTTATTTAAACATTACCATAATTACATTTCTATAATAATAGAGATTGTGAATAATAATAACTAAATTATAAAAATTGTATGGTCTAAAAATTCATAAAATTATTTTTTTATAAAATGACTAAAATAAAATTTTAATAGTTTATATGAAACATTAATTTTTTCAAAAAAAAATATTTTTCTGAATGAATCTCCACAAGATCTATGCGCACATAATTTTGAATTTTTTTAAATATGTGAAATTTTATTTTATAATATATAAATATTTTATTAAATCAAAAAATAAAAATTATCAAAGGGTGAATTGTTTTAATTTTACTAAAATGATTAATTTTTCAATGAATAATGGAAAATGGTGAATTTTAATATAAAATTGTCTCTCCATATAAATTATTTATCATGATAATTTATAATTTTCAATGGTTTTCATGTAAAATTATTTGTATTATATATATATATATATATTGACCTAATTTGGGTTATTAAAATTAATTTTATATTGAATATTGATATAAAAACATTTTAATATTTTGCATATTTTTTATTCAAAACAAAATTGTCTCGTCAAGATTTCACGAGTAATGTAAATTAAAATTTCCCCAAATGCTAATGGATTTTTTTAATAAAATTCCACATTATGAATAAAATTAATTTATATTTCCTAATATGTTAAAATTAATATTTTAACATAATGAATAGTAAAAAAATTTATTTTAGGTGGTCAATGTAAAAATGGTTTTACAAGGGGATAAAATATAAATTTGAGGATTAAAATTTTCCAAAAACATTACTAGTTTTTTATGGAAGTATTTTATAATTATAATTTTTTAGTAATGAGAAAAATCATATATGGACTGATGTTGCATATGAAAAATGTGGGTACAACTTATTTTTATAAAATAAAAGTGTGGCGCTTACCTCAAAAATAAAAGGGATCCCCTATCCTCTCTTAATGACACCTTAAAACTCTTTTAGATCATTAATGACCTACCCAAACCACTTCCCCACATACATACACTCAACCTATAATCCTTGGTTTGGTCATATACAAATTATATGAAAACATTAGTTATAATAATAATGAGGTGGTCTGAGATGATGAAACATTAATAACATTGTTTATTTTTATTCAGATCCAAAATCAATAAAATATTATTAATTAATGCTCATATGATATCAAAATTATTTAACATATAATTATATATTACATGTTATTCCAATGAATTATATCTATATACATTTCTATCAAATGTGAAATAATAATGTCACTCATGTGTACGGAAGTCTACTACCTCAAAGTCCTATGTGATATGTTTCCATCAACACCACACATGGTTGGGTATACCAATTTATAATATATATATGATATTTACTGAATAAAAATACATATTTAGTAATTATATCATATATTCCATTTTTTACATTCCATTCTATAGTAGATATATTAATGTCGCTCTTTTGTTTGATAATTTACTATCCCATGAAGTGATGTGATACATTTTTCACTATCACCATAATAGATGTAAATTATCATTTTTTTAATATATGTAATATCAAGGAAATAATATTTATATTAATGAAATTCTATTTGTTATTAATGGAAAATTATTATTTTGTTTTATCACTTTTCACTCACGTAATGATGATAATCCCATTCATGAATCGGTGGACTACTAACATCGCATTGTGATTTGACTATATTTTTATCCCTAACCACAAGGATGATATAAAAAAATATACAATTTATTATATTATTATCATTATGTAAATATAAAAT
Organism: Viscum album; assembly: GCA_963277665.1. Taxonomy (NCBI): domain Eukaryota; kingdom Viridiplantae; phylum Streptophyta; class Magnoliopsida; order Santalales; family Viscaceae; genus Viscum; species Viscum album. The sequence goes on along the minus strand of OY728142.1, from coordinate 369,721,726 downwards.
ATTAAAGAATTACTTTCTATAATGATCGTTGAAAATGAAAATGATACACATGTGGACGTATGGGCTATCGTCTATATGATTATAACATACACCATTTATCAAAACAGTCTTATATGAATTGTCATAGAATTATAATTTATTTATATTTATGATAAATATTTAATTATTGTTATTCTATATATGTTGAAATAATGACCTCATTAATGAATCCTTAACCCACCAAATACTTTTTTACACATAAGGAAAATATCATTGAAACACACCACATAAATATAATTGATTAATTAATTTTATAATAAATTGTAATAACTATAATAAAATGAATAATATACATTAAATAGTTTATTAATTGATTATATAATTAATAAATATTTATTATTTTGGGTTGGAATGAATATATGTGTGGAGTCAGAAAAATTATAATGGATTTCTTTCTCAATTTCCCATAACTAAGGCATATTGTAATGTTACCTGTCTATTTTTTATGTTTTATATACATCAATATTTTCATAATATATCATAACTAATTCTTAACTATTTTTTTTATTTTCAATATTTTTATTTCAACATAGGTTATTGGAAATGAAAATAATCAAGTGGTAAATAATTTGATAACTCCATTTCATTTCAAAATGTTATATTACTTATTTTACATATTTTATATTGTAGGATTATGTATTTAAAAAAAATTGCAATATTTTTTTTACACATTCATTCTTTGGATTTAAATTAGATAAACAAAATAAATTTATTGGTAAAATATCAATTCAACATTGTCGTTTTAATTGGGATTTCTTATGCATAAATTTTTACAATAGGAATTTATTTGATCATGGTATAGTGTACCCAAATAATATTGATCTCATATTTTTATTCATGATGTTTTATAGTAAGTTGTTTCATTTTTCACTCTTAATTATGTATAGAGTAAGAGAATGTGTTTTTAATAAAAATTTTATTCATTTCTCTCTTCAGTCAAAATAATTTTTCTTGAAAATTGATGTTTTCTAATATAAGGTTTATAAAATGTTTTTTCATTTTTATAATGATTTATTAAGGATATTTCAAAATTTAGATTATTAATTTCAATAACTATTTGCAGTTAATCATCATGTCACTTAAAAAAAGACCATTTCAGAATTTACTAAAAATATGAAGAAATATTTACTTTATTATGAATAAAATGAATAAAACATCCTAACATCATAACAACTCATTGTTTTTTATATTATTTTATACCATTAAATGGTTGTTTTTAAATATATTAATTTTATTAATATTTTCTAACATTTATTATGAAAAATTATATATATTCATATTAGAAGTGTTAGTATCATTAAGGGTGTTTTTAATGATATTTTTATGTTAATTTTATTGATCAATTACAAAAAATATTAATTTTAAAAATATTGCACTACGTATATGCTTCACTGATTCCATCCTAATTCTTTTAATGGATATTAATAGATCATTTCCACCATTAAATTTTTTACTAGTCATGTTCAACATTCAATTTTTTGAGTTAAATTGCCTATGAAATATTTATATTCATGTGATTTATGAACATTGAATTTCATTTAAATGTCACAATTATTTATCATGTTTTTGTTTATTTTTTGGAAATTTAACTCATTTCTATATACAATGTTTTAATTTTTATTATGATTTAATGAATAGAAAGATATTTAAAAAATATTTATTCTTTACTCAATATCTATATTTGATGATAAGGTACATTTATATCACTAAGTAAATCAATATTTTTATATATGAGGGATGATTTGGACATTTAATGAAGTATAATGCCTATAATCATATAGCCCCTTGATTCATGGATATTGATGGCCTGTATTTAAAAATTAAAAATTCTAATGTTTTTGAACTAGAATTCACTTCTTAATTTTTATTGGACATTTCTGTTTTACTATTTTATATAAATAATAAATAATCAAACAAAAAAATGCCCATACATCAAATGTGTACAAATAAACATAGTGACAATTTATTTAATAAAAATTTACTTTTAAAAAATATTTGTTTTATCTTTTTTCAAATTCCTAATAATTATATCTGTGATCTAGTCTTTATTACTACTCTTCCTTAAACACAGTGAATAACTTTATAAAATTTGGTAGGAGATAAAAAATATATGAAGTGAAATAAAATAAGAGAATCTATTAGGGCAATTAAAACATGCTAAAAAACATTATTAAAAACAAACCATTTACCCTAAAAGAGGAATACTATATTCAATAAAGAGAATATCATATCTTTTGAAAATCAAAAGATTTTAATGAATTGTAATAATAAATAATATAAGTATTACGTAGGTTACATCAGATATAATATTTATATATAAATATTATAATTGAGTAACCAAAATTGAAAACATATAACTCTACAGTACCCATTGCATTTGAGGTAATAACATGACTCCCCATCATTACATTATCACAGAAAAACCCGTCATTGGTTAATAATTTCACCAAACAATGGTTGGTTATCAATTAACCAACCATCAATAGTTTATGAAATAACAATACATTATAATAAATAATTACTACAAAAAATGACAACGTAAATAATTATTTCTTGTATCATAATACAATATTTGAAAAAAAAGAGAACATTCCATTTTGATGACACATAGATTGAAAAACTACACAGAAAAATTAAAATAAATTCCTTTTGAAGGTAACCATAAAAACATCTAATGTATGCATAAAAATATTAAGGAGTTTTTACGGTGAACATTTTTTCCTTTCATATATGCAAAAAAATTATTCTGTGGTTTTTAAAAAGTGACTTCAAAATTTGATTTTGAAAATAATTTCCCTTAAAATTATAAAAAAAATAATTAATTGAATTAGGAATTTACCAAAAGTAATAACATCCATCATTATGTTACAATAATGGTTCATAAATTAATAAATTTTCCCTTTTAATAAAAACATGATTCAAACTATTAAAATTATCATCATGAACTCTATCGATCCATGGTTACCCATTTGTTGTCACCTCTTTTTTCATGTCCATTCATAAAATTGTGTGCTTCATGGAATGAAATAGCTACTATATAATTCATGGATAAAAGATATTCCATGAATTTTATCCATTGACTATAATAATTCTATGATATATGAATGGTCTCATTAATGAAATGTTTCATTTTTCAAAAAAAATGCCACCAAAAATTAAATAAAAATACCATCTAGAACACAATCGATCTTGGTGAACTCATTAGAAATTACATATTTTTTTCATTTCCTTACACAAAATTTAATTATTAATTTAATACTAGTTATATGATTAAATTCCTATATGAAATTTATATATTAAACAGTCTGATTTGATGAAATATGATTGGTTCATTTTTTGATTGCAGGTGCCCTAGTATTAGAAGCACATTTATGTAAAAAATTTAACCATATACATTTTATTATTACATCAACAACATATTTTATTCCAAAAATAATAGAAATTGGGGTATTATGTATTAAAAAAGTACCAAAGATACACCTCATTGTATTTATAGTATTATTTCTAAAAAAATAACCAAATCCAGAAGCGAATGTATTACCACTTTTCTCCATATCAATATTACAATTGATCCAGCAAGAAAAGGGAGAGGTTTATATAACTTCAACGGTACCTAGAAGATTATAGTAATTATTTAAAATTCCAATTATCTTAATTATATTAAAATAATTAAAGGATTGGTCATAAAAACATTATTTAATTTCATTATCTCCATTAACTACAATAATAATTTATGTAAATGTTGATTGAATACCAATGAAATTACTTCATGAATATATATATTATGCCAAGTCTAGATTACCAGTAATTAATTAACACATGATAAAAGTAGAGAATAATTAATATACTGTGAATGATGAGTCATCTTACATGAGTTAAAGTGAACCCTAATATTAGAGCTATAGGGGAGCTCAAATTTGAAGTGGTCAGTTACTGATGTAGATAGCATAAACTATATTGAATTTTTGAGGAAGTAGTGTTAAATATAATCTCTATTTTGGTTATATTTTATGAATATAGATAATATATAGACACTCAAAACCCATAATAAATCATTTTTTTGATGTTTCAAATTAATAACTATCTGTGAAAATGTAAATATTTATGGAAAAACAAATTTTTGTTAAACATTTTTTTCCAAACAACTGATTTGATTATGAATCAACTCCCGTTAAATATTATTTTAGGAAATAATTATATTTTTATAAGGTTATCAAATTAAATGGTCTTAACCATTTATCAATTTTTAATTCTATACAATATCATTAATAATAATATGGGATGTATCTAATGAAATATTTTTTTGATCACTAATCGAAAAATTTATTAAAAATTATATTTCTTGTGATAGTAAATGACTATGTATAGGATATTATTCCCTATTTTATGAAATTAAATAATTATAATATTTCATGTAGTATTATAATTAATGTGTATCCCAATTAAACTATCTTTTGAATATTTATTGAATTTAGTGAGATTTTTAATTTAATTCCAGCAAAAATCCATTATATGAAAAAATTGGTTACATGAATAATGTAAAGTATTCATTGTATAATTCTTATAATCCAATATATTTCTTTTAGTGGTCCTCATGATATTCATGAGTAAATCTAACCACAATTAAACCAAAAAGACAAATCAAATTTTGAGATAATATTATATTTCACTAGGATAATATCATGATCCATTAAAATAATTATTACTTTACATGAGGCTATCTATTTTATTATATAACAAAGAATTTGAGAAAAAAAATTCCAACATATGGTTTACCCCAAAATATGGGGATATAGAGGTATTTAATAGGGAATAAACTATAACTGATTCTCAACTCATTGATGATATTTGGTTTTCTAAAAACAATTATGTTTTTATTAGAGTGTCGGGAACTCTTCTTCAATGTAATTTTTTGCCATAAATGTTATTCAGTATGGAGAATAACATTCATGAAGTTTATAAAATTTTCATTTCATCCTAAATGAAAATAATGATGTCATAAACATATGACAACTGAGTGGGAGTAATAAGACCTCTTGCAGCCATGATTTTTGTAATTTTCATGGAATTCACGATGTTAAGAGGAAGCATACATAAATTATTATCATTAAAAGGTTATATAATTTCTAAAAAGGGATAAAATTGTCTAAAATGCTAAGGAAAATTTATGTAACACTATTAATAGATATTTATATGTTCATAAAAGTGAGATGAACTCAATAGGATTTTTACCCATTTTTTAAATACCACATCAATTCCAAATCATGTCATAACCTTAAACTTAAAAACCAATTTCAATTTTTGAAAATATTTTTCAACAACATATTTTTGTGAATTATTACCCCTTTAGTTTATTTCTTTTAATTATTAAAAAATAATCATCATTTAATAGTAAATCCTGTATAGTTTTACCTATAATAAAATAAAATTATTTTTGTACATGATATTTTTTGCAACACTGGAGATCTTGTTGGTAATAATTTTTATAACAATCATATATATTGTCTTGAAAATTAAACTAGGTCTATATTGGTGAAATATAGTACTGTATAAAAATTAGAATCTGGTCAAAAAAAATGGTTTTTATCATCATATTTAATGGAAGTAATAGAAACTGCGAAATCATTATTCATATTAAATTTTTACCATGATAATATAGACAATGGTTTTGTTTCAATGAACAAGAGGATGTGAAAAAAGGAATGTATACATGATATTATTTTATAATCATAAAATTAAATTATTAAAATTATTATTTAGTTATGATGTCGTGATACATGAATGAGTTGAGGATAAAGTAGATGATGAAATGAAATTAAGAGAGTTTCCTTGATAAAATTATCTCATGAGAATCACCATATTGAAAGACCCCCCAATTATATACTGATTGAATATTTGCTAAGATAAGTTGGATAGAAAATTTGGGAAAATTGGTACTATATGTTTTTGTAGAGATATGGAGATCCTCAAGGATTTTGGGCAGAAAATTCAGTAGTGAAAATTGGTGATTATAGTTGAGGAGGGGGGGTTTAAAGTTATTAATTATTGATTATTTTATATTTAAAGAGAAAAAAATTGTGTTTAGCTAATTACAATGAAAAAAATTATAATTAGAATTGTTAAATAATATTATGGTCTAGTAACACATCAACCACCCATTTAATTTTTTTACATTTTAGATATTTTACTCGTGTACCTTTTAATAGTATCTCATTTAATTATTTTACCTATACTAAGGTATATATTTTCATACCATGATAATTTTATTTTTCATAAATCTTTTAAAAATACCTTAAAAAATATTTTGGAACTTACGATTTCAAATATGGGATCCATTTTCCCATGTTTAATTCACATAATTGGATAATTTATATTTAAAAACGAGCTCAGAGAAGGAATGAAAAATTATGTTTTCAAAAATAATTTTTAAGTAAAAATTAAATTAAATCTATGAAAAATATTTATCATTGATTAAAAATATTAATATTTAATGATATATAAACTATTAAAATCATTTAAATTAGTTCTTATTGGGGTTATTTTAATTATTCTAATATAAGAATCATTGTGTACTTTAAAAAAATTCAGACAAATCCATTTTTTAACATAATACATAAAAAAATCTAAAATATAGAATAAATTTAATTAAAATTAATATAAGTGGATGATATGTAATCAAATAACAACTATTTTTCTGTAAATTAAATTAAAAACATATTATTAATTTTTAAATTTTTTAATTTATTTAATAGAAATTGAATATGTAAAAAAATTTGAATTTTTAGTATTCACTAAAATATTAATCATTTCAAAAAATTATCAAAAATTCATCCTACGATAATGTTGACCAGTTTAATCTAAATATAAATTAATTATGATAATAAAATTATATTATTTGAATGTTTTTATTTTAAATACAACCTTATCAGAAATTATTTTAATAAAAGTGTTTCCTACTTAATATATTTACATTTTATTTAAATATTTAATTCATGAATACAAAAAAATTATAAAAAATAATTTTATCCTTGCAAGGGTTGTTATAGTTTTCCCTCATTTTTTAAATTTCATAATCATAATTTAATTCAATTACTAAACAACATGGGATAATTTCACCGCATATAAGATTCATATTCCCATGTTTCTTCTTCAACTATATAGCTTCTCCTAAAAACCATACTCTGATGAATTACCTTGTTCTAAAATACATTCTCTATATGGAAATGAATTTGAACAATATGTTCCTTATAATATTGTTTCTCTTTAAAATGATATAAATAATGTATAAATAAATGATATTAAACTAGAACATTTTTTCTTACCATTGAAAAATGAAGGCATTTTGTACATGGGATTGAATAGAGGAAAATCCAGTAAGTAGTAAACTAATCCAAATTTATCAAGAATTTCATATGTTCTAATACAACTTGTACTTAATTTTACATTCTTACCAAAATAGATAACACTTAACCAATTTGATATTTTAGAAAACCCATGATTATATTCCTTTAATGAATTGTTTTTCATCCAATTATTTGATTAAAATTAATTCTTAATCATTGATTTCCATATATTTTCTTAAATAATTTATACCTTATCAACCAATTCTAATTGTAATTCTAGTCCCATAAAAATTATTCCACCCTCCTCATCCCAAAAAGAGGGAGTTCAACACCTTTTTCACTATAGATTATTCAATGGTTCTATATATACTAGAATGCACAATTTTATAATTTTAAAAACAAACTTTAAAAATATTATGGTACAATCTACCCTGGTAGTTTATTATAGCACCAGATATCATGTTTTCCATGGTATTAATTTTTTTCACAACTATCCTTCAAAATGAGGATTAAAAGTTGTGCTTGAATTTAAATAAATTCAAATTGAATTATGATGGCCAATTGAAAAATCATACATGAACATTGGATCATTTTCAATTACAACATATATAAGAATTATATATTTCCATATATTATCCTTAAAAATAATCTAAATATTAAATCTAAATACTAAATTTAAGAAATGGGAATGTGATATGATGAATTAATTATTTGATCAAAAATAACCCAAATTTCATTATTACCTTGATAAGTTCTTGGTAGTCCCCCTACAAAATCAATAGATATATATTACCATTTAAAATCTTTCATTGGAAAAGGATGAAGAATCAACGTTGGTTGTTATCATTATGGTTGTATATGTTTACAATTCAAACATTTCAAGGTAAATTCATCAATATCTAGTTTCATTCCAACCCACCAATAATACTTCTGAAGTACTATACATATATATGTTATATAATGATGCACGGAAAATATATAACTATAATATTTATATAACAATTATATCATCATATGGAAACCACCAGGAACACATTATCTATTCCCATATCTGAAAATATTTTTTTATAAATTCTAAATTCAGAGAAATTTACAAGTTCACATATTATACCTTGTTATGTGATTCATGTTCTTTTTTTGAGATTTCATTATTTTGTCTCCAATATTATTCAAATGAAACCTAAAAAATCTGATGTCCCTACATCAAAAAATTCCATATTTCTTAAATGAAAAGTTAATGTTTAAAATGTAACATTATATTTTATTCATGATGTTTTTAAAGTATGGTATCCACCACTTTTCTTATCTATTCTTTTAATTCAAGGTGAAATCATAATACTTAATCATTACTTTCCATCTACATTGTATCATCTTAAATTATATTATATTAAATATATTTTTTAAAATTTTATGATTCATATTTTTTCAAACATATATCCTTATTAATGATCAAAAAATATTTCAAATCCTATTCTAGAATAGATAACTCCATACATGTGTAGGAAAACATTTCTCATTAGGTTTTAATTTTCGAGAAACATAAGAAATTTAAATATCTTTATGAATTAGGATAAAACCATGTTCCTACAAAGAAGAATCAATATATATGAAAAAATCTCCAATTTTCTAGGTTAGTGCCAATTCTATATCATTTAACTATCATTATTTGGTTTATTTACTCTATGTTATAGTAAACTATGGAACTAAATCATAAAAAACAATATTTATTTCTATAATACCAATTTTTTATAAACTACACACCACCAAAACTTATTACACAATTTGCGATGCCATTTCATAAAAAAATAATCCCAATCAGGAATGAAAAAATATTAGTGGAGTGATAATAATGATGTAGTACATGTATTGAAAAATTTCCTTCAAAACAGGTATCTCCACAACAAAGAACCCATTTCATCATCCAATAATGTACTCCTAGGTACTATATATATTATTTTATGCTATATGGGGTCTCTTATATCCCAGTACATCAATTTTTTCATTGGTCCTCTATAGTGAAAAAAATTAATTAATATATGCTACAGAGTTCATATTTGGTTTCTGGAATCTTATTATAAAAACCTCCGCGGAGAGGTACAAATCATATCCCCATAACAAATTCACCACAATAAGTCCTTATTCATAATCATGTATCATTATCTATATGTAACCACAATATAAAATCTAATATATAGGTATTAATTTATAAATGACATACCTAATACTATCAATATTCCCTCGAATAGTCTTTCTTCCATATATTGTATCTATACTCAACTATATGTGATATTTTATGAACGAGTAATCAAACACTAGTATTTATGGTTACACAAATGTATATTATTCGAATATATTATGCATTATAAAGTATTCTTCCAATTTATAAATTTGGATACCTCTTCCAAATGTTAGTCGTACATGTATAATCTTAGAAAATTGTCTTATCTATAAAAAATATGGTTTTTAATTATTTTATTAAACTTATTGTTCAAGGAAACACAACTAAATATGGTTTTTTATACTACATATCTACCATTCAATATAATATTAGTATTTACTATTCCATGTGAAACAAGTTTTAATCTATTTTTTCATCTACGAATCATTTCACTATTTGGATATTTTTGAAACTCCGTTAATATTTTTATTACACACTCTTCATGACATATTGTGTTTCATTTATGGTTCCTTCATAAATCAATGTAAAAAACACATCGAAAAATAATCCATGTTCAATTTTTAGAACTAAATTGTTCCCCAGTATTTATTTTTGACTATAGTAATCCCAATTTATATGGGGATAAATACATCTATTTAAGGGGTGTGTTCCACTTTTTGGATATGTTTTGATACCACTTGATTATAAAAAACTATAGATCCTTCATCTTATTTGTAGAGTAAGTAACAGCCGTTGAGATTGATAGAATTTTCTACATCTTTATATGATAGTTTATTTTCAATATGTTATGGTGTGTGAATACCATGTATATATATGGTTGTTGTCACCATTGTCTATGAACATTAAAAATTATATGGAATGATTTCTTTTTATATATCGATTCTTCCATAACTAATATAAATATCTAAAAATGATAACGTCTAATACTATTGTAACAAAGAGGTAATATAGGGATAGTATATTCATTCATAGTTGTTGTGATATCTGATATATTTGTTACAAAATCATAATGACATGAAAACTGAATATATGTTCATATATGAACTATAACAATATTGTGAATTTGTTTTATGATGATGTATTTTTTATACAATGTATATTTGGATTCCAAACTGACAAAATTTGATGATGATTGAGGTTATAATACCCTAGGAAAAATCTATTTGATTTTGATATCAACATGGACTCAAGAACAACTATCAATGTACTAAAGGATAAGAACTAGAGATGAGGTTGATAAACAAGCATTGGAAATACTTTTAACATTATACGAAAAAACTAATAATAATTACTAATCATCATCTACAATAGAGTATGTATAATAAAAACAATGTCAATTATTATTTATTACTTTTTTATTAAATACATAAAACTAGTCTCCCACATAGATGACATAAAATAAAAAAAATATTTAATCAAATGGAAAATAGACCAACTTACATCCCCAGGATTTAAATAAATTCTATATAATAACCTTATTCTAAATCATGATGATCCACCGCACATCTCTTCCTCTAACCAGAAATGTTGAGGTGAACTCCCCACATCGATTGATATGTGTGCACATTTTGTGAGAATATTAATCGATATGATATCACTAAACAAACCTAATACAAGGATTCATTAGATTTTTTAAGAAATAGTAAAATAGTTTGTATTATTAAATATTCTCTCTCAATCACGTGGTAGTAACCAAGACACCAGAGCACTCAATGAGGTACATGTACCCTTTAGTTCATCAAATATTATCTATCAGGCCAAAGACCTTACCATACTTGGTTTGATGTATTAAAAAATTTCCCAATAGCCTCATTCCATTTTTAAATGATAAAAAAACATGTAAAAAGGCTCATTGTAGGAGAGATTCTAAACTATAACCCAAAATCCATAATCAATGGTTATTTTTATATGTCCATATCTCAGCTGATAAAATTTCTACCTAATAAGAAATCAAACAGTCTAATAGAACATCTTCAAATGAACCATCCATTAAGAAGATTGTTTACTAAACCCAACTAATTTAGATGCTAAATTTATGCCTATAATCTTATCCCACTGGACTCTAGGTGTCCATAAATATAACTATACTTTTCCCATGGACATTGGGGATGTCTCGAGCACACTTACTCATCATATTGGACTCAAGGAAGATCATAAATAAAAAACACTTACCCAAATACAATAGACAGATTAAAAGGACATAGAACCATATATATATACACTATAGGGGTAAAAGACAAACCACCCTTCCACACAAGTAACATGGAGGTCATTGAGAATCCAAACTATCCCAACTAGACTCTAGGGAGGTCACGTCTAGATAAAAAGTCAAAAATCACCGCAATCCTCTCCCATTGTGTTTAAGATGATAATTTCTCATGTTCTAGACACTAATCATGAAATAAAGGAACTCATAATCAGGGAACCCCCATGGGTCGTCTAGACATTACATGGTATCAAATAATCTATATTATCTCATGTCCATCACACATGATGACATTGCTTCCAGCATTCTCAACCTAATCCATACTCCAATGTCATATCAAACCTTACCAAGACACTCTTAAATGTAAGTGTTACATCCCTAAGACATTCTCAATTATTAACATTCTACCCAAACGTTTCCTTGATGATGGAGTATCATTTCTACCTTGAAACCCTATGAAATTTTGTTTCCATGTCCCAGTCAACTTCTGAGATCCTCCCCTGGTTATTTTGTACACATATCCTAAGTAAGATCCCTTATCTAGTCATCATGATGAATCCTATATACCATAGATAAATTTTTTATTAAAGGAATTTATTTCAAAATTTTCACATCAAGATTTACATCCATACATAGGAGGTAGTTCATCATCACTTGTGGGCCATAAATATTTTCCCCTAGTTTCTACACAACAACATGCCCCTCAAACGTAGCCACTATAACTTTATTACTAATTTTAGTAATTCGATAATTTATAAATTAAGATAGTTCATCTTATAATTCTCTATAAATAAAAATAAAAAATATATATTAATGGATAAAAACACAATAAGAAATACCACCTCACCTAAGTGATACGTGATACTTTGTCTCATTCTGGGAGGCTCAATGCCCCTCCTTCATCTCACCAATATATTGTACCTAATCATTCTATATTCTCAATCCCACAAAATATTAATGAATTATTTATTTTTAATATATATTTATTTTTTTCATTATTATATCATCCACCTACTTTGATACTATGTTTAACTATTACATATGTTATTTTGAAGCCTTAGAAAAGGTAACTGACTATCTTCCATGTTGTCGGGATCTGGTATCACACCTTTCTTCATCATAGATAAACTATTACAATTTATAATTAAAAAAATATATAATTTTAATATTAATAAATTTATAAGGAATAATATTTAATCATCCACTTGAAAAAACCATATTTAATGGAGTTCAATCCCATCCTAACACAGAACATGACTTGAGATACAATAAAGACCATACGTAGATCATAATTAAAATGGATAATTTATTGTAAAACATCCATAAACACTTGGATTATAAATAATTTGAAACATTTTTTATAAATTATATTTAAACATCATTAATATAGCACCTCAATAATTCATATTAAATATTATAGAAAAATAAAAATATATCTGGTTGAATTGTACAATAATATGATCAAACATGGTAAGAACCCCTAGAAAAGAGTTGTATATATAGGCCGAGAACGTTCAAAAAATAATTTAGTATAACAATGTTTTTTGTTCCGATAAATAAAATAAAATTATATAAATACTAAGGGAATAGAAATGGTTTAAGAGAGTAAGAGGTTCTAGAGATAATCAAATCCCTATACAGGCTCTATTAGCCCAAAGTAAAGTGGAAATAAACACATTTATTTTTTAAAAAATAGTCCAATAACATCTCTTTGTTTGATCCTATGATTCATGATAATGTCAACCTTGGTAGTTCTCACCTGACCCTCAATCATTAATATTCAAACTATGAATCCCAACTTCATAGTGTTATTCATCATCATTTTGTCCCTTTTATAAAACTTCCACCCTAACTACCAACAGACACTCTCCCAAAAACACATGACATTCACAAAACATAAATTACTATAAAAAATTATTTGAATATATTGAAGCTATCATAAACTACTTTTAAATCCTTGTTTTTAAAAAGATACAACCACATAAAATAACTCAACTTTTTAAAATCATAATGATCCAAAACTCCATGGAGTAGATGAATATCCCCAACATAACACTTATCCACATTTAATTCCACTTTATTCTATGAACCATGTCTCTTAGAAAATTATAGTCATTTATTAAATGAAAAAAATACATGTTCTTCTCTAAAAATAAATTCACATTATTTCCCACAATATAACAAAAAGAACATTATTAACTGGTGATTGTGCCACTCGCTCCCCATCAGTGAAACAATGAGGTTTCCCACTAGACCCATCTAAAATAATAAACCAAAACTTATTCAACGGATTTATAATAAGGATAATAGTTATCCTCACTAAATAAACATACTTGGAAAAACCAATTCTAAACAATTGTCTTCCCCTAAATTTTTATTTGATACTAAAAACAATCATACAATATTATATATATCCACTTTGAAAATTTCCAATATTGATTTTATTGGGGTAACAAACTTACCAAGTCTAATTCCATGAAAATGCAAAAGTAAATCTAGATTAGATACAATTTTAACATAATATATCTATTAAACAAAATGGTACATCCTCAAAATGAAAACATTACCTTTAATTAAAATTTTCAAGGATCCCCACACACTGGGTCCTTCTAACTCTTTGAACCCTGACACCAAGATATTTTACTCCAGAACAGTTATTTTTATGAAATAAGACAATAACTACATTTATCTACACAATTCAACCAATAAATCTTGTCCCAAATATGGTTTAGCACGAGTAACACTTCCCAAATCACACTTCAATATGATAATCATGAAATAATAAATATTTTAACCCATGTAACATGGGAAAACCATATTCACCACCTGAATGATATCATGAATAATGTTTCACAAAAAAATAAATCATGGATAAAAATAATATCAACATGATCCCAATGGAAGTGCATTGAATCCATCCAACAATAAATTTTAATTAGAAAAATATTTTTACAAATAAATATATGGTATCGTTGGATCTAATAATTCACCGATCTATTGGTTTCACATTGACTATCCAAAAAATGATACCACAACAACAAGGAAATGTTCATCACAAGGTTCATTCACTGATAACTGATTTGGTCATCCATATAAAATATAATGTGTTACTATTATGATATAGAATGAAATAATTAAACCTCTATGAAACACACTACATCAAATAAAACATAGAGTATTAAATAAAATTCATCTTTCTCATACAATAAATAAAATAATAAAGCCCCACATAGATTCCACCCATTATAATATAATTATGAAGGAATTCCTCCCACATCCAATTATGAACTCCTCACAAAATTTATTTCTTTAAAAAAACATGTCCTAAAAAACACACATGTGACTCCTCCAAAACTGTATAGAAATTTCATCGATACATAACATCATGTAGTCCTGAGAATCCTTTTATAGAATAATCTTTATGTTATGTAGGACATGAAACCTTGAACCAATGATTATTTCAGGAATTTATTCCATGTTATATCTCATATTATAATTTATCACTTTAGCTCACTAATCCCTTGAGTGTCTCGCTAACGTACTATAAGCACAATGCTAATCAAATTCATCTTCAACCAAAAAAACACCAAAAACCCTCACATGAACTATCTAATAAATTAGATCCCTTATAGGTAAATTTATTAATAACTCTTCAACTGAACGCACATTGAATGATATTCCTGAAAACCCACACCAACACTTACACTAAAAGAAAGATAATCCACTAATAAGCCTCTATCATTTATTAATCATACATAATACTTCTTATTAAAGGAACCAAATGCCTACATGAACAAGTAAAACCTGATCACCCAATAAAAATAAAGCATCCTCGTGTCATGTACTATATTAATAAGAATTAATATTAATTTATTTTGAAAAAAAATACTATAGTTACATGAGATGATCTACTCAGTTTAAATGAAATATGAAATAATATTATTTTTACCATAAACATTATATCGTATATTTTGAATGGGTATTCATGGATATAATTAATAAAATTTAAAAAAATATTCATAAATCTAATATTAAATGAATTATTTATAATTTCATAATAATTATGTAGTAAATTTTTAGTAATAGAAATTTTCAATTCATAAATACATTTTTTCAATTTTTTTAAATTTTTTGAGTGAATATTATAACTAATTTCTGAAACATATAGAAATTTTATTTGACAAAATGGTTATTAATTACTAAATAATAACATCAAAATAATCATTGGATTAATTTTATTTTGAATTTTTTGAATGAAAACATTTTTTAGTGAATAGTGAAAAACTAGTTTTTATAGAAATGTATATGTAACATCCTATGTAAATAAAGAATATTATATTTTCATGTTTATTAAAAAAACTTAATTAAATATTAATTTTACATTAAATTGGATTCTATGTTTTATGGCGTACCCAACACGCAAAAATGGGTTTCTTAAAAAATCTTATGTTGCACACATGGCTGAGTGATACTGAAAAAAATATTATAATATTATTTTAAATGGTAATTAACACTTAGCTATTTTATTGACACAAATAAACATAACTAACTACAAATTTGATTATACATGTTTGTAAAATGTATTTACCGATCTCTAATAAAATCTAGATTTTTAAAATACGAATGAATCCAATTTTAAGCATAAAAATACTTTAATATTCTTTAAAATGACGTTTTATAGTGTTTTGAATGGGTAGCATTATTAAATATAGTTTTCTTATATTTTATGTGTTCTATTTGACAAAATATAAATCTTATTTATAATTGGGACATAAAATTTTACATTGGATGATGTTTTTGTATTTTTATGATAATGTTTATTTTTAAATGAATAATGAAATATACTACAATTTAATTCAAAAGTACCTATTAATATATTTTATTTTTATGGTTATATTTTTTTAAAACTGATTTTAAAGTGTAATTAAATTATATTTTTAGAATTTAATTTTTTTTTGTTCATTGGAAGTAATTTCACTTTTAAATGGGACATAAAACATGTCAATCTTTTGATTGTTATTATTTCTTAAAAACACACTTTTTGGTTTTTACAATAGGTATTAATTTTAAATTAACATCTATAACCTATGTGTATTTAATTTGGAAACATGGATTATATATTTAGAATCAATAGGTCCAAATTATTTAAATAGATAACTTTTATTTTTAGACATTATGAATACTATATTTAGAATATATTTTATTTACCATGGTTAAATGTTAAATATGATAAATAAATATGAAATATAATAATATAATAATATTAAAATTACACTAACACTTGTCTTAACCCTATTGTATGATACATGTCTGAACATGGAAATATTCGGGTCTATATTGGGACCACATGTACCCACTTGTAAGTGAAAATGACATTGTATAAAAATTAATATAAAGTAAAAGAAAATATAACATAAAACATATATCTCTTTGTAAAATAAAATTTTAGTGGGAAATAGAAGTGACTCTTTAGACAATAAATAGTAATTAAAAATCTAAAAAGTTTATATAAACCATGGTAATTTATTTATAATTTTTTTACAAAAAATAAATTTATTTATTTATGACACAATGATGATGTAATGATAACCTTATTAATGAATGTTTCTAATAAATGATATTATAAGTATTGAAAAAAATTATTTTTTAACTTTTTATTCCACCCAAAAATTTTAGGGATTAGGATGACTTGTTATCCTTGAATTAATGAAGGTTTTATAAAGAATCATGTTGTTTTTTGTTTTTAAAAAATACCAGATATGAATAGTATTTAAATTGACATAAATGAGTTTTTTAAACAAATAATATTTTATTGAATGATAAAATATTCCTAAAAATATAATATTCAGCCAAATAACACAAATGATGTTAAAAATGTCATTATGGATCCATTTTCGGTTGCCTAGCTGTTCATTGTAAATATATTAACCATATTGTCTGAATATACAAAAAGAAACTATAAAAGATTAATAAGTTTACAAAGGTTTAGAAATAAATTATAGTGTTAAATATGAATACAAAACTTGTCTAAAACATATTTGTTGGGTGTATTTAAAATAATAATCACCTTTTCATTGAATCTAATGTGTTATGGACATTTTTAAACTGAAATGACTTTTATAACAAAATAATATTTTTAAACTATTGTAATTTTTCCCTCCTCCCTTTTATAAAAGTACATCACCTTTAACCCATTACAAACACCACTCAAGCCCCTTTCCTCGTACAACCTCTACATATATAGGCACCCATGATCTCTATATTTATCATAGAATAATTATCTATGGCAAAAGGCACTTCAATAAACCCTTTTGGTTCAATCCAAAGGGAGTTCCCCAATTTAAATTCCATGACTTCCCTAAAGATATATTTTTTATTTTCCTACCTCACTCCCTATGTTATTATTATTCATTTTAAACATGACAGCACTAGTATCTTCATTATACTTGATTTTTTTATGAGAAGGACTATCACAAACCAAATCTGGTTACCACTGAAACTGGCTGCAAAACCAGCCCATTATAGGGACTGAAAGGGACTTCCCAATCCCCACAGGCTCTTAAAAGTGATCGTGTATCATAAAATGAGAATTGGGAATGATTTACCTGAGTTTATAAACATAAAAAAACAAAATAATCCAATAAAACGAATATAGATTTTTCATACCAAAAAATATTTAAAAAAAATAGAACTGAATTATATATTGAAAAAAAATCCACATGACTATAAAAAATGTACAAAACCAAAATGAAACTGACCAAGAACTATCATGAAAAGGGGCATCGCCCTCAAGCCATCTTCTCAAGAATTCACCACCATGGACCTGCTCGAAAACCAAACCACTGGAACTAAAAACTGTACCCAACCTGTGAAAACCACAATAAACAAGTTTACTTTCACCGACGTGTGTATGTAGGGTGTGAACCAATTCCCAGTAGAATACAACCACTAATATATTCCATGAAATAAACATTCAATAATGAAAAGCATTCTAGTTTTCAAAAAAATGTAACTTCCTAATTACAATTTCTAAAAGATGAAATTATAAAGAAATAGTTTTCAAGTGGGATAATTTAAATAATCAACACTATTAAATAAATTCCTATGTAACTAAATTTTTCAGAAAAATATAATGTATTCCTACGGTATGTAATAAGAATGTAATGAGCACAAGCAATAGGTAATAGCCCCTAGTAACATGCTCGTTGTGTGGTCCCAGGTAACCCGTATCTCGATGAGAGTAACCATAAAAAATATTTGTTCCCATGCATGAGACACTATTATGAAATACTCATAAACTATTGGTCCCCAATCATTATCATCATAGTTTGTTTATAGTTGTAAGCGTCATTCTTGCTAA
Organism: Viscum album; assembly: GCA_963277665.1. Classification (NCBI taxonomy): domain Eukaryota; kingdom Viridiplantae; phylum Streptophyta; class Magnoliopsida; order Santalales; family Viscaceae; genus Viscum; species Viscum album. Next base: position 369,702,599 of record OY728142.1, on the reverse strand, counting down.
GTGAAAATCAGGACAAACCCCAGAGATTCACTAGCAAACTAGTACACGTCAACCCACCTTGATACTTGAGATTTCACTTTATTCTAAAACAAGCTCAACAAGTCAAGAAATATAATTCTCACATGGAAATATCATTTCCACATCAAAAAGCCACCAAAAAACCTACATGTATACTATAAAAGACACAAAATTCCACTATTCATTCAAATTGATTTGAAATATGACTCCCCCCAAAATAGCCCAAAACACTTTATACATTTCATTAAAACTTCCACAAATCCATTAAAAATTTATATAAACCAATTACAATATATTACAACTCACATAACATCCCACTGAAATGTTTCATAATCACCTTTTTCATAAATAAAATCCATTCATCACATCACACGCACACAAGACATCTCACATCTCTTTCACATCTCTTACATACTTTAGTAAATCCTTAAAAAATCGTAAATCATTTCTATGATGGAACACATCACAAAAAAATCCCTCCCAAATTTAAAATGTGCCATTTCAGAATATACACACTCAAAAACATTTCCCCGATATGGTTTAACCAATTACATAAATCATTAAATCATTAAATCACTCAAATATTTCATAAAACAATTCCAATGAGTATACAAAATCTTTGCTCATAAAATCCATTTCAAAACCATATTTCAAGGAAAAACCAAACCAAAACACTACCAAAGTAGAATTGGAATCCTTAGAGACATTTATAAAATCACTTTAAAGTGTTATAAAAATCATATTACGTAAGACCAAGAAATATACAAATGAAAACACCCATTTTCATAAAAAGCACTCATGAAGTATAACAATGTTTTTCACAAAAAACAGTTTCAAAAAACCCCTTATAAGTCCCACATGAAACAATGGCATTAACTAAATATAATTCCCATCACCCTTCAACAACTAATATGTAAATCTCATATTTTATAAAACTACCACAAAAGATAACATATTTGTTACATTCGAAAAGTTCACAACTTCAACAAAAACGCAATTATAAAATTAAATTCATAACCAAATCCCTCAAAATGGGTTTTTCTCTACACACAACATATGAAAAACATGAGAAACCAGCAAAACAAGAAAAATAACGCATTAGGGAATGGCTAACCATGGAATCACCTACCGAAATTGTCGAATCCCTCAAAACATGGTGCAAAACATCCACCGCACCACCGAAGCACCACAAGGAAGCTAAATCCACCCCTAGTGAAATATTTTTGATCAAAAAGACACCAAATAAAATTCTAGGTTCTAACCCTAACGTATGGACATTTTAAAACACAATGAAAGTGGGAGGAAACATTAAGGGAAAAGGATAAAACCATGTATGAATCACTTACCTTGAAAAATATTGAAAAAACCCCAAATACACCAGTGTATGAATTTTCAAACATCCAAAAATTTAAGGGATATTCGAACAAGGTGTAATATATCATTTGGGATATCAAATGGATGATATAGTTTGAGAAATGAAGGAGTTATGAAATATACAATTTACCTCTTCAAATCTGAGTGATTTGAGAAATTCAAAGAAGCTTTATCCAAATTAGAGAGAAATCGAACTCCAAATAGGGGGATGAGAGCATGGGGTGTGATTTGGGTATGTGCGTTCGGGGGAGAGTTGGAATCACCAAAAAATCATAAAAACTGAAAAGGATATTAAATAATTAAAAAAATATTTCAAATAAAGTAAATGGGCTTTCAGGCATGCCTAATTACTTAAATAAAAAACAATATCCACCTTAATTATGGTATCATAAATGGTCAAAATCAATTTGGTGGTGTTAATAGGTCATGTTATGACATGTAGAAATCTGAATGGATGAAAAATGTTGAAAATGAAGGATTTATAAAGGAATCAAAATTTATTTTTAAATCTGTAGTTGGGCTCACGGTATGGCCCAATTCATGGAAACTCACACATTCCTCAAAAAAACATAGGAACCACCCAAAAAAAAATAATGAATAGAAATTAAATAAAATTTAACATCAAAATAAGTCATTTATGTTACAATTCATCCCACCATGAAAAAATTCCGTCCTCGAAAAGCCACAATAAGGATAGACACAAAAAACAAACCCAACCGATAAACCAATATGTACTTCTTTGCCAAGTTTAACCCCCAAGGGCCAAAATGCCTCCATTGATAAATTATAGAAGGATTAATATCACAACCAAAACATACATCACATACAAAAATGATCAATCAAATTCATAATTTATCCCAAAAAGAAAACTCCTCAAACACTCTCCGAACAAGACCCAAGTAATTCACCCAAACGAACAAGAACTTCGAACAAGGTTACACTTACCTTAGTTTAACTAAACCATTGGGAACCCTCCAATCCCAATGTTTACTCATGGAAGATTGCGGTAGTTAGATAGTTCTGAACGTGACTACCTATCGCCAAGCTAAGAACACAGATATATCTGAGTTATTGGTACCGGGGACAAAAATAGGCTCCCCACCATAAGAGACAACCTATATTTTTCCAAGACAGAATCATGACACTAACAGGGGATGCCTAAACGGAACTCCATAGTACACTTTATATAATTCCATTACAATATTACAATGGAATATAAATGATAATCATATTGGGTATCCCCATCATAATAACCAACCATCTTAACCCACCATCATGGGCCGACATAGAATGAACCAAAACAATTTAACGATTTTGGAAGGGTGCAGGGTTATTGTGCACAGTTTGGGTAACTGTGCACTAAATGTGCATATAATTCTTTCTACATAGCTTCCTGGCACACTATCACTACTAATTGTGCACAAACTATGTTGAAAGCACATTTATCAAAATTTCAAACCATTATATAATGACTCAATAGAAACCAAATGGGGAGGGAATGACATTAGGTGATGAAATGGGAACAAGGTTCTCTACATATTTCCACCGAACGGGAACAACAGAAGAAATACGATGACACCAAAGTTTTAAACACTCCCTATCTTTAATTTTGAAGATAAGACACTTTAAAACGGTTTAAAAGACCCTAGGATTTCCACTTACTATTATCTAGGTTATCTCCAAGACCTATGGTTGGAGCTCAAAGGATTGAAGCATCTTCATCCCCACAATTAGGCTTTGGAAACCCCATGAATGGTAATTCTTCATTTGGGCCAATAACAACTACACTAAAATACTCGATAAGAATTCCAAGACATAAAACATTCCAAACAAACTTTACCCTATCTTTACATTTCACTAAAACAAGGGCTTAAAAGATGAACATGCATCGTTAATTATTTCTTCGGGTGAGAAACAATATAAGTAAAAAACACATATACACACCATCCTCTAAAATATCAGATTTTGATGATTTTCCAAGGGGGACATTCTCCCAAAATAACAGAGACTCTCATATAATTTCACGACTTTCACCATTATGGTAAATCAATCACAAGAAATCACAAGGCGTAACCGAACATGACCTATGTGACTGATATAAAAAATCCAAGCATAGGGACCTTATACAACATCCTAAAACAACACATAATTCAAGAAAGTGGCCACAATTTCTTCTCATGAAATTATTTCTAACACTAGTAGTTTAACATGAATTCTTTCTTCTAAGATACTACTATGGACTGAGAGGACCTCTTAGACACAATACAGATACTCATCCATGCTAACAACCCCGGACCACATCCACCATCGACAAATTAGAAAACATAAGAAGCTAAGGTCTCTTTCAACCTTCCATGATCACTCTCCCACTACAATAGGATACACCAAACCAAGAATGGAAATTGTGTAGACACAATCTAAAAATATCAATAAAAATATTCTTTATATTGATCAACTGGAGGGTCTTCAAACGGAAAAAAAAATTTGGTTGCACTTCAGTTGTTCCCAAACTCTTAATGGGGAGTAACATATCCAACGATTGAACCTAAGGACCCATCCAAGATGGTCCATTGGTCAACATATACCACAACCAGATCCAAAAACGTGAAGTGAACCACTTTAAAGGTGTCCCAAAACATTTCATAGAAGAGACCACTAACTGACCCTTCATAATAGCTTACCGACCAAACACAAACCCAAAACATAGTTCTAACAAGAGGGGTTCATGGACACAAAACAACCCACAAGATCAATGTCTTCAAAAACACATAATAAACACCATACCAAACTAGTCATCATGACATGATGATTTTTCTTTTAAAATATCCTTTTTGAAAATTTCCAGTTCAGTGGTATACTTATACACCAATGGTACCCCATGGGCCTCACACGTGCATGTTTTTATAGAACACATGGAACCCTCCTCATATCCATCCTGAAACTCATCCATTCTTTACATTAACCATACATCATCCCATATAACCCATTCATGTGGTCTCTCATTAAAATTCAAAAGGTTAATTCATAGAATCATTCTACTTTTCAAAACCAAGAAAATCAATCAATACTTCCTTTTTCTCATGACCGCTAACCACGAAATCAAACCCAAACTACCACATTAAAAAGACTATTCAAAAATTAACAATCATTCCAATTAAAACTAAATTTCAAGTTATTCACATCAATTAGAAAAATCACATCCTATTAAAACACCTTTCAATAGTTGAGAATACTTCATTGGAAACACATTCAAAACCAACCTTGACATAGTTCATGATTTTAAAAGGGGTGCAAACACACCATTTTCCATTTCAATACAACTCTAAAAATATCATTTATCCATTTTTAAAAATCTAACCATTCCTTCTTTATTAGATAATCATTTCAAAAAAACTGTACGCATCATAAAACCAAGTCACATTAAAACAAAAGATCCAAGATTTCAAAACTGAAGAACACAATACAATGTGAGAGGAATCTAGATTCATAGGGGACTTGTACATATGGTTGGTGGCCATATTACAATCACTTCACCGTCAAAAATAGTGTTCTATGGAAACATCCTTTTCTCTACATGTCTTGTCGGACCCTACGAGCTCACTGATACCATTAACTTAACTCTCTTTACATTTCCACTAATCATCATCAAACCAAGAAAACAAAATGACTCTGAAAATTATAAACTTCCCATGGAAACAGGAATCTTTCCATGAGGTGTGGTGATCAACCACACTAATACTAACCAGAATGACATGTCCCAACAATCCTACCTCCAAACTATCCTGATTGTTCCCCAAATAATATGACCCAAAGAGAGCGAACCTCCTCTAATACCAATTACTCACAAATGAAATCTGGTTTCCACTGAAACTGGCACAATACCAAACTCGTGAAAACGCCCAAATGGTGTTCCTGATCCCCCCATGTTGGAACAGGTTCCTGGGTATCATATAATGAGAATTGGGAATGATTTACCAGCGTTTATAAACATAAAATAACAAAAGAATCCAATTAAACGAATCTTTATTTTTCAAACCAAATAATCAATTACAAAATTTATGAACTGAATTACATATTTAAAAAAACTCAACCTGACTATAAAAAAGGTACACAACCAAAAGGACACATCCCAAGAACCCTTATGGCAAGGGGCATCGCCCTCAACCCATCTCCACAACACTTCACCACTAAAGACCCGCTAGAATCTCAAACCACTGGAACTAAAAAATATACCCAACATGCGACAACAAAAATAACCAAGCCTACATACACTCAAGGGAGTAAGTAGAGTTTGATCCGATGCCCATTAGGATACCACCACTAAGAGATTTCATGCGATAAACTTTCAAATATGAAAATCATGCATGTTTTAAAAATCAAATTATTTCTTGTTAAAATTTCTACAAGATGCAACAAAAAATTCATTTTTAATGTGGTGTAATTTAAAGAATCCACACTATTAAAAAATTGACAAAGCTACTGAATATTCCAGCCAAATATACCGTATGCTAATGGTATATATAATGTATATAAATGTCACAAGAAACGGGAAATAAACCCTTGGCACTAGCTCATTGTGGGTGCCACGTACCTCGTATCTTGGTGAGAGTAACCATCAGAAATATCTATTCTTATGAATGATCCACTAGTAGGGAACACACCCATAACCTAGTGGTCCCCAATCATCATCATCATTGTTTAGTTAGAGTTGTAAGAATCAATCATTCTATGTGAATCTAAGGCCAAACCCCATGGATTCTCTAGAAAATTAGTACACTTCCACCAACCTAGATACCCAGGTTTTCCCTTTTGTGTTCAAACAACTTCAAAAAGTCAAGAAATATAATTTTCACAAGTACGAACATATTATTTTTGGGTATGATGAACTACTACCTCACGGAATGATGATTTTCGATGCTTCCCTACCATCTTTAATGGAGGTAATTATAATAGAACTATATTCATATATGATATATATTATGTTTATTTTGCATCTATTCTTTAATAAATTTAATTTACAAACATATCTTTATGCTCTTTAATATGTGTAATCGCGATAATTTCATTTGAGAAATTACGTACTATCACCAACTGAATGTGATATGATTCGTCTATTCCATAACTAGAATATATAAAATCTGAATTTAATGAAATTATATATAATATAATAATATAATTATAATATACCAATTTATAATTATTTTTTAATTTCATGAAATATGAAATAGAAATGGAAGTAGCATTTATGCGTACGTATGGCTTGCCGTCTCCATAAACGGTGCATTTCATTTCCTATAACCATGTTTTATATACTATTATAAATAAATATATAAACTAAAAAATATATATTATATATATTATATCTTAATCAAGAATATAATTCTTGAATTAATTTAATTTTGACCACATGAACAATTTGTGATTACAACAAGTTCATTTTTGGCTCAAGTACTAAAATCAACCAAATGACTATTATTAACTCAAATGACTATGTAATGTTTATAATAGGTAATCAGTGATATAAGAACAAAAATAAACATTAAAATATTATTTAATCAAGTTTATATTAACACTACATTATTATTTAGTAAATTAAATAACGAACGAGTAAAGTTGGACACAAGGAAAGGGATTACGTTTGAATCTCATTTCATTGGGGAATACATTGATTTATATATGACTTTTCTTTTATAAATTGTATAATAAAATCCTTTTACATTTATTTTCAATCAAAGGGAATCTTTTATCTATGAATTGTTTTATTAAATGACAAAAAGGAATCATTTCTTACATATGCAGAGACAATGACCTCTCTGCCTCTATAATCATTATCGGGATTCCCTTATAAGATATAAAGATTTTATAAATGAAAAAGAAACCCCTTATTCTATTTTGTGTGTTTTAGTATTGAAAATGGTTTTTAAAAAGGATTAATTATTTCAATATATTGAAATTGTTTGTTTTGATTGAAAATGAAATGTTATTTGTGAAATGTTTATATTTGCAATATTTTCTATGTTACGATTTTGTAATGTTACATGGGAATCTGACTGGTGGTTGCGTGATAAACCAAATGATGGGTTGTGCCATGATAACCAGGAGTAATGGTTATGTTATAAAATCCAATCCATTTGGTATAGAAGTTGTATGCATTACTATTCTATTTAGTGATTTGTGTGGATGTCTATTGTATGGTTATTCCATTTATGTATGTCTATGTCCCATGTTACCTTTATATGTTATGTGTTCTTTATATGGGTTATATGGTAATATTTTTATTAGAAAAGGGTAAGTAATGATCTTTTATTTAATTATGAGTATTTAATAATAAATAATGTTTAAAACCTTTGTCATGAAATGACTCTATGGGGCTAGAGCTGCAACTCCCCAATCACTCCTCCAGTAGGCCAGGGGATGGAGTCTAGAGCTGAGTAGGCTATCACACACATGGGAGGCATTAGTCTAAAGTAAATATACACACACACCCATATACACCTCCATGTAACAGTGCGACGATATATAAAACTGGAAAGTAAATGCATGCATACAACTATTCCACAACCGGAGTATAACAGAAGTACAAAAAGGGAAAACATGGCCCACCAAAGGAAAACCACAAAAGCATCCAACCTACTCAGAAGAAGGGGTACACTGTCAAAAGAACCACTGGAAAGCTCCTAGGCACTGCTCCGGTAAGACTCCATGGTCAGTCATGCTCACTTAGATCAGCCTGCCCCGGGTCCTCCTGGGACTCCGTCAAAATGCATGTGGTTTTCAAAAGAAACAAACATTTGCGGGCAAAGCCAGTGTAGGGGTGATTATAACAATATTCAGTAGGCACCCCAAAAAGCCAAAACAAAAGACAATAGCTGTAAGGAAACAGTCAACTCATCCCAACTAGAGGGAACCTAGATGAGAAAGAAACTCCATCTCATTACCATCCTCGACTAAACAATATTAGTCAGCTCAATCCCAGTGTATGCACATACATACACCATGAACATCCAGATATACTCAGCACAAGCACCAAGCCACATGAGGTACCAACCTCATCACCAAAAATGGTTCACAACTATGAGATCACACTTCAAGATCACTGTCATCCCAGATGACAGTCATCCAAGAGATACACTCCATTAGGTCTTTCACAAACATATGAGACGCTCAACAGAGAGATCACACTCGTCAGATATCGTCACTAAAAAAGTCTCGCTGAAACAGGAAAAACACAAAACTCTTCGGATAGGGGATCACTTCTATGGTCTACTAGGGGATTCCATAACCCACCCCGGTAATCTATGATCTCATTGATATGAGATCACTCCTAGGGTCCGCTGGAAGATACCACAACCTGATCTGGAATTCATAGATCTTACAGATAGGGGATCACTTCTATGATACGCTAGGGGATACCACAACCCGATCTGGCGATCATCAGCAACACATCACTCAGATAGAGGATCGTCCCCCGTGTAAAGGTGGTCACGATGATATTGAAACCTTATCTATTATAACTCATGATATAGGGGATTGAATAGACGATGCACAAACCCTACCTAAACTACGCGCTGAGTAGGTGATCGTATAACAAACGATACCGAAACCCTACTATAATCCTCATGCTGAGTAGAGGATCATATACCCAATGATGCCACTACCTTATTGATCACTTCCCACCATGTAGGGGATCATATTATCGATGATTCCAAAAACACTACGGGGTTAACCTGCTAGATAGGGGATCATCGCCCATGGATAAGCGGTCACAGCGATATTAAGAACCAGATCTAGGGAAACGATGCTAGAGGATCCCGCTCTGGGCCCACCAGAGGGAAGCCATAACTTTAACCGATTACAAATCCCATTGAGAGGATCAAAAAAATATACTAAGGTTGTGATGTCGTGAGAACCCTCGTAGGAACGAACCAAGGGAGTACCCTCAACCACTACTGGTCAAAATGTCGCTAACACGAGCGAACCACCACAATGCCACACTACACACCGACAAGGCCGATACTGATGCCACCAATGCAATCCATGCGAAAAAACACACAACATAGGCTTCTTACGTGCCCGAAATAGAAATCCGGTGAAAAAAGGAATTATTCATCATAGATAGCCCATGTGGGGCCCAAACCACAATCCCAAAACTCATCAAGAAGATCATACCACTGTGATCCCCTCGAAGAAACAAAGAGGATAGACTACTTGTTCGTCCGAAATGGACGCCCAGTGAAAAAAGGTACTATTCACCAAAGACAACCTTGGTGGGGCCCACACCATGATCCCTAAACTAATCGAGAGAATAAAACTGTTGCGATCCTCTCAGAAAAACATACAGGATCGATTATTCATCCAAAAAAATGGACTTCTAGTGGGAAAGTTGTGTTTCTCCATAAACGCCCAAAACCGGCCTCATGAGGCTGGCAACCCAAACTTCATCCCAACACCCGAAGACCATCAAGAATAGTTCATTGTACCATCAGGGTATCAACGCCACTGACGACACCTCAATCAGACTCTCTGGGTAGAAGATACAATGACCCAATGATGAATAATAATAAAATATTTATATTTTATTAGATGATTCAATCTCCCGATCCACGATCCAGAAACAATAATCTCCCAAACCAACCTCAAAGGGTTTGCCTTATCGCTAGGGTCACGTCGTCGTAGACAACATGTGAATCTGACCCCTGGATTGTATGAAATGGTGGTTTTAAAACCCCCCAGTATAAGGAGACGGTCAAACCGGGCTGAACTGGCCGGTCCAGCCGGCCTGAGCAGGCCCGCACCGGCCACAACTGCACAGGGACCCACGCTGCTGTCCCGGGTGGCCGGCCGGTCCCGGAAAAATATTTGTGGACTGCTGGGGGCATCCCAGGCATCCGTTTTGCGATCTGCGACCTCCTACACGACCCACGGGACCAGATCTTCTATGCTACAACATCAAAACGAAGTAATTTGATGAAAAAATAGGATCGGGGGATTAAAACTAAAACTGGCTACCTCATAAGAGAAACACGGAATTTTCAGGTGCAGAGCGACGCCCGAAACGCCCTGAATCTCGAACCGCGGACTATTGGCATTGAAAATGGATGATTACAGATTGATTTGGTAGAAAAAAAACAGATGATGGGAGGGGGGTCATCGAAGTTCACAGAGAGGGAATTGGAGGGCGGAGGAAGATTGATTTACATTTTTAATTTAAAAAACATCGTTTAATTTAATACCCCAAACCAGACCTCCCAACATAGATGAAATTAGGTTTCCCCTAGGGTAAACAGACCATTCTAAACGCAACGGCGGACTTGGATTTCCAAACCCAGACGACATTCAGAATTTATTCGATACGAATCTCATAAATAGACTTTTCCATTTATTTATGAAAACACCCCTGGTGACTTTTCGTACAGCAGGCCCGCGCACACGATCTTTACACCCCACATAGGGTAAATGACATGATCCATAAAAAAAGGTGCCATCAGATTTCTATTGTGAGCTACCATTTCATAGATAACACACCTCCACCACGTGCGTATTATAAAAATTATTAATATTTTAAAAAAAATTATTCGGGGCACACCGAGCCTCAAAATCGTATGCCATCTTTGCGCCTAGATCTGAAATTATTTATAGGAATATTCCAATGTCTGACAGGTTCAAAATCCGAGTTGCTACATCCTCCCCACCTTAGAACTTTTCATCCTCGAAAATCCCTAAACACAAGGGAAGAAACTAGACTCTCAATTTGTCTCCCATGGCAGTGAGTTCCCCAAAAAACACACAACCCCAAACACATAAGTCATAGGGACTCGTCCACTGCACCACAACACTATCTGCTTTGGGCAGCACTGAAATTGCCACACAGTTTTGATCGCGCCTCAAAAATGAATCTTGGTGGCGGAAGGCTCCCTCTTCCCCATGAATTTGAAGCATGAAGAACAACACCCACCCATGATCATACGAACACCCTAGAAAAAACATGAGAAGGAAATGGAAACGGAAGAGTACTGCCAAACAATGTCTTTCAAGCTACTGCAGAATTTAGAAAAGACACAAGGTATAAGGCCCCAGCCTTAAACCTTACTTAATCATGAGTTATTACAAGATTACACATTGAGGATCTTTTCAGGTTTAGAGTTTTAGAGAATTAGATCGTGAAACATTCATTACATTCCACATTTAAACAAAGTGGTTATATAAAAGACAATATTCATTCTTCCCATCAATGGAAACCTATTTAAAATTAAACACAGATTCTTTCTTGACACATCCTTGACACTATCATCACATCATGTACCTTTCCCTTGACCTGTGAAAAACATTTCAAAAACTTGGGATGAGCATAAAAAGATCAGTAAGGGTTATAAAAATATGGAAAGGAAACATGAGTTCATATATACATAAGAATGAAATCATACATTACCCATAAAACAAAGGCACTTTCATACCTCATCAAACCATGAATAAATCATAGAAATCATAAGACAAAAAGGTAACTTGAGGAATTCATAACATTCTTACGTAGGGAGTAACCCTCTTGGTTACGTTTGGAATACCCATCACAGTATATTCCCTAAATCTCTTCGGAAAAACCTTAACGTTTCACTCTTTCGCGTTACCCAATGCATTGGAGAGCTATATCGGGCTCACCCGCCCTTAGTTTATCACGGAACCACCCGTTCTTCATAACAATGCCCAAGAACCATAACATAATCGTATCACATAAACATGAATAAAGGAAACATGACATTTCCACATTTCAATCACAATATAACATTTTAGGATCTTGAAATAATGAATCCATTCAAAAATAAACCATTTCCAAAACCATTTAAAACATTTAATAAAGAGATTTTTGAATCAAAGTGTCCCATACCACCTTGAAGCTTTTAACATTTTAAACCATTAATATCCATATAAATAAATCCTTAAAACCATTTTGAAAACATGGATATTAATAAGAAAAAATAATCAAAACATTTAAAACGATATTTTGGTTAAAGGGGTTTTACAAAAATTAGAGACACTTGATTACAATAATCGAGGAATAACATTTAGTCAGAACATTATAATATCATGAGAATAAAAGGATTCATGATATAATACTCCAAAGGACAGTATATACACCATATAAGAGTGAATTGGTGCATAACAACAATGAACCCTCAATAGAAATGTCAAATGTGATGAAATCCCTTATAAAGAAGGTATCCTTAAAATAAGTACAAATAAATCTCAAAAATATGTGTGAAAAATATATATACACCCAATATAAGTGGATATTAAGTGTAAAACAATAAAAGGTCATTCACACATATTGAATGTATGACATATTCAATGACTACAAGTTGAACCCAAAGAAATCGAAATTGGGTTAAAAAGTTCCCTTGACAGCCTAACGGCATCACATCAAAATGAGTTGATGAGAGATAAAAAGTGTATCTCATCACTTGGACATAAAATTTACATCAATAAGGATGTATGAGAACATATACCAACATAAAAATATGTAAATTAAAAGACCCAATAAAAGAAGTCTTTTAAAAAAGAGGAGGGTGAAAGGTTCCCTTACCGACTTGGGTATCTTTCAAAACATACACCCCATGAAAGAAAAACAATAGGTCATTGATGTAAATAATCATAAACGAAAGTATATTACACAAAGACTAGAATAATGGGAAGTACATACACCACTCAATGGAATTTGTGGCGAATGTTGCATAAATCTCACGGGAATAAAAGTGAGATGAAAAATCCCTTACGAAAATTCGGCAGCCTAACGGCGCCACTCAAAACTTCCCAAAATGGATTGATGAGAGGAAATAGGGTCTCTCATCATATGAACATAATAAGTACAGTAGGAGTAATATAAAATAACATCCCAATCAAAAGAAATATGAGCATAAAAGGAATGACATAAAAGAGTGTACTTAAAAAGAAAGAGAGGTGTAGGATCCCTTACCTCGGGTCCGACTTGACTCGATCGTTCCTTAATCTCCTGAATAATAAACTTGAGTTAATTTCTAATTCCTTAAGAACCCTTTTTCAAGTTCATTATTACTTTTATACCACTTATTACCATGTCACAAACATTATGTAATCATTTAAGTTAATAATATTTGTTTTGCAGATATTTGGTTCTTAAGTCGAAAGTGGTCTTCTTACAATTACATGTTGTTCATGTGGCCAAATGTTTATTATATCCAGAATTGTATTAATTATGTAGATATCATATATTTCATATATATCTAGTACATTCATGCATTTATAACATTACATAATCATTTAGAGGTAAGAAATGAAATGCACCGTTCATGGAGACGGTAAGCCGTACGTACGCATGAACGCTACTTTCATTTCTATTTCGTATTTCATAGAATAGAATAATAATGATATAAAGGTATATTATAATTCAAGTATAATATCATATATAATATCATATTTCCATCCTTTATACATCCCACATATGGTATTTAACGAATCAAATCACTTTGAGGGGGCGGTAGTCCGCACTTCCTTAAATGAAGATATCGCGTATACCCATAATGGAAGCCACAAAGTTAAGACACAAATGAAAAATACAGAAGCATAAATAAAACATAAACATATTATATATCATGTATAAAAATAGTGACATCATAATGGCGACCTTTGAAGGTGTTAAATTAGTATTGAACAATCATCGTTTCGGGAGGCAGAATTTCACCATCCACGGAAACCGTATGATCTTTAACAATTTGATTTAGTTGTGTGATAGTGTAGCATGAATAAATCTTATAACAACATCCTAGTATATTGAATATACTGGTTTTGTTACAAAAAAAATTAAAAATAGTTTAGGGGGTTGGAGAAGCAAAATAAAACAAATGAAGATGAGAGAAAGAATTACCTTTAAAAGTGTAACTCCTTTTGATTTGAGCCTAAAGGCTTCCATTGAAAGGATTCTACCCAAAGGGAATCCTCTAGGATGAGGAGAGGGATTGAGAGAGAGTAAATGGGCAGGGTTTGGCCGAGCCAAAGGCTTGATGAGTGTGTGTAAAGAGGTAGAGGTGGGGGCCTTTTATAAGAGGAGAGGAGGGGTACTTTTGGAAAGTAAGAAATATTACTTTATTTGAAAATGTGTTTCGGTTTTAAAAGGTCCCACATTGATAGAATTCTTGGATAAGGTGATAAGTCTTCGAAATCCACTCATAGAATTGGTTTTTTCCATGTGTAGTTTGTAGATGTTTCATTATCTTTCCATATTAATTAAATCGTCAAATAATGATGTCATCGCTGCATCATTATTATGTCATAAATAATTTAATTTCTTTAATGTCTAAAAATTATTTTAAAAATACTATCATATAGGAAATCGTTTTATCTTTCCAATGACTATTTATAATCAAAATTTTTACTTGTATAACCCCACTTAAAAATTGTTTTCGTAAAACATATTATGTTTGTGTCATTTTCACTTCAACATTAAATAAAAAGTAATTAATGTCATTTCCCAACAAAAGTGGATCCATGGGGTCCCCAAGTTGGCCCATGGCTTGTATTGGTAGGCCATGACTCACCCAATAGTTGTAGGACAAGTTTCATGGTGTTTTCACATTCTTATAATATCATTTTTACCTTAAACTACACTAATTACCACTAATCGCGATTAAAAACTTAATAAGTTACTATTCACCAAAAAATTATTTTAATCTCATTGAACCACATTTTACTTCTTAATGACAA
Organism: Viscum album; assembly: GCA_963277665.1. Taxonomy (NCBI): domain Eukaryota; kingdom Viridiplantae; phylum Streptophyta; class Magnoliopsida; order Santalales; family Viscaceae; genus Viscum; species Viscum album. The sequence continues at coordinate 369,687,476 of OY728142.1, read as the reverse complement.
CCATGTATGTCGGATTTTTGAAAATCAAAACACAATTATGGCAAAATTTCATTTAAATGAAAAATCAGTTTTTATAAGTACCACTTAGTGGTTTCACTATTCATCAAAAATTGAAGTTTTTCAGAAAATTACCAAAAATTCACCCTAAGCTATATTTGATATTCCGAATTCAAAAATGAAGTCTATTTTACAAAATTCAAAACATATTAGTCAAATTAATTAATTCCCGTTGTCAGAGCAAATAGCGTGTTTTTATAAAACAATAAGTATCAAAAGATTGACACTAGTTTAAGTCTGATTTCAAAGTGAAATTAATTCCAATGACCACTATTGGATTTAATGGTAAAAATATTTTCTAATTTAACTTTAAAACCAATTCAAAATATTATATAATAATATAAATAAATTATATTAAAAAGAGGTTTTGAATTAAAACACAACATTCTACACTATTCATTAAAAAAATGAACATTATCGGAAAGATACCAAAAATTTACACAAAGTAAATTTTGATGTCCCGATTCTTAAGAAGAGTTTTATTTGGTCCAAAAGAATGTTTAAGAGTGAAAAAAACTATATTTAATGATGGTTCGCCATCAAAAGGCGATAAGTGAACCTTTAGTGAAAACTAGGGCATATATGCCTAAAATTGAATTCTTTCCGTATTTTAAGACTCTATCCTTTATTGGATAAATATAAAAACATTTAAAAACATATATAATCATATTTTAGTTATTTCTATCCATTCCCGCCAATAAAACGACTACATGTTAACTACCATTTAAAATAATATTATTAGAGTGCAACGTAAGATTCCCAAGAAACTCGTTGTTGCGTGTTGGGTACGCCATCGAGCATAGCATCCCCTTTAAAGTCATATTAATATTTTATTCACAAATAGGGATAAATATGACAATTTCATATTCTTTATTTACCTGGGGTGTTACATCCTTCCCCCCTTTTGGGAATTGCGTCCTCGCAATTTTAAAATTGCTCTTGGAAACATCCTTGAAAGTCCCACATCGGAACAAGAGTTGGTACAACAAACACTTTAAAATAAAGAGAGATAAGTATAAAGGTCACCCGAGTTAACCCATACTATGATTCCAAGTATGAAAATATGGACATGGAGGAAAAAAAGGGTCATGTTCTGATGGAGAGTGATAGAAAACATGTTTAGGAGAAAGTTAACCATGAGAAAATCACAAACTTGTGATGGGTTAAACGGTATTCGATTCCCCAGTAGGAAAAGTTAATAGACAACATTTTTGTTTTAAGTTACTTTTTATTGAGGAATTTATTCATAAGGAAACATAATCACTTATCATATTGACTTTCAACATTTATTAGATTCCTTACACAAACTCATATTTTCTCCTGAAGGCGAGTATTTAAGAAGACTTGTTCACATTAAGAGTAATATAATAAACTTTTATAAAATCACCTAATCCACAAAATAGAACTATATACCTCCCATGTCTTTAGACTTTAACCAAAAAGAAAACCAAAAAGGTTAGTACAAGGTCAGATAATCTAGAAAAGGATAACCCATTAAAAAGAAAATCTATGCTTAATCTCCAAAATTTTTCCAACAAAACCCAATGTTCAACGAGGACCATCCGATAAACAATTTGTCCATAAAATTCTTCAAAGTAAACCAATATAAGATTGAAACCCAAATATTTGAAGGATTTAGTCACACAGTCTTCCAAGTTAAATCGTAACATTTATCTCCAAACAACATCAGTTGCTCCTAAAGTCTCGTATTGAAAAGTAATTATCCTAATCACATATCCTCCATGATAGGTTAATCATTTTCATAAATAACCCAAAATCAACTTACTCATAATTCATAAAATCATATAAGCAAAAAGAATCAGTCAAACTAACCAGGGACTTCACGTAGTCCAGTGGTAGGCGATAAATACCAGTCACACTTTGGTTGTGGGTTCGATTCCCCCAGCATTGTCCGACGCGACGGGTTGTCACACGGTCTGCGTGTTGTCCTTTTTCCAAAACAATATAATTCTCAAAACATTCCCCAAAACGAGATAAAATATTCAAAAATATTAATAACATATTTTAACCTCAAGTTTATCTCATTCCTTTCCTTTTCCATCATATCATAGAGTAACCCATAATTACCTAAAAAGTAAGGATCATATAAACCCTAAAGGTTACCTTAATAATTATTACCTGAATTTCCACATCGAGTTGGCCATCTCGTAAATGATGCATTAGAGAACTCACCAAGGTTGAAGTGATTGATCATGACTCCTTGATAGTTGGTTTAGAACAACTATGAGATTCCTCATTGAATCCCCCATCTCATCTAGTATCTTAATCAGAGAACCACCACAGTTTCCTTCAAACCCATTGTCACTTTGGTGCCTGCTAGATCCATCCATTGACTAAATACATAAATGTCAGTGTGAGTATATCAACAAAAACATCATATACTAATGAGGAAGGCAGACTCAAGATATACTTACTCATTCACTTTATCTAAATTTAGGACTCTTTCTGAAATTCTAACCATTATGGTAATGTCACTTATGCTTAAAGAATACCCTAACCTCTAAAGTTATCTAAACCGACCTCTGATACCAAATATAAGGCCCCAGCCTTAAACCTTACTTAATCTTGAGTTATTACAAGATTACACATTGAGGATCTTTTCAGGTTTAGAGTTTTAGAGAATTAGACCATGAAACATTCATTACATTCCACATTTAAACAAAGTGGTTACATAAAAGACAATATTCATTCTTCCCATCAACGGAAACCTATTTAAAATTAAACACAGATTCTTTCTTGACACATCCTTGACACTATCATCACATCATGTACCTTTCCCTTGACCTGTGAAAAACATTTCAAAAACTTGGGATGAGCATAAAAAGCTCAGTAAGGGTTATAAAAATATGGAAAGGAAACATGAGTTCATATATACATAAGAATGAAATCATACTTTACCCATAAAACAAAGGCACTTTCATACCTCATCAAAACCATGAATAAATCATAGAAATCATAAGACAAAAAGGTAACATGAGGCATTCATAACATTCTTACGTAGGGAGTAACCCTCTTGGTTACGTTTGGAATACCCATCACAGTATATTCCCTAAATCTCTTCGGAGAAACCTTAACGTTTCACTCCTTCGCGTTACCCAATGCATTGGAGAGCTATATCGGGCTCACCCGCCCTTAGTTTATCACGGAACCACCCGTTTTTCATAACAATGCCAAAGAACCATAACATAATCGTATCACATAAACATGAATAAAGGAAACATGACATTTCCACATTTCAATCACAATATAACATTTTAGGATCTTGAAATAATGAATCCATTCAAAAAGAAACCATTTCCAAAACCATTTAAAACATTTAATAAAGAGATTTTTGAATCAAAGTGTCCCATACCACCTTGAAACTTTTAACATTTTAAACCATTAATATCCATATAAATAAATCCTTAAAACCAATTTGAAAACATGGATATTAATAAGAACAAATAATTAAAACATTTAAAACGATATTTTGGTTAAAGGGGTTTTACCAAAATTAGAGACACTTGAATACAATAATCGAGGAATAACATTTAGTCAGAACATTATAATATCATGAGAATAAAAGGATTAATGATATAATACTCCAAAGGACAGTATATACACCATATAAGAGTGAATTGGTGCATATCAACAATGAACCCTCAATAGAAATGTCAAATGTGATGAAATCCCTTATAAAGAAGGTATCCTTAAAATAAGGACAAATAAATCTCAAAAATATGTGTGAAAAATATATATACACCCAATATAAGTGGATATTAAGTGTAAAACAATAAAAGGTCATTCACACATATTCAATGGATGACATATTCAATGACTACAATTTGAACCCAAAGAAATCAAAATTGGGTTAAAAAGTTCCCTTGACAGCCTAACGGCATCACATCAAAATGAGTTGATGAGAGATAAAAAGTGTATCTCATCACTTGGACATAAAATTTACATCAATAAGGATGTATGAGAACATATACCAACATAAAAATATGTAAATTAAAAGACCCAATAAAAGAAGTCTTTTAAAAAAGAGGAGGGTGAAAGGTTCCCTTACCGACTTGGGTATCTTTCAAAACATACACCCCATGAAAGAAAGACAATAGGTCATTGATGTAAATAATCATAAACGAAAGTATATTACACAAATAGTAGAACAATGGGAAGTACATACACCACTCAATGGAATTTTTGGCGAATGTAGCATAAATCTCGCGGGAATAAAAGTGAGATGAAAAATCCCTTACGAAAATTCGGCAGCCTAACGGCGCCACTCAAAACTTCCCAAAATGGATTGATGAGAGGAAATAGGGTCTCTCATCATATTAAAATAATAAGTACAGTAGGAGTAATATAAAATAACATCCCAATCATAAGAAATATGAGCATAAAAGGAATGACATAAAAGAGTGTACTTAAAAAGAAAGAGAGGTGTAGGATCCCTTACATCGGGTCTGACTTGACTCGATCGTTCCTTAATCTCCTGAATAATAAACTTGAGTTAATTTATAATCCTTAAGAACCCTTTTTCAAGTTCATTATTACTTTTATACCACTTATTACCATGTCACAAACATTATGTAATCATTTAAGTTAATAATATTTGTTTTGCCGATATTTGGTTCTTAAGTCGAAAGTGGTCTTCTTACAATTACATGTTGTTCATGTGGCCAAATGTTTATTATATCCAGAATTGTATTCATTATGTAGATATCATATATGTCATATATATACAGTACATTCATGCATTTATAACATTACATAATCATTTAGAGGTAAGAAATGAAATGCACCGTTCATGGAGACGGTAAGCCGTACGTACGCATGAACGCTACTTTAATTTCTATTTTGTATTTCATATAATAGAATAATAATGATATAAAGGTATTTTATAATTCCAGTTTAATATCATATATAATATCATATTTCCATCCTTTATACATCCCACATATGGTATTTAACGAATCAAATCACTTTGAGGGGGCGGTAGTCCGCACTTCCTTAAATGAAGATATTGCGTATACCCATAATGGAAGCCACAAAGGTAAGACAAAAATGAAAAATACAGAAGCATAAATAAAACATAAACATATTATATATCATTTATAAAAATAGTGACATCATAATGGCCACCTTTGAAGGTGTTAAATGAGTATTGAACAATCATCATTTCAGGAGGCAGAATTTCACCATCCACGGAAACCGTATGTTCTTTAACCATTTGATGTAGTTGTGTGATAGTGTAGCATGAATAAATCTTATAAAAACATCCTAATATATTTAATATACTGGTTTTGTTACAAAAAAAATAAATAAAAAGAGTTTAGGGGGTTGGAGAAGAAAAATAAAACAAATGAACATGAGAGAAAGAATTACCTTTAAAAGTGTAACTCCTTTTGATTTGAGCCTAAAGGCTTCCTTTGAAAGGATTCTGCCCAAAGGGAATCTTCTAGGATGAGGAGAGGGAGGGAGAGAGAGTAAATGGGCAGGGGTTGTCCGAGCCAAAGGCTTGATGAGTGTGTGTAAAGAGGTATAGGTGGGGACCTTTTATAAGAGGAGAGGAGGGGTACTTTTGGAAAGTAAGAAATATTACTTTATTTGAAAATGTGTTTCGGTTTTAAAAGGTCCCACATTGATAGAATTCGTGTATAAGGTGATAAGGCTTCGAAATCCACTCATCCAATTGGTTTTTGACATGTGTAGTTTGTAGATGATTCATTATCTTTCCATTTTAATTACATCATCAAATAATGATGTCATCGCTGCATCATTATTATGTCATAAATAATTTAATTTCTTTAATGTCTAAAAATTATAAAAAAAATACTATGATATAGGAAATCTTTTTATCTTTCCAATGAATATTTATAATCAAAATTTTGACTTGTATTACCCCACATAAAAATTGTTTTCGTAAAACATATTATGTTTGTGTCATTTTCACTTCAACATTAAATAAAAAGTAATTTATGTCATTTCCCAACAAAAGTGGATCCATTGGGTCCCCAAGTTAGCTCATGGCTTGTCTTGGTCGGCCATGACTCACCCAATAGTTGTAGGATAAGTGTCATGGTGTTTTCACATTCTTATAATATCATTTTTACCTTAAACTACACTAATTACCACTAATCGTGATTAAAAACATAATAAGTTACTATTCACCAAAAAATTATTTTAATCTCATTGAACCACATTTTACTTCTTAATGACAACCATGTATGTCGGATTTTTGAAAATCAAAACACAATTATGGCAAAATTTCATTTAAATGAAAAATCAGTTTTTATAAGTACCACTTAGTGGTTTCACTATTCATCAAAATTGAAGTTTTTCAGAAAATTACCAAAAATTCACCCTAAGCTATATTTGATATTCCGAATTTAAAAATGAAGTCTATTTTACAAAATTCAAAACATATTAGTCAAATTAATTAATTCCCGCTGTCAGAGCAAATAGCGTGTTTTTATAAAACAATAAGTATCAAAAGATTGACACTAGTTTAAGTCTGATTTCAAAGTGAAATTAATTCCAATGACCACTATTGGATTTAATGGTAAAAATATTTTCTAATTTAACTTTAAAACCAATTCAAAATATTATCTAATCATATAAATAAATTATATTAAAAAGTGGTTTTGAATTAAAAAACAACATTCTACACTATTCATTAAAAAAATGAACATTATCGGAAAGATACCTAAAATTTACACAAAGTAAATTTTGATGTCCCGATTCTTAAGAAGAGTTTTATTTGGTCCTAAAAAATGTTTATGAGTGAACAAAACTATATTTAATGATGGTTCGCCATCAAAAGGCGATAAGTGAACCTTTAGTGAAAACTAGGGCATATATGCCTAAAATTGAATTCTTTCCGTATTTTAAGCCTCTATCTTTTATTGGATAAATATAAAAACATTTAAAAACATATATAATAATATTTTAGTTATTTCTATCCATTCCCGCCAATACAACGGCTACATGTTAACTACCATTTAAAATAATATTATTAGAGTGCAACGTAAGATTCCCAAGAAACTCGGTGTTGCGTGTTGGGTACGCCATCGAGCATAGCGTCCCCTTTAAAGTCATATTAATATTTTATTCACAAATAGGGATAAATATGAAAATTTCATATTCTTTATTTACCTGGGGTGTTACACAAGGGGTACCTCGATCCATCCATGGAGCCTCTGGGTCAACAGCCTCTAGGTCATGCAACAATCCTCACCCAGGTCCTCTAACTCCCTAAGCTTGGCATTGACCACCTGGGGGTGGGTTGGTGGTAAGCATACCACCTCCTAATGTTGCAACAGCTCCGTCACCACGTCTGCCACCCTACGGACCTCCTTCCACGAGAAGCTGCCACTACCAAGGCGGTCTGTCGACTGACTCCCTCTGAGCAACACGGCAGGTCAGACAATCTCTAGCAAGATGTCCTCGACCGTCACAAGTGTAACACGACACCTCCAACGACTGAAAAAAACTTCCCTATGAGCCATGATCCCCAGAGCCTCTATCTTGAGATCGCCTCCTGAAACATCATCCATGCCCAGACCCCTGCGTCTGCCATCGAATACCAGCTGCCGATTTACCATCTGCCACATGCCCCGCACTGACGGGCTAAATCTGGTCATCCAGAAATCTCTACACCTCCAACACATGTTGTATCACTACACCATAGGTGGGAAGACACAATAAAACCCCACCTGCCCAGATATCCCTGACTAGGAATTACTCTATGGTTCGAGCCCTAAAGAATGGGTCTCAAACCATATCCAAGGAGTAACGCGATAGGTCTGTAAATCTCGCTGAGTACTCTGACACATACATGCCCTACTGCCAATGCTGCAGAAGCTCTTAAATCCGTACTGTCTTCTCCATCATCGGATAGAACTTTTCCCTATAGAGCCGTTCAAAATCTACCCACGTGAGCGTCTCCTTATCGTGGGTCTGCGTCACTAGGCTCCACCATCACTCGGCCAAACCATTAAGAAGGCTCACCACTAGGACCACCATCTGATCTGGGGGTGTCTTAACCAGGATAAAAACACGGGTGGTTGCTTCGATCCAGTCATCAGCTGCCTGAGGGTCTGGATCACCCCGAAACCACAGAGTTCACTGCCTCTGAAACTCATGCAGCGCACTCAACCTGCACGCAACCTCATCCTGCACTGCTGGCACATCCAGCTGCTCCCCAGGTGGTGGATCGACTAGTAGAAAACCTGGAGGTCCAGCATCAGAACTTGTTCCTTGGTCCATAGACTCTACACGGGGTGGATCGTCACCACAATCTCGCTACGGAACTATCTCTAGTTGTCGTCGTGGAGGCATCCTAAAATACAATAAAGATGCACCATGGTCCAAGATTATATCTGGAGAGGTGACGCAAGATAGACACGGAAACCCCAAAACCCAGTCTTATATGATCCATGTATCGTTATTTCCCTACGACCAGTGTACGAATACCCCATGTCGAAAGGCATGTTATCAGTGTCTTGGTGTATGGATATGTTGGTCGTCGCACCAACACTAGAGTCCCTGGCCTGAAAGTCGAACTCGAGATAACATAAAATTGCCACTATGAACCCAAAATGAAAATCACAGCTAGACCTGCTACGCTCTGAGTACCCAAAGGTGGAATCTCCTCTGATACAAATCTGTAATGACCCAACCCCATGTGTCTCAAGCCGCGACTCCGCAAGCCCACCTCCAATAGGCTAGGGGCTGGCATCTAGCACCGAGTAGGCTATCACGCACATGGGAGGAATTAGCCTAAGGTACCAGTACGCACACACCCACTAACACTTCCATGAAACAGTGTAGTGATATATAAAACTGGAAGGTAAATGAATGCATACAACTATTCCAAAACCAAAGTACAGTAGAAGTACCAAAAGGGAAAAACAGGGCACACTAAATAAAAACAACAAAAGCGTCCATCCTGCTCGAAATAAGGGGTATGAATTCAAAAGGACCACCGGAAATCTCCTCAACACAGCTCTAGTAAGACTCCACGGTCAGTCACACTCACTAAGCTCTGCCTGCCCCGGGTCCTCCTAGGACTCCGTCAAAAGGCATGTGGTCTGCACAAGACACAAACATGTGCAGGAAAAGCCCATGCAGGGGTGAATATATTAATACTCAGTAGGTACCTTAGAAAACCAAAACAAAATAGAGAAGTTGAATGGAAATAGTCCGATCATCCTAGCCAGAGAGAACCCAGACGAGAGAGAAACTCCATCTCATGGACATCCTCATCTAAACACAACTAGTCAGCTCAATCCTGGTGTATGCCCATAAATACACCATGAACATCCACATATACTCAGCACACACAAAAAAACCACATGAGTTAACGACGTCATCATCATCAATGGTTCTCAACCAGGAGAGCACACTCTATTATCACTGCCATCCCAGACAAGGGATCACCACCTGTGGATAAAGGGTCACAACGATACCAAGAACCAAATCTAGGGAAACAACTCTAGAGGATCCCGCTTCGGGCCCACCGGAGGGATGCCACAACTCTAACAGATTACAAATACCATAGAGAGGATCATAAACCTATAAGAGGGTTGTGATACTGCACGAATCCTCGTAGGAATGAACCAAGGGAGTACCCTCAACTACTGTTGGTCCAAACATCTCTAACCTGAGTGACCCGCCGAAACGCCACACTGTTCACCTCTAAGGCCGATACCGAGGCCAATAACGTGATCCACGTGGAAAAACATGCCTGATAGGCTATTTACTCACCTGAAACACATATCCGGTGAAAAAGGCACTATTAACCATAGCTAGATCATGTGGGGACCACACAAATGATCCTAAAACTCATCATGAGGATCATACCACTGTGATCCCCATGGAAAAACACACGAGATCGACTACTCGTTCGTCTGAAACGGACCCCCAGTAAAAAAGGTACTATTCACCGAAGCGAGCCCAGGTGGGGCCCACACCATGATCACGAAATGCATCAAGCAGATAACACCATTGCGATCCTCTCAGAAAAATAGACCGGATCGACTTTTCATCTGCCAAAAACAGACTCCTGGTGAGATAGTTGTGTTTCTCCGTAATGCCCAAAAAAGACCCCGTGGGGACCGCACCCCAAACTCCGTCCCAACACCCAAAAACCATCAATAAATGTCCACCGTACCATCAGGGTCTCAACTCCACTGACGACACATCAATCGGATGATCCTGGTAGATGATACAATGACCTGATGTCGAATAATAATTAATTATTGATATTTTATTCTACATTTCAAGCTCTTGTGCCATGATCCCGAAATATTGAACTCCTTAACCCACCTCAAATGGTTTTCCTTATCTCTAGGGTCGTGTCACCATAGACAAAACGTGAATCCAACCCCTGTATTACAAGAAAAAATGGTTTTAAAACCCTCATATACAAGGAGAGGGTCGGACCGGCCTGAACCGAACGGTCTGGCCGACCTGAGCCAGCCCGCGCCGGCCGACCCGTCTGCCGCCGCCTCTAGACCACCCTAGCCAGCGGCCCTCCACCATGTGGCGCACTGCAGTCTTGGGAGAACGGTCTATTCATGCCGCCGTGGATTGTTGCGGCTCCGTCGCGCTGCTGCTGCACCGGCGGATCTTCCGCGGACCGCTGAGGGCAGCCCGGTGGTCCGTTTTGCGATCTGCGCCCTCATGCCTTGTAACGCCCCGACCCTAGTTGCCTAGAGTCGGTGCATTATTACATAATATTGGCATGATCACAAGAAATATCAAATCTCGAAAGACCGATTGGTTTAGTAGCCTTGGAAACACTAGATATATTCATAAGTTTTACATTACATCATAAAATGAAAAACTACTACAACAACATAATGTCTCCATAATCCACACTACTATCCCCTCATAATATCCCTGCAGGTCATTCATAATTTACTTCTTCACATCCTGGGGAAAAATAAAACATAGAAAAGGGGTGAGCTCAAATGCCCAGTAAGGATAACAATATAGCGGAAACTTTCATAAATAAGAATAATCATTTAAGGCAATGCATTACTAAAACAAAAGCCTTTTAAAATTGAACTTCAACATGGTATGGCAAAAGTAAAATGAAATAATGCCATTTACTTATTCACATGGATATTCTACTAATCGAATAATCACATGCAAAAATCAATAACCACTTTCATAATGTTGGAATGCATAATGCCAGACTATCATAACCACATAGCCAAGGCCTCGTGCCAAGGCTACAAATAAGATTTTGTCAAGGCCTTGTGCCAAGACACTAGTTTGTCTCATGAGACCTACCGATGCATCGAGGAGCTATAGCGGGCTCCACCCGTCACTTATTAAGTCCAATGCATTCCCATATGAAAAGGTTTAAACATAACATAAACATTCGTATTAAAACTAGCATACGAAATGTCAATACTTTCACAATAAACTATGAATGGTATAAAAATAGCACATCCACAGTCAAACATATCACAAAACCTTCAATACAATATAGAAGTTTTGTATCATAATAAATCAACTTCAAATAATCTTAAAATCCATCAAAGGATGTTGACATAGATGAAATCAAAATTCTTTTAAAAGAAATATCTCCTTTTATTTTGAATTCATTTAAGATCCATATAAAATAAAACATTTTCTTTGAAAATATTCTTATAAGCTTGTATGGGAAGCTTCGACGATTTTATAACGGCGGAAAATAACCGCACCCGCCGTATAAGTTAAAAAAAACATTCTTACCTCAATTCTGTCGAAAAGGTTAAAAAGGACCTTATTTTGAAAACGACGGAAAGATTCCTTTATAAACCTCTTATAAAAAGTCAAACAAGGGTATAAATGACTTTAACCCATATTCTTGTAAATAGTAAAAATGTTTTGAAATACATTTCGAAGAAACATGGATGTGGATGATAAAGAGATCCCAGTAAATTATTACGTATAATACAACCTCGGATAATGAAGAGATTGTGAAATAACCCTTAACTTGTACTTTTCCTTGGTTGTGGTAGGTTAACCTCCTGTATTATGGTGAAATAATTGTTATTAAATTATACAAGAATCATATACATTAATATGATATCATATATGATCTTTTAATATTGATTTGATAATAATATCTTAGTATTATCGTTGTTTCGGGTGTTAACTTACTTGTTTTCTTTCATATGTTTTGTTACGTAAGACATGTTTGTAAAGCATAGGTTGTGTATTATTCATATCCAGAATGATATCAAGTCCTTAAACATCATTTTTAAATCATAAAATGATAATTACGCTTTAATGGTTACGATGGAGAATGAATCTCATCGCGTTCGTGGAGACGGTAGTCCGTACGTACGCACGAGAGACAATATCATTCTTTTGATATTAAAATAATATATAAATGGATGGTATATCATATATACAGAATCATTAACATGTTATATTTATTATTTACATGAGTTACACATCATTATATACCCATCCAAATAATATTATATTGAATAACAATTACACCACGACGTGGAGACGGTAAGCCGTACGTACGCACGTATGGTGACATGTTATTCAAAGGGTGGATAGAATACTGAATATGATTGTACCATATTTATAATAACATCACAGTACATGTGAGATACTGGAGTTATTATTTCAGAATGGTAAGAACAAAGGAAGAAGAAGTGGAAGAAGAAATGAACTTAGAAAAGGGTGGTGAGATCATTACCTCTTCTTCGGGTTCTTCCTTTTGATTTGATCAAAAGGGCTCCTTAGGTTGGCTTTCTGATCAAACTAAGGCCTCTAGGTTGTATTGAGGGATGTTGGGAGAGTATTTGGGCAGAGTTTGGCCGAACCAAAAGGCTTTAGAGGTGTGAAGAAATGAGAAGGAGGAGTGCCCTTTTATAAGAGGGGTGAGGGGCACCTTTGGAAAAGCTAGAAATATTAATTTATAATAAATTCATATTCGGTTTCTAAAGGCTCCAAAGTTAACTATTCAAATGATGAGGTGGGGATAGGTCGAAAACAACTCATCCAATAGAATTTAGACAGGTTTGGGTACTTATATTAACCTTATCTTTAAGTATTAACTCTAAGTTAATTAGTTTCACTTTTACAATGTCTCTTTGTATTTTTATATAATATGGTTAATAAACTTACTATATACATCCAAGCGACCCCCAAGTGGTCCATTAATGATTAACCTATCATAATATAAGTCTCTTGGCCGAACCTTAGATTTTTAGGAATTGAATATCAATTAATAATATAATATTTGTTTTAAGAACTCTTTTATGTCAATTTTGACACTATTCAATAGTTGATTTTTGTGAAACTCATAACAGATTGATTACTTCGAACAAAGTCCATGAAATCAATCCTAATATATCATATTAGCCTAGAAAATTAGTTTAATTCATTAAAAGTTTCATATTATATTTATTTGGGTATTTATAATATCAATTATTTTAATTTTTCACTATTATAGTAATTACTGCATCATCATTGTGTCATAAATAAAATAACTTATTTATTGTCTAAAAATTATAAATAAACTATCATTATGTAGGAAATCTTTTTATCTTTCTAATGAATATTTATAATCGAAAATCCAACATGTATAACCCTATGTAAAAATTGTTCTTCTAAAAGATATATGCTTGTGTCATTTTTGTATTCATTTTAACTTAATTAAAATAAAGTGTCATTATCACTTACAAGTGGATCCATGGGGTCCCAAAATTGACACAAAGATTCCCATGGTCGACCATGTATCAACCAATAGGGTTAAGACACGTTTTAGGGTAATTTTGTATTATTATAATATTATTTTTTTAACCCTTATTTACCGGATTTACCCTTTAACCATGGTAAATAAAATATTTACCGCAGTAATTATTCAAAATGTCTAAAAATAAAAGTTACCTATTTACATAATTTGGACATCCTGATTCCAAATATGGAATCCATTTTCCTAAATTCAAAACACAGAATTGGCAGAAATTAATTTAAAATTAATTCCCGCTGTTAAAACAAAAAGCGTGTTTTTAAGAGATAATAACTATCAAAAGATTGACACTTGTTTATGTTCGGTTTAATTGTAAAATTATGTCCAATGATAAACATTAAATTGAATGGTAAAAATATATTCTAAATATACTTTAAAACCACTCAAATTCATAATTTATCACTATTAATTATTTTGATTAAAAAAGTTGTTTTTAATTAAAATTTAAAAATTTTCACTATTCATCAAAATATGAAAGTTATCCGAAATGTACCAAAATTTCACCCTAGGCTAATTTTGATATTCCGAATCCAAAAATGAAGTCCATTTTGAAATATAGAATATATATGATTTCAAAAATTAGGTATTACTATTCACAACGGCTAGTTTAATTAGTTGTGGTGTGTGTTAGAACTCGAGGTTGCGTACAACACACGCTATCGCATTATTCAAAGGGAAACGTACCGTAGAAGCTTGGGGTGTTACATTCTCCCCTCCTTCAAATAATTGCGTCCTCGCAATTTCTAGGGTATTACTGCATAAAAAGACTCGGGTGGTTCTTCATCATAAGTTCCTCGGGTTCCCACGTTGCCTCTTCCATCTCATGATTTCTCCACAAAACTTTTACCAGACGCGTCGTCCGGTTTCTCAGTACTGGTTCTCTTGTATCAAGAATCCTGACGGGCTCTTCACAATAGGAATGATCGGGTTCCAGTTCTAATTCCTCATAGGTGAGTACATGCGTTGGGTCAGGCATGTATTTCCTCAACAGAGATACGTGGAACACATCGTGAACTTTGGAGAGACTTGGCGGCATTGCCAATCGGTAAGCTACAGCCCCAATTCGTTCTAGAATTTCGAAAGGTCCGATGTACCTGGGACTCAATTTACCTTTCTTACCAAAACGTATGACTCCCTTCCATGGAGATACCTTCAGGAAAACATGATCACCGACTTGAAATTCCAAATCCTTCCTTCGATTATCGGCATAGCTCTTCTGCCTACTTTGAGCTGCTTTAATGTGATTTTGGATTACTTTCACCTTTTCCACCGTTTCCTCCACCAGCTCTGGGCCTACAAGTTTTCTTTCACCAACGTCATCCCAACAGGTTGGTGTACGACATCTCTTTCCGTATAACGCTTCATATGGTGCCATCTGTATACTCGAATGGAAGCTATTGTTATAGGAAAATTCTACTAGTGGTAAATATTGATCCCACATACCCTGAAAATCAAGTGAGCAAGATCTCAACATGTCTTCTAAGGTCTGAATAGTCCGTTCTGATTGTCCGTCTGTCTGAGGGTGGTAAGCAGTGCTCAAATGAAGTTCAGTATCCAGGGATTTCTGAAGACTTTTCCAAAATCTTGAAGTAAAACGGGGATCACGATCAGAAACAATCGATAGGGGTACTCCATGAAGTCTCACAACTTCATTAATATATAGTCTTGCTAGACGTTCCAGGGGTAGATCTTCTCTTATAGCAAGAAAATGTGCTGACTTGGTAAGACGATCAACAATAACCCATATTGCATCGTTCCTTCTAGGAGTCTTTGGTAGCCCCATGACAAAGTCCATCGTAATATTGTCCCATTTCCACTCCGGTATGGGAAGAGGTTGCATGACTCCTCCAGGCTGTTGCCTTCCAGCTTTCACTTGTTGACAAACCATACATCTTGACACAAAATCAGCAATCTCCCTCTTCATGTTGTCCCACCAAAAATGTTCCTTCAAATCTCTATACATTTTGGTGCTCCCAGGGTGTATAGAGAAATTGGAACTATGAGCATCATCCAGCAATTCCCTTTTTAGATCAGGTATATTGGGAACACAAAGTCTCTTCCCGAATTTCAAAATTCCACCTTCATACGCAAAGTCTCTCAATCTCCCATCATTCACAGCTTTAATCTTCTTCTGAAATTCTTCATCATCGGTCTGAGAACTCTTAATCCTTTCTAGTAAAGATGGTTTGGCAACCATTTGAAAAAGCATTGATGTTTCACCTTCCCTGGTTATTCCCATGTCCATCTTCACTAGATCCATGAAAATTGGATCCCTTTCAATTCTCATCATGTTCAGAACTCCATGGTCTTTTCTGCTCAAAGCATCTGCCACCTTGTTTGCCTTCCCCGGGTGGTAGTGTATCGTACAATCATAATCCTTGAGTAATTCAAGCCATCTCCTTTGCCTCATGTTGAGTTCTTTTTGTGAGAAAATATACTTCAAACTCTTGTGATCAGTATAAATCTCACATTTTTCACCATAGAGGTAGTGCCTCCATATCTTCAAAGCAAAGATCACAGCTGCTAACTCAAGATCATGAGTAGGATAGTATTGTTCATGAATTTTCAACTGTCGTGATGCATAGGCAATAACTCTATCATTCTGCATAAGGACACAGCCAAGTCCTTTCTTCGATGCATCACTATAAATAACGAACCCATCATTCCCCGATGGTAGAGTCAATATAGGAGCATTGACTAATCTTCTCTTCAGTTCTTCGAAACATTCTTCACACTCTTTTGTCCAAACAAATTTAACCCCTTTACGTGTGAGCTTCGTTAATGGGTTAGCCAATCGGGCAAAATTCTGGACGAAACGTCGATAATAACCTGCCAAACCAATAAAACTACGTACCTCAGTTATATTCGTTGGTGCTGGCCATTCTTGGATTGCCTTGGTCTTAGAAGGATCAACAGAGATTCCATCTTTAGAGACAATATGGCCAAGAAAAGAAATCTCCTGAAGCCAGAATTCACACTTGCTAAACTTTCCATATAATTCATGCCTCCTCAGAGTCTTCAAGATAATGCGCAAGTGATTTTCATGATCTTTGTAGGTTTTGGAGTATACCAAGATATCATCAATAAATACCACCACAAATTCATCGAGATACTCCTTGAAAACTCTATTCATCAGATCCATGAATACAGAGGGTGCAATAGTCAATCCAAACGGCATTACAGTAAACTCGTAATGCCCGTACCTGGTTTGAAATGCTGTCTTCGGAATGTCTTCCTTCTTCACACACAACTGATGGTATCCAGATCGAAGGTCAATCTTTGAAAAGTATTGAGCTCCATGCAGTTGGTCAAATAAATCATCAATACGAGGTAGGGGATACTTGTTCTTTATCGTTATAGCATTGATCTCCCTGTAGTCGATACATAACCTCATAGATCCATCTTTCTTTTTAACAAAAAGAACAGGGGCTCCCCATGGAGAAACACTAGGGCGAATAAATCCCTTATTACTCAATTCCTCTAGTTGTTTCTTTAGTTCGACTAGCTCTACAGTGGCCATTCTATAAGGGGTCTTCGATATAGGCCTTGATCCAGGAATTAAATCAATGGAAAACTCTACTTCTCGTTCTGAAGGATGTCCAGGTAAATCTTCCGGAAATACATCTACAAACTCTTTCACAATAGGTACATCCTCTATTTGAACATTTCTTTCCTCACCGACAGTTATTTCATTCTCTTCCTCCCCGATAATTGAATTAAGTTGAGCTACAGGGGGTGGATCTATATAAGAATTAGGTGGTGACGATTCTGCTCTAAAAATAAGGTGCTCCTTATCATTATCATCAAGAATCGTAACCTCTTTCTTCTTACAATAAATCTTCGCATCATAGTCCGAAAGCCAGTCCATACTGAGGATTATATCAAACTCAATCATAGGTATGACGATGAAATCAGCAGATAAAGAAAATTTATGTGCTCTAATGGGGACTGATTCACAAAACATTGTTGCAACGATACTTCCCTTAGGAGTTTTAACTGACAACTCCCTTATTAAATCAAATTGGAAATATCTAATTTTCTTAGCAAACTGGGAAGATATGAAACAATGCGATGATCCAGAATCAAATAATGCATTTGCTAAACTTGAGGAAACCATTAAATTACCTGCCACCACGTCTTTCAGAGCTTCTACCTCAGCAGTAGTGATAGCATAAGCCTGGCCTTGATCCCTTGGCCTTTTCTGAGGTAAGTTCTCCTGATGCTTAGGACATGCATTTGCATAATGCCCCATCTCCCTGCAATTGTAGCACTGAACGTTGGTAGCTTCCTTCTTCCCCTTGCAATCATGAGCTTGGTGGCCTTTTTCACCACACTTGTAACAGACTCCCATTCCCTTCAGGCAAGCACCGGGGTGTTTCTTCCCGCACTTACCACAAGATGGATATTCAACCTTTCCCTTCTTCCCCTTATTTCTATTCCCAGATTGATCAGCAGGTCTCTTCTTCTCTTGCTTTGCTTTAAAGTCATAAGACTTAGAGAATTCCTTTTCGGTCTTGATTGCACATGAGACAATGTCTTCGTACGATGAAAAGGATTGTGAGACTAATGCTCGACGGAGAAATGGTTTTAACCCATCAAAGAAACGATCAATCTTACTTCTTGGGTTGCGAATATAATCACCAGCATACCTCGCTAACCTTGTAAAGTTAGCCTCATACTTTGTGACATTCTCATCCTCCTTTTGTCTCAGACTCAGAAATTGGCTTTCCATATCTGCTCGATGGTCGCGAGGAAAGTATTTTTCTAAAAACAGATCTTTGAACTCCCTCCATTCCATGTTTGATACTTCATCATCTTCCTTCATGTTTTGAATCAATGACCACCATTGATCAGCATCTCCAGTGAGGCGGTAAACTGCCATGGTAACTTTTTCCCTTTCACTACTCCCCAAAGCCTGAAATATTTTCTCTAGGGAAAATATCCATTGCTCAGCTACTAAGGGATTTGTACTCCCATTGAACGTTGGTGGTTGTTGTCTCATGAATCGATCTAACATTGATCCTCCACGCTGCGGATCAGGGTGCTCCATACGGGTAAGGTTATTATTCATAACCTGAGTAAGTTGTCCCAGTACGGTGATTAGCTGATCCGCACCAGTTGCATCACCAGCCCCACTATAATTATCTTGAGCAGGAGGGCAATCCCTACATGGAGTGCGTGCATTGATACGGTTTCCATTTCTTCCACTAGGCGCCATTTCTAAAAAAAATGGCATAAACTAGATCAGTTTATGCATCAAAATACATAATCTCATACTTATAAAACACTTAACATAAATTGAACTATTTATGGATATAATCCATAATCATAAAAATGTTTTCTTTGAGGTAGTATATACTCATAAACCCTTCATAATGATTTGTAAAGATAGTGAGAGTTATCCTAAGCATATCCCCCGGGAGTGTCGTAACCAAGAGTGCAGCAAGGCCCGTTGTCGTGCACCAGTTCCCGTTCGAGTCTAGCTCAAAGCGGTGTTTTCGGGTTTTACCCCTAGGTACATCTGTGCCAGAGCCGCCTCTACCTGCTCGTATCCAGACAGGGATGTATTGCTCGAAAAAATCACAAAATCTCTACAATACCAAAATTCTAGGAAGTTCTTCTATACTAATCCTCAAAGTTCATCTTAGGTCTACGTGCTCTAATCAGAGTTTATCTAAATCTAGCTTCCAAGGTTTGTACTAAACTTCCTCTGATACCAACTGTAACGCCCCGACCCTAGTTGCCTAGAGTCGGTGCATTATTACATAACATTGGCATGATCACAAGAAAGATCAAATCTCGAAAGACCGATTGGTTTAGTAGCCTTGGAAACACTAGATATATTCATAAGTTTTACATTACATCATAAAATGAAAAACTACTACAACAACATAATGTCTCCATAATCCACACTACTATCCCCTCATAATATCCCTGCAGGTCATTCATAATTTACTTCTTCACATCCTAGGGAAAAATAAAACATAGAAAAGGGGTGAGCTCAAATGCCCAGTAAGGATAACAATATAGCGGAAACTTTCATAAATAAGAATAAACATTTAAGGCAATGCATTACTAAAACAAAAGCCTTTTAAAATTGAACTTCAACATGGTATGGCAAAAGTAAAATGAAATATTGCCATTTACTTATTCACATGGATATTCTACTAATCGAATAATCACATGCAAAAATCAATAACCACTTTCATAATGTTGGAATGCATAATGCCAGACTATCATAACCACATAGCCAAGGCCTCGTGCCAAGGCTACAAATAAGATTTTGTCAAGGCCTTGTGCCAAGACACTAGTTTGTCTCATGAGACCTACTGATGCATCGAGGAGCTATAGCGGGCTCCACCCGTCACTTATTAAGTCCAATGCATTCCCATATGAAAAGGTTTAAACATAACATAAACATTCGTATTAAAACTAGCATACAAAATGTCAATACTTTCACAATAAACTATGAATGGTATAAAAATAGCACATCCACAGTCAAACATATCACAAAACCTTCAATACAATATAGAAGTTTTGTATCATAATAAATCAACTTCAAATAATCTTAAAATCCATCAAAGGATGTTGACATAGATGAAATCAAAATTCTTTTAAAAGAAATATCTCCTTTTATTTTGAAATCATTTAAGATCCATATAAAATAAAACATTTTCTTTGAAAATATTCTTATAAGCTTGTATGGGAAGCTTCGACGATTTTATAACAGCGGAAAATAACCGCACCCGCCGTATAAGTTAAAAAAAACATTCTTACCTCAATTCTGTCGAAAAGGTTAAAAAGGACCTTGTTTTGAAAACGACGGAAAGATTCCTTTATAAACCTCTTATAAAAAGTCAAACAAGGGTATAAATGACTTTAACCCATATTCTTGTAAATAGTAAAAATGTTTTGAAATACATTTCGAAGAAACATGGATGTGGATGATAAAGAGATCCCAGTAGATTATTACGTATAATACAACCTCGGATAATGAAGAGATTGTGAAATAACCCTTACCTTGTACTTTTCCTTGGTTGTGGTAGGTTAACCTCCTGTATAATGGTGAAATAATTGTTATTAAATTATACAAGAATCATATACATTAATATGATATCATATATGATCTTTTAATATTGATTTGATAATAATATCTTAGTATTATCGTTGTTTCGGGTGTTAACTTACTTGTTTTCTTTCATATGTTTTGTTACGTAAGACATGTTTGTAAAGGATAGGTTGTATATTATTCATATCCAGAATGATATCAAGTCCTTAAACATCATTTTTAAATCATAAAATGATAATTACGCTTTAATGGTTACGATGGAGAATGAATCTCATCGCGTTCGTGGAGACGGTAGTCCGTACGTACGCACGGGCGACAATATCATTCTTTTGATATTAAAATAATATATAAATGGATGGTATATCATATATACAGAATCATTAACATGTTATATTTATTATTTACATGAGTTACACATCATTATATACCCATCCAAATAATATTATATTGAATAACAATTACACCACGACGTGGAGATGGTAAGCCGTACGTACGCACGTATGGTGACATGTTATTCAAAGGGTGGATAGAATACTGAATATGATTGTACCATATTTATAATAACATCACAGTACATGTGAGATACTGGAGTTATTATTTCAGAATGGTAAGAACAATGGAAGAAGAAGTGGAAGAAGAAATGAACTTAGAAAAGGGTGGTGAGATCATTACCTCTTCTTCGGGTTCTTCCTTTTGATTTGATCAAAAGGGCTCCTTAGGTTGGCTTTCTGATCAAACTAAGGCCTCTAGGTTGTATTGAGGGATGTTGGGAGAGTATTTGGGCAGAGTTTGGCCGAACCAAAAGGCTTTAGAGGTGTGAAGAAATGAGAAGGAGGAGTGCCCTTTTATAAGAGGGGTGAGGGGCACCTTTGGAAAAGCTAGAAATATTAATTTATAATAAATTCATATTCGGTTTCTAAAGGCTCCAAAGTTGACTATTCAAAGGATTAGGTGGGGATAGGTCGAAAACAACTCATACAATAGAATTTAGACAGGTTTGGGTACTTATATTAACCTTATCTTTAAGTATTAACTCTAAGTTAATTAGTTTCACTTTTACAATGTCTCTTTGTATTTTTATATAATATGGTTAATAAACTTACTATATACATCCAAGAGACCCCCAAGTGGTCCATTAATGATTAACCTATCATAATATAAGTCTCTTGGCCGAACCTTAGATTTTTAGGAATTTAATATCAATTAATAATATAATATTTGTTTTAAGAACTCTTTTATGTCAATTTTGACACTATTCAATAGTTGATTTTTGTGAAACTCATAACAGATTGATTACTTCGAACAAAGTCCATTAAATCAATCCTAATATATCATATTAGCCTAGAAAATTAGTTTAATTCATTAAAAGTTTCATATTATATTTATTTGGGTATTTATAATATCAATTATTTTAATTTGTCACTATTATAGTAATTACTGCATCATCATTGTGTCATAAATAAAATAACTTATTTATTGTCTAAAAATTATAAATAAAATATCATTATGTAGGAAATCTTTTTATCTTTCTAATGAATATTTATAATCGAAAATCCAACATGTATAACCCTATGTAAAAATTGTTCTTCTAAAAGATATATGCTTGTGTCATTTTTGTATTCATTTTAACTTAATTAAAATAAAGTGTCATTATCACTTACAAGTGGATCCATGGGGTCCCAAAATTGACACAAAGATGCCCATGGTCGACCATGTATCAACCAATAGGGTTAAGACACGTTTTAGGGTAATTTTGTATTATTATAATATTATTTTTTTACCCCTTATTTACCGGATTTACCCTTTAACCATGGTAAATAAAATATTTACCGCAGTAATTATTCAAAATGTCTAAAAATAAAAGTTACCTATTTACATAATTTGGACATCCTGATTCCAAATATGGAATCCATTTTCCTAAATTCAAAACACAGAAGTGGCAGAAATTAATTTAAAATTAATTCCCGCTGTTAAAACAAAAAGCGTGTTTTTAAGAGATAATAACTATCAAAAGATTGACACTTGTTTATGTTCGGTTTAATTGTAAAATTATGTCCAATGATAAACATTAAATTGAATGGTAAAAATATATTCTAAATATAATTTAAAACCACTCAAATTCATAATTTATCACTATTAATTATTTTGATTAAAAAAGTTGTTTTTAATTAAAATTTAAAAATTTTCACTATTCATCAAAATATGAAAGTTATCCGAAATGTACCAAAATTTCACCCTAGGCTAATTTTGATATTCCGAATCCAAAAATGAAGTCCATTTTGAAATATAGAATATATATGATTTCAAAAATTAGGTATTACTATTCACAACGGCTAGTTTAATTAGTTGTGGTGTGTGTTAGAACTCGAGGTTGCGTACAACACACGCTATCGCATTATTCAAAGGGAAACGTACCGTAGAAGCTTGGGGTGTTACATGCCTGACCCCTGGTACCTGATCATCCCTTCTATTACATCAAAACCAATAAATTCAAAGAAAAAAATGGATCTTGGGATTAAATCTCAAACCATCTACCTCTCGGGCGGAACGCCAATGCTTCGGGTGCAGAACGACGCTCGGGATGCCCTGAAGCTTGAACCGTTGACGATCGGTGCATAAAACGGATGGTTGAATCTCGATTTGGTGAAGAAATGGACGAAGGGAGTTGGGTTGTCACCATGTGTAGAGTGGGAATTGGGGGGGTGGGGGGAAGATGATGGTTTTCATTTTTTTTAATTTAAAAAAACTTCATATAATTTAAAACCCCGGACCAGACCTCCCGGCGCTGAGGAAATTAGGTTTCCCCTAGGGTAAATGCGCTGTTATGAATGCAACATCGGATGTGGATTTATGATCAGAGAATCTGTTCAAAATTTATTCGAGATGATGCTCATAAATAATCTTTTCAATTTATTTATGAAATTTCCCCTGGTGGCTTTTCTCATAGCAAGCATGCACCTGCGAAGTTTACACCCCGCCTAGAGTAAACGACACGCTCCGGACGCAAATGTGTGCTCAGATTCCTATTCTGAGCTACTTTTTAGATGATAAAACACCCCCTTCCATGTTCATAGTATAAAAATACTTGATATTTATTTAAAAAAAATTTCAGTCACACCAGGCCTCAGAATCGCACGCCGTGTTCGAGCATTGCTCTGGAATTATTCATAAAAATATTCGAAAGTCTAACAGGGTCAAAACACGAGTCTCTAAAACTTTTACATATGATAATGAATTAATGTTTTACTTATTTTTTTGAAAAAATAATAATTTTACTTCATTGTGTATCCCTTTTTGAGCATTTTATGCTCATTCCATGTTTTTGAAATGTTTTTTACAGGACATAAATAAGAATATGGTCAAGTATTGGATCAAGTAAATGTCATGTTCTTAAAAAAATGGAACTAAACATGTTTCTTTTTTTATGAATATTTATTTTATGAAAATAATGTAAACTAATTAGAAGTGTATACTTGAAGTATTATTGTTGATATAAATAAGTAATGACATATTTTTCTAAAGCACTATACCTAAAAATATACTCAATATTAATTCATGATTTAACTCATGGTTTATTAATTTTTATAAGGTTGCGTCATTATAGAAGGTATCAAATGTTGTTTTACACAACTTTAGAATTTAGTATATTGTTAAATAAATCTCCATAAATTATTTTCTTTTAAGATTAAAAGGATATAGCATTTACATATTACAATTTTACTTTGCATATGATATTTCAGTATTCAAAATAGTTTTCTATAGAGGAAACATGGCATCTATTTTGGGAAGGCATATAAAGGAGAATAACCTTCCAAATCTGAATCCTAAGATGTTTGGAATTGGATCTGAACAATTTGTTGGAGTAATGGCTCATTTGACTCGGGTGATAAATAGTTGTGGTATCCATTCATAAGACCAACCATACAAACTGCAGAGGAGCATGTCTATAATAGAGAATTTCATGAGGCAACATCCCCTATCATTCTAGATAATCATCTGACCATGTTCAAGATGAAGGGTAGATCAAAGAACTGGAAAAGATTTACTATGTCATGGGTCATATACACAATCAAAAGGATAGCCTTTCTATTTATGGTATTCTTGGATAAGCATATATGTGGTGTTCTATGGTAAAATATATCAGGGATAGTGAAGAGATTTATGCCTTTGGTTTGGAAAAATTCAAAGATATGTTTCTTGAGAAATATTTTTCTATGGAGGTTCGACCTATGATGGAAAAAACAATTCATGGAATTGAGGTTGGAGGATGACTCGATGGCTACTTATGGAGAAAATTTCACTCAACTAGCATGTTATGCCTCAAATTTCATCCAAGAATTTGATAGCAAGATAAATCAATTTTACTCAGGACTGAAGTCATGGTATTCAATATAATTAGTCTCTAATGGATTAAAAATATATGAGAAACTTGTCAGATATACCGAGATGGTAGAACGGGAGTTTACTGGCGATTAGGTGTTTTAAAAGAGGAAGAAATAGTAGTGGTGCAGCTTCCAGGAAAATGGATATAATTCATCAAATAATCCTAGAGGTAATAAAGATAAATATCCATAATGTGAGAAGTGTGGTGAAAATTATCGTAGAGAATGATTATAAAATACTGGAAAGATCTTCTAGTGTGGTAAGCCTGGTCATATTTCTTATAACTATAAATAATGTTATTATACAGGGAATGAAAATCCATCAGTAAGATGTTTTAAGTGCAATGAAATGGGTAATTATGAAAAAGAGTTCAAAATGAGGAACTCAACTCTGGTACTGTAACCTAGATACAAACAGAAAGGGGTGGTAAAATACTTTGTTAATACTTCATTAGATATTGGCCCAATCAAATGAAGTAGTATCAGGTATACTGTTTGTTTATTCAGAATTTTCTAATGCGTTTTTTGATTCAAGATATATAAATTCTATCATTTATGAGAAATATTATAGTAAATTTGGAATTCTATCTCATGATATGAATCATTATCTTATGCAGAATACAATGGGAGGAAATGTTGAGACCAAAATAAATTATAATAACCTTTATGTCCTTCTGTGTGGAATGAATATACCTCAAAACCATATTGTTTTTTCTTTACTAAAGTTTGATGTTATTTAGGGTATGGATTGGATTTATATTTACCTTGCTAAGATAAACTAAGGAGAAAATATGTCTTATTTTCAGAAAGAATACCATTTTGTGTACAAAAATGAACCATTAATTATGATAAAATATTAAGATGCTGAGAAACTAGTTAAAAATAGAAATGAATGTTACCTTTAACATATTGTTGAAAACAAAGGAACTGTTCAGATTAATGATGTGGTAGTAGTAAATGATTACCTTGATTGATATTTTAATGAGTTTCATGGTATAATACCTGATCTTGAACTTGAATTTACTATTGACATAGTTCCTAATGCTAAGCCAATTTCAAAACCCCACTTTCAAATTTCTCAAATTGAACTTTGAGAGCTAATGAAAAAATTATTGGAGTTATTAGTTAAGTGTTTCATTCGAACGAACACATCACTATGGGGTGATCATATCATGTTTTTTAAGAAGAAAGATAGTTCAATTGGACTTTGCATTGATTATATAGCATTTAATAACATCACTCTTATGAACAAGTATCATTTTCCTCATATCAATGATTTGTTTGATCAGCTCTAGGGAGATCGGTATTTTTCAAAGATTGACATGAGGTCAAGGTACTATCATGAGTAACTTAAGGAAAAAGACATTTTGAAGATCCCATATTTTCTAGATATGAAAATTATGAATTCATAGTTATTCTTTTTGGGTTTACCAATGAACCTTTTTTATTCATGGATCTTATGAATATAATTTTCCTTGAGTTGTTAGATAAGTTTGTGGTTGTGTTTATTGATGATATTTTTGTTTATTATAAAATTAAAGTGGAACATGAATTTCATTTATGTGTTTTATTAAATGCCTAAATAGAAACGAAGATATATGGTAAATTCAGCAAGTGTGAGTTTTGGTTACCACAAATTTCTTTCAATGGTCACATTGTTTCAAAATATGGAATAACTATTGATTTGGCTAAAAAAGTTATTGAGGAATGGTCAAGACCCACTAATATAATCAAGATACATAGTTTTCATGTTTTAGAATTTTATTACAAAAGGTTTGTTGAAAATTTTTCACTGTTAACTAGCCCACTGAATATGTTAACTTGAAAAGGTGTTATGTTCATCTGAACAAAAGAATGTGATGATGGTTTTCAAGAATTGAAAATAAGATTGGTGGATGCTCCGTTTTTGGAACTGCCTTCCAAAAATGGTGAGTTTGTTATCTACAGTGATGTGTCATTGAAATGGAATGGATGTGTCCTTTTGAATAATGATTAGGTAGTTTCTTATGCTTCATTTTAGTTGAAACCTCATGAGTTAAATTACTATACACTTGATTTAAAATTATCTTCTATTGTTTTTTCTTTAATAATTTCGCGGATTCATATGTATGATGTAAAATGTGAAACATATAAAGAACACAAAGGATTAAAGTAAATATTCCCTATGAAATAAATAAAAATTAGACATAGGAGATGGTTGGAATTAATCAAGGGTTATTATTGAAAAATTCAATACCATAAATTAAAGGAAAATAATGTATTTACTGATTTGAGCCGAAAGGGTAATGACACCTTAACCATTAAACATTTGGAATGAGATTCCTTATTTTTTTATTTGATAAATTTTGGATTTGATTTTGTTGGTGCACAGGATTCCTCAGTTTTGTTTTAGGTTTGACTACAATCATCTCTAGTAGATAGAAGAAAGAAAGAGCAAAAAAATGACAGCGCGTTGTAGAAAAGGGTAGAATCGGTTCACAGGGGTAAATTACATGAATTTAATATCGATAGAGGCTGTGTTTTGAGGTTCAGAAAGATATTATGTGTGCATTGTGAATCACAGTTGAGGAAAGAGTTGTTATGTAAAACTCATAGTTATATATTTTTAGTTCTTCCTAGAAGTACTATGATGTATAGAGATCTTTAGGAGTATTACTAGTGGGATGGAATGAAAAGAGATATTACTTACTTTATTGTGAAGTGTTTGACTTTTCAAAAGGTTAATGTAGGGAAGAAGTTTCCCAAAGTGATGCTTCATCATTTACAGATTCCATAGTGTAAATCGGAAAACATATCCATAGAATTCATTGTGGGATTACAGAAAACATATTAAGGTAACAATGCAATATGGGTTATTGTTGATCGATTGACTATATCTACTCATTTTCATCATATTCGAGATACTCTGTCTCAAGGTTAACTTTTTTGGTTCTATGTTAAATATATAGTCATGTTACATGGAGTTCTCTTTTCCATTGTATATTATGGTGATCATTGTTAACTTCAATCTTCTTGAAATTCCTTCAAAAGTATATGGGAACTAAATTAATTTTTGTTATAGCTTTTCATCCTCAATCATACGGGAAATCAGAATGAACAATTTAGAAATTGGAAGATATGTTTTGTGATAATTCAACTAATTACCAAGGAATTTGGGACCAACATATTTCTTTGGTTGAATTTTCATATAACAATTGGTTTTATTCTAGTATAAAGATATCACAATTTACAGATATATTTTTATAGCATTTTAGAACTCCATCTTTTTGAAATGGAGTTGGTGAATGGATGTTGATGGGACCGGAATAGGTAGAAGTGATGGTCGAAAAATTTCACTTGATTTAGCAGCACATGAGTAAAATAAAAGTAGAAAGAAAAGATATGCTAGTAACCATAGGAAAGATATTTGTTTCAAAGAAGGTGATCATGTATTTCTCAAAATTTTTCCGTGGAAAAGTGTTATGTGTTTTCGTAAAAATGGAAAGATGAGTCCAAGGTTCAGTGGTCCCTATAAAATAATAGATAATGTTGGATCAGATTCCTAAAAAGTGACTTTACCTCTACGATTATCCCAGGTACACAATGTCTTTCATGTTTTAATATTGAGAATTTATATTCTAGATCCATATCCTGTTTTGAGTCCAGAGGTAGTTCAGTTGGAAGATAATTATTCTTACGAGGAACAACGAGCCATGATTATTTATCGAAAAGAGATTTTGTGGTGGAATCAGGTAATTCATCATGTAATAATTTTTTTTGTAAAAACTATATAGTTGAAGTGGTAACATGGGAATTGGTAAATGATATAATGGAAAAATATCCCCACTTATTTGACAAGTGAATAAATTTGTCGAGGTGCATTTCCCAAAAGAAGGGAATGATGTAAAATCCCAGATAAATTTTGAATATGAAATTTTAATATTTATTAATATATATGATTTAAATATTATATTTACCTTAATGGGGATTTTATGTTTTATGGAGTACCCAACAGACAACAATGGGTTTCCGTGAAAATTTAATGTTTCACACAAGGCTATGTCATACTGAAAAATAATAATATTATATTATATTAAATAGTAGTTAACGCCTTGCATTATTATTTGCAGGAATGATCAGAATTAACTAAAATAGTATTAAAAAATTATTAAAATTTATTTACCTTTATCTAAAAGTATTTATAGTCCTAAAATGTGAATGAATCCAATTTTATTAATAAATATTCTAATATTCGTTAAAAGGATGATTTATCAACATTTGATGAAGAACTCTTTTTAAATCTAGTTATTTTCACTTTTATATGTTCAATTTTAAAAAATAAAATTATCTTTTAGAATTGGGATGTCATAATTTACTTTGGATTAAATTTTGGAATTTTTGTAATAATGTTCATTTTTAATGAATAGTGAAAAATAATGCATTTTAATTAAAAACTACCTTTTAATATAGTTTATTTATATTGCTAGATTATTTTTTTAACTGTTTTTGAAGTTTATTTTAATTATATTTTTATCATTAAAAACAATTTTGGTCATTAATGGTAATATCTCTTTGAAATTGGAGATAAAAAAATTCCAATCTATTGATAGTTATTATTTCTTAAAAACACAGTTTTTGGTTTTGAAAACAGGAATTATTTTTCATTTTTTTTGCAACTTCTGTGTTCAAAATTAAGATTGATTGATTCCATATATGGAATTAAAAGGATTAAATTTTGTAAATTGGAAAATTTTATTTTTATACATTATGAATTGTATCTTCAGTAAATATTATATTTACCATTGGTTAAATGGTAAATCTGTTAATAAGGGTAAAAATTAATATTATAATAATATTAAATTTACCAGTACAGATGTCCTAATCTTATTCAAAGATACATTTATGACCATGGGGATCCTTGTTTTGATTTTGGGCCCCCATGGATCCACCTGTATGTTTAAATGACACATTTTAAATATTATTTCAATGTTAAGGAAAATGTAACATAAAACATATATCTCTTAGTAAAATTATTTTTATAATAGGTTATATAAGTGATCATTTCGACTAAAAAAGTGTTTAGATATATATTAAAATTTTGTATATCATGTTAATATTTTTATAATATTTAGACTTCAAAAAAACAAAATTATTTATGACACAATGATGATGTAATGATTACCTCATTAATGAATGTTTGAAATAAATGATATTATTAATATTAAATTAAATTTATTTTGAAACATTTTTTCCCATCCACAAATTTTAGAGATTATGGTTACGTGTTATATTTTAATTAATGATGGTTTTTCGAAGGAGTCAAGTTTTTTTGGATTTTTTTACAAGTCATGATATGAATAGTTTTTAAATTGACATAACTTTGTTTTCACAACAATTAATATCTAATTAGATGATAAAATAGTGCTAAAAATATAAGATTCTAATTAATCACATAAATTATGTTAAAAATTCATTAATGACCTATTTTGGATCACTTGTAATGTAATAGTAAATATATTAACCATATAGTCTGAACATACAAGAAGACATGGTTAATGTTAAATAAGTTAACTAAGGGTTAAAAATAAATGATAAAATTCAGTATGATACAAAAAACATTTCTAAAACCTATTTGTTGAGTGTATAGTTAATAATACTCAAAATATCATAGAAGTTAATGAGTTATAGACCTTTTGAAACCAAAAACACTTTTATAATAAAATAACATTTTTAAACATCATTAAAGAGCCCCTCCACCATCTCATAAAAAGGTCATCACCTCTAACCCATTACTCACACCTCTAAAGCCACATTAGATTATCCAAATAATCCCTAATAAGCTCTCTAAATCTATATTTTCTTATTGGAAGCCTAAACTTAGATATAATGTCTTTCAATAAAACCTTTTTGTTCAAACCAAAGGGAGTTACCCGATTTCAAGGTAATGTCTTCCCTAAAGTACTCTTCTTTTATTTTACATTTTCACAAACAATGATCTATTTTTTATTTGTTTACATAACAAAAAAAATTAACCTCGATATAATAGGTTTTTTATGAGAAGGATTGGAACTATACTTTCACACACCTCTATCTAATGGGTACAAACTTATTGTTTTAGGGTACGACGAACTACTGCCTCACGAAATGATGCTTATTCAATTTTCCCTACCACCTACAATAGTGGTCGTTATAATGGAACTGTATTCATATATGATATATATATTTTTTATTTTTTCATTAGTATTTTTTAGTCTTTATTTACAGAAATACATTTATTCTTTCCAATAAATATAAACATGTTAATTTTATTTTATGAAGTGCGGACTACAACCCACTCAAGGTTATATGATTCGTTCATACCATACATAGAACATATAAATGATGGAGTTAATGAAATAATATATGATATTATTTTTTAATTATAATATACCAATGTATAATTATGTTTTATTCCCTGAAATACAAAATAGAAAAAAATTGCATTCATTTGTACGTACGGATTACCGTCTCCATGAACGGTGTATTTCATTTATTATATCTGAATGTTATGTACTGTTATAATTAAATATATATACTTGATATATATTATATATATTATATCTAAATCTGGAATATAATTATTGATATAATATAATTTTGACCACATTGGCATTGTTTGATTATAACAAGATCATTTTTGACTCATGTACCAATATCGAAAAAATGACTGTTATTAACTCAAATGATTATGTAATGTTTATAATGAGGTAATAAGTGGTATAAAACTAAAAATAAACTTGCGAAAGGTTCTTAATAAATTATAAATTAAAATTAATTATTATTCAAGAAATTAAATAATGAACAAGTGAAGTCGAACAAAAGGTAAGGGTCTTCGTCTCAATCTTCATTCTTTGAGGGATACATTGATTTCTACATGACTTTTTTTTATATGGTGTATACTAAACCCCTTTTACTTTTATTTTCATTGAAAGGGAATATTTTTTCTACAAAAAGTTTTAATAAATTAAAAAAGTAATGCTTTTTTATGTATACGGTGATAATGACCTCTCATCCACTATAATCGTTATTTGGCTTCCACTATATGTCTTAATGTTTTTAATGAAAAAGAAACAATTTGTTATATTTTTGTGTGTTTTGGTATTAAAAATTGTTTATGAAAATGAAAAATTATTTTAATATCTTGAAATGATTTCTTGTGATTTAATATGAGATGTTAATAGTGAAATGTTTTCATTTTCAATATTTTATGTGTTGTGATTTTATAATTTTTCATGGTCATTTGATGGGTGGTAAACTAATAAACCAAATGACTGGTGGTGTCGTGATAAACTAGAACGGGTGGTTACGTAATAACATCCAATGCATTAGGTATGGAAATCAGTCGTATGGCTATTCCATTATGTGATATGTGCTGAAGTTGACCATATGGTTAGGCTATTAATGTATGTTTATGTCCCAAGTTAACTTTATAGGTTATGTGTTCTTTATAAGTGTATTATGCTAATATTTTGGTTAAAAAAGGGTAAGAAATGAGCTGTTATTTAGTTTAGTGTATTTACTACTTCATATAGGTGAAAATCACTACTTATGATAATGTATTGGTGGTTTACTTGTTGTTTTGAAAAAACTAACAGTTATTTTTGTATCCAATACTAAGATTTTTATGATCATCCTATGTTATAGAAATTTTTTCACAGGACATAAAGTGGAATAGGGTCAAGGATGGTATCAAAGAAAAATCATTCTATTAAAAACATTGAACTAAACATGATTATTTTTTAAGAGTTTTTATTTTATGAATAAATGGAAACTTAGAAGGAGTGTCTACTTGTAATATTCAATTTGATATGTATATGTTATGACGTAATTCTCTAAATATCTAAACCTGAAAAGATCCTCAATGTTAATTCTTGATTAAACTCAAGGTTAAGTAAATGTTCTATGTCTGGATCCTTATATTGTATTTTCAATTCGAGTATTTCACAATACTATTTTTATTGAATTTATTATAAAATTTCATTAAATAAATTTTATTAAAAATATTGGAATTAATTTTTCATAATCCAAATTATAATTAATGTTTCTATAAAAAAACTATACATAAAGTTTTTTGAATTTGATTTCATATGGTTATTTTGGGTTTATTTATAGATTTATTTCTATAAATTATAGGGAATTATGTTTATAATATTTATTCCATATTTAGAATCATCATAATTTTTTTAATAAGGTATAATTTATTTTTATTATTATGAATTTTAATTGTGGTAAACAAATTTCAGCACAATTAGGGTAAATAAAAAATTATGGTTAAAATTTATTTAATAAAGTTTTTGAAATAAATATTACAAATAACATATCCCAATTCGATAAATTTTTTCATAAAAGACCTAAAAATATTAACATATATGTCATTTTGATACTCTTAGTTTTTGATAAGGACAAATATGTATTTTATGTAGAAATAAATTCCATAAAATCACTATCTTGATTGTAATATAGATTATATTTTTAAATATGGATAACAAAATTTTCAGAATGATTATAAATTATTATGTTAAAAAAATATTTATTTCCACTAAGATATTTGAAATTATTTTTTATATGGATGTATAATTGCCATAAATTATTGAACATCACTGATAGTGTGTTAACAAAAACAATAAACAAATAAAAGTAAATGATTTTCAAAATATCCAAACTACTATTTTTTGGATTGATTATAGTATGACTATAATTTAACGAATTAATGTAATCATATATTTATAGTTAATGTTATTGTATTCTATTTAAAAACCTATAAATATTTATTTAATGTCAGAATATGTAAATATTTTTTAAAAGTAGTTTAAATATATTTTATGTCAAATAATATATTACCAATGATTTAAAAATTATAAAATAATTAAACGAGAATATGTGGTGAAAATGGTCTAAATTATCATCCATTTCCAATTTTATCATATTTTTACTTGATATTTTATAATACAACACTTTAGAATTTTTAATTTTGTTACCATGGTAATTTTAAAATAACATAATGATGGGGTTTCAACCAAATATAATATTTTAAATTCCATGTACACAAAACCTTTTTTTATTTGTTGAAATTATTAAACTTATAACCTATATTATCTTATTATTTTTTGGAAAATTTATAATATTGAAATGAAAAAATTATTATATTTAAATCATTTATGTAATTACATGTATTCCCATTACATTGTTAATTAAGGACACCACAACTCCTCTATTCATCACTCCTCCATGATAAATTTAATTTGATAAAACCATAAAAAATTCTCTTCTTATCATCCTTAGACATATTTTAATAGGTTATATTCACATCAAATGTCTTTCCCTTAGGTCCTTAATAATAAATCCAATTGAGATTTCACAAATGGTAGGTAGTTGTTTTAGCTGATTTGTTTCTTCATAATATTTTTTTACCTCCAAATAATTATATATTAACCATTTAAATAAATTTACATAATATATTATAATATATAGTTAAATAAATTTTTGATAACATTATTCGTATACTCTTCAACCATATGTGGATTGAAATATTTGTTCTTTTATATGTGTGAACTACTACATCTATGATGATAGGTCGTTTATTTGTAATCACCACATTACAAGAATAGTTGTTATGATATATCTAATAAACATATATATTTTATTCATGGAATAATTATAATAATATAAATATAAGGTATTAAATATATTCGTATCCTTCCATCCATTAAAAAATATAACATCGCTCATGCATATGCATGGAATACCATCTCAAGGAAGTAATGTGAGATGTTTTTCACATCCATCATTCATGGATGATTTTAGAATTGTTCATGATGTATACTAATGATAATTATTTCAATATTTATATTATAGATAATATTTATCAATAACCCCATTTAAAAAAAAACCTACCTATGACATTATTCAATTATGATATGAACATCATCAAAAACTCGAATATTGAGTAAACTAATTAAATAATAAAATATATAATTCAATTAAGTGAAATATATTTTTTAATGATAATGTATTAAATTTAGAAAAATTTCATATAAATTTATATAATTTTAATTACATTATTATATTATATATAAATGTAATAAATAGAATGTATATATTTTTGGTAAGGGGTTACATAACTCAATTTTCTTTTAATGGGTCACACATCAACTTCATTGACATTATATTGATTTGATTATTCATGAAATTATGAATGATGAAATTATGTTGTATCTCTAAATTATTTATGTATTATTATAATTATTAAACACAGTCACCTAAATGATTAATTATATCTTTATATATATTGTCTTTACAAGAATTATTCATGTTCATATAGTTTCTTTGGAAAACATTTTGATTTACGAAACAACATCATTCTATAAGATTTATATTCTACCTATTGAGATTTTATATCTGGAATAATTATTTAATATTAATATTTATTATTCCTTTTATGTTCAATCATTCATGAGATATTGATCAAAATGAAATAAATTATTCATGGGGTTTCACGATCTCAATTTCAATTCATTGAGATGTAATTCACCTTATTTAGAATTTATTCTTTTATATGAGTACATAATTACCATTAAGTATGTTTTCAAAATATTATTTCCTTCATATTAATTTTTTGTATAATAATTTTAATTTTTTACTATTCAATGTAATTT
Source organism: Viscum album (assembly GCA_963277665.1). NCBI lineage: Eukaryota > Viridiplantae > Streptophyta > Magnoliopsida > Santalales > Viscaceae > Viscum > Viscum album. The sequence continues at coordinate 369,651,521 of OY728142.1, read as the reverse complement.
TTATTCCATTATTACATGATGTTCTTTGAGTTTTTGACTCAAATATATTTCATTGAGATATGTTTTTATCGATGCAACTATATTAATTTATTTTTTGTATATAATTAATCGTTAAAGTTAATATGAATAATCAATTTATACTCATTCTATATTATTTTCCTCATCATTTTATTTCCTTAAAAATAGTCTTAATTTAAATATTTCATCAAATTGTTTTCATTATAAATAATTATCTAATAGTTTTAATGAATTTTAACCAATATCTTAATACTTATTAATTATCATATTCCATGAATATATATTTTTAAATTTAAATTATTTCTTAAATATATCATACATGATCATTTACCATATTTAAAAATGTTTTTTAAATAATATTTCTTAATGATGTATATATAGGTCTCATATAAGTCACATTATAAAACATTTAATAGATTGATTTTTTCCATATTTATAACATGAATAGATTTTAATTCCTTCATAACTATTATATTATTTGATTTTTACATTATAATTCACTATGAATATTTTCATTAAAAATGATTTAATTAATATTTTTTGGAATTTCAGGTTTCTCAAGGAACCCAATGAAAAGTGAACTTACCCTTATTATCCATGAAATGTTTCAAAATGTAATTATAAAGTTATTATATTCAATATCATCATACATTAATGGTTCCAATAAATCATTGGAAATATGATATTATGATTCGATCAATATAATTATATTTAGTAGTTTATGATTTTATAAAAGTTATTTTATAGAAATGTAATTTCTTTTCATGGGTAATTGAGGTTATGATATTTTTGGTAAAATTTATAAATCCATGTGTTTTTCTTCATTATATATTACTATGTCATTACTAGTGAATGTTGAATAGTAAAGTAAACCTAAATACATAAGGTAAATTGTTTGATATATGGTAGGTAGGTATATTATATCTATCTAATGTATTGGGTAATGGAATGGGGTAAACTATATGGGATTTAATCCAATTAGTGGATAAGATTTTTTAATCCTATAAGATGATAGATTAAATTAATTTAAATTCAATCCAAATGGAGAAAATATTTTTTTTCATTTATAGGATACTCACAATAGATAAAGAAAATATCTAGTTTATTTTATTTCTTTATGAGTATTTTATATATAATGATACCTACACAGTTTCTCAGTTCATTATATGAGTTTTAGTGGATCATTTCACAAGGGTTCTTTTCACATTTCTCATGAAAGATGATGTATATGGATCATGTCTTATTTTAAATATTTATACCCTGTTTAATTATTCGATAACCATTTTATATGGGTATTTATTCTCTTATTTCATTCACAAACACCATGATTATATCATCATAACCTTATAATAATCATATACCCTCTAATTAAATTCAATTATTTATATTTAAAATTAACCTTAATGATTGTTTAAGGTAACCATTATTATCATTTAAAATTCCTAAATTGATAATTAATGATTTCGTATAAATTATCTCTAGAAAGGATTCTACTGTGAATATTTTTATGGAACACATTGTAGAAGAAATTTGAAATTAATAAATTAGTAAATAGTGAAAACATTCTCACAGGAAGTCATGAGTATTGTTATTTAAGAGTTTTTCTTACTTATATAGAACAATAAACAATAATCATCAGTAAATATGGATGGAATCCAGTATTTCCATGTGATGATGAAATTTTTTATGGATAAAATTCGGTTACATTTATCGGGATCAATGAAAACAATGTAAAGATTATATTTTCAGTATGGGATTTATGATTACGGTCATGATGCTTTTATACTTGCTATAATAATAGGGTATTTATAACATTGTAGATTAAATGGTTTTCATTTGAGGTTAATATAATAATAATGGATATTATCATGCATTTATATGTTAATTTTTTAATAATAAATTCTATTACATAGAAACATTTTGCTTATTGTTTTATGTAACCAGATTATAAATTGATTAATAAATTTTTTGGAGATTTTTTATGATAATGAATAATAAATCAATAGTATTGTAATATTATTTATAAATAAGGATTAATTTTTTGGATTATATTATATTTTTAGGATTTAAGATAAATTTTATATGATAACCATTGAGCTAAATATTTTTATATTGAGGTTAATTTGGATATATAAACTAGAGAATTGTAGTAGCGCCTCACATGCCTACTTCTCTCTCTCACCCAAGGCTCAGGGTCTTCTAGGGTTTAATTTTGAATCTCCTTGAGGATTCATTGACATCGCTATAAATATCTCTCCCTCTAAACATTACTTACCCATTCCATTTCATTGAAAGAGATTGCCTCTTCATTTGGCTTCCACTTCTCTCTCTCTTTCCCTCACTATCAGGTTCTCTTCTCATTCCAATGTTTCACCTCCCACTATTTTGTGGCGCTTCAGATATTCTAGGTTGTCTTCTCCCCAATCTGGCCTTATGCTCCACTATACTTTTCCAGTCGGATATGGAAAGATGGAGTCTCAGAGGTTTTGGATTTAGCAGAAAAGTGGTTATGAATTTATAGGCTTCACGTCTCTTTTTGTCCGGGATTCAACCCATGTTTTCTATTTATCTTCATTCTCCATAGGGTTTCATATCCTAGGATTATTTCATTTCCGGCCTCTTTTTGGGTTTGACGTGATAGTGCTTGTTCGGTGGCTTTATGATGGAGTCCCTCTGATTTCCAATATATGACTTCAAGGACCACAAACCCATTTATTTCTGTCAGGTGTGATAGTTCAGATGAGATTTTGGGTGTGTGGTGCATTGTGGTGGCTAGTTGTTGGTGGCTCAAGCACTAATGAATGGTTTGTTTTTTTCTGATCTATGCATGGTGATGGTCTCTTTTTGTAATGTCCTGGACCTTTCCGGCCCATTCCTTTGTCCAAAAGAGGGTCATGAAGTGTTCTGTAGGGTAAAATGGACTTTTCCCACACTTTTCAAAATTTTGAAACTACACGCTGTGTAGTGTGAGTACACGCCGTGTACCCCCTCACCGGGTATGCCCCGTGTTGAAGGCCATGTATTTTCCATGTGAAATAAATGGGTACACTCCATGTGCCCAATACTACATGCCGTGTAGTCCCTCCCCGCGTATGCGTTACCCTCAAACCGTGTGTTGACCAGTCAACGGCTGCGTGCCGCGTTGACGGTCGTGTTGGAAGCCGCGTGCTGACCATATGAAGTGCCAAGTACACGCCGTGTACCATAAAGTACACGTCGTGTACTTTTGTTTTTCTCACCTATAAAAGGAGGGGTCCCATCCTTCGTTTCAACTCACTCCTCTCCTCCCCATTCCCTTGAGCAGAGCTCTCCAAAGAGACTCGAAGGATCCTTTCATCCATAACGTCTCCATCTGAGCTCCGATTTATGATCCGTCAATGGCCACAGGATCGTAACGACAAGGCAGAACTTCTGAGCTTAGAAATGTTGTCTTTAAATCAGCGTTTCCTTCCCATATTCTACCTGATGATGTTTTTCCGAGATTTTCCAGAAGCGACGGATGCCAACAGACGTCTTCTAATGTTGATCCAGGGGGGAGCGTTGTTATCAGAACCTGTTGATGTAGGGATCATACCTTTGTCTCACTAAATTGTGCTTCACGCGGGGTGGGTTTTCTCTGGTTTCGTGAAATACATTTGAACCGGTTTAAAAAAGATAATAACTGGATTATATAACAGTGATATGAAGTTTTGAATGCAGTTAGATTATTTATATCCTGTGATATTATGTTGTGAATTGAATTGGCTTATGCCTACTGAAAATCATGGTCGTTGGGGGCCTTTTCTTGCATAATTAAATGATTCCCTATCTTATTTAGACCGTTTATTGATGGAAACATTGTGTAATGTGGGAATTGGATAATCACGTAAAGTTGTCAGATTAAATGAATAACTGGAACCCTTGTGTGATCACCCCAGTTGAACAATTACTGAAATAATAAATCATGTGGGTGTTGGTTTTTGTGAAGGGGGTGTTTTGTGGGTTGTTGTGGATCAGGTGAGTAGTAGGGATGCGGTTTGCTTGGTTGTGGTTTGGTGTGAATACTATGTGGGTGACGGGCAGCGAGGCTACGATAAATTGTATCAAGGGATGATGATGTACGGTGTGATTGTGGTTATGGTGGTTGGAAGCAGGGCTGCAGGGTTAGGATTAAATGTGAACGAACTATGGGTTGTGAATAATAAATAAAATTGTAAGGGTTAATGAATAGTGGGGCATGGAAATGGAATGAGAATAATAATTAATGGCATTGGATGGTTAATAATAAGAACTTGGTTGTGTTTTCCTAACTTGATTTGTGGATGGCAGGGATATGTTTTACGAATGATCGATGTGGTTGGTTTTGGATTTTTTCCCAGATATTAAGGAACAAATAAACGGATTCTGTTGAAACATGAAAACCTAAATGGGGTTGTGGTTGTTTTTTGTATGCATGTTTCATAGTAGAATTGCTGAGGCACGTGCTAGGTTCTTTGATTAGAATCCATAGGTTGGTCTGAGTGTTTGGTATATATATATATATATCTGTATCTTTGTGTTTTATCGCACCCCACCCATGATGTGCACGTAGTGTCGAACACTCCCATTTCATGGGAGAGGGTGTTTTCCCCATAGTTACTAGCTCCTTCATGCTCCTTCTTCCCTAGGTTGTGATGTCTTGAGGCGAACATACACCCAAGACTCTTCGGATAGGTTTTGATTGGGGTGGTTTATCCCATGAATCTTCGGGCAGGTTTTACTATTTCCCATGATCCTTCGGGATGAGGCCTAGGTGTGTGCGGGCGGGATACGTGGTTTTGAGGCCCAGTTGTGTGCGGGCGGGATACGGGGTTTTGAGGCCCAGGTGTGTTCGGGCACGAAATGTGGTTCTGAGACCCAGGTGTGTGTGGGTGGGATACGTGGTTGTGAGGCCCAGGTGTGTGCGGGCGGGATGACTGTGGTAGCGTCAGGACATTCGTTGTTAGGAAGAGAAGGTAACTAGTGTGGGGGAATGGTGAGAGGTACCCAATACTCTTGATCTTATATACTACTACTACCTGTTGTTTGTGATTTTGGTGAGTGTGGCTGGTGAGCTTGGATAGATAGAATTTCCTTGTTAGGTTTTGGTTTCTTCTGTTGTTTTCATGGGACGTTAGGATGTCTCCCCACTTGTGCATGAGAGCATTAGGACTCCCTACTGAGTATACTTGTATGCTCACCCTACGTTTACTTTCAGTTTTCTAGGTGGACTACCAGGGTCGTGCGGGACCCTACTAATCGGGACATTTGGATTTGTTGCAATTTTTTGTACTCTTGTTTCTTTTAGTATTGTACTTTTTGAGCTTTCTTGTAATTGTACCTTCATTTAGAACTATTTAAACATTCATATGGGATTGGTTTGGGTTTATTTCTATGCACTTGTTCTTTGCCTTTTTTGAGGTTGACTTGTCCTATCTCCCGATCATAAATAATAAAAAGGGTAATGCCTCCCATAATTGTGAAAACTCATACCCTTGGTGCTAGTCTCCACTCTGGGGCCTACTGGAGGCAGGACTCGGTGGTTCATTATATCCCTTTCAACATTTCTAGCTCAAGAGGGGCATCTTTGGTGGGAGGGGGTCATGACAGAATGGTATATGATGTGATGGTTGAGAGATAGTATGGAGTCTGGAGTTAGGCACAGTGAGGATTGCATGGGATGGTAGGGAAACTGTGTTGGTTAATCTTGGTGCGTGACATAGGCCATGGAAGACCGGCTAGGACATGGGATTTTAGGGGCCCCCTTGATCTGATGCAAAGACTCTGAGCCTACCAAATGACCATGTGAGACAACATTGATTGCAGGGTAGAGACCCTAGGGAAGGTACATGCATCATCATGATTTTATTTTACTTGATTTGGGTGATCTGGGAATGAAATTGAAATAATATGATAAAATTAAACCTTGAATAATTTTCCTCACTACATGGGCTTATGTGATCCTTGTCTACCAAACAACTATGGAACCTGGACATCGTCCCCGGGTGACTCAGATGGCGGAGGCCCAGCAGATTCAGGCAGTTGATTAGTTGAGGATTGACCGAGAAGAGGAAGATAGCCAGTGGCAGAAGACTCTCTGTTCTTTCCAGCAGTAAACCCTCAAGAATTAAGATGGTAGTACTTCGGATACGGAGACGAAGGGGAGGCTTGAGGAGCTAGGGATCGCTTTTACCTTGATCCGTGCTCCGAGGGAGTACTGGGTTCCCCGAGTAGTCAGTCATCTGAGAGGTACTGTGCGACAGTGGTGGATGCTCTACCATGGAGAGAGGATAGAGGCAGAGGATCCGTGGGATGACTTTGAGAAGAAATTCCGAGAGGAATTCCTTTCTTTCATGATCACGGCAGGGAAGCGGCAGGAGTTACTCTCCCTCCAGCAGGGGAGTATTTTAGTACGAGAGTTGGGGATCGAGTTCAAGGATCTCCAACTCTTTTCTCTGGATCTCTTTCCGGATGAGGAGTCTCGGGTGAGATGTTTGGAGGAGGCGCTTCATCCTTCACTCCAGTATGATGTCACACCCTTCACCCTTCCGACATACCTAGAAGTAATGAAGAAGGAAAGGTTGTAGAGAGGATTCACTCGTATGGAGGTTCACCATGTGAGGGGATTCATCCAGGTTCGTCGAAGGGGAAGGGAGTTAGTAGCAGGTCTCTTGCAACAAGACCTCCTAGGTTCAGGCCAGTGGGGAGCAGGCCCTAGCAGTTCCAGTTCATATCTTCAGGTCCTCGTCCCTTTTCCATGAGGCCAGGACCGAAGTGATTCTCGTGTAGAGATTTTGGGCACATTAAAAGTTGGTTCCTGACCCGTGCTCAGTACGGTGGAGGTGGGAAGGTTCATCGCCCACCTCAGCAGCACCAGTTGCTGGCGAGGCCCTTTCAGCAGCAGTAGGATAATGCTCCTCCGAGGGTATACTTTGTGGGAGGAGGCTAGCCTCAGGGTGCTCCTAAGGGACCTCGACCAGGGTGTGGTCAGGGAGGTGGAAGACATCAGAGAGGTAGAGGAGATGGACGTGGACAGTTGCACGCAGCAGAGTCGGCAGCTCTAGCAGGACCAGAGATGGTGCGAGGTACGATTTGTTTGTTCAAAAATCTTGTTTCTGCCTTGTTAGATTCAAGAGATTCACACTCATTTGTTGCACATAGTCTAGCCCATGCATTGGGTCAAGACGTAGATATAATTTCCATACCACTAGTTTTGAGTACACCAGTTGGAGGCCAGACCAGCATAACTTGTGTTATCCAGGGATGTGGGCTGATGTTGGGACCACATCGATCTAGTGGGGATCTTCTTTTGCTACAGATTCACCTGTATGATGTCATCTTAGGCATCGACTGGTTATTTTATGTTACTTATATTATCGACTACTTCTAAGGAATAGTCATGTTCTCTGACGTGGATGGGCAGCGTGTATCTTTTTTTGGGGAGAGGAGCTTTCAGGCAGGAAGCCGACATGTGAAGCCTCTCTTCTCCTTGTTAGGCGGGTTATCAATGGTTTCAGCTAATAAAGAGAGGATGGATGTCCCATAGGTTTTTGGTGAGTTCCTCGATGATTTTCCCGAGGAGGTTGTGACTCAACCCCTCCCCCCCCCCGATGTGATGTTGAGTTTGGGATAGACATACAGCTTGGTGCCCAACCGATTTCGATAGCCCCTTATCAGATGGCACCTTCGGAGCTGCGGGAGTTGAGGATTCAGATTGATGATCTGATGGAGAAGGGTTTTGTCCGACCTAGAGTGTCGCCATGGGGTGCTCCAGTTTTGTTTGTGAAGAAGGCAGATGGTGGTATCATGCTATGCGTAGACTAACGAAGGTTGAACCAGGTAACGGTCAAGAACGGTTACCCCCTTCCAAGGATATATGATCTCTTCGACCAGATGAGGGGAGAAGGTTGGTTTTCTAAGATTGATCTATGATCTGTATATCTTCAGGTGAGGGTGAAGGATTGTGACATCTCAAAGACAGATTTTAGGTGCAGGTATGTGAACTTTGAGTTTCTAGTGAAGTCATCTGGAGTTAGGAATGCACCAACTGTGTTCATGGGAGTTATGAACATTGACTTCTGAGAGTTTCTAGACCGTTTTGTCGTGTTGTTTATCGATGAAATCTTGATCTACTCAAGAATAGAGGAGGAGCACGTTGAGCATCTCCGGGTAGTCTTAGAAGTCCTTCGACACAATCATCTTTACTGGAAATTGTCGAAGTGTAAGATCTTGACACAAGAAATACACATCCTTGGGCATGTAGTGTCTCACCATGGAGTGTCAGTGGACCCGTCGAAGGTGGAGGATGTTGTTTCATGGGTAGCACCCAAGAGCATGGCAGTAGTTCGTAGTTTCTCGGGGTTAGCAGGTTACTATCGGAGGCACGTTTCGGACTTCTCTCGAGTTGCTGCTCCATTGACACCTTTGACAAGGATGAACCAGGTCTTCTTATGGAGCGAGTAGTGATAGAAAGCTTTCGACTACCTGAAGGAGAAGTTGTTCATTGCTCCAGTACTCAGGATTCCAGAGGAAGGGTTGTTGTATGAGGTGGTTTGTGATGCTTCTGGACTTGGTTTGGGGTGTATACTGATGCAAAAGAAGGGTGTGATTTGTTATTGGTATAGGCAGTTGCACCCTCACGAGCGTAACTATTCCACCCATGACCTGGATATTGCAGCAGTAGTGTTCGCACATAAGTTTGGCGACATTTACCTCTTTGGGGATCAATTTGTGGTCTTCTCAAATCAAAAGAGCATACGTTATATCATCTCCCAACGTGACATGAACTTGCGGCAGCGGAGATGGGTCGAGTTTCTCTAAGACTATGACTTCAAGATCTCTTACACTAAACATAAGGGAAATGTTGTTGCTGATTCCCTGAGCAGGAAGTCGCATAAGGAAGTGGTTCGGGAATCCATTGATGCTTTGAAAGTGATGGGAGAGTTGGCTGCCTTGTACTTGGATGCAGCGGTAGAAGGTGTTAGGGCTGTTTATTTCATATGACGGTGTAGTCATCCTTTTTGCAGTTGGTGGAAGAGTCTAGTTGGGGGACAATGAGGCGGAAGTAATGTGGGATCGTGTCGATCAGGGAAATGCTCTAGAAGGATAGTCTGAGGACATCCGACATCAGATTCTTTTCCATGGAAGGTTGTTTGTTCCAGAGGTGATCTGTGAGGGAGTTCTCCATAAGTTCCATAGCTCAGCCTTGGCAGTACATCTAGGAGTTTCAAAAATGTACCGAGGATTGAGGGAACAGTTTTGGTGGCCTGGGGTGAAACGAGAAGTGGTGGAGTTTGTGGTTAAGTGCCTAGTGTGTCAGCAAGTAAAGGCTGAACACCATATTCCCAGTGGTTTGTTGCATCCATTAGATGTCCCCGAGTGGAAGTGGGATGACATATCGATGGACTTCATCCCAGGACTACCCAGAGCTCAGGGAGGTTATGATGCTATCTGGGTGGTGGTGGATCGTCTGACAAAATCTGCTCACTTCATAGTAGCTAAGAAGTCGGGCATGAGGAGTACCTTATCACAGAGGTACGTAGACAAGGTGGTGTGTTTGCATGGAGTTAGAAAGACTATCATCTCAGACCGGGATACTCGATTTACCTCACGAGTCTGGAGGGGGTTACAACATGTTTTTGGCACCCAGCTATCCCTTAGCACTGCTTTCCACCCCCACACCGACGGGCAGCCAGAGTGGACTATCCAGATGTTGGAGGACATGCTGCGAGCATGCGTTTTGGATTTCGGAGGGTCATGGGTATGACACATGCCTTTAGTATAGTTTTCCTACAACAATAGCTTCCACTCTACTATTGGCATGGAACCGTTTGAAGCTTTGTATGGAAGACCATGTCGTTCACCCATTTGTTGGGAAGAGGTTAGCGAGTCAGGTGGTCTTAGGCCAGAGGTAGAGCAAAGCACCACAGTGAAAGTCCAGCAAGTACGTGAGATTATGAAGGCATCTTAGGACCGAAATAAGTATTATGTTGATCAACGTAGGAGGCCCTTGGAGTTCGAGGTGGGAGTTCATGTGTTCTTGAAGGTTTCCCGTCGATGGGGGCTTAGGAGGATTGGGAAAGGGAGTAATCTCTCCCCTAGGTTCATTGGACCTTTCGAGGTGCGGAGGTGAGTCGGCGAGGTGACATATCAGCTGGCACTACCACCTCATTTGGAGAAGGTTCATGACATCTTCCAAATATCCTAGCATTGTCAGTACTTACACGACGACTCTCGCATTATCAACTGGGGATAGTTAGATATGGAAGACGATGGTACCCTCGAGGAACGATAAGTCAGAATCGAGGATGTTAAAGAGAAGGTGCTCCATGGACGAACCATTCCCTTGGTTCATTTGTTGTGGAGGCATGGCGGCCTCAAGGAGGGCACATGGGAGCAGGAGACCCAGATGCACGCTCAGTACCCAGAGTTTTTTAACTTGTTTTTTTCCTTGTTCTTCTAAGCTTTGTTTGGATGTTATACTCTCTACCTTTGATATATGGAATGCTTGGCTTGTTGGTTATGAGACCCTTTTGTTTTCTTGTTCTATGGAAGTGTTTAGCATGTCCGGATGTATGGGAAAAAGGGAAAAACCTGATCCTTAATTGAGACGCATTAATGCGGATGTGACTGAACCCGTACGGGTGAGTCAGTGCCGCCTGAAGCGGATAATATCTTGATATAGGAGAATGAATTTCCCTAAACCACATGTTTGGGTAGTGTGTTTGTTTTGTTGTGTTGGGGGTAGTTCAAGTTAAAAAAATCCAAATGTATGAAAGTGGGAAAACCAAATTATTAATAGTGATGCATTAATGAGGATGCGATTAAACTCGTGTAGGCGAGTTAGTGCCACCCAAAGCGGATAATATATCGGCATAGGAGAAGGAATTCCTAACACCTATAATTATGGTTGATTGGTGGGTTCCTGTTATAAAGAGAGGCCTAAGAGGTACTTGTTGGGTTCCACTGGGTTGGTTTTGAATTCTCGTGGAAGAGAATGTTTTAATAGGTATCTGATGTAATGGCCCGAACCTCTCCAGCCCATTCCATTTTCAAAAAGAGTGTCATGAAGTGTTTTGGAGGGTAAAATGGACTTTTCCCACACTTTTCAGAATATTGAAACTACACACCATGTAGTGTGAGTACACATCGTGTACCCCCTCACTAGGTATGCCCCGTGTTGAAGGTCATGTACTTTCCATGTGAAATAAATGGGTATACACCATGTAGTCCCTCCTTGCATATGCGTTACCCTCAAATCGTGTGTTGAACAGTCAATGGTCTCGTGCAGCGTTGAAGGCAGTGTTGGAATCCGTATGGTGACCGTGGGAAATGGACAAGTACCCTCCATGTACCATAAAGTACACAGCGTGTAATTTTGTTTTTCTCCCCTATAAAAGGAGGGCTCCCCTCCTCCTTTTCAAATCACTCGTCTCCTCCCTATTCCCTCGAGTAGAGCTCTCCCAAGAGACTCGAAGGCTCCTTTCATCTATAACATCTTCGTCCGAGCTGCAATTTATGATTTGTCAGCGGCCACGGGATCGCAATGACGAGGCAGAACTTCTGAGCGTGGATCTGTTGTCTTACCATCGGCCTTTCCATCCCATCTTCTACCTGAGAAGGTTTTCTCGGGTTTTTCCAGAAGCGACGGATGCCGATAGACATCTTCTAAAGTTGTTCTGGGGGGAGCGTTGTTATCAGAACCTATTGAGGTAGGGATCTTAACTTCGTCTCTCTAAATTATGCATCTTGCGGTGTGGGTTTCCTCTTGTTTTTAGAAGTACATTCGAACCAGTTTAATAATGATAATAAATTGCTTATATAACTGGGATGGGAAGTTGTTAATGTTGTTACATTATTTATATCCTATGATATTATGTTGTGAATTGAATAGGCTTATGCCTAATGAAAATCACGATCATTGGGGGCCTTTGATTTAGCAATTAAATGCATACCTATCTTTTTTAGACCCTATATGGATGGAAACTTTGTGGAATTTGGGAATTGGTTAATCACGTAAAGTTGGATGATTAAATGAATAACTGGAACCCTTGTGAGATCACCCCGGTTGAACAAAAACTGAAATAATATATCATGTGGGTGCTCGTTTTTGTGAAGGGGGTGTTTTTCGGTTTGTTATGGATCGGGTGAGCAGTGGGGCTACGGTTGGCTTGGTTATGGGTTAGTGTGAATGCTATGTTTGTGATGGGCAGCGGGGCTGTGATAAATTGAATCAAGGGATGATGATTTATGGTGTGGTTGGCAGTGGGGCTGCAGGGTTGGGTTTAAATGTGAACGAACTATGGGTTGTGAATAATAAATAAAAGTGGAAGAGTTAATGACTGGTGGGGCATGGAATGGGAATGGGAATAATAATTAATGGGGTTTGATGGTTAATAATAAGGACTTGGTTTTGTTTTCCTAACTTGATTTGTGGATGGCAGGGATATGTTTTACGAATGATCGATGTGGTTGGTTGTGGATAGTTGCCCAGTAGTTATGGAACTAATAAACTGATTTTGTTGAAACATGACAACCAAAATGTGGTTGGGGTTGTTTGTTGTAAGCATTCTTTGTAGAATCTCTGTTGAGCCACATGATCAGTTCTTTGATTAGAAGCCCTAGGTTGGGTTGAGTGTTTTGTATATATATGTATCTGTATTTTTGTGTTTTATCGCACCCCACCAATGCTGAGCACTTAGTGTCGAACTCTCCCATTTCATGGGAATGGGTGTTTTCCCCTTAGTTACTAGCTCCTTCTTGCTCCTTCTTCCCAAGGCTGTGATGGTTCAAGGCAACCATACACCCAAGACTCTTCGGGTAGGTTTCAATTGGGGTTGTTTAGCCCAAGACTCTTCGAATAGGTTTTACTATTTCCCAAGAACCTTCGGGATGAGGCCCAGGTGTGTGCGGGCGGGAAAAGTGTGGTAGCGTCAGGATGATCGTCGTTAGGAAGAGATTCTAACTAGTGGGGGGAAATGGTGCGGGGTACCCAATACACTTGATCTTATATACTATTACTACCTTTTGTTTGTGTTTTTAGTGAACGTGGCTGGTGAGGATGGGTGGGTAGAATTTCCTTGTTAGGTTTTGGTTTATTCTATGGTTTTCATGGGACATTAGGATGTCTTCCCACTTGTGCAAGAGAGCTTTAGGTTTCCCTACTGAGTATACTTGTATGCTCACCCTACGTTTACTTTCAGGTTTCCAGGAGGACAACCAGGGTCGTGCGGGACCCTAATAGTCAGGATAGTTGGAGTTGTTACAGTTTGTTGTACTCTTGTTTCTTTTGGTATTGTACTTTTTGATCTTTCTTGTACTTGTACCTTCATTCAGAACTATTTAATCATGCATCTGGGACTGGTTTGGGTTTATTTCTATACACATGTAATTTTCCTTTTTGGTGGTTGACTTTCCATGTTTCCCGATCATAAATAATAAAAAGGGTAATGCCTACCATAATTGTGAAAACTCATACCCTTGGTGCTAGTCACCACTAAGAGGCCTACTGGAGGTGGGACTCGAGGGTCATTATCTCCCTTTCACCACTACCAGCTCAGGAGGGGCATCTTTGTGGGATGGGGTCATGACACTTTTGGTTTTGATGGATACTCTGGTAAAGCTTGTGGTCTGCTTAGAAGTTTTTACAGATGTTGATGGTTCGAGTTCGATGATTATGTATTGATGATACAGAAGAATAACTATCGATGGGTTCTTACCGGTAGTGGTGTTGTCAATTTTTTGATATACCATCAGGAAGAACAGTGCAAAATGTCTTTCTAGTCTAGTTTTTTGTTTCCCAATACGTTTTGAAGCCGATATAACTGAGGTCTTTCAAGTGGTATGATGATATTAGTCTATTTTTTGAATATTGAAAATGGAAATTAATGATATGGGGGAATTGATGACTTTGCTGGGAATATGGAAATAAAGATGTTGTTTGAAAGACTCCAGATAATTGGGTAGCCTTCAGCTTTATGATCTGGTCATAGTGTTTAATGTGTTCTGGTTTTTTGATGTTTTGAATTTTGAATTGTACAGGTACCACTACTTCATAAATTGGTTTTTTGGAAAATTAAAAATAGATTTGGAGGATATATATTAATATTTTTTTGTTATTATTTAATATGAAATGGGGGAAATATTACTAAATTTTTTATATTAATTTGTTATTTGTTTATAGGATGTTGTATTATTTTTTTGTATTATATTATATTCTCTAACCATTTTGTTTTTTTTTAATTTGATATGAAAATATTTTCTTCCTATTTTAAACCTCATAGTCAATTATAACTTTATTATAGTGGTTTATGAACAAAATATTTCTGCTAATTATTTGGTGTTTGATATGATATAATAGTTGAAATGGATTGCGACATGATACCATAGGGTGCAATTATTTTTATCGATTTGAATAAAATCAGGTAATTATATTTTTTTATGTTCTTAGTTGAAAATATAATGGAATTCCTAAACTCTCGGATTAGAACTAGGAAATAAAAAAAATCATTATATTAACATTTTCTAGGAATATTTTTCGGTTTTTTTACTCATTATTGACTTATGGATTTGTGTTCACTAATGTTATAATGATAATTTAACTTACTATGATCAATTTTTTGTCACATTCCATTATTATTTGGATATTAAATTTCTCTCATTTGTATTTATTTTCAATTTCAATTAATTTTCTCATATTTTGTAACACAATTATGTTTCATTTAAGGAGCCTATCCTTTTTCGTGTTCCCAATATAGGAAAAAAAGTTGTTAAATATTTCTACAAATAAGGTTTTTGATAAATGTATTTTATAATAATGAAATGTTGAGTCACTGAGCATATGATAAAATTATGAAGATATAATTTATTAACGGTGTGTTTTGAATATAATACCACCATGATTATTAAATAACTATACACATTTTTTAATAATTAAAAAATAATAAATGAATAAAAACATTATATTATTTTTAATAATAAATATAAAAAAATTCATTGACTTGGCATGTATAAATAAAATTTACCTCAATATAAAATATTGTTTTAAATTTCAGACTCAATAAAAATATATTTATAAATTAAAATAAATAAGAATTAATTTTTTTGCAAAGTCATATTATCCTCATAATATATATTCTAAACATAAATAATATATATTTCTTTATTTGAGAGTGTATTTTTATTAATTAAATCAACTTTTACAGTTTTTTTGATAAAAATTATTTCATTATTGAAATTATCATAACGAAATAATCCTAAACTGATTTTCCTGGATTATTCTATAAATATTTATTTTTATATAAAAAGTGAGAAATATAGATTTTGTATATATTTATCTTTTGTATTAATTTTCATAAATACATTATTTTTTCTAAAATTATTATAAAATTTAATATGTTCTTCTAGACAAATCATAACCCAATTAATGTAATTATAATATAAGGTAATCATTTTTTAGAATAATTTTATTTTAAAAAAAATGAATTTTCAGGTAAATATTTTTCCTCACGTTGTCCATAATAATTTTGAATCTAATTTCATCATAAAATATTAATTTAATTTCATAAAATGTAATATATATTTTTGGTAACTATTTAATTTTTTTATATTGGGAAACTATATATTTTTCTGATTATATATTGTAGTCATATTAATTTTTTATCCTTGATTATGGTAAATTAGGTAATAAATGTTAATACTATTTGATAAATCTTTAAAAATAAATATTAAACCTGGTTTATTTCTCATAAATGAGAATGAATTGACTATACACAAAAAATATTATAAAATATTTCATATTTTTTCTTCTTATTTTTTAAAGACGTTCAAATTATTTTCTGTAAAAGGATGTTTTAAAATGTCATCCTATTGATATTAATTTAAAATATATGATCACATATGTATAATAAGATATAATGGACGAATATAATAGAATAATTTAAATTAAAAAATTTAAAATAATTTTTGTAATTTTTTGTAATTTTTTGTGATGATATAATTATCATAATTTCTTACAAATAATAAAAACAATGATTGGGAATGTAACATAATATTAAAACATAGTGCTAATAAAAATATAAAAATTAATATTCTTTTTATTAATTATGAAATAACAATAATATTATGGTTATTTATAATATATAATTTTTGTTAGAGTAGTTTGTGTATGAAGTCCATAACTATGAAGATAACATTAATGTCAAAATATGTGAATAGTATATAAAATATATGAAATTGTGTTTTATATTAAATAATATTTTATTCACTAATTTAATTATAATAATAATATTGTATCGGGAAAATAGAGATGGGATACAGTCTAAAATTTCATCCATTGAATTTTTTTGAGCTAATATTCACTTTGGAACGAAATTTATGTCACTTTTGTAATGAAAATGTTGCTTCAATGGTTAAGGCTAAGATTGGTTAAAAAATGGGTTAAACTAAAAGATAATATTTAAAATGATACATAATAATTTAATAATTTTTTAAATGATATTACATCATCATAAAATAATATTATATTCAATGTATTTTTCAATTGGTGACACTTTCACCAAGAAAATATTTTATTATATTCAAATCGTTTATGAAATTAAAACTATTTCCATACCTTCAACATAGAGGGACTCTATCTCTCCTATATACATAACTCAAAATTGAGTCATCATTATAAAAAATAACAATCATAAAAATATAAAAATCTGTATCATTTTTTATAGGTTCTATAATTTTAAAAGATAATCCATATGGACATGAATAAGAAATCAACAGACGTTCTCTAATAGACAATGTAATCATTTTAACTGATCTATTTCATTTTAAATATTATCTGACATCCCTATATTATATTATAAATATTTCAATATAATAAACTACTTATCTGTAATGTTGTCATATTAATCAAAAAATATGGACATCTGAATTTCCATAATATATGTAGTGAAATCATCAGTCATGCCTATATGTAGAGTACCACATAGATGATGTGATATCTTTCATTTTTCATCACCACTAAACACAGATTGTTATTAGGATGTATATAATATGTATATATGTTATTCTTATGAATTTTTATACTTTAATAATAAATAAAATTACAATATTTATTACACATCTACCAATTATTAAATGATCATGTCACTCATGTATACATGTGGAATGCCACCTCAACAAATCAATTTGATTTATATTCCCATCCCTAATTCATCGGTGATTCAAAAAATTGAATTACATATATAAAAATTATTATTTTGTAATTATTATTATCATTTGGTGGATTTAAAAATAAACCCTTTGAACACATAAAAACTATCAAAGACATTAATTCAATACAAAATGAATGAACTCAAAAAACTTGTTGTTGAATGAGTCTATTAAGTAATTAAATAAGTAATTGAAATAATTGAAATAAATTCATAAATTATATGTTAATAAAATAATAAAAATTTATTTAATATGTAATAATTTTCTATGAGTTTAATACATAGGATTCATTTGACATATGTATAAATTATAAACTCATGGAAAGGGGTTTTATAATTCAATATACCTTCCTTGGGTTATTATTATAAGTCATTATTATATTAGGAAATAATTATGTGTGAAATTACATATTATTATAATATGTTAAATTATAAAATGTTTTTTATTCTTTAAAATTAGTTACTTTTAATCACCAAAATGATCAATTCTATCTCTAACAATATAATCATTTTATGGAGTATTAATCTCAATATTGATTTGAAATGTGTTTTTTTTATGTAAACACATCAATTCATAAATTTTAGGTTATGTATATTATGATATAATATAATGAATAATTATTTGATCATCATTTATAATATATATTTTATGTTCTCTCATTCATTAGACATTTATTCAGATGTTTTAAAATTTACATGGTTTTTAGAGTCACAATTTCAATTATTTGATTCATAATTCTTATAATTTCACATGGTTTATCAACAAATGCTTCAATGAAAGAAGATTGATAATAGTCTCTTTCCCTGAGTCTGATTCTTCACGTATTTCCTTTATCATAATGAATAATAAAATTAGTATTATATCTACTTGATTGAGAGCTATATTATTGTTTATTATTATATTTTTATCACTTGTTTCCATGTTATAACAATTACAAATTTTTTTAATTATATATATATGATGTTTTGTAGATATTTTTTTCTTTAGTCGAAAATGAACTTTAAATGATGCCAATATTCCGTGTGGTCAAATGTCCGTTATCTCCACAATATAAAACATGAAAAAATATCTTAAATATTAATTATATATTTCATTAAAAAAATATTGGAAGACAATCTATAAACAATGTTCCTGGAGACAATAGAACTTATGTACGCATGAACGATATTTTTGTTTTTCATGTCATAATTAAAAAAGAACATTAAATGAAATGTATATAAATATTTATTCATGTATTATATATCTATAATGGATTTAATATTTTATTTATATTGTATATTATTAAAAAAATACTTCATACATATGATGTGATGTGTGAACGAATAGCATCATTTTGATGATGTGGTAGCCTACAAGTCCCCAAACTATATTACTGCATAAACACAAAATGAAATGAATGAAGGGATTTTTAAAATAATATTTAAATAATGTTAAGTAGGTTATAAGATTCAAATGAAATTATTATTTTACCAACAAAATATATTTATGGTTGAACATAAAGACGGTATAGGAAACATAAAAAAACTATATTCACGAAGGTGATTAACTAGAAAAACATGGACGAAAATTTCATTTCATAAAATAATTTGAGATGCGAAATTAAATTAATATGATATAAACCATTAAAAACATAATAATCCAATATGTACATGTTTTTTGTGTTAATATGCACTTATGTATCATGTAGGATAGGAGAAAGTTGAAAAAGAAAAAAAATTAAGAGATGTACATTGGGAAAATTAACTCTTGAATATCCCCTCCATAAAAGAGCTTTGAAGTCCTTTGATTTGGTCTTTTGGTGAGAAAAAAATGAAATTAGGGATGGGTATATTTATGAGGAAAGGTTTGGGTAGATAATTGAGTAGCTACATGTTTTTTGGGGTGAAATGTATAGGTGATGGAGTTGAATTTATACTTACTATTTGGTGGGTTTAGGTAATTAATTTATAAATTATTTTATAATAAATGCTAACCACATTGAGGTGTTATAAATTTCAAAGAATTATGCATTAATTAACTGTTTTTAGGTTGTTCAGGGTCAAAAAACACTACATTCAAATATTAAATGTTTTAATTTTTATGTTTGTTAATCTTTTATCTTTTAATTATAACCCTTGTCACAATTTTACCTATATGATTGTATATAATAGTTTTACAATGGTAAATTATTTATTCCCAAAATATAATTTGAAAATAATATTCATTTGGAAATTATTATTCCAAATATGGGATCCATTTTACTTAATTTAATTCCTAGAATTTGAAAAATTAGATTAATAAATTAATTCCACAAGCAATACATAAAAACGGGTTTTTAATGCGAAACAATCAAAATTTCACATAGATTTTATATCCAGTTTCAATTTCAAATTTATTGAAATGACCTATATTGAATTAAATTATTAAATAATAGTCTATTTTTTATTATGACCAATTAAATGGGATATTTAACTGTTTAAATAAATTATATGAAGAAGCAATTTGGAATTAAAATGCAGTATTTTTAACTATTCATTATGAGTGAATATCATATAAAAAATAAAAAAATTATCCAAAAAAAATTTATGTCCCATTCCAAATAATAAGTTTATTTTTTTCAAAAATTACTTATGATTATCTTGAAAACTATATTTAAATTATGTTGTCCATTAAAATGAAAAAATGCCGCTTTTAAAAAATAATATTTTTGTTAAAAAATATAATTTTATTTATATACTGGCTAAAAAATATATAAGATTAAATATATAAATTACATTGAATATATTAAATATATATTTCATTAATATAATCCATTAATATTTATTTCATTATTTTATATACTAACTTGTTTTAATTTAATAAGTTTTAAAAAAAATTCATTTATTTAAAAATGGCATTTTTTTTCTTTTAAAAATAATGGTTCCCAAAGGAATTAATTATATACATGTGTAAACCATATTTAAATAATTACATTAATTATTTTCATTCATATCATTCCTATGACTATCTTATAATGGTATCATTTAAATAATAATATATAGTTGCTTGTTTAAGCTCGATGTAGCATATAATG
Source organism: Viscum album (assembly GCA_963277665.1). NCBI lineage: Eukaryota > Viridiplantae > Streptophyta > Magnoliopsida > Santalales > Viscaceae > Viscum > Viscum album. Next base: position 369,631,249 of record OY728142.1, on the reverse strand, counting down.
TAATCAATCAAACATATTTTTTGTTTCTAAATACATGAGATGTTATATCTTTACCCATTTAACAAATTTTTCCTTCTTAATATTATATCGAGGTTGATAACTAATTTATATCCATTCAAAAAACCATTATGTCAATCCCACATCAAAAAGAGGAATAATAAAACATCCTCATTGAATGAAAAAAAGTATGTATATCACTTAAGATAAAACATGATACGATTATATGTAGGAAACCATAGATTTAGTAGAGAAAACTGTCCATAACTTTATATTGTGTTGTGATAGACAACATGTTCAGTTGAAATATAGGAGTCTTTAAACCATAAATCTATGATTGGTTAAAAGGTAGTTGATTTCCCGTTATGAAAAGAAACTGGATAATATATTTGTTTAAATTTTTTTAAGGTTGAATAAATTTACTGTGTAATTCAATCACATAAAGAAATATAAATTCTTTAAAATCAGAGTTCCATCCATTAATTAATTTCTACCATAACATTATCTTTGTTTCCAAATTATAAGTCTTTAAGATAAATTATTTTACACATAAACTCCATGAATATTATTATGGAGAATCACATTATATAAAAATGATTAACTATATATTTCTCACATCATAAATCATTTAACAGAAAAAAATCATAATTATAAAATAAGATAATTTTCCAAAATTAATAAACCAATTTATGATAAAAAAGTACATTACTCTAAAAAAATCAATAGTAATATAAACAATTACACATAGACTATGGAATAAATTAATGTCCTAAAATTCCACAAATTAATCAAAACTATGATTGCAAAAAGGAAAACAAGAAGGATTTTATAACATAGTCTTCTGGGATAAATTATAACATTTATCTCCAAATAAAATAATTTAATCATAATGTCTCATTAAATAAATGTAATTTCTAAAATCACATGTTCTTTTCAATCAGTTAATCATTACCATAAATAATTTGAATCTCCATAATTGCACAATGAAAATATATATTCTTTTAAAATTAAATTTTTCCATTAACCCTCAAATAAAATCCCATATTATTTTATATTCCATAGGCTTATAGGGATCCTAAAATAGTAAGAAGCTTTTAAAATAAATCTTATCACAAAATTCAAAATTGATTTTCTTTTCCTAAGGATATTTATTTGATAAAATATTAGTTACCCAAATAAACAACATGTTATTATATCATATCATTTAAAATCAAAAATTTATATAAACACAGGACTTCACATAGGCTACAGGTAAGTGATGCACCCTTGTCTATTTTCTATTGTAGGTTTGATTCCCACATAGTAGCAAGATGCAACAGGTTGTCACCCATCCTATGGGTTTCCATTTTTCTAAAACTATAAAATTCTTAAAACATTCCCAAAATGAGATAAATTCGTCAAAAATAACCATAATATATATTAATCTCACGTTTTATCTAATTCCATTCATTTTGCATCTAAAAATAAAGTATCGACAAATTACCTCAAAATTAAGAAATATATAAACCCTAAAGGTTTTTTTTCTGTTACAATTATATCTATAATGACCGAAAATTTCAGTATAATTTATTTTAATTATATAGTTTTTTTCCGAGACTAAAAAATTTGATGGAACATGATTCCAAGGCCTAGAAATCCCGAAAAAAAAATTGGAACTTTTTTATGATACATTCAGTAAATGTGAGTGCACTATTTTCTATTTTTAGACCAGTCCATGGATGTAATATCTAATGGAATGATAGAATTCGCAATATCAAGATTTTCTTTGGTGAAACATGACATCATCCGACAAGGTTCGTATGAAAAAGATAAATTTTGGACTTCTAAAAAAATAAAATTAAATAACACTTTGAGTTTTTTTATTCTTATTCCAATCGTGAGTGATGTTTTCCTAGAAAATAGTTTAAAGACAATTATTAAATGACAGTCATTTAAGGACCTATCACTATGTTTTTGTAACCGCAATGCATATGTGTTTAAAAGGTTATTAACTTATGACTCATTAATGAATACTAATAATGAACACAATGCGGGTATTGGTTATTTTATTAATAAACCTATTAGAAATCTAATTCCCAAACAATAGGTGGAGGCTCTAACAAAACAACAATGAAGTCATCCTTCAACAATGAATAGTGATCGATCGATGATGGTTGGAGAACTTGAACTAGACAACAATGAACAACGATGAAGCACATAAAATGAGGATTAATTCCTTCATATTCAATAGATTACATCGAATCTAGGTAGGGGGTTTATGTGTTTTATATCCCTATTTTTTCGTTCATGAATAATATAATGAACATGGATCAACCGACCAACAAGTTTATCTGTAATTTATTCTTAATTGTGGGTGGTTTTTTAGTGTTATAAATTGAGGTTTTTCTTAGTATTATAATGATTATCATTCAAACCCTGTGAAAAAAAACTAATACCGAAGACATGGTCCAATCCGAACAAGTCATGGAACTTATGATTCTCTTGAGTTTTGTGCATTCTTCTTGGAAGACCAATGAACATGGGATCATGGAGATTTAGTGGCCTTTATAGTGAAGGCAGTAGCTCAGGATGCCCGTATGTGCAGACATGAAGTGAAACAAACCACTGAATCATCTCTGGTGGCCTGTGGAAGTAGTCGTTGGTGACTGGTGGCGGCGGACGGCCCCTCCCGGCCCTGTAGAGGTGGCGGAACCTACAAGTGCCACAGCGGCATGAGCCATGAATAGCTGAGAAAAGACAGTTGGAGAACACGGAGCCAGCAAACCTCATGGGTGTTGAGAGGGTCGTTCGGGCCCCTCAGATAGAGCACGATGACCGCAAGTTCCAGGCCTTTCGGGAGGCAGGGCAGCTCCCTGTTGGTGCCCCCCACTGGGTGAACTAGACACAACACATTCGGTCCAGCGCAATCGGGCCATATGCGGGATGGGTTTTCCATGCGAGGCGAACCTGCCGGCCTGGTAGGGTTCGCCTGTCGGGCTAGACCTACCTATCGGGTCGTTCCCAGCATCTAGGCTGGTCCACTACCAGACATGGACCCGACCAGCCCCATTTCACTAAATCTAACGTAACTCGCAAATAGGGTGTTCGATTGATGCTACGTATGAGATGTGAGGACCCTAATGACAAGGCAGTCCTTTTGAGAAACATGACGTGGGGTTTTGTAGATGTTGGTGTATGGATGGGTGGGATCGAACTCAAATCCAACCAAGCCCTATTTTCCATTTTTTTCTTATATCATACAGATCAGGCGTTTGATTGACACACCATATTTCACATTTGAACTCTTATGAAAAAATGATCCATTGTGTTACTTCTTAGTAGGACCTCATTGTGGTTGAGCTACGAATGATATCATGAGGAGAAGAACCTACAGAAGTCCAGCGCACTAATTGTGGGAATCCTATTTATGGTTGTCAAGTGAATATGGACCCTCTGTGGATCAGAATACAAGTAAACATCATGAATCGACAACAATGAGACTCTCCATGGTTCATTAAAGGAGTGACCCTTCATGAATCGATATGTGAGAGACTGTCTGTGGTGTGGTAGTAGTGCGATCCTTTGTGGATCAAGAGTAGCGTGACCCAACATGGACAATCCATCGAGCAACACTTAGAAGATCTGTGGTAGAGTGACCCTTTATGGATCGACATTATTGAAATCATTCTCATATTAATAGATATGATACCAAACAAAAAATGATATAGTTTAAGAATATTCATATTTATTTCTATCATATATGTTTTATACCAGGTGTGAGATTTATTTTACATTATGATTTGTGATTGTGATCATGCTTTGTGGGGTTTACATGTAGAAATTTGGGAGACCTTCGGGGGTCACAGTGTCCCTTATAGGTATTGTTATACTCTCCCATGTACGGGCTTCCCCACACATGTTGTGTCTTATGAAGATGATAGGCAGCTTGGATGAGTCATGGGGAGCATTTAAAAGATGTTTCTTAGCCATTATTGATATATGTGGTGGGTGGTAGTGATGATATATGACAGGATGTACATACCCTTCAAGTAGGAATCAAGGTGGGTGACCTTTTTTGCATGAATTTACCTTTTTCTGTACTTTCTATTTAGTTTGTCTTGCTTTCTGTCCCCTTTTACTTCCATTACATGCTTTTACTATTAGCAATTATACTTTTTGGTCTTCTTTTGTTATGTACCTAGTCTATGCATGTACACATTTAAAGAAAATTCCTTCCTTTTTTAGATATGCCTATTTGGTTCTACGTTTCGACACCTGGTCAATGGAATGTACGCTTGGGTTAGTCACAACATGGGACTTGGGGGATGGTCGTGACAAGGTGGTATTAGAGGGGTCAGTTATATCCGAAGAACTGAGAGTCTGTGTTTTCATTGAGCAATAGTGTTTAGTTTCTTGAGATCAGATTACTGTTAAGGGAGTCCAATGTTGGTGCGGCGACTGACTTATCTATACACCAGGACCATGAGTTCTGATGTCTAATTTGATACATGAAAACATTATTTGTGTGTATTTTGAAATTTTTTTATCTATTTTGTGTCAGCTCAACATGTGTAACTTATTGACCATGGAACATCTGTTTTATTAGGGGATTATACTATATAAACAACCTGCTCGGATTCTAGTGAGATATCACTATGATGGCCCACCGAGTGATGAGGTGTCGGTTCATGTCCCTCTTATAGTGACATCACATTTGGGAGGTGTACCCATGGCACAACCACTATTAAAGAAACTGTTTCCACTAGTCCCACCAGCTGAACATATACGCCAAATGAGCACATTTTACTACATCCAGAGACAAAGGCCTCTGAGATTTCGAGATGAGACAAATCTGCGGGTATCCCATGAGTGGTTGGAGGCTCTAGGATGAGTTTTCTGATAGTTTGAGACTCTAGTAGACTAGACGGTGATCCTAGATTCTATAATCTCTAATGGAATAATATGAATATGTTGGATCATGATTCTCTAGAAACAAGAGAATATTGTTATATCATGTTTGTACATCGAGAGCCACTTCTGGGTGGAGTTATTCCCAACAAATCTATACACTGTGGTTATTTAGGATCTATTTCACTTACAACAGGGTAGCCCGACAGCTTCCCAATACTCAGTTAGATTCACTAACATCACTTACTAATCCACCTACATGGTATGAGACTCTTTATTTAGGGCCTAATCCTTTGAAAAAGGACTCTGATAGGAGATCAGAGTTTCAAGGATATAACTTAGCATCCTGACATAGGCTGGAGTTATAAAGGGAGCACTATTGGTATAGGGCTTCCTAGATGAGAATGAATTGACAGTGAGAGCCACTATTTGACAACATGGAACAGAGTCATGTACAACAGGTAGTAAGAATATGACAAAGAGGCCCAAGTGGGCCAGATCTTCTGCATGAAGACCCCATGATATATGGTCAGAGGTGTGGAGCTCGAAAGAAGATGAAGTCACTATATGAAGGGAATGGGATACTCATGTAGTTGTAAAGGTAAAATGTCTCATGACTTCCCAAACCTCCATAATGATGAACATTAGATGGTAAAAATACCGCTAAGGTAGAGGCAGAGGTTCGAGAAAGGAGGTTCGTCGGTCAGCGGATGTAGCAGAGGAGCAGGCCCTGCACCAGGCAGTGGGAGATGGTTTGAGGTACTACCATCACCACCCCAAGGAGGTCCACCCCGACCTCAAGAAGAGTTTGGAAATGGATAATCTCATCTTCAGGTAGCATAAGCTTATGACCAAAATGATACAGAGATTGTTGGAGGTACTATATGTGTCTACTTCACCCTAGATGCAGTACTTATAGAAACATGTGGCGGTCACTCTTTCATTTCCATAGCTCTCATTAAGAGCTCCATGATTAAGGTTGCATCGTTGGCTTGATACTTTCGACTGGAAAAAACATACGGGATATGATTTTATGATTACACAGTAGTTTTCTCCGTGTGATATTATTGTATGTGGAAAGATCTTTCACTAGGATCTTCTAGTAGCAGTATCGACTCCTTACTATGTCATCTTGGTTATGGAGTTGTTATCCACTATCAGTACTTGAATTTAATATTTTAGGTCTGATGTGTGGTGTTTCCATGAGGATGGGACCGGGTATTTATTCACCAGTGAGAAGCGACCACTTGCATTACATGATAGACATTCATAGAGGAGGGTGTAGCCAACTACTCATCATTTGGCTATCCACACCCTCAGTATAGTAGACATGAGGAGTCTGATATATCCTATAATGGTGGACCAGTATGTAGATTTCTTTCCTGAGGATGTTCTGGAAATACCTCCTCACAGAGAGGTAGACTTCTACATCAAAATTTACCATTGGACTAAACTGATATCTATAATAGAATATAGGATTTCTCATGTAGAGCTTCATGAGTTTAGTATAAAATTAGAGGAATTGGAGAAAAATGGGTTCTTAAGGGCCAGTTTTGCAAATGGGATGCCATTATTTAGTTTTCCATAAAGGGATATGGTTTTATTAGTCTTTTCATGGAATATTTGTAAATAAACTAAGTGACCATGAAGAACAAGTACCCTATTTAGAGGATTGAGGATCTCTTCGACCATCTGAAGGGGTCATGGTGTTTTTTGAAAATAGACCTTCGATAAGGCTATCATCATCACTGTGTATGTACGTGATAATGACGTAATTAAGACAACCATTAGATGTTTGTGTGGACTCTATGAGTTCTCAGTGATTCCATTTGGCATGACCAAATCCCCCACAGTCTTCATGAGACTGATGACTAAGATATTCCATCATTACCTTGATCGTATCATGGTTGTCTTAATTGAACACATATTAGTGTACACGACATTAGTGGATGAACATGCCACACATCTCTGGATAATCGTTGAAACACTCCAAGGGAACCAGCATTATCACAAGCACTCGTAGTGCTAGTTCTGGATAAGGGGAATCCACTTTTTGGGACACATTATCTCAGAGGCCATAGTTTCAGTGGACACAGTGAAGATAGAGGTATTTCTTTCTTGGTATCCACCTTGGAAAGTGATTGAGATTCATAGTTTTTAGGGTTGGATGGGTGCTACTATAGATTTGTACATGACTTTTCTAGAGTAGATTTTACCATGTCATCTATGAAAAAAGGAATCCCTTTGTATGGATGGAGAGATGCCAGTAAAGTATCCAGAAGATTAGGTGGAGACTAAAGTGTTTCCCCATATTGAGACTACAAGAAGAGGGCATTGGGTATAAAATCTCTTCTGATGTTTCAAGGATCGAACTGGGATGTGTTCTGATGCAGGAGGAAGTGGTGACCACCAATGGTGTACCACCCTAGTTTTGAGGTATGTGGCCTTTTTTTATTCATTTTTATGTGTTTAAAGTGCATGTGATGTGTTGATAAGTGGTTGGGAGAGTTTGGAATGGTTTTGGATGAGTTTGGATGATTTTAAAATGGTGCACAGTTATTGGAAACCATGAGGATTCCCCAAGAAACCGTGCAGACCATTGTTATTGAGACATTAGGCCTCACACGGCTTGTACAGGGTTTTCCTACCTGTGCGAGGAAACATTGAGGACCCTGGCTCTTGAGGTAGTGGCGTGCGCACGGTTTGCGCAAGGTTTTCCAAATAGTGCGGGCTAACCGTGTGGCTACTTAAAGTTAGGGTTATAAGTTCCGGGATCACATGGTATTTCCACATTTCACCCCAATATTCCTCCCACTCGAGCCACACTATTTATTTTGTGTTCTCAGGGGTTAAGGGTTCCCTCCCACTCGATTTGAAAGCATTTCAAAGAGGATTCAAGTCGGATTGAAGGTGATTGCTTCCCGGTAAGTCTCTCCGCTTTCTTCTTATGTGTTTTCCACTAGATCTACATCCCTCTCATTCATGGTTTTCTAGATCTACACATTTTGGGTGTAGATCTAGGGTTGGGGTTGCCTTGGATGTTAATTTTTGGCTTGTGATTGTAAGGGAATGTGATCTAGAGAGGTTTCAGTGGTGCATTCGCCGGATTGGAGGCACGGTTGTTTGTGGGTTGTTTTCTCAGGAACCCTAACAGTCGGTGGCTTCACTCTTGACTCCACATGGTTAGAACTAGTGGTTCCTTGTTACAATTATTTTTTTGTTCTTGAAATTAATTTTGTTTTCATGTGCTAAATTTGTTGAAGATCCCTTGGGAGATGTTTTGGGGATTTTTGGAAAAAATAGGGTTGTGTAGTGAAATTCTTTTGTTGTGGAATTTAAAATGGAGATTTTAAAATGGGATTTAATGGTTTAGTTGTGAAAATTATTGGTGGAAATGGGTTTCAATAAAAATTATGTTTTATTGAAATAGATTTTGGCATTGAATATGGTTTTCAATAAATGGGTGATTTCTTGAAGTGGATTAATTTTCCATGAATAGGGTTGATTGCATGGTGATGTGACCTTGGTGAGTTACATGCTTTTCATTGGCTTGTTTTGAATGTTGTGTGGAAGTGGAGAGAAGTTCCACTATAAAAGGGGGATGAATAGTGGACGGAAGGGCCACCATCGAGGATAAGTGGACGGGAAGTGCCGCTTGGTGTGAATGGGTGAACGAGTTGGGTGGAAGCGACACTGTTTGGTTGTATGGCTATTTTGTTGTTCATTACATTGCAAGATGGAATGGATGTTCTAATGGGGAATGTTGGAATTGTTGTGTCTTGTTTGTTTGGATTTCCCTTGGTTTCTTAGTTTGGGTGTGATGGCTTGGTAAGGGAATATTTGGCTTATGAAAATGGAGGCATGTGTGATTTATTTTATATAAACTATTTTATATAAATGTTCTAATGGTTTTATCCTAGTGGCGTGTGTGGGGAAGTAATTGGGGGGGAAACCTACTGGGTTTTAGTACTCACCCACTTATTGGGAACTATGTTGTATTTGCACATGTTGTGCATTATGACGTGGGAAAAGGTAAGGTGTCTCCCTCCTTTTGTGGTGCATTATGATTTCTTGGTGGAGCGTGGAGCTTGGAGCTTGGTTTGAAGCATTGGTGGTGTCATGGATCATAGTGGTTGTTGTTTAGTTTTCTGATTTTACTCCGATGTTGCGTGGACATTTATGGTGGTATTGGTTTTGAGTTGAGTTGTGGAACAACTTGGTTGTATTTTGGGAATGCATGGTTGGGTAATTAAATTGACATGCTTCATATATTGGCTGTTTATTGATCGTTTGGATGGTTTTTTCTTAAGGGAAAATCATTCCCCAACATTTTATTGAATCTCTCGGCATTTATTTCCAGCATTTGTCATCTTGGGAACATCGCTTAAGGCCAAGTAGCCCTCACCACCTCCTCAATCCAATGAGGTAGGGGTGGGGTGTTACAATTGGAATCAGTTTGTTCGGTCCTTTGGAGTTTATTATCGGATTCAGCGTTGACATTCGTTGGGTTACATTCCTTGAGTCAGGATGGTAGAAAGGCATAGGAATGTCGGAACATGGAATGTATAGCATAAAAGGATGTAGCTAATCCTTGTAAGCTGAAATTCTAGTTACTAGGGAGTTGGGTACATAAGTGTTTTTGAGACACTTATATGCATTGGATATCTCATTGTTGTGGGTGTATCCAATGAGATGTGCATGATGTGCATGGTAGAAATGACTTCCCTCTAAGATGCATATTTTATTGGGGTATAATGATTTATTATGTGATACGAATGTGTGAAATTTTATTGTGAATAAATTGGTATTTTTAAAATGGTTTGGTTTTCAAAATGGTGAAACTTGGCACACATGGAAAAGGGTGGTAAGCCTTGTTATGATAGTGTTGTGTAATGTGATTTGAAATGGGATTTCGTGATGTCTACGGAAGTCAGACTCATGGTTGTTTGTTTTTTGTTTATAGAGATGGAACTTGGTAGGCATCGTAGAGACCAACCAGAGGCGGCTGCTGAGAATGTGGTTGCACCTGAGACACAGGTGATCCAGTAGCTAGCGGAAATCCTAGTGCAAGCTTTCCATGACGTGGGAAGTGGAAACAAAGTGGATGAACCAAGTCATGTGGATTATGTGGTTCATTTTCAAAAGCACATTACACCCTTATTCAGGGGTGATTCAGAGCTAGAAAGGGAATAAGAATGGATGGATAGAATGAACAAGATCTTTGAGTTCATGGGAACACTGGTAGAGCTGAAATTGAAGATGGCCACGTATATGTTGGAAGATCTTTCCCCTTAGTGGTGGGAGTTGGTAGTCAAAGAGGGGACGGACCAGGGTATGATGTGGGATGGTTTTGAGGAATTTTATAACAAACAATTCTACCCAAATACCTTCAGAATTCAGCGTATGACTGATTTCTTCAGTTTGAAGCAAGAGATGATGTCTGTGACAGAGTATGAATCTATGTTCATGAACTTTGTGCGATTTTCACCCGAGGTGGAGGGTAACACATCGTTGAATGCCAGGATCCTTGATTAGGGGTTAAAGAAAGAAATCCGTTCAAAGATAGTGGTGTTGTGTATAGATGATTACACAGAGATGGTGAATAGAGCCACTATGGATGAGCGGGATCTGTTGGGAGCTCCAGGCGGGGGATGCATGGTGGTATCCCTGGGGAATACTAGGAACTCTAACGTTGAGTTCAAGAGAAAGAGGGACACTTATTCTCAGGGTGGAAATATGGCATATAATCTGACGGAAGGATCAGTAAATCTTCCTCCAAAGCCCCAGAGCAAGCCGGGATGTTTTCAGTGTGGTTCGATGAGCCACATCAAGCGGGATTGTACGACACAACCTCAAGAATGTCATAATTGTAAGTAGATGGAGAATCTGCAACATTATTGTTTGAATGCTCCAGGTTCAGGTGCGCATTACACTCCTCAGGGATCATAGACGTCATATGCTTCGATGGGACGGGGACAGCAGCACACCCCTTGTCAGTAGAGTAAAGTGGGTCATAGTGATTCTCAGAATACCATGACACCTCAGTAGATAAATAAAGAGAAGAGTGTGTAAAGTAAACATGTTTTTGGAGCTGAGCAGGTCGTGGTGGATGATCAGTCGAGTCCATCCACGGTGCGAGGTACTATTCTATTAAATTATACCTTGATGCAAGTGTTTTTTGATACGGGTGCTTCAAATTCTTTTATTGTTTCACATGTGGTTTATTTGTTGGGTTTAAGGATAGAGATGATTCCATCAGTTTTGAAACATCAAACTCCTATGGGTCGAAGTGAGTGTCAAGCCTTATTGGGTAGAGAATTTTGCATCATTGTGGGAGAGGTTGAGATAGTGTGGAACTTCTCAACGCTTGATATGGAAGGGTATGATGTAATCCTGGGAATGGATTGGCTGGTGTCCTTTAAGCCCCACATCGACTGTGAAGTGCGGACAATGGATTTTATGACACACAATGATGTTAGACATCTCTTTAGAGGAGAGAAGTATGAAAGGAATGGTGAAACATGTTTGTTGGCACCAATAGTGGGTACATTATCGTATCATTTGGCGGTGTTGTCGTTGGAATCAGTAGAGGGTGTTGAGCAGAGTGTTCCTCCGGGAGTGGAGGATCAATTCATGGATGTTTTTCCGGGTGAATTCTCTGGGTTACCTCCCATAAGAGAATTGGAGTTTACAATTTATCTCCTTCCAAGGACCAGTCCTATCTCACATCTGTCTTATCGGATGGCACCAGCTGAATTGCGGGAATTGAAAACCCAGTTGGAAGAGTTAGAAAACAATGATTTTATTTGGCCTAGCACATCTCTGTGGGTAGCAACGGTGTTGTTTGTGAATAATGTGGATGAAACCTTGAGGCTATGTGTTGATTATCAAATAATTTACCAAGTTACGATAAAGAATAGATATCCATATCCATGAATTTATGATTTTTTTGACTAGTTGAGGGGAGCCAAGTGGTTCTCCAAGATCGACCTGAGGTCGGGATATCGTCAATTATGGGTGAGGAAGGAGTATTTTTCTAAAATAGCTTTCAGAAGTAGATATAGCCATTATGAATATGTGGTTATGCCCTTTGGTCTAACGAATGCACCAGTGGCGTTTATGGAATTGATGAATCAAATATTTCAGAGATATCTAGATTCATTTGTGGTGGTGTTTGTTGATGATATTCAGGTCTATTCAAAGACAAGGGTGGAGCATGAGCAGGACTTGGCGACAGTGTTGGGGATCTTGAGGGATAATAAGTTGTATGCCACGCTATAAAATTGTGACTTTTGGATACATGAAGTTCGGTTTCTTGGCCATATGATTTCTAAAAGTGGTGTGTTAGTGGATCAAGAAAAGATAGAGTCTGTTGTCTCATGGAAACGACCACAGAATGTGTTTGAGATAAATATTTTTCTTGGTCTAGCTGGGTATTATCAGCATTTTGTTCTTGATTTTTCACATTTGGCTTCGCCAATGACAGCTTTGACAATAATGAATGTTCCATTCTAGTGGAATAAACTGTGTTAGCAGTGTTTCGAAGAGCTAAAGGGTCGTCTTACATCAGCATCAATCATGGTTTTTCCAGAATCAAGAAAAGGGTACGTGGTGTATTGCGATGCATCGAAATCATGGTTGGGGTGTGTTCTCATGAAAGGGAATCATGTTGTTGCATATAGCTCACGACCATTGAGATTGCATGAGAATAACTACCCAACACATGATTTGGAGTTGGCAGTAGTGGTCCATGCGTTGGAAGTGTGGCGTCATTATCTCTTCGATGAGAAATTCCCGGTATATACAGATAATGAGAGCTTGAAACACATTTTCTCACAAATGTATTTGAACGTGAGGCAAAAACGATGGATGGAATATCTTAAGATGTTTGATTTTGACTAGATGTACACACCAGGAAAGGGAAATTCGGTGGATGATTCATTACGAGAAAATCATATGCTCTGGTGGTGAAACAAGAATCAGAGCAGTGGCAGTGGATGTCAATTATAACTGATATGCGGTTGGAATGTAAGGACCAAGGTGATAGTGTGGTCTTCTTTCTAGTTTTCTTGAATCGTGACTTGGTTGGCCTAGTTAGATAGGCACATATATCTTATTCTGAGTGAGTGATGATGGGGTCGATACTCAATGGTGGAGAGACCATTGAGGGTTGGTAACATAATAGATATTCAGTTTTCTCTTTTCAGAATCTGACTGTTATACTAGTTACTTGTGAAGAGGATCTTCTCAAAGAGTATCATCATTCCAGGTGGGCTGTTCATCCTGGAATTCAAGAAATGTATAAAGTGATGAAGGCACAGTTCTGGTGGGATGGTTTGAAAAAAGGTGTGGCCGAGTTTTTTTCGAGATGGTTGATTTATCAGCAGGTCAATGCAGAGCCTCAGAGGCCAGAAGGAATTTTGCAGTCTTTACCAATCCATATTTAGAAGTGGGAGATGATGGCGATGGATTTTGTCATAGGTCTCCCAAGAACGGTCAAGAAGAATGATACCATTTTTGTAATAGTGGATCGGCTAATGAAGTCGGCCCATTTCATCCCGATTCATGATTCCCATACGGTGGAGGATCTGTCCAAGATCGATATACGGGTGGTGGTAAAGAGGCATGGTTTCCCAGTTTTGATTGAATCAGAAAGAGATCTGATGGTTAAATTTTTTTTCTTGAAATCCTTATAGAAAGCCCTTGGAACACAGTTGACAATGATTACGGCGTATCACCCTCAGATGGATTGTCAATCCGAGAGGATGATACAAACACTAGAGGATATGTTGCGGGGTTGTGTCATGGAATTTGGTGGATAATGGGAGGAGCAATTGTCCTTGGTTGAGTTCTCGTACAATAATAGTTATCAGGCATCCTTACAGATGGATCCGTTTGAAGCATTGTATGGTTAGCCGTGTCGTTCTCCACTATGTTGGGTGGAAACAGGTGAGTATACGATGGTTGGAACGAGCCTTCTCCAGGAGAATATGGAGAAGATCAAGTTGATCAGGAAGATAATGCAGATGGATTTGAGTTATCAGAAATCTTATGTGGATCATCATCGACGTCCATTTTCGTTCTAGGTGAGTGATCATGTGTTCTTGATGATCTCTTTTAGGTTGGGACATCATCGGTTTGGGATGTAGGGAAAGCTATATCCAAGGAATATTGGTCCTTTTGAGGTTCTTGAGTGGGTTGGTGTAATGGAATATCATTTGTCTTTTCCACAATGGTTTAGTGTGGCACACAATGTGTTTCATTTCTCACAGTTGAAAAAGTATTAGCCATACCGTGACCATGTGATTCGATGGGATCATGTTGAGCTAGAACTAGATGATTTATTGGTGCACATTTCATTTTGGATTCAGGATATGAAATAGAAAGTCTTTCAGGGTAAAAGAATATATTTAGTTCATGTTTTGTGACAACATGGTCAGATTAAAGAGGATACATGGGAGCGGAAGAAAGAGATGGTCAAGCAGTGGCCCGAGCTCTTTTGGAAAAGGGAGGGTTCACTACTTTCCAGGGATGAAAATTCCAATGGTGGGAAGAATGTTTCACCCCTGGTTTGAGGTTTGTTGACTTTTTTATGCATTATTATCTGTTTAACATGCATGGGATGAGTTGGGAAGAGGTTGGGAGAGTTTGGAATGGTTTTGGATGAGTTTGGAGGATTTTAAAGGGGTGCATGGTTTTAGCAATGTTAGTAGAAACCATGAAGATTCCGCAAGAAACCATGCAGACCCATGTTCTCGAGATAGTAGGCCTCGCACGGCGTGTGTACGGTTTTCCAAACTTAACGAGGAAATCGTGTTGACTCTGGATCTCAGGGCAGTGGCATGTGCCCAGTTAGCGCACGGTTTGCCAAACCGTGTGGGCTAACCGTGCGACCACGTAATGTTATGGTTATATGTTTTGGGATCACATGGTATTGTTTCATTTCACTCCAATCGTCTCCCCAATCGAGCCTCACTCTGTATTTTGGGTTCTCAGGGGTTAAGGGTTCTCTCCCACTCGATTTGGAAGCGTTTCATAGAGTATTCAAGGCAGTTTGAAGGTGATTGCTTCCGGGTAAGTATCTCCTCTTTCTTCTCATGTGTTTTCCTCTAGATATACATCCCTCTGTTTCATGGTTTTATATTTCAACACTTTTTGGGTTAGATATAGGGTATTGGTTGCCTTGTATGTTAATTTGAAGTCATGTGATGGTTAGGGAAGGTGATCTAGAGAGGTTTCGGTGGTGCGTTCGCTGGATTTGAGGTGTGGTTGTTTGTGGGTCATTTTATCAGGAACCCTAAAGGTAGGTGGATTCTATCTCGACTCCACATGGTTAGAAATTTTGGTTCCTTGTTACAATTAATTTGTTGTGCTTGAAATTAATTGTGATTTTATGTGCGAAATTGGTGGAAAATACTTTGGGTGATGTTTTGGAGATTTTTTGTGAAAAAGAGGGTTTTGTAGTGAAATGATGTGGTTGTGGATTTGAAAATGGAGATTTTAAAGTGGGACTCTATGGTTGATATGTGAAAATGATTGATGGAAACAGATTTCAATAAAAAAGTTGATTTATTGAAATAGGGATTGGCATAGACAATGGTTTTCAATAAATGTGTGATTTATTGAAGTGGATTGATATGAAATGGAATGGGTTGATTGCTTGATGATGTATCTTAGGTGGGTTATATGCTTGGTTATTGATTGTTTTGAATTTTGTGTGTATGTGGTGAGAAGTACCACTATAAAAAGGGGATGAATTGTGGATAGAAGGGCCACCATTGAGGATAAGTGGACGGGGAAGTGATGCTTGGTGTGAATGGGTGAACGGGTTGGACAGTAGCGCCACTATTTGGTTGTATGGTTGTTTTGTTGTGCATTTCTTTGCAAGATGAAATGTTTGTGCTAATGGGTAATGTTGGAAGGGTTATGTATTGTTTGGTTGGCTTTCCCTTGGTTTCTTGGTTTGGGTGTGATGTCTTGGTAAGGTCATGTTTGGCTTATGAAAATGGTTGCACTTGTGATTTATATTATATAAACTATTTTATATAAATGTGATAACGGTATTATCCTAGTTCCATGTGTAGGGAAGTCATTTGGGAATAAACTATTGAGTTTTAGTACTAACCCCATACTTTAGCACTATGGTGTCTTTGCAGATGTTGTGTACCATGACTGGGAAAAGGTAAGGCATCTCCCTCCTTTAGTGGTTCATTGTGATGTCTTGGTGGTGTTTAGAGCTTGGAGAAGGGTGTGGAGTTGTGGTGGGGTCATGGATCGTAGTGGTTGTTGTCTAGTTTTCCTCTTGTACTCTGATGTTGTGTGGACATGTCTCATTGTATTGGTTTTGAGTTGTGTAGTGGAAAACATGGTTGTCTTTTTTGAATGCATGGTTGGGTAATTTAATTAACATGCATCATATAGTGGTTGTTTGTGGATCATTTTGTTTGTTTTGTCGTAAGGGATAATTGTTCCCCAACTAGATCTTGAAGCCCCTGACATTTATTTACAGCCTTTGTTATCTTGGGAACATCGCTTAAGGCCAAGTATCCCTCACCGCCTCCTCAAGCCAATGATGATGGGGTGGGGTGTAACATACAACTCAGAAAAGCAGAGGCATCATCAACAGAACTACATGACCCATGACCTAGGTTCAGATGCAGTTCAATTTTCATTGAAGATGTGGTGGTACTACTTTTTAGGTGAATAGTTTACTCTCTACTCCAATCAGAAGAGTCTCAAGTTTTTCTTCTCATAGTAGGATGAGAACATGAGATCGCGATGATAGCTGGTGTTACTCCAAGACAATAACTATGAGATAGACTATACTCATTGGGAGAGAAACGTACTGGTAGATACACTTAGCATGAGTTCGTGTCTACATCTACTGATTAAGACGACAGAGCAGCTATCCGCATTTTCAGATATACTTTGTAGATAGTGACAGATTATCATACCTCCTGTATGTGACTATCACTCCCCAACTCCTTCAGTGAGTTTGGGAGGCACAACTTGGGGAAGTTGACTACATGGACCAACATGCTCAGATATCTTAAAAATAGGATTCATAATTAATTTTGATAGGTGGGTAGAACATTATTCTTTTCAAAGGATGCACCATAGTACTAGTGACATATCAGGAGCAGGTGCAGAGAGAGTTTCATACAACCCCTTTACTCTTACATCATGGAGTGGCAAAGATATACCAAGACCTACGACGTATGTACTGGTGGCCAAGGATGACAAATCCAGTGGCTGAGTTCATGTCATGATGCCTCAATTTTTAGTAATTTAAGGATGAGCACCAGGTTGTAGCAGGCTTCTCTCATCCACTCGAGGTACGTAAGTGGAAATGGGATGGTATCTCGATGGTATTCTTGACTAGGTTATCATGTATGTCCAGTGGACACAACTCTATCTGGGTGACTGTTAAATGACTCCTTATGTTCGATCACATCCTACCCATCCAAGAGTAGGGATTGGTAGAGGGCTTGGGATGCCTCTATGATCCAGAGACACTACATATTCACATGGGACAATTAATAATCGTTTCAGATCATGATTACTATCTTACATCCTAGTTGTGAAAGGGATTTCCGGAGGCATTCAGGACTAATCTACACTTGCACACTTCCTTAAACCCTCAGACATATTGGTAAAAAGAGTAGATCATAAAGACACTTGAGGAATTTTTTCATGCTTTCATCTTTGATTATGTCCATATTTGGGAGAACCACCTTCAACTGGTGGATTTTGGATACTATAATATCTATAAACCTGCCATTGTCCGGTCACTGATTGATACCTTGTATGAGACTCCATACAGATCACCTCTATGATGGAGAATCCTAGGGGAGTTAGTACATATGGCTCTAGAGTTGGTTTGACCTACAACAGAGATTGAGTAAATCATCTAGGTGTGTATGAAGACTGCACAGAGGAGGAATATGTCTTATTATGGTAAGATATTGAGACCCATGGAGTTTGTGGAGGGCGTTCATGTTTTTCGTCGGGTCTTACATCGATGAGGATTGCTGATATTTGACTAGGGTGAGAAGATATCGTTGAATTTCATCAAACCTTTCTAGATCCTAAGAATATTTGGTGGGGTGGAATACCACCTATCTCTTCTCCCACATATTCAGAGTGTGCATAATTATTTCAATGTGTCGTTGGTGAGGAGATACACACATGAACCATCACACATCATCGACTTCGGTGATCTCGAAATTGACAATGGGGTGACATTTATGGAGTTCATGGTGGAGATAGAGGATACATAAGAGTAGTTTCTATGGGTGTAGTCGATCCCTTTGGTGTGATTTCAGTAGCAGCATAGGAACTTCTAAAATATCACATCAGAGAGGGAGGCTCAAATTCATGCTTAGTACACCCTTTTGATTTATTATTTTTATTTTGGATTTTCAAGATGTAAATCCCTAAGGTGGGGAAAAATAAAAGACATGGAAATTCTGTATAATTTTCATCATTATATGAAATTTTTACGAGACTTCAAAATTCAAAAACATGTGATTAATAGGCAAAGATATCCCGGAACGAAACTTTTATCTTTTTTAAGGCATGTTCAAAAAATGTGTGATCGTGATTTTTTTTGAACTATTGGTTGGATTTAAAGTCATATGGAACCGTTGAATTCATTATGCTAGGATTTCCATAGGCAAAGCTTATCTTCGGCCGGAAAGGGTCGGATGAAAGTGTTAAATTTTGGACATTTCGAAAAAAATAATAAAATAAATATTTTTGCTATTTTATTCTTTTTTCAACCACTGGGAGACAGTTGGCTGGGCCACTGGTAAATAATGGTCATTATATGAGAATCATTAAATGACCTATTACATTATTTGTGTAACTATAACTCCTATGTGTTTAATAGGTTCATTAATAAAGATTCATTAATAAACCATTATAATGAAAATAATAGTGGGATTAATTATTTTATTAGTAGAACTATTAGAAATTGAATTAAAAAACCATGAGAGGGAGCTCTAAAAAAATGCTGATGACATCACCCTCTAATAAATAATAGTGATCGATCAATGACCATTGGAGAAGTCGAACTGGACATCAACGAACAATGACGAATGAATTTGAAGGAAGATTCCTTTAATCATCTACAACTGATTACATCGAATCCAGATAGATGATTAAGGTGTTTTATATCCTTCTTTATTCAGTCATGAAGAACAGGGATCAACCGACCAACGGGTTGATTTGTGATTCATTTCTAATTACAGGTGGTTATTGAGGTGTTACATGTTGAGGTCTTTTCCTAATCATATAATGATTATTATTCCACCCCTATGATAAAATGCTAACATGGAGGGTGAGGGCCAATCCAAACAAGGACCAGACGCACCACCACTCTTGAGTTTTGTGCATTCTGTGTGAGTGACTGAGCAACATGGATGCAAGCCGATTCCATGGGATTCGCAGAGAAGGAGGCGATCTGGGAGGCTTGTAGGTGTGGATAGGAAGGGAAACTGACCATCAAAGCATCTCTGGTGGCCCGCGGAAGCAGCCGTCATTGTCGCAACGGCCGTCCTGTGCCGTCCGCATGGAGACGATGACACACACCGTCATCAATGTGGGTGGAGAACATAGAGTCATCATGCCATGTGTCAGAGGAGTATCCCGCTCGGGCTACTCAGCTATAGCACAATAGAAGTCCGAGTCGACCGTTTTGGGTGTGGTGGCAGCACCGTGCTGATGACCCCAGCTGGGTGAACCCAACACACCGTGTCCTGTCCAATGTAACCATCCCACATGAATGGTGAGTTTTCCAAGTTGTCTGATCCCACCGGGTCGGGACTGGTAGCCTAGACAGTCCTACAGGACCAACGGTCCGACCATGTAGACCCCTACCAGACCCAACCGACCCCATTTTACTAAATATAACGTAACTTCAAAACTGTTCATCTGATTGTAGCACCATCTATGATGTGAGGAATGATACAACAATGTGGTTCTTTTATGATACATTACATAGGGTTTAAAATAAGTTGTAATATGGCTGGGTTGGATCATATTCTAATCCAACTGGGCCCATTTTAACTTTTTCTTATATCTTATAGACCATTCATATGATTGATGCACCATATATTGCGTTGGACCCCTTATGAAAAGATGGACCATTGGGTTACTTATTTGCAGGACTTCATGGTGGTTCAGGTACGAGTGATATCTTGATGAGAAAACCTACAGAACTGATGTGCACTATGTGCAGGAATCCAGTGGCTAGTTGTCAAGTGAAGAGAGACCCTAGATGATCGGCATGAGAGCAACCCTCTTTGGATTTGTAGCAGAGTGACCCTCCATGGATAAAAAATGTATCAACACATCTTGGAGTGACATGAGAGTGAAGCACTGTGGATATTAAGTAGTGCGCCCCTCTGTGATCTTCAGTAGCGCAACCCAACACGGACTGGCCGTAGAGCGACCTGTCAAGGATCAACCTCATCGAGTCCATTTATGGATCGACATTGGAGCAACCATTCTCAAATTAGTAGCTGAGATACCCAATATAAAAAATAATATATCTTAAGGCTAATTATCTTTTTTCTTGTTCTCTATGTTTTATAACTTTTGTGATCTATCTTTTAATTTATACATTGTAATTGAGATCATGCATTGTGTTTTTCCTTTTGGAATTTTGGCAGACCTTTTGGGGCCTAATGGTCCCTACAAGGTATTTTTATACTCACCCCAGCATGGGATTCGCCTGTACTTTTTGTGTCTTGTGCAGATGACAGACATCTTGACTGAGACACGGGGAGCCAAGCCTAGATGGTTCTTGACGGTGATTGATAGACACTGTGAGAGGAAGTGATGACAGAATATGAGATGTATCTACACTTCAATTATGATTCTTGGTGGATGGCCTTTAGAAAATAGTTTCCCTTTTTATGTACTTAAGTTCAATTGGGCTTGTATATTATCCCCTACTAAATTCAGTTAGTACTTTTACTATTATCGGTTCTATATTGTTTTTTTCTTTTGATCTGTACATAGTTTGTGAGTTTACAAGTTTTAAGTAAATTCCTTTCGTTTTTGGGATATTCCTTTCTGATTCTAGTCACCAACCCCTGGACTATAGACTATGGTATTGGGGTAGTCACGGAATGGGCCATGTGGGACGACTTGTGACCATGACCATACTAGAAAATGTAAATCTTCCTAAAATAAATTTTTTACATAAAACCATCAGGGTTACACATATTGTATAAAAAAATCTTCAAATGTAATTACATAGTCAAAATATCATTCCTAATTTTAATCATTTCATCATCAATAGATCTAACGCAACTCTCGAATTCTAAAAATGTACGAATCTTAATCATGGATAATTCATCATTATTCAGGAATCATTCTTTTCTATGTTATTCCTTAATACATTTTTCTACATACAAAAACATGAATTAATTTTTAATATTAAATAATTTCCAAACACGAGTCATGATATTAATCCCAAACATTCATATTACATTTTTAGTTTCCTTATCATAAATTGGAATGGAATTATGTATATTTAATAAAATAATATATTATGATCCTACTAATATCACTGTCAAACATTCCTTATATGACATTGAATTTTGTAATTACCATACTCGTCGCATTTAAAAAATTCAATTAATAACTCCGAATGAACTTCTCTCTCATTCCTAGAGTCAATAGAACACTTACTTTTTCCTTGGCTGGTTATTTAATTATGACCTCAATTACAAAATATATAACATCTTCATATCCCATTTACACATTTTCATGGGTGTTTCATTCATCATTCATGAAATGTATGTCATTGAATGTATTTTCCCTTATGATCATTGTTACCTAAATGTCTTCTTTGATTCATTTGTCTTGTATATGATGCGTTAGAAAACTTCCATGTTTCAAGTGATTAATTATGGATTTTGATTTTTGGATTAGAATAAGAACAATATTTCATATTTATATATATCATTTCAATCAGTTTCTTATTCATAGAACCAAATTTTTTTCCATAAAATCAATTATTACTTATTTCCTATGGGATCCATCCATTTTCTAAACCCAAAAACGTTAGTGTGAGTATATCAATAGAATCATCATATACTATCTTACGAGGAAGATACACACTAATATATACTTATCCATTTTCTAAAAAACTAATGTAGTTTATATAGAATAACTATGATTCTTTATAATATTAGAGAAATTATAGTTCTATACATAATATAACATATTCTTATATAACACCCTAACCTCGAATGTTTTCTAAACTGACCATTGACACCAAATGTATGTTCCTAGCCTTAAACAATACCTAATCATGATTTATGTAATGAATTTTCATTGAGGATAAATATAGGTTTAGTGCATTAGATAGATATTCAATAACTAATACATTACAACATAAATATCATAATGTAGACAGATCTACTCAGTATACTATATATTTATAAACTAAAAACATTTAAATAGAATATTATGTCATTTCGTGATTAAACATCACAACTTTTCCTTTGATTCTGTCCATATCTCTATCCTCACACAAATCATTTGAAAAAAAATGATATATCGGGTGAGAATAAAAAAGCTAAATAAGGTATATTCAATGATAAAAAACTAATTTCCTTTAAAAAACATGTTAAACATGAATATTAATCAAAATGTAATAATTTTCACCATTACAAAGTAGTAAATACTCTTTACTGAACATAATATAATTTCATATATTTTTTTAATAAAAATATTACCATAGAACCCATAAAAAAAGAATATATAAAATAAGGGTGAATTCAGACATAATTATACGTAAAATTAATAACCTTATAGTCAAATTCTATGCATATAAACCAAACAAATAGAATATACATATGGCCGACATCCATACCCAATGCATTAGATGTTATAACATAAGCTCACATCTTATGTATATCATTGAACCACCCATCATTTGTTTATGACATAACCACACTTATTTAGTTTTTCATGTAACCACCATCAAAATTTCCATGTACCAATATATAATCATAACACATAAAAGATTTCAATTTTCAACATTTCACTCAAAAAATTCTATTTTAAATCACAATAAATAATTTAATGATATTTAAATATTAAATACATTATCAAAACCATTTTCAGAACCCAAAAAACCAAAAAATTGAATAATTATTTTCTTTGTTTTTTCTTTTAAAACCATTAAGGCCTGTAGAGGAATCCAAATGTAAAATAATAGTTAATTCATCAGAGAAGCCATTGTCACCACATACGTTTAAAAAATTCATTTTTTTCATTTTGTAACCAAAGTAAATCACTTCATATAAAAATATTCATTTTCCAAAAAAAAATTGAATTAAATTACAAATAGACAAAAAAATCTCTATATAATTGTAACGCCCCGACCCCAGTTGCCCAGAGTCGGTGCATTACTTCGTAACATTGGCATGATCACAAAAGATCAAGTCTCGATAGACCGATTAGTTTAGTAGCCTTGGAAACACTAGATACATTCATAAATGTTACATTACATCATAAAGTGAAAAATACAAAAACAAAGTCTCCATAGTCCACAGTCATATCTTCTTTAGACTATCCCTACAGGTCATTCATACAATACTTCTTCACATCCTGGAAAATATTAAAACATTGAAAGGGGTGAGCTCAGATGCTCAGTAAGGATAACAATATTGCAGAATCTTTCGTAAATAAACATTAACATTTAAGGCAATGTATAACTAAAACAAAAGCCTATTTAAACTTTAACTTCATCATAATATGGCAAAAATAAATTAAATAATGCCATTTACTTACTCACATGGATATTCTACTAGTCGAATAATCACATGCAATATCAATAACCACTTTCATAATGATGGAATGTATAATTCCATACCATCATAACCACGTAGCCAAGGCCTCATGGAAATACCAAAAATAAGATTTTGTCAAGGCCTCGTGCCAAGACACTAGTTTGTCTCATGAGACCTACAGATGCATCGAGGGGCTATAGCGGGCTCCACCCGTCACTTATTATGTTCAATGCAATCGTCATATGAATAGGTTTAAACATATCATAAACCATAACATAATCGTATCGCATAAAACATGCATAAAGGAAACATAAAATTTCCACATTTTAATCACAAGATATCAATACCACACATTGATATAATAAAAAATCTTTCAAAACCATTTTCAATACCAAAATAAAATAAAATTAAAACTTTGTAATTATTTTTCATTTTAAAAAAAGTGTGGCTTGTAGAGGAATCCGAAACTCAAATAATGGTCACAGCGGAGGAGAATTCGTTGTCTCCGCATATGTACGGAAAGAAAAACATTCCTTTTTTTCATTTAGTAAAATGCATCGTATAAAAAATATACCTTTTGAATAGACGTAAAAAGTCAAAGGGGTTTATACAGTGTATAAAAGAAAGTTGTGTATAAAACAAAATATGCCTCAATTAAAGGAGATTGAGACGAAGTCCTTAACAAGATCAGTTTTTTAAATAAAATAGATATATTATGTGTATTCAATATAATTACACATAAATAAAGTACAAATACAAGATAGGACATAATAATATCATAACATAATTTGAAAGTAGGAGATTAACCCAAAGAATGGAAATTGGGTTAAAAATTCCCTTACCTCGTGTCCGAATTCACTCGACCATTCATTGATCTTCTGAATAATAAACTATAGTTAATATCTACCTTCTTAAGAACTTTTTTCAGGTTCATTATTCCTTTTATATCACTTATTACCATGTCATGAACATTATGTAACTATTTTAGTTTATAAAGGTCGTTTTGTCGATCTTAAGTACTTGAGTCAAAAATAAACTTCTTATAATTACACTTTGTTCATGTGGTAAAATATAAATTATATCCATAATTATATTCATGATTTATATATCATATACATCATATATATCCAGTATATACATTCATTTATAATATTACATAACATTTAGAGGTAAGAAATGAAATGCACCGTTAATGGAGACGGTAAGCCATACGTACGCATGAACTCTAATTTCATTTACATTTCATATTTAATAGAATGAATTTATAATTATATAAAGGTATAATATAATTCCAGTATAATATACTGTATAATACCATTTACTCCATCCTTTATACATCCCACATATGGCATTAACGATTCAAATCACTTTGAGGGGGCGGTAGTCCGCACTTCCTAAAATGAAATTATCGCGTTTACCCATAATGAAAATCATAAAGTATGACATAAATGAGAAATACAGAAGAATAAGGAAAACATAAACATAATATATATATCATATATGAAAATAGTGTCATCAAAATGTCCACCATTAGATTTGTTAAATGAATATTGAACAATCATCATTTCGTGAGGCAGTATTTCACCACCCACAGAAACAGTATGTTCTTTAACCATTATATGAAGGTGTGTGTAAGTTTAAACAAAATAAATATCATAAGAACATCCTATTATATTGTATATACTGGTTTAGTTAAAAAATAAAGGAATAAAAATAGTTTAAGGGGTTGGAGAAGAAAAATAATACAAACCAACATTAGAAAAGACATTACCTTAAAATCGGGTAACTCTTTTTGAGTTGAGCCAGAGGCTTCCTTGGGAAGACTTCTGCACAACTTTAGGCTTCTAAGAGTAAGGGAGGAATGTTGAGAGAGTATTTGGGCAGAGTTTGGCCGATCCAAAATGATTTTATGGTGTGAGAAAGGTGGTAGTGGTGGGGGCCTTTTATAAGAGGAGAGAAGGGGCACTCTTGGAAAGATTGAAATGTTACTTTATTATGAAATGATTTTTCGGATTCTAAAGGTCCCACACTTATATATTTCTAGGATAAGTTGATAAGGGTTCTAAATATACTCATACAATAGGGTTTTTACAAGTGTATGTCTTAGATTTTACATTATCTTTTCATTTTATTTAAATCGTTAATTAATGAGGTAATCTCTACATCATCATGGTGTAATAAATAATTTAATTTATTTAATATATAAAAATTATAAAAAAATATAATGATGTAGGAAATTTTTTTAGCTTTATAATTAATATTTATAGTCAAAAATATGACTTGTATAACCCCATTTAAAAATTGTTTTAGTAAAACAACTCTTGTTTGTGACCTTTTTATTTTAACATTAAATAAAAAGTTATTAACGTCATTTTCCTACCAAAATGGCTCCATGTGGTCCCCAAGTTGACTCATGGATTTTATTGATCGTCCATGACACATCAAATAGTGTTAGGACAAGTTTAAAGGTCATTACATATTTTTATAATACTATTTTTACCTTAAATTTCACTAATTACCTTTAATCGTGATTAATTAAACATAAAAGTTACTATTCACTAAAAAATTATTTTAATCCCATTGAACCACATTTTACTTTATAATGACAACCATATTTGTCGGAGTTTTGAAAATAAAATCATAGAAGTGGTAATGTTTCATTTAAACGAAAAGTTAGTTTTTTAACTACCACTTAGTGGTTTCACTATTTATCAAAAATTGAAGTTTTTCAGAACAATGCCAAAATTTCACCCTAAGATATAATTGATATTCCAAATTAAAAAATGATTTATATTTTACAAAATAACAAACATATATGTTTCATTAATTAATTTTATAATTAGTTCCCACTGTAACAACAAATAGTATGTTTTTAAGAAACAATATATATCAAAAGATTGACAATTGTTTATGTCCAATTTCAAAGTGAAATTAATTATAATAAACACCATTAGTTAAAATTGTAAAAATATATTCTAATTATATTTTAAAACCAGTCAATATTATAATTTATCGCTATAAATTATTTTGATCAAAAAATTTGTTTTAAGTATTTTTCACTATTCATAAAAAATGGAAGTTCTCAGAAAATTACAAAAAAATAATCTTAGGATAATTTTGATATTACGAATACAAAAATGAAGTCAATATTGAAATATAAGATTTCCATAATATTAAAATGTGGGTATTACTATTCATAACGGCTACTCTAATTAGTCGCGGTGTGTTAGAACTCGAACTTGCGTACAATGCAAGCTATTGCATTATTGAAAGAGAAGCGTATCGTGGAAGCTCGGGGTATTACATTCTCCCCTCCTTCAATAAATTGAATCCTCGCAATTTGAAAAAATTATATGAATATAAAAGTTTGAAAATAGAAAATACCTTTGTAGAAAACCCACATCGGAAATAGGGTTAATAAAAATATAATTTTAAAAGATAGAAAGATAAGTACAAAGGTAACCCGAGATAGACCATACAAGGATTCTATGAAAAAATGGATATGGAAGAAAAAAACCATCAAGGTTTGATGGAGAGTTGTAGAAAACAGGATTAGGAGAAAGTTAACCATAAGAAAATCACAAACTTGTGATTGGTTAAACGGTCATTGAATCCCTAGTTGGAAAAGTTAACCGGCAACGTTTTTGTTTTAAGTTACCTTTTATAAATTTGAAGAATTTATTTAGGAGATTTAATAAGAACATAAGGAAATATAAATTCTTGTCATGTAGACTTTCATTCTTTAATAAATTTTTACCACAAACCCATCTTTCACTCCAAATGGTAACAGAACTCAAAAATATTCTATTTATCCTAATTGTATAAGGTTATAAATATTACCACATACCATTTAGATTAGGGAAAAAATTTCTATTAACCAGGGACTTATTTTAGGCTAGTGGTAAGTAATAAAGGCCTGTAGCACTATGGTTGTGGGTTCGATTCCTGCAGCATTGTCCGACGCGACGGGTTATGCCCCACCCTGCAGGTTGTCCTTTTCCTAAAACTATAGTATTATAATATTCCAAAAATAATCTTCAGAAATGTTTTAACCTTAAACAATACTATTGAAAGTTCATCTTAATCCATCCCACCCTTTATAGTAATCCTAAATACCTCTGTCCAGACTTTCTCTAAAAGGACTCTTAATTCCAATATCAATTTATTAGATTCCCCAAACAATGTAATGTTTCTCTTATTGTCACATACTAAAAATATGATTACCTTCATCATATTAAAACCTTAATGAAAAAAACAAGTACTACAGTACAATCCTTATATATATCACATTATCCTTATAACCAGAATATAATCCTTGAGTCCAAAAGCCCCAATAAATTAATTATTCCACTTCCACTGTAGTAATATAATAAAAATGTCCTTTATCCCTTGTCCTTTTCTGTGGTAAGTTTCCCTGACGCTTAGAACATTCATTTTCATAATGCCCCATTTCCCTACAATTGTAGCATTGAACATTGATATCCTCTTTCTATCACTTACAATCACGAGCCTAGTGACCTTTTTCTCCACATTTGTAACAAACTCCCATTCCCTTTAGGCGAGTACAAGGGTGATTCTTCCCACAATTATCGCATAATGGAAAATTCTTCATTCCCCTTTTCCCTTTATCTGTCTCTTGTTCCACCGTTCTCTTCTTCTCTTGCTTTACTTTGTTGTCATAAGACATAGAGAATTCCTTTTCTGTCTTGATAGAACATGAGACTATATCTTCGTACGTTGAGAAATATTTTGATATTAATGCTCGATGGAGAAACGGTTTTAACCCATCAAAGAAAAGATCGATCTTATTTCTTTGGTTACGTATATAATCTGCAGCATGCCTCGCTAACCTTGTAAAGTTGGCCTCATACTTTTCGACATTCTCATCCTCCTTTTGTCTCATACTCAAAAATTGTCTTTCCATATCTGCTCGATGGTCATGAGGATAGTATTTTTCTAGGAAAAGACCATTGAACTCCTTCCATTCCATATTTGATATTTCATTATCTTCCTTTGTGTTTTGAATCAACGACCACCATTGATCGACATCTCCAGTGAGGCGGTAGACTGCCATGACAACCTTCCCCCTTTCGCTACTCCCCAAGGTGTGGAATATTTTCTCTAAGGAGTTTATCCATTGCTCAGCTACTAATGGATTTGTACCCCCATTAAATGTTGGTGGTTGTTGCCTCATGAAGCGGTCTAACATTGATCCTCCACATTGCGGATCAGGGTGCTCCATACGAGTATGGTTATTATTCATAACCTGAGTGACTTGTCCCAGTATGGTAATAAGTTGATCAGAACCAGTTGTATCTCCAGATCCACAATAATTATCTTGAGCAGGAGGGAAATCCCTACATGGAGTGAGTGCATTGATACGGTTTCCATTCTTTCCACTAGGCACCATTTCTAAACAGTGGCATAAACTAGATTAGTTTATGAATCAAAATACATAATTCCATAATTGTAAAATAATTAACATAAATTGAAATATTTATGGATATAATCCATAAAAATGTTTTCTCTGAGGAAGTATATACTCATAACCCTTCATAGTGGTTTTTAAATAAAATGTGAATTATCCTAAGAGTATACCCCGGGAGTGTCGTAACCAAGAGTGGAGCAAGGCCCGTTGTCGTGCACTAGTTCCCATTCGAGTCTAGCTCAAAGCGGTGTTTTCGGTTTTTACCCCTAGGTACATCTGTGCCAGAGCCACCTCTACCTGCTCGTATCCATACATGGATGTATTTCTCAGAAATCTCACAAAATCTCTATAATACCAAAATTCTAATAAGTTCTTCTATACTAATCCTCAATGTCTATCTTTGGGCTATGTGCTCTAATCAGAGTTTATCTAAATCTAGCATCCAAGGTTAGTACTAAACTACCTCTGATACCAACTGTAACGCCCCGAACCTAGTTGCCCAGAGTCGGTGCATTACATCATAACATTGTCATGATCACAAAAGATCAAGTCTCGAATGAACGATTAGTTTAGTAGCCTCGGAAACACTAGATACATTCATAAATGTTACATTACATCATAAAGTGAAAAAATACAATAACAAAGTCTCCATAGTCCACACTCATATCCTCTTTTGACTATCCCTGCAGGTCATTCATAGAATACTTCTTCACATACTGGAAAATATTAAAACATTGAAAGGGGTGAGCTCAGATGCTCAGTAAGGATAACAATATTGCCGAAGCTTTGGTAAATAAACATTATCATTTAAGGCAATGTATAACTAAAAAAAGCCTTTTTAAACATTAACTTCAGCATAATATGGAAAAAATAAATTAAATAATGCCATTTACTTACTCACATGGATATTCTACTAGTCTAATAATCACATGCAATATCAATAACCACTTTCATAATGATGGAATGCATAATGTCAAACTATCAATACCATGTAGGCAAGGCCTCGTGCCAAGACGACAACTAAGATTTTGTCAAGGCCTCGTGCCAAGACACTAGTTTGTCTCATGAGACCTACCGATGCATCGATGAGCTATAGCGGGCTCCACCCATCACATATTAAGTCCAATGCATTCCTCATATGAATAGGTTTAAACATATCATAAACCAAAACATAATCGTATCACATAAAACATGCATAAAGGAAACATAAAATATCCATATCTTAATCACAAGATATCAATACAACACATTGATATAATAAAAACACTTTCAAAACATTTTTCAATACAAAAATAAAATAAAATTAAAACTTTGTATTTATTTTTCATTTAAAAAAAAGTGTGGCTTGTAGAGGAAGCCGAAACTCAAATAATGGTCACGGTAGAGGAGAAGTCGTTGTCACCGCATAAGTATGGAAAGAAAAACATTCCTTTTTTTCTTTTAGTAAAACTCTTCGTGTAAAAAATATTCCTTTTGAGTAAACGTAAAAATTCAAAGGGGTTTATACAGTTTATAAAAGAAAGTTGTGTATAAAACAAAATATACCTCAATGAAAGGAGATTGAGACGAAGTCCTTACCAAGATCATTTTTTTAAATAAAAGAGATATATTATGTGTATTCAATATAAGTACATATAACGAAAGTAAAAATACAAGATAGGACATAATAATATCATAACATAATTTGAAAGTAGGAGATTAACCTAATGAATGGAAATTGGGTTAAGAAATTCCCTTACGTCGTGTCCGAATTCACTCAACCGTTCTATGATCTCCTGAATAATAAACTAGAGTTAATCTCTACCTTCTTAAGAACCTTTTTCAAGTTCATTATTCCTTTTATATCACTTATTACCATGTCATGAACATTATGAAACTATTTAAGTTTATAACGGTCGTTTTGTCGATCTTAGGTACTTGAGTCAAAAATAAACTTCTTATAATTACACATTGTTCATGTGGTAAAATATCCATTATATCCATAATTGTATTCATGATTTATATATCATATACATCATATATATCCATTATATACATTCATTTATAATATTACATAACATTTAGAGGTAAGAAATGTAATGCACCGTTCATGGAGACGGTAAGCCATACGTACGCATGAACGCTACTTTCATTTCCATTTCATATTTAATGGAATGAAGTTATAATTATAAAAATTTATAATATAGTTAGTATAATAAAATGTATAATACTACTTACTCCATCCTTTATACATCCCACATATGGCATTAACGATTCAAATCACTTTGAGGGGGTTGTAGTCTGCACTTCTTAAAATGAAATTATCGCGTTTACCCATAATGGAAATCATAAAGTATTCCATAAATGAGAAATACAGAATCACAAGGAAAACATAATAATAATATATATATCATATATGAAAATAGTGTCATCAAAATGGCCACCATTAGAGATGTTAAACGAATATTGAACAATCATCGTTTCGTGAGGCAGTATTTTGCCACCCACAGAAACAGTATGTTCTTTAACCATCAGACGAAGGTGTGTGTAATTGTAAACCAAATCCTAATCATAAAAACATCCTAGTATATTGTATATACTTGTTTTGTTACAAAAGAGAGGAATAAAAATATTTTAAGGGGTTGGAGAAGCAAAATAATACAAAACAACATTAGAGAAGACATTATCTTAAAATCAGGTAACTCGTTTTTATTTGAGACAAAGGCTTCCTTGGGAAGACTTCTGCCCAAAGTGAGGCTTCTAAGAGTAAGCGAGTAAAGTTGAGAGAGTATTTTGGCAGAGGTTGGCCTATCCAAAAGGCTTTGAAGGTGTGAGTAAGGTGGTAGTGGTGAGGGCCTTTTTTAAGAGGAGAGAAGGGGCACTCTTGGAAAGATTGAAATGTTACTTTATTATGAAATGATTTTTCGGATTTTAAAGGTCCCACACTTATATATTTCTAGGATAAGTTGATAAGGGTTCTAAATATATTCATCCAATAGGTTTTTGAAAAGTGTAAGTCTTATATTTTACATTATCTTTTCATTTTTTTGAATATTTAATTAATGAGGTAATCACTGCATCATCATAGTGTCATAAATAATTTAATTTATTTAATGTCTAAAAATTTAAAAAAAAAATATCATGATGTAGGAAACTTCTTATCATTCTAATGAATATTTATAGTAAAAAATATGACGTTTATAACCCCATTTAAAAATTGTTTTAGTAAAAGAACTCTTGTTTGTGACCTTTTTATTTTAACATTAAATAAAAAGTTATTTATGTCATTTTCCTACCAAAGTGGATCCATGGGGTCCCCAAGTTGACCCATGAATTTTCATGGTCGGACATTACACATAAAATAGTGGTAGGACAATTTTAAAGGTCATTACATATTTTTATAATACTATTTTTACCTTAAATTTCACTAATTACCTTTAATCGTGATTAATTAAACTTAAAAGTTACTATTCACCAAAACATTATTTTAATCCCAATGAACCACATTTTACTTCTTAATGACAACCATGTATGTCGGAATTTTGAAAATCAAATCACAGGAGTGGTAATGGTTCATTTAAATGAAAAATCAGTTTTTAAACTACCACTTAGTGGTTTCACTATTCATCAAAAATTGAAGTTTTTTAGAACAATGCTAAAATTTCACCCTAAGATATAATTGATATTCCGAATTCAAAAATGATGTCTATTTTAAAAAATTCAAAACATATAAGTTTCATTAAATAATTTTATAATTAATTCCCACTGTCACAACAAATAGCGTGTTTTTAAGAAGCAATATATATCAAAAGATTGGCAATTGTTTATAACCAATTTCAAAGTGAAATTAATTCTAATGAACACTTGGATAAATTGGTAAAAATATATTCTAATTATAATTTAAAACCACTAAATAGTATAATTTATCACTATAAATTATTTTGATCAAAATAGTTGTTTTAAGTATTTTTCACTATTCATAAAAAAATGGACGTTCTCAGAAAATTACCAAAAATTCATCTTAGGATATTTTCGATATTACGAATACAAAAATGAAGTCCATATTGAAATATAAGATTTCCATAATTTTAAAAAGTGGATATTAATATTCATAATGGCTAATTTGATTAGTCGCGGTGTGTTAGAACTCGAACTTGCGTACAATGCAAGCTATTGCATTATTGGAAGAGAAGCGTATCATGGAAGCTCGAGGTATTACAATAATACTTGTATATACATATGAATTAATATGTAAATTATCATCATGAAGGTTAAAATTAGGTAATTAAATATTGAAATGTTAAAGGTGTCATATACCACATTGAACATTAAGTATTAAATTACATGAAGTTATAAAATTACAAAATATTAAATAACACTATTATAGATAAAATATGGATATAAAATATCATAGTAGATATATATACCATAGATTTGTGTCAGTATCCATATGAGGCTTGTCCACAACTTGGACATTCATTTTACATGATTCTTGTCATTATAACAAATTTATTCAAGGTTAATCAAAATATTCCATATATTAACTAAAAATTTATTATATTTTATGACTACGCAACATGATACATATATGTTTTAATAACTACATGAGTCTTGAATGTTCACAGGAGCTACAAATCTATGTCCCTTCCATTAAAAACTGATTTTTTTACCAAATTATCTACACGATCAATGTGAGTTTTTTTAAATTTAATCTCATTTAGGGAATTTATTTTGAAGATATCTTCAACCATCGTCTCCACATAATGAATCTCCCTGCATACCATTCCTCATAAAGGGACCATTGAATCAAGCTTTAATCATAAGTGTAACTCCATTCGACCCTGATATTCCATCGATGTTATGTTCATCAACTAATATTTATATGAAAAAAATGTAATAACATGTGATATATATCAATATAAAAAAATATTAAATATTTAATCAAATGACCACATAAAATTTCAATCATTCAGCTTTTCATCCAATATAATCTCAGGTAAAAAATAAAAAATCATGGACAAACATTTGGCACACTAGCTCACTATCCAATCATATTACTAAAATTTATGATACAAAATCTACTAATACAACACTATTAATTCTAGATAAAATTTCTACATGAAATGTTTGATGATGTCTATTCTAACCAAACCCATATTCTTTTCTAATATGACTAACCAATTCCACCACGTTCATCTATGCACTTCATGTTTAAAGATGACACATTTTACATTAACAAAGTTTGTTATGAACATGAAATCAATGATTTTATTAAACTTATTTAACTAATTCATCGCATCTTTAGTATCATTAGTACCATGTAAATTTTGGTACAGAAGATGATGTATTTCACAGGCACTATATCTGCAATCATCACATTGATGTATAACTGTTGCATCAAGAACTGGATCTTGTTGAAATAAATAACATAGGGGTCATACCATATTCCTAATAAAGTATACAAGGATCTGATTAAATAATGTTTTCTTTATCTTTAGGTCACTATTAAATCCCTCTATAGGTAATTTAAGTCATCATCTTTTTAGGAATAGTTCTTTACAACTTCAATAAAAATACATTAGAAAATCACTTTAAAGTAAGGAGTACATAAGTTATATCAATAATAATTCATCTAAAAATTTAAATTTAAAAAAAAACAATGGAAAATTTCTGAGTTAGTTGAAAAAACTCCTATAAGAAAATATTTTCCAACAAAAAAATATAACCTAATTTATATATGGTAAGATATAGTCAGACAGTCACACATATCATTTAAAATATGTTAAAAGAAAAACATTACATTTTCTAACAATACATCCATAATGGTATACCAACATCCATAAATATAATTAAAAATATGAATATTAAATTTCATAAAACTACCTAGTTAACCCTCATTAATATTAAATGAACAATTTGTGGAATAACTCAAATGGAATTATTAATCCCCACTAGATAATGACTAGAACCTATATAATAAATGAAATCATGGAAGAATGGTTTTTTGACAATAATATATAATTATGGTAAAATAAAATATATAAAATAATAAAAAATCATAATTACAAACCTTTCACAAGAGAGAGAAATATACAAGTGGTCATATTCAATTCCAAAAATAATATTCTATCTTTAATTATTGTATCAACCATCAACAAATAAAATAATTTATTCATTGTGAAATAAGTAAATCACAAGATCCCCATGAAAATTATACCAACCATGGTCCCACTAATCAAGAATAATCAATGAATCTGAGTGATTAATTTACAATCACTAAATTGTGAATAAGATAGCCTAAAACACCCAAATCCTATTATCTGTATTGATGAAAATCAATATTTGGGTCTCAAAATGTGTTCCCTATGAAATCAATATGAACTAACCAAAAATTGAACAATTAAAAATAATGAAATATTCTAAATATTTTCATTCATCATATAAATAAGTGATTTTCAAATAAATTAATTACAATATTTGAAAAGGAACAATAATGATTAGTCAATATTCTGGGAATGAATTCATATTTACATAGAACATATTAATTAGTGAAACATTTCATATCATAAATAGGTATCAATAATTTTAATTGTCCATTTTCAATCATAGAACCTTGGTTATGAGACACAGAACAATGTTTTATGAGGAATCTCACATTTCTCAATGAAATATAGATCATGGTCAGCATAAATTCCATTGTGTTAAGCATTGGTGGACTAGTTAGAAATCCAAAATCATATGCAACATAAAATTATGTTATTTAATTATAGGATTCATCATCAAATTAGTGTGAGTTACATTTGATACATGCCTTCTTTGTGTTCTTCTCGCTTAACTACCAATGATCCAATGTGGTTTAGGGAAAATAATCATTGAAGTTTATATGTTTCATTTCATAATTTATCATATTGTTTAAAAACATTCAATAATTTCATCATCCTCATGATCATGTTTTAAAAAAAATTACATCACATTTCCAAAAGAAACACCAAATTCCATTTTATTAAAACTTATGTAATTCAAAATATCTCATTTAAGACAACATAAAAAATAAATTCATGCCATTATTTTATAAATTCAATCATTAATACTATTTTACATAAATTACAATTTATGTAGAATAATACATTTATTAAAAATAGATACACAAAGGGTTAAACATACACAAGCCATTCCATTTATATAACATTATCAATATCCAAAAATAATGTATTATAAATTAATTTTAAATTTATTTAAAGTTAAAATGCTTAGTAGGTTTTAATTTATTGAAATTGCACTATAAAACCACCTACAAACAATCACTATAAAAAATCACATGATCTGGGATCCACTAACTATGTGAAAAAGGCAATAACAATTGCAAAGTGATATCATAATCCAAATTACCAATTATGAATCCAAATACTAAAATAAATAAATATATCACAACCATCAATGACGAATGAACCTAAGATAGAAGATAACTCATCAATGGATTAGGGATAAAAGTAATGTGATAAACTCAATTCATCAAATGGCGCATGGATAAATGAATAGTCACTATTATAAGAAAAAAATTCTTATCTAGTGAGCCTTCATTTTATTTACAGTTGAATGGAATTAAATGGAAATTATTATTCAATAAAATGAAGATTAAATGAAAAAATTACAAAATTAAAACATTATATCATAAAAAATGGCACCATCGGAAAACCAATGGACTCCACCAGCTAGCATGTGGAACCTTGTAAAACACATGGTCCACAGGATATCCCACTTGATTGCTAATGGTATTGGAAAACATTCCATCCCATTTTCTTCATAAAAAACCATATTTTCAATAAACCTAAATTCGTTATTAATTATATAATGGCATAAAAATTTAAATTAAAGTATATATAAAGGCCACATTTTTTGGTTAGTTATATAAAATGATATCATAACTCAAAATAAGGATATAACTACATCATTATGAAAAACCAATACGTCCATTTTTTTCATCGACCTTTTAATAATTCATGAGATAATTTAGGGATGTAAATAAGAAATCAGTGATCTATAAAGTTCAATGAGAGAATAATTAATGTATAACATGACATATGTAAAATAAATTAGTCGATATTCATATCATGGTGAGATAAATGTTATAAGAATCATTAAAATGAATATGAAGTAATTATATAATTTTATAACATCATGAATTTTTAGGAATCAATAAAATACATAAAACCTGAAATTCGAAGAATAAGGGATGTAGAAGTGATTATAGATCATAACGTTCTACCTTATAATAATCTGTTAAACACATTACATGGTATCTAAGGAGATGAAAACTTGTCTAATGAATTATAGTGAAATATAATTCTGACCCGACCTGGCACATTCATATCGTGTACATGTTTTTTGTTTCAAATATATCATAAATCAGAAGAAATTATTTCATAAATTTGAATCCTATAATTATGTATTTTCGGTTATGTAAATGGATTTCGCCAAAGAATATTGTATAGTTATGACATGGTGAATTCCATCTTGTGTAGTTGAGGATGGGTATTCATAATAAAATTGTTTGTCTTGGAAAATCATGATATAATTTTGATAGAATATATAGTGTACAAAATTGTTCATGTAGATGTTTAATAACTATCAATGGTGGTCAATCATTACATTTGAATCATATTCATTTTAATTATAAGCGTAAAAACACGTATAAATGAATAGATGAATATTGAAATTCATATCACAAAAAAATAACATTGATTAATGATGAAGATATTGTGATCACATAACTTCATGGGTGCTTATTAAAAACAAGGCGGATCCACTTAGGGGATTAGGAACAGCTTGGAATAGAATTTGATAAGGATATGGAGGGTATCTTCTTGTTTAATAGGTTTTGAGAGAACAGTAGTTTGAGTATTGGTGGGTATTTACAAAATAATTGGGGAAAATTTAGTATAAAATATTATACATATGTTATGTTTTGTATATAATAATATTCAATACCACAATCCATCCATTTTTTCCCATTGTTCTTACCATATATGAGTTGTTTTTATTATTTTATGCATCCATGAACAGAACATATGAAAATAATATTTTTTTTGTGAATGTGATTTTTGATCATGAATAATTGATTTTAAACCCATAAAATATAATATAGGTATCTAGGTATTCATTAAGGGATTATAAAATCTATTAAATGACATCAAAAAAAATATTTTAATTTCCATGAATATATTTGTCCACATATTACTTTTATATAATTTATTTCCTATCTTTTGGGACATTATGATATCGCTATTCATAAAATAAATTTAAATAGTATTTAATTTGTGCCTAAATATTCATATCATAAAATAATTAAAAATTAAAGGATGATGTATTTAAATGTGGTAATTTTAAAAGAAACATTTTTTAATAAAAAATATATTTATAAACATGAGAATATATATATTTAGATAAAATTATACATTTATTATAATAAACATCTTATGATAATAATATATATTTTAAATTATCTTGGACATAATGTAATTATATTTTCATTTGTATGTATATATGAAATATTGGAACAAAATATTACCTGAAAAAATAATTTCATTATATTTTGTTAATTTATGAAAAGTATCATGGAAATTATAAATGTTCCAAATATATATGTTCATCATCTTCATATAAAATATTTATATTCATCCAATCATATATATTCGTATATAAAATTTAAAAAATAAATTAATGAATATAATCATGATTTTTTACAATGAAACATAAACATTAATTATACGACGTTATAAATAAATAATGCCTTATTACATGATTGTACTTACTAATGTTTATGTGTGTGATATTGGAACATTTTTAGGGATATTCAACAACCTTTTTTGTGATCATGATCTCAATAATCATGAACATCATTCAAGACACTTTTTGTTTTTATTTTAGTTGTTTAATTTCATCTTGGTATTGGTTTTGGGAAGAGAAAAGTGATTCCATCTCCCTTAGAAGATCTTATAATTCAGATTCATAGTGTATGTCCCTAGTGTTTAGAGACATCGATTATTCCTTCTTTGTCAACTTTAAATTTTTATAACTCTTAATATATGTTAAAATTAAAAATCATTTTATAATAGCTATATTATAAAATTTAGTGATGCATAATAATTTATTTTTAAAATCAGGTTTCTATAGTTTATAATATACAATGTAATGTATGTTTTTTACATACGTACATAATGGTTTTATTAATTTAAAAACAAAATATAATTTAAAAAAATTAGATTCATTAAATTTGTCAATAAATCAAATATTTTATCAATGATATATCATTTAAAACATAAAAAAATGATGGTAATTCTGTTTTATTTCCTCTTCTTCTTCCTATGCGGCTCTGTAAAACATCTAGTTTCACCATAATTCATTGACCATGTCAGCATACTTGTTTTTTATGCCTTTGTATCTAAAAATTAATCTCATCACTAGATAATCCCCAAATGAATTATCATAATAAAAGCTACCACATCTTGAGTTAGTATATGTGAGGGGTCTTTTATGTACATCTGCACGAGGGATCCATGGAATACATCAAGTACATAATGTATTTTATGTGTGATTTATAGTTGATAAACCAAAACTATTTTTCAGTCAAGGATCTGAAATAGTCCAATGTATTATGGTAAAATATTTCAATTCATTCCAATCCTCATGAAATTCTACCATGGTGATATATGAAGGATCACATTATCTCTAAACCCAAAATATAGATATTGTTGAAAAATGGATGAATAGATTTTATTTTCAAATTGTGTTGATTCTATATGATACTGAATGGTGTGAAAAAAATATAATCTCCTTGATAGGATTAGGTCTCATAAGCATTCACTCTCTGAAATAATCCCATGATGATGGAGTTTCACACCTATTACATTGTAGATCATCATAAGTGTCCATTTCAATGTTATAATGGATCATATTTTTATATGAGAACTCCACTAAGAAAAGGTATTGATCAATAAATCATTTTAAATTCATTTAACAACATCTCAGTATATTCTCTGGTATTTTATTGGTTCTCTCAAAACAACCATCTTTCAAAAGGTGATAACTAGTACTAAATAAAACCTCTATATCTAAATTTTTAGGATAGTTTATCTTGAACTATGTGGTAAACCAACGATGTTAATTATATATAGTTTATAGTTTAACTCTATTATGTGTTACCACATCCCACATGCATATAATGGTAATTTAGTCAATATAGAAATAATTATTGATAATAATGAATTGATCTGATTTTGTAATGTGATTGACTACCAACTATATTGAATTATTATATTTTTGGGTCTAGGGTAGTCCAATAAAGTAATTAATCCTTATTTATTGTCACTTACATTCTAGTATGGTTAATGGTTGCATCATTCCATTAGACTAATATAGTTGATACTTTACATGTTAGAAAACCAAACATCAAGATACAGATTTTACAATCTCCCTCTTCATGATATCCTTATAAAAGTTTTTTTTCAAAGATTTATACATCATAGTGCATCCCTAATAAATAAAGGCAGATGAGCTATGTTAAAAATCAATATTTTTACTAAACAACTTCGGATTTTATGGAAGATATATTAGGGTTCCAAAAAATTTAATCCCATCACAAATAATGAAAATCCATGATAATATTTACCTTTTTTTGATTATCCATATTATAATCATAGGCCTCCTTATTACTTTAATGAATTTATAGTTCAGTAATTATTTGAGAAATGTAGTATTTATATCCTTTTATTATTACAATGTCCATTTATCGAATGTCATTAAATATTATATATACTTTAGTCCTTGTTATGGATAGGGATGTAGGATACTTTCTAGTAAGAGCATCTAGCAATTTCATTGCCTTCCCAGAATATTAATTGATTGAAAAATAATAATCCTTGATTTAATATAAACACCTTTTTTTAGAGAATATTATTGTTCTTTTGTTTAA
Organism: Viscum album; assembly: GCA_963277665.1. Lineage (NCBI taxonomy): Eukaryota > Viridiplantae > Streptophyta > Magnoliopsida > Santalales > Viscaceae > Viscum > Viscum album. The sequence goes on along the minus strand of OY728142.1, from coordinate 369,590,175 downwards.
ATATATACTCTATGATTCTATGATCATTATATAATTCTCAACTCTCGACCTAAAAATAATTTTTCTAAGTCATAAATTATAAGATTATTACAACCAATTATTTACCATTTTTCATCCAGTTCTACTAGTATATAATTAATTCTTTTGAGTAATATGCAATCACATTGTAATATTTCATGATTATACAATCAATGAACTTACTGGATACATAAAACTAGACCAAAAATATCTCCCCATGTGTGGGTAATATGAGACTCTATGTAGCGATTAACCTCTAGTTTAACAATTTCATGATCTTCTCATGTTCATAATTCATTAAAAACATCTTTCCATTTTGTGTTATCATGGTTAGTGGGATAGATAATTGTGATAATTTTCTAAAAAATCCTTGAATGTACCTAATTATTCAATGGAATATTTGGTTCATCATCACATATATTGTTATAAGTGTGTATTCAATTTGATTTTTTAATGGATCCAAATATATCCATTTTTAGTGATAAAATTTCCAATAAATGATTTAAACAACATTTAAAAATGGAATATGATATACTTTTTATTTATCCTTTCAATTCACATAGTCCTTATTGTTGTATTTAAATTCTTTTCATTCTTATCCACACATTTTTAGAGGATAATAATAGAATATATAAAAACAACCACATATTTTTTGATGTAATCCATTAAGAATCTATTCATGAATTCCATGATGATTGATTTGTCATTAGTGAGTCCAAATTATATTGTAACATCTTGGAATTACTTGACTCATAAGTAAAAAAATGGTTTTTTATGTGGCCTCATGGATGCATCCATGTACACGCCTGGATGCCGACTAGTAAGAAGGGTTAATAATGGTATGGTTAAGAGACTGTACCCTCATGAATAATGTAGATAACAATAGGGAAAATATGAATAAACTAAAAAATTTATAAATAAAATAAATAAAATAAAAAAATACTGATATATATAAACCATTGAGTTTATATTTTGAATCATATAGAATATGATGATATCATATTGTTATAAAAAATGGACGATATTAGTGTGATGTGTTAGTAGGAACACATAGTGATTTCTATATAATCTACATAATAGGAAAAATATATTTCAAATAGAATCAGGAGCACACAATCTATCTTCTGCCCTTGGCCTCTGTCCTGGTACTATAAATTAAGATTCCATATATATCTGCATCCCTTTATCCCAACTAACACTAATGATTATTATTTTGGTACCAATCTTCTTCATGAGAAGGGTGTGTGTAAAAATCAATAGGGAAAAACAAATTATGTCAATCATTATCATGTATTTGAAGATACAATGATGTAGCATGTTAGAAATAACCAGAATTTCAGTGAATGAAATATAGAGTACCCACGTTGGTTTTCTTAACTCATGAGATAACTATTCAATACTACATACATCATACGGGGCTGGAATGTCCTTGAGTGTCATTCATTTATGATTTAATTTATTATAGGATAATAATATTAAGCTCATATCCAATGGGTTCAAAATAATAGTATTCATTTAAGGGGGAATATGTGAAATGAATTTTTTATACTTAATAAAGGAATTTAATCAATGATGAAATGTATATAATATATTAACTAAATCAAATTATGCTTATTAATGTGGTCAATGCATCATTTAATTTATTTGGATTACCTATCATGTACAATGCATTCCATATATGGATACCGTGTATTTCTCTTAGTGTACCATAGAATCTTTACTATATGATCTTCCCCGTGGATTTCTATATAGGAACCCACATACAACTCAATGTCTGTTATAATTGAATTACACTCTAATAATTTCGAAGGTATTACAAATAAGAATCCATTTTTCTAGTGGAATAATAAAAAATCTATTTTATAGGTGTTCTCATCTAAGTCATTACATATGGGAATCCTTTTATATCCCTAAATAAGAGATACTTCAAATTATAATTCACTTAGATTTATATTCATACTGATAATATCAATGGAATTAGACAAAGAAAATCCATGTTTTCTCCTTAGAATGACATGTTAGCTGGTTGTGGTCTATCTTTCTAACAATTTATTTTATAATAAACTCAAAAGAGATTGGTTGTGCACTTATAGTGAATACTTCAAACATGATTTCTGAATGAATCATGTCCAAGAGATATGAACACACAATTCTCATTATATTATGCTCATTCGAATATTTCTTTTAATTAATTTTAACATCCTAATTAAATGGTGTAAGAGAAAACACCATAAATGGTTTCTTAATTAAATGAGAAAAACATTGTTATTTTATTATCTTTGTAAAAACACCATTGATTGAGTATTTATTTAGGTTTATAACCTAAATTTTTATTAACGAATCCCAATGGATATATAAGATAATACCTATGTCTTTAATTGTTAAAAAAATTTATCTTTTTTTTTTCATGGTAAGTCATGTGCATATAACAACCACACATAATATTAATTGATTGAATATAAGGGAAATTAACTAGAACACCTACATTTTATGTGAAGAAGTCCAAATATCATGAATTAACATTTAATTTGGGTTATTTTGAGAGAAACATAGGAAAAATAAATATTTCCCAAAAGTATGACTCATTTGAGGTGGATGATCATGTGTTATTTGTGGTGGATGATCTTGTCTAATTTTATGAATGTATTATATCTCATCTACATCAATTACCCAAATAATGGTGGTTCATAACCTAAATGGTTTACCATAAGAACAAGCCATCTGAATTATACATCTACCACGTATTGACTATATCTTGTTGGGAAGAGGTCACTGATAATGATGTAGGTACATGATCCACGAGATTGTTTTTATCTAGTAAATTTATATCAAAAAGAAAATTCAATTACTACAATTCACTACTAGAGTCGTTAATGGAATTATTCTCAGTCTTTTCGATTATATTTTCAGAGACATCATTTTTGTTTCCATTCAGATAAGAAATATCATGTTCAATTGAAAGCAAGTATTGCCCCATTTTTTAAATGAGGTTAAAATCACACTGAGTGGGTATTTATTTGAGTCATTTATGAGCCACTTATATAGAAAATCTTTGTCTTAATAAATATTTCCTCCAAAAATTTAATGTATGAATTAATACATCTATCGTAAGGTTATCAATTAGATAGTTATTCCCACAATGATTCCATGATGGGACCCACACACGATATCTCACTCATCGTGAAAAAAATCATCCCTAATTCCATGGCTTATTAAATATAATAAACTACATGGAAGACATAAGACATTGTTTAATTGGTGTCTACAAAGATAAATATATTCCTTTAAACTCATGAAAAGAATCATGACGCATTTTATAACATAGGATTTTGACACCCCTATAACTAAATCATCAATTAATAGATGCAAGGTTTTGTAATTCTAGAATAAAACACCTATAATATCCATCATTCCCCAAAACATCTGAATATATAAAAATTTCATGGAATGCTCCAAATAAATTTTGGCACTCACCTTCTCCTAGTCTATGGAGACTCTTTCCACTGAAACAGTGTGACCCATGAAGTAATCATAATGAATAAAATATTAAAATTTTTATGACTAATATATATATAATTATTTACATTTGTTATTAATATGATATCATGTTGTCTAGAATGGTTATGTTGTGCCAGTGAGTATACAAATATTTTATCCTTAATAAAATGACTAATATATCTATATATGGGTGGAAGCATGATTTATCATAGCCATCAAAATAGCCAATGAGGTCATAAAAAAACGATGTATAAAATACTCATTTTATCCTTTCATAGTATAGAACATTTTATATAGTATATATGGACTTCTGAATAATTCTTAATCATTAAAAGAACATAAATATATTTTCATGAAATATATTTCTTCTTAAATATGGTGGAAGATATTATTTATATTTTCTAATTGAAATGGTTCCTATAAATAAGCACGTTCATTGTTTACATGTCCAGAAATTCATGATGGTACCTAATACTTTATCAATGGAAAAGGATAGGTGAACCCAAAGGTGATGTACTGGGTTGTTTATCCCTTTATCTTATATGTCCTCCTACTATCTTTTAATATTCTAAAGTCTATCAGGATCCCTTTTATAAGTATGTGTAGACAATAGTTCTACTCATGATGTTATCTAAATAATAAACTCAACCATTCTTATATGAAGTATCCTTGAAAATTAATTATAGAATACATCCATGATGTTATCCTCCAGAGAAGTGAAATGTTCATGATATGTTCCCTGATCACTCAAAATATGACTGGTAATATATAATGACACTCTACCCATGCCATGAGGCTTTGGTCCAGCTCCACTTTCATGGACATCCCATTATGAATTTACAATATAGTTCTATCCCACATTTGATGTGAATAAAACCCTCTACTGATTGGAATCAGCATGGTCATAACATGTCACTAAATTTCATATCCTTGGAATGGTGTCAAATAATGGAATGTCATTGCTGAAAATTATCCCTATGAAATGGTTAATATACAACTCTTAACCCCAAATCATTCGTTGGTATGACATTTATTATCACACACTCAATGGTGAATATAATGTCATCACTCAATTGGAAAAATCATTCACAAGGACAAAAAATTCCATAAATTTCACGAATATAAAAAAGTGCGAAGTTCCTATTTTAAATGGGTATGGTAATAATTTATATTTTAATCCAATTAAAGAACCAACTGAAGAGTTCACAAAACCCTACTCCTCATTTTTCGGTTATACTATTTAAATCAAGTTCAATCAATGGAATGATGAAACTGCATAATTACCCTCTATATGTCAACTATGTAAGTTCTCTATATCATCAGTTTATATCCAATGACTACAACCAAAAGCTCACTATAAGAATTTAGTAGAATTATAGATTATTTTCCAATGTGGAGTTTTATATCATCATCAAGGACATGGAGTTAGGTTTGATCCTCTCTCATCAGAATCTAAATTATTAGGGACACAAAAATGTGGAATATGTCCTATTTTTGACATGAGTGTGACTCCATGGATTCTAAAAAAATGTTATCTTTGTATGAAATTATAACACACATATGTGGAATACCACAATTTTACATTTTTGTATATGTTATGATCCACCACCTAGCATAGAATCCTCTGGGTGACACATCCTTCCACATATCAATTTGCTACCTACTCTATAGGTAGATTGTCCATGGACTAATCATTAAAACCCCTTTAATTTTTTCCATGATGAAGGAATTATTCATTATCACATAGAATGTATTTAATTAGATTAAATTCACTGATGATTTATTGTCAAAACTCAGGCGATCATTGATTCACATAACTATAGGTAGCTAGTCACTAAGGAGAATCGATACAAAACACTGAATCATTATGATATGAATATAGTAGTCTTTATTAGATAGATTCGTTTGTTGAAACTGTATAAACACTAGATCATAGTCATATCTCAAAATATTGTGATATATATAAACCTAGAAGGTTATCTGTATGTCACTCCCTATAATAACAAAATATTGATCTAGCTACACGATTGCATCCAATAATATCATAGTATATCTAAAAATCATGTATGGAACCTGTTTCACTTTCCTTTGAGAACAAGTATCAAAATTATAAATGATATATATCATGGAATATGTTGATGACACTGCATCCTATATAACACCATTACTTAATGAACATGGAGCCTATTTTTTTTAACTCCCACATCAACTCATCCGTTGATGGGGTTGGTAATAGGGTTCTAATTATGGACTTCACTAGTCATATGAAACCATCTCAAAACTTTTCATAAGTTCCCATATCAAGAATACCACAAGGTGTAATTGGTTTCACAATAATAGTTAATAATAGTGGACTAGGTCCAACCACCTCTATTTCCTGGCCATCATCACCTTGATATTATTCGAACTGAGTCCCTAATGGAGGAATATATCTATTATTCTAAGAACACACTTCAAAACAGTATAGGTAATATTAAAGAACCTAAATTTATGTTAAAAACATATAAAATATAATTCTCAAAATTGATTTAACAGTCACATCCTTCACGTAGAGCTTCATGTTAAGAGACCGTCCAAATTTTCCAATTATAAGGTATGATATAGGGTCATTTACTTTCTTCCATGATATAGGTTTTAGAATATTGATTGTAAATGTCAAGTTATAGAGGAAACACACTTTATGATTCAATTAGAATCCCCATTTAATGGTATCCATTACATATAACTTTTAAATATTTGTTATTCATAATCATATATAGTTATATATCATTATCCAGTTAGATTAGTTAACATTTTCATGTTATAATTTGAGAATTATATATAGAAAAATTGGTACATCGTGTAATTATAACCAGGCACTTACATCATGTCTCAAAAGGTACCATGTCCAAAAATTATGATTTAGTTATATAGATCAACAGTGAAAATTTATAACTGTAAAATATTTACAAATTATTATAGGAATCTCTTTAATAATAATGTCAATATGTTTTATCTCACATAACTACAATCACATATCTCATAAATTTGATAACCAGGCAGTGATGTTTCCTACATCATTCTATATGTGGAAATTTTATTAATTTTGTGTAATGACATTATAGATAGATATATTTTCTACATATTCCTACATGAAATATTAGTAATTTAATATTAATACTAATGCATGAAAATTTAAATTTTTTTTTGAAATTAACACAATCAATAAATATGGAATAGAATACGATTGACATATAAATATCCATGTGCCTATAATGATGCTTAAAAATTATCTCCTTTACATACCGACCATGGGTAAATGAAAATTTATACTAATATTAAATTAAAAAACTCTTCTTTTTCACATAGATGTGAAATATATTCAACTAAAATAAAAAGAACCCATAACAAAAAGTCACATCGAAGGAAAAATTGGTTTTCCCATTTATTTGTTTTTTCTAGACCCTATAATAGGCTCATTACTATATATTGAAAATTATTAAAATCCTGTATACTAACCCAAAATAATAATAAAAATTAATATAAATATTTGATACCATATTGTGATATACCAAACCTTGATTAATCATATATATCATTACCCAAAAACACATATGAATTCGATCAGGACTCCCAATACGCAAGAGGTTACTAACTTGAGGAAATGATTTTTAATGATATGGTGGGGAGAATATAACCATAAAATCAATTTGGAGAACAATAATTAATAATAGATAAATGAATGGAACCTTTATAATGAAAAATGGAAATAAAAAAAATATTATGTGGACATTGTGATGTCCTAGGCCTGGGTTCCACTAAACCGGTGTCCTGAACCCGGTTGGCCACATGACCTCAAGGGCATTTCCCCAAACGCCAGAGTCTGCGGACTAGTAGTGAGGGCCCTGGTCTAATAGTGGGGAAACTATGCCTTCATTTGTCAAAGTTTATCACAGTAGAATAAAAAGAATATGAAAACAGCATAAGCAATAAAACATACACATTTAAAATTGGAAACTGCAGTAAAAAATAACGAACAGTTATATAGATAATGAGGAAAAATGTCTCAAGTTCTATGAAAACAGCCATAACATGTTACACAACAATACAGTACAATACAATATAGAGTACAGAAAAACCAAAACAAAAACAACCGGTAGCATCGCGATCCTAAGCCCTGTCCCATGCTCCCCTACTCATCAACAGCAATCAAGTACCTGTACTGGGAGCCTTTCCCCTATCCACACCTGAAGAAAAGAAATCTGTTTGGGGATGAAGACATGACCCCAAACAGGGTGTGAGAAATGAATCCCAGTAGGCACCCTCTAAATGCACGTGTCCGACTATGTGAAAATATGAATCTACAGTGTGAAAAGGGAAATCCTGTAAACCAGTAAGTACTCAAAAGTAACTATCACTTCCAGTTTCATTACCATTTCCATTTTAACCATTTAATATAATAATATTCTTGTGCTCATCAGAACCAATCCCTTAGGAAAATCAGAATCTTGCCCTCAGGTTACTATAGTAAAGCCACGCCCTCAAGCTTGCCCTTAGGCTATCGAGTCTTACCGTCAAGAGTACAAAGTGTCACCCTCAGGCACAGAATCTACTTCCATCAGGCAAGGAAGAAGTTTCCCTCATGCAAAATATAACACTGACCTCAGGATAATATATCACTGCCCTCCGACTAAACAAGTAACCGTGACCTCAGGCTATAAATTAACAGGGCCATGCCGAACATTTATATATGAAATTAATTACAATTCCTCTCAAGGAAAAAGTAATGCATAAAGTAAACATGGCATACCCTCGGGTAGCCTGGCCAAATGGCTAAACAGAGGAACACACCCCCAGGGTGGTCCTGGATCCAATAGTGATCCCAAAAAAAATTTATTATCACATTTGATTACCTATAAAATCCTAGGTATTTAATTCAACAAGGCCTCATCCATAAGTCACCCCATTCATGGGCGCATATCACAACGGTACACAAAAACGGACAATAGTTGGAATTAAACACCAAGCCACCTACCTTAAACTCCCCTGAACGGTATATGCGAATGATGATCCTCAAATCATCCATGAATGACATAGATTTGATATGAAATAAAACCTTGTTAAAATTCAAATAACATCATTTCGAGGAAGAATTGGAAGGAACAACATAAGGAGAGTGGAGGGCTTACCCGTGCGGTTCCAACGAAATCATTAAAGGAGAAAATGGATTCTCGAAGCTAGATATGGAGATCCTCGAAGGTCCGGACTCCTCTCTCGAATCCTTCCTCCAGTTCTAAGCCAATCCTGTGAATAGGGTTGGCTACTTCCTATTTTATGTGAAAAAAACAAACTACACGATGGTTACTATTGACTACACGGCGTGTACTTTTTCATTTAACTTTTCCTTTGGTGACACCACCGCACTGTTCATTCGTTGACATGATTACACAATGAGTATTTCTGATTACATGGCCTGTACTGCCGCTCAGCTGGCAGCTACTTCCACTGCCTTACTATTTTCCTGCTGACTGACTACATGACATGTAAATATCCACTACACGACATGTAGTCAATTTTTACACCCTTCGTCACTGACATGGATACACACCCTATGTACTCATCCCACACAGCCGAAGTACATGGTGTGTGGAATAGTACATGACGTGTAGTCCAAAAATTTAGGATTTTCCCCCATTTTTCTTATTTTCTCAAAAAAACATAAGAAAAAGAGAAAAGAAGAAACGTGTACCTAAAAAATAAGAACCAGGTTCTTATATACTTCCCCCCTTAAATCAATTCATCCCTGAATTTCCCTTCTAAGGGTCTTGAAGATATAGCTCAGAACAACTCTGTCCTTTGAGCACGTACGTCAGTCTCCCACTCCCAGTTTTCATCCTGCACTTGGCAATGCTGCCATAGCGCCCATACGAGAAGAACTGACCTACTTTTGAGAACCTTCATGCTCCTATCAACGATACAAATCAGATTCTCCTCCAAGGACGCATCTATTTGATGCTCAACCTCCTCTGGATGAAAGACGTGAGACGGGTCTGAATGATTGCGACACAACTGAGATACATGGAAGACATCATGGATGGCTTGATACCTCTATGGTAACTGTAACTGATAGGAAACCAACCCGACTCTATCCATAATCACAAATGGTCTCACATACCTCGGTGAAAGTTTACCATGTATCCTAATATGTATGTATCCCAACCTCGTCGAAACACGCAAGAAAACCTGGTTTTCGACCAGAAACTCAAAGGGTTTTCTGAAGTGATCATCATATGATTACTGACAAGACTGTGCGGTAGCCATCCGCTTCTAAATCAACTGGACGTGTTCAGAAGTCTCTTTCACGAGACGCGGTCCCAGTAATGATGCCTCACCTGCCTCTATCCATCACAAATGTGATCGGTATGGGCTACAATATAAAGCCTCTTAATGTTCCATATCAATAGTTTCTTGAAATATGTTATTATAGGAATACTAAACTAGAGGTATATGCTTCTCCCGAGAGCCCCCAAAGTCTAGGATGCATGCACGCAGCATGTCCTCAAGCACTTGTATCGTATGCTTTGACTGACCATCAGTCTAAAGGTGGTAAGCTATGCTTAGAAGCACCTATGAAACCAGTGCCCTCTGAAAAATATTCCAAAAACAAAATGTAAAATGATAATCCCTATCAGAAACGATTGAAGGAGGAACCCCATGATGACATACGACCTCTCAGATATACAACTTCCTAATCTCTTCAACACTGATGGTCTCTTTGATCGGAAAAAAGGGAGTTACCTTTTTGAGTCTATCCACAACAACCAACATGATATCATTGACTTGAAGTGTCCTCGGAAATCTAGTCACGAAGTCCATCGTGACATCATCTCATTTCCACTCTTGAATAGGTAACTTCTATAATAGTCCAACTAGCTTGTGATGCTCTACATTCACCTACTGACAGGTGGAATATCTCGTAACAAAACCAGCTACTTCTCTCTTTATACTCGGCCACCAGTACTAACGTCTCATGTCACGGTACATCTTGGTAACTCTGGGATGAACTGCCCAAGCTGAAGCATGAAACTCTCATATAATCTCCTTGCATATATCCCATGGAACCCACACTCGTCCATGGAAACAGAGTAACTCATCATCGCCTATCGTCCACCCAGGATTAGGGTCCTCACTTTCCACTGAATCTTATAGAACTAGGCCTTATTAATCAGATAGCTATCTCATCGACACTCTATCTAGGAGGGTAGAGGTCACTACTATAGATGAACGATAGGTTTTCCCCTGACTGTCTTGAACCTCCAAATGCATCTAATAGAACAAAGCCATAAGCTGCCACTCACCACTGGCCTCATGAACTTCTTGTGTCGAAGTCTTCCTGCTCAGTGCATTAACAACTACATTACCCATACCAGTTGTATAGGCTAGCTTAAAATCAAAGGACTAAAGTTATTTGACCCACCTTCGCTGCCTCATATTCATGTCACGCTAAATAAAGTTGTACATGAGACTTTTGTGGTCGGTGACAACCACAAAATGATCTCCTAAAAGATAATGTCTCTAACAATTCAACGCATGTAAAAACGCATCAAACTCAAGATCATGCATCAGAAATTCATCTCATGTGGCCTCAACTACCGAGAACCGTATGCAACAACTCGATCACCATGCATCAACACAGCTCCCAGACCAATACCTGATGCATCAGAGTATACTGTATAGCTCTTCCCTTTCTCTGGGAGTATCAGAATTGGTGCAGATGTCACCATTCCCTTCAGCTACTGGAAGGCTGTCATGCAAGCTTCTGACCAAAGGAATGTCACACCCTTCTTAGTTAAACCAGTCAACGACACTGCTAAGTGGGAGAAGTCCTGAATAAAACACAAGTAGTAACCATCCAGCCCTAAGAAACTCTGTATCTCAATTATGTTTTTAGGCTACTCCCAGGAAACTACTTCTCTCACCTTCTATGGGTCTACTGCAACTCCTGCCTCTGAGATGATATGACCCAGGAAGTGAATCTGGTCCATCCAAAAGTAGCACATTGAGAGATTAACATATAGTCGATGATCTCTCATTATACTCAATACGATCTCAAGATGGGTGACAGGGTCTTGTCGAGTGTGAGAGTACACCAAGATATCATCCAAGAATACTACCAATGATGAATCCAGATAAGGATGGATTACATGATTCATCAGAGCCATGAAAACCGGTGGTGCGTTCATGATTCAGAACGTCATAACCAAATACTCAAATAGACCATATCTGCTCCGAAAAGCTGATAGTGGTATATCAAATTGTCTAACGTGCAACTGATGATATCCGGATCTCAAGTCAATCTTCCAGAAAACACGTGATCCACAAAGTTGATCAAAAATATCATCAATCCTCGGCAAGGGATATAGGTTCTTGACCGTCAACTGGTTCAGTTTCAGATAATTCAAACAGAGTCTATGGGTACTGTCTGCCTTCTTTGCAAAAAGGACAAGCAAACCCCAATGAGAAGTACTGGATCAGATGAAACCATTTTCTTGTAACTCCTTAAACTACCTCTTGAGCTCCTGCATCTCTGGTGTAGCCATCCTATAAGGATGAGTGGACACTAATGCTGCTCCTGGAACAAGATCAATAGATAAATCCACCTCACGCATTTGAGGTAGACTTGAAAAGTCATCCGGGAAGACATCCCTGAAACGATCAAATACTAGAGGGAAATCCTGATGACAAGTCCCCTGATCATCCTGATATATACTCACAATTTGGGCTGTGACTCCACCTTGACCATGATGTTCTGGTCTAGCTCGACTCTCCTGAACATCCCATTAAACATTGTATAGAAACTCTCCACCCTCTAGTGACGTGAAAATCACCATGTGATGATTTCAATCTACAAAGGCTCGAAAGGGAACCAACCAGTCTATCCTGAGAATGACGTCATAAGTTGTCATCTCTATGAAATAGAGGTCCTATAAAAAGTGACACCCACCAACCTCTAGGGGGCACTCCATACACTGACGAACACCAGAAATTCATGTTCCCAACAAGAGTTTCTAGCATTATAACAGTAGAATAAGAAGAAACACAGAGCCCAAGGATCTCCAAAATGGGTATAGATATAAAGATATGTGTAGCACCCATATCAAAAAGCACTGAAAATAAAACTGAAGCTACTTGAATAGTACCTCTGACAGTGGAAGGTCCGATATCCTGCTCCTGCTGGGTTTGTTGCACTGCATATGCCTGGCCAGTTTCGTGGCCCTGCGACAAAGCCTGGCTACCCTAAGTTGTCATCCCCTACTACCTCTGAGATCCTGGTGTCTAGATACCACAGCCATGACCACCGTCCCTGCCTTCATGCCTTGATGTATTCCAGTTTCCTGACTGGTAAGAAGCTGCTGGTCCTGCTCCCGCATGTGGAGTCAGCACATAACCCATCTCACCAGTCACTGATACAAACACCCTCCAAAAGCGCTGCAGATGACCCATCTTGCCGCATGGTCAGTACTCCATTGGGTCTCATGGACACTGAGGTCTCTTGTGCCCCTCCTTACCACACTGGTAGCACCTGACTGGGCCTCCTGAAGAAATCATATGGCTAGTACTGCCACCATGAGTGAAACCCATCTGTCGATTCCTTTTACCAGCAGAAACTGTACCAGAAACTAGTGTCGAACCACCCTGGCCCACACCACTAGCTTCCTGCAGGTTCCTCTCTATAATCAGCACCTGGTTCACAATAGCATGTATTGAAGGAAACCTGAAAAAATACACCAGTTCATGGATGTCATATCGAAAACCATATTCAAAGCATCTGGCTCTCAACGTCTCATCACCCACCAGAATGGGTGAAAAATGCTGAAGCTCAGTGAAACGAGCAGAATAATCCATCACCGACATAGCGCCCTACTATAGATTCATGAAATCTTGAGCTCTATCTACTCTCAGCATCTCTAGAATGAAGAATTAATAGAAGACTGCCTGAAAATATTCCCACTCCATGTCTCTGTAATGCTTTGTCTGGGTGGTAACATCCCACATCCTCTTGGTAGAATCATGCATCATATACATCGTGAGCTTGACCCTCCACCCAGGAAGTGTCTCTAGATGCTCACAAATAGTCTACATAGAATCCAGCCATGACTCCTCAGCCTGTGGTCCGCCATCCCCTAAAAATGTAGGCGAATGCTACTGCTGGAAGATACGAATCAGCTCGTCCATAGATGTGGAAACTGGCTATGCTCCCTGAAAGGTCTGCATGAACTGTATGAAGCCTTCAAGGAACTACACATCCACTCCTGTGTCCGGTATAATGGATGGTGCCGCATCTGGCTCTGCTAGAGGATCTACTGGAAGCCCATGTTCCACTATATCTGGAGTATAAACGTTTCCACTCTCCGGGTGAACAATGTGTGGTCGTCTTGCCGACATGACTCTATAACATCAAACACACACCTTAGATCAAGATTTTCAAATAATGGAAATGAAGGGACCAAATGGGGAATATGAGGATGATGCAATTCATGATTTGAAAAAAAATATTACATGGCGTGTATACTGACTACATGATATGTACCAGACTTCTCTCCCCATGCCTGGGTCATTCTACACAGCTAAGCCACACTGCTCGCGTTAAACAAAACAACATGGCGTGTATGGTGTAATTTCCCAATTACCTATGTTGTTTGGGACATGAACAATTGCTCTACTAACACTACACGTCATGTTACACCCTAACACGGTGTGTATATGACCCTGTTTTCCAGCCACATGACTAATCCACAAGGTCTATCCTCGGACAAGACTACACAGTGTGCCCCTCATGAACATGGCGTGCACGGGACGAGATCCACCGACCTGTGTTGTTAGTTACAAGGACGGATACCCGGCTCACACTACAGAACGTGTTTGATATACACACGGCGTGTACACGAAAGGATTACACTAATCCATGTTGTTAGTTAAATGTTCGGATCCTAGGTCAAACTACACGGCGTGATCCATAGTGGAAATGATGTTTATTTCTTAAGGTCTCCTTCGTCCGTGTTTGTTAGTTACATGGGCAGACTCCGGGTCAACACTACACGACATGTACATATGGTACACGGTGTGTTTTCCCCAAACATTTCCCTTCCCCGTGTCCCCTCCCACATGGTCTATGACATGCAAAGATACTGCATGGTGTGTACTGAGGTTATATGTCGTGTAATTAAAATTTTTTGTTTTATTCCTGATCAGACTATCACACGACATGGGTCCAAGGAACTACACGACGTGTATCCTAGGTTTTCCGGACAGTAAGGCTTAGATACTACACTAGAACCCAGAAAATACTGAAAAACAACACCTAATTGCCAAATTCTGATCTGTGAGGGCCCATACTCCTTGAGAATCAAAGTTTGACATATTATACATGTTATACACAAAATAAATAGTCAATGGTCAACCCAATTCCGGTCAATGATGGCCCATACTCCCCAGAAACCAAAGTTTGGCATTCATTCTATCATCAGTCTCACCCAAACATACCCTATCATATAGAAGTTATTTATTAAAGAAATTATCACAACAACATGAATTTTCTAGCACAAAAAATATCACAACATCATGAAATTTCTAATGCACATCCACGGTATGGAACTATGCATGGCATGTGATTTCTAAGATGTGCCTAAATTATGCATGAGATGGAACACCCTCATCTCATCAGGTTGCAACTAAATAATACTCATGGATAAATTATATATAGCACATTTCCCAAGTGCGTCACCCAATGGTGAAATCAGGCAAACATTAAATTGAAAAAACAATAAAATTTAAACACGAGGAAAATTGGCTTTTCCATGTACATGGGTTAGAAACTTCCGGGAACATCTTACCACCAACTACCATTTTCGTCCAATCCATGAATAAGGCTCCAAATATTATGTCAAAGAAAAGGATCTGCCCTTTGATACCACTTTGTAATGTCCCGGGGTCGGGTTCCACTCAACAGGTGCCCCGAACCTAGTTGGTCACACGACCTCAGGCACATTTCCCCAAATGCCAGAGGCTGCTGACTAGTAGTGAGTGCCTAGGTCTAATAGTGGGGAAACTATGACATTCTTTTTCAAAGTGTATCACAGCGGAATAAAAAGCATACAATAAAAGCAGAAGAAATAAACAATACACATTTAAAATAGGAAACTGCAGTAAAAGATAACCAACAGTTGTATAGATAATGGTGAAACAAGTCTCATGTTATAAGAAAATATCCATAACATGTTACACAATAATACAGTACAATATAATATAGTGTACATAAAAACAAAACAAAACAGCTGGTAGCATCATGATCCTATTCCCGTTCCCATGCTCTCCTACTCCTCAGCAGTAATCAAGTACCAGTATAGGGAATCTTTCCCCTATCCACACCTGCAGAAAAGAAATCTGTTTGGGGAAAAAGACATGACCCCAAACAGGGTGTGGGAAATAAATCCTAGTAGGCACCCACCAATGGACAGTGTCCATTTATCTGAAAATTTGAATCTACAGTGTGAAAAAGGAAATGCAGTAAACCAGCATGTACTCAAAAGTAACTA
The DNA here is from genome assembly GCA_963277665.1 of Viscum album. Classification (NCBI taxonomy): domain Eukaryota; kingdom Viridiplantae; phylum Streptophyta; class Magnoliopsida; order Santalales; family Viscaceae; genus Viscum; species Viscum album. The sequence continues at coordinate 369,574,084 of OY728142.1, read as the reverse complement.
TCACTACCGGTTTCTTTTCCATTTTCATTTTAACCATTTAATTTATTAATATTTTGTGGTCATTAGAACCCAAACCTCAGGACAATCATAATATTTCCCTCAGGATAATATAGTAAAACCATGCCCTCAAGCTTTCCCTCAGGCTATCGAGTAATTTCCTCAGGCGTACGAAGTTTCAACCTCAAGCACAGAATCTACTGCCCTCAGCCATGGAAGTAGTTTCCCTTAGGAGAAATATAACACTGCCCTTAGGATAGTATATCACTTCCCTCAGGCAAAACAAGTAACCAAATGCTCAGGCTATAAATTAAATGGGTCATTCAAAACATTTAAATATGAAATTATTTATAATTCCACTCAAGGAAAAATTAATGCATAATGTAAACATGGAATACCCTTGGGTATCCTGGCCAAACAGCTAAACAAAGGAACACACTGCTGGGGTGGTCCTGGATCCCGCAATGATCCCAAAAAATAGTTTATTATCACATTTAATTACCTATACAATCCTAGGTATTTAATTCAACATGGACTCAGCCATACGTCTCCCCATTCATGGGTGCATATCACAATGGTACACAAAAACACACAACTGTTGGAATTAATCACCAATCCAACTACCTTAAATTCCCCTGAACGGTATACGCGAATGACGATCCTTGAATAGTCGAAGAATGACGTAGATCTGATGTGAAAGAAAACCTTTTTCAAACTCAAATAACATCCCTTGGAGTAATAATTGGAAAGAACAGCTTAAGGGGAGTGGAGAGTGTACTCGTGCGGTTCAAACGAGATCTTCATAGGCAAAAACGGATTCCCAACGATTGATCTAGAGATCCTTGAAGGTCCGACCTCCTCTCCTGACTCCATCCTCTGGTTCTAATCCAGTCTTATTAACAAGGTTGGCTACTGCCCATTTTAGACAAAAACAAAACAAAACAAACAACCAGGCATGTACAATTGACTACACGACATGTACTTTTCTCATTTAACTGTTCCTTTGGTAGCACCACCGCACTATTCATCCATTGACATGATTACACTGTGAGTATTTCTGATTACATGGTGTGTAATGCCTTTCAGCTAGTAGTTGCTTCCACAGCCTTACTATTTTCCTGCTAACTGACTACATGGCATGCAAATATCCACTACATGGTGTGTAGTCAGTTTTCACACCCATCGTCACTGACAAGGATACACACCCTGTATACTCATCCCACACGTAAAAAGTACATAACATTTAGAATAGTACACGGTGTGTAGTCCCAAAATTTTGGGTTTTCCCCATTTTCCTTATTTTTCTCAAAAACACTTAATGAAAATAGAAAAGAAGAAACTCGTACCTAAAAAATAAGAACCGAGTTCTTACATACATGAACATTAACTCTCAGATAAAAATTTATTTCCAAAATCCATAAGTTGGTTCATGTAAAAAATTATGATGTTTTGATGATATTTAAAAATAGGGGATAAACGGTGAACATGGTAGCAAGAAAACACAGTTTATTAGATACCTAAATGAAAAGTTAAATTCTATCTCTAATATCAACATTATAATAATATCTATCATCAACTACAATAATTCATCATGTTACCACTAATCAAGAATTAATAAGGGGTATTTTCCCTTTATCTCAATCTACATCCATGAAATCTTTCCGATCGACAACCAGGGGTATGATAAGGGTGTGAGTAACCCTCAAAAGACCACAACCAATGGTGTATAGAACATTAAATTATATGAGTACAGAATAACTAATTTCTAAATAAATAATGATAAATGTAGTAAATTAACCACATAAGACCAATTTTAGTCTATGTGCTTCATGGGAAACTAGCCATATAATTTCTTGTTCATCCTAATCTGAAATATGTCAAAGAGTATATTATTTATGACATAATATTAAACTAGATCATGACCTGAGGCTCATAATAATTGAATTACATATGATGAAATTTGTATAAGGGACGAATATGTATGAAGGAAATTTTGACATAATAAAGGAAGTGTAGTATGGATAACATGAATATAATTTATAGACTCAATCCATGTACGTTCTTTAACTCAGATGAAGTTTCATTAAATTTATTTTAAATTCTATAAAAATTTATGGAATTAAACAATTTGGATCCTAGGTATCACTCTATATATACTATAAACCCATCATTCTGTGTTATTTTCCATCACATTCAAAATTTGAACTCAGGTACATCTTTGTGTATGGTATACTGGAATTTCCCTATAATCCAATAAATGTATTTCCATTTATTTATCCATGTTTTACTAAAGGAATAATATATATCAATTATCTGGTTAACCCAATTAATGGAATTACATATTAGAACCCTTGTATCACCCACATCATGAGATAAATAAATGTATAATTAATATAATTTGATATTCATAATGAGAGCATCGAAGATGTTCCATGTAAGGAAACCATGTATCTCCCTTCAAATAGAATACTAAATGGTCTTATGATAATAGTAAAACACTAGAGATTAATAATTCAATCAAAATAGGTTCATTAATCATTTATATAAAATTCCTCAATAATGAAGTATGATATAAAGTTTTTTATAGAAAATGGGCTCAATAATAACCATATATTTACATCATTGTAAATTTTCATTTAATTTCATTTAATATTCAAATTAAATGGTGTGAAATATTTCTCATTGAATTATGGTTAAATAAAATATGTATGACATTATTATTTAATATTGTTAATAAACTCACCTTATATGTGTGTTCTAAAAGATGAATCAAAACTAAATTAGATTAAGAAATTATAAAATGTCATTTATTTTAAGAAAGATTCATTTAATTCAAGAAAAATTTATTTTTATATGAGATTCACAGAACTTATTGTTCCTGAGACACAAAATTATTATATAAACAACTTGACATTTATTGAAATGTTCTAGAACACTTAACATATATTTGTAATAGTCTTCTAGTCTAGATTTTGTCATCAATTTATTTATATAATGAGTGAAACCATAAAAATATAAAAACAACATGAATATATGGAATATTCTCTCATAAAAAAAGTAACAATTGATATGTCGTGAAAACAATGAAAATATTCATGACTAATTATAAATATATAATTGGATACCCAACATGATGAATGTTGGTCCATTCTGAGATTCTATGAGAGGGGTGTCTCAAATACATTTTGTGATAAAATAAAGCTCTCTGACGATTAGAAACTACTTGATATGAATGAGAGGTAAATATTATTATTTTTTAAGGGAAAATGGGAAATGCAGTAAAAATACCCTTCCTAACGTATTGAAATTTTAATATATGTTTTTATGATATTAAAGTCATATTTATAATATAATATTTATAATTATTATGTAAAGTGGTCATCTCACTTAAAAGGACATCTCATGGACAAATTAATTGCATAAAATCCAAATCACTTTTTTGCATAAACTATCTATTAAAATTTTGATTCTTCCATTTACATCAGATATACCTATATAACTAGACAAAACTATAAAAGTATGATTAAATAATAATATATTTAAATAAAAAAACAAAATACTTAAGAAAAATCCCCCTGAAAATTTGGAAACATATAGGTATCACTATGTACTCATAGATCCTCTACCTATTATGATAGTAAGTCTCTATGATATCCTTATTTATCAATATTAAATAATAATATAAAAACCTAAGATCCACTATATATTAGTATTGGGACAAAATAATTGAACAAATAATTCAACATTACATGTTAGAGGATACTATTCCTTTTATATGATCTTTTTGATATCATAATAATCAATAAAATTCAAAATTGACCCATCATTTGTAACACCATGTGTTTTTAAATAGTAAAATAGTGTTCGATTGCATATGTGACATGAAAACTGAAACCAAAAAACATCATTATATAAATAAAAACTTTACAACATAGCAATTGAATTAATTTCAATTAATAGTATAAACTTATTTATGAAATGGATATAATATTCTCTCTTTTTTTAAAACTTGTAATAAAAAAGAACTAAATTTTTGAATAAAGTATTTTTCCTTTAAAAATATGTTTTCATTGAAAAATAGTTCTATTATGTTTTGTGGGGAAATAATTATGTATAATATTAAACATTACTATTTTTTTTATAAAATAATAATAATTTTTTAAATCAATATATTTATTTATACAAATTTGGATATATTAGGATATTTTGGAAAATGTTAAATTTTCATTGAATGGTGAAATATATAATTTTTTTGTAAAACATTATCTTCTTTTGATTAAATTTTGAACATTCAATGTCACATTATTCATTAATATGATTTAAACATAACATAAGATTTATATAGGTACATTTCATATGATTATTTACATTTATATCATTGTTATACAATATTTTAATATAAATTTACTTTTAGGCTTTAGAAGACTATATTTTTATTCTGAAAATACTTTTAATGTTTATAATGATTCTATATTGTAACTAATAAAAATAATACCTCCTATAGAATTATTTAAATTAAATTTATAGATTTTATCGATATTAATATTTTTTAATTTCTTAAAATTATGATTACTTTTCATATAGTTTCTATATGAAAATATTATGCTTGAAAAAATCATTCCTCAATGAAATATCAAAATTATTATTTATAAATTAAATTAGGTCACTTATATGAATTTAATATGGTAAATTTTAATTTTTATTTTAAATAAGAATAATTTATATTATATTATAAGTTAGAATCAATTTTATTCATAGTGACAATAAAAAACAAAACTATATAACTTGGTGAAAAATTAAAATGATTAATATAGTGTAACCTTAGAGGTAAATCAATTAACATATTGAAAAATGATTATTTTTTACATGGGTGGTGTGTATAGTAATTAGGTAACCTAATTTCCATTATTTTCCATTTTTTTTATAATTTTAAATGATATTAACTTTCCATTATAAAATAATTTTTTTTGTATTTAAAAGAATACCCCTCCACCTCACTTAAAGAAGGGAAACCACACTCTTAGCCATTAAATACTTCCAAAACATATTGGATCATATAATACATAAAACAATTACATACATATCACTCTCCCATGATCATATAATCAATGTATTGATCATAAATCCAATTCATGAAGGCTTTAGTTATAATCCTAAAGTGGTTTTCTGAACTATTGGAAACATTCATTACTTAAAATTGTTCCTATATTTATTAATACAACACCTAATAATATTACTAAATCATGATCATATAATAAAAAAATATATCCCTTCTAATAAAATTACATTATCTAAATTTCAAATCCTATATCCAACTCAACTCTGGTCTAATGGGAAACACAATCATTAATCATGTGTTCAACTGAATAACAGCTCGTGATTCAATGTAATTCATTTTTGATAATTTCTTATCACTTTTTTCATAATTATGGATTTAATTGGTATTCATGATCAACATAACATATTAAACATTATTTAAAATAAATATTTCATATAATTTATTACCTTACCATCGAATGAAAATGATAACACCATTTATGTGTATGGAGAACTACCACATTAAAAATATGTGTGATTTGATTATTTTTTACTAAATCAATTATATTGGAAAATTATGTATATTTAATGAAAAAATTTAAATTTACGATATGATTATTATTTTGGAATGAAAAAATAACACTTATTTTTTCATCATGACCATTGAATCAAGGAAATGTTACTCATGATTACGTATGACTTACCAACTCCGTAATGCTAAAGTAGTTCATTTTTCATAAAAATATCTCACGATTGGTTTTAAAAAATAATTTATAATGAAAAATAATAATAATTTAATAATTTTTATTTTAGAGAAGATGAATTAATAATAAAATTCACCATAGTAATCATTCTAAATTAATTTTTCATATACGAGTTGAACAATATCATAATGTCTAACATGAAATTAATATATTAAGTAATCTAATATGATTAGGTATTGAATTAAAAAATAATATTGAAAAAGTATATTACAAATGAAAATAATTAACATATGTTTATTATTATAGGAGATAATTAATTAACGTGATGAATCGAGCTCAAGAAAAAGGCACTCTTTAAACAACCCTTTTCCTTTAGTTATGGAAACTCTATCTATATCCGATTTTATCTATCTATATAATGATAAATAATGAAAATTAAATATATAAATATCTACTATAATTTACCATGATCACTCTACTTTCGACTTATGGTGTAATACATTCCTTATGTCCAATTCTTAAATTAGATATTTAATAAACCACATTTTAATATGTAGTGAGATGTTATTATAAAACACAATTTTTCCATTGTTAATTCTAATGTATATTTTTTATGATTGATTTCCATTGGTTTTAAAATTTATTATTTACATGAAATGTATGACATGGGTTTCTTTGGAATTAAATATTCTTCAAAGTATATATGTAATGTATTAAAACCATGAGACATCATGTGTTGGATTAGCGATTGATCTATGTTTAGTATGGGACTCTATCAACCATGTGATGTCATCTTAGTAGTTATCCTTAGATTTGGTTTATATTATGATTTATTTGATTCCACATTTTTATATTTCAATTATCTTATGATACAAATATCTTTATGTTAATCTCCAATATATTTCTCATGTGCCTTCACTTTTATAATGTCAGGTTATACTTTTGACCCACACATTTTTTATCATTCATAGTATCTTACTAGAATTTGTATCTCACCACTAAGTTATTGTATTACCCATGTTATTTTATAAATATTTAGGATCCAAAATGGATATCTTAAACTCTGTATGGATAATAAAATAAGGATTCTATGTTTTGGTTTAATTTAATTTATTATAAACATAATTTTCAAAATAAACTATTATTTTTTATCTATGTTTTTTTATAGAAGAATATTTTTGTTTATGAAACATATAATAGTATGTATAAAAGGCATTAATAATTATAGTTGGTATCATAGGAAAATGATTCAACAACCTTTTCATAAAATTTTGAAAAAATATTAATAAGAACCACATGTATAAGTCTAAGGAAAAGTGTAAAGAAAAAAATGTATAATAATATATCATTTAATTGAGTTGAAGTAGAGAGTGAGTGGTTTCTAATAAATAAGATCACTATCTGGATATTAAAAGTGGATGTTGTATTATAATAGAAGTATATAGTGATAATAAATCTAAAAAAAGCATGTCGAACATGATTTGATATTTAACATGTACATTAAAACAAGCCATAATTTGCACCTGGTTTGAAACTCAATGGAATATAATTTCAAAATTCACAAACTATTTAAGAACCATAATAACGGAGGGAAATTTGCACAATATTTAATTTTTAGTGATATTTCATTGATAACATATATCAAAAATTGAAATACATATATGATGGAATAAAGGTCATTTAAGAGTTATTTCATTATTGTTCAAATTTTTCTATATATGTGTTTAATAATTATAAAATAATCATCCAAATTTTTTCCATTTTTTATTTAATGATTAGAAATATGTGAAACCAATCTAAGAACCCATTTTAGCAGAATTGTGCTGATTTTACAAATGAGATTCTCTTTTCTATAAAAGTGGTATTTGGGAACATCATTAAAATAATTTCTTAGATAACTCAATTTTTTTAACTGAACTATGAATCATGGGAATAACCAAATTCACCTAATATAGGGAGAATTTCAATTAATAAATTAATTTGGAAAATGTCCTTCAATATTAAATGGGTTATTGAATACATTAATTTTTTAAAAAATGACCATCTCAAAAAAAATCATCTCCATCTATCAATGATCTGATAAAGATCATGTTGTGAGGTTTTTTATCATATGAAGGGAGAATATAATCAACAGTGGATGTTTATAAAAATATATAAACCCTAAATAATAGATCAATGAGATAGAGTGGATGAAATATTGGGAAATAATTACATATAAGTATATCCTCACAAACATTTAAATAAAATGGAAAGGTATTTCTTCAGACATGTGAAAAATTATATTATATACATTATGTTGTAGAGTAAAAAAATCAATAAGGATATCATTATATGACTCTATATTTTACATATCTCTCAAAAGTAATGTTGACTAATATGGTTGTGGGATAATTCCATGTCTAATAAATGATTTTACAATTCATGAATTCAATGGATACATGCATATTTGCTAATATTTTTTAAATACAAAATGGAGATCATCTATTATCATTGTTCTCATGAGAATAAGAAGTAAAAAATGGAATTTCACATTGGGGGGTTTTAGTGAGAAATATAATAGCGTAATGAAATCGAAACAACCCACCTTTAAAAATTGTGGGAAAAATAATCCTTCGTATTATATAAAAGGAACAATATATGATTTAGGATTAGGAAATAATGGAACCTAAATTTTTATTATTTATGGGAGAAACACACCATTGTGATGGAATAATATAATACTCCTTAAAACCCTCATCTTATTTTTCTCATTGTTTGTACAGATTGAACAAGGAACAATTGTGAACTATGTCACTAAGTGAAGGTTTGTATATGGAAATCAACAAAAAAATACCTCCAAAACATTCCATGAGATAATTTGTTTGATTATACAATAACAACCATAGAGGTGGATCCATAATAATATGTTTTAACATGTATGCTAGTTATTAATTCATTAAAACTATATATAATTTTTTAATTTTTATAAAAATTTATTCATATAACACTTTCTTCAGTTTATCTACTCAAATAGCACACAAAAACATGGACGTTGTGTTATCAATGAAGACTATTAATGGTTCAACTATTATATCCCAGGTATATAACATATTCCCTGTATATTTGTTTAGGTAAACATCTCTGAAAACCATGTGGTTATTCCATTATTAAAATTATATGCAATTCTAGTAGTTTATTATCATTCCTAACATATATCCAATCAATTTTTCCAATAGTCTGAAATCATCTTCTTAATCATGAATCATTATCTGATTTAATACATGTTAAAATGGGAGGATGAATAATCTTGGGATTCATCATTTCAAACATGGATAATTTTTCCTTAGATAATGTGTATCATTCTTAAACGATTATAACTAAAAAAAAGCCCATAATTAATGACATTCTGCATATATGGTATTATACCGATGTATTTCTTAAAAATATATATTGTCTTCCTCTTTACTGATAGGAAGAATTTTTAGATGATATTATATATGTATCATTTTCAGTATCTAAGACTCCATATACATTGACCGTTATTGATCATGAAGGGAAAAAGAAGAAACTAAAGATGAATTTGAAACATGATTCTTATTAACTTATGTTTCCTTAGTGGGTTAACCTTTTATATTCTTCGAGAATAATTGTGGAAAACAATCCTCTATTTTGATTATTATAAGCTCAAAAAATTATCTCAATAAATAATAATTACCCATTTTATAGATTGATAAATTATTCAATCAATAACATGTATATCAGTATTTTATAATGTTGATCTTCTATCTAGATTTTATCATTTAAAGATGAATAAGGAATATATTCTCAAAAATTAATTTCAAACAATGTTTGGATACTTTGTAAACATTGTGATTCCATTTATACTAACTAGTTCCCCAATAATATGTATGGAATTAATGAATATAGTCGTTATAGATTGTCTAAAAAAAATTTGTAGACATTATTGATTACTTTCTAATTAAATCCAATAGAATTGAGGAGTGTGAAGATCATGTTAATAATATGATAATGTATTTTGAGATATGGGAATCTATATGAAATTTAAATCGAATTTGTGTTTTGGATGATGTAACATTCATGGGACATAATATCACATGAAAATGGATATCCTTAGACACTTCTATGATAAATGAAATTGAGGACAATCCAAAGAAGAATATATATATATAATATTTGTGATTCCCATAAACTAAAATTTTATTAACAAGGATTCATGAGTATATTGTCATGATTTTTCTTCCATCCAAACATAATAAAATCTATGGGATTAATGTTTTTCTAGATTAGTGAATGTGATGAGTGATTTAAGACGTTCCAAAATAGGCTTCTCACTACCCAATTAGTCACAATTTCCCTCATGCGTATAATGTTTTTTGGTATTTTTGAATTATTCAAATAATGGTTTGGTATGTGTACTAATGTATAATAATAATGTTACATCATACACCTCATGTAAGAAGAATGTTCATGAGAAGAATTTTTCTTTTCAATATCTAAATCTTAATGTAGTGATTATTTTGTTGAAGAACCCTGAGTTTAGTTCTATAGGGAGAGGTGTGATAAATATAAGGAGAACAAATTCCATAAATATATATTCACAATGGTTGATCCTAACATGCACCATTATATATAGTTAGATATGATCATTGACTATGACTACTGATTCCATTATCATCAGGGGAAAGAAAACATAGTAAAAGATTCTATAAGTATAATGTATCTAAAAATTTAGAAATGATTATAACTCATAAGTATCAAATATATATTTAAATTAAGTTTTTGTTTAACTGGATAGTAAAAGTATATTCATCCAAACATTCTCAAATAACTTCCCAACAATTAATACATGAGAGGATCTTCAAGGTCTTAGAAGATGATGAGGATCTATTAAAAAATTTAGTGAATATTACAGAGTTAAAGAATGTTGGAGAAGTTATTATAATTTTAATAACAAATATATGTTTCCATATAAAGGAACGATATATACGGATTATCCGGAGGATGCATATATATCATCCTTTAATATTCATCTTGGAATTTCTAATATATATAGAGATTATAAGAAAAACACTTTATGGGATAACTAGAAGTGGGATATTGTTAATTTTTATCATGATGCATGGAATATCAAAAATTCATGGATATAAAAAATAAGTATAATTTTTTGATTCCACAATATCCCATAATATTTTTGAAATGGAAATATATAACAAAAAATTTCCTCGTAGGAATACCCAGGACTACTAAAGGAAACACGTATTCTAGGTTCTAGTTGTTCTACATAAAAATTCATCACATTTATTTTATACAATGGTATATTCATATCATGATGACATACCTATGATATAAATCAAATTGTGGAATAATTTATTGTAGTTCCACTCTCAATTGTATCAGATCAATATTAAAGGATTACCTCATGCTTATAAAGAAGCCTTCAATAAGGGTAAAATATGTAGTTCTAATTCCACACTACATTATACATTCAAACATCCACTTAGTCTGAGAGAAATCTACAAACATTAGAGGATATCATTAAATCATATTTAATATATTTCATTGGATTTTAGGATAATCATTGTCCCCTAAATGTATTATTATATAACACCATCTTTTATTCTGGAATTCAAAATGGAAATTTTGGATGATCTCAATTGGAATCTATTATGAAATCCAATATGATGGAATGAATTTTTTGAGTGGATGGTGACAGGACACGATTGTAATCATGATAAGATAGAACACAATCCAAACATTAAACAACATAAGAAATATGTATTGTATAGACAAAAAATAAATTTCAACATTCATCAATGAGAACATTTGTTTTATGTCATATATAAGTTGTTCTTATGTATTTTACTATTGAATAATTTCATTATTTCTATAGAGAATGAGAATCATTATCCATGATTCATCATCCCCATTGAATTTCAGTATCACATATGATTGGTGTCTTTCTGACCAGAACATACACCTAACCGATCTCAGGTACATGATTTGTTCTATATATACCTATTAATGATGTGAATTCCAAACCCCACACAAGTACAAAATCGATGAGTTTCTTCATTAGAGAAAAAATTTAAATACATGGATTAATCAGTGATGATTGATGATCGTATGGGTGATGTTTTAAGATATAAGAAAACTCCCTTGGACACAGTGCTGGGGAAAACCACATCTTTGAGGGAGGAACATGAGAACATGAAGATAAAATTAAGTAAAATTACCCTCACCAATTTTAAACAAGTATGTAATATAAAATTATAGGGAAAAAATTCTTGAAGTTTGAAATAATGGGAAACAAAATGTTTTTAAAAGGGTATATAATGTTTGATAGAACATATGATAAAAATAATATAAAATGGAAGTATCCAAATATTATTAATTATATTTGATTCATGAAAATTTGTGTTATCTAATATTATACACAAAAACATACATCATTAATAATGAGTTCAATATAAAATGTAAATGATACCAAATATATTTAATAATTATATGATTTTTGTTCAATTATGATTTTTGGTCAATATTACCAATGGGAACTATATTTATAATAATAAATATAACTTTACAACGATTGTTTATCTATAAAATTTCATAAAGTACAATTGATAAAAAAATTGTTAAATAAAAAAAACTATTATAGTCATGCCATTTTTTATCCCATTTATCGGATATTGGGATGGGGATTTAATCACTGGGGTTTTGGCCTCGATTAATTCAATGTTGGGATTCAAAAATCGAATATTAATCAAAATCAAGTAAGGGAGAAGTTCATGTTTTTTGGGATTACCACTCTTTCAATGTTAGTTGAGGAAACCCACAAAACTATCACCATCACTAACGATCCACTTATGAAATATATAGGTTCAACAAGTAGTTATGTGTACAAGAATTAGCTACACAATTATTAATTCCTTTTTAAAAATAATGTTATTACATTTTTACTTTTGTTTAATAATACTTTTTATTAATAAAAATATTTTTAATTGAGATAGAATTTGAACAATTAACATTTCATACACAATTTTTTCATTTTTTAAAAAATTAAAAAAATTATATTAATTAATGGAATTATTTGTAAAAAATAATTTAATTAAATTATAAGATAAAAACAATTTTTTTTTACATATAATTGATAAAATAAGTTTTAAAATTTTATGTGTCAAAAATTTTACATTTCATTTCAACCCACCTTATTTTTAATAAATAAATTTTTCAATAATTAAAACAAAATATTTTCATATTTATAAAAACATTATGAAATAATGAACATCAATTTTGATAATCGTACCTCAAAATTATGTTAGGGTGAATTTATAAGAATATCTTAAAATATCATCCTTTTTCTTGAATAGTAAAAAAATATAGATTGAGGTTTTCTTTATGTTTAATAACATCAAAATTATGTTAAATTAATTTAATAATTAATTAAAAATAATATACGGCCTAAAATATTATTTTTTATTAATATCATGTATTTTAATAGATTTTATATTATTTCTAGAAAATTCCAAATCCTAAAATGAAACCATTACAATTAAAAAAATTAATTTGTTTGGAACATTAGTTTTTCTATACCAAAAGATATAATATAAAATGATGATCAAATTTTTTGGATTGAATGCCCTAAAATATGTTCCAATTTTAAAAAAATTTCAGGAAAACCATTGTCATTCCAATGGATTTTCATTTTATACAAACTATATTTCCAAGGCCAAAATTTAGAAATAAATAAACAAATCATCCCTATTTCTTTAAATAGAAACTAATTTCTCCATATAAAATAACTCAAAATCCATTTTACATGGATATTTTGTAGTTTTAAATCCCATGGAGTCCTCCGAATGTGTATTGAATCCCAAAGGTCCCAATCCACATCATTTCAGAGTAACATTTAATGGAAAAAGAACTATACTTAATTTCTTTTCATTTCAGTAAACTTTTTTGATATATATTTTAAATTTTATGGGTACTATTTACTATTACCCATATGATCATACCCTTAGTTCCAAACAATGATTTATCAATGGGATTACATATTCCCCTCAATTTTCACCCATTTTTAAAACCATGTTTTATTCCCATTATGTTTCTAAATTTACTTATGAAAATGTCTCTCTTTTCCGAAATGAATTTCGTCACATTTTCCTTTTGTGAATACACAAGACACATTCATATCCATGGGTATTCATGAAAATGGAAACATTATTTACCTAATTATAAGATTATGATACATAAAATATCAATGTTTTCCATTGGTAGAAAATGACATAATGTTCACGTTTTTATGGTATTTTGAATCATTATGATTTTCATATATAACCCATTTCATTTATGCTTCACGGGTTCTTTATGAAATTTATAATTATGAACAATGTGGTTCAAATTAATGAAGACATATAATGTGTGTTCCCTTATATCTCTCTAATGCATTGGGTAATTAATTTAATCTCTATTGATGACATGTTTTATGATACCTTTTAAAATAACCATGGTAATGTTCATTTTGGAAACCTTGGTGATTAACCATTGTGATATTACAATTAATGTATAAATTAAATATTTTAGTCTAATATCAATGTTATGATCATGTACTTTTCATTTGTTTTTTGTTATTTTTTATTTTCATGTGACAATTATATATACTATGTTCTAATTTATATTCCTCAAGATCAATTGTAAACTATTTCCATTTCTTATACCTTTACTAGGCCTTATTATTAAACATTCATTTCATGTATGTCCACTGGTTATGAGATGTAGTATAAGTACATGGGATGAACCGATGAATAATTCATTCTTGTGATTCAATGAAATTTATTATGTTTTCATGTATTATGTAACTTTTTCTGAAGAAATTATACATCACAGTGTCCTCTATTTGTATAATGTAATGTAATGTTATATAATAAAAGGTATGGGTTCTAATATTGGTTTCAATTGATGGTTTAAATATTTTATAATTATGATTTTATAACTTTTATATAACCCTAGATAAATTTTAAAATATATGAATATATTCTGGTATTATAGTGAAGTATTATGTTTCTGGTTTCCACGAAAATAAATACATGTTTGGATACAAATAAGTGGATGTGGATCAAGAACATATGAATATAACGGATGAACCCAAAACAAAAAATTGAGCTATACTAGAACCAAGACATGTGAATTGTAATGGTCCTTTAGGTAATATTGTTTTTAATCTCCCAGGGGATTGTTTTAGATAATCAATATCTTTTTATGAACCATTATAAAGTATTTATAGAAATATTAATTACTGTAATTTATTAACATAATTAAGAATAATTTTTTATGATATCAAATTCCATAAAAATATAATGTTACTAAAATTGAAATGTTTTTAAATTTATAATTATTCTTTAAAAAAATGGATGGAAATTAGAGGAACTAGTAAATAGTGAACACAATGGGCCATGTGATGACATACCACCAATGTAAGATAGAAAGAAAAAAATCATGAGAATGATGAATCAACTATGTTCAGTTAGGTATAGTAACATTAATCATGATAATATACTGGATTCTTCTATGAGGTAACAACTTTCCATTAAGCCCTTTTTGAATCAATGAATACCTTCATTCCATGGATCTTCCAATCCATTGATTGATTAACAATTGATACACTCTATTAAAAATCTATTTTCTGTATACATTTATTTCGAACATGAAAAAGCCACCTTGGCTATATACTTTTTAGAGGGAGAAGTTGATCAGTGGAAGACATGAATTATAAATATGAATCAAAAAATATAGATTGATTCTATGGAGTGGGAAAAGATAAAACTATCATTATTCAATAAATATTTTCCCTAATTAATGGCAAAGAAAAATGTTGAAGGAACTATTAGAGATAAAGAGAAATTAAGATATATCCCTTTGATGAAATGAAATGTACATTACATGTTCTTCTTGTTCCATATATATACATTTTATGGGTCCTAATGGAAAATTTGATAGATTATTTTGTAGAATTATACATCATCTATTGAGGAGTCCATCCAGTCGATACTATGGAAACATTTATTAGATACTAAAGAGTGATATAATGATTGAATCAGAGTTTGTAGATACAATGTGGTCACATAAATCAATTGAAAAGAAATGATATTTGGAGCCAAATATATGGAGAATAGTTAATAAGAAAATATAAGGAAATAAATTTTATCTTCTTACATGAAAAAATGAGGTAAGAATCCTTTATAGAACTGAATGCTCATGAGTGGAAAATGGTACAATATTTTAAGATAATTCCATATAGCAAAGAACAATTGTACTGAGTTGATGACAAAAATAGAAAACATTAATGAAAATTCGATAATAATTAAGGCCACCTTGATTTCCAATACTGTTAATGTGTACAACATAAGTACCTTTCCAATCAGAATTCAAATCTGAAGGAAATAGAGGGGAATCATGATTATCCTCTATAGAGGCTAAGAGAGAATGTTTGGTCATTTTCAATCAAAACAGCTTAATCTGAGGATCTAAATAGGATATTGGTTGGTACCCTTATTATTCTCCCCAATTATATAATGTTCATTGTTTGATTCTAGTTCTATGAATTCCATTATTTCTTCTAGGATTGAAATGAATATAGATCAATCCCCAGAACAATAGAAGTATATTTATCTATAAAGACTCTAGAAGAGATAATTAAAGTAGGAATGATGTATATAAACTATACTTTTTTACTTTGGAGATATTAATCTCAACCAAAATATAGTATTTGTTACCATGATAGAATTCAACATTATTGTAGAGATAGATAGTCACTAACACTAGTGCAGAAAACGTTTTTTACGTCACCATTTTTTACGTCGGTTATATAAAACCGACATCATAATATGTAAAACGAGGTTTTTTACGTCGGTTATTATATAACCGATGTAAAAACCTGTGTTTAGTACACCTTTAACGTCGGTTATTTTTATAACCGACGTTATTAATCGCACGGCTTCGTTTTTTACGTCGGTTATACATTAACCGCCGTAAAAAACAGAATCGGGGGGTGTTTGTTACGTCGGTTATTCAATAACCGACGTAACAAATCAACATATGTACGAGTTATTACGTCGGTTATTTAATAACCGACGTAAAAAACGCGGTTTTTAAAGGCCTTTTTACGTCGGTTATAAAATAACCGACGTAAAAAAAGAATCCGCAGATGTTTTTGACGTCGGTTATTTTATAACCGACATAAAAAAACGCGGATTTTGAGCCCTTTATAACGTCGGTTATAAACTAACCGACGTAAAAAAAGAATTGGAGGAAGGTTTTTACGTCAGTTATTGAAAAACCGACGTTATAAAGGTTTTTAAAACAATTATAACGTCGGTTATTGAATAACCGACGTGATAACTCATTTAAAAATTTACCCAGACCCGTGGATTGTCATTCGCGAGTTTACCTTCGACAGTCGCGACTCGTCTCTCTCGCGCGTAAAGCCAAATCGGCTCGTCCATTTCGTTGGTTTAGATTCATTTTGCGATCATCGTTTCTCATATTTAATCTCCTCGGATCAATCATCTAAACTCGCAGCACTCAGGTAATCCTCCCACTCGTTCGTTTTTTCCGCGGACAGTATATATATATATGTTGTGATTTTTTTGTTGAAACTAGCTAAGATTCTTCAATTGCGAACCCTTTTAACTCGTTTTGGCACCATAATCTTATTTATCATCCCTAGATCTATTAGTTTGACTTGCAATATTGACTAATTTTATGATTTCACTAATTTTTCATCGTTTTCTATAAATCCCCAAGAGGGTTGGGGCGTGTTCAGGGGGGTGTCCAAGGGGGTAGGGTGTGGGGGTGGTGTCCAGGAGGGGCGGGGGCCTGTCCAGAGGGGTCGGGGGGTGTCCAGGGGGGTTTACAATGGGGTGGGTGGGTGTGGGGGGCTGTCCAAGGGTGTGGGTGGGTGTTGGGGGGTGTCCAGGGGGGTGTCCAAGGGGGTAGGGGTGGGGGTGGTGTTTAGGAGTGGTGGGGGGGCTGTCCAGAGGGTTGGGGGGTGTCCAGGGGGGTGTCCAAGCAGGTCGGGGGTGGGGGGTTGTGTCCAGGTGGGGTGGGGGTGCTTTCTAGAGGGGTCGGGGGCTGTCTAGAGGGGTCGGGGGGTGTCCAGGGTGGTGTCCAAGGGGAT
Source organism: Viscum album (assembly GCA_963277665.1). Taxonomy (NCBI): domain Eukaryota; kingdom Viridiplantae; phylum Streptophyta; class Magnoliopsida; order Santalales; family Viscaceae; genus Viscum; species Viscum album. The sequence goes on along the minus strand of OY728142.1, from coordinate 369,556,174 downwards.
GGGTGGGTGTGGGGGGCTGTCCAAGGGGGTGGCGGCCCGTCCAGAGGGGTCGGTGGGGTGTCCAGGGGCTGTCCAAGGGGGTGGATGGGTGTGGGGGGCTGTCCAAGTGGGCGGCGGCCTCTCTAGAGGGTATTTGGGGTCGTCCGGGTTGGTGGGGGGGGGGGGGGGGCTGTCCAGAGGGTTGGGGGATGTCCAGGGGGTGTCCAAGGGGGTAGGGGGTGGGGGTGGTGTCCAGGTGGGCGGGGGGCTGTCCAGAGGGGTCGGGGGCTGTCCAGGGGGATTTACAAGGGGGTGGGTGGGTGTGGGGGGCTGTCCAAGGGTGTGGGTGGGTGTTGGGGGGTGTCCAGGGGGGTGTCCAAGGGGGTAGGGGGTGGGGGTGGTGTTTAGGAAGGGTGGGGGGGGGGCTGTCCAGAGGGTTGGGGGGTGTTCAGGGGGGTGTCCAAGCAGGTCGGGGGTGGGGGGTTGTGTCCATGAGGGGTGGGGGTGCTTTCTACAAGGGTCGGGGGCTGTCCAGAGGGGTCGGGGGGTGTCCAGGGTGGTGTCCAAGGGGATGGGTGGGTGTGGGGGGCTGTCCAAGGGGGTGGCGGCCTGTCCAGAGGGGTCAGTGGGGTGTCTAGGGGGTGTCCAAGGGGGTGGATGGGTGTGGGGGGCTGTCCAAGTGGGTGGCGGCCTCTCCAGAGGGTATTTGGGGTTGTCCGGGCTGGTGCGGGGGCTGTCCAGAGGGTTGGGGGATGTCCAGGGGGGTGTCCAAGGGGGTAGGGGGTGGGGGGTGGTGTCCAGGAGGGGCGGGGGGCTGTCCAGAGGGGTCGGGGGGTGTCCAGGGGGGTTTACAAGGGGGTGGGTGGGTGTGGGGGGCTGTCCAAGGGTGTGGCTGGGTGTTGGGGGGTGTCCAGGGGGGTGTCCAAGGGGGTAGGGGGTGGGGGTGGTGTTTAGGAGGGGTGGGGGGAATTCCAGAGGGTTGGGGGGTGTCCAGGGGGGTGTCAAAGCAGGTCGGGGGTGGGGGTTGTGTCTAGGAGGGGTGGGGGTGCTTTCTAGAGGGGTCGGGGGCTATCCAGAGGGGTCGGGGGTGTCCAGGGTGGTGCCCAAGGGGATGGGTGGGTGTGGGGGGCTGTCCAAGGGGGTGGCGGCCTGTCCAGAGGGGTCGGTGGGGTGTCCAGGGGGTGTCCAAGAGGGTGGATGGGTGTGGGGGGCTGTCCAAGTGGGTGGCGGCCTCTCCATAGGGTATTTGGGGTTGTCCGGGATGGTGGGGGGCTGTCCAGAGGGATGGGGGATGTCCAGGGGGGTGTCCAAGGGGGTAGGGGGTGGGGGGTGGTGTCCAGGTGGGGTGGGGGGCTGTCCAGAGGGGTCGGGGGGTGTCCAGAGGGGTTTACAAGGGGGTGGGTGGGTGTGGGGGGCTGTCCAAGGGTGTGGGTGGGTGTTGTGGGGTGTCCAGGGGGGTGTCCAAGGGGGTAGGAGGTGGGGGTGGTGTTTAGGAGGGGTGGGGGGCTGTCCAGAGGGTTGGGGGTGTCCAGGGGGTGTCCAAGCAGGTCGGGGGTGGGGGGTTGTGTCCAGGAGGGGTGGGGGGCGTCCAGGGGGTGTCCAAGCAGGTCGGGGGTGGGGGGTTGTGTCCAGGAGGGGTGGGGGTGCTTTCTAGAGGGGTCGGGGGCTGTCCAGAGGGGTTGGGGGGTGTCCAGGGTGGTGTCCAAGGGGATAGGTGGGTGTGGGGGGTTGTCCAAGGGGGTGGTGGCCTGTCCGGAGGGGTCGGTGGGGTGTCCAGGGGGGTGTCCAAGGGGGTGGATGGGTGTGGGGGGCTGTCCATGTGGGTGGCGGCCTCTCCAGAGGGTATTTGGGGTTGTCCGGGTGGGTGGGGGGCTGTCAAGAGGGTTAGGGGATGTCCAGGGGGGTGTCCAAGGGGGTAGGGGGTGGGGGGTGGTGTCCAGGAGGGGAGGGGGGCTGTCTAGAGGGGTCGGGGGGTGTCCAGGGGGGGTGTTATATCTTACTATATTTTGTTTAAAAAATAATATTCAAGCATATTTTTTTAAATACACATCGATTTGTTTTATATTTCAAAATTGTTTACATTCAAATTATGATTTTTTTCATATAAACATATATTTGTCTTATCTAAAAAATATATTTTTTTTTGCTATTTGTTATAGGTAATAATGATTCGAAGTTGGATTACGGCACATCGAATGAGCAATGAATATGAGGAAGGTATTGATGCCTTTTTGGAATTTGATAAACGAAATGTTCCAAGTAGTGACATTTTTTTCTGTCCATGCCTGAAATGTCTGAATATGAAGAAGTTGAAAAGTAGAGAGATAAAAGATCATCTGATTTGTCATGGTTTCAATCCGAGTTACAACCCTTGGATTTGGCATGTCGAAACTGGACAGAATGTCACTGATGATAATGAATCGCAAGATGGTAACTCCGATGGAATTGAAGAAATGATTCGCGATATTGTAGCAGAACAAATTGAGATAGAACTGACAGTTGCACGTCTATATGGTGATGCTGAAAAACCATTATATCCTGGTTGTACAGATTTTACGGTTTTGTCGGAGGTGTTAAGATTGATTAACCTGAAGGTGAAACATGGATGGAGTGACAGAAGTTTTACAGAGCTTATACAATTGATGAAAGACATTCTTCCAAAAGATAACGATCTTCCAGATTCACATTATAAGGCCAAAAAAATATTATGCCCAATGGGATTGGGATACAGGAAAATACATGCCCATCCGAATGACTGCATTATATATAGGAAGGAATATGAATTTCTGAAATAGTGTCCTAAATGTGGGACATCACGGTATAAGGAGAAAGAAAAATCACAAGCTGATGTAGAGATTACAAATCTCCCTTCAAAGGTATTTTGGTATCTTTCTATAATTCCTCATTTCAAACATTTATTTGCTAATTCACATGATGAAAAAAGGTTAAGATGGCATGCTGATGAGTGGGTATGTGATGGAAAAATACGTCATCCAGCTGATTGTCCACAATGGAAGAAAATTGATTCCCAATACCCTACATTTGGAAATGAAATTAGAAATCTGAGACTAGGCTTGTGCACAGATGGAATGAATCCATACCGAACCCTCAGTAGCACACATAGTTCATGGCCTGTTTTATTGGTAATTTACAACCTCTCTCCTGAAGTTTGTATGAAGCGCAAATATGTCATGTTGAGTATCATGATCTCTAGTCCAAAGCAACCCGGCAATGATATTGATGTATACTTGTCACCGCTGATTGATGATTTGAAATTGTTATGGGCTGATGGTATTAGGGTGTATGATTCTTATAAAATGGAATATTTTCAACTGCATGCAGTGCTTCTATTCACTATAAATGACTTCCCAGCATATGGAAATTTGTCTGGATACAGTGTTAAAGGGCATAAAGAATGTCCAATTTGCGAACAACAGACGTCATATTGTCAATTGCATCATGGGAGGAAAACAGTGTACATGGGTCATCGGAAGTTTTTGCCTATGGATCACCCTTATAGAAGACTAAAAAAGGCATTCAATGGCTCACAAGAATTTGATACTGCTCCAAAACCTTTATCCCCAGATTTGTATTTTGAGAGGGTGAAAAACCTTGATGTGACATTGGTAAAGACACAGAAATCTGGTAATGATAGACATATTTGGAAGAAAAGGTCAATATTTTTTGACCTACCATATTGGAGGTATCATGAAGTCAAACATAATATTGATGTCATGCATGTGGAGAAGAATATCTGTGATTTTTTGATCAGAACATTGCTAGATATTAAAGGAAAGACAAAAGATGCGTTGAATGCAAGGTTAGACCTACTATCAATGGGAATACGTTTGGAGTTAGCTCCCACTCCTAAAGGAAGACGAACATTTCTTCCCCCGGCTTGTCATACATTATCGAAGAGGGAGAAAAGTAGCTTCTGTCAGTGTCTTCATGATATCAAAGTTCCTCAAGGTTATTCTTCAAATGTAAAAAATTTTGTCTCATTGAAAGACTTGAAGTTGATAGGTATGAAATCACATGATTGTCACTTCATGATGCAACAAATTCTACCAGTTGCACTGTGTGGAATATTGCCCATCCGTGTCAGAAAGACTATAATGAGGTTGTGTTATTTTTTCAATTCAATTTGTAACAAGGCGATTGATGTGAATGCTTTAAACATTTTGGAAAAGGATGCAATTTTTATACTTTGTCATTTGGAAATGTATTTTCCTCCAACTTTTTTTGATACGATGGTGCATTTAATGATTCATCTGGTTCGAGAAATAAAGCTTTGTGGACCTGTATATCTTCGTTGGATGTATCCTTTTGAAAGGTATATGAAAATATTAAAAGGATATGTTAAAAATCTATATCGACCTGAAGCCTCCATTATTGAAAAGTATATTTCTGAGGAGGTAGCAGAGTTTTGTACGAGCTACTTGGCTACGGCGCAACACATAGGTTTGCCTCCATCTCGCCATGAACGGGTTAAAAATGAGGGAAAGGGGATTCGTGGCTTGAAAGTCAAATCACTGTCAGCTGAACAGATGAAGAAGTTAGAACCATACATCTTGAATAACATAGCTGATGTTCAACCGTATATCACATTGCATATTAATGAGTTGAAAAAATGTCATCCAAAGAAGAAAGAAATTTGGATTTTAAATGAGCACAACAAAACTTTTTTGCCATGGTTTAAAAAGACCTTGCTTGGTAGATCAGATGTATTAGAGACATTAAAATGGATAGTGGGTGGTCCATATTTAAATGTGATAACATGGTCTGCTTATGACATTAATGGCTATACATTTCATACGAATGCTCAGGACAACAGAAGTGAAGTTCAGAATAGTGGTGTATTGGTGTTTGCAGAAGCAATGCATTTTTCGAGTGCTAAGGACAAAAACCCAATTTCGGCATCAAGTGCATTTTATGGAGTGATTTAAGACATATGGGAGGCCGATTGCTTTAAAATTAAAGTTCCTGTTTTTAACTGTAAATGGTTTATTGGTAAAAACAGTGTCAGACACGATGAATTTGGAATGACACTTGTTAATCTGAATAGATTGGAAGACACAGCTGATTCTTTTATAATGGCAACACATGCCAAACAAATTTTCTATGTAGTAGATCAATAAGATATGCAGTGGGCTGTTGTTTTACAAGGGAAAAAACAATATGTTGGTGAGGATGAATTTGATGAAGATGCTGATTTATGTGAGATCCCTACTTCCATGGAAAGATTAACAGAACATAATGATGAGTATGTTGAAGACATGGTTTGTGCCATAAGGAATGATCACGAAGAAGGAATTTGGGAAAACAATCCAACTGTAAATTCCTAAAATTACAGGTAACACATGTTTATTTCTTGTTTACATTTAGTTTTTTCATATAATGTTATATATTGTAAATTTTTTACTTATTAAAACATGTATCAAACCAAAATGATAAAACAAAAAAAACCGTAAATAGGAGAAGTCCTGGGCGCACCGGCGGGCCGGTGGTGGATCACCGGCGGGCCGGTGATGAGCCAGCGGCCGGCCGGTGGACCAGACAGAGAGGAAGGCTCTCTGTCTGGTCCACCGGCGGGCCGGTGGTGATCCAGCGGCCGGCCGGTGGTCCAGACAGAGAGGAAGGCTCTCTGTCTGGTCCACCGGCTGGCCGGTGGTGAGCCAGCGGCCGGCCGGTGACACCAGGCAGTGGGCAAGTCTACTGCCTGGGTCCTCCGGCGGGCCGGTGAGCTCACACCGGCTGACCGGTGGACTCAGTGAGTCCACTTTTCAGCTTTCTTGGGCCAACTCCTTGGAAACCTTTTGCCTATCAACAAAAACACTTGAAAACAAGTTAGAACATAATAAGAGTGATTGTGATCATTAAAATCCAAGAGAGAGGGGTACAACAGACTGTGCTTACCATGTTTATCATTGTTTAACATGCTTACCATATTACCAATGTTTACTATTATGTAATTTAGTACACTTTTCTATTTTCTGATTAAGTAGTATTACAATATTTGAATTTGTATATTTGTGAACTAATGTTTGTTTTTTTGATTTGAAGGAAAATGACAGATCAATCAGTTGATCAGCCACATGATTCTGGAGATGAGCATATTGGTCATACATATGGGGAGGAACATTCACATGCTCCTATTCCGAAAAAGAGTTCAAAGGTTGGTAAGCGTGGGTGCACACGTTTACCAAAATTATCACTTGCTCGTACGAAGGAGGAGAGGATAGTCGTTGAGTTTGATGATGATGATCTTCCTAGAGGTCCAAATGCTAAAGATTTTAAGGGTTTTGTAGCAACTCAGGTATGAGCAAAGTAAGCATTCTCTATGATGATTGGAGAAGTGTGGATAAGGAGATAATTTCTCAGTTGTGGGAGACCATTTTGGTAAGATCTTTTGCTATTGTTTGACTGTTCATTAAATGTTTCTAGTATATATAATATTTTTAACCTCTTTTTTATCAGATGACATTTGATATTCTTGACACTGGATGAGTCAGGAAGAAATGCTTATCGTTGGCTGCTAGGAGATGGAGGGATTTCAAATCAACCCTCTCATCTAATTTCATTTATGGTCATAGGAGTCGTGAGAATCCATGTCGTATATATCCTTTTATAGATGAAGACACATGGAGACAATTTTTTGAAAGTAGAAGAAAAGAATCATTTTTGGTAAGGGAAATGTAAAATTTTATAAGATTTCTTATATAAATGATCTTATTATTTTTTTGTTAATGATTACATATTCTTAATTTACAGCAAAAAAGGAAAGCTCATCAAAAGATCCAATCTAAAAATGTATACCCTCATAGTTTATCTCGGGGAGGGTATGCATTATTGGAAGAACAAATGATGGCAGAAAAATTTCAACAACTAAGAGCTGAGTCTTCAAGCTCTGGAGAGGTGGCCCCTCCATCCCCTCCATCTAGACATGAGAAATGGAAAAGAGCTCGGAAGGGTGAAAAAGGACAATATCTTTCGGAAGAATCGAGACTCGTAGTTGAGAGGATTGTAAGATATCTATTTTATTTATTTAAGTTTACTATTTTCGTCATATATTTCCAATCATTATAGAAATGTTCAATTAATTATTACAGGACTCTCTTGAGGAGCAGAGTTCACAGGGGACATTTACACCATCTGGGAGGGAAGATATTTTATCTGTGGCATTGGGAAAGCCCGAACATCCTGGCCGTGTAAGAGGATATCCGGCAGGTGTATCGGTAAGAAAAGTGTTTCCACGTTCCTCAACTTCTAACGTTGAGGGTGTTTATAAAAAAATAGAATCCTTGGAGGCTGAAGTCCAATGATATAAATGCGACAATGGAGGACAAGATTAGAGCATCGGTGCAGTTTATGTTTGCAGACTTGCAAAGACAATTTCAGGGTGCAGCTCCCACTCCACCTCTCCCAGTAGCTCCCACTCCCCCACCTCAGCCTGCGGACCCCATTTTTGATCCTCCTCCTCCGCCGCAGCTACCTACTTATTGTGAGTTGTATGTTGATGATCCTCAACATCATATAGTTGCATATGGTATGGTATATTGTATAGGAGATACAGTTCATCATCAACAGTTAGAGGTAGAGAATCAGAGGGTCACTGTACAGGATATTATAGATAGATCATCTCGGATACCATTACCTACAGATGAGGTGACGACAGTTGGACATAGTATCGGCCATTTTTTACTTTGTCCATCCAGACTTCTTCGACTCATTACCATAGATGTATGGATGTCATATCTTTTATTTTATATTTTTATTAATGTTTTATCATTTGAAAACTAATATATTTTTCAATTTATTTTTACAGGAATACTTCAAAGGTAAAGAAATACTGTATAGACAACAACAAAGACAGATAGCTATGACATCAGATGCAGATACTAACAGTCTTGACAAATTGTCAAGATATTCAAATTTGGTGGAGGATCATTAAGACTTTAAAATGGAAGCTCATGTCTGTGGACGTGAACTATGTGTGGGGATTATGAAAACTAATATCATGGAGTTTGTCACTGGAGATAAGTTGGGCATCAACGTGGTGCAAATTTTTATCATGTAAGTCTTAACACCTATTCCTTGCGTTATATTTATTAAAAATGTATACTTATGTCTGCTTTGAATTAGGTATCTGTATAAAATTTGTGAGAGGAATGAGCTTACAGATGTATATGGATTTGTGGACCCACAATTGATTTCCCCTGAAGCATGTGCATTGGATGAGGAACAAAGAATGATTTATATTGCTGATAGATTTGAAAAGAATGTAATCACACAGTGTTGGATGATGCCTTTTTGTGAGAGGTATGAAACACATCCATCTCGAAGAGTTAATTATCTTTTAACATAAAAAACCACTAACGTTAAATTTCCTTTTATCAGGGATCATTGGATGTTAGGGGTTTTTTGCCCTAGGGAGAAAGCACTTTATTGGATATGCTCTCTCCATGATGATGTGCGAGAAAGTTTTAAGAATATATTGGAAACGTAAGTTTCAATTTCACAATAGTTTTATATATTATAAAGAATTTTAAATATACCCCATTTGTATTATTTTCTAACAGGGCATGGGTCCGCTTTCGAAAAAGCGCAATGAAAAGGAATTTCAAGATCAAATATGTACATGAGAAGGTAAATATCCATTTATAATTTGTACATTTTGATTTATTACATAAAAATAATATATTGAATTTACACTCATTCAAACAGAAATGTCATGAGCAATAAGGCATCATCGAATGCGAATATTACATGTTAAGATTTATGTATGAAATAATAACAACTGGGACAGTTCTGAGTTTTGACCTAGTAAGATTTCCTCTTTCTCATAATATTTCAATTTGATTTATTCATTATACACGTTGACTACTATCCTTTTCCTTTGTATCTTTTTGATGAACCTCAACCCTTTACTGCTGAAGATATCAAACACTTACAAGTGGAGTGGTCAAATTATTTTACAGGTTTGATTGACTTTTAGTTGTTTGTAATGTAAAATGTAATTTTGAATATTGTCAATGTAATTGTGTATTTCTTAGACGTTTAGGTTGGATTTAGTTTTTTTCAAGTTGACAGTGTATGTTTTGAATGTTATATAAGTGAATGTTTAATTTTTCTCTACTTCTTGTTTTGGTCTACTGTTGATGGTTTTTCTGGTCTGGATTTTGGTATGAGGGGAGAGGTTCCAAGGGGGTGGGTTGGTGTTTGGGGGGTGTCCAAGGGATATGGGAGGGGTGTCCAAGGTGTGTTTGGGGCTGTCCTAGGGGTCGGGGGGGGGGGGGGGGGGGGTGGGGGTGTAAATGAGGGTGGGGGGTGTCCAAGGGGTGGGGGTGTCCAAGGGATATGGGAGGGGTGTCCAAGGTGTGTTTGGGGCTGTCCAAGGGGTCGGTTGGGTGTAAATGATGGTGGGGGGGGGGGGGGTTGTCCAAGGGGTGGGGGTGTCCAAGTGGTGGGGGGTGTCCAAGGGATATAGGAGGGGTGTCCAAGGGGTGTTTGGGGCTGTCCAAGGGGATGGGGGGGTTTCCAAGGGGCCGGGGGGGGGGGGGGGGGGGGGTTTCCAAGGGGTCGGGGGGGGGGTGTCCAGGGGGTGGGGGTGTCCAAGGGGTGGGGGGGGGGTGTCCAAGGGGTGGGGGGGGGGGTGTCCAAGGGCTATGGGAGGGGTGTCCAAGGGGTGTTTGGGGCTGTCCTAGTGTTCGGGGGGTGTAAATGAGGGTGGGGGGGGGCTGCCGAAGGGGTGGGGGGTGTCCAAGGGGTGGGGGGTGTCCAAGGGATATGGGAGTGGTGTCTATGGTGTCTGGGAGTTCTGTCCAAGGGGCCGGTGGGGTGTAAATTAGGGTGGGGGGGTGTCCAAGGGGTGGGGGTGTCCATGGGGTGGGGGGTGTCCAAGGGATATGGGAGGGGTGTCCAAGGGGTGTTTGGGGCTATCCAAGGGCTCAGGGGGGTGTCCAGGGGTCGGGGGGTCCAAGGGGTCTGGGAGGGCTGTAAAGGTGTGGGGGGGTGTCCAATTGGTGTTTGAGGCTGTACTAGGGGTCTTGGGGGTTTAAATGAGGGTGGGGGGCTGTCCAAGGGGTGGGGGGGTGTCCAAGGGGTGGGGGTGTCCAAGGGATATGGGAGGGGTGTCCAATGGGTGTTTGAGGCTGTACTAGGGGTCGTGGGGGGTGTAAATGAGGGTGGGGGGCTGTCCAAGGGGTGGGGGGTGTCCAAGGGTTGTGGTGGGGCTCCAATGTGGTGGGGGAGGGCTGGCCAGGTTGTTAGGTGGGTATAGATGAGGGTGGGGTTCAGTTGGGGCTTGGGGGAGGGCTGGCATGGTTATTTTTGTTGTTAGGTTTCTGGATGCTTTTTGGTGAGAGCAGTGCAATTATTTTAAAAAAAAATATTTCTTTCACGTCCGTTATTTTATAACCGACGTGGTAAATAAATTGGTAAGGGTTTATCACGTCGGTTTTTTCGAGAACCGACGTGATAAACCGTTCCCGGGCCTTTTATCACGTCGGTTCTTAATATAACCGACCTGCTAAAAGGGCTGGGAATCGATTTACCACGTCGGTTATTGGATAACCAACGTGGTAAATCGTTTCCCAGGCCTTTTTATCACGTCGGTTATTTAAGAAACCGACGTGATAATAGGCCCGGGGAAGGGTTAATCACGTCGGTTATGTCATAACCGACGTACTAAACCCCCCCACCCGCGGTTTATCACGGCGGTTATATAATAACCGCCATGATAAATCCCCATCCCCCATCATTTTTCACGTCAGTTATTAATGAACCGACCTGATAAACACCGTGATGTTAGAGATGTTACGTAGGGTTTTAAATAACCGACATAAAAAACGTTATTTATAACGTCGTCCGTATTAACGTTGCCTAAAAACCGACGTAAATAATGAAAAATAACCGACGTAAAAAATGTTTTCTGCACTAGTGTAAAATTATAATTCTATGATCAACTATAGAAGCAAAGAAATCACATTAGTCTTTAGTGGAAAACATATAGTTTTTTTCAATGGGGAGATATCTTGACCTTATCTTTTCATAGAAACACCAACCTCAGACATCATTAAATAGATAATAGGTGAAGAAGAATAAAAAATTACTGTTTATAGATAGAAAATGTCCCCATATATTAAGAATATATTGATTTATTTAGAAAATATTTACACATAAGTACACCATAAAGAGAGTTATATTACTCGATTGATCTTATACCTTGATCCAAGTCAATATACAAGACCATGCATATATTTTAAAATGTGGAGATGAAGAAATTAACATAAAAACATCAATATCATTTCAAGAAGGTGTTTGTCTGAAAAATGTGTCTCCTTTGGGAGGAACTATTCTATTTTCAATAATATAAAAAATTAATTAATACCACTAGACACTTATTATATAAATAATTATTTGTCCAATGTGATGAACATGTTCCCCTCCCATGGATTGATGATTTATTTTAACGGCTTCATGGGGATCAATTCTTCTACAAGATTATTATTGTATATATTTATCATAAATTGAGAGTGAAGAAATAATATATTCTAAAGACCACCTTCCAATCCAGATATGAGAATTATGAATTCATTATATGTTTATATTAGGCATGTTAATATTGTTGCAGCTACATGAATTCGAATTGTAAATTATAATGCACTATATCTATATTATTTGGTTATTGTGAATCATATAAATGAACTATTATGGGAAATAAAAAATTTCTATTCATTATTTAGAGATAAATGGCCTATGATATTACTATTATAGAACCATTAATAGTAAATAAGTAAAAAATACAATTCAAAATAATTAAACTAACTCTTATTATGTTTTGATAAATGTGATATAAAATGTAATTTATAAATGATAGAACCTCTAAATTTTTGGAATGAATTACTATATAGATAAATTACAAAATTCACAACATGACTCATGTAGGATTATAGGGGCATCTTTTCATAAGATAATCCCTCTGGGGTTTGATAAATTTGACTAAATCGTGATGGAAAACTGGATCCACATATGTCATTTTGCGCATGATTCTTATGATATAAATTATAGATGGGCCAAGTAGGTTTTTATTTGAATATTTGTTATGAACTAAAAATACTATCGGTGTTTTGAAATTTCAATAATATTCATTATTATGGGTTACAAAGAAATTTTATTCCAGTTTTAATTTATATTCGACTAACTCTATAAATGTCTAATAGATTCCCATCTATTTGAATTTGGGTTGAAATTATGAAACCCCTACAGGCCATGAATATACATATACACCTTGGTAAATAACCCCATGTAGGAATTCTTTTGGAAGTCGAATAGTCATTTAATGTGACTGTATTTTCATATATGGTGTTACATATAAATGAATGGTATCATCTAACATGACTGTTTACCTTAATTTAATAAAAACCTAGTAATATGATTTTGATATTTATTTTAATAAGGATTCATTTAATAAATATTACCATCATAAACATAAGATTATTTTCCACCCATGATTGGAAATTAACACATTATTTATTCAATACCATTAGTGATACTCTTGAACCAACTGAATGTTTAAGAAAGTATAATATGGATATTTTCTAGAAATGGTGTGTGATATAATTTAAATTATTCTGTATTGGAAATACTTATTAAAAAATTGAACATGAAATCACATACATAATATCTGCATAAACATATAAATAATTACGTCTTATTTTGTAAAAATTAATCATTTGTATTGGATTTCATTGCATGTACCCCGTATAATATTATCTTGTTATATTTCTTTGATTTGGAATGTGATCATTTCCCATAGGCCATAGTAACCTTCTGACATGTTTTATATTAGTCTAAATGGTTTTGAGGTAAGGCCTACTATGTTTTTTAGGAATGATTTTCTTAGTTTTGATGACTTTTGTATATATAGATCTCGCATCGTAATTTATCACCTTTCTGAGTTAATTCAATGATAAATGCTTCCAATCAATTTTAGTTAAGAGTTGTCAATCAGGTTATATTTTTCCATTTTTGACCATTAATAATAATGTTACACCCACATGTAAATGGATAATCAATTAGAAGGGTATGACTTGTTAATGGTGTGAGAATTATGTTCTTCTCTTGGTAAATGTGATAAAAATTACATAGTAATTATCATATATTCCATAGGCTATGTGACTCTAAAATTTTCTTGATAGGCTATCTTATTCAATGAAAAAAATAACTCCATATGCACCACTTTCCTATCACAATGGTACATGTTGTTATTCTAGGTTCCAATCTATGTAAAAGTGATATGTTAAATTACATTTTGTTCAACTGACATGGTCGCGCAATACATTAAATAATATGGTTTCCTAGCCTCTTGGATGAAGATTTTTGTGTCTTTTAAGAATATGAATATGGGTCATTTAAGAGTATAATGACCTAGGTGTTGTGCGATCATTATGAGAATTGTAGCACAGAGCTGTAAATTGAACGCTGAGTGGTCCTAGATATTCATAATGATATTATATAAAGGATCTTGGGATGTTTCATAGGAAATCCATACTATTTTTTGAATTTTTATGATACTATTTAAATGTGTTATAATGAATTGGTTGGAGAATTATGTTTATAAATAATGTAGAATCTATCCAAATGTACCTATAAGCCAAAAATATTTACTATGATTGTGGTAGCTGTTGTTATAAGCATTTTTCAGCACCTGGAATCACAGTTTTGTGGTGGTAGACAATATTTCATTGAATTTGTTTATGTTATCGATGATGTTATGAAAACAAAACACCTTAGCTATGGAAAATAACATAGGCCATGAATAGTTTTTCCTTTAATGGATAAATAAAATAATCACAAATATTTATTCATAATTAGTGAGAACAGGTTTAAAAGGTGAAATCTAGTTAAATGTTTGAAATATTTTATGACATTTTGAGTTATGTAGTTATTCAATTCTAAATATAACATGGAATTTTTTTATTTTTGAAATGATTTCCATATGAAATCCCTCCAAAAGAAGACTAACATACCAAGTAGTATAGTTATAATGTCTTTGATAATGGAATACTAGTGAACATGTGATTTGATTATGGAACCAGGTCTTATGGTATATAACACCCATTGTATAATGAAAGATGGAATATTATAGTTACATGAGGTACCATATAAAGGTATTTATCATGAAGGGGGATATCCTGAATTAATTTTTTCAGAATCATGAGATGGTTCATCCATGTTTGAATATTGACAGTCATGGATGAGATATGTGTCTTAGAGTGTTGGATAAGGATATTACAACATGTTTTTTATATTATTGTTGGCCTATAAATCATCATGAAACTAGAAATAAAATAATGTATTACACATTATTTAGAGTCAATAATGGCCCCTATAATGAAATTATTCCATTCTCACTAAGAAAGAATTGGTTATATTAAAATATAATGAAAATAAATTTCATTTTCTTTATGATTGATGGAATCCGTAAATGTTATGCCCTGAAGTGGTTTAAAGACATGATTATGATTTTGGATGTCATATTATGTAGTTGTAAGATAAATCCAATAGAATAAGTGTTGTGTAAATTTGGTAGTAGTGTTTGGATGTTTATGATAGAACTCATATGCATATTTAAAAAAATATATGAATGATTCGATAAGAGATCATTAGAAGAAGTCCATTCTGAGATTTAGTGAATGTGCCAAATGTGATATGAAGATTACTCCACATAAATTCATTAGGTTTAATTCGTTGAAATGTTTATATACTCAATGTGTTTATGTTTTGAATAATTTTTATTGGATGTTCTTCTTTTAGAAATATTTAAAAAGGAAATATTTGGTAATTTTGGAATTGTTTCATGCATTCCATGAGATTAGGTGGGTTTCCTAAAAAGGATCTTCTGGGAATTTCAATAGAATAAAATGTGGAATGTTTTAAAATGGGTCATTTAGAGTTAACTATTGAGATATAAATGAGGACAGGGGAACTTTCCGTCAACATTAATCAGGTGTATCATCTTGATAATTTTTATGGCAACATATTTAGAATGCTACTGATTTGAATATTTAGGAAATTCAAATGGTTCTAGTTTTGTGAATCAAAATTGGCCATTAAAATGTAATAAAATAAGCTGAGGAGAGTGAAAGGTTTCTCAATAAAATATAATTTTTTTTGGTCATTTCTAAAAATAAACATGTTAATGTATGATGTATTTGGATTTTTTCGCATTGATTTTTTTCATAAGAATGTTTTTAGTGGATTAGACAGTGAATGTGTAATATAAGTCACAAAGTTTCATTGGTTTTTTGTAGATGGACCTATACCATATTATTATAGATTTATGAACCAAGTAGGCGTGTAGATTTTGTCATCATTTTATATGGATTCTTAGGGATGAGATTTTGTAAGGTGATGACAGTGTAACATCCAATGTTTTATTGTAAGATGAAAATTCAATATTTGTTTAAACCATTATAATTTGGTGGATGATATAATATTTAATATGAGATCCAAATCATTTTTTAGATGTTTGAATATTGTATCATTGTGTTTTTGGATTAGGTGTCATAACCCGTCTCCCTTGCTCTATGCCTTGTCTACTAGAATCCATCCTTCCACGAGCCAGGGGATAGAGACTATCACCGAGTAGGAATATGCCAAAAAAATGAAATTTTATTTTAACCTAAAAACACACACACAATGATGAAACTATGGAAAGTAAACACAATGAAAATCAAAATTGTCACAGAGAAAAGTTCTAAGAGTATAGTAGAAACTGAAATTACAAAGGGGCTAGAATAAAATCCCAAAACCACAACGGAATGTACAACAATCACAATATTTTTTCTTGAGACCCTTCCAAACATGTAGGTGAAGTGTAACATATTGTAGCCATAGATGTACTCTATTCTTTCCTATCTCACTAAGCACCACTTGGAACCATACCTCCAATGTCTTCTTTAAAGCATCTATCACCTGCACGAGACATGACATCTGTGTGTGAAGCCCGTGTAGGGGTGAGTAACAAAATAATCACCTGAAACCCCAAACCACAAGGTTTTGTTCAAAAAAGCAATACCACAAAGTAAACTCATCAATAAAAATTCAGTTCTCATGGGGAATAACATAGTGTATAGAATGTAATACTATCAGTCGTAAATCAGAATCATCTTATTGTACTGAGGGACTCATCCCTGATGAGTTACGAAGGCATACACGTCTACCGGACCACTGAGTTCCACTATAACACTAGACCACGGGGGTCCACTCTACAACTGGACAACGGAAGTCCACAATGCTACTAGACTATTGTGGCTTTCTTGGCCACTAGAAAAACTGTTCCACTCTCGCACTGTACCACTGAGCTCAACTATGCTAATAGACCAGTAAGTTTTTCTTGGCCATTAGACAATTGAGGTTCTTTATGCTTCTCGACCACTGAGATCCTCTCGACCACTAGATCACTAATATTAGTGCTACTACTAGACCACGGCGGACCGCTCAACCACTATACATTTGAGGTTCACTCTTCATATCCATTACATCATATCCAATAGTAGGATTCCATCTTGTATAACCCTTTATCTCGATAGAATATACACATCAATCCATAAGTTGCATCTCAACTTCCATTGAGTTTCACTTAGAGTACACCAAAGGGATCATCTCATCATAATGGTCCCAACTCCCTAGATGGTGTGTCGATCAGCAACCTATATGAATGATATTGTTGTTATAGTAAAAATGGGGATATTACATCTGGGCTCGATCTGACATTATCATACCGGCCAAAACAACCAGGACAGGGGTCCCGCATGACCCGACCTGGTTTGACCGACCCGTTATGACCTAGTTCTGGCCTGGCCCATTATCCCTCCTAGACCCAGACTGGTTCAGACATGGGTCCATTCTTCCAGGTCTCCCAGTGACCTAGTTTTCATTCTCTAGTCTGGTCCTACATGGTAGGATTGGTACTTCTCCTTCAAGCAGCCCACCCACCCGATTTTCCATTCGATTTGGGCCGCCTAGCACCCTGGTTCACTCTACTGGACTGACCTGCAATGGCGGGATAGCTTTTTACACCATCCAAGATTCCCACTGACATCTAGTAAATGTCACACATGACCGAATAAGGAAAACTACTTTTCTCTATCATAGGTGGTCTGCAGACCGCATGTCTAGATTAGTGCCACTATCAACATATGGTTTGACCACCCTCACAGGGCACCAGTTGGCACCTCCACTCTTCTCCATCGCAGCCATTTCGGTCATTCACTATTCCACCCTTGAAAACCACATCCCTCTTGTGGAATCCTCCTGCCCACATCCACTGATGGTGGCATCACGCTAGCGGTGTTGTCTGTTGGCCACCATACTCGATCCGGTGGTCAGTTCCTCGATCTGTCTTTGCCTTTGGGCTTCTTGTGGCATCACCATCACTACAACAATCAATTAATAAGGTTCCCATCACTCTAGGGTTATGAAATATTTTTTTATCCCCCCCCCGAAAAAGATCTAGTGTGACATTGTTTGTTCATCGATGAAGAACAATAGGTTAGAGAGAGAGGGGATCACAAATAACACACAACAAACAATCTATGGATTTGTTCAAATTTTCCTAGATCATTTCTTTTAATAGGGGTTCATGAAGCATAATTCAATAAGAATTATTATTATCCCAAATTTCAACCCATAGTATTTATTTCCGATCCCACAAGAATAAATCAACTGTAGATGAACAAGTTAAGGATTTGATTTACATTCATCACTTACAAGGGAAGAATGGGGGAAAATCACACAGATTTCACCCATACATGTGAAAATAAATATTGTCTGAGGATGAGGCTCATCATCATCTTTAAATATATGATCCCAAATCCACTCTCTAATGTGTTGCTTCCACATTCCGATTCGCCGAAATTCATCGTTGGAGAGGTTAAATTCGCCAGTCTCCAGAGGAATTTCAAGGTTGTTTGTCGACACAGATCCCCTATTTAATTAAATAAAGATGAAAATATTCATGTTAAAGAATCGCCAAACTAATTCATTAAGGAATTTCATTATTAGATTCTGTGTCACCTCATCACTGAACTGAAACTCTAATTAGTTTCTACATAACACAAAAGGAAAATTATTATAAAATAAAATATTAAGTTATTTTATTTTTCTTATGAAAATTTTAAAAACTATATTTATCGGTCGACCTGCGCTAGTCCATGTTAGTTCCATTACAAGTGATTCCTGATGCTTTGATTTCATTGGTACACTTATATTTTTGATCTGGGTACTAGTTAAAATGTTTTAAATACTTACTCACAAGAGTATTTAATGAACATTAAAAATAGTTTGACAATATATTTTGTCCACTCTAGGATCGGAATCATGCGTTGTCTTAGATCCTGGTCTCAATATAATCCCATATGATTTCCAAAAAAATTGCATTGAAGTATCAAACTTTAAATTTTCCCAACCAATAGAGCTATACATCTCAATAATCCAAAACAATGGCTAACTATACAAATGGGGGTACTAAACATGAATCTCAGCCCCACACTCACATGTCTTGTCCAAGAGATTTATGTGCTACCAATAAACACACTACATAGGAATTGACCATCCAATATTGATCTTTTCTTGAAAATCCACTATCTCTACCATGTACTCAAATGAATTTACCTCGCCATCAATATCCATCTCATTATTGTCGAATAAGTGAGAAGTGTCATTCATATATCTCTTCAACTGGGATATTTGGAAGAAGTAATGAACTCACTCCAACTATAGCGATAGATCTAAGCATTACGCCACCTATCCTACACTAGGAAGTAGTAGAAATAGTCCAACCATCATTATATATAACTTTCTACCTCAACCAAATTTTTGTATCCCGAATTGAGGAGAGACATGTTGGAATACATGGCCCACCTTTTAGAACTCAAAGGGTCTATAACACCTATCAACATAATACATATGTCAGCTCTGTGGGGTCTTCTTCTTCTCTCTGATGACATGAACATTTTCTGTGGTAGCATATAGCATCTATGGAACTGTGGGTGATGATTCCCTTAGTTATGTACATCATAATGGTGGCCAATATGGTTTTATGTAAAATTCATCAAATGGTGCCATACCAATGGTGGAGTGGTTGTTTTTCTTGTATTAAAACATCAAAAGTGGTAAGTGGTCCTCCTAACTAAAACCAAAAACATGAATGAAAGAATAATTCTTTGTCCTCCAAGGTCTGTATAGTCTACTATTTGAGCATCCAATTGTGGGTGAAAGGATTTTCTCAAATGCAGCTAAGTACCAAATGCCTCTGGTAATCCCATACAGAAATTGGATATAAAGCGTGCATCAAGATCTGTGACTATTGTTGATGGGAATCCATGGATTTGATCTATCTATTGTACGTAGAGACATATCACACTCCCTATTTAACCATACTCTATAATGGGTATGATTTTGGTGGACATGGTGAGTTGTTCTATGATAACCTATATGGTATCATGCCACAAGAATGTATGTGGTATGGCTTTCATAAAGTCCATCCATATCCTATCCTATTTCTAGTGCATTACCTAGAGGGGTTGTGTTAAACATACTGAGGCCTGGTGCTCATTCTTCACTTTTATACAAGTGAGGAAACTTGAAAAAAAATCTTCCACATGAATAAACATTCCCGGGAACAAGTACTAATTTTGATTATCCTGGCGCATCCTCACCACACTAGAATGTACATCCAAATGGGATGTATGAAACTACCACGAAACCTACTACTGAAACTCCATTGGAAATACAATGCATCATCTAAAATATATGTTGTCCTACCTATATTTAGAATATCCATCCGGGGAATTCCCTATGGACATCTGGGAAAACGTTTTCCCATAGCTGACATTTCGATGTTGTGCCTCCCTGACTCATTGTATGAGTGGAGGGGCAACTACCATCGACTGATGAAAAGTAGGATCATCTCTATCCATGGACGATATCTAATAAGAGGCCAACTACACTAAGGTGGATTTTTATAGTTTTAAGGACGATGTACTTCTGAGATCATCATCCACGCCTTTCTCCTTCTCATGGGTATACACTGTCTTGATTTCATTGTCTTGGAGGAAATCTATCCACTATTTCTCTCTCAAATTAAAATCCTTCTGGGAAAATATACAGTTTATAATATTGTGGATATAGTAGAAGATGAATCATTCACCCATATGTTCATGTGGACACATCTTTAGTTTGAATATTATTACATCTAACTCAATTTGTTGTGTCACATAGTTCTACTAATGTTTTATCAATTATCGTGAGCCATAAGAAATCACTGCAATCCCCTGCATCACTACACAACCAAGCCAGGTTTATGATGCATTATAGAACACCACATAGTTGGTTCCCTCCTCTGGATGCCTCAAGATAATAGAAATCTTCATACACTTCCTCAGCTACTAAAATCCATGATGGAATATTTCTACCCACATGAAGGATTTTCCATTTCTCGTTAATGCCTTTATTGGTGTAGCGACTCTAGAGAAGTCTGTTACATACCTCTGATTGTATCCATAAACCCATGGAAATTATACAACTCAGTAATTCTCTTTGATGAATCCCAAATAAGCATTGCTTTGATCATTACTGGATCCACTAAAATTCAATCATATGAGGTGGCATGTCCCACGAAGTTCACCTTTATTATCAATAACTCATACTTTGAGAGCTTCCTGTAATGTAGGTTCTCTTATAGTGTGTCCAGAACCATCCTCATGTGTATCGTGTGCTCCTCCTTGAATGCTGAATACCCCAAGATGTCATCAATTAAGAACAATAAATAATGTTCTATATATAGTAAGAATATCATATTCATGGGTCCCATGTAAACTTATGGGGTGTTCTTTAAGACAAACAGCATCACTAGGTACTTGTAGTGGTTGTAGAAACTTCTTAATGTAGTCTGGGAGATGTCATTATCTCGTACGTGAATATGGTGATATAATTGTATAATATATATCTTTGAGAACCATCTAGCTCCATTTATATGATTTAAGAGGTCATAAATCCATTTTATAGGATATTTTTTCTTCAGGGACATCTTCTTGAAGCATTATATGTTCCCAAAAAACCTCAAGCTTCCATCTTCATTCATGGAAAACAACATTGGGGTTGCTGATGGTGAAACACAAGGCCTTAAAAACCCACTCATATACAAAACCTCCATCTTTATCCTCATATCCTAAAGGTTTAATTGATCCGTCAGATATTTAGTTGTTTATATCAGTGTTTTCTTAGGGTACAAATCAATACAAATGTCTACCTCTCTGTGAAGAGGTATTCCTTTAAAATCATCTAGAACGATGTCCACATACTCTTACAACACTATAAAAAACAATAAAATCTTATCATTCACATCAATGATGGTGAAGCCATCAAAATAATGAGTGATTGGAAGCACCCTCTTATGTGAGAGTCTATACAGTGCTTCTTTTTTCCCTTCTCACCAAAAAATGAAAATCAGTTCCAAACTCCACGGACACACTGCACTATGCACCTAAAACAGTCGATCAAAAAATGAACTGTGGATAGCCAGTACATTCCCAGGATGATGTCATATAGCCTTAATTTCACTACTAGGAGATCGTAGCTAATTCTGACACTCCATGAGTTATCTCACACTATCGGCTCCAGTGTGTGATCGTTGAATCCCATCCCGTAGAAGTCTCTAATCGAAAGGATAAAGCCAATAGTGTGATCAGAATATATAAACTCTGAAGAAGTTCAATAGTAATGAAAGAGGTTCATGAAACTATGCATATAAGAACTATCTCTATAGTGGAGAAAGCACATATCCTTATTCATATAATCAATGAGATGATGGGACTATAGGCCTCGATTGCCAAAAGCTGATCCTACCCCGGTACACCTACTCCTGTAGCCCAGGGGGGAACACGTGGGTTCACTTTTTGTAGTTACCTATACCTACTCCCACCTCCTTTTTCTAATCCTGTTACTCTACCACATTCACTATCTAATGGACCACATTATTCCCATCTCTATTATGGCCTCAGTGGTCCCTTGACCATTTATCAGTCCTCTGCGTGATGAGTCGAGCAGTCCCATCCATGTTCCCCTACCCACCACTTTCATAGCATACTCTACTACTATGATTATTTACTATAACCTATGAGATTTATATCTCTTACCCAATTTCCTAGGTTCATCCTCCAAATGGACTGCCCCGTTTAGGTTTCTGCATCATCTATTGGCTACCCACAATGGATGACTCCACCAGAAGTCTATAGGTGGGTTTTCCAACACCTGGTTCTTACTCCGTGAGGAATATTTTCACCAGTAGATCTCTCTACAACACCCCATCATGCGTATGGATGCTAAAGAAAAAAATGAATTGATCTCCCTTTCGAGTCCCAACAAAATGTCTTGGGTCCTGAAGAATGGGGTATATACCATATCCTTAGAGTAACGGGGGAGGTCTGTGAACCTCAAAGAGTATAAAACCTTTATCAGGATGCACTACTATAGGTGATGCAACTTTTTTATGCGCATTACTCCCAATGTCAGTGGGGAGAACTCCTCCTTGAATTTATTTTCGCTATCATACTACGAGAGGTTCATCGCTTCATGAGTCTATATGGTGAAAAACCACCATCTCCCTTCCAAGACCTGCAGATGGATCACTACTACAACTGCCATCTAGTATAGTGGAATCAGCACTAAGAAAAAGTCTAATGTCACCCCCATATGCTTGTCCTCAACAAACTATGTATCCTTCTCTCCCATAATACTATGAGGAAGGTTTTCTGGAACATGGGTAATGCACTGAGCTTACGTGCATCTTGTACTGGTAGCGTCAGTAGTAACATCTGACCAACAGGTGGTGGTATCACTGGGATACTTCCCAAAGGTTCAATCTCAGGAAACAATCACTATAAAAAATCCTCATTGCTCTAAGGACTATCCTCGTGTTCATGCAATAGAATTATGGATGGATGTCAATGTAGAGGCATCCTGAACGAGATCAATATGAACCATAATCAACAGATTATACCTTATGAGATGAATATGACCCAAAAAATATCATGATAAAACATTCAAGGATATATGAAACTTGGGTTTTCATGTACCATGTAGGAAATAAAAATTAATCGGCATGGTTTATGGATACATATCCCACTACACCATCACTAAAATCCTTATCCAGAAAGATGAACTTGAAATAATTAACACTATTTCCCCATCTGAATTTGTAGAGTCTCACTTTTTCTGATAGAACTTACCTTGATTTGATACCACTTTTTGATGACCCATCTCCCAGGGCCAGTGTATTGACTAACCATATCCCTCCTTACATAGGCCATGGGATAGTAACTAGCCTGGAGTAGGCATATCCAAAAAAACGGTAGGCATTACCTTTAAACCTATACAAATATATAAATATGAAACTATAAAAACTAAATAGAATTTAAACATCAATTCTCATCAAGAAAAATTCTGAAAGTATAGTATAAACTAAAAATACAAAGATGATAGAATAAAGAACAAAACCACAAATGAATGTAAAACTGCCATGGTCTGTCCACTCAAAACCCTAGCTAAAGGTTTGGTGAATGGTAGTTGCATATAGCACTAGAAGTATGAACATATATCTAGTATCACTGAGAAACACATTTCCCCTAACAACCATGGTCTCTATTGAAGTGTCTATCACCTGTATGAGTCAAAATTTTTGTGGGAAAATCCCGTGAAAGGGTTAGTAACACAATAACTAGTAGGGATCCCAAACCACTATGGTAAGACCACATTGTAAGACCAAAAAGTAACCTCAAAAATGAAAATTCATCTCACACTTGGTTGAAATTAGAGTATAGAAAGTAATATAATCATTCATAAAGCCGAATCATCCTATACTAATGAGGGACTCATCCCCGATGAGTCATTGAGGTCTACTTATCTGTCGGACCACAGATGTCTACTATTTTACCAGACAATCATGTTTTCATTCTAAGGGACCCCTAAGGTCTACTCTACTATTGTACAATTATGGTTGGATCAACCACTAAAAGGTTAATGTATGCCCTGTTACTGGACCACTGAGGCCCTCTCGACTGCTTGAACTGTATGGTCTATATTCCTACTACACCACTATGTCTTGCTTAACAATTTGACCACTAAGGTCCGATATATAACTAAAACACCGAGGTTCTCTCTTACACTAGTTCATTGAGGTTTTCTCTTCGTATCCTTCGCATCATATCAAGTCATAGGATTCCAGCTCATAACACACCTGATTCTGTTAGAATCTACTCTAAACGAAATCAATCCCATACCATCTTCGATGAAGTCTCACTTTATTATAACCAAGGGACATCTTCAGCAAAAGGGTCTAAATTCCATATATGGTGCCTAAAACAGACTCTCCGAATGAACGATATTGGAATTTTTGTAAAAAGGGTATGGTTGTCTTTGGTCCCAGTCTAACGTGGTCAAACCAAACTAACCATCCCGACCCTGGGGTCCCACATGAGTAGACCCAGTTTGACCACCCTGTCCCTAACTGATTGTGTATGTGGAGACCTAGTTCATCTTGGATGATTTTTAGACCTATAGGGCCTTGCTAGACCCAACCTTCTTTAGTATTGGGCCCAGCCTAACGGGTCGCCCAACGACCCGTTCCGCATTCTTCATCCCATCCCGCAATGGCAGTCTGGTTTTCTATACTAGAATAGACACCCACTGGCATCAGGTTTCTTCTGTATGTGTCTAGTTAATTCATTCCCCATCCCACTTTGAAACACAGTCCAAAAAAAATTTGCCATGATCAGCGATGCGGTCAACCCAGAGGTTGACCGCGCTGACGCGGTGCTGGTTTGTGCCACCACCCTGCTTCGCCATGTCTAGGTTGGCCGCATCCTATGACGCCTATGCGTTCCACCTCACATTAACATCCACTTATATGGGCCGCCTATGGCGTCGCATAGGCGATATCCTCCACGGGCCACCAGACCTGCTCTAGTGGTATTCTTCCTAATCTGTCTGTGCCTATGGAATTCATGGGGCGTCACCGTCACTACTACACAGAATAATATATTTTTACATAACTCGTGGGGTTTGGAATATTTTGGAACTCATTGGAAATGATATGAAGGGACCTCATGAGTCTATCAGGACATAATAATATAAGAGAGAGAAGGGATCACAATAAACACCCAACAAAAAATTCGGGACTTTGTTCGTTTTGGCATGGATCTATTCTTGTAAGTAGGGCTACGAATCATAATTCAATTACTAATATTTTAATCTACAAAGTCAACCCACAATATTTATTTCCAATCTCGCAAGAGGGAATCATCAGCAGATCAACTAGTTAGTGAGTTACAGCACGTTCTTCGTTTAGAAGGGAATAACGGGAAAAGACAATCACACAAATTTAAACACATAGCTAGAAAATCATAGATTGGTTGAGGATGATCTTATATTGTTTTCCATCGATCTACGGTCCCAAATCCACTCTCTATACCATCTTCACTGCTCTTCAATTTTCCATCGTTAGAGGAATTCTAGTGTTGTTTTCAAACATATTATACCTATTTAATTAAAGAAGGAAGTTGTGTTCTATGTTGAAGTTTCTCCATGCCGATTCATTAATAAGTTAAATTAATGTATTTAATTTCAGCTCGATGCTGCACCACAACATGGATGATTCACTACATCATAAAGAAGAAAAATATAAAAAAAATAAATTTTTATGTTATTATATTTTTCATATGAAATGTCTGGAAACAATATTTTTTATTCGACCCACACCTAATGATGTTATATATTTTATAGGCATATCCTGATGCTCTATGTTCAATTTTTCCCTCAGAGTTCTGATCTAATTTTTTTTTTCAAAATTAGAAAAACATTATTGCATGATTATTTAATGAAATTTAAAAATAAATTGAAAATACATTCCCTCTACTCCAGGATACGAAACCATATGCTATCTCAGTTCTTGGTCTCAAGATATTCCAATGTAATTTTTAAATAATTAACCTGGAATTTCAATACATTACATTTGGTTTAAGTGGCTTTTGGTCTCGCAAGAGTTTGGTTGAGTTTTTGTGCCATCCGATTTTGAAAGAATAGTTTACTAGAGAATCAGAATGAAGTAGCTAGGATCTTCTCTACTAGTTTTACTATAACATCCCAGCACCACTAATAACATATAATCCCCATTGAAACATGGATGTTAGTTCTTGGACTTATAAACTATTCCATTTGCATTATTTTCATGTGGCCCCCAACCTGGGTTCCACTCATATGAAACATATATGAATTTAATTTAAAATAAAATTCTATATTTACAATTAGCTTAATATATATTATATTATAAGTTAAACCTAATTTATATGTAATAATTAATAGTAAAATGGAAAAAAACAATATCATGGTGAAAATTTAAAAGGATAAAATGTTGGTATCTATAAAGGTAAATAAAATAAAATGAAATAAACATGTTTATTTTTAATGTTAGAGGTATGTAGTGTCTTTATATATTATAGAAATTAATAATCTTAAATTTTCGAAGCACTTTTATTGAGTATGACTTCAAATTAATGATTAATTTTGGGTATTAACAATAATTCCACTCCTCCTCCATTGAAAAAGGGCATCCCCACTCTTATCCATTCAAAACATCCAAAAGAATTTTTTCGAAAATTTTAATCCAAAAAAAATTAAATACCTCATTTTATCTTATAAAAAATTGTTATTTAGAAATCCAATATTGTATGGAATTGTTAATAATTATAAAACATGGTATGTAGAAGACATAATATTCTCAAATGGGCATCCAACTTTTATTTATTCTTTCACCTCATTATTTTATTAAAAAATATTTTTAATATAATATATTTATCAAGTATAATATAGAAACATTATATTATTTTAATGGAATAACCTAAATAGATATCCACTTATAATAAATTGGAAATTTATCTATCATCCATGTGCACAATATACTACCTCCTAACAAACCAATGTAATTTACTTTCCCAAATGTCCTTTATAGAATATCTACAATGATGGATTTATTATTTAAATATGATGTTATGTAAATTTTAACCAGTATTTTAAATTAATATTTTATATAATTTCATACCCTTCCATCCATTGTAATGATATCCTCATTTGTTTGAACGATAGTCTGCCTCCTCTTAAATTAATGGGATTATTTTATTTTTATTACAATATCACATGGTTTGTATATTTTAGTGTATTTATTGAAACACTATGATTTTATGATATGAGTATAACAATATAATGATTCTATAACTCATAAATTGTTTCCAATAAGATAACATTAAAATAGAATCGTTAATTTTCCATGTGTAAAACCTAATAACCTTTTAATTGATTTGTATTTCATTTTTAATTACCATTCTGAAGTATTTTTTTTCAAAGTATTACTAATGAATATAAATGATAATTATTTCCTAATTATTATTCTATAGATGCTATTTTAATAATATATTTTATCTTATTCAACTTAATAAAGTGATTTTGGACATATTAACCAATGATCATCAAAACATAAAATAGAAATATAATTGATTATGTAAATTAATATTACATGTAATGGATAATATTAAAAGAGTAATAATATTAGGAATTTTGTTATTCATTTAATTAATTTTCATATTTTTTATATATTTGTGGATAAAGAACACACATGATGAATTGGGTTAAAGTTAAGGGTTATCTCTTAAACATCATTTTCTTCATTTTATAGACACTATCTCATTATAAATAACATAATCTCTACATTTAATGATATATAATGCCTATAAATTATTTATATATTTCGTATTTCCTATATACCTAGATCATTCTCTATTCTATTTATTGGAAAATACATGACTTATGACCCTTCGTGAAATTCATTTTCTTGAAATTCGCTTTTCATTACCACATGAGTTATCACTATGAAACCCAATTCTCTTCCAGAGCAATTCTTTTGTTTTTTACTAATAATTTATTTTCTTATGTGCCATCCCATATTAATGTATATTAATTTTATTTTATTTATTCTACTATAATAATATATTAATATAGTGTATTGGGAAATATTTTATCCTCATTAGAATTCATGTGTGAGACTAGGGAGTAAAATATGTATGTTATGAGACCCTTCCCACCATGTGATGTTGTCTTAGTAGTTAGATATGACATATATTAATGTAATAATTTATGTTTCTTCTAAATTTCTATTCCTATATTATCTTATGATACTATTATATTAATATTATGATTTCCTAGATTACTCACATTGATTGTCCTTTATAATATCATGTTATACCTTTAAATCAAACCCTATGATACTTTATCTTGTTTATTACCTTACTAGATTTTTAGGCCACACCGTTCATTCATGAATTTCTAATAACAACCTAGAAATAATTAAAAGTGCATATTATATATTAAAATATAATTATTTAGAATAAAATAAATATAAAATATTTTATTTTCATGGGATATATTTTCAACCTAGTATTCCAAATACACTATGTGTTTTTTAACCTTGTTTTATATTAACAAATATTTTGTTTTTGGAATTATGAAATAGTATATTTAAAATCCATGATTAATTATATAATAAATAATAATGACGAGGACTAGTAAATTCCCTGGTGAAACAGTTAATGATATAAAAATTTTATCCATTTTCTCTCATTCCGTATTCATCATCTCTATATGTTTTATAATGAATATTATAGATTTATTCAAGGATATTTTGAAATATCTTGTTTTATGTATTATTGAGAACTCAAACACCAAGATTGTATTACAACTATTTGATTATATGTGAAACATATAATCATATTCCCTTAAAATGGTAATATCATCATGGATGAAATTTTATTGTTTAAATAATTTTTTTAATATACACTTACCTATAAAGAAATAATATCCATGATTGATATGATAACTTGAAAGGTGATTAATTAAAAACCATCAAAATATATTGAATCTGAAGGAAACATATGATACAATGGGTGGTTTTTATTTCAAATAATTATATTTAAGATTTATTGGATGAATGTAACTTTATAACTAGAATAGAATAAAGTTCATTTAAATGAAGTTTCACAAGGTTTATAGGAAACTCGTCCCACAAATAGTTTCTAGGGGTAGTTATATGTATGGGGTGAAATAATTTCTTCATATTTCATTATTACCAATATATCAACTTACATGTAATATAGTTATGTTTGGAATATTATGCTAAACATGTGTGATGTGAAAGAAATCTTATAATCATAGTCATAATTGATATTTAAATTTTACAAATGGAAAATAAGCCTATGTATCACAATTTGATTTCGGTTCTAATTATTTACAAAATTTATAATATAACTATAGATGAAATTATTAATACAATTAAACATGAGAAAAAAATAATAAAAACCGATTATATGTCCTGTAAAATAAAAAATATTTCTAACCATATGATTTACTAGGTTTTAATTATTGTTGTCAATTAGATATTTCCTAACATATAATTTCACATTCATTATATTCCTTTATAAATGATCATAAAGAGACTCATGATTTTTAAATTAATATCACATGAGAATGTTAAAATTGTTATGTGGTAATACCACATTATAATGCATGAGGTGAGGATTATGTTAACACCAATTACACCATTTTTACTGTAAGTACCCTTAGGTGAAATAGTGATAAAAGGCTATCCAATCTTATTGCCTAGAAATGTTATTTTCTAAATGGAAATAACAAATAGTAAAAATTAATAATATTTATGAATTTTGTCTTATGTTTATTTTTGTCCTTATGTAGTCTACTATGGATTTATAATTATAAATCCAAAAAATAACATGTACATTACCAGATAAATACTGTAAAATGTCATATTTTTAATACAACTAAATTCATGATTTATTAAATAATTAAAAAGAAAATACAATCATAAGATAATTATTAGATATTTTACTAGGTTAATTAGATATATAACACCACAAATCATAGTATGTATAGAAAAAACATTATTACGAATCATTAAACAATTTTCTTATTATCCAATGATCATATAATTTGGCAAGGGGAAACATATGGATGTATATAAGAATAGACACATCAATAATGTTCATTAATTGAATAATGAAATCCTAGAAATATTATTTTAATACATGATATTCTAGATTCATATGATAATGACAAAAAATGGGTGAGAATCATGATCATGAACATAAATTCGCGAAATTAATATATAAAATAACATAAGATTAGGGAATTGAAAACAACATAAAACATGACATCAGATGCATGTGTCAAGTATAAACATAATTATAGAATAATATAGGGTGTTGGTATAAACTCACTTACACCATACAAGGTATATCATGAGAAAAAACAAGACGCAGTTCATTGGGGGCTATATAAATATTATCCCAACAATAATATTCATATCATATACAAAAATGTGGGTTCAACATAAAACAGAAAAAAAAAATTCCTTCATTACATTAAATAATATGATTATGGAGTTTTTGTACAATACATGGAGGTCCACTGTAATTGGATTATAGTTACATCAAGATAAATACCCATTAGTGGAAATGGTGATGGGTATTCAAATGAAAAATATTTTGAATGGATAATCATTGGAATATTTTAGTATTATAATTGGTTTACATATAGGTTCATGGAAGAGTTTAATGATATTTAATTAGTTATTTATAATTAATAGGAAAGCATAGTGATAGTAAATGGATTTTTAAAAACAAATAAAATCATGAAAATTTTTAAATAAAATTGATCACTAAAAAGTACATTAAATAAATGATAATTGTATAAGATTACATTCATTAAGTAGGAAATTTGAAATATTTAAAATTGAATATTAATATAATGAAATCAACTTTGTGGGTTTTAGAGAGGGAGTGGGAAATAAAATTTATGATAATTTGGTTTTTAGTGAAAAAAGTAGAAAAATTAATTGGAATTTATAAAAATTATAGGTGTAATATTTATCAACTTCTAAACATATATATTGTCTTGTAAATTATAAATTAATGAATACAACAGTCCTTAAAATGGTTTATTCCAATATTTTAAGCAATATTCTATTCTGTGTAAATATTTTATACTTCCAGGAACCGTATAGATTAAAATGACACCACATAGGTTCTTGTAAGTGAGTCATGTTCATATGGAAATGATTTTAAAAAATATATTATATGTGTTTTGGAAAAATCAATATGGTTTTATAGAAATAATGAAATAAAATAAAAAATATTATTTTAAAGGGTAAATATATATAAGTTAATTGATAGTTTTTTGGAATTTATTTGTGCACTTTAAGTATATTTTTTGTCATAATACATACAACATATTACTAAATTATATAATAGTTACTTCAAATTATAATATCTAATAAAAAATGAAAAATTTACAATTTTCCAAATGTCAATGTGCTTATTTCGAAAATAAAAAAAATTATATCAAAATTACTCTTTTAATATAACAGTTTACTCCTTTAAATTTAGAATTCATAATTACTTGAAAAAACTTTTTTTGATGATAATAAATACTTTATGATAGTTATATTACACATAAATTAATTATATTATATTTTTTATGTGATTAAATATTATTGAATAATATTTTTATATGAAATTATCATTTTTTTCAAAATTAATGATTTTTTCAAAAAAACATTAAATATATTTTTCCAAAATAATACTTTTTTGTTTCTTATAAAAATATATAAAATTTAAAAACTCATATATAACTATATATATAATTTAATAATTAAAAACACATATATATTTATTTTTTACAATTAAATTATACACATTGGTAATAATATTTTATAGATAAATTAACCCATATTAAACCAAAAAAACCTTATAGATGTGGTGTGGTGGATTCACTTTGTTGTTTGGTTTAGAAAATATATTTTGGTTGATATTATGCTTTTCTATAAATGTATTATTTTTTCACCATTAACCATATTAAAATATATAGTTTATGCTATTTTTATTGATTGGAGAATTAATTATCATTTCATGTACTTGTTGTTCAATATTTATGTTTACATTGATTATTTTTTACCTATTCTATATGAGAAATTTATAAGACATTTAATATGATCAGTAAGGCCACATAAATCCTATCGATGTATCTGTAGGTATCATGAAAAAATAGAGTGTTTTATTTGTCTAAGACCCCACAAATATTTATTATATGACTTCAATCAAGGACTTGATGGTATGATTATGTTCTCCAACATTATGAATACCTAGATTATGATATTATTTTATAATTTATATCTAATGATTTGATTAATCATGATATCCATGGATAAATTTAAAACTCATTGGGTTATTTACATTAAATTTCATATAATTATACATTAATACATTATTATTCTTCATGATTATATTGTTGAATAAATGTATAGTAGGGATCTCCCCCTTCATGGGGATGTTTTCATTTTCTAGTGATTATGGGAATCTAGCAAGGATTTCCATTGCGGTGTCTTATCTCGAAGACGTTCTTCTCTCTAGAAATGGTCTCTCCAGATCCAGTTGATCGGCTTTGAGTCATGTAGGGAGGCTATGCATGCGGTGGAAAAGATTGAAAAATTGGTATGATCAGGTCTCAATATGTGCTATGGAGGGTTCCTTTTTCCTCGATCGCTCTTCACCCACTTGTGTTGTCAGAATCTCCTGATCTGGTTACTCTAGATATTGTTTCTTCAAGCTTTCGTTGGTGAATCTATGATGGGTGTGGGGCAGAAGGGATCTAGCTGTGACGGTGTGAGGTGGGGGTCAGGGATAGGCCTTGCAGTGGTAGCGTCTTTATCAGAGGATCTGAGACCGGTGGTGGGATATGTGGTCATTGTGATGGTCTACCGATCTTGGTCGATCCATCGCCACCTGGACGATGGCGGGCTCCCCGACGGTCATGATGATGGTGGTGGCGTGGAGAAGTTTTTTGGTGGATTCCACAGTTCTGGGGATCTTTCTACTGTAGAAACGATGTTGTTTGCGGTGTGGGATCTAGGCAGAGTCCAGATATAGAAATGTGGCAGCGGTTCTAGAAATGTGGTTCCTGAAATGAAACTTATAAAATTTTTACAATGATACAGACTCTACCTTAAAGCGTAAAGAATCTTATTAAACAAAGTACAACTATAATAAACTATAAGATCATTATAAATTCCTCAACAACCATAATTCAACGGAAAACATGAAACAATACATGTAGAAAGTAGTAAATCTTTTAACCCATAGAGAAGTGTATCCAACATCCTTGGATAAAGGTCCCTTGATTTAATCATTCAATAAAGTCTGTCTTATGCACACCAGTGAAATCCCTCGATATGAATATCAGTGTCCGTCTTGCTATCCCCACAAGCCTTTGGAATTCAAGGTTATCGACACCTCTTTCTTCATATCCCTAGAAGCCCACGAATGTACATAGTAAGATTCTGAGTCGCACGATGCAATTCTGAACAAGATTTTTAGTATCCACAAAGAAATAAAGTCTTTCCCTCTAGAAATCACTATAGTAGAATGTAATCTCTAGATTGATCAACTTGTTATGTGTAGTTTCAAATGAGATCACATTTATAGGTACATATTCAACGTTCAACTCTCACCTCCAACAATCATATTTTTCATTGAATTTCAGAGGGACCTACACACGTGTTACTCAAACAACGGTGTGTTAGTAACTAAATGCACGACATCATTTTATAACAAATACATGAGTTCGAAAATATATGGTTTCTTATCCAAATTCATCTTTCATAGTGTATGGAGTAATAATATAAGTATTGAGTCTAGCCCGAAAACCATTTTATGTCTATAATACATGGGTATTTGGATTCTGTCTTCAAAAGAATTTTGATCCTGGATTCTATAATATTAGAGAGTCTAAATTTCAAGGATACTTTGAAACTAAATTCATATGAATATGGATTTTAAAATTAGATTTATTGGATGCTAAATTCATTAGAATTCATAGTATGAGAATAAAAATTTCAGACTTTGAATTCATTAGAATTCTGAGTCTAAACATAAAAAGTTTGGATTATGAAATAATTAGAGTTCAAAGTCTGAACTTAGAAAGTTCAGAGTCATAATTCAGATTTTGAAAACAGAATTATCAATATCTAAGTATTTAAAGGAATTTGAGGTTTTGGATACGAAACAAAATTTTATTCGTAGTAATAAAATGAACACAATTAAGATATTAATAATTAATCGACATGGTAAGGATAAATTTTCCTTTTGGATGGAAAATTTTCCATATCTGGTAAAACATAGGGTAAATGAAATTTACCTTAAGATATGGTGTTTTTGATTTCCAAAACAAGATGGAAAGTAAAAGTCATAAGGAAACCATATTGACTCAACAATGTCCACCTTTTTGGAAATCACAAACATCCTTAATAAAATGAATATTAGGACTTAGAAAATATTTTTCTGGACATTGAAACTAAAACTTATATCACTTACCACATGAGAAAATATGTATATGACTAACTCCCCCTTCTGATTTAGACACAATAAGGATAATATTATATATTTTCAGATTGAGACTTATCATTTTATTGCATATGAAAATTTTCATGGATAAGCACTCCCCCTTAGATGAAATACCCCTTACTTAGAGAAATTTCTTCTTTACTTTGTATTCTTTCTTTATTTCTCCCACTTTGTGATTTTCAAAATGGATGAATTGGAATAGAAAAGAAAATATTGTACCCAAAATTTTAGTACTATAGAACAAAAAATATAATGAAAAACAAAGTATTTCTTTAGGATTGGAAAATTTTTACAAGGAAGGAATAAAACAATAGATCATAATTGAACAAGATTATCCTTAATTTTCCTTTGGTATCAAATTCCTCGTAATAGTGTTGAGCTTTTTGAGTTCTTTTTTGATATTCCTCTACTCGTTTGAGAAGCTGATCCTAATCTTATATCTTCTTTTCTAATGCTTTGATTCTTTATTTTTGAGCATTAAGAACCTCCACCTGAGCCTTCAAGGATTCTTCCTGCTTAGAATGCTTATGTTCTATCTCGATCATGAGCATCATTTAACTTTTCCATCTTTGAGAAACTGAATAAAACATCCCATTCAGATCTTTCACTTTTTGAATTTGATAATTGTTTTTCCAGATTTATCTTCTCCTTTAAAATATTTTTGAAATCCTTGATCATCACATTAGTAGTATTGAATTAATCCTTGACACATTCTTGAAAATCATCAAGAATTATCATGTCTTATATAGATTTCCTTGACCAACTGGTCGTTTTCATGCAAGAACTTTTGTGGGCTTCGTAGTTTATGAAAAAAGTTTTGAAATCAGCCTCAATCTTGACACACTTATCCATCACCATGGATACTGAATCCTATTTCTGATTCAATGTGTGTTGAAGAATTTGGTATCTGATGTCTATACAAGGAAATATTGGTATAGTTCCAATATGATTCTTCATAGACTAAACTACGAAATCATGACAAAGGGAGGATGATTCCGAATTTGAGACATTACATGGTGAGGATTCATTCTCTATTTCAATTTCCATCTTCTTCGATGATCCAACCATGTCATTCTTCTTCACAATTGATTTCCAAGGTGTATCAAAAACCACCTATTTTTTATTATCACCCTTCAGAATGGAATCCTCTTGGTTAGTGGATTCTTGTTCACTATCTGAGAGTTGAAAAATACTATCTTCATCAACATTTTCCTTCTTAGCTCGAGCCTCGACATCCTCTAGGTGAATGAAATCATGATTTGAACTTTCTTATTCAGACAGCTTATTCACTTCTTCTTCAACCTTGCCATCTTCACCTTTATCATCATTCCCAGAGGAATCAATCTTTGAAGACTCAAATTTAGAATATTGAATTGAAATCTTATCAGATGGAATTTCCTTCTCATGAAAATCATATACTTTTTTAATGTGATCTTCAGTATCACCATTTCCATCTTATTTATCTTCTTCATCCTCCCTTACTTTTTCATAGATTTTTTCTATAGTCCCAAATTTCTTTCCCAGTGTCTCTTGTAAAGCTTCTACTAAGAAATATTTTTGTACTGGGATGATCTTGGATTCATTCTCTCCAGCCTTTAAGAGTGATTGCACTATCTATAATTCAGTCATCTTCTTCTTTTATTTCTTTTATTTTTATTTCTTTTCAAGCTCATTGGCGGCATTTTCTTTTAATGATTTTGCTTCAGCAAGATCCAAACCCATGCCAGGCTCCCCTTCTTTATTTTTATCCATGTCGTCTCTCCATTTTGACACAACCTCATCCAGATATGATTTTTTCCTTCTTAGGCTTTGGTGGTGTGGATTGGGTTTCCCTTTCCTCTGGGGATTTTTCATTCTCTTCTACATCCTTCAGCTTCCTCTCCCTTCATCCCCTCTTAGAGGTCTCAACCGCCTCTTATTTCTTCATTAAAGATTCTTCCTCCTCCTTAGTAAAATTATAAAATTCTCTAGATTCTTTACAAAATCCAACATTCATCCTTCTCAGAGTATCATCACTTACCATCATAGCTTTGAAATTTCATGGCTTAGAACTATATGGTATTTTTAAGGACTCTAAACACAGAAGAATCAGCTTCGAAAGAATGGTTGGATGCATAGTAATCTAAGCCTTCAGATCTCTATTCATTATATTCTCAATTGTAATCAGAATATTCTTAACTAAGTGAATATTTCTTAGATTCACCAGGAAATCTAGGATATACATGTCTCTTTTCTTCAATGTATCCTTATCCCCTTTTATCAGAATGATGAATCCTTGAAACCAAAATTCGATAATCTGAAAATTTGTAGATAAGTGAACAATCTTTAGAGTCTTAACATCTAAATGACCAAGAAAATCCATTTCTTTCACCTTAACAAATCTTCTTTGAACATCTGGTAGCTTATGTGAGTAGAACTCTGTGTCACCCTCATAAGTAACTCCAATACAATGGGCATCGATGGTGTAATAAATAGAATATGTATTCCCATAGATCTTGAAGGAGGATTTACCTTTTCCTTCTTTATTGCAATATCTATCCGACTCATAGAATTCAACCCACAAGTCTGGATATACCAGATCCCGAGATCCGGGTAAAGATACGCAAACACTCTCCGGTATATTATGTTTGATGTTAGTTGAGATGATATAATCATACTTAGGAATGAAATTTGGATATACCAACCTTTCTATTTAAATCTGCCATTTATAAATTATCTTGACATTTGGCATGTCTTTTTAGGAAGATACTTCGATAGACATTCGGAGTTGATGAACCAGGAAAATCTAAAACGGGCTTTTGTTGGAGGGTAGGGCTTCATCACGAGAAAGATTTGGAATCGATGTGGGACATCTATCATAGATCCTTAATATAGGAATTTAGGGTGACAGTTCGGCTTTCATACTCAATCCAATGGTTGAAAAGTCTTAAGATGAGATATGTCGGTTGAGCTGATAACCAGATGGAAATTTTGATTGAATCTGATCTTTTGATATTTTTAATAAAAACATTCGGATTTATGAAAAAGTGAATAATTTTAAAAAAAAAATTGAAAATACCAAAAATTAAAAGAAGATTATGAAAATTTAAGGAAGGATACATACCTATCAAGTTGCTAGAAAGATTATTTGGTTTGAGAAAAATTCTTCATGAAGAAATTTAGATACCAATA
Source organism: Viscum album (assembly GCA_963277665.1). Lineage (NCBI taxonomy): Eukaryota > Viridiplantae > Streptophyta > Magnoliopsida > Santalales > Viscaceae > Viscum > Viscum album. Next base: position 369,518,444 of record OY728142.1, on the reverse strand, counting down.
ATTTTGATTACGAAAGAAAAATTTAAACTAAAAATATTTTATTATGAAAAATCTTAGTCTACAAAAATCTTCATTTTGACAAAATTGGGAAAAAATTCATTACAAAAAATATAGAAAATCCTTGTTACGAAAATTTAGAAAATATTCATTACAAAAATTTTGAAAATCACTAACAAGATAATGTAATCCGCTGTGAAAAAGAGTTTGTTACTATTAGGAGATAGATTTCAACAAGAAGTTAATATGGAGGATTACCAAAAACTGATTATTCCTAACTTCTGTTTAATGTATTCAAATCTATTGGTGGGTAAAGATTTTGCGAAAATATTATCATGTTGATCTTGTGTTTCAATAAATTGAAAATGATACACACTTTTTGTGTGTGATCCCTAAGAAAGGGATGCCTAATATCTATGTGTTTTGCACGAGAGTGATGTGCACGATTTTTACTTAAATAAATGACACTAGTATCATCACACAAAATTTTATGTTTTAGTAAAACTCATGTTACAGTCTATGACTGTGTGTTGCATCCACAACACTTGAGCACAATAACATCTAGCTGCTACATATTTAGCTTTAGTAGTGGAAAGTTCTAATGAGTGTTTCTTTTTTCATTACCATAAAACTAATGAATCTTTTAATAAATGACAAATTCTGGATGTACTCTTCTTATCCGTTCTACATCCACCAAATTTAGTATCCAAAAAACTTTTTAAAATAAAATCATTTCAAAAAGTATATGAGTCTAAGATACATGGTTCCATTTATGTAGTGAAAAATACTTTTCACTTCTTTAAATGAGATTCCATAGGATTGGATTGATATCTTTCATATAATCATATTGAAAACATTATGTCTAGAAAATGATATGTTATGTAATGTAGACATCATATCATACCTATAATTTTTTTTGATCAAATAGTTTCCCAACTACATCAATATTATGTGAGATTGATGTACCAATGGGAGTACATATAATTTTAGTTTTTTCATATCCATACTTTTTAAGAATATCATAAATATAATTATGTTGGGATATATAGATACCTTCTGTTTTTTGAGTAATTTGAAAAACAAGGAAAAATTCTAAATCTCCCATCATACTCATTTGAAACATAGATTTCATTAGATCCGCAAAGGAATTAGTTAAAGATTGCTGAGTTGAACCAAATATAATTTCATCAACAAAAATTTGAACAATCAATTCATTTTCCATGTCTTTCTTTATAAAAAGTGTTGGATCAACATTTCCTTTAACATAATTTTTTTGAAGAAAAACTCTTGTAAGTCTATCATACACACCTCAAGAGGCTTGATTAAGTCCATAAATATATTAGGTATGTTTATAAATATGTTCATGATATTTTGAATCTTCAAAAAAAGAAGGTTGTTCAACAAAACAATCTTTTGAACATAATAATTATGGAAAAAACATTTCACATCTATTTAAAATATTTTGTAATTGAAAAATGATGCAATGGAAAGTAGAATACGAATATATTCAAGTCTGGCTACCGGAGCATAAGTTTAATTATAGTCTATTACTTCTTGTTGATTATAGCCTTTAGCAACAAGTCTAGCTTTATTTCTTACTATCATTCCATTTTCATCAGACTAATTTCTGAAGAAAAATTTTACTCTAATAAAAAAAGTTTCCATAGGTCTTTAAACCATGGTCCAGAAATTATTCCTTTAGAATTAATTTATATCATCATGAATTTCTTTTATCCAATCATCATCACCCAATTCTTCATCAGTGCTTTTTGGCTTTAATTGGGAAAGAAATGCTAGATATTCAACTTCATTTCTTAAGGAACTTCTAGTACTGACAGGTTCATTTGCATCACCAATTATACTATCAATGGGATTATTATTTAGAAACATCTAATTTGGGTTTTGTAAAACCTTTTCATCCACATAGGGTAGAAAATATTCTAGGTCAATTTATTTAAAAAGACATTCTTGAAAATTTTCCTCATTAGAAGGATCTTCTAACAAAGGTTGATAATCGGTTTATGAAAACACATCCGAATATATAGGATGAGGTTGATTAAAAAAAAGGATTGGTTTCCTAAAATTTGACATGGACTGTTTCATAAATTTTACAATAATTTTTATAGAAAACTCTATAATCCTTAGATGTTATGGAGTAACCTAAGAAAATTACATCAACAGATATTGGTTCGAATTTGTGTAGATTATCATTAGTATTCAAAATTAATACAATGAAATGAAAAAACTTGAAGTAGGAATGGCTAGGTTTTCTACCATTACATAACTCATAAAGTGGCGTATTAAAAAAATGTCCAATCAAAACTCAATTTATAGTATAACAAGTAGTATATACAGCTTCAACCCAAGAAATGTTTGGCTACCGAATACTCACTCAGCATGGTTATTGATATCTCTTAAAGAATTATTTTTCTTCTTTCAATAACACCATTCTAATGAGGAGTTCTGGCTACTAAGAAGTTATGATTAATGCCTTATCTACTACAAAAAGTTTCAAAATTAGAATTTTGAAATTCTCCTCCTTGATCACTATGAATAGTTATTAAAAGAATATTATTCTCATTATTAACATGGGCTCTAAAACATTTGAAATTTAAAACAGCTTCATATTTACTTTCTAGAAAACAGAACAACATAAATCTAGTGTTGACATAAACTAAGACAAATACATAATATTTGCCTCCAATTCATGCAGTTTGTATTGGACCAAAAAGATCCATACACACTAACTGTAACGCATCAGTGGTTCCGACTTCATCAACTAATTTAAAACTTGATTTCTGTTGATTCCCATATGTACAAGGATCAAAAACTAATGATGAATCAAATTTATGCTTCATTCGATCCTTAACTAGTCTTTTATTATAGAGTTTTCATAAATTCATAAGGTTATAGTGTCCTAACCATCGGTTCCACAACCAGGAATGATCTTCCATTGCACCATGGAAAGGTAGGTCTTGGCTCTTAAGGTCATCTATTTTCAGTGTGTAAACATTCTCTTTCCTATTGGGAGAAAGAATAAACACTTCCTTCGAATTGTGTTCTAATCACTTGTTATTCGTAAAATCCACAAGGTAAACTTCATCGTATAATTGACTTATTCTAATGAGTTTATTTTTAAGACCACTAACAAAATACAATATTTTAAATCAATGTTTTTCCATCAAGAACGGTGATACCTATATAAATAATTTATTCCTTAGCATTATCTCTGAAAGATACTTTTCCTCCTTTCATCTTGATAATATTCTCAAAGTAGTTTTTGTTACCAGTGATATGTCGGGAACATCCACTATGGATATACCATGTATTTCTATTGGTAGATTCCATATTTTTCTGAAAATAAAAGAGTTAGACTTTCGGAATCCAAAAATTCTTGGACCTGGAAACTTTAGAAAGATAAATTTTAGGTATCCACATATTCTTTGAAAAATAATCTTTATGAAATACTAAAGATTGAGTTTTGTTTAGGGAACAATTTTTTTCCCAATTCCCACCACACTGACACATAGTGTAGAATGAAGCACTTTGAAGAACAAAATAATTGTAAATAAAAAATGGTTTTGAACTGGTATAACAAAATCCAGAATTATTCCTTAGAGGTCGAATTTGAGAATACATCAATCAAAATTTTCCTTAACTAAGGTAAAGTTTGACAAACACTTTATTAAGGAAACGATTTCTGACTTTATCCTAATAACTATGTTCTTGTCTTTAAAAAAATCAGTTTTAGCACTAGAGATAGGCTCGAAAACCTTTTTTTATAAATTACTTTTTCTAGATCCTTAGAAATTTTACCCTTCTCAGAAAAAACTTCCTCAATGTTTTTTGTAATACGTTCAAAATCAAATTTTATTATCATGTACTTTGTAAATATCTGATATTTCCTTGGTAAGAATAATATTTCTAGAATTTTTCTTTTTTTAATATTTTTCTTGAGTTTTTAATTATAATTCTCTAAGAGTTTGGAAAACCTAGATACTTTTTCATAGGTATGTAAATTATTATATTCATGAAAAGATGATTCTTCATATGCGAATTCATTATATTTACTATTACTATTTAATGAAACATTGGTGATGGATTCAATAATGTGTACCTTATCCATTATGCTATGATTTTCAATTGGTAGTCTGGCTATTAAACCAATATTCTTCTATCCAGAAGATTCATAATCTGATGATTCATCTGATGAGTCACCAACACTTGCATTCCATGTGTCATTAGCTTTCAAAACATTGTTAACATTAACTTTGTAGCACTTATTTCTATTCTTTTCATAATTCATTTCCATTCATTCTTTTCTTATAAGCATAGGATAATCTGGCCTAATATATACAGCTCTTTTGCATTCAAAATAAGTGTGTTCTGAGTCTTTCTTATATATTCATTATTTTTTCTTGTATTTTTATTTAATGTTATTCTATCCATCAATCTTGTTCATCAATCGAGTAAGATTTCCTAATTAATTTATTGAATATTCACATCCACTAGATTCAGATTTATTAACAACATTATTAGATTTAGATCTAGTAAATCTCTCAAGAGTCTTGGCATTCATCAGATTTGATGTTGTTTTAAAAGAAAAACTTCAATTTCAATTCATCTCCATAGCATTGTCATCACCTCACTTTATTCTAATCTCATGTTGAAGAATATTTGTAAAAAGTTCATCAAGAGAAATCTATGTAACTTTTCTATTCAAATCTATAGTTGTCCTCTTAGATTCCCACTCATTGGGAATGATGTCTATGATTTTTTCGACATGAGATTCATTATCTAATCCTTTCTCAGTCATGGACATTAAGATATTTAAAATAGTCATAAATCATTGTTGTACCTTAAATATAGGTTCTCTATAAGGAAAGAAAAATCCATGAAATTCTGCTCAGAGCATGGCTCTTCTAGTTTCAATGACTTTGGAAGTACCAAAATGTGTAACTTAAAGATTCTTCCAAATAAAATTTGATGCATAATAAGATATAATCTGACTATATATATTTCTTCTCATAGAACTAAGAAATTTATTGCATACCTTATAATTCAGTTGATATTAATGCTTTTCCTGGTTGGTGAAAGTACAAACTTCTTCGTCATGGATTTTATAACCTTCAGTAGGTATAACAAAATTGTATGCTCTAATATTGATAATAAATGTCTTCATGAAATCTCTCTAATATTCATAGTCATTCCCATAAAAAATAGGTGGTCTAGTATGATTTAAGTTATCTATGAAACCAACATTATTTATTGTCATCTTAAAAGAAATCTTTCCACACAAACCTGTATGTAATTAAAAGATTGTAAACAAGGATAAAAAAATATCCTAATCAACAAAAATATAGAACAATGAAAAAAATGAGCAATAAAACTTGTATGTGAATATAAGTATATAAGATACCTGCTCTGATACCAATTGTAAGGTTGGTATGGAGTGTGATATTGTTCTATGATACCAACTTTAGGATTGAAATTATACTAATTTTACTATCTAATGATGTATATTCTCAATATACAAGAGGGGAGGCTAAATTGTTTTCTTTAAAATAATCCTTTTGAACTTTTAAAGATGGTAACGTTTAACAAATGTAAACACATTAAATTCAAGAAACCTCTTAGTTCTACAAATTTGCGTGATTCCGAAAATGTGGTTCGAAAATGAAACTTAAGAAAAGTTTACAAAGATAAATATTCTACCTTAAAGCTTATAAAATTTTATTAAAAAAAGTACAATTATAAGAATGTATAATATAGTTATACTTTTATTAAAAACCAAAATGCCGCGGAAAACATGAACCATACAAGTAAAAAGTAGTAAATATTATAACCTGAAGATAAGGATATCGTACAACCATGGATAAAGGTCCGATTATTTATACTTTCAATAATGTCTGTCTTACCCACACCAGGGAATGACCTCGATACAATGATCAGAGTCTGTCTTACTATCCCCGCAAGCCCTCGAACATCAAGGTAGTTGGAACCTTTGTCTTACTATCCCCGAAATCCCTTGAATGTACTTAGAAACATTCAGAGTCGCATGAAGCAATTCTGAACAAGATGTTCTATATTCACAATGCAATAATGTCTCTCTCTCATGAAATAACTTTAGCAGTATGTAATCTCTAGAATGGTCAACTTGTTATGAGCTCGTTCAAATGAAATATTATTTATAGACACACCATCAATGGTCAGATCCTTCCACTAACAATCATTTCTTTTCTTGAATTTCGGAGGGACTTATACACGTGTCACTCAAACAACGGTTGGTTAGTAACTGAATGCATCACATTGTTTTATAACCAAAACATGAGTCAGCAAAAATATTGTTGATTTACCAAAATCATTTTTCGGAGTGAAAAGAATAATAATAAAAATTTTTAGTCTAACCAAAAAACTATACGGTGTGTATAATACATTGGTATTCGAATTCTGTCTTCAAAAGAATTCAGAACATTAATTCTATAGAATTATGGAGTTTGAATTTCATGGAAATTTGGAATATAAATTCATAAGAATTAGGTGTGTAAACACAGAATGTTTGGAGTCTGAACTCATTATAATTCGGAGTATGAACACAAAAATTTCAGAGTCCGAATTCATTAGAATTCAGAGTCTGAACTTATAATGTTCGGAGCCTGAATTCATTAGAATTCGGAGTTTGAACATACAATGTTCGGAGTCTGAAATTATTATAATTCACAGTCTGAACTTAGAATGATCGTAGTCTAAATTCAGATCATGAAAACATAATTTTCTATATATATGTATTTAAAGGAATCTGAAGTTTTGGATACAAACCCAAAATTTATTCATAGACATAAAATGAACTACATTATATTGTGAGTAATGAATAAACATGGTAAGGATAAATTTTCCTGCGAGAATAAAAAAATTTCTTATCAATTAAAACATAGGTTAAATAAAATTTTACTGAAGATAAGTTTTTTTTATTTTCAAAACAAGAAGGAATAGAAAAGTAATAAGGAATTCTTATTAACTCAATACAGAAAAGGTTGGGGTCCTGAGGCTGGGCCTCGGTAAGAAAGGCCCGACCAGTTTGTAGTTTAATGTCTCACAGTGAGGATGAAGAAAAGGGTAAGATACCCCAAACATGGGAGGTGTACATGATGGTGAGTAACCCAACGTGAATGAGGACATAATCACAAACCACACCGTACAATCCCATAAGATAGAGCATGAGTCAGGGGCCCGAAATTTGGAATATGAACCATGATAGGGCTTGTGCTCGCGATATGGACGATTAAAGAATGTAAGGATTTCTCAAGTGGATATGTGGGGCATAGAGAAATAGATCGACATGGATGAGGACATAAGTCCACTCCACACCATAAAACCCTAAATGAGAACTGGTGCTAGTGGCCAGAAAGGGTCAAGGGTCCAAAAAAGGCCATTGGGCCTGAGTTCGGGCATCTCGACCAATTGTAGCCATACAAACTCTTCTATGAATACCACATCATCACAGCTCTTAATCCCACGTGAGAAGTGATTGGTGTGGGAAACAAGGATACAAGTTCAACTCTTCCTGCCATATAGAGGTCAAGTTGGTGGCATCACCCGAGGAGAGTCCATATCTTGGAGATACAATTGGTAATAATGGACCACTGCAATCGATGTTTGGGACATCTTGGGGTGGTCCTGACAAAAAAGGATAGTTGTTGACTAGGATCGAAACACAACATCATAATAATGATCTGGAATGGGAACAAAAAATTAGCATCGACCGAAGACCATATTTACAACGCGTGACATGTATTAATATTTTTCTCAACATTCTCGAGGGAGATGGCTCGAAGTGGTAGGAGAGCCCTTGGTCCAAGAATCCCTGTCATTCAGGGGCCCTTTTGGATGGGATGGATGATGGAGTCCCAATCAACGATGTGGGTGAACCATAGTTATACTGATACATTTTAAAGTCAAGCAGGGTGGTGAAAGTGGAAGACACCTATTAGGAGTGGGACATAAAGAGGAACCAATATGAGCTCGATGTGTATTGAGGAAAAAACCTACACCACCCCATAAGTCTTGACCCGAGGAGAGATTCTGGCATTTTGTGCTGGGCCAGCATACGAAATGTCTAGTCGTTCCTACGTATCCCCTAAGGATGTGAATCAAGATGTACGTAGTTCTTGAAGCCTATTCAATTTAACATCATATGGTGAGGAAGTCGGAGGATAGAAGAATGCGGAGTGATAACATGGTGTGACCACCATAATACTGGCATGACTATCGCTATAAAATCCTACACCATATCACGTAAGGATCCTCCGTGAGAACTATACCCAGGGGCAGTCAAAGAGAAGATTTTGTGGGCTTGGATCAAGACAAAAAAATTTAGTGTTCTTATGTATCCTATGCATATGGGAATCATGAAACATGTACTTCTTGAGGTGCAGTTTAAAGTCTTGCAGGATGACATACTGTTTTTCGTCATGCGGGATGAAGCAGTTTAGGGTCAGGTAGGACTGTCAAGATTAAGTCTATGCCGGAAAATCCAATTTATGGTTGTGGAGGTCCATAGGCTCCAGTATAGAATTTCTTGAGGAACATGGAATTGGTGGGAGGAGTTATACACTAACCATCCATGGTCACCATGGAGTATGCACTATTGGCGTAAACCATGTGATTTATGTATGGTCCTTCCCATTTGGGATACAACATGGATAGTTTCCTACCAGGTATTATTGGTGTCCAAAGGGCCAATACTCAATCACCTTGTAGGAAAGAGTGGATGCGAACCTTCTTGTTGAAGTATCTACCTATAATATTATGATGACTTTCCAAATTATGCATGACAGGAAGCCTATTATTGTCAAGTGCTTCCAATTCATCCAGAACAATTTTGTATACCTTATCTAGGGCTTTATGGTCATAGAACATTGTGCATAATGAAGGTATCTGGATCTCGATGGGTTAGACGGACTCATATCCGTATTCCAAAGAATACAAGGTCATCTTAGTAGAATTACGAGTCATCATCCGATAGGTATAGAGGGCATTGGGGATCTTGTCAGCCCTCTCTTCTCGTTCTAACAAACCATTTTCTTCAAGGTGTTAGAGAGGGTCATTTTGAACGCCTCGATCTTCCAATTCGCTTGTGCGTGGAAGTGTGAGGTATGGTTAGAATGGATTTTGTACTTGGCATACATCTTCTTCAACTCAGATGCACAGATGTTGGTGCCATTATCGGTGTGGATGGAATGAGGGACCCCAAACTAGTAGATGATATTGGATCTCACAAAGTCTAAGATAAAATGGGACTTGACCTCCTTGAGTGGAATTGCTTCTTCCCACATAGAAAAAAATTTTGTGGAAGTCTGGATAAACCTGCACTGGCTAGCTGTCGGCGGTGGATATGATCCCATGACGTTGAGTCCCCCCACCGCAAATAGAAAAGAGTATTTGGTGGAGTGGAGAGGCTCTTGAAGCCGATACATGATGTTAGTATAAATTTTGGACTCATGAAAACTCTTGGAGAACTCGATGAAATCATGGATCATGGAGGCTAGAAGTACCCCATTCTCTAGATCTGATGGGACAGCTTCGATGTAGTCCAGTGAGCCACACAAGAACCAGCATGAACCTTCTAGATGACCTGAGAGATCTCAAATACATGGATGCAATAGAATAGATCACCATCAATCCCACACGTGTAGAGGGTCTTCTCAAGACTAGGACCACTCTGGAGGGTATACTGCAGCGCGTGGCATCAGATTCGTTCATGCTCGACCTGATCAGTCGGGAGTTAACAATTTTGGAGATACTCGACAAAGGGGGATCTCATGTCAGGGGTCCCTTAAACCACTACATTTGATGAACCTAACGGTCCGGACGTGGAAGCTCTGGTGGTAATATGGATTACCCGTTGCCCATCATCAACATTTGAGGTGACTGGAGAAATGACTCTATGATTTTCCACGTTTATAATCAGATCTTCCTACCCGGGTTCTGCAAGTGACTCTCCGATGTACCAGCTCTGTATTTCTAATGATATAGTCACTATTTATTTACTTGACGACTATTTCAGAATCCCCTTTCAAATGAAAATGGGGCACATCGATCTCAAGGACTAGCTCGATGCCAGTGATTGAGGTTAATACTCTGCCTCATTGTTGGTGAAGCCTTATGACAATAGTAATGAGCATGATAGGATGGGAAGCGTCAAGGTAATAAAGGAAATACCCTGGCCTACCCTTTTGAGCATGTGATCATTGATCCTCCTTCCAGTGGGGATCCTGGAAGCACCATAAAAGTGCATCTACCTACATCGGATTGCATGATCTACATAGAGGATTACCTCATTGGGAAAATCCAGGTCTAGGGTGTGGTCTACATGGGTTGGATGGGCAGCTAGAGAATCTTCCAATTCTTGTCCTTTGATAGACTTTTGAGGCACAAACCTGAGGTTGAACTGGTAGAGGATTATTTCCCACCATTCCAGATGAACGGTCAATATGGGACGGTATAGAATGTACTTCATTAGGTGTACCTAAGACAACAATTGTACCTCATGGTGTTTAATGTAGTGTGGCAATTTCTGTACTGTAAATACTAACGCAATGAATCTCTTTTATATGGGGGAGTATCAGGTCCACATATTGAAGAGAATGTGGATGGGGTATTAGAGGTTGTTTTCTATCCCCTTAATGTTCTTCTAGGTGAGGAGGGTACCGATAGATCGTTCTAGGGAAGTCACGTATAGGATCAGCAGCTTTCCGGAGATGGGTGGCATCAAGACCGGAGGCTGGAGCTGATACATCTTGATTTACTCAAACGTGGTATTTCACTCTTTGTATCACTTGTAGGCATATCCTTTCTTCATGAGTCGAGAAAAGGGATTACACATTCTAGAAATATTCACAATGAATCGACGTATGTTGGCTATGTGGCCTTGGAAACCTTGAAGCTACCGAATATTACTCGGGGGAGGCATCAGACTGATGGCCATTATCTTCTCTAGTTCGATCTCGATGACCCAGTACCTAAAAACAATTCCAAGAAACATCCCATATGTGACCCCGAAGGCAAACTTCAATGATTTTATCTTCAGGTGGTGGGAACAAATGAAGCTGAACACTTTCTGAATGTCCCTTAGATGGTCCTAGAGATGGCGAGATTTGATCACCGGGTAGTCCACATAGAATTCCATAAATGTCCCAAGTATTGGATTGAATTCGCGGTGCATGGCCCGCTGATAGGTGTCACCTTCATTCTTTTAGCCGAAGGGCATAACATGGAAACAGAATATACATTGGGGAAACCAAAAAGCTGTGGACTCCTCATCCTCAGGGCCATTCGGATCTGGTTGTATCAGGAGTAACAATCCATGGAAGAGAGGTCTTGGAACCCATCTATAGAATCGATCAACAATTCCGTCATAGGAAGTGGAAAATTATCCTTCGGACAGAGACAGTTGAGATCTCAAAAGTCGATGCAGACTCTGATCTATTCATTCTTCTTCATGACTTGCTCAATGGGGGATAGAAACTTGGGGTACTGGACCTCAATGAAAATGTGGGCTCTGGTGAGCTTGTCAACTTCGTCCTTGACCATGACACCATGAGAAGGGTACATCATTCTGGGATGCTACTTGATACCGTGATGATTTTCAGGGAGACTGAGGTGGTCGACAGCTACTTGAGGATCGGGTCCTGGCATCTTGTCGTAGCTCTAGGCGAGTACATAACGATACTGCTTCAGGAAATCTATGTCTCGCTACTACTCCTCGAGGTACATTGCAGCACTAATCAATGTGGGTCCCGATTCTACCTCAATACTAAGGTTCACATGTACTAGTTCATCGACAGTATTGGAGACACCTTTTTTGAAGGTAGGGGGAGCATCCTTCAAATCCTTTTCATCTTATGTGAAGGAGGGATCCCTAGTGGGAGAATCTTTCTCTGTTTCAGAAGATTCCGATGAGAGGTGGGTACCATCCTTGGCAGAACTGGACAAAATATCAGGAGATTCACATTCATCTAAAACCATAGCAACAAAGGTTGTTGATCTGATCCCATATGGTCATTGGCCCAAGGGGCCACACATTATGATATAGAAGAAATAGTGGCACGTTGACTTGAGCTGGTTAATTATAGTCTGGAGAAACAGACACGTATGATGTACTATCATTACCATGGGGCTGACATCGTGATTTCTTATAGGGGAGGAAGGCATCAGGATCACATGATCCTAGTTTGTGTAGAAGTACGAGGTGATCATACGTCGTCGCTTGGACTTTGGAATATGCTTCCCTCTCATATTAGAGACATCAAAAAATTGACTCATGTTAGGGTTTGTGGCCTCAAATCGATGGAAAGACAAGATTTAACCATCATCCATACCTGCCTAGGGGTTAGTTGCAACCACGATGGGTTCGACCACACTAGTCTAAATCTACTTATCATTGCTCTTGTAATAGTCGACATCCAGGAAAAAGGATATAAAAGAGGTGAAAGGAGATACATCACCTTGGAGTACTCCTACTCGACCATTAAGGGAGTAATTATGGAATTGGTGATATGATGAGGGGACCACCGCTTGTAGGTGGAGCCATGGTCTACCCATCAATGCATTGTACACAGTGTCCTGGGAGACAACCATAAACTCGGTGCTGGAAATTAGGCCACCGAATTGGGTCTTCAAACTGATCTTTAAAATGAGGTTTTGCTCTATACTATTGTATCGATGGATTCATAAACAAGATAGGTTCTGTTTATCTTCGGATAACAATAGTTTTCGCAGCTTCCACATCGGGATAAGCTTAATCATAGTGTATGTGTCAACAAGAGAGCGGTGAACCTCCACACTGTTAAAATGGCATGTGATGTATAGTGGGAAGATGTTCTCTAGATTGGGAGATTCTTTATACTCTCTAGAGAACAAAATGATGGCTTGGAATTTGGCATTCTCTAACGCTTCAGCATGAAATGCTTCTGCAGCTCCTACCTCCGTCTGAAAGTGGAGGGGTATTCTTAAAGCCTTAGTGAGGGCCTCACGCATATCTGACGATAGGTGAAGGGCCTAGTGGATGGAAATCCTCACTGGGATGATTGAAAGGTGTTTGAGGACATCATATTTCCACTCCAGGCGTGATCTTCTTCTTACAAGAGGCCGCTCTATTATATGAGGCATGGTGGGCCCTACCTACTAGACCGGCAGTTGGCTGGTGTTGGGCATGTCCTGTTGTCCACTAGTCAAATACCAAATATTTTCTTCCTTATGTGCACCGAATGACTAAGATAGGTCTATTTAAGGGATAGGCTGGTCACGACATGTTCAAGGAAGCTCTTCCTGATCCAATAGCACAAATGGTGGTGGAGGCGGGCCCGACCACACCAGATGAAGAGGTTGCTCGTGCTGGGCTCTGCAGTGGGCCTGCTGTCTGGTCTCAGTGGCATGCCCAACCGAGCTCGTGGTTCCAACATATTGGCCTCTATGACCCATATAGTCACGGATCAGCCGACATTGGTGTCGGATGGGGACATTGGGTAGGTTCATCTAGCGCTACCCATCGTCGGGAGTTATATAGGGGTTTACCAACTCCACTGTATTAATTGAAGTCTCTCATTGACTATCACTTGATGAGTCATCCATCAATGGGCAGATTATAGGAGGAATACCCATCTCATAGGGAATGAAGTCACCAATAGTTTGTGGAGAAGATGGCATTGCCGAGGTGTGTTTCATTCCATTGTGCCACCAGTGCTTGATCTTATTGGAAGGGGTCGGTTGGGATGATGATGAAGAAGTGGAGGCTGTAGCCTCTAAAGGCTCCATCTGATTCAGGCATGCACAAATGATACCATTGTCACGAGAAACCATTTTGTGAGCCATCTAGTCATCATACATCTGCGACTCATGGTTAGAAACCTAATGGCACTCACCCTTGTCATCTCTGCTACTGTCTGGCCTTACGAAGATGCATGGAACTTGTGGGAGTGCCGGGCCCATCCTGACTATGTTGTAATTGACCTTTTCATGAATCCAGTCTTTGAACACATATCAATGCATGAGGGTGTGGCCCGGGATCTGATGATAGGAGAAGTAGTTGGGGCGATCAGTGAGGTTCACCTCTTTGGGCCATCTATACTCAGAAAAACAGACGATACCTAGTTCTAATGCACATCTAAAATAGCCGAGAACCTGATTCTTGTTGAATGAGTAGGTCTGGTTTTATCTTTCTGGGAAGGTAGAATCTTGGATCCTTACCTTGATGAGGACATGGAAGAGAATATAGAGGATTCAGATCCAGATTGTCCCACCAGGGCAATGGCGGCGCATTATGCAGGGGCCCCTGCCGATTCTGAGGTGGACGCTATTGAATTGGAGGATGTGCCTATGGTGGAGGGCCTCTGTGAGGCTGTGGGCCTCGTGCCATTGGTATAAAATCTAGTTTCTTGGGGGCCTCTATTTGGGTCACCATGGCGGGCTCCGCTCTGGAAGCCCTCCATGCTGGAATTACTCAGGGAAACATACATGCCTGGCTGGCCTATTACCGGGCTTCCTCTAGGCACTGGGCCTTATCGAAGAAGTCTCTGAATCCCTCATGGTGGTTATGGGTGATCAGAGAAGGAACCCGTTTCATATTTATGTTTCTTACGTACATCATCAGTAATTTATTCTGAGTCAGTGGCATTTCCAGGGAGTATAGGATCCCTTTACACCAGGTGAAAAAGACTGTGACACACTCATTAAGCCTTTGTTTGCACTTGAAAAGGTCTACGATACTTTTTTTTCCACGTGGTGGAGCTGAACTGGTAGAGGAATTTAATATGAAATACCTCCCAACTGGTTCCAGAACCAATATAGAGCTGGCTGTACCAGATGAATGTCATCCCCTCAAATGTCGGAACAAAACAGTAGACTTTAGTAGTAAATTCCAAAGAGTTGATAGGTGGCACCATCATGCTTTAAGCCGAAGGGCATATCCTGTTAACAGAATATTCCTTGGGGAAACCTGAAAGCCGTGGACTTCTCATCCTTGGGGGACATTCAAATCTGGTTGTATTCATAGAAACAATCCATGAATGAGAGGGCTTGGAACCCATCTGTATCATTGATCAACAATTCCGTCATAGGAAGGGGAAAATTATCCTCCGGATAGTAACAGTTGAGATCTCAATAGTCGATGCAGACTCTGATCAATTCTCTCTCCTTCATGTCTAGCTCAATGGTGGCTAACAACTTGGGGTACTGGAACTCCAAGAAAATTTTGGCTCTAATGAGCTTGTCAACTTCGGCCTCGACTATGGATCCGTGATAAGTGTGCATCTTTCTAGGATGCTACTTGATCCCGTGTTGATTTTCAGGGAGACCGATGTTGTTGACGGCTAACTGAGGATCTAGTCCTGGAATCTTGTCACATCTCTAGGTGAATACATCACGATGCTACTTCAAGAAATCTATGTATCGCTTCTGCTCCTCGATGTACATGGAAGCACTGATCAATGTGGGTCCTGGTTTTACCTCGCTACTAAGGTTCACCTATATCAGTTCATCGACAGTGGTGGAGAAACCTTTTTCGAAGGCATTGGGAGCATCCTCTGAATCCTTTTCATTGCATGCGAAGGAGGGATCCCTAGTGGGAGAAGCTTTCTCTATTTCAACAGATCCTGATGAGAGGCGGGTACCATCCTTGGCAGAAGTGGAAAACATATCGGGAGATTCACATTCATCTAAAACCATAGCAATGAAGATAGTTGATCTAATCCCATATAGTCTTCAGCCCAAGGGGCCATGCATTATGATATAAAATAAATAGTGGAATGTTGACTTGAGCTGGTTAATTATAGTCTGGTGAAACAGACACGTATGATGTACTGTCGTTACTATGGGGCTGACATCGTGATATCGTACAGGGGAAGAGGGCATCAGGATCACATGATCCTAGTTTGTGTAGGATTACGAGGTGATCTTCTCTCGTCCCTTAGACATTGGAATATTTTCCCTCTCATATTAGAGAAATCAAAACATTGCCTCATGTTAGGGGTTGTGGCCTCCAATCGATGGATAGGGTAGATGTAGCCATCATCCAGACCTTCCCAGGGGTTAGTTTCAACTGTGACGGGTTTAACCTCACTAGTCTGAATATACTTATCCTTGCTCTTGTAATAGTCGACATCCAAGTAGAAGAAATTAAAAGATGTTAAATGATATGAATCACCTTAGAGTACTCCTACTCGACCATTAAGGTAGTACATGAAGAATTGGTGATATGATGAGGGGACCACTGCTTGCAGGTGGAGCCATGGTCTACCCATCAATGCATTGTACGCAGTGTCCTGGGAGAGAACCATAAACTCGGTGATGGAATTTAGGCCACCGAGTTGGGTCTTAAATCTGATATTACCAACTAGGGTTTCTCTATACTATTGTATCCCAGTATTCTTAAACTTGAGAGGTTCAGGTCATCTTCTGATAACCATAGTTTTCACAGCTTCCACATCAGGATAAGCTTAATCACAGAGTCGGTGTCAACAAGGCAAAAGAGAACCTCCACACTGTTAAATTGGTCTATGATGTACAGTTGAAAGATATTCTCTTGATTGGGAGATCCTGTATCCTCTCTAGAGAACAAAATGATGCCTTCGCATTTGGCATTCTCTAACGCTTCAACATTAAATGCTTCTGCAGCTGCTACCTCCGTCTGAAAGTGGAAGGGGATTATTAAAGCCTCGGTGAGGGCCTCACGCATATCAAACGATATGAGAAGGACCTAGTGGATAGAAATCCTCACTGGGATGATGGAAAGGTGTTTGAGGACATTATATTTCCACTCCAGGTGCGAACTTATTCTTACAGGAGGCTTCTCTATGATAGGAGGCATGGCGGTCCTTGCTTGCTGGACCGGCTGTTGGCTAGTGCTGGGCATGTCCAACTGTCCACTAGTCGAAGCCCAAAGAGTTTCTTCTATATGAGCACTGAATGACTAATATAGTCCTATAGAAGGGAGAGGCTGGTCCCGACATGTTCACGGTAGCTCGACCTGATCGAATAGCACAAATGGTGGTGCATGCGGGCCCAACGACACCGGATGAAGAGGCTGCGCGTGCTGGTCTCTACATTGGGCCTGCTGTCTGGTCTCAGGGGCATGCCCAACTGAGCTAGAGGTTCCCACTTATGTGCCTCAATGACCCATATAGTCACGGATCAGCCAACGTCGACTCATCTGGGGACATTGGGTAGGTTCGTCTAGCACTCCCCATCGTCGGGAGTCATATAGGGGTTGACCAACTCTGCGGTATTAATCGATGTGTCCCCTTGACTATCACTTGAATATTCATCCATCACTGGACAGATTATAGGAGGAATCCCCATCTTAGAGAGGATTAAGTCACCAATAGTGTGGGGAGACGGTGGCATTGGCGAGGTGTGTTTAATTCTATTGTACCCTCGGTGCTTGATCTTATGGGAAGGGGTCGGCTAGGATGAAGATGCAGAAGAAGAGGCTGTATCCTCTAAAGTCTCCAGTTGATTCATGCATGCACGAATGATACCATTGGCATGAGAAACCATATTGAGAGCCATCTAGTCATCATACATCTGCGACTCATGGTTAGAAACCTACAGCCACTCACCCTCGTCGTCGCTGCTACTGTCTGGCCTTAAGAAGTTGCATTTAATTTGTGGCGGTGCCAAGCCAAACCTGACTATGTTGTAATCAGACTTTTCTTGAAGCCAGTCATTGAAAACATAGCACTGCTTGATGGTGTGGCCCTAGATCTGATGATAGGGGCAGTAGATGGGGAAATCAGTGAGGTTCACCTCTTTGGGCGTTCTGCACTCAGAAAAATAGACGATAACTTGTTCCAATGCACATCTAAAATATCTGAGAACATAATTCTCGGTAAACGAGTAGGTCTGGTTTAATCTTTCCTGGAAGGGAGCATCTTGGATCCTTACATTGATGAAGAGCTCGAAGAGCATATCGAGGAGACGGGGCCTGATTTTCCCACCTGGGCAATGGCGGCGCATTACGTGGGGGCCCCGGTCGATTCTGAGGCGGACACTGCTGGGTTAGAGGTTGCGCCTGTGGTGGAGGGCCTCTGCGAGGCTGTGGGGCTGGTGCAACTGGTAGCAAATCTAGTTTCCTGGGGGCTTCTATTTGTGTCATTATGGCAGTGTCGGCTCTGGAATCCATCCTTGCTAGAATTACAGAGGGAAACATACATGCCTGGCTGTTAATTTTTATGAGTCAGTGGCATGTTAAGGGAGTATGTGATCCCTTTACACCAGGTGAAAAAGTCTACAACACACTCATCAAGCATTTGTTAGCAGTTGAAAAGGTCTGCGATACTTTATTTTTCATGTGGTCTATCTGAACTGGTAGAGGAATTTATTACGAATGTCCTCCCAACTGGTTACAGATCTGATAGGGAGCTGGATGTACTAGATGAATTTCCACTTGGGTTCCTTGGATTGTCACGTCGTTCGGGAGGGTTTGGAGAGACATACATCACCCCATTTTCATGGGATCCGTCTTCAACCCTATCTGTGGGATCAGCATGATCAGGGTTTCCTCGGGGCAGCTTACCGAGGGGAAGTTGATCCTACCCTTTCTGTACTAGCCTAGGATTGTCGTAGTCAAGCCGTCTCACTACAACGAGTTTATCCAAGACTTCTTCGAACAACTTCTTATGCCAAACTAGTTGTTGATGCAACATGTAATTCTTAGGGTCCTCCTTTGTCTTTTTCACTATTAAGGATGGGTCAGAGTGTTTGGGAGCTCCGACGTGCTCTTTTCCTTTACCAGAATTTTTGCTGAGTACCAACACCTTTGTCGGTGTATGGGGACCTAGTTGATTCCTCTACTAGCGAGTACTACTTCATTATGGGTCCAATAGTGGTGGAACTCCCTTAGGGGTTATGTCCCCATAATAAAGCTCCAACTCATCATCATCGTCCACTATGATAGCCATGTTGACTGTGACCCATTTTGAAGCCATGTCTTCGATATTTCCTAGTGAGTCGGGCTGCCACTAGATAGGATTGAAAAAGAGTGCAGCATTCTTCCCCCAAACATTGATATTCCCGTGGGGTATCCTCCTTGTTAATTTTTCAGAGTACCTTGATACTATGAATGAATTGTTGATGGAGGGCCTCATGGAGGCCTGGTGACTCGGGGTTCTGGGCCACAGGGAGTGCAGCCGAATTGACTAGAAGACATTGCTCACTAATATCATCGAAATTCACTTGGATGATGGTGTAAACCACTCTCTGATGACGAAGAATAAAATGCATCGACCAGAGGGTGTGGAAGAAACACTCAAATTCCTCTGATGTGAGGGATTTCAGTATGCAGATATTTGGTGCTCCCACAGGCCAGAACTTATTGGGGAAGTTGTGCACTGCAAGGATGTTCCACAATGTCCTCTACATGGATTCATGTCCTGGACCTTGATTTCCCCATTTGTTAACTGGGGGTAACTGAGGAACTGGTAGCGGTACTGAGGGAGACCGATGAGATAGCATTCTGTCCAATGGAGAGTACAATGAGTGGGTTGACTGGGCGCTGAATCTCAGCCTGTTTTCCGAAGAGTGTAGAGACCTGGACGTTACATCAAGATAAGATGGGTTGGAGGCCACAGTTCTAGGCTCAGGGGCTAGGGATACTGGCGATAGTCCATGATTTTGTTCACCTACCATCGGTCCTTATAATAGTTCTTTGTGGTCTCTTGTCGAGATAGAGAGCGCTTCTGGTGATGACGGTGGTGATTGCATGACTGTGACCTGAAGAGTCACCATATTTTTATCCTTATGAATATACATATGGAGGGAGGCGGGAATACCATGGACCTCACATTCCGGGATTTCTATGAAGATGCACCTTGTCCTCACCCCAAACCGTGGCTCGGATGAGCGAGAGGAGGGTTCTGGAGCTGAGTTTTATTATGCTTTAGAGTCAGAGAAGCATACTGGATTGATATCTATTCAAACCATCCCAGAATTCTTCTTATG
Organism: Viscum album; assembly: GCA_963277665.1. NCBI lineage: Eukaryota > Viridiplantae > Streptophyta > Magnoliopsida > Santalales > Viscaceae > Viscum > Viscum album. Next base: position 369,498,452 of record OY728142.1, on the reverse strand, counting down.
GTCATGATGATCTTCCTTCTTTCCCCTTAATGTCTCTTCGGGACAAGGATGATTTCTTACATGTGGTCCTTCAGCCACACTGGTGCTGGGGCGGAGAGGGTTTCCACCCACGAAAGTCGGGGTGCGAGGAGCACTAGGACAAATGTCAAATGAGACATGGGGAGGACCATCATAGGTATCACTGGAGTGGGAAAGGCCTTATCTATAATAAGAATAAGCATGGGTGGAACCTCCGCGCTTGTTTTCCTTGGAAACCTCAGTATGAGGAGGGTCCTTGTGCCGATCTAGCTAAACACGTGTACGACCTCCGTGCTAGGTGCGGGTGGAGCGAGGGAAGCCTTCACCCCTTTGGTTGATGAGTTGAGGAGGAACTTCACCATATGCTGAGAGGACATGGGAAGGATCCCCACATTTAAGAGAGACTTGATGGGAAATTTCCCTACACCGGCTGTCGGGTGTAGAAGGTATGACTCCATACCTGGTGTAATGGGCATGGGGGAGGATTTTGTGCCGACTATCACCATAGGGGTGAAGACCCTAATTCGAATTGAAGGTGGCACGAGGCAGAAGTCAATGTCGAACCTTGAAGTAGGGAAGTCACTTTCTTTCTCTGGTAGTGGTACATGGAGGACCTCTCTACTGGGTGACATCGAGCGGGTTAGCTCGCGACGACCGCTTCCCGTTTTGGAGACCAAGAGAGTCGACCCAGCCTGTACTTTGGGAGGTTGGGGCCTCAATCCTAGTTGGGTGTATGATTCCCCCTACTCTGTATATGTAGTGAACTGATGATATGTGTCGATGGTGTCTTGGGATACATTAGTCTTCGATGTCGATGCCCCCTGGAGGGTGTCCTCCTCAGCTTGCACCCAACGCTGGCATTGGTTCGGAAGAAATAGGGACGGTGGTGCGGGTACATAAGTTATTTTCTCCTCTTCCTGCAAGTCCAGATGGCGGTGCTGACGCGGCCTAGTGGGAGTCCTCACTAGGTGCCCCTAGAATGGGACAATGACTGGGCTGGGCCAGACGTCACCTACCTCTTCATCATAAGGCAGGGAGTCGTCACTGCATTTCGGGGAGAGGCACTCGAAATAGTTGTATGTCAGCATGGGGATCAGCGGCTCCCTACGCAGCCCTTGGGGGAATCGTTGGCGATGAGGCGTAGACGCCTCCAATTCTATGCAGGCCATATCCCAGGTTGGGATTATATGCTCCATCTCGTAATGTCACATGAGGTCATTGAATACCCTCCATTGAATGACCTCAGATGATGAGAGGGGGCATGGAAACCCCATGGTCATAGATGTAGAGGGCATCATGGAAGATGTGAAGCCATGTGGGGCGGCCATGTGTGGGTTCCACCTAACCCTGCATCGATGGCCAGGCGTTGATCACGTCCCTTGAGAAGAAACATGATTCTTCAGTGCCAAGAGATTAATTTATCAAGGATAAAAGAAAAAGGAATCGTCAAACAATTACCTAGAGCCACCCCATCTTCCAGGGAATGTAAGAGGGATAGACACTGACAACGTCTCAGAATGGGATGTCCAACATTCTACTACCCCAACTTCTAGTGAGTTTCATTCCTGGCTCACTATTTTCATAGCAGGACCCGGCGCCAAATTACTAGATCTTGTGACACATCAATCCATCGATTCCTTGAGCATGACTAATCTCCATTTTGTGGAGAATAATTTTACTATGGCTTCATATTTGTTGTTTCTAACACTTTCATCGGGGTGCACAAATCCGTCTGTGGAGGACATGCAACTATTTCCCCTCATTCCCTCTATCCAAAGGTGGGTGACATCTGTCTCTTATTCAGGGATGTTTCTTCCATGATCATAATGGGATGATGGGATGCCAGTTCTTCCTTCTATGGTTTCCTCCTCAGAACACATCACCTAGTCCAGGTCTCCATTAAAATTAAGATATTGTTCATGAAACTATTCCTAGACCCATATCTTCATGGACACCCATTAATTACACTACTTCTGTCGGGACATTCCAAAGGGACTTGACATGGTAGAAAACTTTGGTCAGAGTAGTAGCCACATTGGGCATCACTAGCATGTCAGAACGCTGGGACACTGGAGCATCTAGGTTTCTTCCCCTAATTATTGGGCATCTCAATGGCGCGGAATCCCGATGCATCCCACATGAAATTCGGGGAATTATAGGAAATTTTCATGTATCTAAAGTTCTCCTCAGATTCCCATGATTAAAACAAGTTATGTTGAAGGTTTATCATCCAGCGGAGACTGATCAGACTAATCATAACACTGACTAGAGTTGATCACATGTGTGCAACCCCTGGAAGGAACACTGATGTTGGGGACAACATATGGTCAAATTTCCGGTCACTGTTGAGGGTGATGGGGAATGATATTGCATGATTTCACCAGGATGTGGTAGCCCAGCTAAGAATCAGGGATGGATGCTGGATGAATGAAGTGTAGGTCGAATGAAATAGAACCATCGGAAGGGCGACTCTGAATTTGGGATTGAGCCTCGAAGATACATTATATGTATCCCCATTGTAGGGAATAAATGTCCACATAGTTTGGTGAATTTATTTCATCTTGACAACGGCTTACCGCTAGTTGGAGTTCAAATGGCTTACCACTGAATGGACTAACAACGACATACTGCTGAAAGAGGCTGACAATAGCTTACCACAGAATGGGGAACAAAAAGTGGAATACAGGTTAATGTCATGCAGGACGGGGTGGGCCGACGTGAAGTGGCTAAGACCATTAGTTATTTGGGTTGATCCTCAGTGTGTTCTTCTTATGTTTCATACATTGGCATGGATCAAATACCTCGTAGTTCATTTGGGTGTGGGGGTTACACTCTAGAATGACCAAGGTGTTGGTTAATTGACATGAAAATGATCGGAATGACCAGAATTGTGGGATAGAACCTCGTGGAGGCGTACTACGTACCTATCCTTAGCAAAGATCAATGTCCACATAGTTCATAGTGTTGGGATTATACTCGAGGATGCCTAGGGTGTTTGTGTACTAACGTGAATGGGGTCAGAGTGACCAATGGGTGGTGGGATTGAACCTCATGGAGTCTTTATACGTACCTTACCCTAGCAAGGATCAAAGACCTCGTAGTTCATGTTCGGTGTGGGCTTACACTCTAGGAAGCCCAAGTTGTTGGTGAACCGACATGAAGATGGTTGGAATGACTAGGGTGGTGGGATTGAACCTCATATAGGCTTCCTACGTAACTTTCCTTAGTGAAGATCAAATACCTCGTAGTTCATGGTGTGGGGAATATACTCTAGGATGCCCATGGTGTTGTTGAACCAACATGAATGGGCTCAGAGAGAACAATGGGTGGTGGGATTGAACCTTGTGTAGGATTCCAATGTACCTATCCTTAGAAAGGAAGAAATACCTCGTAGTTCATCTTTGTTTGGGGATTACAATCTAGGCCGCCCACCATGGGGATTTCATGGTTGAATCTTACTCTAAGACCACATGGGTCATGATCGGTGTGATAAACAAGAGGTAGCAAAGGCCTGACGATCACATCGTGAAAGGTGAGTCCGTGTCAAGTGGAGTGGGCTTACACGTGATCGTAGCCCAAATAGGAAACATGTTCTTACACGTGGTTCACAACCCAAAGAGGTAACAGGGGCTTACACATGGTTAGAGACCATGGAGAGAATGAATGGTACTTAATCCAAGATAGAGGCCCAATGTTGACAATGCCCAATAGGATAGGGATTTGGTACCAAATAATGGAGGGGTTCAGTGTCCATTCCCCCTGGTCCCTGGGACCGAAGAAGAAAGGAAGAGCATGTATGCTGCCTCCTACAAGAAAGTCTAAGGGATTACACCGAGATAGTGACACTTTCACCCATACCGACGTCACTATGAAAAATAGGATCTCATTCCATATGAGGAATGATCTCACTCCTGGGGAGACCAGTGGGAATGCAGAATGTAAAAATTGGGGGCTCCCCGTGTATGATACACTGGGTGAGGTCACAGTTTAACTTCATGTGATGAGGATGACGGTGCATGGAAGTATAATGTCTTGCAGCTCGGATGAAGTGGGTTCATTATTCACCCCTAAGACTTAATTAACTCGTACCCTCTACACATTGGTGAAGAGAGAGGACAAACAATGCTGTGTCTAGGGGTTGTTATGGAGCGAACCATTGGTGGTCCATGTTAGCATGTCTATGAGAAGAAGAAATAGTCTTCAACGTGCCTATGTGAAAATGCACAAGGAGAAGCAAGGAAATGTGCAGTATCGTCCAAGGGACTTTGGAATCATATAGTGCAAACCTGGAGAGTCAAATGGGAAAATTAATTACAAAGAAGAGGGGTTCTTAAGAAGGGGCCTTGTGAAGCTCTGGTGCTCTAGTTGGTGTAATGTACTTGCGAAGGCGTGTGCTTTGCCAAGTAGAGCGTCCCAACCTAAGCATAGGGAAAAGGTGCATATAAGAGGTGCTTCGCGAAGGGGAAAGGCATTCACAGAGAAATTCCTTTCAGAGAAAAGGTGCCTCATGATGCAAGGTATCGTGAAGCAATGTGCTTCGCGAAGTACAGTGAGCATGCCATAGCTTGTGTATCACATGTACATGAAGGGTGTTTCACGAAGCATAGACACTCTATGACGACACGGGTCCCCTTGGGGATCCCCTTCTTTCGCAGAGGCCATTTTTCTCCACAAATGGAATCCCTTTTGAAATAGGGGGTTAAACAAGGAAAAGGGGAGGCACTTCGCAGATCAGATGTACCTCGCACAACTCATGGTTCGCAAGAAGAAGGCACTTCATGATTCAAGATCTAGGAAGATGAATGTTCAGATGATCTACCCTAGGACATTGGGGGAGGCCTATATTTATAGGGAAGAGGCACTATGAAGTGCATGCGCTCGCCATGAAGAGGGAATTTTTTGTTCCACGGTGGGCGGGCGAACGTCAAATGCTTTCACGGAGTGTCCTGCCTCCGTGCTCTACGTCGACTCGCAAATGTCAAAAGATCACACAGAGTGTTACCTCCTCCTCACTCTACAGCGGCCTCGTGAACATCAAATATGTTCGAAGAGTGCCCCACCTCTTTGCTCTATGGTAGGTGTGGTGCCATTGGGGCTCCGTGAATGGTCTTTGCGAGGAAGCCCCTAGCGGATTTCCATTTCTTCATATTCTTCTCTAATTTTGGCACCAAAAACCATAATTGTGTAATTATTCATGGACATTTCAGGTAAGTTATAATAATTTTGGAATCTCATGGAGATTTCTAATATTAGAAAATAGTTAGGGAAAACTATGTTCCCCTTTTTGAGCTGCATGATGGGCCATGTAGTTTGACCAAACTTTGATCCCACACACTTGAAACCATTCACCATTGTAAATTTTTAGATTTCATTGTAAGATCATGTCTTTTCAAACTCATCAACTACCTATGTGAAACTGTGCACCCAAATAGTAGGGGTGTATGGTTAGGGTGAAAGGATTCTCAAGACATTCATCCCTTCCAAGAAACCACATGTCTGGGTTTTAACCCCTAAAAATTAATTAAATAAATCTTGAAACTAATTTTTATATCCATGATAAACCTTTTTCTACCAAATATGAATTGTAATGTATTTATAGGATCCATTGTGGGTTTTAAGGCTCTGAGAACCACTTCCATTGAGAACATGATATCTAGTAGAGGGAATCATCCCAAATTCAGGAATGTGATCTCATTTTTGTTAGGTTCGTTTATCCCTCTCTAATCCTTATTTCCCATTTGAGTGGGATGAATTATTTAGTTGTTTATTATTAAAATATTTTTTTAAATGGATCTCATATTTTTTTATCTCAATCATATTTTACAATCCTAAATCTCCCTCACTATGGAAATTTTGATCGTTCTAGATCAAATTGATGGCTTTGATTTGGAATGTGTTAACCAATAATATTGAAGTTCATTGTACAAATTATATTACCCATTGTCTTCGTTATTATTATGTGTATGTAATTGTTCCATTATGTTTCGATGTTGTCAAATCTGTTTTAAATAAAAAGGTTGAATAAGATTACCATATAATTATGTAACCTGTCATGAATCTCATTGAAACCATTTGAGATTATGATACCAAATTTTTGTTAAACCACAGGTGTAAAAATTAATTCTCAAATAATAAATGTGAAATGTGAAATGTCAAATAAAGGGTTTATGTAATTTAATTAAATCCAATATTCATGGTTGATAATTGTATATAAAGGGGTCATTAGCATTACCTTGAATGGTTAATTGGTTGTGAAATAAGTGGTAATTAATTTGTTGATGGGTAAATTATTTACATCATTGCTTGTGCTAAAAGAGAAGAACCATAATGGTGTTTGATTAATTTATTGGTACACCATGATAGAAATAGTTGAAAAATGTGATATAAATGGTGAACCATGATATGTGATAATTGTCAATGAGTCATCAATTAGTTGTGGTCCAAGTACTACAAAACTAAATAATCAGGGGGTGCAGACTTCTAATCTATACCCTTTATACATGAATGTGAACAATGTGTTTTGGATCAGAGAGAGCTGTTTGAAATACCCATGGGGCACCAGACTGGTCCTCTAGTCCCCAAAAATATTATCTCTTTGTTATTGTTATATGTTTCTAAGATAATAGTACCTAAATTGTGGCTTAAGGGTATTGAATGAAATTGGAATTAATTTCAACAATAAAATCCCATGAAAAATGTTACTTTTAAAATCCCACAGGTGTATTGTTCAGACTGATACACATGAAAAATAATGTATTACTTATATGGTTAAATATTAATAAATTTAAATCCAATTTAAATTTTTCATTTGATATTGATTTTCTATAAAACTATATACTCTATAATAGAATGCATTATTAGTTTCGACACCAATGGTGGTTTTCTATAGAGTTATGCTCACACCCAACATGGGCCACCATATTAATAATAGACTATAAATTATGTCTTTCAGATAGTATAAGACAGGAACGCAATTCTTGTTGGACCATTTGGGATTCACCATGCAGAAGTTATGGGGGATCCAAAAATGACATTGTGACCCCATTGGGAGTTTCCAGTGTGTCTCAATTTTGGTTTTTCATTACACACTAGTCATTTGTATGGAATAAAATATTTACATTATGCGATTAATGTTATTTTTTCACTTTTGGGATTAATCATTTGATTATTTGTTTTTTAATGAATACGGATGATTATCAGTTATTTTATTTTCATGGTTCTGTTAAATATTTATTTCCACAATTATACGTCATACAAAAAGAGTCTATATTGTCCCAACATTACATATTAGACCCTCAGTAATATTAAATATCTTCGAGAATAAATGGATGCTTACCTGATGTCATTTGGTGAATTTCACAAAGGCACATCTATGTGGCACCTAGTTAAGGAAGATGCATTTATGAATCACTATATATCACAAATATGTAACTTAAAAAGGAAATGCCATTATAAGTTCACTAAACAAAATAATAATTATTTCATCAAATTAATGTTTATGTTAATTGAATCATGTAAATTTTCCCTATTTACATGTCCACATGGTTATCATGTTAGCTAATAAAGTAAAATTTGTAACAAATTAATTCATGAAACGTTCATATCCAAAAAATAATTATCATGGTCATATTCATTATATTTTTCCATTATATCAAATTAACTATTTTTAAAGTACCAATTTATGTTCAAATATTATAGTAATAATGGTTATATGAAGAATATTCTGGAGTTAATAATTCACATTATATAAAATTTCTACGTAACTCATTTTTACTAAGAAACAAATGAATGATTAAAAAATGAATCTTGTTGTCATCTTTAATTATTGATTTTATTAGGATCATATAAATAAAAAACAAAATAATTATAAAAATAATTTAATACTCATTTCATTTGTTCAATAGAAACAAAGGTTGCATTGGTCAGACCAAATTGAATTACTATAAATATTAATGATTAATATCTTGTCTAAAATTACTTCTATGAAATATATTCCATTTTTATACACATTTCTTGAATCCAAGATCGATGATCATACATTTAAAAATACTTATATCCTTGACATTGATAAAAAATAATGAATTTGGGTCTTAAAATATTTTTATTTAATTATAAGGGCATTCATTTTCTTCTAGTTAATGAAAAACCTCATATTCCAATTCTTTTTATTAAAAAATGATAGGGGATCCCATGATAAATTTTTTTGGAATATATATCATCTGTAAAAAATATTGAATTTTATTATTCAATTGATATAATTCCATTATATTCATCTATTTGGGAGTCTTATATATACAATTTTATTTTATTAAGGATAAGAACAATGTAAAACACAACTTCACATTTAAGAGGGTGCCCATGAAATCCATTATAAAACACAACAATGTAATACTATAGAATAGGTACATAATCTATTCTAAGGAAACAATTTTGATTAATAGGTTCAATATTTTAATATTTTTCTTGAATAAAATTATGGAAATCTACTTAAGGTGGATCAGAACCAATTTTAGATTATGCAGTCTCATTCGTAATGTCTATGGGTTCCATGTATCTATAATAAATTTTAATTCTCTTCTTAGACAATTATATTTTATAACTATACTTTAAATTACATCCATATGTATAATAATCTTATTTTTTAATAGGGAATGTCTATGTACCATTATGTGAACTGACCAAAGTATAATTAATGGAGAAAAATTTATACTAGGATTCATGATTATCATAAAAAATGTTAATTTCTAGGGAAAAATATAAATTTATTATAAAACATAGTAGATATAAAAGGTTATGAGGATCCATAATAAAATGACGCATTAGAAAAATTTGATGCTGCTATCAATGTGCCAAACACTATACCTTTAAGAACATCATCATTAACTTTAATGATAAAAATCATACCCATGGACCATTTTATTTTTATAATGTAAATTCCCAGGATTACATGGGAATTAATTATAATAGTGAACAATATCTATATAATTGATGCATTGTACATTGGTAACATTTCTATTACACATGAGACCATGAGATTAATGGATGTTCTATTCATAGTTAACCGAATCTATAACTACCGTCATGAATAGACCCCAAAGTTTTTTGAAAAATTATTAAATGGTAAAATGTCAATTCATCCCTTCAAACCTTTTATAGTGTTTCATTTTCAAAATTTCTAATCCTCCAAAAAGTTTACTAATTCCATAGATTATATAATATATGGATAATTATTTATTTCTCTCGATAGTAAATACATTATATTTTAATAAAATAAAATTTATTGAGATAATATTTCTAATTTAAGGAATGAATTTACCATATCATTAAAAATAATAAATCTCACCACATTGATTATATAAATAATTCATATCTTGAGATCTTATCATTGTAATTTTTAATTCATAATAATAAATATTTTTCCCATCCTTTTTCATTAGAATGCGAAATTTTATATAAAATGATATTTTTAATCATGTAAAAATAATATTATATTTATTTTTTTAACACCACAATAATTTAAAATGTGAAAATTGTTTTAAAAAACATATGTGTCCTGCAAAATAAAAATTAAACAAACCATTAAATATATTTCATTAAATTTAATATTTTATAAAGCACTAAACCTCAAGTCTAAATAAATTTTAATATAGTATAAAAATTTACATATCCATTAAATTAGTGGATATTATTAATACTAATTGTACTATAAAAACAAATATTATATATTGATTATACTTTATATTAGAATAATTTAAATTAGAATGATATATTTTTTGAAAATATTTATTTTTTTAAAATATTGTTAACTCACAACTTTCAATCATAAATTAAATTTTTTTTATTGAATTAAAAAAAATTCTGAAATTATATTATCTCCCAATATAATAATATCAAAATAACATGAAGGTGAAATTTTATATTTTTCTAAACTATTTTTTTCATGTAATAGTGAAAATACTAAATTTTCTTTGAAAACTGCCATTTTTTTATTTTAATTTTAAATATAATTTACTTAGTTACATATATTTTATATAAAATTAGATAAATAATATATCTTTTAATCTAATTTACGACATTATAACCAATTTCATATTTAATTTCTCTATAAAAGATTTTTTATATTTTGACAATTTTCACATCGATAACATGATTTCTCCTCATGTGTATGAGATTAGTATTAAATTAAAATTTTAAACTTATGTGAATAATATTTGGAAAAAATTATTCCATATTATGAATCAGAAAAATTAATATTTTCTAATATGGTGAACATAATTTTTTACCAAAATTAATAGTTAGAAAAGTAAAAATTAATTTCCACTGTTAAGGTAATAATAGATTTTCCGAGGGTTAAAATAATGATATAATTGTTAAAATTAGATAAATATATTTCAAAAATATATTTACTAGAAATTTGTAGACCATAATTTTCTAAATATTTTGAAAACAATATTTTTTTCCTTTTTTCATCTCAAATGATTGGGTACATATTTTTCTTTTATAAAATCGCAAATATACCACTCACCTCACTTGTAAGTGGCCACCAAAACCTCTCTAATTTACATAATAAACACATTTAATTTAGCCAATATCAATTCAAATTAATTCACAAAATAAATACCCTCATCCAATATGTCTTCGTATTATATGTAATACATTATATGATGGCCTTTGTTTCAATCCTATTGATGATACCCAAAGAAGAAGTAATGTTCCCAAATGAGTGTTTTAACATTATTTCTTCCCCCACACACATTAATTATTACCACAATATGATGATATAATAACATTATTATTTAAAATATTCTCAATTTTATGTTATTTATATAACCTACACCCTTTTACATTTCCATCAAATTAGTTGTTGAATCAACATTCGTGTGTTTGGAGGACTACCGACTCACAAACTAATGTTATTATTCTTTTCTGTTACCAACTCTCATGGTTGGAAATAATGATTCTTATAAATACTTTATACTATATTTATAACATAATTATAAATATTATGTCAATATATCATTTATAACTTTTTTACACGATACCACATAGTGGATATGATAAGGTCTCCTGATTTACGATATACTAATGCCTCACAAATCGATGTCATTCGTCTTTTACTAATGCATTACATAGACTATAATAAGGTTATTTTATATATTTATGTGATATAAATAAAATTATTATGATATTAATAAAAAATTTCATTTATTAAAACATAATTAATCATTTCATTTCATTCTTTTTCACTCACTTGATGATTATTACATCATTCGTGTTAGGGTTGACTTCCGCCTTAAACAAAGGATGTGCCTCTCTATTCATCACCAAACCAAATGGATGATATATTAATATGTATTTAAATAAATAATTTGGTAATTATTTTTATATGATAATTCAGGTAATATGAAACAATACTTATCACCCTTAAAAAATGATCGTTGAAAAATAAAAAAGTCACTCATGTATATGTAAAGACTACCATTTCCATGATCAAAAAGTACTTCATTACACATAACCATAACTCCTGATTGGTTTTAAAATTATTATTTATTTATATATATGATAATTATTTTAGTAGTATTATTATTTAGATGAAATAAATTTATATTAATCCTAAAAACTGGGTCTTTTTGACAAAACATGCATGAGAGAATAATTCAATTAACAACAGAAAAAATGAAATCAATGACCGAGTATTAATACAAGGGTGATACGATGGTATTAAAGGATAATATATGATATTATGATTATTATTATGGATATATTATTGTAACATCCCAGGTAAATAAAGAAGAAAACATTTTTATATTTATTAATTTTTACGAATTAAATATTAATTTTACTTTAAAGGGTTTTCTATGTTCGATAGCGTACACGATACGCAACAAAGAGTTTCTTTGAAGTCTTACATTGCACACTAGTAATAAAATTATATAATTTTAAATTGTAGTTAACACAGATCCATTATATTGGTGGGAATGAATAGAAATTACAAAAATTAGATTATATATGTTTTTTATCTGTTTTTACATTTATCCAATAAAGGATGAAGGCTTAAAATATGAAATGAATTCAATTTTAGGCATATATACTCTAATATTCACTAAAAGGTCGAACTGTCGCCTTTTGATGGAGAAACCTCTTTAAATATAGTTTTTTTCACTCTTATACATTCTATTGGACCTCATAAAATTCTTCTTTAGAATCGGGACATCAAAATTTACTTTGTGTAATTTTTTTGGTATTTTTCCGATAAAGTTCATTTTTTTAATGAATAGTGAAAAATGATGTATTTTAATTAAAAACCACTTTTTAATCTAATATATTTATATGATTATATTATCTTTTGAATTGGTTTTAAAGTGAAATTATAATATATTTTTACCATTTAATCCAATAGTGGTCGTTGGAAATAATTTAACCTTGAAATTGGACTTAAACTAGTGTCAATCTGTTGATATATATTATTTCATAAAAGCACGCTATTGGTTATGACAGCGGGAATTAGTTATTAAATTAATTAATGTAACTTATATGATTTTAATTTTTTAAAATATACATTATTTTTTAATTCAGAATATCAAATATATCTTAGGGTGAGTATTTGATATTTTTCTGAAAAACTTCAATTTTTTATGAATAGTGAAACCACTAAGTGGTAATTAAAAAACTGATTTTTTGTTTAAATGAAATTTTATCACCTCTGTTTTATGAATTTAAAAAATCCGACATACATGGATGTCATTAAGAAGTACAATTTTTTTCAATGGATTCAAAATAATTTTTTGGTGAATAGTAACTTTTATGTTTTTAATCACGATTAGAGGTAATTGGTGTAATTTAAGGTAAAAATAATGTTTTAATAATATGAAATGACCTTGAAACATGTCATACCCTTATTGGATGTGTCATGGACGACCAAGAAAATCCATGGGTCAACTTGGGGACCCCATGGAGCCACTTTGGTTGGAAAATGACATTAATAACGATATTTAATGTTAAAATGAAAATGTCACAAACATGTATTGTTTTACTAAAACAATTTTTACATGGGGTTATAAAAGTCATATTTTTGACTATAAATATCCATTAGAAAGATAAAAATATTTAATATATCTTGATATTTTTTTATAATTTTTAGACATTAAAAAAATTAAATTTTTTATAACACCATGATGATACATCGATTACCTCATTATTTAACGATTTAAATAAAATGAAAAGGTAATGTAAAATCTAAGAACTACACATGTAAAAAACCTTTTTTATAGGTGTATTTTGAACTATTATCACCTTATACTCGAAATATATAATTTTGGGACCTTTAAAATCCGAAAAGAATTTTATAATAAAGTAACCTTTTATAACATTCCAAGAGTGCCCCTCCTCTCCTCTTATAAAAGGCCCCCACCTCTACCACCTTACCCAAACCTATAAAGCCTTTGTCTTGGAAAACCCTTCCCTTTTTGTCTCTCCAAATCACTCTATTACTCCTAGAAGCCTCACATTGGTCAGAAGTCTTTCCAAGAAAGCCTTTGAGCTCAAATCAAAAAGAGTTACACGATTTAAAGGTAGTGTCTTCTCTTGTGTTCTTATGTTTTATTTTTCTTCTACAACCCCCTAAAATCTTTCTATTTTTTTCTTTTGTAAAAACACCGGTATATTCAATATACTAGGATGTTTTTATGTGAATCATTAGTGCTACACTTACACAAAACTTCTTCTAATGGTTAAAGAAAATATTGTTTCTGTGGATGGTGAATTTCTGCCTCACAAAATGATGATTTTTCTATATTATTTTAAAACCCATCATGGTGGACATTAAGATTTCACTCTATATATATATGATATATATTATGTTTATGTTTTCCTTATGCTTCTGTATTTTTTATTTGTGTCATACCTTTATTGTTTCCATTGTAGGTAAACACGATAATTTCATTTTAGGAAGTGCGGACTACCGCGCCCTCAAAGTGATTTGATTCGTTAATGCCATATATGGGACGTATAAAGGATGGAGATAATGTTATTATATATGATGTTATACTGGAATTATAATATACCCCTATATCATTATGAGTTCACTCCATTAAAAATGAAATAGAAATGATAGTAGCGCTAATGTGTATGTACAGCTTACCGTCTCCATGAACAGTGCATTTCATTTCATACCTCTAAATGTTATGTAGTATTATAAATAAATGTTTATTATGGATATATATGAATGATATGATATCAAAATCATGAATATCATTCTGGATATAATGAACCTTTGACCACATAAACAACATGTAATTGTAAGAAGTCCATTTTTGACTTATGTACCAAATAACCACAAAATGAACTTTAATAAATTAAATGAGTACATAACATTTATAACATGGAAATAAGTTATATAAAAGGAATTATAAACTTGAGTAAGATTCTTAAGCAAGTATAAATTAACTTTAGTTTATTATTTAGGAGATTAAATTGAAATCGTGTCATGTCTGGCACAATGTAAGGGACATCGTCTCAATCTCCTTTCATTGAGGAATATTTTGTTTGATACAGAACTTTCTCTTATAGGGTGTATAAACCCCTATGACTTTTAATTTTATTCAAAAGGAATCATTTTATATGAAGAGTTTATTAAACGAAAAAAGGAAATGTTTTCTTGTTGTACGTATGCGGCGATAATGACTTCTCCACCGCTGTGACCATTATTTGAGTTCCAGCTTCCTCTACAAGCCATAACTTTTTATGATTGAAAAATAGATACTATGTTTTAGTTTTCTTTTATCTTGGTATTGAAAATGTTTTCCATAATTTTTTTATATCAATGTGTTGTATTTATATCATGTGATTCAAAAGTGGCAATGTTATGTTTCCTTTATGCATGATTTATGTGATAAGATTATGCTGTGGTTCTTGGGCATTGTTATGAAGACGGGTGGTTATGTGATAAACTAAGGGCGAGTGAGCCCGATATAGCTCTCCAATGCATTAGGTAACGTGAAGGAGTCAAACATTAAGGTTTCTCTGACGAAATTAAGGTAATATACTGTGATGGGTATTCCAAACATAACCATGAGGGTTACTAACTATGTAAGAATGTTATGAATGCCTCAAGTTACCTTTATGTCTTATGATTTTTATGATTTATTCATGATTTTCCAAGGTATGTGATTATGTTTTATGAGCAATGTATGATTCCATTCAGGGACTAATGTTTTCATTTCGTACTTTTGTATCCCTTACGGAGCTTTTTATGCTCATCCTATGTTTTTGAAAGGTTTTTCACAGGTCAAGGGAAAGGTACATGATGTGATGATAGTGTCAAGGACGTGTCAAGAAAGAATCCATGTTTTATTTTAAATATGATTCCGTTGATGGGAAAAAAGAGTACTATCTTTTATGTAACCACTTTGTTTATATGTGGAATGTAATGCATGTTTTATGATCTAATTCTCTAAAACTCTAAACCTGAAAAGATCTTCAACGTGTATTCTTGAAATAACTCATGATTAATTAATGTTTAAGGGTGGGGCCTTATAGTTAGTATCATAGGTTGATTTAGATTACATTATGAGTTATAATTCTATTAAATGATTATCCAAAAATATTTTTTTATGGTCAAAATTAAATGATATAGGATTTGAAGATTACCATGTTTCATTATCGAAGAAATCTTTGTTCAGAATGGTTTTCCGCAAAGGAAATAGGGAAGCAGTGCTAGGAAAGAAGTTAGAAGGAATTGAACTTTCAAATCAGCATCCTGAGATGGTCAGAATTGGAATTGAATAGTTTTTTTATAAAAATGGAATAGTTGACTCAAGCGATAAATGGTGGTGGTATCCATGCATGAGATCATCCTGATCAACCGCAGAGGAACATGTCAGTGGTGGGACATTTCATGAGGCAACATCCCACGTCATTCAGGGGATCATCTTACCCTATGATTTCAAAAGTTTGGATTAAAGCACTGGAGAAGATTTTTGATTTCATGGGGTGTTCAGACAATCAAAAGGTTAGTCTTGAAATTTAACATTTGGAGGGTGAAGCAGATCAGTGGTGGTCAATGGTTAAAAATATCAGGGACACAGATGAGATTGATGCTCTCGATTGGGATGAATTCAAAGATATTCTTCTTGAGAAGTATTTTCCTAAGGCTGCTCGACTTAGGATGGAAAAACAATTCCTAGAATTAAGGAAAGAGGAAGACTCAGTGGATGCCTATGAAGAAAGGTTCACTCGATTGGAAAGGTATCCTCCAAATTTTATATGATACCTTGATAGTAAAATCAATTGGTTTTACTCAGGATTAAGGACAAAATATAGAAGGGCTTTATCTTCTCGTAAGTTCATGAGTTATGAAATGCTTGTTCGATGTGCTGAGAAGGTGGAAATGGAGTTTGTCGATGATCATGTGTTCTATAACAACTAGTAGAAGAAGAGAATGAGGTGGCAGGAGAAAGGAAATAATTTTTCAAAAAGGACTGATGGTAAGAAAACTAAGTTTCCAATTTGTGATAAATGTGGTAAAAGGCATGCTGGGGAATGTCTTCTGAATTCTGGAATGTGCTACCGATTTGGTAAGATGATACATAAGGCTCGTGATTGCATTGAAAATGATCAGGGTGATGGTATGACCAAATTTGATTTACAGTTAGTGAAATGGTTTAAGTGCAATGAGATGGGTCACTATGCAAATGATTGTTTGACAAAGATCTCGAGTGATGGGAAGCAGTTAGACTACAAGAATAAAGGTGTGGTGAAATCCTTTGAAACTACTTCAGCAGATGTCGGGCCATTAAATGAAGTTGTAATAGGTACTTTTTTTTTCAGATTATGCCAGTGTGTTGTTTGATTTGGGGTCTACACATTCTTTCATCTCTGAAATCATTTTTAGTCAAATGGGAATACCATCTCAAGAAATGACTCCTGAACTTGTGGTAAAAACACCTTGTGAAATGTTGAGGGAAAAAGTATTTATAAGAATCATCCAATCCTTATCCGTGGAAAGAACCTACTTGCAAACTTAATTGTTTTACCTCTAGTAGAGTTTGATGTTATCATGTGTCTGGATTGGCTCTCTATTTACCATGCTATGATTGACTGTACAGCTAAAGATGTTTCTTTTCAGAAATTATTTCAGTTTGTGTACAAGAATGAACCCTTACTGTTGATAACATATCAAGAGGATGAGAAACTTGTAAAATATGGGAATGAATGTTACCTTGCACATATTGTTGAAAACAAGAGAACTATTCATATTAATGATGTTCCAGTGGTAAATGAGAATCCTGATGTTTTTCCTGATGAGTTTCTTGGAATAATACCAGATTGGGATGTTGAATTGACTGTTGACTTAGTTCATGATGCAATGCCGATTTCAAAAACCCCATATCGAATGGCTCAAACTGAACATTTAGAGTTGAATTACCAATTGCATGATTTATTAGAGAAAGGTTTCATTCGACCTAGCACATCACCATGGGGTGATCCTATTTTTTTTGTAAAAAATAAAGATGGTTCTATGAGACTTTTCATTGATTATATAGCCTTGAATAATATCACTATTAGGAACAAGTATCCTTTTCCTCATATCGATGATTTGTTTGATCACCTCCAGGGAGGTCAGTTTTTTTCAAAGAGTGACCAGAGATCAGGGTACCATCAGTTGAAGGTAAAGGAAGAAGATATTCCGAAGACCTCTTTTCGAAAAAGATATGGACATTATGAATTTGTAGTAATTCCTTTTGGGTAACCAATGCACCTGCTGTATTCATGGACCTTATGAATAGAATTTTCCCTGAGTTCTTGGATAAGTTTGTGGTTGTTTTCATTGATGATATTTTGGTGTTTTATAAAAGGAAAGAGGAGCATGAAAGACATTTAAGAGTTATTTTTCAAACCTTAAAAGAAAAGAAATTGTATGGGAAATTCATCAAGTGTGAGTTTTATTTTCAACATATTTCTTTCCTTGGTCACATTGTTTATAAAGATTGGATAACTATTGATCCTGCAAAAACAAAGGTTGTTGAAGAATGGCCAAGACACACAAATGTAACTGATATTCGTAGCTTCCTTGGTTTGGCAGGCTATTGCCGAGGGTTTGTTAGAATTTTTTCACAGTTATCTAGTCAAATGACTAAGCTAACTCAGAAAGGTGTTATGTTTATCTGGAGAAAAGAATGTAATGATTGTTTTCAGGAACTGAAAAGAAGATTGGTGAATGCTTCAGTTTTGGCACTACCTTCTAGGAATGTTTAGTTTGTTATCTACAGTGATGCTTCATTGAAAGGACATGGTTGAGTCCTAATGCAGAATGATCAGGTAGTTGCTTAAGCTTCACGACAGTTGAAAACTAATGAGGTAAATAACCCTACACATGATTTAGAATTAGCTTCTGTTGTTTTCGATTTAAAAATATGGAGGTATCATTTGTATGGAGTTATGTGTGAAATATATACTAATCACAAAAGTTTAAAGTATATATTCACACAGAAAGAATTAAACATAAGACAGAGGAGATGACTATAATTAATCAAGGATTATGATTGTACAATTCATTACCATCCGGGAAAAGAAAATAAAGTGGATGATGCTTTGAGTCGAAAAAATAATGCTTCATTAACAATGTTGCGTTTAGAACGTGATCCTTTGGTTAAGGATTTGATGAAATTTGGAATAGAATTTGTTGGTGCAGAAAGTTCTTCTATTTTGTTTCAGGTATCAGTGAGATCATCTCTATCAGACAAAATTAAGCAAGCACAGAAATAAGACAGCATGTTGTAGAAAAAGTTAGAGCTGGTTCAGAAGGGTAAGTTGCCTGAATTCAACATTGATAATGATTGTGTTTTGAGATTTGGGAAGAGATTGTATGTGCCTTGTGATTCACAGTTGAAGAGAGAGTTGTTATGTGAAGCTCATAGTTCTCCATTTTTAGT
This sequence comes from Viscum album, assembly GCA_963277665.1. Taxonomy (NCBI): domain Eukaryota; kingdom Viridiplantae; phylum Streptophyta; class Magnoliopsida; order Santalales; family Viscaceae; genus Viscum; species Viscum album. Next base: position 369,479,502 of record OY728142.1, on the reverse strand, counting down.
TCATCCAAGCAGTACTAAGATGTATAGAGATCTTTGGTAGTATTACTGGTGGGATGAAATGAAAATGGATATTGTTGATTTTATTGTGAAGTGTTTGACTTGTCAATAGGTAAAAGAAGAGAGGAAGTTACCGAAAGGGATGCTTCAGCCTCTACTAGTACGAGAGTGGAAATGGGAGAATATATCCATTGACTTCGTTGTGGGATTTCCGAAAACACCTCGAGGTAATAATGAAATCTGGGATATTGTTGATCACTTGACTAAATCTGCTAATTTCCTTGCTATACGAGATACTTTTTCCCCAGATCATCTTTCCCGTTTGAACCTTAAAGAGATAGTCAGGTTACATGGAGTTCCTTTCTACATTGTATCTGATCATGATCCCAGGTATACTTCTCTCTTTTGGAAAGGCCATTAGAAGTTGTTGGGTACTGAATTCAATTTTTGTATAGCTTTTCATCCTCAATCAAATGGGCAATCAGAAAAAACGATTCAAACTATGGAAGATATGATATGTGCTAGTTCGATGGATTATCAGGGAAGTTGGGACAAACATCTTTCTTTGGGTGAGTTTTCATTATAATAACAATTTTCATTCTAGTATACTGATGACTCCATTTGAGGAATTATATGGTAAACAGTGTCGAACTCCAGCTTTTTGGGACGAAGTGGGTGAAAGGAAGCAGATGGGACCAGAATTGGTAGAAGAGATGGCAGAAAAAGTTCAGTTGATTCAGACACACATGAGAACAGCTCAGAGCAGGCAAAAGAGTTATGTGGATAACCAGAGGAAGGATCTATCTTTCGAGGTATGTGATCATGTTTTCCTCAATGTTTCACCATGAAAAAGTGTGATGTGATTCTGTAAGAATGAAAAGTTGAGTCCAAGGTTCATTGGACCATATGAAATTCTGGAGAATGTTGGATTAGTTGCTTACCGAGTGGCTTTACCTCCGAGTTTATCTGACGTACACAATGTTTTTCATGTTTTTATATTGTGAAGTTATATGCCATATCCATGTCATGTTTTGAGCCCAGAGGTAGTTCAGTTGGAAGAGAGTCTCTCTTATGATGGAAAACCAGTCCAAATTCTTGACCGAAGAGAGCAAGTGTTGCGAAATAAGGTAATTAACTAGGTAAAGGTTTTATGGAAAATCATATGGTTGAAGAGGGAATGTGGTAATCTGAAAATGCTATGAGATATAAATACCCCCACTTATTTTGATAAGTAAATAAAATTGTGAGGACGCAATTCCCAAAAGGGGGGAAGGATATAACATCCTAGGTAAATAATGAATAAAACATTTTCATATTTATTAATATTTACGAATTAAATATTAATTTTACTTTAAAGGGGTTCTATGTTGGATAGCGTACCCGATATGCAACAAAGAGTTTCTTTGAAATCGTACGTTGCACACTAGTAATAAAATAATATTATTTTAAATGGTAGTTAACACATAGCCATTGTATTGGCGGGAATGAATAACAATAACTAAAATATGATTATATATGTTTGTTAAATGTTTTTACATTAATCTTATTAAGGATATAGGCTTAAAATACGAAAAGAATTCAATTTTAAGCATAGATACTCTAATATTCACTAAAAGGATGAACTATCGCCTTTTGATGGAGAACCCTCCTTAAATATAGTTTTGTTAAATCATATAAATTTTATTGGACCAAATAAAATTGTTCTTTAGAATGGGGACATCAAAATTTACTTTGTGTAAATTTTTGTTATTTTTCTGATAAAGTTCATTTTTAATGAATATTGAAAAATGTTGTATTTTAATTCAAAACCTTTTTTAATATAATTTATTAATATGATTAGATTATCTTTTTAATTGGTTTTAAAGTGAAATTAGAATATATTTTTACCATTTAATCTAATAGTGGTCATTAGAATTAATTTCACATTGAAATTGTACTTAAACTAGTGTCAATCTTTTGATATATATTATTTCATAAAAACACGCTATTTATTATGACAACAGAAAATAATTATTAAATTATTTAATGTAAATTTTTTGATTTAAATTTTTTAAAAGAGACATCATTTTTGAATTAGTAATATCAAATATAGCTTAGGGTGATGTTTTGGTATTTTTCTAAAAAACTTCAATTTTTAATGAATAGTGAAACCAATAAGTGGTACTTAAAAAACTGATTTTTCGTTTAAATGAAATTTTACCACCTCTGTGTTTTGAATTTCAAAAATCCGATATAAATTGTTGTCATTAAGAAGTCTAATGTGGTTCAGTGGGATTAAAATAATTTTTTTGTGAATAATAACTTTTAAGTTTTTAATCGCAAGTAGAGGTAATTAGTGTAATTTAAGGTAAAAATAATGTTTTAATAATATAAAATGACCTTAACACATGTCCTACCCTTATTGGACGTGTCATGGACGACCAATACAATCCATGGGTCAACATGGGGACCCCATGGAGCCAATTTGGTAGGAAAATGTTATTAATAACTTTTTATTTAATGTTAAAATGAAAATGTCACAAACATGTGTTGTTTGACTAAAACAATTTTTACATGGTGTTATAAAAGTATTATTTTTGACTATAAATATTTATTAGAAAGTTAAAAAAATTTAATACATCATTATATTTGTTTTATAGTTTTTAGACATTAAATAAACTAAATTATTTATGACACCATGATGATGCAGCGATTACCTCATTATTTAACAATTTAAATAAAATGAAAAGATAATTTAAAATATATGACCTACACTTGTCAAAAACATTTTGGATGGGTTTATTTCTAACTCTTATCACCTTATAATCTAAATATATAAATTTAGGACCTTTAAAATCGGAAAAACATTTTATAATAAAGTAACCTTTTATAACTTTCCAAGAGTGCCCCTCCTCTACTTTTATAAAAGGCCCCCATCGCTACCTCCTTACCCACACCTCTCAAGCCTTTGTCTCGGCCAAACCCTGACCATTTTGTCTCTAAACATCCCTCTCTTACTCCTAGAAGCATCACCTTGGGCATAAGTCTTCACAAGGAATCCTTTGAGCACAAATCAAAAAGAGTTACGTGATTTAATGGTTGTGTCTTCTCTTCTATTCTTATGTATTATTTTTTTTCTCCAACCCCTAAACTCTATCTATTTCTTTATTTTGTAAAAAAAAGTATCTTCAATATACTAGGATGGTGTTATGTGAAGGATTATATCTACACTTACACACACCTTCATCTAATGGTTAATGAACATAATGTTTGTGTGGATGGAGAATTTCTGCCTCACGAAACTATGATTGTTCAATATAATTTTAACACCTTTCATGGTGGTCATTAAGATGTCCCTATAATTATATATGATATATATTATGATTATGTTTTCTTTATTCTTCTGTATTTTTCATTTTTGGCATACCTTTATGGTTTCCATTGTGGGTAAACACGATAATTTCATTTTAGGAAGTGCGGACTACCGCCCCTCAAAGTGATTTGATTCGTTAATGCCATATGTGGGACGTATAAAGGATGGAGTTAATGTTATTACATATGATGTTATACTGGAATTATAATACACCCTTATATAATTATGATTTTACTCCATTAAATACGAAATATAAATTAATGTAGCGCTCATGCGTACGTACGGCTTACTGTCTCCATTAACGGTGCATTTCATTTCATACCTCTAAATGTTATGTACTATTATAAATACATGTATATGCTGGATGTATATGAAATATATAATATCCATATCATGAATATCATTTTGGATATAATGAACCTTTGACCACATAAGCATCATGTAATTGTAAGATGTCAATTTTTGACTTAAGTACCAAATATCGACAAAAAGGACATTATTAAATTAAATGATTACATTAAGTTTATAACATGGAAATAAGTTATATAAAAGGAATAATAAACTTGAAAAAGGTTCTTATGAATGTATAAATTTACATTAGTTTATTATTCAGGAGATTAAATATCAATCGATTTACGTCAGACATGAGGTAAGGGACATCGTCTCAATCTCCTTTCATTGAGACATATTTTTTTTAAACACAACATTCATTTATACGGTGTATAAACCCCTTTTAATTTTATGTTTATTAAAAAGGAATATTTTTATATGAATATTATAATAAATAAAATAAGGGAATGTTTTTTTGTCGTACGTATGTGGCGACAACGACTTCTCCGCCGCTATGAACATTATTTGAGTTTCGGCTTCCTCTACAAGAAATAACTTTTTTTGAATGAAAAATAAATACCATGTTTTACTTTTCTTTTATTTTGGTATTGAAAATGGTTTTTATAAATTTTTTATATCAATGTGTTGTATTGATATCTTGTTATTGAAAATTGGAAATGTTATGTTTTCTTTATGCATGTTTTATGTGATACGATTATGTTATGGTTCCTGGGAATTGTTATGAAGTCAGGTGGTTCTATGATAAACTAACGGCGGGTGAGCCCGATATAGCTTTCCAATGCATTGGGTAACATGAAAGTGTTAAACGTTAAGGTTTATCCGAAGAGATTTAGGGAATATACTATGATTGGTATTCCAAACATAACCATGTGGGTTACTCCCTACGTAAGAATGTTATGAATGCCTCAAGTTACCTTTATTCCATATGATTTCTATGATTTATTAATGATTTGTTGAGGTATTTGATTATGTATTATGAGTAAATTATGATTCCATGCTTGGACTAATTTTTTCATTTCGTACTTTTATATCCCTTACTGAGCTTTTTATGCTCATCCCAAGTTTTTTTAAATGTTTTTCACAGGTCAAGGGAAATGTACATGATGTGATGATAGTGTCATGGAAGTGTCAAGAAAGAATCCATGTTTTATTTTAAATATGATTCCGTTGATTGGAAAAATGATTACTATTTTTTATGTAACCACTTTGATTAAATGTGAAATGTAATGCATGTTTTATGATCAAATTCTCTAAAACTCTAAACCTGAAAATATCCTCAACATGTATTCATGAAGTAAGTCAAGATTAAGTAATGTTTAATGTTGGGGCCTTATAATTATAAGTTAATAAATTTTTTAAAATGAATATAAATTATGAGAAACAGAATTCATCCAAATAAAAGCATGAGTTAAGGGATTTGGTCTTGAGTTCGATTCATTTCAAAACTTTTTTATTCTATATTACAGTTTATTTTATAATATTTATAGATTTACCATTTCACATATAATATTATGAGCACAAAATAATTTATTTTATTATTATTTTCAATTTTAATTGTCTTATACAATAGTATTTGAATTGAAAACTACCTTATAATAGTAAATTTAATAAATCAAATTCTTTTTTTCGAATTATTAATTCATCGTCATCACTGATATTCTAATATTACATTTTTAGTGACTTCGGATTATCTTATAATATATTTTATAATTTTTTGTGGTTTATTTAATTTAATCACAGATGTTATTAATTTATTAATTATCCCATCAATGTTATGTTATTTTTAGGGTATATTTTACAATACCATTCTAATCATGATTGTTTAGTCTTGAATATCATTTTAATGAATTTATTTTATAATTTTATAATAAAAACATTTATGTTTTATATAAAATGGATATTCATAATATTTTAACATAAGAGTTACTTTTTTCAAATCATTGGTAATTAAAATAACTGAGAATTATTTTTCATGAAAATCTAACTTCATTTCACTCTTTGATCTAAAATCCTCTTTCATTAATTCAATATTTTCTAAAAATGTTTACAATTTAATTTTTTTTGATTTAATATAATTTTTAATTTTGTTACTATTTTTATATTTTTTAAATTATTTTTCTTGTGATTTAGAAAACAATGATTGTTTTCCTTTCAGTCAATATGTTAATAAAATATTTTTTATGTGAATAATATGAATAAAGTTTAAATCATTAATGACCGTTAAAATATTTTGAAGATCTATTTATACAGTTAAATGATTAAATATGAAATAATTTATTTTCAGTAAATTTTTTAATTTTACATTTAACATTTTACATTCACAATGGAAAATAAATTTTCCTCAATAAATTGTTAATAATATTTTTATGATATTTTTATTAACCATTGTCAACCATTTATTCTTAATAAAATGGGTGTACTATATATTGATACCATCCATACTATTATAAGTATGTTTAATGATAATTTTGACCCTGTAAAGTATTGAAATTCACGTTCTTCTTTTATTTTCAAAGTCATTAACATTCTATTTTATTATTCACATTTATATTCAAATTGAATTTCCCCAAAATATCCACATTTTTCATCACATTTATGTTTATTGAATAAACCATATATCATATAAAAATATGATGTTCTACATTGGATGTTATGTTTTTCTAATGGTAATATTGATAAATACATATAACTGCTCATTCTAGATATTTAATAATAAAGAACAGTGGTAATGAATTAAAGCAATTTTTCAATAGATGTAAAATTATTTGGACATGGAGACATGGGTGGGTCCAGTTATATATAACCCTTGATTAATTAATACTATAATTTGGTAAATTAGTATGATAACATAAAATTCATTGAAAAAACATATGGTCTTGTACCCTGTAATTTCTAACATTTGTATAAAAGTTATGACAATATATGTTAAATGATCATCAGGAGATAATGTCTTATAATTAAGCATTTTATACATTGATAGATCATTTATTATTAGTATATATTTTATTTTATCTATGATATTATATTTTAATTTCTTTATTTATCAGTTATTGATAAAAATGAATATATTTTTTGTAATTTACCTCTTAAAATTAAAAATCCATAATCATTTCATTATATTAATTTTTTTTAATTTATTGTGACATTAGTAATTTTCTTATATATTATGGTTATTCCTAATATAAGGCCCCAGCCTTAACCTTACTTAATCTTGAGTTACTAAAAGATTACACATTGAATATCTTTTCAGGTTTAGAGTTTTAGAGAATTAGATCATAAAACTTGCATTACATTACACATTTAAACAAAGTGGTTATATAAAAGATAGTATTCATTTTTCCCATAAATGGAAACAGATTTAAAATAAAACATGGAAACCTTCTTGACACATCCTTGACACTATCATCACATCATGTACCTTTCCCTTGACCTGTGCAAAACATTTCAAAAACATGGGATGAGCATAAAAAGCTCAGTAAGGGTTATAAAAATATGGAATGGAAACATGAGTACATGTTTACATAAGAATGAAATCATACATTACCCATAAAACATAAGCACTTTAACATAACTCATAAAATCATGAATAAATCATAAAAATCATAAGACATAAAGGTAACTTGAGGCATTCATAACATTCTTACGTATGGAGTAACCCTATTGGTTACGTTTGGAATACCCACCACAGTATATTCCCTAAATATCTTCTGAAAAACCATAACATTTCACTCCTTCGCATTACCCAATGCATTGGAGAGCTATATCGGGATCACCCTCCATTAGTTTATCACGGAACCACCCGTCTTCATAACAATGCCCAAGAACCATAACATAATCATACCACATAATACATGCATAAAGGAAACATAACATTTCCACATTTCAATCACAAGATATCAATAAAACACATTGATATAAATACATTATGAAAACCATTTTCAATACCAAAATTAAACAAATGTAAAACATGGTATTTATTATTCTTTTAAAAAGAAGGTATGGCTTGTAGAGGAAGCCAAAACTCAAATAATGGTCACAGCGGCGGAGAAGCCGTTGTCGCCACATACGTACGACAAAAACATTCCCTTTTGTCGTTTAGTAAAACGCTTCATATAAAAAGATTCCTTTTGGATAAACATAAAAGTCAAAGAGGTTTATACACCATATAAAATAATGTTGTGTATAAAACAAAATATGCCTAAATGAAAGGAGATTGAGACGAAGTCCCATACAAAGAAGGTATCCTTAGATTAAGGATAAATCAGTTACATAACTATGTGTGACAAATGAATACACGATATATAAGTGGGTATTAAGTGTAAAAAATCAGATAACATTCACACATAATCATTGAACGACATATTCAAGGTTTACAAGTTTATCCCAAAGAATCGAAATTGGGATAAAAGTTCCCTTGCAAAAATTAGACAGCCTAATGGCGTCACTTCAAAATTCAGAAAAAGATTTGATGAGAGATAAAAAGGGTATCTCACCACTTGGACATAAAATTTACATCAATAAGGATATAGAAGAACATATCCCAAAATAATATTATGTGAATTAAAAGACATAACAAAATAAGTCTTTTAAAAAGAGGAGGGTGAAAGGTTCCCTTACCGACATGGGTATCTTTCAAAACATACGCCCCATGAAAGAAGGACAATCCAACATTGATGTAAATACTCATAAATGAAAGAATATTACACAATGAGTAAAATAATGGTCAGTACATACACCACTCAAAGGAAATTGTGGCAAATGTAGCATAAATCTCACAGGAATAAAAGTGAGATGAAAAATCCCTTACGAAAACTCGGCAGCCTAACGACGCCACTTAAAACTTCCAAAAATGGATTGATGAGATCAAATAGGGTATCTCATAACATTACAATAAAATGTACAGAAAGAGAAATATAAAAGAACATCCCCCATTATAACAAAGAGGAGCTTAAAAGAAGTGACATAAAGGAGAGTACTTAAAGAGAAAGAGAGAGGTTAGATCTCTTACGAAAATTCGGCAGCCTAACGGCGCCACTCAAAACTTCTAAAATGGATTGATGAAAGAGAATAGGGTATCTCATCATATGAACATAAAAATTACAGTAAGAGTAATATAAAAGAACATCCCATGACAAGAAATATGATCTTTAAAAGGAATGAGATAAAAGAGTGTACTTAAAAAGAAAAAGAGGAGTAGGATCCCTTACCTCGGGTCCGACTTGACTCGATCGTTCTTTAACGTCCTGAATAATAAACTCGAGTTAATTTAAACATTATTATGAACATTTTTATAGTTCATTATTCCTTTTATATCACTTATTTCCATGTAATAAACATTATGTAATCATTTATGTTAATAAAGTTTGTTTTGTCGATATTTGGTTCTTAAGTCGAAAGTGGATTTCTTACAATTACATGTTGTTCGTGTGGTCAAATGTTCATTATATCCAGAATTATATTCATTATTTGGATATCATATATATCATATATATCCAGAATATACATGTATTTATAATATTACATTATCATTTACAGGTATGAAATGAAATGCACCGTTCATGGAGACGGTAAGCCGTACGTACGCATGAACGCTACTTTCATTTCTATGTCATATTAATGGAATTAAAACCAAATGAGTGGTATGTATATTTTAATTCAAGAATTATCTTAATCATTTATGTGTAACATACATAATATATAATAACTTTAAATTCATCCTTTATAAATCCCACATATGATATTAATGAATCAAATCACTTTGAGGGGGCGGTAGTCTGCACTTCCAAAAATGAAATTATCGTGTTTACCCACAATGGAAACCATAATGGTATGCCGCAAAAGAAAAATACAGAAACATAAACATATTATATATCATATATAAATATAGTGACATCTTAATGGCCAACTTTTAAGGTGTTATATGAGTGTTGAACAATCATTGTTTCGTGAGGCAGAAATCTACCATCCACAAAAACAGTATGTTCTTTAACCATTTAATGTAGGTTTGTGTAAGTGTAGCTCTAATTATTCTTATAAAAACATCCCAGTATATTTAAGATACTTGAGTTGTTACAAAATAAATTAATAAAAAGAGTTTAGGGGGTTGGAGAAGAAAAATAAAACAAAAGAACACAAGTGAAGACATTACCTTAAAATCGGGTAACTCCCTTTGGTTTGAGCTCAAAGGCTTCCTTGGAAAGACTTCTGCCCAAAGTTAGGCTTCAAGGAGTTAGAGAGGGATGTGGAGAGACAAAATGGTCAGGGTTTGGCCGAGACAAAGGCTTTGGATGTGTGGGTAATGAGGTATAGGTGGGGGCCTTTTATAAGAGGAGAGGAGGGGAACTCTTGGAAAGGTATAAAATGTAACTTTATTTTCAAATGAGTTTCGAATTATAATGGTCCCATATTGATGTCTTTCAAGGATAATATGATAAGGGTTCTAAATCCACCCATACAATAGGTTTTGGACATGTTTAGGTCTTAGATTTTACATTATCATTCCATTTTATTTAAATCGTTTAATAATGAGGTCATTGCTGCATCATCATGATGTCATAAATAATTTAATTTATTTAATGTCTAAAAATTATAAAAAAAATATCATGATGTAGGAAATCGTTTTTTATTTCTAATGAATTTTTATATTCCAAAATGTGATTTCTTTTGACAAAATTAAAAATATTTTACATAGGTGATACATTCTTTGTTACATTTAACATTCTTTAAAAATAAAATGATAAAAAGTCACTTTCTCCCAAAAGTGATTCCATGGGGCCCCCAAGTTTGGCACAAGGCATCCCATGGTCGGCCATGATACAACCAGTAGCCTTAGGACACATGTTGTGGTAATTTTTCATTATTATGATATTATCTTATTATCTTTAACTACCTGATTACTCTTTAATCAAGATAATTAAAGATAATTACCGTCGTTACTATTCATAATGTCAAAAAACAAAAAAGTATTAATTGCATAATTTGGACCTTATGATTACAAATATTTAATCAATTTTACCAAATTTCAAACACATAAATTTCAATAATTAGTTTAAAAAAAACTTCTCGTTGTCAAAACAAATAGTGGGTTTTTTAGAAACAATATTTATGAAATGTTTGGCACTTGTTTATGCCAAATTCCAAAGTGAAATTAATCCCAATGACCATCATTGAATTACACGGTAAAAATATATTCTAATTACATGTTAAAACAAATTAAAAAGATAATATAACCATATAATTAAATTATATGAAAGAGCAGTTTTGATGTAAAATACAGTGTTTTTCACTATTCATTGAAAAATGAACATTTTCAGAAAAATACCAAAAAATAACACAAGGTAAATTTCTATGTCCCAATCATAAATAATATGTTTATTTTGAAAAATAGAGCTTATAAAATTGTCAAAAGTTTGATTTAAAAATGGATTTCTATCAAAAGGTAGTAAAACAATCTTTTAAAAATACTAGTGTATTCAATGCTTAAGATTGGATTCATTTGTATTTTAAGCCTCTAAAATTTATTGGATAAAAGAAAAAAATTTAACAAACATATATAATCATATTTTAGTTATTTATATTCATTCCTGTCAATACAACGGCTAGGCGTTAACTAACATTTAAAATAATTTTATTTTATTATTAGAGTGCAACGTAAGATTTCAAAGGAACTCATTGTTGCGTATTGGGTAAGCCATCGAGCATAGCGTTCCATTTAAATTAATATTGACATTTTTTCCACAAATAGGGATAAATATAAAAATTTCTTATTCTTTATTTACCTGGGGTGTTCCACCTAATCTATTTGTTATTTTTAAATTATTTAAATTTCTATTTATGTTATTACATTTTCTATGTCATGTATTATTATTGATTAATAATTATGTCCACTATACAAAACCCATACAAAGAATTAATCTCACTCGTTATTTTTTTATCTATTCCCTTGGATTATATAAATTTTAAATTTAATGAAATTAAAAAATATGATATAGGGATAATGTTATTCTTAAAAAAAATATAATTATATTATTAGTTCTCAAATTTAATGAAATAATTATCCATGTATCTAGTTTAATCAGAAAATTATATTATTCGTTCAAATGATATGAGAATATTAGTAGCTTATTTTAACTTAATAAAAATGACAATAGCTCTAGATTGCAGGGGTTATGGAATATTTAGTTTATATTTGTGGTTGTTTATTAGAAACAATTGGAACTATATTTAATAAAATATATACTAATAGAATAACCCTTTGATATGAAATTAACATATCTATATAAAAACATCCAAATGCTTTGGTAAGGTATATATTGTGTGGTGTATCTCTGAAATAAATTTATTTATGGATAATACAGGTATACATGGTTCTAAAATTGTTGTAAATTAAGGGTAATAAATCTAAAATTTTTACATTAGAATTGACCTTATCATTGTATTGTTCATGAGAAATTTCTTTATATTGAATCTGGTTTAATAGTCATCTAGGATATTCTTATGAAAATTCATATTTTTTTACAAATGATAACAAATTATTTAAACATTTAATGAAAAAAATAGAAAATGATTAACATAAGGTGTATTATATTTAAAATGAAGTGTCTAAAAATAATTAAAATACTATTTATGTGTGGAATGTAAGGGCATAAAATTAATAATTTCTATAGAAAATGAAGACTATAAATGAAGTACATAAACCCCATCTCAGGTTTCTATTAAGTGATCAATGTATTAAATATAAAAAACATGGGAACTTTCCATGTCAATTAATGATTATAAAGGTAGAAAATAGACAATGTATAAACCTACCATCATATAAAATATATTGATATTTTTCTTACTAATTGTATTTTTTTATATAAATTATGAATCATTTAAGTATTGTGTGAAATTTTATAATAAAATTTATATTTAATAACATAATATATCTATATACATTCTTGTGAATATGATTATAATATTTATAATATTTTAAATGTCTTAAACACTCACTTTTGAGTTTAATGGGTTTGGATTGGACCCTGATTAATGATATTTTGGTATAAATTAATGGACAATATATGTTTATGTGGAAATTTTATTTTGAGTAATATTTTTTTAATATTTTATAGTCATTTGTTGAAAGGTATTGATATCCATTAGGTCTGATATGATAATTAATAACATTGTAATAATAGTCAAATAATATAACTAGATTTTATGAAAAAAGGGTTTGTATTGAATACTATAGTAATAATTATATTTAAAGACTAATTTTAGTTTAATTATGTCCATAATATTTTCTTGGGAATTTTTTAGGAATTTTATAAGTATAGTTTTATAAAAAGGAAAAACATCATCTCGATTGAAAACGCTTCACATTTGGTGATGTTGTAGGGCTTGAACCCCAGATCAAAGGTTGTTAAGATTTTAATTCCTAACACTGGCCAATGTGATATATTCGTTAATATTTTATTAGTTAATTAAATTTGAAAAATAAATAATAATGATGAAAAAATGGTGTTACTATTGATGTTTATAGATTAATATGTTTATTAAATAACCTATGCTAGCCATTTTATTTGTGGAAATTTGTTAGAGATATATATAATGACTTGATACTATTTTATTGATTTTAAAATCCATTAAATGTTAATTTTCATGGTTTTAACATAATTTTTTTTTGATATTCATTTTATAAACTAATAAATGAATTGTAAATTTATCCGAAAAATGACAAGTTAAAAAATTTATTAGGAATTATAAACGTATGAAATATATATTTTTAATTATATTAATATACATTTAAATAATTTATAATCATTTGGAAAGGGATAATTCAAAACAATAGTATCTTGTTCCATTAATAGCTTATGAATCATATTGTCTTTTAAATCCCAACAGATTTATTTTTTTGAGGCCCTTAACATTCTATCGATCATTCATATCATTATGATCAATGGCCTTAATCACACTCAATAATTATTTATTATTTTATTCCATGTAAATCTATTCATGTTCCACCTATGATAATATACATGGAGTCCATGTTTTTTTATTCCATGTAACATTTGTATTTCACTTTCTCTCTATTTTTGAGGTTATTTTATTAACCCAAATAGGTTGAGGGTTTTTCAAACATTGTATTTTCAGTATCCAATCCCTAGATTATAGAGATGATTTTTAAAATGTGATAATTGTATTTATATATTTCTTGATTAAGGTAAAACCTAAATTTATTAATTAATTACATTGTATTTGATCATTTATTTTACATTCAACATCAAGATTAATGAAGAAATGAAATATATTTCATTAAATTTAATATCATGTAGGATACCCAATACCATATCTAAATAAACCATATCATTGTTTACCTTTATCAAATTGATAAAAAATTAGTTTTTATTAATAATAATAATTATATTTGGAAATTTATGGTTATATATTTATTATAAATCAAAATCAAATCATTCAAAATAAAAATAAATGTTTTCTATAAACCATTATTTTTTCTGAAGATTGTTTTGGATGAAATAGTGGATATAACTTAAAATTAATTATTAATAATTTTATAAATTATATTGTATAAAATGAAATTTTTTTCATAATTAGGGATATAATAATTATATTAGGGTTGGTATTTGTGATTTTTCTAAAATTCATTTTTTTGAATAGTGAAAACTATTGAATTTAAATTTAAAACTTCTTTTTTCATTTATTTTTTTAATAAATTTGAACTATATAGTTAATATTTATTAGTGTAAATTTATTTTTCACATGTAATGATGACCAATTATTTTAACTATATTCATTTTCAGTATAATTTTTTTATTTAATAATGATTATTGGCCATTACTTATAGCCAAAACAATAATATAGTTATTATTTTTTTCTTATAAAAAATCTCAATATCAAACATTTTTTCCTTCTCATAGAGGGAAATAGCTACATAGATTAAATGTAATGATATTTTTTTCAGTAACTCTTTATGGGCCATTTATAATAAAATGTAATATAAAATATTTGATCATAAAGATATAAATGTTAATCTCATTGTATGAATTATAAATATATTGTGTCTCTTAACGTAAATTCTAAATATTTACATAGATGAATTTCGAATCATAATTATAGTGTAATTAAGAATATCATATAAAAAAATTATGTCAAATGTATCATAATGGTTCTGAAAATTTAATATAAATAAACTAATAAATATTCCACCATATATTGTATCTAGTTATACAGTCTTATGCATGCTCTTCATGAACTGGTGATGATCATGTCAACACCCAAATCCAATCCATTCAGAGTAGATACAAGTATGTAAATCAACAACCCAGATATATTAATGTTATAGAATCCATAATGGGATGTATTTTATAGTAGTACCACACAATTACTACATTAAAAAAATGTTTTGATATTATCCTATACAAAGAATTATCCTTAGTGTTTTTAATATGGTTATGTTCTCTAAAATACATTTTTCATAATCTAGTTCCCATAGTTGATACTCAACATTCATTTATAGAAACATTAAAAAACAATTTCCAGTAACATAGATCTGATTGATATTTTACTACATTGAAAGAAGATACAAAACATCGCATCGTAAATTTTCAAATTTTCTCATAGAATTGGGATACTAGATGTATATATAATTCTGAAATATCATTTAGGACCCATAATTAGAACATAATATATTATTTATAAAATTAATATCTCTCCTAGTATATTAATAAAACACCAAAAAATATATTATTTATATATTGGGGAAAGGAAAACAGAAAATATTGTGATCTAAAATTCTCAAAATGGGAATGAAAAAAACATATACTAAGCAATTATAAATAAATAATTGAATTATTTTTTAAAATTTTGAGTATTAGCCCAACATTATTGAATATAAAAAAACATCGTATTTTTATAACTAGTAATAGAGGGAACACATTAGAATAAGAGGAAAAATCCATAGAGAAACAAAGAACCAAAAATCAAAATGGTCATTAATATCTAGAGGAAAAATATAATGTAAATAACCAGAAAAAACCACATCAACCCTTAAACAGAAAATGAAATAGTGAATGTATCCAATGATGTCACATCCCCACATATAAAGAACATGCATCTTGTTGTCCATCACAATGTTTTATTGAACCCCACCAATGAACACTAACAAGAGGAAGAGATCTAGATGAATGGTTCTAGAAATACATTGTATATTTCAAGCCTCCCACAAAAATAAATCATGAAAGGAATAGAAAAAAATTCATGCTGATGGAGATCCTATCTAGACTCAATAAACTATGAAAACATGGATGAAAATGTTCACATACATTCATCAAAAACCGTAAATGATGGATTAATGATGAGTGTCATCACAACGATCCCTTTTTTAGACCTCACATGATGAAACACCTACCGAATCCTTCATCTACAAACAAATTAAATAAATACGTGATCATTTCTTGTAATGATATTTTTACCCCAATAATCAAACATTCCAAAATGAAAGTGAAAATTTCATCAAAACCACACTATAAATCAAATACCAGATGAAAATAATGTATAATTGGGATCTCTAATTCCACAGTATAAATAAAAAATTCCCATTATCATTGAATGTTATCATTGATTACCTAACAATAAAATAAAAATTATCCACATACCACAACCATACTCCCACACCAAAACCCTACAAGAACTTCTCTCTTCTTTCCAAAAATTGAAGATCTATTCCCACACAACCAAATTTCATTCATCTATATGGATTCATCCATCATTAATATCTCAAAATAAATAGAGGCTTAAGAGTTTCTCAGATCAATCAAACTATATCTGAAGTGTGTTAGACCTCAAACCCCAACACGATGGATGACCAATAGACATTGTATAGCTAACGATGCCTCTACCATCATGATCTAGATAGTACAGAATAGTAAATCAACAATAGTAAGAGAATCAATGATGTTAAAATCTATATGAAGATGAAAAATAGTTCCTATAAGGAGATTAAAAATAGAAACAAAAAAATCGGACATCCTATATTTGTTAATATAGGTCTTCTAAAGCACTTATAATTATATTAAACACGCCAAGTGGAAATAAAGGTGTTGAAAATAACAGTATCACTACAAAGGGATTAGTATAAAACATTATATGAAGGCCTTAGACCTATAAGAGAATATTACTCTATAAAAATAAAGGAAAGTATTTTAGAGATGAAAAATTGTTAATCATTTCATATAAATAATATAATATAATGGAAAATCTATCCATTTATGATAAAAAATATTAATCACATGTATAATACTAACAATTTATATAATAATAGAATGAATAATGTTATATATCATATTATTACCATCAAGTCACCATGTGAGAGAATCAAACATAAATATTAATTGAATATGAAAAATACCAAATCAATTTTATCTCATGAGTCATACGGATGCATCAAGGGGATATTATATTCTCATCTTATCACTAATTAAATTTATATTATTCTTATTTATTCATAAATGAATAAAATATTAATATATAATCAATATAAAAATCGATATTGAAAAAAATCTTTAAAATAATTTTATTTTCATCTATCAATAAAAATAAAACATAATCATAATCCATCTTGAATTATACAGTGGATGGTAAAATTATATTATATCTCTAATAAATATTTCAATTCTTTAAAATATGTTACAATTGAAGAACATAATTTAAAATTATTTTTTTATTTTTTTAAATACCATTTTCATTATAAAAGTATAATTTATAATATAAAAATTTACAAAATAGAATGAAATTTGTTTTCATTGAATGAAACCTAAATACATGTAAATTTTTCATTATTAAAAATATAATAAATGAAATTAGAAAATGATGTTAGTTTATTAAACATTAAATAAATTATTCTCTTCAAACCATTTGTAAAATTTAACTTATTCAAAACAGAAAATATATATTAATTTTAAAAAAATTTAGTATATTTATAATGGGAAAATTAAAATCAATGAATCATTGTATAATTAGAAAAACATTATTCTAAACATTTTAACACAAATATTTCTATGGATGAAAACATTTCCTGCAAAATCGAAAAAGAACCTCAAATTTTCATAAAACAATTCAAAAAATTTAGTACATAGATAATGAAATTTTTGATGAAGGATATTTAATTATAGAAATATAATATGATAAGAAATTCATTATTTTTTTGGAGAGAGATAATATATTTTTATAATTATATATTGTATCAGGTATTCTTGAAACTAAAACTGAAATTTTAATATAAAACGCATGAGCTAATTTTGATATTCCTAGTAAGTCATTTTCACCTAATAATTAATAAATTTTAATTTTCTATTATTTAGTAATAAAACTATATTCATACATATAATATCATATATGATACAAATATAATATATCAATACCTGTTAATTTATAATTTATTATCAATGTCGTCATTTTTTAGTCTTAATTTTTTTTTGTTCGTTAATATTTTAGTTTGATAGATATGAAAAATGAATCTTGATCCTTTTTCTGTGATCTCTAAAAAATTATACACCAAATATTTATTATATTTAACTATTTTATATACATTTGATAACCATTCAAATATATATATATACATATATACGACAAAAAATGAATGACATTACATTATAGTGGTGGCAGTTTACACATGTGCATGGGTAATGTTTCTTTTGATATATTGATTGTGAAAAATATTGTCAAAAAATAATTTAATTTTTAAAAATAATTAATTTTTTCATTAATAATATATATATTTTTATATTTATTATAATCTTATAATTACATATTTATTGAAAAAAATGTAAAACAATTCTAATTTCATCATTGATGTGGTAGTCCACAAATTCGCTCTTATAAACATATCATATTATAATAGATGTGAAAGTAATATGGTAGATAAGATCATATAGTTATAGAAGAATAATTATTCTTGAAATATCATATTTATTCATTAGATCCTCCTTTATAATGATTAAAGTAATTTGGGGATGGAAAAAATCAACTACTGCATGAAGATGGTTGGACATACGTACACACTAGTGATGTGTTAATTTTTTATAGGGTGGAATATGGGTAATAAATATTATTACATAATTATAATAGCTTATAAATATATATATGATACATGAATAATAATTTAATTTTGAAATATTGATATTTATTTCTTTTTTGAGAGACCACTTTTTTCTTTTAACCTAATCATTATTAGGATGGTCTTAGTAGATGAAAAAATTAGCATTAAAAATATTGAGAAATCTAAGAGGATTTTTTTGGGAAGGGGATTACTGAGATATATTGATAATTTTTTTTGAATATGGTAGGATAATATGAACCATTATATATGTGAGGTTACGGAATATCCTGGATTAGAAAAAAAATTAAATATCATAATGTTTATTTTTTATGAAAGCGGAAACAATTTGCTTATACTTCAAATTCATGGTAATATAAGGTCTAAATATCTTATGATAGAAATAATTATGAAATATTATGTTCCATTATTTCAAATAATTGTTAGTATATACACCATGGGTTGACTTTTTTTAACAAGTACAATTGTGACAATTTTTTACAATTTTTTCAATTCATTACAAAAAATATGGTAAAAATAATAATAATTATTTATTTATTTATTTATTAATAATGATTACAATTGAAAAAATTCAAATTTTAGAAATTTGAATAGTTAATTTTATTACATTTTTTTAAATTGAAACAAAATACTTTTTATAAATTTTTTTACCATAAGAATGAAAAAGGATTTGATAGAAAAATAATGTATAACGTTGATTCTAGTGACTTTAATTGTCTTATGTCAATTAAAAGGTGAATTATAGTTTTGTAAACAAAATAATGAAAATAAATTAATTTTATGTATACATGATTAAGAAGAAATAACCAAAAAAATTATGGGATTAAAAACTCTAAATAAGTTTAAAAAATGTAATAATAATTTCTTTTTATAAAACGGTATATTTTTATATGAATTATTTTTCGTATTAAATATATTTTTTATTTAATATTGTTTTTAAATTAATAATGTAATTATTATAATAGTATATTGTAATAAAAGTGATATTAATGTTTTTGAATTATTATTTTTTACTCTTCACCAAAACAATCAACAATTTTTTAAAAATCTATTAGAGTAACCAAAAGACAATTTTACATAGTGATTTAAAAAAAATTCAACAATTTTAATTTAATTTTTTAAATTTAGATTTTAATCACATTAAATAATATTTCAATGTGTATTATGATATAGTTTCATTATTATGATATGCTTGTGTACTTTTATTAAAGAACTGGTGATATATTCAATATCATTCTTGGAAAAAATTTGGGAAAAATTAGAAATGTGAATATAATAATTTAACATCTATATAATATATATATATATATGTTGAATATGAGGGAATTTAAAAGCCAAACAGTTTTAAAAATTGAATACTTGAGTCAACACAATGAATGAAAAAGTGCTTATCCTAAAGTTCCACTTATTGTTCACTGTCATACATACGGGAAGCAAGAGAATGATTCAAGTTAAAAAAATAACAAATAGGGTAATCTGGATAATAGGATCCATCACTTCATTAAAAATTGAAATATAAAGAATACACAATGTTAAATATGGGATTATGAATGGTATGACATGAGGAATACCGATCACCAATATAAGAATGGTGACTATTGATTTTTTTTGTTCATCCCACTCCTATATATATATATATAATGATTAATAGATGAATAAAATATCAACCTCAATGAATAGATGTTTAATTATTAATAAAATACATTTTATTTAATTATTTTATCCAAATTATGTCACCCTATTAAAATATAGGTTAATAGAAACATGCTTCCAACAAAATCGTGTTATCCTTTATTTAAAAAAATTGATATGATGTTATAAATTTGACTATCTTAACATAAACTACGTAACAATTAATAGTATATAATTTTCAAATATTTTAAAATCAACACATTACCTTATATTATTAAAACTCCCATGAGTAACATTGGGTAAAAAATTAACTCTATTATATTGAGGTATTTAGAAATATTTAAAGAAGTAAAATAGAGCATTAATTATATTCCCATTACAAGGGAAAATGTGACATTTTATAGATATACCAATTATTGTGAGGATAAATCCCAATTAAATGAAATCTAGGCCTAGTTAGTTGATATGTACATCTATTATATTATCATTTTTTAACAATAAATAAAATTTCGATGATATAATTTTTTAAATGTGTGACCAAAATGATCAGAGATTTCATAGTATAATATATATTTATTTTCCATAAAAAAACATATATAATGTGAAAATATTATTATATAAAATATATTAATTAATAATATACGAAGAATAAGACATCTCATACAAAAGGTAGTGATCAATTAGAAATTCTATCATTTAATGAAAAAATGAATAATATAATTAAAAAAATTATTAATCATCAATTTATTATTTAATTTTTTAAAAAATAAATAAAATATCATTTAAATAATTATTATGATAATATATAAAATTTTACTATTTAATTAAAAAATTTAAATTGAATAATATTAATAATAATTACCATTTTAACACCATTTTTAAGAAATGTGACGTTCATTTTATTTTCTATTATCATTTAATTTTTTATTGCTAATTGAATTTGAATTAAATTAAATAAATAATTTTTTCAAATTTAGAATGTCAAAATTGGAATTATAAGATCATTTAGTATTTTTATAATATGTTTTAATTATTTTTATAGAATAATATATGTTATTTAACAAATATCATTACTTTTAAGAAATTATTCATATATAATAATGACCTTGAAATTCCCAAAACCAATTTATTGAGAAAATATATTTTATAACAGACACATTTTTTAATATGTAATATTTCTTTTAGTCTAGTTACAAATGATTAATATTTTATAAAAAAATTAGAATATTCCTAAAAAATAATATTAATTCATTATACATCTATTTTTTAAATTAATATTTATCACATTTTATAACGTGGAGATATAAAAAAAATGAAATTTTAAATTACATGTCCCAGATTATGTATTTAGTATAGCTTTATATTTATTCATAAATAGTGAATTTTTTTTGTAAAAACTATATACCATGGTAAAAGTAAAAAATGGCTAAAAATGATTGACCAATTGGGTAAAGCAATTTAATGTTCAACGAAATATAGAACTCAATAGATGGGAAGTGGATTGATGAAAAAATATCTAATAAATTATATTTAATTTTTGTATTCTTATTTAAATATCACACATGTTCTTTATTTATATAAAGTTGAATTAAAAAACGTTATATTCTAAACACTTATAAAATAGTTCATGCACCACCCGTTAAAGTGTACTCTAATTTGTTTAATCTACAACGTCATATTTTTATATTCCCCTTTCCAAATTATTGTAGATTCTATTTACAATACCTTATTTCATGCCTTCCACTAATATGTAGTCCTATAGGGAAAAACTTATGTTGTAATTATGAGTATAAAATTTACACTATTTTATTGTATTTAATTTTACAAAACAAATTTTTTATTCATAGAAAGTGAAATAGATATTTTTTCATATCGAAAATTATTTTTTAAAGGGAATAATTTATTCATCACACCCCATTTCTATATTGGATAATAAAAATTTACATCATGTGTTAGTGTAGTCCACCTCCTCCATTAAGATAAATTTTTTGTTTTTGACCACGATCACTCTTGTGTGGTTATTAGGATGAAATTTATGAATAAATTTGATTTGTAAAATATAAGTATTTATTTATTATATATATAATAATACACCTAAATTCACATACCCTAATTAAAAAATTATAACATTAACTACATGTATATATAGACTATTTCCCCTACAAACTATCATATATCATTTTTTATCTAATTCATTATTGAAATTTATAAAGTATTAAAACCAAATGAAAAATCAAAAATATATATAAATAATACCATGTTGATTCTTTAATGATGATATTATTCTCTAATAAATGACTTTCATGACCACACTCATCCATTAATTATTAAAAGATCTTGTATGGTTCCATCTAACAAGAGACATTAAGAATGATATAAAATAATTTCATTTGGCTAAAATGGTAACATAATTTCTAATAATAAATTATATAAATATGAATATATTGATTTCATTTTATTTATATAATTAGAAAACAAACATAAACCACTTCATTTGAGATAAAAATATGACTTTATAAACAAACACCAAAATGTAATAATAATTGATTTAATAATTATGTATATTAAAAACCAAAAAATGGAATTATAACATTATAAATATTTATATTCTCTTAATTCCAATAACTATTCTGATCTAGTATTGATAATCATTACAAGATGAATAATTGAAAGCACCAATATTATGAAACTAGTTCAAAATTATAATGATTACTCGTAACTATAATTAAATATAGATTTAAATTAAAAATACATCTGTAAAAAATTTGATAAATTGTTTTATTAATTTGTTTTTCTATTTTTGAATTTTTTAAATATCTGAAAATTGTGGTTATTTTTTAAATATAAGATTCAATTACTTTATTGGAAAATACTAATTAAGATAATGGTTTTTTATTTAATTTAATTCCAGGAGCCATATTTTAGATAGTTCTACATTATATATTTAATTTGGTGTGCTTTCATCCTAAATAATGATATTTACCAAAATAATTTAATTCATTTGTTTTGAAAATCTATATCATGATCACTCTTTATATTTTTTTGAATCATAAGATACAAATGTTGTATGAATTTTATTAACTTAATTATATTAATTGAGTTATAATTCATTTTATTGAACTAATTTAATTGAATATTTCATTTTTACAAACTACTATTTTATTTCATGGTACATTATAATAATTTCTAGTTGAGAATTAATTTTAAATTCAATTATTTTACCGTAAAAAATTATTTTTTAGAAGCATATCATCATTAATAATAACCATCATACAATTTAATGTTTTATTTACCTCGATATATATATTTTATTTCTTTAAAATTAATTAATTTATATTTTGAAATGATAAATATGTCACATAATAAAACATTTAAATTTTTTATTTCTTTTGTCTAGAATTATATATTTATTTTATCTTTTTATGATATGGGTTAATGTAATATATCATTAATTAATTTCATTATATGTTAATTTCTTTTATCTTCAACTACATAATTCATTTAAATATATTTTATTTCATTTTAAGGATATATTATCGGGTTTTATGTTTAATGTTATTTAATTTTAAAATTTCATATTTTATCTTTTGAAAAAAATAGATTTTCACGGTGACCTATAACATATTCTTTTGAATGTATTATATTTTTTTAGTAATAAAGTTTGTCTTTTTTACTTTTATTTTCATATTTAACACCAAATTTAACATTACCCTTTAAAAATTCTTATATAAATGATCCTCTAAATTTACATATATCATTATTGAGAATTAAAATAATGGAAATACAATATGAAATTTTGGTTTCTTTTATTTTGATTCATTGTGATTTTTTATCTAATGAATTTCTTATATGATAAAAATATATTTAAATTTATTAATTAATGTTTCTTCTCGTATATATCATACATTGACTAATTTGGATTTTTTTGTAACAATAATACCATTACTTTGTCATTTATATAACATATGATAAATTTTTTTATTAATGGGATTGTGCAAACAATGTTGCTAGACATAAATGTATACACATTTTTTATAATGTATATATAATTTGATGAAATATAATAGAATTATGAATATATTATTTATGTTATAAACTTTTAATTTAATATTAAATGCATACCAATTCCATTTTTTATATCGATCATCCTGAATGATTGATTTCATATTGTAGTTATATGTATTGATGATGAAAGGTTTGGTCCTGCTGCATCATCCAATATATTTACTATGTTTGATATATCAAAATAATGAAATTAATGGTATTGGTGATATTATTAAAAAATGTGTCTCCATATTGTTTTTATTAAATTATAATGCATAAGAATAATTACTTTTTCATAAAACTAAGATAATAATGTATTTTTAACAAGGATTATTATGTGTATGATTGTACAACCATTATATGTTGATATTTATTTCATGATATATCACATCACATGATTATTACTCTTTTAAATAATATGTTATACATTTATGTTACTATCAATTGAATTGGGATTAATTTTTTATTCTTTTGTGATAAAAAGTTAATGCTTTTCTGCGTTTAAATATTACAATTGAAATATATATTCTTATGTTATTTTATGTTGTGTGAAATAACTTATGTACTATGATTAATTTGGAATGTATTTTATATATATCCTTATTATACTCATATTCCAATCATATTCCCAATTATATTATTTTATTCTATAAATTATTTTGCTTTTATTACCTGATTTTTCTATTTCTTATATTGTAATCAATTATTATTTTTATAATAAAAGTTCCAATTATTTTAAAAATTCAATGTCTTATTTGTTATATAATGTACTTTATTTTATGTTTTAATATTAATATTATTGGATATTATAGTAATTTGTTTATTTTATATTTGAATAAACAAATTACTATACAAATTTTTTTATTTGTATTATTAATTATAAATTTTTTAAAGTCATTTGTTGATTTTATTTATTTCATTTTTAATGTACCTCTACACAACAGTTTAAATTTTTTTACATATGTATTAAATAAATAAATAAATTATTTGTTTATTTGAATATTAATATTTTATTTTTTTAATTAAATTTTAATTTATGTGTTTGAAATTAGAACATAATTTACTAATTTTATATATTTTTTATGTTAATATATTGTTTCTAGTTATAGTTTCCTAGTATGATGAATCTAATGTAGAAGAGTTTTCCATTAAAATGAATAAAAAATCATTGACACTAAAGTTACCCCCCACATGATCACAATACTATACTACATAACACTACATGAGTTAACTGAGAAGCTTCGTTAGGTGAGAACCTACCCTAATGATAAAATTATTAATCAAGGCCACATATTAAAACATCTAATACAACACAAACAAATTGAATGAACAAATTAAAGGTTGTTGTTCTAATGATTCCACAAAACATCCACACCATAAATATACCTATAAAAAGACAAAACCTATATGGAAAACGTGCTGGAATATATCACATAATATTTTTCTAATATTATTATAAGTGGATTATGAGGTATAAACTTGTAAAAATTATTGACATTGATAGTTATTTAAATAAAAACTCATAAAAACAGATTTATACATATTTAAAATGACATGTACTTTAAATTTTTGTCACAATCCCATCTTGGTATGTTTCGTCAATACTTTTGTGGAAGAGATAAACAAAATATGATTTCAATATATTTATGTGAGATAAAATCAATGTGACTCAAAGACATATGTTCTATGTATTAAGGTACATCTTTTATTTTTTATTTTATGTATCGATGTATTTTATTAATACATATTTTGAAGATCTTAGTGTAAAATATATTCATTTACATCTGGTATTACAGAGGGTTATGAAATATCTAATTCTTCATATTTATATATATTATATATTTTTTTATATTTTAATAAAAAATATAGATTGTAGTGTTCATGAAATAGGGTTTTAGAGAATGTTTTCATTCTATTTTTTTTTAAAATTTCCAATATTAATAGTTATTATTATATTGTCTTATGAAATTTTCTTAAATTACACTATGGGATATAAATTTCAACTTTTTTGAGAATTTGAGGAGAAATTCTGTTTATAAATATGAAATTTATTATCTAATTTTTTTTGAATCCCAATGCACTACATATATTGTCATATGTTTTGAAATCTTATTGTTAATGTTTTATTTTTTAAGTATTACAAAACACTATCACTCTAATCATTTTTTAATATTTTAAATAAAATTATAATTATTTATCTATTATTCTCATATATCCTTATGTGATTCATATCTCCATTTATTATAATTATCATTTAATGATGGATAATGTAACATTTTTAATTAAAATGATTTATAATTATTTTAAATAATTATTTTGGTTCTGATTTTGAAGTTATATATATATATAATTCATCATCATTTGAAATAATTATTAGAGTTTTATGTTTTATGAAAATCTAATTAAAGGAAGAGTAAATACAGTTTGTGTTTATGATTATTAAAATGTATTTGTAATTATAACTATGTTCTGAGTAAATTTTTTAATAAATGGAACATTAATACATGTTATTTTTTAATCATGAATCTACATACATAATAAAGTAATTTTTGTTCAAATGTATGTAAAAATAATACACATTTTTAACTCATAAATTTGATACGATTATAATATTTTATATTTAATCAATATTAATTATTATGAGATATTAATTAGTTTCCCAAATGAAATATTTTATTATTATAATTTATGAATAATATTGTTCAATATATATATATATATGCGTTATGATATTTATTTATTTATCAAAAATTTTTAAATAAATTTAATTAAAACATATATTACGTATGAATAATATGTATTTATTTATTATCAATTTTCTTGTGTATTAGTAGATCACCCATTCGGGAACTCTAATACAAATTTATGTTTAATAATTTGCATCAGTCAATGTAGAATTATTATTGTAAATAATTCATTTTAATAATTTATTTATTGTAGTTTTGTTTTTATTATCATTACACTCATAGATATCGATTATTTGGACCATTAATGAATAATATTTTTTGATTGGAGTGAAATAAAAAAATTCATCTTGGTAAATAAGATCTAGATTTAGTAATTTGTGTAGAAAAAAAAGATAATATAACAAAGGATAGTAAGGATGATGATATAACATATTATAGACTATGTAAATAATCAAACATGTTATGTTTTATGTTCATGAAAATGAACATAGAATGTATCATCTTGTCTGGTCTCACTAAACATAACTAGAATATGAATTGATAAAATACATTGTAGGCTTATATCAATCATTTAAGAAATATCTAGTTTAGAGATTAGTGAGTAAATTAAGCACCATGATGTCATATAGCTATGATATTATGGATGACCATGTAATTTAAATGACAAATATTCTGGAAAGACTTAAATATTTTGTAGTATATGTGGTTGAATGTTTCCTTCTATAGTTTCTCCTAAACTCATTACCTTCTAAATATGCACCCTTCCAAATAAACTATAATAACATGAATGATAATTGAAATTTTCATAAATTTCATAGTCTACAAGTTCAATTAGAAACATGGTTGATGAGTCATGTAATTTACTCTGTCTATTATGTTCGTCGTCATGATGGAAAGAAGAATAGTATAATAAAGCATGAAAAATGAATGTGTCCATTGATGGTTACTGGGCACTCTAACATGAACTATACGAACATAAATAATGATAAATTCCATTTTTGTGGGAATATTGTACATTTTTAAATAGATTATCTGATATTATAGGCTTGGATTGAAAATAGTGATATGAAAAATTATTATAAATGATCTAAATCAAACATATCTTATATTATCCTTAATAAATAGGTGACTTATTTGATTTTTATGAATCTTGATTATAATAAAATATAAGTTTTACATTCAACCCAATCTTCATTCCCAATTGAAATGTACATCTTCATGGGGAATAGACTACATGTTCTTGTGGAATATTTTGAGACTTACCATTTAATACATAATAGTGGATATATATTGGATTTATGTAAAACCTTTTTATATTTAGTATATCATGAATTGTGTTTTCCTGATCAAAATTCCATTCTACTAAATTCTATTTTAATTTTTTTAACATCAATTTTAATTTCATTAAGAATAACTTTTTTTATTATATGATGATATATATAATAAATCTTGATAATATTTATGTTTAAACAGTTATAACAATTCATCGTAATTTGTGATGTAATTGTTGTTTAATAAATGAATTGTTTTCTTCTTAATACAATAAAAATTTAGACTATATTTCTAATGAATGTTTGGAGAGATAGATTAATAATGAAATCCATTAAAATTTGGATTTTAGTTTCCTAATCATTTTTGAATATTATATAAATTGTAGGAAAATAAAACACACACAAAAGGTTCCACAAAAATTGTGAAATTCCTTAATATTTTACATACTGATATGTGTTGAACTTTTAATATCAATTATAATAGTATAGTAAATACTTATAACCATTATTAATGATTTTCCTGATATGTAAATTTATATTTATTTCAGGATAATTATAAAGAAATTAATTCCACTGAAATTTATGTAAATTAAGTATAATGAAAATTATATAGTACGGTGAAGGTCATATGGTGTTATAGGGGTGGTTAATATTATATAAGATTTGATAAATGTAAAAAAACTTGTTCATTTGCAATGTATCATGAACTTCATAGAATATATTCAAAATACACTATCTTCTCTATACTAAAACAAATGTTATTGTGGATAGGAATAATATAACACTAATTGATATTATTAAGAGAATGTTAAGGGATTATTCATGAACATTATCATTTTAGATATATTCATTAAAAAAATAGTTTTTAATTAATATTGTTCATAATAATGAAATTTAAAAAATCCTTTTAATCATTAAATTGGTAGAGAAACTAGTTTGAGAAATTTATATGTATGAGGTATTTAGGAAAAAATAATAGTATATAATCAATAATAATAAAAATTGATGTAATAAAAATCATTGTATATTTCATTGGTTATTCAATGAAATAAAAATCATATAGAATTTTTTTCCTATCTATAGTATATGAAATATTGAAACAATAAATGAAATATTTATAAAGAATAGTGAATCTAATGGGATTGAAGTTATATAAAACATGTAAACTAAAAAATTTAAAATTCAAGTTACATTTTATTGTATTACAACTTCACAAGCTGTTATTCCTAATATTAGTGTATCACAAAACAATTATGTAGAAAACATAATAACACTTCCCAAATTCACAAGGAAGAAATTAATGAAGAACTATAAGAAATGGTATTATGAAGGTCCCAAAGGTAATGATTGTTTTCTATTTCTGATGAATATGTGGTAAATCTGCATTAAATACAAAGTGATAAATAAATTTAAAATGATTATGTTTCTTATTATAAATCCATAATGTGTGAAAATTAATATTAATGGTACGATCTAATTATATTTTCATTTAATTCCATGGAAGAGAATAATTTTTAGGACCTCATAGACTTACAAAAAGGATTCTATAGAGTTATATGTAAATGGGTCATCAAAAAAATCATTACTATAATAATAACCTATAATTTTACAATGATAGGCTGGTTTCTAAAGGATTCCCTCGGAGAGATGATATAGACTACAAAGATACCATAAAACTATTTTCTATGAATTATTCTTTCTGAATTAATATGGAATTAGTAGCACAATAAAATTTAAAGTTACGTCAAATAGATATAAAAATAACCTTTATAAATATAGTATTAGATGAACATGTTTAAATGGATCAAAAATTAGTAACTACCATTAAATAAAATGTATACATGGTATATAAATTAATGAATTTTGTATATAAACATAATCAATCTTCCCGTTAATGGTATTTTTTTTAGGATACCATTATATCTTTTGGATTTAAAAAAACACCATTTATAAATGAATATTCCATATTTCTCATGGGTGTAATATATATTCTTGATACTGTATGTGGATGACATATTTCTTTCTACAAATGATCTTCTTATTATATGTGAGATCAATGAATTAATCTCTAATAAATTAGAAATAAAAAACATAGGAGAAGAAAAGTATGTGATTATAATAAAAATAATCTATAATTGAACACATGGACTTTTGGTCTCGTCTCAAAATTCATTCATCAATAAAATTTTAGAGAGGTAATGTGATTTGAAAAAGTTCTGCAGCACCATTTCCAATTCATATAGGCAATAAATATAATATCAACCAATGTCTAAAAATGATATGGAATAAAAAAAATGGATGGAACTCCTTATGCAAATATTTTTTGAATGTTGATGTTTGATAAAATATGTACACGAACATATATTATCTTTTAATTTTGTATGGTGGGAAGATTCCAAATAAATCAAAGACTAGATCATTGGAAAACATCAAATAATGTATTATGATATTTGAATGGAATGAAAGATCACATGCTTATAAAATATATGATGATCTTGAGTTGATTGGATTCTATAATTAATGCTTTCTTAGTTTTATTAATTTACGATAGTCCAATATTGGTTATGTGTATATTCTATCCACGGGATAAATATCATGGAAATGTTATAAGTATTTTTTAATGTTTCTTCGACCATTTAAAGAGAATTTGTAGCATGTTATCATTCTGAAATTCAATTTACATGGTTGTAGGAAAAAATATCATTACATATAATTATTGAATGTATTTCTAATCCCAGGAGAATTTATTGTGAAAATAACTCAACAATATTCTTTTCCTATAATGACTTAATTCAAAATGTTATAAACATATGGAATTAATGTACATTTTAGTTTATGGGGATGTTAAAAAACATAAGCTTTTAATAGTCATGATGAAATTTCAAATTGGATATCATATGGACGTCTAGTATTTTAATTCACATTGTATCTTTTATGATGCTTTGATTATGAATAAGTGATACAATGATACTTTTATATAATGAAAAACAATGGAATATAAATGTAATAATTATTATTTTAGATGAGGATGAAATACATCAAATGATTGAGATCAATATGAAATCCATCCTACAGTTGGGATGGATATGTGATCATGATAAAGATATATAATGTTAAAATTCATCCAAAGGACATGATCATAATGAAATCCAATGAATGGCTATAATTTTAGTGAAATCATGATAATGTTGGTATTAATATAAAATCCATCAGATGGTTATTTTCAAAATTAAATACATCCAATGCATTGGGTGAAGGTGAAATTATGATAATTTTGGGTGAGGAAGAAATTCATTACATGATTGAGATCAATATGAAATCTATACAATGATCAAAATTACAAAAGATGTTTGGGATAACATAAGAATACTGATATGGTTAGAATAAAGATTAAAATTCATCTACTGATTCATTTAAAAATAAAATTCATCCAAATTTTTGAATGTATATGTAATAATGATAAGGTCTGATTTGTAATAAATCCATCTAATGTTTTCGATCAAAATAAAATCCATCCAATGATCAATTTCTTATACACTAAATTTTAAAAAAGAGTGAAAATAAATTAAAATATTAATTTATAATAATATATTTATATTACGACTAATTTTTGATGTCAATATATATTTTTAAATAACTATAAATTATACAAAAAATGAAAATGAATAATTTAATTAATTATTAAAATAAAAATAGTATTAAAAACACTAAATGTTAATTAATAAATCTGTATAAATTTTTATTAAAAACAGATATTCTATCATGATAACATTAGATAATGTTATTTTCTATCTAATGACTTTGATAAAAATGAAATACAATGGAAGGCTGGGTTCATAGTAAAATCATGACTAGGATGGCATGAATGTAAAATAAATCCAACTATTCATTTCAAAATGAAGTACATCCAATGGTTGGGCTAGAGGTTCCATCATGATAACATTGAAGGAGTATGAAATCTATCCAAGGATTAAGATCAATATGAAATTATTCTAAAATCAATATCTTATACATTGAATTATAAAAGGATAGAAATTTAACAAATATGTAAATTTATAAATAATACATTAATAAAATCAATAATATTTATTAGTCATATAAATTTTAAAAAATTAATAATAAATACATAAAATGAAAAATGATCACATGTATTAATTATGAAAACTATAAATGTATTAATAGTAGTATTTATTAATAAATAAATTTTCACAAAAAAAATATAAAAAATGGATAATTAATCCGGATAAAGATAAACTCTGTAAAACACATATGATTGATTCTATCGAAAGGAGATGTATTGGAATGATGACATCATTGTAAAATTAGAATATGGTTGACCTAAAGAAAAAATTAATCTGATAATTCATATCAAATTAAATCTATCTAATTATAGGGATAAAGGTGAATTACTGATAAGTTTGGATGAGGAAGAAATCTTTCAAACCATTGAGAACAATGTGAAATCCATCCAACGATTGGGATAGATATGCAATCATGATATTATTAGATAATGTTAAAACTCGTATGATAGTAGTGATAAAAATTAAATCCAATAGATGGGTGAGATCATAGTGATATTAATAAATGATAGTCATAAAGTTGGATTTGATCCAATAGATAATTTCATAATGTAATATGTCCAATGATTTTGTTGGAGTTGCATGAATGATATGTATAGATAAGGGAGAAATCAATCCAACTCTTTATATCAATATGAAATCTATCTAAAAGTGTATTTAGTATACAATATACTTTCATTATATATCATTTTCCTTATAACTAACAATCATTTTTATTAAAAAACATACATTCTTTTTATTTATTATATATAGTCCTATTAATATTTTTAATTAAATATGGTTTCTCAGTGCTCTAGCTACTTTGTTTGAGAAGATATATAATTTTTTGTGGTGTATATAGAGAATATCCAATATTGTATTACTGGAGTTTACTAATAGTCTTATTTTTTTTTGGTATTTAATTGAATATACGTATACCAAATCCATGAATGTGGGATTATAACATTAAACCAAATGATTTTTAAAATTATGGATACTACCTATCGAGTAAGGATATGATGAAATTAAATGGATGCATCAGCCATGATAAAAATATGGATCCTAGATGTGAATCTGAATAATATATTATGATTAATTTATTATTTTTCCCTTTAACTCTTACATATGATAATATATAGAATTGAAATTGTGATTTTATTCTTACTATAATGTTAAAAAACCCTTATTCATGAAGGATCCCATTAGAAATATATGATTTATCATTGATCATGTATTGTGAAAAGTCTAAAAAACTTGGAAAATTAAATGATGTCTTGTATACATAATGTCAAATATCTTAAAAATAGAACTATGTGTAATTAAATTTTGATAATCAAAACCCATAGGTTTATACACTCGAATCTATATTATGTTTCTCATTTTTACTGATCATCACTAATGACAATGTTGGGGGATCTTATTTTATATGACCCGTAGAAGTAATGAAATCTAAATTAAACAAAATGAGGAAAAATCTCAAGAAAAAATTGAATATTATAAAGATGGAAGTCAATATATTTTAGAGATTTCTAAGAATTAATGGGAACAATAAATGGAAATTGATTAAAAGAGATTTTATTTCTAAGAGTTTAAAGAAGAAAATAAATTATTTTCATAAGTTCAAAATAAAATCATTTTTCGAATGATCATTCTTTCATTATTGGTGAACAATCATGGATTATATAGTAAAGAATTTGAAATAATCCCCAACCAGTAGAGAAACATTTCCAAACACCTTTATCTTCAAATTTGTATGAATATTTTAACTACATCAATAGATGTGATGATAATCTAAAATATTATTATATTTTTATTTTTATATCATTTGTTTATTTTATGTATAGATGTTGAGTACTATTCTTATAATGTTTAATTGTGGTTATCTATTTTATTATGTTATGTTCTTATTATTGGAAATCAGTATGTTAATTTGTTTAATATTTTCTTTATTCATGTAACCATGGATGTATTTATTTCAACTTATTTTTGTAAAAATATAATTATTATATGAATATATGTATATATATATATTAACATGTTCTATATTAATTTATACCTTTTCAAAGACCATTTTCATATTGTATTTAAATATATTTTTTATATAATTAATACATATTATTAATATAAACTAATCTAAATTAAATATGTATTTCATTTTATTATATTTGTTTTTGTTCTAATAAAATGATTATTACTATATAAATTACATTATATATATAAATAATTTAATATGTAATAAAATAAAAAATAAATAAATAAGTTATTTTTTTAAACAAAATGGAAATAATAATATGAATAATAATTATATATTTTATAAATAATAAACACATAAATAATATTTCTAGAAAAATATATTAATTCAATAGTAAAATATTAAATTAATTAATTATAATTATTAAAATATGTAGTATAGAAATAATTATGTGTATGGGATTTAATATATTAATTTAAATTTATTAAAATATTTTTTATATAATATATAAATATATATATATATGTATTAAAAAATTGAGTTCAATACAATAGTAAAATTAACTATGTTAGTGTCCAATGATAAAATTAAATTTAATTTTTATACATTATTTAATAAAATAAAATTGTTTGATGTTTAAAATTTTATTCTATTAAAAATGTTGAAAATTAAAATGGACACTATATTATAATTAATTTGTAAAATTATCATATTTCTGCCTTAAATTAATGAAAAATGTATTTCGCAGTGCGATATGATAATCCATATCCTTCATTCATATATACAGACAGACTCTATGATGAATTCAAACATTTTCATTCATTTTTAAATCAATAGTTAGAGCTGGAACTTCCATTGCAAATTTAATTGGATCATTTGAATCCTATAGATATACCCTTACATAGAATTAGATTACCCTTATGTATCATTGATTTAATATTAAACAATATTAGATTACCAAAACATAACATTAGTTTTCCCTTACATTGCAATATGTTAACATTACATAGTATTTGTTTTACATTTACATAAAATTATTTTACCCCTACTTAACACTATTTCATTCATAAATTAGTATATTTTTACCATACATTACTTTTGATAACCCTTTTATTTTTTACCCTTAATTTACTTTTTTTACTATTACACACCTTTCGTTTAATGTTAAATAACTTAGATTATGATTACATAGCTATATTTTACCCTTTCCTACCTCTATTTTACTTTTACATTACTCTCTTTTACCCTTTCATAAATTTAGATGACCCTTACATATAATTGGGTGACCCCTAATTAGCTTTAATTTACCCATACATAACATTAATTTACCATAACATAAATATAGTTTACCATTATTTAGATTTATTTTACCCTTGCAAACATTTAGTTTACCCTTACATTGTTTTTATGCTTATTTAACATTTTTTTATTTCCAAATTTTTTCCCTTTATTAACATTGTTTCTTGTCTAGTATTTTTTTTACAATTATGTAACATTATTTTACTATTACATAACATTACATCATAGTTATGTAAAATTATATTACCCTAAATTTCTTTAGTTTACACTTATTTAAAAATATTTTACACTTACATATCATTATTTAACCCTTATTAATATGGTTTTACCTTTACAAGAATTTTCTTTTCCCCTTATAATTCTGTAAAACTTTTGTAATTTTTTTATCCAAATAGAACACTGATTTACCCTTACATAACACTCTTAATGAATAAATAATATAAATTTAAATAGAATAAAACTGCATCTAGTTATTATTACAGTAAATAAAAAATCAATATTATTATATTTTTATTTTCATATAATTTCTTAATTTTTTGTATTAATGATGAGAACAACAATTTTAATTTTAAATTTTTGTTATCTATTCATTTTTGGAATGAAATGTTCTAATTATTTTATATCATTATGTTATTTGTTTAATTTTTGTTTTGTTCTTATAAACATGAATGTTTTTATTATTTCAAACTTTTTTTTCAAAAATATACTTATTACATATATATAAATGTTAATAGTATCTATTTTAATTTATTCATTTTTTTAAACCAATAGAATAATGTATTTCATCATTATTTTATTTCATTGCTATCTATGTTTAGTTTAACCTAACCTAAATAAAATTTATAATTAATTATATTATATAAGTATTATATATGGATTATATGCATATTATTATAAAATATTGATTATTTATATGTATATATAACCAATGAAATTGAATAATTAAGAATAAATAATTAACTATTATTTTAAAAAATTTACAACAAAATTTGAATAATATTAATATTTTTTATATATGAAAAAGAACATTAATAATATTTTTCAAAAAAATAATAATAATTGAATAATCATATATACAAATTAATTAAATTTAATAATTGAAATATGTATTATAAAAATAAAAATAAATACTTTTTTACAGTGTTAAGAAAGTCATTCTAAAAATAAAACAAGTCAGATAGTGCATCGACTGGGTAGTTCAATATATGGCTTTTCACTATAGTAAAACTTCATTTTTACATTGAAAAAAAAACTGGGATGTAGCTGATTTTTTCACTAAAATATCATTTCTATTTCAACGTTATGTTGGTATAGAGATTGGTTGAATCTAAGACTCTTTGATAATATATCATTTGCGAAGACATCTGGTGCCCTACATTTCAATGAAGAATGAACCTATGGTCAAAACCAAATAACCCATCATAAATAAATGAAAAATATAATGAAGTCAGGTTTAATTTCATAGAATAATCTAACATAGATGAACACCACCAATTGAGTATGAAAATAGTCTATTGTTTTCGAGCCTCTTAATAATATATTGAATGAAGACGCACTGATTTAGATGACCAAGTCGAATCACTAGTGGATAATGATATGTTACTGTACAGAAGTATTGATCTCGTAATTCCACATATTATCATTACTATAATTGTTTTTAGAAGAGGAGTGGACTTATTTCATTCAAAAACCATCCTTTTCAAATATAATTATTAATGCACAACATATTATCATAGAAATTGAAAAATGAAAAATCTACTATATCCTATAGTTTTATCTGATTTTGGAATGATGGACTATTATTTTTTGTAATGTCATAAATACACATTAGGTCATTGATCATTGATTACATTTTATCTAGGTGTAAATATTTGACGATGTATGATATCAAAAGATGAAGATTACACTTAAGCCTTGTATTGTTTTATTTGATGTAAAGAGGGTCTATTTGAGGATAATTGTAGAATGATGTTTCACTAAAAGGATGAATACCAAATCAACCTTGTCCATCAGTGCCTGCATATGTGTTAAATTGAGGTACAAAATACTAACTAGAGTGTGTTAATACCATTTTCATACTAGTAACTAGAGTGTTTCAACCGATTGTATCAAGGCCAAACCATCCACTATAATAAGAATTAAGGCCACATGAAGGTCAGATGCCTTATGTAACATCATACTAAATTGATCATGGTTCACTAATTATAAATTTATAATTTATATATAAAAGATATATATATATGGAGATCAATTATTGAAAATATTTTGACAGCTTATATGTTATTCAAGGTAAAATGATAATTCTATAAGTGACCAAAATAAGCTAGGATTCATTTTATTGATGTCAATTCTATGATTTATTTAATTGTAATAGAGATAATGTTCATTTTTATGAAGTATTAGAGACATGTCCATGTTCAATAAGGGAAACCTTTTAATGAAACATCACTCAACAGACCAATGTTGGAAGATGAAAGTGATGATTGCGCCATGTGGATGTGAATGAGATGTTATGGAGCAGTTCCCATCAACCCTGAAATGATCTAGGATTTTATGTTTTTATAAAAATGGATAATAATGAAAATGGTGAATGGGGGTGATCTACCATAATCACTCATCTGAGGGAAATACATTGGATACCAAATATAATAACAACTTGAGGAGTTGTGGAATGTAGAGTTTGATAAGGAGAAAGGATTGAATCCAAAAATAGAACTGTTTCAATACATTCTTCATATTTCTATTTCATTGTTTTCATGATGTAGTAATTGAATATTTCAACTGTTTTCCTTCTAAACATGTGAAGTTGGATGAATTTGGTGAATCATATTTTTGTTATTTTAAATTCTTTTAATTTTCTACTATTAAATAATACAATTTTATTAGTGATTTTTCAAATAAGATATCTCATTTCATTTATAATGAGTATCAATTTTATGCAATTCTATAAAATAGGTTGTGTTGATAATGACAACTATGGAAATATATTTTATGAAATGTACAAAATTAATAAATGAAAATTGTATCATTTCCATTAAGAACATTTCCATTTCTATGTAATTATCAAGAGACCGTTTATAAATATGATCATAATGTTGTGTTCAAAACATAATTGAGATCATAAAGGGTCATCATGTTCTCCCTAAAGCATTAATATAAATTTTATATCCATGAGAATAAAGAGAAAATGATCTAAATATACTCATAACATACCAATCACCCTAAAGTTAGTCGTTGTTTTTATTTTAGCCTCTGTTATGGTTCTCCAAGTATCACTGACATACCTCAAATAGAATTCACACACTCCGCTTCAACATTTACGAATCACCTCCTACATTTCCAATTTTATCTAGTTGTTTTAATTTTTTTGTCACAAAAACAACATATGTCCTCCCGAATGAATCCCCACCCAATACCACAATTTTACTATTTAAAAGTAGTAAGAAGGGTTTCATAAATATTAAATTTTAATATTTTCACTTTTATCATTTTAAATATTTGAAATCATTTTTCAGAAAATAGGTGACCATTTTAAAAAACCATTCCAAAAATTTAAAATAAAAATAATTTAAAAAACATATAAAAAATCTATAAAAATACATATTTTAAGAGTTAAATTATATGAAATTCAATTCATCTAAATGAATATTTTAGAACCAGTTATTTAATGAAATCTATAACACATTGATAAAATATATACATTAATTCTTATAATCAACATTCACTTGACAACATGTAGAAAGAAAGTCTAAAATATGAGAAATTTGATTGTAAGAAATATTTCAACAAATTAAAATTTGAATAATCCAAAAATAATATTTATTTCACCCAATTGACTTATACATTGGGAGTGTGCACTATATATTGTGTCATGTAATCCAGCCACTATCTGATTTTCTCTAAGGAATATGAGCTATAATATTTTGTTGTCTCACTTTAATATGGAACATTATGTCAAAATAATAATTTTATATTAATATATAGATATATTTATAAATTTTTATGTTTATTTCCACCAATTAACTCTATGATGTTTAAGTTATTAGGATTTTAGGATGATTTTATGTCATTATATCTATATGGGAGTGATATATCGTGGTTATATAACAATTATGTTTAAAATTTTGAAACCTCATATGAACATTCAAATAGTTTCTATCCAAGTTCTAAAATATAAAAACTCACAATGAGGTTAAACATAAGACAACATGGTGTTTATAGGATGACAGAGAGTTGTTTAATGGGGAATGGGATTAGTTTATAAATCTTTTATTAATATTCATAACCATAAGTGATGTCCCAAAGAGCTCATGGATACGATTTCAAATTCTCTATCCTCATTCTATTAAAACATAGAAGACTAATCATTTCATTGTCATTTAAATTATATTTCAATTGATTTGGTTTAAAAAATATTTGATAAGTTATCCCAAATGTTAAATAAATTATATTTTATGATAAAAATCCATATTTTTTGAGACAACAATCAATAATGTATTGATGATGGTTGAGTTATCTATGAAAGGAGATTTCCTTCTAAAATTTACTATCATTATCAAATATGATGTCCCGAAATTGACCCCCCATCCAAATATGAAGAGATTTCTTTGTATGTTGATTATTGTTAAATAATACAATTTTTCTATAATCCTACATCAAATCATTAAAAACAATATATATATATATGAATCATCAAAATATTTCATTGATTGTGGAATGTGTATTTAAATAAGTGGTTTACAATGGTTATTCATAACATCCTATGAATCAGCTTCAATGTGTTATTAGACATTCAAATTACAATTCTAATTTTTAGGGGTTGGATAAGAAAATTATTTAGAATTTTTACAACCAAATATCTACCATTAACAATATTAATGATAAAAAAGAATATAATTTAAATTGATTTAGTTTTATGGGAAACAATGAAATACACCATGTATAACTAAGTGTAATCCATGAGTAAATGTGATAGCTATAGAAACAACTTCTACAATTACTATTATATAATGAAATATGAAATAATTTAGGGATGAATATATAATTATTCAACATAATTTTGGATATGAAAACGGTGAAACACCAAATTTTTATATATGTATAAATCTAAAGAAAAATATAAGTATGATTAATGATCATTTAAAAAATATACATATAAAAATAAAATGACTTGATAAGTATTTAAGGATAAAATTTTGAATTTAATGATTGAGGATGATAAATTTAATCAAACTATATTAATGAATTATTCTAATCCCATCCCTTTTCCTAAAAACATTTAAAATATTTATATACATGATTATTTGAAATTTCATTATTTGTTCAGTCCCTTCAGAATTAACATGAATATTACAAAGGACATGAACAAGATTATGACCTATATAAATTTTTAGAAGAGGTTCTTTGTTAAAAAATGTTATTTGAGGGAATTTAAAATCACTATAGTCATGTAATATATTATATAAATAGATTAAATATAAGCTAGTAATATTTTTAATCAACCTATATGTTTTCAAATTTCTAACAAAATTAAAAAGGGTTGGGAATATACTATTTTTTTAACTAAGGATCCTTTATCAATCGTATGCTTTACTCAATGTTTCAAAAGAAATTAATTGTATAATTGAATAAAAAATCTATCACTATAATTTATTTCTATTAATCCTTTAATTATCATTATTTAATTTTCGATTATTATTTAGTAAATGTTGGAAGGATCTCTATTCACATATATTTTATATTCATTGAAATAGAGAATTATTTTTATAATCATTGTAAAGAGAATTTTGTTTCTCACTATTTGGTTGTCATTAATGTTTCAAAATATACAAATTTTGTTTAATATTGATTATCAATAAGAGGTTGATGTTTCAATAAATTCTCCACCAGTGGTGCGTTTCAAATTTATATATTTATTTAAAGAGGTTTTTAGAGCTATTATTAGGATAGATGACCATAATCTTTTTGGTACATGGTCATTGGATTTTTTAATGAAAATTTTAATTTTGTTATTGTTGAATATTAATAAATAAAATAATTTTAAAGGTAGGTATATCCAAGAACCATATTTGGAGTCTCAATATTGAGGTACATGAGATTCAT
Organism: Viscum album; assembly: GCA_963277665.1. NCBI lineage: Eukaryota > Viridiplantae > Streptophyta > Magnoliopsida > Santalales > Viscaceae > Viscum > Viscum album. The sequence goes on along the minus strand of OY728142.1, from coordinate 369,437,625 downwards.
TCATCTAAAATCATTATTTCTTACTGATATATTTCATCATGTTGTTTTATTAAGTCCAAAATCTTCCTAAATTCAAAATGTAGTAACAAACAATAGTTCATTAATCTATGAGATGTCAAAGAAAATATATGAATATTTTTTAGATAGAATTTATTTTTTGAACCTATATATTATTCATTCTCATCGATTATTTTTTATTTAAAAATCCCTAAATATGGGAAGTCTTTTGTTTGTGACCTATTGAAAAATAATTTTTTTCATTTTGAAAACTCGTACTTCAACGAAAAAATTTTCCATGTTTAGATATATTATGTGTGTGATGACTAAAATAATATCGTTGAAAAATTTATTCCATGTGATTCTTATTTACACATTAACTAATGAATTATTTGTGAATAATAACATATTATCAAGATTAAGTCTCTAATTCCCTTAAATTTTGAGTTGTTTTATATATGTTTTCTAGAAACGTTGAAAATATTGTTATTGGATCAACTTATATTTCTATGTTTTTCCTTCCCTTTTTGTGTGGTCTATTTATTTAGAAATTTTATAAATAATAATCTTATTTTTATTGGGATTTTAATTTTTCAAGAGATGATAGAGTGATCTGAAGAACCTCTTTTGGCATCAATAAACAATTTTAGAAGTGGATTGATGGTTGGAGAATGAAATTTTATCTATCCATTATACAATTTATTCCCATGTTCCTTCACTATAACTCTCTCTATATCTCCTCGTGGTTTTTTATATATAATTAATGTCACATGATAAAAAATAAATCTATATATATGAAATCTATGTATTATTAATGGATATTCATTGCTGACTTTCTATGGTAGAGTTTTTTATTACTTGTGTTATGTTATGTGATCCCCTAATCTATGGTATCCTGTTATATATATATATTTGAAAAATTAATATTACCATGAATTGCATGATTATTTTGTATATTTTTCTATTAATTTGAGAAAACTAATATGGTGTGAATTTGTATTTGATATTTATATGGAATGGAATATTAGGGAAAACCTCAAATACAAATGGTATCATAAATATATATAAAGATTTAAAATTTATGGAATTTTGAAAATGATTTGAAATTTTAATTTGAGAAAAATGGAATATTATTTATAAAATAAATTTGATGGGTTTTATCTGAAAAAATTAATTAATTGATTAAAATACTATGATTGAGTTTTTAAAAATAAATTTGTATAATGAAATTGAAAATGGTGATATTTTTTTATAATCACCTTTGAAATAGTTTTATAATTTTTCATTGTTGATTAAGCACATGAATTCCTAGGTAGTTCATGAGTTATTAAGGAAATAAACACTTGTTTTGAAATTAACTATAAATATATAAAAAGTTTACATCTCTAATATAAACCTATTTATATATATTATAACAGATGGAATGATGGTTAGTTCACATTGTCTAATAATGGATGGATGTGTGTGCAACTTTTCATTATCCCTCTATGACTTTATGATTATCATATAACCAGGAATTTTCATACCTCATGGAAGTTGAACATATTACAATTTGTTTATTATTTATTATATATTACATTATTTTTAAAACATATTTCCACATGGATTGTGAATTAATATAAATTATATTATATAAAATTATCATTATAAAATTATTTAAAATATTATATTAATTGAAATGAATACATTTTTTTTAAATATGGTATTATTTTTCGATTCATGTTTTATTAAAAATGGAAATCATTAATTTATTAATTACTGTCACATCTTATCATAGAACACATAGTAACACCTGGTTTGAATTTTATCTCACACCATACCATTTCATTGAATTTTTTTTAGACCTATATCATCCAACTCTGATATAGTAAAAATCACCCCATTGAGGTGGTGGTTTATGATCATGGGGTATGGAGTGGTGTGTCCATTGGGACATGGGATATTTTTATATTGTTCTTTCTGGTACATAGTGGTTGTACATTGGGTTTATATACCAGTTCGAATAATAATTAGGTTCTCCTTCTGATGTTTTTATTGGATAATAATAACATGTGTTTTTTATTATATTATTTATGTTGAAAAATCATTCCCATCATTATCTTTTATAATGCTAGGTTCTAGAAACTATCATATGGGGATATATAACACCCTTCGGTATATGTCTATGAAAAATTGGGTATATGGGTACTATGGTATCCATGTTGGTTCAGGAAAATGTGTAATCAGATGTGAAGGATAAGTATCTTTCCTCTATTTTAGTGTGTATTGTGAAATATAATAGAGACTTAGGTAGTATATTTAATTTAAATCCAGGATAGATCTCAATGTAATGAGATTGAAGTCACTATAGGTAGTTTTGGAAAGTCATCTAGAGGTTTAATCCTATTATTTTTCGTATATATGTCATGGTGGTTGAAATAGAAATAATTCTTTCTTATATTATGTGATTAATTTACTTGTTATTATTATATTTCTTTCAATATGAAGAATAATTATAAGGTATCTAATTATTTTATCTGATTATATATTCTAGAATTCCTCCAAGAATATATGAGAAAACAATTCAAGAAGAATTTGCTGATAAACCACAAATATAAATTATACATTTGGATTATAACCTCAGAAAATGGATTTTCAATGCTACCCATGATCTAGGACAGGAACCTACACCCATTCTCATTATGGCCCATGTTGTGGAACCACATAGATACAAATTCATGATTTGTGATGAAAAATTACTTCACTAGATGATACCAAAATTCCATTTCATAAACAATCCTCAAGAGGCAAAGTATTGGTTATGTATAGTTGATCTTTTATTCGAGTTCATGGAGATGAATTATTCAATCAAGTTTAAATGTTCCCACTTTAATATTGAAAGGATTATCAGGATGTTGTGGGACACAATAGTGATTATAGTGAATAATGAGTGCTTTTAGTGTAATTTGATTGAATTTATTTTCATAGAAAATTTATCCAATGATTTTGGTTTTGGACATGGCTGTCATGTTTTTAAAATACATGTAGTCTTCCAAGACCATGACCAAATTTTAAAATTTCAATAATGAGATTGTTTAGATGAGAACTAAAATTTCATTGAATGGTAAATTAATTAAATAGAAGTAAAGTATTTTAATTATATATATTATTCATTCTATGTTGTTATTATAGATTCTCTCTTCTTATGTTGAGGTGATTGAAACAACATTGATAGTTGATCTTGATAGGATATGTAAGTCATCTTTTTCAAGAGTTCTGTTTTTTCCATGTTGTTGTTCTATGAATTTATTCAAATGGAATAATATGCCTTTTGATTTTATATATGGATCTTGATAGTTATTTTATTTTAGATTTTATATAGTTTATAGAACGATTAAATTGATTTTATACCACTTTGGAATGTTAAGAAACTCAGAATGTGTTTTCACTTGGGAACCAAAGTCATGTAGCTCAAATGGAGGCTCAAGTAACCTGCATATGTTATTTCATGTCTATTCTTTCCCAAATATTGTAATGATTACTTCATCAATAAAAATAACTACAGTGATATCATATTATTGAAGCAATTAGGGGTTTCATCCACATAAATCTGTAATTAAGATAATTCAAAATTTGGAAGAGTCTCTAAAGGAATTAGATATCGGTAAAACTACTGTGAGAGGTAAGATCACTATAGATTCATCTTTAGTGAATGATTTATTTGATACTAGTACATCTCATTCATTAAATTCAACTTTTATCATGAATGTTCACATATTACTATTAATTTATTATCTTATGTGATAAACATTACTAGAACCCGTAGATCATAGATAGAGAATGATCTGCTTTTTCACGCTCATCTCTTCTCTTAAACAGAGGATGAACATACCTAGTATTTTATGGTTATCTACATGAAACCTCTTTAAATCAAATTTCTGTTTGATAATCTCATTTCTAATTCAGGGATAATTGATTCATATCTTCGGTGGGAGTCCCTTACTGTACTCGATGGGGGGGTGTCATATATTTCAAGGAGAACTTGAATCATGTTCAAGTAAATCTGTACTTTATTATTAATTATTAGTGAATGTAATATCTATGTTCAGGTTTTACCTATAGAGACAATCCTTTTTCGATGAAATCCCTCCAGTTTTTTTTCCATTACCAATAATTTTCTATAAAACTTCTCATGTTTTTCATTGGTATAGTTGGTAGAGTTTTCTTTTGATTTAGTTTTTTAGTAATCAATGAGTGAATATTCTTTATGATTTCATAGAAAAAATATAGATATAAGATTTTAAAGAATGATTAGATGATCTTTTATTGAATTTATTTATATTCTTGAGTATATCATTTTCTATGATGAAAATTCTCTTTTTTAAGACGGTAGATGGGTTATGTCAGCTTTATGTTGATAATTGAAATCTCATCAATTTTACAATAATGATAATGTATTTTTTAACATAGATTGAAAATATATTTTAATAGATAAAAGGGTTGAAGTGGTTTTCATATAATGATAATAAAAATGGTTATCAATAATTTGGAATTAATGAATATAACATTCACACAACCATCTTCTAGTGTAGGAATAACCATTATGAGTTCCTTTTCATGTCATTATGTCTATCTAGTTCTACTTCAGCCTATATAGATTTAATGAACATGGTATTCCATTAGTATATTAATAAATATATTTGGTATATTGAGGTGAAATACCTTTTTACATTTTATTTGATAAGGACCATGTGCATCATTTAGGAGCAGTTCATGAATTTTTGAAAAATATCTATCATTTGGTCAATCCATAAAAAATAAAAATTGTTAATTTGAGATGATAATTTCTTTGAATATGTGGGGTTAGAAGATGGAATTTCTGTTGATCATATGAAGGTGAAATATGTTTTGACATGGGAGTAACCATGAAATGTTTCTGGGATTGGAAGCTTCTTGGGTTTTATTAGATATTAATGTTTGGTTTTAAATTATTTATCAAAATTTGTTTTCTATGATGACTACTCTAGGATGGAGTTGAGTGAATGTTTCATGGTTTAATAAATGTCAGATTTATTTTTTTTGATATGAATCATATTCTGACTAATGTATTGCTTTTGACTCTTCCAATGTCCATGAAGGTATATTTTTTCTTATGTGACACATCAAGATTGGGTTTGATCTATGTTACTATGTAGGGTGATTATATCATTTCATAGAGATCTCGACAACATATTAAACAAAAAAATAATTATTAGACACATTTCCATGAACATTATCTATGCAGTATGTTCTTATTAGTTTGAGGCATTACAAATTCATTGAATCATTTACCTTGTATTCTAACTCGAATAGCTTCTATTATGAGTTCAACAAAAAATAGTTGGATATCCCTGAGAGGCATTTTATATAATAAATATAATCATTTCACAATGAAATTTCATATTACTTGAAGAAATAAAATTTCATCAAAGATCCATTGAGAATGAAACTTCTAACCCATGCAATGAACAAATCATTAATAGGGATGATATTGATGCCTATTTTTTCCTATTTTGAAATTAGTGTTCATGATTCAGGTGTTGATGTTGTATTGGTTTGTGTTCAGTTTACCTCTTCTCTTATCGAGAAGATTCTTTAGTAACAACAACATAATGAAGAATTTATTAGAAATAGAGAATCTCTTTATGGTGAAGAGACTCTTATAGAGTGGTCATTATATATGGAAGGAATTAATGTTTATTTGGAATTATTTTAATTTTATATTATATGTACGATTATATTTGATGGGGAATATTCATATTTTCCATTTTTAGTGCACCAAAAAACAATTATGATGTTTTATGAAATGAGAAGACAATTCTGGAGGACATGAATGAGATATAACATTACAAATATTATTTATCATTGTTATATAATCCAACCTATTAATGTCGAGAAACATATTCCATTGAGTTTGATTTAGGAACATTAATTTCAAACATGTATGTGGGATGATATATCCTTAGACATTTTTTTGGGATACCATGTACCTAAATAGAAAAAAGGATAATATGGGTTGTGATTTATTGGGTGAAATAATTAGCTCAGGTCTGAACCATTAATAATATAACTAGTATATAAGAATTTTGAAATATATATGTTGAATAAATAATTCATTTATATGGATTCCCAGATTATATATTATCCATTAGAGATTCATAGTTTACATTGTTCTTTTGGATATTCATTTTAGAGTAACTGATACAACATGATCAATTGAGTACGACATTCCATCTAAATTTGGATTAACAGACTAAAAGAGTTATATATATTCATAGAAATATGATTCATACCCATGCTATATATTTTTTTGAATCTTAGTTTGATAATTATGGGATGGTTGATTATTCTTAAATAATAGTTACTAGTCCTTGATTAGAATGTCAATTTTTGTGGCATTTTAAATCCCTGTTTAGTTGTTTATAGATTGGTGAATAGTTCTTGTTTAGATCAGGCTTGGTTTAGTAGATGACATTATATAATCAATAGATTTATTATATAATAGTGAATAAATAGAGATATTATAAATATTATGCATATCATTGTCATAAACTGTAATAATTTTCAAGTAGTGAATACATGTTCTTGAATGATTCACCCTATGTGGTTTATCGATGTCTTGGGTGGAATGGAAAGATTTATCCTCATTTTATGTGACCATTCTGTGTTGTTGATAATGTTGAGAATGTGTAATTATCCAATTCAATTCCATTATAGATGACATTTATACACAATGTTTTCCATGTATCACAACAATAAATGTATATTTCTGATATTTCTCATGTTCTGAGATGTATAGATCATGAGTTCGATCTTGATTAATCATTGATTAAGAATATATTCATGATCGATGTTTCTGAAGCCATGGTATATAATGGTTGGAAAATATTGTTTTCAGTTCAATGGAATCACAATTATGATACTCATAAGACATGGGAGAGAGAGGAACTGATGAGAGAACAAATTCTTCAATCTTGCACATGCATACATTATGATAAGATCTATAGGGACAAAATGTTTATATAGTTTGATTTTTGTAGAACTATATAACATTTTTAAGTACTCATTGTCCCACTTTTTAATCATGCACTAGTTAGGTCTAATTTAGGGTTGATTTAGTAAAAAATATGATTTTTTGGCATTTTTATGTCTCTTCATAGTTGGCGCACAAATTTACCAAACTGATCTCCAATCTAAGGTAAACTATACAAAACCACACAATGGGGATTTTCATGTGTAGCATATGATCTAAAAAACTATGAACACCCTCACCCCTGGTTGAAAACCATGAACTTTATTAGAGGGGTTCACATTTAAGTTGCACTGTTTAACACACTGTTCTACCTTGCCAAACTAGCAGAGAACATGAAAATTATTAATTTCAAAAAAAAAATTAAAATTCTTAAACCCCTTATTAGATCCCCTAATGTACCTTGACTCTCAATATCATCATATTCATGGAAGAGAAGGCTCTCAATGTTTGATTCTTTCCCTTTAATCGTTTTTTGAAAAGGTTCAATGCTAGGATAACGTTTATTATTATCCCCCCATTAATAGTTCTTCCCTGATTACTCCTCCCTCACTCTCCTTATCTATTCTATATATGATTTTCTATATTTCTTTATTATGGGGGGATATAAACTCAATTATTTCTTATATTAAATTTAGGTTTCATTATTTGATCAATATTCTGAGGTTCATGTAAAGATTTTCTAGATGAAAGTGATGTCTTACATGATACTATAACATAAGGAAGGTGGTTCAGTATATGTCATCCCAGTTAGTTTTACCTTTAATTTTTTATTTTTTATATTGATTTTTCTGAAATTGTAAAAAACTAATTATGTATGAATTATTAGTTGAAATTAATTTGGAATAATATTTTTTAAAAAACCCCAATCTTAAATGGAATTGGATATTTGTGTTTCTGTTTGAAATTGATGGAATGTTAAAAATTATTTTAGAAATTGATTTGAATGTTGTATTTGAGAAAAATGGATTAAATTGGTTTCATAACAACCTTTATGGGTTTTATCCAAAATAATGCTTAAATTGATTAAAAACATATTCTTTGATTTTTAAAAATATCTTTCTTATGGAAATTGGAAATGGGATATTTTTATTTTAAAAGGGGATGAAATATTTTATCCAATTATTTATTATTGTTTGAGTACATTAAAACATTTTTAGTTATTGAGTTACTCAGAATAAACACACAATCTTATAATTCACCTTGTAACAGATTAAGACTTTACAACTCTAACATAAACATATTGGTAGATCATATCCCCATTTGGTTATTTAGTAGTCCACAGTGAACATTGTTAGAGTAAAGTGTGTATAAAATGTCCTTATCTCTATATTATTTACTGAGGGTAATATTAATGTAAGCATTCATATCCATGAGATGATGATAATGTTGATATTTTTTATATAAATTTAATTTTTTTAAAATAGACTTACACATGCCTTGTGAGTTTATATAAACATTTCTAAATAATCTATTTATTAATAAATTTTTTAAATGATTTAATTAATTGAAATGAATGATATTATTATTTTTAAATATGTTATTATTCTTCCTTGATTATAATATTTAAAATTAAAATCATAAAATTGTTAAATATTGTGGAATATTATCATGGACCACATTATGAGACTATACTATGATTTTAGTTCACACACTACCATTTCCATCATGAATTTATAGAATTTCTTCTACAATATCTGAAAAAGTGGAATGCATCACATGGATGTGGTTGTTTTATATATTGTGGATTGGGTTGCTTTGTCGGTTGGGAATTGGGTTGTTTCAATCTTATTCAATCTATCACTTTGTGGCAGAAATCTGTGTTTATATACATGTTTCACTTCTATTACTATTATCTATATGGTGTTTTGTTTTGAGAATATTGGATTGTGTCTATTTCATCCACAGTTTATGTTGAAAAAACGTTCCCACATATATCTTGTTTGATTTATGGTGCTAGTTGCAAATCCATGGGGATTTGGAATTCCCTTCAGGATATGTTAGATATTGCTCATGAATCATGGTGTCTTGGTATCCTAGTTGGTTTATGATAGTTTCATATATTTCATGTTTTGATGGAAAAAATGTATAATACTACAATTTTAGAAAATATATGTCAATTTTTTTCATTCTAATGCTTGAATATTTGTGATATGACATATTGATGATTTCATGGGTAAAAGTACAGTAAAAATTGTCAATGATATACACCTATTTAATTTCTATTTAAAGAAACAATTAGGTTTATTATCTTCCAAAAAATTGAAATTCATCATTTCATGTGAGGAATCCCATTATATTATTTTTTTTCATTTACATTTTTTTTGAAATCATGTTCACTGGATTATAGGTCTCTATGAATTGGTGAACCATTGTTCCTAGTTTTTCTTTTTTATATCTTTTATAATTTTTTATTCCCTTTTATATAGAAATATTGGTTTCAACTAACTATAATGTGATGTTGGTGTCTTTTTGGTTTACAAACCATGAGAACTATGAATTGATTTTTATAAGAACCATTAACAATTGGATGAATCAATTTTAGATTCAGATTTGGAGAGAGCTAAATATTGTAGTAAACATTATTAATCATCCCCATAATCTATCTATAACCATTTTTTAATAATTGAAACTTATTATTACCTATTCATATTTATTTACATCAACATTTAACTAGAGAAATATTTTAATACATGAATAGAGGATACAAATTTTTTGTCAAATAATGATACAAGATTCTAAATATATGTAGAGTAATGTCTTGAAATTCATAAATTTTTTAATTATACTACCAGTTTATTGGAATTCACTACTTCAAATATATTACTGATGATATTTTTAACATGATATAATCCTAATTTTATGGGTTTCCACTAACAAAACATGTATTTCCATTTTTTTTATGAATGTATATCTTAATTTTTTAGCCTCCTCAAGAAATAAATAATTTACATTATTTTTATCATTGAAACATTTGAAAAAAAATCACAACATTTTGATAGTATCCTGTAAGGATAAATTTTTATGATTTGTGTTTCTAGAATATTGTGTAGAAAAAAAATATTAAACCCTTCCTAAACTCCCCTAAATGATGATTTCATTATGATTAAATTTTAATTTTTTATCCAAATAATATTATTGTAAATCATACATTGTGCATGACAATGTGTACCTTGCCAATTTTTTTTGTTTTCCGGTGGAGTCATTATTTTGATAATCTATCCTTAATTGAATTCCATTTAAAACAATCAACAATTTCGATAGTGCCTCTTATTTAGGGATAAATATGGGATATATGAATACAAATTTGGTTTTATTGTTTTATATGTTATAAAAATAATAAAACATTATTTACAACAAAACAGAAAGTTTCTTTCTGAATTGATCGTTTAAAATTTGTCACAAACTTCTTCAATTGGTTTATTTTTTGATTGAATGTGTCCCACTAATTATATGGAATCTTTTTTTTCACAAAATAGTAATGTAATCATTATGGGATTTATTTTAGTTGAATATTGTTTCTAGAATTAGGATAATTGAAAATTTAACTTCAACTTATGTGATATACATTTTTTTTAAACACTTCAGAGATCCACCTCAAAATGTATTAATATATTTATTTTTTTGGTGGATTAAATTTGTAAATTTGGATCACACAGTGAATATTTATGATTTAGGAACATGATGTGTTCATGTAATACCTCCTAATACGACATATATTTAACTTTTAAAAGTTCATAGCACATATATGAAAATAAAAATTTCCAAAAAAACACAATCCAATTCCTAATTGATGAAAACGAGTTCTTTAAGGTAATGAGTATATTGGACCAAGATAAAAAAGGAATATTTTAACATATTAAAAATTATAAGTTTTGAATCAAGGAATTGAATAATGGATCATTATTTTGAGAGCCATGGGGAGTTGAAAAATTCATGTGTCTCTTATTAAAATATTAACTCTACTTCAATGTAATCATATTCAATTTGAGAATTGGATTTCAAATATACAATTGAAATGAGGAAGTGAGTGTATTTTTCATATGATTCATGATACATTCATATAATGGATTATTCAGTAATATCCTTTGTATATTGTGTAATTAATAACATAGGTAGTATATCCATTTGTTTTTATGGGATTTTAATAAAATGAATTGAATAGATTATAGGTGAAAGTAATTAGCGTGTGGTAATTTACTGTTGATATCATTTCATGATTCATTCAAACAAAATATTGTAATAAATTATTTTTATAAAAAAATGTTTTTAATTAAGACATTTCAATTATAATATTTAAGATTAAAATATGTAAAACTATTAATTTTAGGTTTTAATATTTATTTTATAGTTTATTATTGTTATTTGGTTAATTTATAGTCGAATAAGTAAATTATCCTTTAGAAAAATTTTTCATTAATAAAAGTTTATAGAATTTTTCATCATTTCTGGATTTCTATTATATTTTTTTATGGTATTTGAAAACAAATTTTTTTTTTCATATATGTATCAAATAAATTTATTCATTGATTATCTATTTGTAAATAAATAGATTCTTTTATTTAATCTTTTTATTTATGGGGATTTTATGTGAATTTATTTTTTAATTTCGTTTTTTTAATATTAGTATGTGGTGTAGTCAATATGGTGAATGTTAATGAAGAATTAGATGTGGAATAATTTTCAATACAACCGAAAAAAGAAACACACTCACTTCGGTGACCATGAAAAGTTTGTAACTGTATATTATCAAACCTACCGAATGTGTTAAATGGGAATATGTGATAAACTATTTATGAGTGAAAATCTAGACTAGGAGTGACTTATGTGACCTTGATATCATACAAAATCCTACAGAAAAATAATTTTGGGGGATGCCATGATCATGTTTAAACAATACATCTTCACGGTTGGTATACATACTGCACAACTAAAATAAATAGTCTAATGTGTTACCGTCATTATCATGAGGCTAATGTTGTATGTATAGTGGTCATGCAAAAATAATTATTAAGTACCCAAAATGGATACCAACATCCTTTTGATCCATTTAATGAATAATAAATTCATTCATGAAGAAGCTAATGCATCAGGATTTGAGACTACTAGTTGGGAATTAATGACCAACACACTACACCCACTAGTATAGTTGAAAACTAATTTCTTTATATGTTGAATAAAAACTGATGCTGAATAACCACTGATTCAAATATTTATAAAGATCCATGTTTATGATTTGAATGAGAGTAAGTGTATGACCAAACACACACACTGTTTGATAATAAATCATAAGACTTAATTATGGTCAAGCATTGAATCTGATGAGCAATGGGAATAAATTGTTTGTTTCAGCATCAAATTGAAAATTTTTGAGACCATACTATTCATTCAACAAGGTATCTTCACACATATAAGAGTGCGTAAACAATTGATATTGAGTATTTTTAATTGAGAAACAGTTAATCTAGATCTTGAACCTCACCTATAATAATTACGCCTTTGTTGAGGCCAAAAAACAATGTTTATTGAGTTAGTAAAGGTTCTAGAAGAACCCGATTTCTATTTGTGACTCTGAGTCTCCATGATAGTCTATTCATTATGATGAACAATAGTTTATTAAGGCATTATAATTAATTAACCTGATGAAAAAATTAGATAACTGGTCTCAACTAATCAATACAAGAATATGAAATGAATGAAATATCAAAATAAGGATGGTATTTCTGTCAAAGCATGATCTATAATAGTGTAACATCACTTGAATAGGATGAAACAAAGTTTTTATCATCAATTACCATCAATATATCTTGATATAAAATAAATTTGGGGAGATTATAATGTAAAATCAATGGTAGAAAAATATTTATTTATGTATCATAGTGCATAAATGTTCGGTGTTATATTTTTCTTATTTGAAGGTTGTCATAAAATATTATGGAACCACATTCATCCACAACTAACCAATTACATAGCTCATGATTGGATAACATCATTTTCTATTTGAAATAATGAAATAAAAATAGAATTTAATGTGGATTTTTTTTTGAATTTCAACGGAGGTGTCTATATTTTGTGTGATGGTATATACACTATGTCATTTATGGATGAATGATAACATTATGTCTTGGATGTATTACTAAATTATTTCACAGATCAATTGTTTGTTACGAAGCATAATATCGACATGGTAGTAATAAAATTCCATATTGATTACATGTGGATATGTAGAGACTAATGATCCTCCAAATTGATGAATACCTGCTCAATATTTACCTTATGTGATTTGGTAAGTATTAAAGGTAATTGTATAAAATAGATCAAGTGTTTCAACAGTTTACATCATGTTACCACTATCCACCTATATATGTTTTAACATCACATAAAAGTCACATGCCTCTCAATAGGTTAAGGCAGAATATTCACACATCAACAATTCTCATTTTTGAATTCAAATATTGTATAAAGAGGGAGGGATGGAAGTGAAACCAAGGAAATAGTTGTAATTAAACTATATTATTCTCTAGAGCTCTGATAATTCATCATTGGGATTTAGGCAACAATAAAATCATCAATGGTGATCATGTAGATGTTTAGATTATTCATAAAATAATAATATAATTTTTTATGATGTCTAGGAGTTTTCCCCACAGGTATGGAGTTGAATTTATTATGGGGTATTCACTCAAGTCTTTTGATGTGGATGATGTAAAATGATGAAAATTCCACATTATAGTGAGGGAAAAGTTAATAAGAAGTGAATTTGATATCTTAATATTGATTTGTAATAAATTAAATTTTAAAAAATATATAATATAAAAAGGTACAATTATGGTGATATATAATTATCAATCATTGGTGGGGAGCATACAATGGTAACCTTATATTAGAACCACTCTCAGAGACGAAGATTGTAGAGATGGATCTAGAGATAAAAAAAAATCTCCAAATAAATACTTCTCACCTATTTTTACTTCATTATGCTAATCCATTTTCATGGTATAGATATAGAATATATATTTTCATTTTTAGATATGTGTATCAAGTTTAATTAATGAAATCATTTTATTATGTTTTAAAATTAATAATATATTTTTCTATGAAATTAAAATTGGAATAACTAAATTTTAATAATATATATTTAATTTATTCTCATTAGTAGAATATTGTAATGTTATTCTATGAACTGATAATTGATGAAAGTGAATACCTTACATATTTATTTTGACCAAGTTAGAAAACAAAAAATTTAATGTCCGCTTCTCAATTAAGAACACACAAATCCAAATTTTATGATTGATAAATCATTTATAAGAATGATGAAAATAGCATTGTTTGACACTATTGGGAGATTTTATTGGATAAATTTTTCCATATTATGTATTAATGAAACTATTAAAATTTTATGTAAAAATATAATCATTTTCATATCATTTCATTTTAGTATGATCCCCCTAATGTTAATCAAATTCTGTCTATTTCTATCTATTTTTTATCTCCTTTATTACTAATATATAACCCATGGTTTTTACGGAATTAGAATAACAATTTCATCATCACATAATACATAGTTTTTATTTATTTATTTCATTTATTATCATAAAAACCCATAAACCTCAATTGAGGAATTTTCACAAAAATTCCCTTATTTTAATATTTTTTATTTGGATGCACTATTTTATAAATATTATAAAAATTAATTTTCATAATTTTATCCATCTAAAAATAAAGATTGATTTTCTAGGATGGATTGAGTGAAAATAATACAAAATTTCCAAATAAATTAATTTAAAACAAGTCAAACTAATAAATACAATATATTCTATATAAATAAATTCATATTAAAAAAACTATGTTTACAAAAAAGAAATCTTATTTATAATAATTTAATATCAATGTAGTTAATGAAAGCAAGATAAAAAAATTGAAAACCATTATCATTTAATACTCAAAATCAATATTAATTAAACATATTATATAAAATAGTAAAAAAAAGGAAAATATGGAAAATATTTTCGAATGAATTCCAACAAAATTTTAAATTGGAACCATCCATAACATTTATTTCATACACCAAATATACCTACACTTAGATAGAATCAACTTCCTAGATTTTCATATAATAAATTTGATAACATGTTTCCTTGTAGTTCATGGAATAATGAGATTAAATAGTTTTACTACACCATGATTCAATCATTAAACAGAATACTAGTAAAAGATTATTTATGTTTCATTAAAAAAATTTATTATAAAAAACATCATCTATGTGGATTAACGGACGATGAGTTTAGATTAAATTTATCTACATTATATCTAATGTATATGGATATATCATGGTTTCATAATGTTATGAGAATAATTTTTAAAAAGCTGTTTTAAATTTTATTTCACTTATCTCTAAATTATACACTTTGAACACCACAATCGAGGATGGATGTATGATACTAATTTTCTCATATAATGTAGAAGATACATATCATGTGAAATGGGATAGGGTTATAAATATTTTTCTAAAAAGTAAAAATCATCATTTAGCTCCCTGATTATTCATTGTAACTTAATATAATTCCATTACCCCTTATAATAAAAATTTAATGGATAAATTTTTTAGAGGAGATTTCCATAATATAAAAGTATATGATAATAATAAAATCCTAGATATGTAAGACCTAAAGTCCCAAAATAAATGAAATATGTTAGAAAATAATCCATAGGTATGAAAAATTAATCAATCTATTATTGATGATACTAGATTTCATGATCAAAAGTATTTTCATTTTGGTTCATTTGATTATAGTAACAAATGTATTCCCAACATTGACCACCATTTCCAATCTAATGATAGTGCAATGTTTTTTATAATATAGATAAAAAAATAATTCATAGACAATTTCATGAATTATGACATTAACTGATATATGAACAACCAAAAATAAACCATTATATGATAAAGGGGTAGTAAAACATTTTGTTTTCCATCGTTATTCATTATAACCCTGTAATCATTTTCAATGTGTTTTTGGACCATAAAATTGTTTTCTAGAATTATAGGGGTTGTATATAGAGTTTGTGACTAATGTAGAAACCCATGAATATAGCATTAATAAGCATAAAGTTCAAATTTTATAAATTTATAGGGATCTAGGGGTATGATAAAAAATAAATTCTTTTGTAATAAAACTATGCCTAATTGGAATGAAAGTTTTATAGTTGTTAGACCATAATCCAGTTAAATAATTTATTAACCAATAATGGAACAATCTCTGGATGTGTAAATAACTTTTCATATTGAATCTATATATGAAAATTTCCAAAAATCCTGATCATAGAAATATGGATATATGTGAATAAATAAACTAGACTATTGAATCATTAACTGGAAAATACATAAAAATAATGAAAATGATGCGTAAAATTTTCATAGAGGGAAAATAACATATTTTTTTGGATGATAATAGAAATGCATAATTTTTATATAAATTTTTTCATACATCCTTTTTTCCAAAAGGTTTTAACAGAGTTATGATGATTTTTATTTTATTTTCTTTTAAATTTTTAGGACCAAATTCATTATAATAAATTTTATATAGTCTTTGAACAAGATGAAATACTATGAAATGTTTCTAAAATATCTCTTAGAAAGTAATATTGATTTTGAAGGGGTTGAATGAATTATCTCAGTAAATATTGTATTGAAATAGTTCAGATAATATTCCATAGATAATTTAATGACCCTAGAAGATTTTTTTATTTATAACAGGATATTGTAAGGAAATAATAAATATTTGTGACATAGAATATTGAATTATCATTATAACACAAACCATGTTGTAAAATATTGGTGTTAGGAAATTGAGAGAACTTATAATACTTTATACATGGCTAGTAGATCACTTGATAATGCCTATGGTAGGGTAGGTGACCAATTAGATAATGAATTGATACTAAGACATACCATATATTTTCATAACCATAAAATAGAGTTTTACACACATATTATCATCGATCTATAAATTAATTTCTTGGCCACTACATGGGCAATCGTTGTTGTTTAAAAAAGGAAAATATTTAATCAAATTGAGGAGGTTCAACAACATATGTATTTAGTATAAGGGTCTCCACTTATGGTGTGTTCCAAATCTATAGATGTTGAGGATAAGAGTATTATAAATAAGGGTAAGAGGGAGAAATAGAATAATTTTTATATCTTTTTTAATAAACCTATTAATGATATTTTTAATTATTTTTTTTAAATTTTATTCTATATATTCACTAAAATTTATTTTGAGACATGATAACCGAGTTTCTTATCTAAATTATTCGAGGTGGTTAATCTAAAATAATTAATTCTAATATAGTTCATAAATATGTTGTTCAATGTCTAAAATCAAATTATATTCATACTATTGATATAAAATTTTGTTCATTACAGTAGGAAATGTCTATGAATATTTTAGATAACAATTTAGATGGAAATGAGTGTTTTGAACATATTTATGAGTTTTCTCAGTTGATATTTTTTTATCAATATCTATTTCTAGGGAGTTTCTTTGATTAATTACATCCAAAAAATAAGAATTTGTTTATGAACAATCTTACTTCCTTGAAAACATATTTCTGATGATGTTTCTTGAGTAATACCAACCAATAATAAAAGAATTCACGTCAAATAAGTATTCAATATAATCTAAAAAAATTAATCCATTGTGGTTAGCTTGAAATTATAATTATGTATTACTTTGTTATGATTAATTTAAATGGTATTTGAATTTTTTTTAGAAAACTCTATGATGGATATATCTAGATCTACTCATGGTGCTTACTTTTTTCAAACCTATACAAGCATGGGATATTGGTAGAAAATTATTTATCATTTATATGAGTTTTATTAATTGTATATTATCTTTTTAGAATCATTGAGAGAGGTTTTTAGTGGTCATGTTATTCTAGAGACCACGTTATATAAAATTGTTTTCATGATTTCTATAATATGTTGCATTCTCTAGAAGTTTGAAATGTCTTAATATGTAATGTTCATGATATTATAGTTTGTAATGTAGTGAAAACCTAAATTTATTCATAAAAAATGATTGGTTGTTTCTAAAATCATATAAAAACACGATTCTGGTTGATCAATATAATATCAGCGATGCATCGGTGACAACCCATGATTTAATTATTATAACATTTTTCAGTGTTGTTTAAATAAATCATACTCACTCATTTTTTTGTCTCCTCTAATTGGTAAACCCTATTTATTGAATTTATTGTTTTATATTCTTACTCATGAATGATAACATTTAATTTTGAATGTGTCAGTGTCAACTAACTATGAATCGTTTTTTGCATGAGATATGTCACGTTAGAGGGTGACGTACAAAAATTCATTTTTGTTATCTATTTACTACTAAAAAATACATTTTGAACATCAGAGACAGAAAGAGATTCTAACATTATTTTAATAGACAAGACAACCCTAAAATATAACAGTGGTTATTTTTAAATTATTTAACCTTATTGTTATCTATTTTGAATATGAACATGAACATGAATCTTGGGGACTATTTTTTATCTTAATGGTTGGTTACACATTTTTTGTTTCATAATTATAAAATCCAAAGCATATTAGTGCTGTAATATTTTTCATTAAATGTATTTTATAAATTTTTTATAGGTTTCAAAGAATTAATAATTTTTAAATTTTATTAATGTTAATTCTAGCTTGATTAATTCAAAACATTTCTATTGGGAAAATTCATACTATTATTTTCATTTATTATTTATTCAAAAAATTGATCAAAATAATTTAAAGTTATTCTTACAATCAATTTTTTTTAAATACCTCACTTTTTTAAACAACATTTGGATGTGTAAATATAACGTTTTTTGTGTATATACATTTTAAAATAAAAAAAATAATCATTTCATGTATAGACGGTAATTATATTCTAAATTGATTGATTTATCTATGACAATATTTCGTTTAATTTCATGATCAATGTGTAAATGTGTCTTATATTATTTAAGGAAATTATTTTTGGGAGCTGTGAATGGGAGTAAAATTGATGATATTTTAGTATATTTGTGATTATTACATTAGAAAAATTTAAATATGATCTGGACCTATGTTATAAACACTTTTTAATAAAAATATGACTTATAAAAATCAATATATAAAAAGATAATTCCTTTGTAACTGGTGTAAAATGGAAAATTAGGATCCTTTGGTGACTCTCAGATCTTTTAGAATTGGTGGTATGTGTAATACCTTTATACATATCCAAAAAATTGTAACAGTTTATTACACATGCATGGATAGGGGAAATTTCAAAATAATCATCATATTTTCTAATATTATAAACAAATCATTACGGTGAGAGGAATAATGAACATATCCAAATACTTGAATGTTTGACTAATACAAAATTAATAATAGTTGAATCAATAATGTGAAAAATCTATAATTTCAAATCCATGATGTGAGAGAAAATAGAAAGTGTTTATGGTTATAATATTAATTCAACATTTATATAATATTAGTGACTAGTATAATATGAAATAAATTTAAAATTTAAATTAGGAAGTGAGTATATTTCACAAATGATGAATGATAATTTCTAAAAAATAGAGGCATTTATTATTTCCTTTTACTATATTGTATTTTAGAACATTGGCATTAAAAACACTGAATTTTAAGAGTCTTAAATATAATTTGATGAATTTTCCATGAGTGAAATTAATTAGAGGTGGCGGCTTTTTATATTGCTTATATTCATTTTTTCCAAATCTACAAATATAATTAATTATGTTTTTATATAAAATAATTGTTTTTTAGTAGATAAGATTAATTTATATTGATTAATTATTAATTAACTAATACTCATAACATTATATTTTAATATTTATTTTAATTGTTTTATAGTTCTTTAGTTAATTTATAGTTTATTAAATAAAACATTGTTAACTATTTTTATTGTTGTTTTTATTTTTAAAATATGTAATGAAACTATTTTATTTTATATATTAAATTTCAAATTTTTTTAAAAAAAATTTATAATAAAATATAATTTACTTATTGAATAAATTTATTCATTAAATATAATATTTCGTAAAAATTTACATATTTTTTAATTTTAGTTGTTTTTATATTTTTAATTTCAATTTAATTAATTAGGAATATTTATTATAGATGTGGTAACATGTTATGGTCGGTATATTGACCACATAGGAAGATATTATATTCAGAAAATATCCTCTATAACTAAAAAAAATCCATGGTCCCAAAGTTGGTTGTACGAAGTGACCATAAGAGATGTGTCAAGTCTACATCATGAGATAAATTATAACCTTCGACTTATTGGGTAATATATTTAAATTTTCAAGTAAATTTTTTACGATTATATTGAATAATTTATAGAGAAAACCCTTTGAAATAACATGATTTTGAGGCCTGATGAGCCCGATGTTGAATTTTAATCATTTTTATATTCATTTAATTAAACATGCAAGTGGGTTTTTCTAAAATTTAAACTGGTTCATGTGTAAAATATATGGGGGAATTGTAGAACTCAGAATGGAGTGATTCAATTAGAATATAATTAACTTCGACTGACGAGTGTCGACTGGAAAAGATAGTTATCAGAATTTTCAAAATTTAATAAAAAGATCATAAAAATTTATTTTTTTTCTCACTGTTGAGAGGTGGCATGCACAATACTGTAGTGTGGCGACGAGGCAGAAAAAACCCTTTTAACAAGACTCTTTAATATAATAGATATGATTATGCTATTTTATTATGGAAACAACGTAACGACGTGACAATGTTGTGTAACAGAAACAATGTGACAAATTTCTCTTGTAGTGAGATAATTCATTAGGGAATGAAATGTGTAATATTACTATGATGAAACTATGAAAAAAACCCTATCCTAAAAGGAATGATAAATTCTGATGAATCGAAAACAATGTCAATGCACCTCGATGAATTGGATCAGAGGTTGAAGAATGCTGATGGCATCGAACAGAACATGAATCCTCGCAGGAGGATCACTTCAATGATAGAATCCAATGAGATAGGGGATTGTTTTGTTTTATTATTCCACATTCTAAATTCTAAATTATAAATGTGAATAATCAAATTAATATATTAGCTTGAAGATCTAGCATTCTTGAGGGGGGTGGTACATTTCGTGGGGGTTTTCACCAGGATTACATTATTAAATTTTGATAGACTATAAAATCAATATTACATGATTTATAAACCACTATTGCAGAGTGTGCGGGCTGACACGAACAAGGTTGGAGCCCCTATGACATGTTTGTTTTGTTTTTTCTTCATGACCACTTCTTTATAGTCGTTGAAAGGGGGATTTGATGACATTGGAGGGAATATGGCATCCCCAGGAGGCTATAGGTGCAAGCGATATGAATAACAGACCATTGGAGATGAACCAATAGTCCATGGAAGAACCTTCCACATTCCGTCACCAGTGGTTTTCAATGGTAGTGGTTGTGGGCGGGTGGTGGAATGCCACAAAGCTACACTGAAAGATGAACATCAGGTTTCTCAAGCTGCGATGGTGCAACAAGAGCCACCAGCATCCATTTTGGGGGCTGGCAGCAGGTGGATGAGGCCACTCGACCACATCAAAGTAGCGCTAATGCGACACTGCAATACCTTGCACACGGAAAAGACCACTGTGAATTTTCCTTGGTATAATATATTGCAATGAGTACATCAGGAATTGTAGGGGAGCTTTACGTGGCTTCCAACAACATTTCATCCAGGCGTACAGGGCATGATGGTACCCTCCCCTATAGGCCAGACCTACCCTAGAATTCAAAACCCATTCCATCAGGCTGGACCCACACCATTGGGTCATGATAGATGCATGTCAGGCCGAATCCAAGTCAGTTCAGTGGACATGTGTTAGGTCAGAGGACCTCAGGCTTGGTTGGGTTGGGTCGGTCTGACCGGGTTGGACTAGACTCGAACCCCCGACCGCTTTTGAAAAAAATGACCATATCATTCCAAGAGTATATACAATTGACAATCTATTTGTAGATTAGAACCCTTTTAATGAGGTGAATATTTTGGAATACATTATGGAGTATTTAATGGAATTTGGAATTCGATGAATGTCTTGAGGAGGAATTCACTATGAACCAAGCATATTACAAGCGGAAACACTATAGATGGATGAGACCTAAAGACTACTTTTAAGTAACCATTTTTGGATCAGCTATGATGGCCCAGTGGGAAGCGTCTTCTAGTTAAACTGGTAGGCCCATGCTGGGGAATGACTATATGTGAACTAAAACACATTGGGTACCCTTCAAGAGGAGTACCTCTGTGTAGCCATGTTTGGAGGCAACTTCTGTGTGACCGGGCATACCCACGGTGGGGGAGGCTTCTATGTTACCAAACATACCCACAATACTAATAAGGGATGAGTACCACAATATTCCAAGTTTTGTGGGAAGTGGCTTCTACGTGACCCACCATGCCCACTGTAATCATTGAAGAGGTGTTCTCCATCAGCCTAAAGTGTTCATAGACATGACTGATGATCCTACTTTCCATAATCTATATTATACCTGGTGTGATCTATCATGATTCGTGATAATTTTTTATGATCATTCTTCATGGTTTTCTTGTGGATGTCTTTTTTTCATTCCTTTTTGGGCTGGGGTCCCAATTGAGTATTTATTTACTCACCCATGAATGGGATTTTCCCACACGTATTTTGTCTGGTGCAGATGACCACCACATTGATGAAGGAATCGGTGGCCCAGGACTCGGTGGTGCGCAGTAATACCAGGAATGTGGGGAATAATTATATGGCTTCTAGAATCTCTTCTACACTTACCCATCAGGTTGGGTTTCCAATAGACAACTTTCATAGTTTTCCATGTATGTTCCAATTTTCAGTTTATATTTTGTTATGTTTGTATTGTATCCCATTTGACCTATAGTTTGTACTTATATTCAATGGTTGGTTAGGGGCATGCATGTTTACTTTTCTAGATTTGGGACATGGATTTGTGTGTGTGCGTACATGTACTAAGGAAAATGACTAACAGTTATTGTTTGTAGTATTCAGTGTTAGTCATCAAACTGTAGTCTTTTGGAGGAGGGATTTAGTTATTTCATGGAATTAGACCTGGGGGAAGGTTGTGACAAAGTGGTATTAGAGGTGGTCTTCTCTACCTTAGAGACTAAGAGTCTGTTGTTTTGTGTTTGGTGAATAGTGTTAAATGTTTGAAGTTCGACAATCAGATTTTGGTTGTCCAATGTTTGTTTGACAGCCGACATATCCATACACTATGACGATAAAATTTTTCTTTTGGTCTTCATTTATAAAAACTCTTTTTTCAAGAATTATATAATAATAGAGTGTTTACTTATGTTATTTTTGAATAAAACTAAACTCACTAGGTATAATCTATTAACTATAGAACACATTTATCTATATCAGGATACCTCTTTGTAGATGAAAAATTTAGATTAAGATGCCTAATTATGTGAAATCCCACTTAGCGACGTGGCATGAATTCCTAGACCAGTGATAGAGGTGGCCAATTCGGGTGGTGCACCACCCAAACCACCACCTGTTGATCAGTAGTTACGGTTGTCATTAATGGTAGATGACGCATGCATGCTCAGCTCCTTGAATGAGTTATAGAGATATAGACATCCTAGGTTTAGGGGACGGACAGATCCTCAGGCCACTAAGGACTAGCTGGAGGCGGTGACGGGGGACTTCTTCTTAGTAAGGATGCCAATCGACCAATTAGCGATCATAGATGTGATTCTTCTTTAGGGCTCTTTAGAGATATGGTGGTGCATGACGATTTTGACTCATGATTATGCGACCACATCTTGTCCTAAAGTCGAGTGGTTCTTTGGGATGATATCTTCTACATGACCTTACTCATGTTGTTCATATGATAGATGCTTCACCAAAATGAAGGGTAGCAATATAGTGGATGTGTACTCTATGAGGTTCACATACCTCCCTTGTTTTTCCATAGGTATTGTGTGGGACCCTTTCATAAGGGACCCGCCCTGAGAGAAGGGACTCAGACCAGAAGTCAGTGAATCTAGGGTGTCTCTCAGCATCCCCACTTAGGCTGGAGTGCTAGAGATCCCTCCACTTTGTGAGATTTCTAGTAGATATGGAAGTAATACCTGAAGACACCAACAAAGATCAAGCATCAGATTCTTCAGTATTGAGTAGTAGGAAGAAGAATTAGGGACCCAAGTGAGTCAAATATTTTAGGGGACAATTTCAGGACTCATTGTCGGTAGTGTAGGTCCTCTTGAGAAGTAGGGGTCAATAGGGAATAGGGTTTCCATTTTCATATGGTGTGCATGGACACATGGGTCATGACTGCCTGAATCGCCACACAATCGATCAACAGATGGTAAAGGGACTGCCATGTTAAAGGAAGAGGATCGAGCGAGGAGATCTAAAGGTAGGAGGATGTGGAAGGGAAGAAGTTTGAGTGGCTGGTAGTGGACAACAGTTCGAGGTGCAACTACAAACACCCCTAGGTGGTCCACAATGAGATTAAGGAGATGGAAGACATGGGTGATGCTAGCTTCTGATGATGGAGGCCAATGAACACAATGCTCCAAAGATGATTATATGTGTGATTTGTGTCTTATCAACCATATATGAAGTTCATATAGACACATGTTACATTCAATCATTACTTTCCATAGACCTTGTTCGAGTCTCGAAGATTCCGATGGAGTCTTCGGCTCAATCCTTACGATAGGAGACTTATATAGGATGGCATTCAATGATTACACATAGGTGCTGGTAGTGTGATATTACTCTAGTCAGAGAGAGAATTAGTGGAGATCTCCTTGAAAAAGATTCATGTCATTTGGACATCATCTTGGGTATCGAATGGTTATTTATAGTCCATTCTCAGATCAACTAGATTAGGCGCAAAGTTAAGTATGTTAGTAATAAAGGGACTAGGTTTTCCTTCACTAGAGAGAAGTGAACTTTTGTGGCACATGACGGACTTCCTTGGAGGAGGGCGCTACAAATCACTCACAATTTGTCTATATTAACCCTCAGTGCATTGGATGAGAGAAGTTCAATCATTCCTATAGTGGTAGAAGAGTATGAGGATATTTCTCTTGAGAATGATCTAGGGATAACTCCTCATATATATGTTGGTTTTGGCCTCAACCTATACCATGATACGACACTAATATCTACACCATCAAATCAAAAGGCTGTCGTAGAGCTTCGTGAATTGAGGGTGCAGTTGGAGGAATTACAAGAGAAGTTATTTGTGTGGCCCACCGTCTCACCATAGGTAGCCCAAATTTTATTTTCTAGAAAATAAGACAGGAGTTTGAGGCTATTTATAGAATTTGGGAACATGAAAAAAGTGACCGTGAAGATAAAAAATCCACTATCAAGGACTGTTAACCTCTTCAACCAGCTAAATGGAGTGAGTTGGTTTTCAAAGATAGACCTCATATGGTGATTTCATCATCTTCAGGTATGAGATTAGGATGTACAGAAGATAGAATTTAGATGCTAGTATGGGCACTATGAGTTTCTGGAGATTCATTTCAGGGTCAAAAATTACCCAGTAGTGTTCATGGGACTTATTAATAGGATCGTAAAACCTTACCTTGATCATTTTGTAGTTGTATTAATTGATGACATCTTGTTGTACTCAGCATCGGAAGAGGAGAACACTAGACACCTACGGATAGACCTGCATACACTCTTAGAGAACCAAATATATAGTAAGATCTTGAAGTAAAAGTTATGGATTTATTAGGTGTAATTTTTGGGTAATTTCCTCTCGGATGATGGAGTATGAATGCAGCCACTGATGATAGGGGCAATGCTGGATAAGGAACCACCCTAGAGAGTTACTGAGGTGTCGAGTCTCTTAGGGTTTCCTGGATATTACCAGAGGTCTATTCATGATTTTCTAGTGTAGTATAACCCTTATCGTCCTTGACTAAAAAGGTAAAACCATTAATATGGATGGAGTAGTTCCATCATAGTTTCCAGGAGCTGAGACCGAGACTGATAGGTTTCCCCCATCATGAGACTACAAGAATAGGGAGATGGGTGTGCTGTCTTCTGCGAACAATCATTGAATGGTTCAGGTGGTTTCCTAATGATGGAGTGAGGATTGATTTCCTACAACACATTGTAGATAAGGAATCATGAGAAGAACTACACGACCAATGACCTGGGGTTAGCAGTTTTTCACTTTGACTTGAATATGTGGCGACACTAATATATTGGTAAATGGTTTACCTTCTACTCTAATTAAAAGAGTCTCTATCATATCTTCCCTCGTACAAGGATGTGAAATTGAAATAATGGTGATGGAAGGAGTTCATATTAGACTAGGAATTTGAGATAGAATATACACATGGGAAGAAGTACATGATGGAAGACACACTCAGTATGAGGTCTAGGTTATAGCTACTAAGTGGGGTGACATAATAACTATTCATGATGTATATATCCTATGTGGATAATGATGGAGTAGTTAAACTACAGTTTATTAATATCACTCCCCCTCTTGTATAGTTATTCATGGAGGCACAACTTTTCGATGTTGACTGCATGGCCCGATAGGAATAGTTATTCTTATGACAATCTCATGAAGAATTTTTGATGTGAGGGGAGCATGAAATTAATTTCAAAGGGTGAATCGTAGTACTGGTGGTTTCGTAATAATAATTGTTTATTGTGTTTTATGCATCCCCTTTTGTGGTACATCATAGTGTGGTGATGATTTACTAAGACCTCCGACATCAGTTCTGGTGTCCGGGGATCAAGAAAGCAGTGGAGAAGTTCGTTTCACAATTCCTCACTTTGGGAAAGTGAAGGCAGAGCATTAGGTTCCAGCAGGCTTGGATCAACCACTTGAGTTACCTAAGTGTAAATAGGATGGTATCTCAGTGGACTTCATGATGGGATTACCACACATATCTAGAGGCCACAATTCAATATGGGAGATATTTGACCGACACACTATGTCGACTCACTTACTACCCATTAGGGGTTAATGATTGATATAGGGATTATGATGTCTCTAAATCCAGAATATAGTGCACCTAAATAGATTTAATTTGATGATTGTATTAGATGATGATGCTAACTTTACATCCCAGTTGTGGAAGGTACTGTAGGAGGATTTTAGGACTCAGCTACACATGAGCACAAATTTTCACCATGAGATGGATGGTAAGACAGAGGAGACCATACCATCCTAGGAAGACATGATCGTGCTTTCTCCCAGGATATTTGGTTATACTTGGGAGGACTACATTCCACTAGTGGAGTTTTCATACAACTACTACTATCAATTCACTAATGGAATGTCACCGTTTGAGGTCTTATATGGGTAGAAATTTAGATCAAATCTGTGCTAGACCGATCGAGGTGAGTCAACACTAATGGGTCTAGAGTTGGTACATGATACAACTGAGAAGGCTCTAATCATCTAGTATTGGATGAGGACTGCACAAAGCTTACATAAATCATATTCTGATAAGATATGGTTACCCATGGAGTTTGAGTTGGGAGGCTATGTGTTCTTTTGGGTCTCTCGTTGATGGGGTTTGTTTAGATTTGGGAGATGTAGAATGTTATCTCCAATGTTCATAGGACCATTCTAGATTCATAATAGTGTTGGTGGGGTGGCGTACTTCCATGAAATGTACTTACAGATGCTTTGGGTTCATGATTTTTTTCATGTGTCACAACGATGTAGGTACATGTATGATCTATTTCACTTCTTCGAATGGGGCGAGCTGGACATTGACGATGTGGCTATGTTTGCAGATCTCCTCATTGAGATAGAGGATCAACAATAGAAGATAATACATGGATGAATGATTCTCATAGTCTGTCTTTAGTGGCAGCATGAGATCCTCCAGGAGATCACAATGGAGTGGGAGGCTCACATTCGTGCTCAGTACCCCAACAGTTTGTTTTTCCTTGTTTTGGATTACGAGGACTTGAATCACAAAAAGTTCGAGTAATGTAATTTCTCAAAATTTATGTGTATTTTTTTTAATTATAAGTAATTTTTACGAGCCCATATTCTTTAACAACACCTTATTCTGACGCCTGGTGAGACCAAAATATAATTTTGATATTTTTTATGTTCATTTGTGTAAAAGTGTGAGTTGGTTTTTTTACCTTTAAACCTGGGATCTGATAAAAAATGTAAAGAAACTATTGAACTCAGAATGGTGGGATTCATCTAGAATAGAGTTAACTACAAGCGGCGAGGGTTGACTGGAAAATATAGTTTTCAGATATTTTGAAAATTAATAAAATAACATAAAAAGTTATTTTGTATTTCTTTTCTAACCATTGAGTAGTGTAATGCATAGCTATGCAGAATGAAAATGAGGTGGCGCTGATCCCCTTTAATGCAACTCCATAACAGAAGAGAAATAGTTACATTGTTTCATTAATTAATTAGTGTAACGACGTGGTAATACAAGGTAACTAAGATGATGTTATTTTTTTCTCTTTTAATGAGATAACACATTGGGGAATCAAACATGGAATTTAAACTAACCATCCTACGATGAAAATACACTACTACGTTGAATGATTAATACGGGTGAATCACTAGTGACCCCAACACACCTCAAATAATGGGATTGGAGGGTGAAGAATGCCAACAGCTTTGAATGGATCATTCATTTTCATAAGAGTATCACATCAACGATGTAATACAACCAAGAAGGGGTTTGATATATTTTATGTATCTTGGTTATTTGTTGTAAACGATGAACACAGATCAACCCTAGAACATGATAGTCCTCATATCACTTGTTCTTGTGGATGGGTTTATATCTTGGTGTTTTTCACCAGGATTACTTTATTAAAATGTGATAGAACATCAAATAAGTATCACATGTTTTCTAAACCTATAACACAGATGGTGAAGGCCTACTAGAACATGGCCCATGCCCCCTCTAACTTGTGTGTTTTTTGCATTATTCATTACTATGTCTTTAGATTGGAGACACAGTAGATTTGAGGCCATCATAGAGAAATGGAATCCCCAGATGTCTATAGGTGCAACTGGCATAGATAACCAACCACCTGAGTGATCCTGGTGGTACGTGGAGGATCCCACCGGTGTTGGCCTTTGTGCTGGTGGGAAGACGCGGCAACCCAGCATCAATGATGCACAACTGACATGACACCACGCTGTGATGGAGGAGGAGACCCCATGGAAGACCCGTAGGGAAGGGGGAGCATAGAATGTCTTCCATCCACATCCCAAACAAGCGGACCAATTAAGGCGTTTTCCGCCCCAGTGGGTCAGACAAGCCCTAATGGGCCAGACCATTTCTATCGGGCTAGACTCGAACCTAACCAGGCTATTGTTTTTGAAAAAACGCCAATATATTTCAAGTTTTTCGTCCGATTGAGGAGACATTTGATGAATTAGAACCATTGAGACAAAGAGTATCTTTTGGAATCAAATATTTAATATTTAATTGATGTTGGAATTCATCCAATTTCATGGGGAGTGGTTCCCTCAGAATGAAGTGCACAATGTGCAGAAACCATATGGTTGGATGAGACCTAAATACTGCTGATAATTGACCCTATGTAGAACATATAAGATGTCCCAGTGGAAAGAGGAATATGTGTGACCCAATAAGATCAATATTGGGGAGTGGATCTATGTGACCCAACCGAACCATGGTTCTCAAATGGAAGAGTATATCATTATGGACAAGGTGAGAAGTGAATTCTATGTGACAAGACATTCCCCATGTGGGGAGTGGATTCTGTGTGACCCAACATACCCATGGTACTCATCTAGGATAAGTAACATAGTATTCCAAGATAGGTTGTTAGCAGCTTCTATGTTACCCAACATGCACTCTTTTCTAATTGAAGAGGGGTACTCCAGTTACCCAACCTGTTCAATGACATGACTGATTGTCCGATTATCCATACTCTAGATTATTCCAAGTGTGATATATATATTTCTTCATGATCATGTTTCGTGATTATATTTCATGGTATTCTTGTGGAATCCTTTGTAAACATTCCTTATTAGTTTGGTGTCCCTAATGAGTATTTTTCTACTCGCCACTCCATGGGATTTTCCGCACGTGTTGTGTCAGGTGTAGATAATCGCATCCTAGATTGAGGACTTAGTGGCATAGGAACTAGTGGTCCCCAGTGAGACAGGTAGGCAGATCAGACTTCTAAAACTTCCAACAATTACTCTACACGTATCCCTCATTTAGGGTTCGAAGTGGATGACTTTTAGAGTAATCCATGAACATTTTTATTTTCAATTTATCTTCAGTTGTGATTGTACTTTGGCCCATTTGACCTACAGTTTGTACATTTACAAAGTGGTTTTAGTGGTATTAATTTTTACTTTTACAGATTTGGTATGTGGTTTTGTGTTCTTTCATAGAGGTACTCCTAAAAATCCCTCCCACTTACAGGTTTATGCCTTTGACACTAGTCCCCAATCCGAGGCATTTGGGAGGATAGCTTGGGGTACGTCTCGATATAGGCCTCAGGGGATGGGTTGTGACATGTGTGAACATAACATGAATATAAAATGAAAAAAGATGAAAATTTATGTGATTGTGAGAGAGAAAAATAACCAACCACATTATTAAATTATATATTATAATAATCTACATTCCACAAATAATTATCACGATAGGTTCCAAAATTGAGAAAATAAAGACATTCTGACATTCTCAATATTATTTTTCAGTCAATATTGGGACATTGTGGCCATCATTCAAAACAGATAAAATGAGATTAACCTAATGTTTCATCCTAAAAGAACATAGATCAACTATTTCAAAAAGAAAACATTTCCATATCTGTGATTTTTGAATGGGGACGAATGAATGACACAATTGACCCATGTTGATACATAGAATGTAAATATCCTCCACTGATGAACAGTTTATGATGAAACCCTATATTCAATTATTTTAATAAGAAATTAGGTTGATAGAAAACTTTTAAGAAGAAGATGACTGAAAATTCACATTACATGATGATTACCAACAATTCATGACAGAGTCTGAGCATCAAATCTGATGAATGAATCTATGAAATGGGGGTTTCTCCATGATGGTAATTAATGGATTCGAATTTATAGATTTATAAATAATGAGTTTACCCACATGAGACTCAATATTAATGTAAAATCATGTCTTACCCAAGAATCCAAAATAGATCTAGATCATGAAACACTCTGATTATGATTCGTCCACAGATGAGGGAGTTGAAAATCATATAAAAATATGGATATTCCACCCAAAGGAACTTATTTTTGTTCATAATTTTGATTTTCATGGATAAAGAAATAATTAACATGACCCCATTTCATCGAGCCTCGATGAATAATGATATTTTTTAAAAAATAAGATTCCATCTAACGATATTGAAGAAGAATAATGAAACAAATAAAAAATCAAAAGTAGTCTGGGATCTAAATTAAATCCTGAAGTACAATCGAGGAACATCATTGATCAATGTTGAAACTATGATGCTAATTCTAGGGAACTAATATAAAAAAAATAATAATTATTTACTCTAATTGATGAGAATTTAAAAAATTTTGTGGATATATATCTAATCATGTATTGAAGTGTGATAATGTCCATATATTAATACTAATTTATTTCTTGTGCTCATATAATATATATGGAACAATTCCAGACCAGAAAAACTGATTACAGTTATTTTTGTTAGTTCATTCTACATTCTCCTGTAAACAGTTAACTGAATAATTCAATATAGTTTGATGTGATGTGTAATTTTGGAATGGGGGAAGGGGGCAGGTTTATGTGAAATGTCTTGATGGACAAGTGGGACACTGATGAATTATAACTTTTTAGCATGAAGAAATCATAGAATAAATGCCATGTATTATTGATGAGGAGGAAAATTGAGTACAATGTGGATTGATTCAAATACATGAGGATTTCATTGATGATAACTAGAGAAAGAATATTCACCAAAATGGTGAATACCTAGTCAATATTATCCTTTATTTCCCATATATGTGATAATTATATCCACAAAATAGTAACCCTTTTGTTTGAATTGACTTCATTAATTCCACAATGAACACCTATATGAGGATTAAGGCTATGTGAAGGCTACATGACATAATGTACATTTGTACAAAATGATCATGGATCCCAAATTCCTAAATTATAATTCAAAAGATAGGGAGAGAGAAAAAAACATACTTCTACCTCGATGTAAGAAATTAGGAAGCTCGTTTCTAGATTATCACATAAATTACAAACAATTTTTAAATAGATTAATAATATCTGGTGAATAATTCTGGTAACACCCATATATTTATAAAATAC
The DNA here is from genome assembly GCA_963277665.1 of Viscum album. Classification (NCBI taxonomy): domain Eukaryota; kingdom Viridiplantae; phylum Streptophyta; class Magnoliopsida; order Santalales; family Viscaceae; genus Viscum; species Viscum album. Next base: position 369,405,178 of record OY728142.1, on the reverse strand, counting down.
ATTTCATAAATAAATTTATTGTATCTGATAGCATTTTTTTTATATAAGATGGATTTTTACTAAAAATGATATTATATTAATATTACTTTGTAATAATGAAAATTATATTATAGTTGTTATATTGGGAATAATAAATAGGAATAATTATGTAACAAAATTATTTAAAATACCATCGATAAATAATATATATTTATAGGTTATACAATATTTTTATTAATGTCTATGTAGGATTCAAAAATATTATTTTCTAAAAAATTATTTATTTATTTTGTGGAAAAAATAAGTTTTTTGAAACATTTATAAAATTAATTTGATACTAAAAATATAAATTATTAATTTAACAAAATATAATTTTAAAAGTGTGTGGTTTTGAATTTTTTTTGAAGATAATTATTTTTCAGTATTAATATAAATACAAAATTTTATTAAAAACTAATTTTTTTGTACATTGAATTTAAAAAATTCCATTTCTTAAAAAATATTTTCTTATTATAATATTTTCAGTAATATTATTAATTATATAATTTATTTTATTTTAATAAAATTTCTGTTTACATTTTATATTATAATTATCTATATGTTTGAAAATTTTTTCTTCCGTAAACCATTTTTCATCATGTCTGAAGATTATTATTTATTTTAATTTTTTCAATTATGTGAATGGAATTTGGAGACATGTATTTTATATTTTGAGTCACCATAATTAATATTATAAAATAATTTGAACTATATTTTTGGTAAAATTATTATTGAAAAAATAATGAATTTATTTCATCGGTTATGGTCAAAACGGGTTTACTTGGGGTAAAATTAAAAATACATAGGGTAAAATCACCTGTAAAATCAACCAAATCCAACTTTTCACACACATATTGATAATTTATATTCTAATTTTCAATAATATTTCATTTTAGAGCCTGGGGTCATGTTTAAAATTTCGATATAATTTTGGATTTTCAAAAATTATAAGTGTCTCATCTCCCCCAAATTAAAAACGGGATCCCCTTCTCATTTCATCAGGACATTCCCAATACCTTTTACATCCAACAACAACCCAAATATTTTTCCAAACTCTATACCATCATCATATAGGTGTTATAATGATTATGGAATTCTCATGTAATGAATTTTGGTTGTATCCAAAGGATTTTGTCTGAAGAAGAAGAATCGTTCTTAAATAAAGAATTTTCATTATTTTTTTATTACACCTAATTAAAATAATCATAAAAACAAATATGACAACATAATTCCCTTCAAAATACTTTTATATTATTAGATGAATGAAATAACCAACATTAGTACCAACATATAGAAAATCATAAATAAATATATTTATCACATGTACAAGTAACTACCGCCTCACGAACCGATTTAATTATTTTTCTTTGACCGCCATTCCCAAATCGATATAATGATAGATTAAAATTTTTTGTATATATTTTATTTATATATAGAATTGGATTATGTATCACATATATCATATTATGTTCCATTTCATTTAATAATTACAACCTCTCTCATGCGTACGTGTGGACAACGAGCTTCCTGAATAGATGTAAAGCATTTATCATCTTATTTCCACATTAATGGTAATAAGGGTATATTTAGTTAATATATTTGAAATAGATGATATAATAATATTTTTTAATAGTTAATTAATATTTAAATTTATTTTATTCTGTTAATCGAGAATCTAGAAACAACGTTTATCTGTACATATGAACTAAGGTCCCTATGAAGCCTATAAATCATGTATATCCTAATTTTTTGGATTAATATAAATACATAAATAATGAATATTTATTTTATTTTATCAATTATTATTTCATGGATATAAAAAAATTGTCAATTTTAATGACCTTAAATTAACAAAACAAAACATAAAGGGAAAATGTAATAGTTATTAACACAAAAATGAATTTAACATGGAATTTTTAATAAACTGTTTATAAATAGACACAAGTGAATCACATATGATTTGATATATATGAGTATGGTTTTGGATAATATTTATAATTAATATATATTTATAAAATATGATTATTGAAAATATATTAATAATTTCAAGGCTTTATGTTTGTGGATATTCATCTCACTTATATTTCTACTGGACACTTGTCATATTAACAAATTATTTATTTTCTGCGATGTATAATCTACCAATGAGTGTATGTTATCATTATTTTTAAAACAATTTGTATTTACATATCCATATAAGGATATATATTGCATTGGGATTATAATTATATTATTATAATAGTGGTAAGGGTTTTATGTAACAATCCCACTATTTATCTGGATTTTTTATGATTACAAGTCTAATGATGATAAATTATGATATTTATTTAATTTATATAATGAATTTTATATTCTACATATTGTTTAAGAAAAATACATGTTTCCATTAAATTTCAAATCATTATGTATACAAGGTTCTAATGTAATTTGTTTACGGAAAATAAAATTATTTCACACTTCTTTCCAAAACCCTTTTCGATGTACATTTTTTCAAAAAATGTCTCACTACATACTGATGAATAGTTAAAAAATTTATTAACAATGTTATATTATATATAAATAATAATTAAATTGAGATATCATTTTTTTGAATAAGTCAATTTTTTCTTTTACTGGAATTGTGAATGGAATGATAATATTAATGTGTATAAAATGAAATTTATTTTACTTTTTCTTAACCAATTAGTGATTTAATGAAGACTTTAACACTTCTAGAGTTTATATTTGTAGAAAATTCTCTATTTAATATTTGTGATATTTTTATATTTTATAAATGTGATTTCAATTAAAAAGTCACAATTTCCTCAAGAATTGTTCTAAGTGATCTTTAAAAATAATTTCTCATCTATAGTGTCATTAATTGTGTTTAGGTATGATTTATTGAAGATATAATCAATGGTTTCCATCCTTCATTATTCTCTAAATATTTTATGATTATTCTAATAGGTTGTTTATGAAACATATTCATTATTAATACGTAATGTAGTGACCCTATAACTAGAAACTCAAAGAGGATGTATTCATTATTCAATTTTAATCAGATATAGATTATTTTATCTTGAAGGGATAAATATATATTTAGTCAAGGATAATGTAGAAAGAAATTCAAAATTCACATTACTATTTATAAACTAAAAATAATATAATAGTATCATTATGAATTAAATTATTCCAATTAGTGAATCCATTCATATAATTCAAAAACAGTTCCTCATATAAATGGGAGGAAAAAAAATTAAGAATGGGGTTAGATCATATTTCATTTATTGTAAATGTACATCTCATTATATGAAAAAATATGCAATAATTAATATTTCATGGTAAATAACTATAACACATTCCATTTATTCAAAATCATTATCATAACATGGTGGGATTACATGATTATCATATAACTCCATATAAAATATCACATTATCATGAAACATAACAATGGATATTAAAAATTTTCAAACAACAAATGGGAATATCAATAAAAAAATACATTATGATGGAATTCCTAATTATGGACATTTATAAAATCCATTCGAGGCCTTATTTAAATACATATAATAATTTTAATTAATTTTCCAATTAATCTATATAAATTTGTAAGGCCACAGCCAAAACACAATCAGGTTTGTCTCATGAGACCTAACGATTCTCAAGGGGTTATAGAGGACCCCACACATCACATATATGGTCTAATGAATTCCACATATGATATGGGGGAAAATGTACATAAAAAGTATAATAAAACTACTATTTGAAGGATAATAATTTCCCCAATCTTTAAGCATTATTATATTCCATCGAATGTAAAGTGAATGGTATCAACAGAGGGCATCCCCATTCTAGATATTCATAATCCAAGTAGAAAAATAATAAATAAAATTTGTTTATAATATATACCCATTAATGAAAAAGTAACATAAATTGATGAATTATTATATGATTAATATTTTTGAATGATCATTTTTATATTATATACCATCCCAACCTAATTCTACAATCAAATATTGCTACATGATTTTTTATCCACTAGGATTTAGGCTCACCTCACCATACAGCAATAGCTTCAGACTAGAAGTGAGGGTCTAATAAGAGATATAGTCATGAATATACCCTCTACAGGTAGTAATAATATTTTTCCATATATAGATATTTATATTAGTAGAATAAGAACCATTAAATACTAAAGAAATATAACAAATTTATATGAAGCATACTCGAGGAGAACCAGAAATAAAAAATTCCAATGGGACATTCCAATTTATAGATAAAAATATAATGTCATAATAGGTCATAAAAATAGTTGAAAACTTGGTTTCCCATTCCTTACCATATGATTACATACATGTTAACAATAAAAATGATATAAATACAATCTATCATAATGGAGTGGAACCACCATGGTCTCTTTCCAACCCTCCCATTCTATAAATCCTCAATTGAAATCTAATGTCAAGCTCCTAAGATCTAGCACATATGTAATCTCATAGAAATAATGTATACATGTACAATGGGGGCCAATGTTTGTTGTGATAATAATCTTAGTAAACCATCATCAATATGTTCCGGGTCATACATCTATAATTATGAAAGTGAATGTAATACAACAGTTCATGAGATGTACCTACCCTTTAGGTACGATTTGTGGTAGATGATCCAGGAGCTGCTTTTCACCTATCAAACATCTTGTACATTCCTGTTTTCCTTGTAATTTCTAGTTTGAATTTTATTTTTTCCCCTTTTACTTACTGTACTCACTCTGCTTACTATTCAATTTAATTGAGTTTGTATCTTGTTGTGTGCTCGGTTGTGTGTGTTATAGCTTATAAAGAAAATTCCTTCCCAGATTTAGGGAACGCGCCTTCAGTTCTAGTCGCCAGCCCCTGGCCTATGGAAGGTGGGAATGGGTTAGTCACGACATGGGCCCTAGGGGACTTGTTGTGACAAATTAGTATTAGTGGAGTCGGTCATATCCTATAACATAGGACTCTGATCATTATTTTTAATGGAAATATTGTTATGTCTAGTATGTGTGGTTATCAGTTTATGGAATCTTGTGTTCATGCGAAGGTCGACGTATCAATACACCAGGACCCTGACTTTTAATTTATGACATAGTACAAGAAAACACTGATTGTGTGTGTGTTTTGATGAGTTTTCTTTGGGATCTCTTTGTTTTGGCTCACCGGGTATAACTTTTTTACCGTGGCGCACCTGTTTCATTTCAGGATTCCACCATTCAGAAAACCAACAATGGTTCATGATATAGTGTACACTAATATCCCACCGAGTGATGAGGCCTCAGTGCATGGACCTCTTCTAGAGGAGGCATCATATGTACCATTACCCATTGGTTAACTAATTCCACTATCCCCAGCAGCAGAGGGTACATGCCACTTGAGTGCGTTGCATGAGTTCCAATGCCATAGGCCACCATTGTTCAGGGGAAAGATGGACCCACAGAGGGATAATGTTTCAATGGAGGTTATGGTTAGTGTCTTCTTACTTGTAGGGACAGCAGTCGGTCTCATGGTGATCCTTGCCACCAGCCTTATACAGGCAGTAATAGGAAAATGGTAGAGCATGATGCTCTAGATTAATGATGAGGTGCTACTTCTCAAGGAAGACTTCAAGAGCCTTTTTTGGGTATAATTTGATCAAGTGACTCTTCACATAGTGCGCATACTTGAGCTACTTCATCTGTAGTAGGGAAGCATGACTTTGGCTTAGTAATTAGAATGTTTTACCGACCTCTCATGTTACTCAACTGATATGGTGCGAGAACCATTTTTAGGAAAAAACCATTGAGTGGGGAATCAAATGGGATATCAGGTCTCTATTTATTTCTCTTAGCATCCCGACGTAGGCGGGGGTGTTATAGAGAACCCTCTTAGTGGAGAGTTTCCTTGATGAGAAATCACCAGCAGTGAGACACACCACCAGTCATCATGTAGTAGATTCTTCTGCTGATGGTAGTAGAGAGATGTCTTAGATGTCCAAGAGGACCAGACCTATGGGTGGATGACTACATGATTAAGGGTCGGTTGTGTGGGGCACCCAAGGCAGAGCCGGTCATGCTTGGAGCGGGCAATGTAACTCATGCGGCAGGTATGGTCACATGGATTGTGATTGTCTGACCCATTGTACGGATGATCAACAGACAATTTAAGGAATACCCAGACATAGTCAAAGGATCGACCAAGGATGTTCATAGGGAGATGGTAGACATGGAAGAGGTTCTTTCCATGCAGCTGGCTATGGGATATGATTTGAGATGTTGCTACAACCACCACCATGATGTCTACCCCAACCATATAGAGTAGGAGGAAAGGGGTGAGCTTAGCTTCTGGCAGCTGAGGCCTACGATACCAATGTTCTGGAAATGATATGAGGTATGATCTGTGTCTACTCTACCGTAGTTGTAGTACTTATAGACACATTTTCCTATCATTCTATTATTTACACTGCCCTCGTTCAGATCTCTGATATTTTCATAGATTCATTTTCTCTATCCTTATGGCTAGAGACTCATATAAGAGAGGATTTGATTGTTAGGCACTGGTTTCGGCAGTCTGATCTTACTCTAGGAGGCGAGAGCTTCTACTACGATTTCCTAGTAGCACTATTGAGGCATTAAGACGTCATCATTGGAATGGAATGGTTATCTACAGTACATTCTCAAATTCTCTGTATTTGGAACAAATTGCGGTGTGTCTGCACCGATGGGACTAGGTTTACCTTCACTGTCAAGAAGGGAGACTTTGCAACACAGGATAGACTTACCCAATAGAGAGTGCAGCCAATCATGCATCTATTGGCTAGACTTACCCTCATAGTAGTTAATGTGGAGAGTCTGTGTTATCCTGTAGTGGTGGACCAGTACACGAATGTCTTCCCTAATTAGGTTCTAGGTCAACCTCCTCACAGAGTGGTGGAAATTTACATTTAGTTTTACCTCAAGACTGTATCGATATCTATACCAACGTGTCAGATGGATCCTATGGAACTTCATGAGCTGTGGGTATAGATGGAGGACTTGCAGGGGAATGGATTTATTTAGCCCATTGTTTCTCCTTGGCCAGCCCATATTCTGTTAGCCAAGAAGGTGGATGAGAGCTTGAGGTTTTGTCTTGACTATCGACACGTGAACCGGGTGATCGTGAAGAACAAGTACCCACTCCCATGGATTGATTCCCTATTTGATCAGTTGAATAGAGGTTGGTGGTTCTCTAAGATAGACCTCATATCATGTTATCACCATCTCAGAGTGAGAGATGAGGATGTGCAGAATACGACTTTCAGATGTCGGTACGACCATTACAAGTTGTTGGTTATGACATTCGGTGTAACCAATGCTTTGGAAGTGTTCATGGGACTCAAGAACATTATCATTCAACAATAACTTGTTCTCTTTGTAATAGTGTTCATCAACGACATTCTGATCTACTTGACTAATGAAGAAGAGCATGCCTTTCATTTGTGTGTAGTACTAGACACACTTAGAGAGCACCAGCTTTATGGTATACTCTCAAAGTGCTAGTTCTAGATCCATGTGGTTATCTTACTAGGACATGTCATATTAGAGTCCAGATTTGTAGTAGAACTAGAGATGATTTAGGTGGTACTTTCTTGGGATCCACCTAGGAGTGTGACAGAGGTACATAGTTTCCTGGGTTTGGACGGTAACTACAAGAGATTTGTGCATGATTTCTCTAGAGTTGCAGCACCACTTTATTCTTTGATGAAGAAAGGGAAACCCCTCATATGATCAAAGAGATGCCAGAATATTTTTCAAGAGGTGAGGAAGAGGCTGACTAGTTCCCTCATCTTAAGGCTTCCAGAGGAGGGCGTATGGTACGTATTCTACTACGACACATCCGAGATCAGGATCGAATGTGTCCTGATGAAAGAAAGAGCAGTGATCACATATGGTTCTCAATAGATGATATTGAATGAGAAGAACTATGCTACACATGACATGGAGTTAGCAGTAGTTGTCTTCGCCTTGATGATGTGGTGACACTATCTGATGGGAAAACGTTTTACAGTCTACTCATATCACAAGAGTCTCAGTTATATCTTCTCTCAGAAGGACCTGAACCTGAGACAATGGTGTTTGTATGAGTTTCACAAAGACTATGACTTTTAGATTGTCTATACTCATATTAAGGGGAACATTTTACCATATGCTCCCAACAAAAGGTATGGTATACAGCTGCTATGTGAGGTGACGGAGCAGCTGGCCGCTTTGTAGATATCCTTTGTGGATCGAGATGGAGCAGCTTTCCTTCAGTCTCTTACAGTCACTCACCCACATCTTCAGTGAGTCAGAGAGGCACAACATGGGGACACTGACTATAAGAAACGACGTGCTTAGATATCCACAGGACATACCCATGGTAGATTTTATGAAGGTGGGGAGAATTTTATTCATTTCAGAGGACGTACCATGGTACCAGTGTCACTTCTGGAGGAAGTGTTGAGAGAGTTTCACGCATCCACTCTAGTGGTACATCCTAATGTGGTGATGATGTACCAGGATCTCCGATGATAGCAGTGGAGGTAGAGAATTAAGAATGTATTCATAGAATTTGTCTCAGGGTTCTCACCTATCAGAAAGTGACAACAGAGCATTAGGTACCAGTAGGCTTGGTTCAGCCTTTAGAGGTCCGAGAGTGGATGTGGGACGAGATATCCATGGAATTCATTATCGTAATTCCACATACGTCCAGTTGTCGTGATTCTATATGGGTGATCATTGACCAACTAACCATATCGGCCCACTTCTTACCCACCAGAGAGCATGGTTCAGAAGAGATCATGTGACACCATTATGTGTAGGATATTGTGTGGTGACATAGAGTACCCTCAATAATTGTCTCCGATAGTGTTACACGTTTTACTTCCTGGATATGGAAGGGGTTGTAGGAGGATTTCAGGATGCATCTTCGTTTGAGCACCCCCTTTCATCCTCAGATGGATGGCCAGACTGAGCGAACCATTCAGACCCTCGAGGACTTGCATCATGCTTACATCCTCGACTTTGGTCACAGCTAGGAAGATCAATTTTCCGTTGGTGGAATTTTCATAAAACAACATAAATCAGTCCACCATTGGATTGCACGTTTTTAGGAGTTTTATGGGAGACCTTGTAGATCAACTTTGTGTTGGACTGATTCAGGGGATTCAGCACTAGTGGGACCAGAGATGGTACAAGATACCACAAATAAGGTGCATATCATCCAAGAGTAGATAAAGACTGCACAGAGTATGCATATTTCTTATTATTACAAGAGACAAAGACATCTTGAGTTCGAGGATGGCCACCACGTATTTTTTATGAGTCTCACCTCGATGAGGTTTTCAGAGATTTGGATGAGGTGGCAAGTCATCTTCAAGGATCATCGAACCCTTCCATCTCATCAGCAGAGTTATTGAGCTGGCATATAACTTAGCTCTTCTACTCCAGTTGTACCAGGTGCACGAATTTTTCCATGTATCCTAGTTGATTATATACGTGCACAACCCTTCTCACGTCATCGACCACAAAAAGCTAGTCATTGACGATGAGGAAATGATTTTGGGGGTTCTAGTGGATATTGAGGATCAACATGAGCAAGTCCTTCATGGGCGGTTGATACCTCTGGGGCATGTTCACTGGTAGCACGAAAACCTCCAAGAGATGACATGGGAGTGGGAGGCTCAGATGAGTGATCAGTACCCACACTTGATCCCTTAGTTTGAGTTGTGGCTTATAGGGTCACAAAGCTCTAAGTTGGGGAGATTGTAAAGACCCGGAATATCTATGTAAATAATTTTTTTGAATATATGGGAATTTTTCGAGTCTGTGAGAATTGATGGTGCGTTATTCTGAGTCTCGGGGTTCCCGGAATGAATTTCTGACAATTTGTTTAGGTACGTTCAGTAAACTTGCGAGTGGGTTTTTTTATCATTTGAATTGGTGCTTGGTTTTGAAATCTGAGGACACCACTGAACTTACATCACCGATATTCACTTAAGGGGACTTTCACCTCGACCGCAGTAATTGGAGAGTGAAAGATATTTTTTGTTCTTTTCATGAAAGAATTAATTTAAATAAATATGGTTAACATTTTTATTTTATAAACCCACAACATGGTTTATGGTGGTAGGGATCACCCAAGGATAAACCTCTCATGTGGATGTTTCAATGGAGGGGACACATGAATTAAAACCTCCCAGATAAGTTATGGTGGTGGGGCCCACACAAAGATAATACCCCCTATAAATACCATCTTAATGGGAAGAAACCTCTTGATCTCACCCTCTTTAATTGTGCCAACCCCTTTAATAAATTATACCAACTCATAAATTAATTAATTAATCAAATTTAAAATTATTCCAACATACTAAATTGATAACATATTCTATTTTGTAGGATATTTCATTTTGGTGGGGATTGGGGGAATGTTTTTGGTGGATTTGGGAGAGGAGAATCTTTGGGAGGATTAATATCTCCAACAAAGAATGCATTCTCTAACAAATAATTTTCTCCCCAATGATGAACACTCATGCCAAAGAGGAACGTATTTGACAACAAAGAACTGACGATCGAGGAAAAAATGATGTCACCGACATCACCCCTAAATGTCAACACGAAATCATGGTAGGATTTTTATTATGTGTGATTATGGCTTCCCATGTTCCCCCCTTCTAAACAATGAACGCAGATTAACTCTCTAAATAGTTGATCCATAGATGATTTCCTTTGCAGGTTTGGGAATAATCAATTTGCGGGATGTTTTTGGGTTTGATACTATTCTTCTATTTATTTGAGACGATTTCTACTGCTCTAATGCGGAGGGTGCGAGCAAAAAAAACATGGCTGACCCCTCCACTGTTCTTCTGGAATGGTGTGTTCTTCACGACAGAAGATGGAAACTTTGTGACATGATGATGAACTGATGCGGTGACCCGTACATCACTGGTCGCGATGAAGGCGACAGCCCCGCAGCCTCTGCGGTTCCCCATGGCCTCGACGCCCCATGACACCCCACGGACTCGGTTCCTAGTGGCCCTCTGTGTCACCCCACCACCTCACCGCCTCGCAGCACTCGGCGCCGCCCCACGGCCCTCATGGCCTCTACGGACCCCACTTCCCTCACTTTCCCCACAACCTCTCCACCCTATGACCCTCGCAACCACTGCAGACCCCACTGCCTCGTGCCACCCTCACAGGCTTCGTACCACCCAGCGCGGCCAGTCCGGGCCTGACTCTATGACCTAGACCAGACCCAACCGACAGGGTCGACCCGAATTGGATCAGGTCGGACCAGACCCTGACTAACATCGATCTCTACGCTATTTTGGCCATAACATTTTCACAAAAAGACCCTTTGAGGAACAATCAGTGGAAATGTAAACCTTGAAGAGAGACTATCACTTTGAGTATAACACAGTAGAGATTTGGATAATGTTGGAGAACCGTCAGGTTGGATTGAGCACAAATCCAACCGGGCCCTTGGGGATAAAAGGCTAATAACTCAAATACTGGACGTCTGATTGATGCATCGTCTGTTGCGTTGAGACCCCTATGGCTTGGCAATCCTCTGAGATACTTTATCATGGGACTTTGCAGATATTTGAGTATCAATCAGTGCCTTGAAGAGAGGACTCTCCTAGAGATGAGCAAGATTAGTGTGGTAACCCAGTAGGTTGCTCTGAAGAGAAGAATGAATAGTGAGCCTGTGTGGGTAAGCACCTAGCGATCCTATCTGGGTCAACACCGAGAGATCTAGTGTGGGTCAGCACATGGAGATCCTATGTGTGTCAGCACCGAGCGATCTTGTGTGGGTCAGCACCAAGCGATCATTTGAGGGTCAGAACAGAGCGATCCTGTGTGGGTCAGTAGTAGAGCCTATTAATAGAGGAAGATGATTCAGTAGTTACGTCGAATCATTTCTACTTGTGTACCTAATAAATATCTAGTGTGAGCTGAGTCTATACCTTGAGGTACATTCCTTTGTGGTAATACCTTGGTGGTATTCTACAGTGTGGCAAACCTGTGTGGTACTTTACTTCATGTTATTCATTCCTTTTGAACAGTTGAGAATTGGGATTTTAGTTAGATTCTGTGTTTTCCTCATTAATGATATGGGTATACGTGATAACATAGGAATATGCATGGCCATATACCTATGTAGGATTCTATGTTTATTTCATGTTGTGAGGTTTATACTTGGTTAATTTTGTGAGACCTTGAGGGTCTCGGGGTCCCTACTGAGTATCGTTATACTCACCGATGCAGGGACTATGCTCGCAGCCTGTTGTATTTTGTGTAGACGAATGACAATGCTTATTGATGATGAGAGTACCAGGACTGGAGGTGGCTCAGAGGTGGACATTATACGAGGAGAACCACAGAGACGACCATTCGTGAGTTGTACCTACCCTTCAGGTAGGATTCCTTGTGGATGATCTAGGAGATGCTGTTCACCTATCATCCATATTGTGCATTCCTATTTTCCATGTACTTTTTAGATAGACATGTATTCTGGCCCCTTTTACTTACTGTAATAACTCTGTTTACTATTTATTTTACTTGTGATCGTATCTATCAGGGTACTTGGTTGCGTGTGTTAGAAGTTATAATGAAATGCCTTCCCTGTTTTAGGGAATACGCCTTCGGTGCTAGTCGCCAACCCCTGGCCTATGGATGGCATGCTCGGGGTAGCCACGATGCAGGCCACAGAGGTTTTTTCATGACTTTGAACCTAATGAAATTGTAATGGTATGTTAAAATTACCGTTCTATTTATTCAAATAATTTTTTATATTATATAATTAACAACCAAAACATAAATTATTATTGGAATATACCAAATGGGAGGAAAATATAGTTTTATAAAGATCATTGAGGAAGGATGATAAAAATATCTATATACTAAGAATTTTGAAATAATACCCAATGGAAATGTCTCAAATGAATGATAAGTTATTTTAGGAGAGAAAATAAAAAAATAGAATAAAAATAATTTGAATTAAATGTAATGTCATTGGTAGAAAATATTTTACATAAAAGGATACCATTTTTTAAAATTTTAGTTGTTTGGGGAACCTCATAATTATTTGACCAATTCCATAACCCATCAGATAACCCCAAGATAATAGAAAGCCCAATGTAATAAAAATTCATTAACTTGAATGATTGATGTGTTATTGATTTTTTATTATAGAATTATGTTATAGATGAGTTATGTTATTAATATAAAGGACATATAAATTATAAAATGTATAATAATTTTTCAACAATTGTTTTTCTTTTATAAATTTCATATAATATAAATAATAATATAGATTAAATTTAAATGTGATTTTTTTAAATTATTATTTTTAGAAAACATATGTTTGATAAAAATATAACCCTTAATAAAATTCAATTATTGAGATAATTATGATTAATTTGGGTGAAAAGTTTATCTTTATATAGTTTCTTTGTTAGTAGTGATGACATTTTAATATATTATAGATTTGATGATATATATATTTATAATATCTCTATTGAATTTATTATATTTCTATATTTAATAAATATATTTTATTATTAGTGATTTTATTTGAAGAGAAAGGATTGAGTTATATATTTGAATCATATAATATTTCATAAGGTTATTATAATGATTTAGGTTATTATAATTTATTATAAGAATATAGTATCATGTTATTGAAATGTTTGATATGTGATATAATGATATAGTTTACATTTCATGATGATTTATGTTAAAATGATTTTTTAACTTCTGATACATTTTTTTCTAAAAAATTTAGATTTTGAATTTGTGTAGATAAAATTTAAGAGATTATTGTGGTCTATAATTTATAGAATATGTTATGTTAACAATGCGGTGTTACAATAGGAGATTTATATTTTATATTATTATTCAATAATATAAACTATTATACATATAGGATAACTTTTTCATAAAATTTTGGTATTTATAAATATTTATTGTTTAATAGAATTACATTTCTATCTATTGTAGATATTATGAAATATTAAAATTTCATTATACTTCTTATTGATTGAGAAATGGGTCTTTAATATTCATTACATTTTTATGATATAATACATAAATATAAATTTACTAAAGAATAAAAGTTGATGAAAATATATATATAAACTAGAATGAAATATATAATTATTTTTTATATTACATTGTAATAAAAATACAAAAATATAGTAAAAGGATAAAAAATAATTTTTTTTCCATTTTATATCATTTTTAATGTAGTTGATGGTCATTTTAAAACAGCAATAATTAATGGTTTTTTAGTCATTAAAAATATCATTACAGTGATCTCTTTTCATTCTCGATTATTCTTTTTACATTATAATTATCCTCCATGAATATATTTTTACATTATTCTAATTTTCTCTATATATGGGAACCTAATAAAGTTTTATTTCATGTTACCTTTATGTTTCCCGCATCGTGATTCGATGAATGTTTTCTTATTCACTTCCACAAGGTTTGTTTTCAGCGATGTGATTTTAGAATATCAAACTATTACACACTAGGATAAAAATTTCAATGATAAAATTAATATACGGGGTATTAACACCTCAAAATATTAGAAAACATTTTTTCTTTAAATAAAATTTTATCATTCTCTATCTTTCATTATCTACATCATTGAGGCTAAATAAACCATGATATATAACACCATTATAAGATAACTGATATATTTCAAGGTATAAATAGTACCTAAAAAATTATTGTAAATATTTATTATGATTATAAATAATTAAAATTTTCTTGTTAAAGTATAATATTACATTACTCATTTGTTAGAGAATTTATTATATTCCTTAAGAATATGTTTTCTCAAAAAATGATATTTCCTACATATTTAGAAGATAAAAAAATAATTAATTTCATAAATTTTATTTTAATAATATTTTATTAAATAAATTTAATTTTAAAATGAGGATTTCAATATTATCATAGGTTGAATTCTGAATATTTATCGAGAAACAAATACTTTCAGGGAATAATGAAAACACTACTGTTTTAAATTGTATCATTTATTTTTAAGTAAGTGAACTGTTTTGATTTAAATTTGATAAATATTTAACATATTCATACAATAATAAAAATCGATTTAGGTAAATTCAGTATAATCATTATTTTAGATTATTTCTATTCAATATAATTTTATATCATAAACACACACATTACTACAAAAATATATTTATATATGAATTGTGTTTATATCCTAACACATATAATTAATATCTATTTATAACATATTTTATTGATAGTTATTGATTGTATGTTAAATATTATATTATAAAATTTATTTAATGGGTTTGAATAATATTTGACTGAGAATAAATTATGTTTTCAACTTAAAAATTCAATGTCCAAAAATGATTTTTCTTTTCGAGGTGCACATTTTTTTAAAAATAAAATAATCAACATGTAAATAGTAATTCAATTAAAAATTTATTGAACAATTTTAATTAAAATTTGTATAAAAATATAATATATTCATCGTAGTGTTTATCAATGGGAATTGTAATAGTATTACAATTTTTTTTTATATTTTTGATAGCCAAATTATGTTTACTATGAGAGGAGGGATTAAACCAAGAGATAAGGAAATTATTTCCAACCATGCATAAAAAATTATTATCTATAGAATATATTTAAAATTTATATCATCATATTTTCAAATTCATATCCCTTAGGATCAAGAGGTCTATTATAATGACCAAATATAATTGTAATCATTTATGAAATTTCATGTGTTTTTTACCCCGCATATATAAGAGGAAACAACAAGTCCTTAATCATTGACAATATTTTAGTTTTATAGTTCTGACAATACAAACTAAAAAACCATTCATGAAACTTTTTAAAGCACTCCATCCTTAAAAAATTCCATAATCTTGTATTATGTCACGAAATTTACTATATGTCACATTTAGAATCAATTATGTTCTATAGTTTTAGAGAATTATTCCATAACTCAGACATAGCAAAACTATAAAATACAAAGTGTACATCTCTTTTTTATATGCATTCTTCACAATAGAAAATATTAAAATAATAAAACATCGTCTCTTTTCTGAAAACTATTTTTAATTACCAACATTGATCCTTCATAAGTATAACTCAACCCTATGTCCTATGAAAAATTGTTAAAATTGTGGGATTATTGTGAAAAGTTTAGTAAATAAAATAAAATGAAGGAAAAATTTATGTACATTTTTAATCATTATAACATTTTTATAATTATAACATGAAGTACTAATTATAACCACTGTAAATAGTAAATAATTTCCTTTCATAAAAATCTATTTCATCCATTTTAAATAATCACAAGATTACCCTAAAACACATACTAAAAATAGAATGTAAATAAATGTATATTAGAAGATATTATGCTCGTAACTTTTATAAAATCACTAACCATTATATAGACTTACATACATGTAACCGTTATATATGGAATATCCATACACAAAACTTTTATATCGAAAGAATTAGGGGGCTATCCTGGACCCACCCATTATTAGATTATCACAAAATCACCCATCGTTAGATTATTATGAAACCATTGGTAAAATGTCTATTTATAATTTATAAAATCATAACATCTAAAATATTTAAATTATACACATTTAAATCATATAAATATTTTTTAATCACAAGAAAAAATTTCAATATATTGGATTAATCAATCTTTTTTAAAAGACTATTTAGAATTAAAAACCAAAAATAAATTAAATTTGGATTTTAATTTATGAAAACATGAACTTATTCGATTGAAGAGAGGAATAATTAATTCCCATGGAAACATGAAAATTAATGTCTATGTGTACCATTAGAATAAAACATTATTTATCTCATTTGACAAAATGTTCTTTTTAAAAATCATAAAAATATTTCTTTTCGGTAATATATTATTTAAATTAAATGTGACCTAATATTAACTTTATATCCCTTTTATATCCCTAGAAATAAATATGTAAAATAATATCAATATTATTTCCATGGGTAAAATATTATAATATTAAGTCATTAAACATTTAAATTTTCTCATACCACAATAACCATTTTGAATCATAATATACATGGAATATTAAAATATAAAAAAAACATTAAATTATATGATAGTAGATAAAATATGGATATATATTGTATAATATTAAGTATATACACCTCATAATAGAATAATTGTTCATATAATAATTAAATACCTCAACAAACATATATTAAGACAAAATCCATTAAAGTGGGTCTGACCTATCATATTTGTCTTTATCAAACTGAATAATAGACTAATATTAATAATATATTTTCATTAAACCATTTTCTTGTTTATTTTTACATTTTTTACTTAGAAAAATGTGGTATAAAACTACGTAAACAATCATGTTTATGTAAGGTGTTGTGACCATATTCAGTTTATGTGTGAAAATAACTTGTAAAGGTTAATTGTTTTCAATAGAGTAATTATATAAAAATATAATAATTAAATAACGACATAATTTTCATATATATATATATATTAATTAATTTTTAAAAACCAACCATGAATGGGGTTATGAATAATTATCCAATTTAACAATCATAGAGATGTCAGACTGTACATTCGCATGAGTAATGTTCAAATTTTACCATGGTCATTATAGAAAAAAGAATGTAAATATTAAAATTTCTATAAATATCATGATATAATATATTTAACAATATTTAATAATATATTTATATCTAATTATTGTTATGTAAAATTAGTGACATCACATTGAGGAGGAGGTAGTACACACATCTATGACACCATTATCGTATTTTAATTGTTGGGAAAAGTGTTAAAAAAAATTATCTGGTATTTCTATAGAATGGTAATTAGGTCATGAATATAATTTAGAAATTATTTATGTCACATATATTTAATTAAATTATTCTATAATATGTTCATTTTAGTGTGTGAACATATCATATTAGTTGGGGTAGGTGGAAGAGCATACATCCACAAAAGATGCTATCGTATTTACACAAAATGAAATATATAATGGTATGTGTTATAAACGATATATATAATAATAAATGAATGATAAATATAGTACATATAATATATAAATATATATTAAATAATAATTTCCATACATGAAAGGTATTAATGGAAAAACTAACAAAATCATTTCGTGGGGCTGGAGTTCTCCATACACAAGGACTATAAGTTTGTTACCCATTATATGGATGTGTGTTTATGTGTAAGTGTAAATATTACCATAAAAATTTCCAGAATATTGGAGAAAATAATTTTATTATAAATTAATTGAGTAATAAAATTTTATTAAATATATAATGAAAATAATATAAAGCATCTTAATGAAGTGTATTATCTCTTATTTTGGTAACTCATATTGGTTTTCACCAAAGAGATTACATGGATGTATTAATGCCCAATAGATTATTATATTATGAGTTGTTTATTTTTTATTTATTTTTGGAATTATATTGGTCAAGAAAATGTTTCTTGATATCTTTGAAGAAGTGGTATGAGTGAGTGCCTTTTTTTGGAGTTTCAGTCCTGTAATTTTTTGAAAAGGGAATTACAACCACATTTTTTTCAGGATAATTGGTTCTAATAATGATATAATTCTATCAATGGGACAATAGGGTAAAAATATATAAATATAATGGATTTTGGACAATATAATAGGTCATTTATATGTGTAGGATAATGTTTTAGTCACTTGATAAGATATTTTATCTCTTAACCATTGTAATTTAGATTAATCTCATTTATTAATATTTTGGGTAAAAATAATTTTACCATACCATACATTATAAATTACATTGATTACAAATATGATATCTATTTTTCTAAAATCCATTCAGATATGTATTAGAAATTAGTTAAAATTTAATCACATATATGTGATGACAAAATGGGTTGTTAAATAAAAGCAATCAAATGTTTTCAATGTTTTTATATCATATTTCAAGATAATTTGATTCTAAATACCTGAATTGGTATAACTAATATAAAAATTTTCTAATAATGCATTAAAATTAATGAAAAAAATTATTTATCTATATATTTAAATTTTATTGGAAAGGTGTTTTGAATTAAATTACATATTATTCAATATTAAGAAAAATATAAAATTTCTCATAATAATAAAAATAAAAATAAGTGAAATTATATTTACACGTATTATTTAAAAAAAGTTGTTTATATTGTTATTTCAAAATTATATAAATGAAAAAAATTATATATAAAATTGGTTACCCTTTAATAGGTGGTAATACTATATTTAAAAATGTACAACATTTTATAATTAAAATTGGATCGATTAAAATTTTATGGAACTAATTTTTTTTTGATTAAGGTAAAATTATTTTATAAAAACATGTAAACATAATATAGTTTTCACTATTCAATACCACACATACAACCGATAGTTGACAAATACAAAATAAAAAATCGTATTGACCTTATATATTTGTTCAATATAAATCTTTCTTTCACGCAATGTATAATTCTAATAATACTCATTGTTATGTGTCAGGTATTCTATTTGTGATAGAATCTATTTTAGTGTAAAATTAATATCTAATTCATAAGTATCAATAAATATTAAAAATACATATCCTATAATTTCCTGGGATTTTACACATTACCTTTATAGAATAAATTTTGGTATTATTCTAAGACCAATACTTTATGGGGTAGGGAATAATCAAAGGAGGTATCTCAAAGAAGAGTTATAGATATAAACCAGGATATTTGAAATATATTTCATATAATACTTCCCTAAAAAATATTATATCACCTAAAAATATTATTACTCTATTATCGTCAACATAAATACATTTTATATTTATTTTTGAATAACCATTTACCACCTTTGATCAGTTAAAAATGGATATGAAGTTATATCAGGTGTGTAATTCTAGAATATGGCCTCTATGTAATGATACAATTCATTTCCCACCAAAATATTTCCTATTTTTCAATTATGATATATTTAATTTTTATACACATATAATATATAAAATTGTAATTATTATGTAATAGTGAATTAATATTGACCTTTCATTTATTCCATCCATCCAAAAGGGGAATGCTTACTCGTGCATTTGTATGGACTATATATGAATTCATATAAATATGTATATAATGAATATATATAAAATTTATATAATAAAATTTATAATATATATTAAAAAGACATGATAAAAGTGAAATTAACATTTTCCTCAAAACCAAATAAATAAGAAAATAAAGTAATTATTGTCTTAAATAATGATGATATTGAATGATTGTTTCTAGAAACTTTATAACCTGTGATATGAAATCTATTTCATTTAATGTTACACATAATTTTCATACATAGATAATACATGTTTAAATAAAAATATTAAATATATTTTTGAAATACATTCTCCTGGATTGTAATGGTTTCTTGTTATAGAGACTAGAAAAAATTCATTATATTTCATAAAAGTTGTTATAAATACCCCTCCATTATCCACTGACATATTATTCATATCTTATATAACATAAATCTAATTATTCATTATACCCTTTAAAAAGGATACATAAAAAAGTGCGACATTAGATTATTTGTATGAGTAAGAAAGGGATATATCAATGATCACATCAACATTAAATGAGAATCTGTGTATAATATATGGATAATAAAATTTTAATGTATATAAAAAACATAGTAGAGATCATGAAATTGGATCATGGAATAAATATTTCATGTTCCCAATACATGCAATATTAGTGGAACAAATTACATGATTCATTATAGAATAAATTTGACTTGTGAATTTAGTTTTTGGATGAAACGTTATATTAAATAAATAATTTAATTAGTCCAGGATATCTTCCAGGACTATCCTAGTGGATTGGTTTCACTCCCAATTCATTAGTATCTTTAGTAATGTGTCACTCTAAAGAATATAAATGTTCATAGAACAACATATTAATTTAGTTTCACCCCCCATTCATGTTTTTATTATCTCTTCAGACATCCATCTACACTAAATCCATTAAATGGATTTAGAATTATGGTACCACACATAATATAATCATAAATAATCTATATTTCTTCCAAATTATTAGAAATAATTCTTCATATATCATAACATGTTTAAGGGAAATGATTTTTAATTGAATTTGAACATTTTATCATAACACAACTCATTGAAAATAAAATTATTTCGTAAAAGTAACCTCTTAATAGTCATAAAACATCATGAAATTTAACAAGGATGATATAAAAAGATTATATTTATAATAAATATACAATAATATTATTATATGATATCATATAACAAAATCTACACTAAATAAACACATGTAATTTTTTTTTTGGAAAATACCTTTTTATTTGGGAATTATTTTTTATTTATTTAAAAATAAAAAAATTAAAATATTTATTTAAATAGACCATGAAATCATTTAAAATATTTTTCAAACAAGTTAAAGGTTATTTATGGTGGAAATTATTTTCATTAATAGAGAGATAAAAGAATTATTTTGTTAACATTTTTTGTTTAATATACAAAAGTAACTAATTTTAAATATGAAAAACATATATATTATATATCATTATAGAAAAATAAAATATATGAAAAATAAGTGATTAATAAAATATTGTTGAATATTATAATCATTCTGTAATATATTTTCAGTTTCATATACACATGGGACAAAATGATTCAAACATATAGAGGTGATAATGAATTTATTTCATAAAAAACATTCTTAATAATTTTATCTTATGAAGGAGCAACTTGGTACTATTAATTAAAAATATTATGGAAACCCAGAGGATAATAAAATCAAGTTGTTTTATTATAATTGGATCATATATTTTTAGTCAGTATAAATTTTTTCATAAAAACCCTAATTAAAATGGGATAGAAACATAAATCTAATACCTCGAGTTAAAAGTGCTTTCAAATTACTGTAACATCAATTATAAGAAGTATACATTTATTATAATTATATTAAAAATAATAATTTGCATACATATAATATAATATTGAATCATCTAAACACTATTGAATTAATTATTCATTTATAAAATCTTGTTTACCAGTATGATCTATATAATTTTTCAAGAGAGATAGTATGGTAGTAACAAACTAGAACATCGATAATGGATTCATAATATATATAATATTAATTCCAATAAAATAATATATATATATATATATATATTCATCTATAAAATCCAGAGATGTAAATCTTATATACACCATTGATGGAGGTGACATGGCATATGTTTATTGGATTAGTATTTTAATATTTAAATAAAATAAAGGATATAGTGATATATCATGTAAATAATTTAATAACCCAATTATATTTTTTATATCATATATATTGATTAAACATATCCTCAATACAATATAGTTAATGTCTTATTGAGAAAACATCATCTCAGCATGGAGGCAGAAGTCTACACACACACACATGAGCGACACTATTATTTTCGAAAAGAAATCTATGAAAGATGTTATATATGATATTATAATTGGATATCATAATTATAAAATAAATAAAATATATAAACATTAAAACAATCCTAATTACCTTAAAATAAAAATATTTATGCAAAATAAATTATATGGCTATGTGTAGGTGGTAGTCCACACATACATATGATGGAAAATGTTAAAGTCAATTTGATAGAATTTCGGGTAAATAGAGGTGGTAAAATATTCATAACAATATTTCACACTTTTAAATATATTGATAATTTTTTTTGTGATAAATAAAATTTATTTATAATTGGTAGAAATAATAAATAATATTAAATAGGTTAGAGAAGATGATTTCATATCCTTTAGTTAACTACTATTAGATCTGTTGTTGAGGACACATAGAATTTCCTTTTATGTAGACCATAATTCGAATTATTTTATCAGAATGTTGATAATATATTTTTGTAGATATTTTTTTGACATAGACACTTTAAAATGGTCTAAATAAGAGAATTTTTGGGTTTTATTTTGTAATTGTTAGGGGGGACAGAGATGGAATTTCTTAGGGTATTAAAATATAATGAATTAATAATAAAAAATACATAAAAATTGATATATATTATAATTTAATATAGGATAATATTTAATTATGGACAATTAAAATGAATCTCACATGGTTAATATATGAATATATACTTATCTTTCTATTGAACCCCATAATAATCTTGTTTTAACAGTATTCATGGAAAGAACAATATTTTTAAATTAAAATTAAATAAAATAAAATTTTAGTTAAAAATAATATGTTAGAATATTATTGTTGATTCCAAATACATAATTAAATATATAAATTTCAATTCATATATTTGGAATATATTATATAAAATTAATCACACAAAATGTGATGAAATGAAAATTTACCTCCAACAAGTTTCTTTATTTATATAATATTTTAAAACAAATACTACTATATAAATTTAATTATAATGTAAAAAATTAGACTATATATAATTTAAAAGAACTAATTAGAATTTTAAAACATTTAAAAAAAATTGAATCTTTTTTATTTCATGAAATCAAAATAATTATTTACAAGAAAAATTAGTATCACACATTATTAATTAACAAATCATTATTTTAAAAAACATTTTAAAATTAATTGTAATTTAGTTTTAAAAATAAAATTGATAACAAGAATTTAAGTTGGATAAGTAATATTATAAACATGAATAAAATTAAATATATTACTTTCTCACCTGATTTAATAAAAACCAATTTTAATGAAAAAATATTTCTCAATAATATAAATAACATACTAAAAATTGTGCACATTTTCAATATATTTTCATTATCTACAAGAATAATAAATATTAACAAAAACATGTTTACCCCTCCTTATATATCCAAATTATGGTATATGTAATTTTTTTACTATATTATGGTTTAATTTTTAGAAATATTGTGTATCTCATGCTATTGATGAAATAAAAATTATATTCAAATAAATATATAATAATATCTCACAGTATTAAATTTTATCCAATAAAACAATAATTTTACATTTAAAATTATAAAATAGTGACAAAAAAGAGTATGTCTCTATTTTTTATATACATAGGTTCCCAAATTGCATATTAAATTCTAGGATTTGACCAGATAACTTATATTAGTTAATTGGTCATATTCTAAAGTACATTATATGAACATTCCAATATTTCTACGAGTCGTTATTTATACAAAGTATAGTCCTCAGGTGATATAACATAAAATTTCACCTTATGCAAGGAAATCATATTTGATTTCATAGGAGAATGACCTGGAATGCATGTTAAACATGACAAAGAATGAATGGAAGAATCCAATAATAAGATACATTCTCTACTCAATCGATAGTATCAAAAGGGCCAATATACTTAGGGTTCAACAAAACCTTTCTCCTATTTTCATAATCTTCTTCTATATAAAACTATTCACCAGCAAAATCCCACCATCATCAAATTTTTGATTTCACTAATGAATTTCATAATTACATTTCTATTTAATTTCATCCACATTAATGGGATATTATATTGATTTGAAATTTTATACCATTTTATCAAAAAAAAATTGTTTCCAATTGGATTCACCATTCTTCTTTATCCCATAAAATTTTATTTCAATGTTTTTCTCCATATATGGATGCATATAGATCCACATAGATATTCGAAAAAAATTATTTTTCACATTAAAACTAAAATTAGAAGAAGCGGTCGATCCCTACCACCTATGAAATCAAAATATAAATAAATCAATATATATTCGAAGGATTAAATTTTTATATTAGATTCAATATATATCATAAGATGATATAGCATACATAAACACAACATTCAATCCAAATAATGTTAAATAATTCACCATAACTTGGAGATAAAACTAAAATACCTATTTCATGTAACAATGTGTCTTGCTAAATGAAAACATTAATATTACATGATGTATATTTTATAAATAATACCATGTTTACAATATTTATTGATAAAAATGATGTCTGCTGACATCATAAGGCCTTTGAAGATAAACTAAAAACAATTTTGGCCTCAAGAATGTTTTTCCACGTGTACTATATAAAAATTCATAGTAATGTATTCCATATTCCATTATGGTATTGGTAATGGTTTTAACATCCTCATAGAAATATTTCTCTCATACATTTCATGATCAAATACCATTATTTTTTATAAAAGAAATACAATAAATCTATTCATATAATGCGATCAAAAATATACTTCCACAATTTTATATATATTCATACATTTTAGTAGAATATAAAATAATGAAATATGATAACCATACAAAGAATTGTTGTTTCTTTTGTGGTATTAAGGGAATAGATTCTCTATTGTTGAAACATATATTTCCATAGAAATATAGGTAAAAATTGTAAAAATTATTCACCTTCTTTTCCATTTGTAAAACATTTTTCTATTCCTCTATTATCTCACCTCTATATAATGATATATAATCAATTGAGAAAAATAATATTTTTCCCCTTCCATTATTATGTGAATATTGATTACTTAATATTGATTATATATTGGGTCATTTTATGTTCTCGTTATAGATATGTTTTCATGATCTATTTGGCTCTAAATTGCTGCCACATTTTTCCTATGGTATTAATGTATTGAGTTGTCATATTCTTCAATCATCTACAACAATACACTAAATAACATATTTATATTTTTTATTGCATATATACATTAAAAATTAATTATTGGTAAATATGTTTCCCATTTCACAATAATGATAACTCTAATATTTAATTAATAAAAAAATTTCAAAAAACAACTCAAAATAATGACTAAGGTAAATTTTTTCTGTGATTTTATTTTCGGTTTAAGGAATAAAAAATAAAGATATTGTTCTACTAGATGATTCATTAAAATCCATTTTATCAATTCTTCACTATAGATCACCAAACATTCTTCACTAATGTGTAATATAAGAACATGGGAATTGAATAAAATTATCTTCATTTCGACTAAATGTTCCATACATTCATCTATCTAAAGTAACATGGATCCCTTCAGAGTTAACTTGGTGAACATATTATACATCTATGACAATTTTTAAATAAAACATTAATATTATCTAGCGAAATCATGAAAACAATGTTTTAAAATTACTGTTTTTGTTCTTGTAAAATGTTCACGAAATTATATATTTGATAAATCCACTAATATAACAACATATGGAAATATATAACCTAGAAATGACTCATTATTTATCTAAAATTCTATCTTTGTAAATTTTGCATAAAAATTCTCCCTAATCATGGTTTTAGTAGTAATATTATGGGATCATAATTCTCTTTCATTTATTTTGAATATAAAATAATATTATATACAATGACATCCATAAATTAATTACGGTAATAATTAAAGTATCTATTAAATAAATACAATATGGTATTATGGGAATTAGATAGTATAAATTATCTAACTATATGTTCATAGTGTAAAAATAGAATATGTATTTTTTTCATGCATATGTATTCCAATTTTTCAAAAAATTGATTGCATTAAAATAAAAAATATATAGTAGAAAAATATTATTTTTCTATGCATTTATCTTAAAATTTATCAATACAATATGGATGATACACTATATTTATTTTGATCTAGATATATTTTTGATAATAAAATAATTTTCTTATGGATCTATCAATATTATTAATAAATATAATAATAAAACCCCATTATAACACACTTTAATGAATTAATAACTTTTCATGATTATCTTGATTTTTTTTGATTCCTACAACTCCCTTGGTGCCACTAAACATTGAGTTTTTTTCAATAGGATTAACAGTAGGTATGGTTTCTGTTGAAATCTCACCATCATAATTTGGAGTAATAAAGGGAAATATTTATATAAATATGTCAATAACCTAATGTAATATAGGTATATATTTTATATTTTGTTTTCCACAACCATTCAAGATATAGATTTCATTATAAAAGTAATTAATCATAATAAATTTGGTGAAATTTCCATCAGATGTTCATCTTTATCATCGCACTAATAAATGATCTGAGATTGATTTAGAATAACAAATGTTACTTTTGTTAATCAATAATTTATATTGTATTACTAAAAATAAATAAAATGAATTCTCAAAATGACATAAAATTGAACTACTGTGTGAATAAAAATATTTTTTTAAAACATATATCCAAACACATTAGTACGAGAAGAATAATAAACTTGAGATGTGATCATCATATCATTTTTTAGTGACAATTCAAGGTGTAATAATTTAGGTTTTGATTACAAATTTCTAGTAATTATTAATGCTAAAAATGATTTTATATGACTATGCTCAAATAAGATAATACACATTTTTCTTCATTATTATCACCACCTCACATTAATTATTCTATCATCATATCCATATTAAAAAAATTGATTTCATGAGTATCAAAAGTAATTGTCAGAAATAATCTAATCATGAAAAATAATTTATCAGATATCTATATAATGACACATTATCTTCATTAAATTAAACCATAAGTTTAACCAAGGTCAGTTGTGGTCAACATCTCTTAAAATTCCTCAAAAGAGAACATAATCAAAATGTGTGTTTACCATATCATATTCATGTAGATTGTATATCTAGGCTTGAATTCATAAACCCAGTCATTTTAAATTATTGATAATGGAGTTAAAATAGAATCATACCCATATATAATTGTCACACAATGGTTCATATATGTCACAATAACTTTCACACTGTAATATCGATAAATTGATTTATTTTCTAAGAGATATAATTTATATTTATTACAATAACTTTGTATTTTATTTTATACATAGGCTTATCCTACATGTTATCCCTAATGTTTTCTCATTTACATTTCCAGAAATTACTAAATATTTATCTAATACCATCTACAGTTACCCATAGATTTTAATAATTTACTATAAAACATATTAGTTTAATATTATTTATATTTTACAAATACATGTCCTAGAACTATAAAGTATTTTATTATATATATATGAAGAACATAGTATTAATATATTGTTATTAATAATCCAAATATCATCTAATATTCTTTCTATGGTTTAATATTTACAGCCATACCATGCGTGAAATATTTCATTTTACCTTATGGAAATGAAAATAGTAATAGGTGATTTTTTATGGTTAGTAAGGTTCAAAAAAGAATTTATCGAGGATTATATGAAATTTAAAAAATCACATTTTCATTATAATGGAATCTTATATTTGATAATTCATACCCATCATACAACATATAACAATCTTGATTGAAGGGTTTGTCAATTTTTTTATAAGAAAATAATCAAATTTGAATAACAATGACAATTCACTTAATAATATTTTCAAAATATAATAGTTTTTGTGATACACATAATCATATAAAATAAATTACCAAGTAAAGACTCATTGAAAATACTATCATAGTGGATTAGGTTAAATACCCATTCCATTATATCAATATTCAAGGTTTACTCCAATGTCAATTGTAGTTGAATATATCCCAATATAAACTATGTTCTTTCACTCTTAAATTCTATATTATCTCAATAAATATCAATATATATCCAACTCATTAGAGAGATATATAATTTGTGGTATACCTAGAACATAATTATAATCAATTCATATATGTTCCATAATATTATATAACATTTATAATATATAATATCCCAAGAAAATAAAAATGATTTCAAAACATTAAACATCACATCACAACATAACTAGTAAGTAATAAAGTGTTTTTATAGATCTGTTATAATAGTAATAAAAAATCCATATAATGAATTATGAATGTAACCTTTGATAATATCAATAGAAAATACAATTTATCACAATTTCATGTTATGATTACAAAAATCCATCAAATCATTACTTTGTGTACTTAATTAGTAAAATACTCATTTCATTTTTCAACGAAATCTTTATAATATAAACAAAATATTTTTAAAAAATATTTTTTAATTTACCATGGAAACTATTAAATAATGCCTAAAATAATTGTGTAGTATAATGGTGGGAAATTTTTTATAGCTCGGGTATTATAAAATAGTGAGTCTATCAACATTTATTGTAAAAATTTAGAACTACCTCACTATAAAATTGATATGAATATTCTTTTTAAACAATTTTTTTAAAATTAAAAAATTTTAAAAAATAAATTAAATAATGATATGAAAATATTAAAATCATTTCTGAAAATAATATAAAGAAAACAATGTTTTTATTGAAAGAATGCAAATTTTTTTTATAGTCTTCTTAAAAACATGTTCATAATAACAATATAAATAGAAGAGAGTAAAATGGTTCTATTACATGAATAATTCATGGATAAAGAGTGTAGTCGAAAAATAAATGGAATAATCATAATGGGATCATAAAATTTCTTTCATTTAATGTTTTTGTATAAAATATCATGAATAAAATTATATTGGTTGATAAATCCATTTGATGAGTTTTTACATAAATGAACTTTCTCTATCCTCCAATAAAATAAATAAAAATTTAATCTGAATAAATATAAATTTCATTTAACACCCCATAATATCATTTATGATCCTACAATAATATTTTATAACACATAAATCAATAATTCTTTATTAACGTTGTGATTTTAAATCGTTAATTATTAAATATTTTTTGATTTTTTCTAATCATATTTTTCATTACATGAAAATTGATTATGATTCCAAAAAAGAAAAATTTTTAAACCTGATATTAATATCATTATTTTTATTAAATATGTATATATATATAATGTTACCCATAAATGATCATGAAATAAAATATGATTTATACTATTTATGGAAATGGTAGTTTGAGTGTTCACAAGAACCCTATTCTCATTTACTAAAAAATATAGAAGGAATTATATATTTTACTTTCTCACCATAGAACTAGTATTATTTATTGAATAAAAAATATATAAATTTAATATATCATTATTATTTCCCATGTAAAATTAAAATTAATAACAAATTCACATAACATCATGGGGATGTTAGTAAGTATTTTTTCTTGAGTTACATCATCATTTTCCATAATATTGGCTAATAATAAATATTATATGATATTTTAAATCAAGAATATTAATTATGTGATAAATATCACATATAAAAATTAAAATCATCATGATAACCATCCATGAAAATTGGTGATGGAGAATAATGTGTATCCATAAGTGTATCTCATAGTCTACATGTACACATGAGAAATACCTTAAATTTATATTTGATGGAAAAAAAATTAAAAATGAGAAAACATAATGGTTATAACATGTTTCTTATAATTTTCATACTATTTTTAATTAGTCTAGGAATAATATCATATATTTTTATGAGGTATTGTAATAAATAATAATTTCATTTTTGGGGAGGATGGATACATCTACTTCAGTTTGGGTCCTTTAAATTACATCTCAAGGTCCATTGTATTAGTATCATAAAAAGACCATCACATATAAATCATGGATAAGTATTCATAGAAAAAAATTATGTGTGATATGGAATATCGGGATGGCTTAATATGGAATAATAATGAAAAAGCATGGGTTTCCTTTTATTAGTGTGGGTATGTGGAAACATGGAAATTAATAAAAAAATAAAATTTAAAAATTTAATACATTATAAAAAGTATTAGAAATCTATAGATATTAAATTTTCTTATAGGATTTAATACAAATATTTCTATATAATAGTATTTATAAAATTTTAATTGGATAACATAACCTTATATAATTGTCTATAAACCATTAAAAATATTTTAACCTTTATACTAGTAATAGATATATATGGAATTTTCTATTTATTTAGGCCAATTAATAAATTATATATATTACATAATATTAACTATCATAAATTAAAATGTGTATTTAGTATTCTCAAATTTGATTCACCTAAGTGGAAGAATTTACCTTATCATTATTCTTTCAAAACATTATGAAATGTAGTTTTACAGACGAAATGTATCCATTAGTATAAAATGTTTTGATAGAAAAGTAATAAATAAAATATACTACAATATCCATAATTGGAATATTCAAAACATAAACTAAATATTACTACATTGAAATCATATTTAAAAAAATATTATTTTTAAATCATTGAAATATATACGGTTTTCAATAAAAAGATGTATTTTATACAATCAATTTAGGATACAATGATATTTGAAATTTACCAGAATGTATATACAAGATAATTTAGAAATGATAATTTTAAAAATGATGATTAAAGTATATAAAAATAGAAATTTCCAAAACAACAATTTTATTATTTTCAATGAAATCAAATTGTGGAAAATTTATATTTGATACATACAAAGACATTACAAAAAATTTAGTTTCTTTTAAATAAAGATTAACTTTATAAAACATATGTACATTTATTTTATAATATAGTCATTTTTTTATAAAAAATTTAATATATTGGTCAATGGTATACTAAATTAATCATCATTTATACTCAGGGTTGTGTGTATCACAACATATTAATGAAATCTATGTTATATTAAGGGTAATATATCATAAAGTCATAATGTGTTAGTATTTTAGATATTATTATAATTCTTCTTTAGATTTATAAAAATTTATATTTTTAATATAGTATTTTTGAGCACATAAGAAACAATAAGTACATGGGTAATGGTTTGATGCTAAACCATAATTTATATCAAGACCGTTTATGAGTTAAATTTTTATTGATAAAATAATATTTTTTAAATTTCAAAAAAATAATTCCTTTAACATCTTCTATTTATTTCTAATGATTATATGCTTACCCTCATTTTCATCTCTGTATATTTTCATGAATCTGATGATTTTTTAAGTAAAACAATCATTATTTCTCTCATTTGTGGGTAGTCTATTACTTCCATTCCCACATATTATTTAAAATGATTTGATTAATATTTCTAAAATTTCAAAAAGTTACACAAATTTTATTTTTATCCATATTGAAATGTCTATATATTAAATAAAACTACTTATTAAATATTTTATGATGTACATCAAATAATTTGGATTGATATTTAAAACAAATTGTATGTATTTCATTCCTTAAAATCATTAAAATTTTATAAATTAATGATTCTATTATATGTTTACTTTTTCAATATCAATTAATTTTTTTATTTATAGTTTATTATATATTGTGATTCTAAAGAATTGATTTAAATTATGTGGTCATTTTCTCAAATAAATAATATTGAAAACATTAAAAAGGTTTTTTATCACAATAACTTTTGATTTATTTTATGATCTAATTGGGATATGATTCAATATTACCATCATATTTATTTCTCTATATTTATTATTATTATGATTATTAAATGTGTAAAAATCCTCTATCTTTTCCAAAAGTTATGATTTATTGATAATGATTAATATTTTATGATCTTCTCATACACAAATATGCACATTTCATTATTTCATTGGTTGGTCTAGATTCATACATCCCACTAGTGATTTAGTTAATTATGGTTACCTCATGAAACAAAAATAATTAGAAATGGGATGGGGAATTTTTTAGGGACATGTTCAAATAAAATAATATGTGAAGTGAATCATAACTATTGAAATTATTGAATGTGGAGTTTAGAAAAGTATTTATAGAAGTCATTAAAGGGAACATTGACTATTGAAAAGAATTTCATAATTATTTTGAATGCCCTTAAATTTTATCTTATGGCTATGATATATTCTCACTAATCATGATTTATTATTGATTATTTCATAAAATTATTTATAATTTATTTTTACTGAAAAATAATTATTCCATGATTCGTGTTAAATGATCAACGACTGACTGAGTATGATTATAGTAAGTTGTTATAATGTCATTATTTACTTATGATTTTATAATTCTCACATATAATTATTCATTTATGTCTATTATGTTTACCCATTGAGATATCAAAAATCGATCATTCATATTATTCCCCTCTCCATGTTTTGAAAAGTTAATATTATAATGATATTTTGATGAAGGGATGTAGCTGTTAAAGAAATAGTTGGAAATTGTTTATATCATTTACAGTCAACTTGTTTATCTATCTCCATTTCCAAATTCAGAAAACAATTATTGTTTTGAAATGTATTTTATAGATATTTAATTAATATCCTACTAATAAGGTATTGTATTAATGTATATAACATTTGGGTTAATATATAATGTCACCATTTTCTATCCCTTTAAGGAAAATGGAATCCATCATGGGAATCTTAATCGGTGTAGGCCCATTACATATAATATATCTTTATAGTTTCCAATAGATTGTTTGATTCTAATGATAATTCCAATTCCTATGACTTGTTTCATATCCTATTGGATTTTCTCACATGATATGGTTAATCTTTTTTCACATTTTATTTTTCATATTGAGAATGTCTCATATACTTATTGAGGTATTAATTGATACTATTATAATCATTCTTGAGGTATAATATAATTTAAATTATTCTGCACTATTTAGTCAAACCTATAGACTCAAAAAAATTATATATGTAGATGATACATTAATATATTAAACTACAAGGATTTTCATTGATGTATGGCCTTAAACAATGCTACTCAAACTATATGGTATTTTATTTTCCTCAACCATGATATTATACATGCATCATTAACATTCAACTAAAACATCCAAAAAATATTTTTTATGTGTGATGAGAATAATATGATCTCTTTCACCATAATTTGATATTCACCTCATGGTTACCATATATTTAACTTCATATGATATTCACCTCTTGATATATGAAATAATTTTTAAGCCAAACCTCTTAGTTTCCATATAAAACTTTTTCTAATATGGTGTATAAACCCACAATATAACCTTCTTAATAATCATGTTACCAATATAAAGGAGTTGGAAGCCCTTATTTGGGCCTCATATTAGGTTTTAAATCAACATTATGATATATAAAACACACATGATGATCATTAAAAACCAATGGGATGAGAACCTGATTACCCAAACCCAGCATTGAAAAAATTCATGAAATGATATTTCTCATCCTAATATGTGTGATGATCCTACGATCACATATTTTATGCGAATATTATTTTTATATATTGATGAATCTATGTAATGTTGTCCTTATATAGGGATGATTTAGATATCTCTCTAGTTATGTACTAGGAATGGTATATCACCAAGCATATGTTGAGCATATGGTGTTATCTTGTCCTATAATGTGGAAGATAAAATGTTCCTTTGAAAAATCTAATCCCCATGAATACATTTTAATTATTATTAACCAATTTAACTGAAAAATAAATTTATCCCCAAGAGCATATCAGAATAAATTTAATATTTGGATACTTTTACAATCTATCCCACTCTTATCTCATTAAGAGACCAAAAACATGTCATTAATGAATCAATATAAAATGAATTGCATATATGATCATTTTCTTCCTAGGTCACCCCTTTATAAATTTTTAGCTGTAATTTCATAAATTAATTAACTTTGGGATAACTCTATTATAGTAAATTATTAATTATAGATAGTTATGTTTTTGTAGGATTAAAAGTGGGTGATGTAATCCAGATGAATAATTTACTCACACTGTGAATTTTTAATTCACACCATGAATCATCTTTTTACTCTATATTGAATTTGTACATGGTGGAAATAGTTTTTAGACCAAATTAAATTCATTACTTATATAAATTTTATTAGGATGTAAATTAATATAAGTATCACATCATAAGAATGGTTCATTATGATGTGTTGTTTATATAGGATAATAATCCTAGTAAATTTATTCTTTGAAATATGTTAGATATAATTAATTCACAACATGAATCCAATTTTTTTTAATTAATGTAGTGATACCAAAAATCTTACTAATCTATGAATCCAAACATTCTTAAGGTAGAGAAATACCCTACTCGAATTTCAACTCTACTGCCTATAATATCTGGGATCCATATTTGTATAAAAATCAACCACTATCAAAACATGGTGGTTTAAGGCCTATATTTGATAAAAGAGTCTCTCTATCTAACATCCCTATCTTGATATTTTTTTATCATGTGTAGAACTATACATAGTCTTTGAATATATATATCATGATATAAATTCTTACAAAGATTATTAAGATGTTTTTCATTGATTTGATGCATAAAGGAATACAGATTATACCTCAAACATTGAGGAATATTCATCGCATTCTCGACATTTGAGCTAGTTGGTCAAGAAGAAATACACAATGTCTATTTCATTCATATAGTATTATTAATAAATAAGTTTTTTCTAATATTTTCTATACATAAAAATACTAATACATAGACCTACTACCTACTGAAATTTAAATTCTAATATCACATAATAAAACAAATTGTGTCGGGTGGCAATGAGACTGTATCTTGATGACACTATATAGGTGTCCCGTAGTTGAATCATTGATTGACCATGATCTATTTTCTAAATTATTATTTTTATAATTGTTAAAAAAATTATAATATGGAATGAAATGTTTATTTTGGTAATTTTTATCCTATATTGATTTGACACAATCATTTAATTATAAAAATAAGAATCCAAAAAATTATAATTGTTTTTATCAATTTGTAAATATAAATAAATAATCATTATTGATTATGATGGTTTATAACATGTCATGCATGTATTCTTCATTCATACATTCTATACCATTTCTTAGGTATGGAATATTTTTAAAAAAAATTATAATCCTCTAATATGATTTGGATTGATATCATCTATCAAATTTACTAACTTATTTTCCAACTATCTTGTGATACTTGGTACGAGTGATTCTTCCAAATATAGAAGAAACTATAAAATGATTAAATACTTTTCTCATGGAATAAAAATGATGTGTTGGATTATTTAAGATATGGTAACATGGTTTTTTCACATGGATCCCATTTTGTGAGAATAAATATATTATTGTTATCCCATTCCACAATATGAAGAAATAAAAATATCCAAACAAGTGATCATACATGTACCTCATTATGAGATGGTTTTTATTATATTTTATGATGTTTATATAAGGGAATAATTATTCAAATACAGAATAGTTTATATGAATTTATTTTAGTGTGAGATGTTTACATTCCCCATTTTCATTGTCTTGTTCCCTATTAAGATGTATATGACTATGACACTGTATATTATTATAGAACCCTATGTAACATAGTTACCTGAGGCTTTATATTAGTGATTATTACTGATAAAGGATAATATTACAACAACACGATTAATTATACATAATTTAGGATGATAAATAATTTTATATATATTTCTAACATCAAGCTGGAGTACCAATTCCTAAAAAAGTGTGTCATCCAAAAACCCTTGGTTTGGTTGGTTTATTATATGGTCCTTATAATTTTATTTAATAGAAAATTTATCATAATATGTCATGCACTAAATATTCACATTTTAATATTTAAAAATGATGTTTTTGATGAATTAAGTTTTACTCACATAATTTTATTGATCCATTATGAACCTGGGTTGATCTCAAGTTCGCAGGTTTGGAAAGGGGAAATGGCCCTGAATTAATTGCTTTCATTCAAGATGGTACAAATAATAGAGAGAAAACCACCATAGAATTTGGGAATTTTGATTTATTATTATTTTTCTAATAATATTTTGTCATAATATTTTATCTCATTTAGTATATCATTTTAATTCATTCATCCTACCATTACATGATTCAATTATTATTTGATTATTTGGGTTTTTCAATTTTTATTTCTGGAATTGAATAATTTATTATTTATATTATTTATATAGATCCTATATATTTTTAACAAATATAATAACCCATCCACTATATTCCTCCCACCCTCTCTATTAGTCAACAAACTCTAGTGTATAGGGAATCACTCACACATTCGAGAAGCCAACTCAGTTTTTTCACAAGAGGGAAAATCGGTAGGGTAACTATAAAGTCGTATCATTGATGGTATTCATTGTATCATTATTATTTTTTAATTGTATTTAGGATACTATTATTTGTTGTGAATTATTAATGAACTTGTGAAAGGGAGTAACTATCCCATATACATGGGAAGCTCCGAGATCCCAAGGATGAGATTATGGTTCATGGTGTTTTCATGTTATATAATGACTTTAGTTCACCATGGATGGTTATTTGATTGTGTAGTGTTTCTATTTAATTGTATATATACTCAGGGAGAATTAAAAAATAATATGAGTATTTATACATCCTCGTAGGAATAATAAAAATTGCATGTGTTGATTATGATAGGACATAATTAATGCATGTGGAGTTATTAGATATATATTCTCTAAAAAGTATATCCCTTGTTTTATCTAAGGAAAACTATTGACATAAATTGTTATCATATGAAAATACTATATTTTAAAAGGAGTTGAGATTCCATCAGCTAGTGGTTATATATTTTTCACCTTTTAAATATGATAATGTTTTTACATACTTTTAAAAGATTGTGGTGACCATTTTTGTTAATATTACTCCTCATCAAATTTACATTGTGTTTAAGGAGTGTAATAATAAGAACTATAGTGACCCTACATGTTATTAAATTAATTTTACATCAAATTAACTGTATGAAAATTAACAAATTTATATTTAATGATTCAAATGTTTAGTATTAAAGAAAAATTAAGATAAAAATAACTTAGACAAAATAAAACAAAAAAATTAAATTAAATATTATTTTTAAAGATAAAATATATCACCTTATCATTAGTAAATTTATTCACTATGGGAATAAATCAAGGAAAGCAGTGAGATAAAATCCATGTTTTGGGATGTATAACATGCTATAAAAAAATAGACATGATTCAATAGATCATTTTTCTTGAACCCGCCAAGATACCCAAATAACCCAATAACAATGTATGCATTGACATAAACTGAAGGGATTTCTAGATCCATGTGGGTTGGTTACTAGAACCTTTTTCCATTCATGGTAAACTAAGGAATAAATTTTCATAAAAAAATGGAAGATAAAATATTACAAATCAATATGCTCAGAACTCCAAAGGGGAATGTTTATGGGAAAAAAATTATAAAAACCACAAAGAAGTACATCATCAACATTCACAGTAGAAAGAAAACACCCCATGATGAAAATAAGAACCCATGTTCTATAGTATAAAAAAATTCTACTACTTACATGTTGTGATTTCCATTTTCTCATACCCCACATAACAAAATCTAAAAATTTCCAATTCACAAGTTATAGTGTCACAGTTAATTCATAAAAGGGTCCCACCAATTGTTCAACAAAAGGTTCCATAATAATAAACAAAATAACGACAAAAAGTTAAATTAAATATTTTATTTAATACAATATCATGTAAATATTTCAAAAAAATGATTCATTTTGAAAAAGTTAAAACAATTTCAAATGTGGTAAAAATAATAATTTTATTAAAAATAATTCATACATTTCATAACTAATTAGTTAAATAGTCTTATAATCAATGGATAATATATCAATACATACACAATAGAAACCATGGAGATTTTCCCATCATTACATTAGTTTCAGTTTATAGTATACTCATGTGTCATATATCAGCGATCACTGATTATAATTTCTACACATATCCCTCACATTACGTCTAATTATGACTCATCAAAATACCATTAGGATTAATAATGCTAAAATAATTTTATTTTATTTTTCAGATTCAATTAATTTGTAATGGATTATGTTCCCAATATGATATCCCAAATAACCAAATAATTTCAAAATCCCTCATCTGATAAATCAAACAATAAAAGATAGAAAACTCATATCATCTAAAATAAAAAATCAATTAGTATTAATTTTCCCAACTGTCAATTTGTGTATCCCTATTTAATTTGGAAACCAAAAAATAGGGTTCTCAATATTTCAGGAATCATCAATATGAAATAAATAATATTTTATCAATATTTTATCAATATTTTTAAAATGAAATATAAAATTATTTCAAAAATTCATTAATTTTCAAAATAAACACCAAATTCCAATTCCATTAGAATCATTTTCCCCGAAATCAATTCCATTTCAAATTCCATAATCAAATTACATCGTATAAAATATTTATATATCAATATTAACCCATTTTATAGAAATCAATAAATCCATGTTTTTATTTATATAGAAATATCCAATCATAATACCTACCTTTAATCAATGGTCAAGAAAAAACACAGCAATATGATCTGCCAATGAAGAATAAAGTAATTGGATGTATATAAATAAAATTTATAATAATGATCCAATAAAAAGATGTATATATCCATTTAAAACAAGATCATATTTTTAAAAACTATTTTGATGTGAGGTTTTATTTAAAGATTATAAAATATAGTAGATACACCAACCAAAGATGGATTAGATCATTCATCAACAATTTCGTCAACTAAATAAGGGGGTTATAGGAGGGAAAATCACATATAAATAGACTAACATTCCATGATATTAAACGTAGGTTTAAATGGGGGGATTAATTATTTTATAAGAGGTCTTGTGATTTTTGAAAACATTATTCAGAATAAAATAATTATGTGCATGTTTTAGGATGGGGTAATATTTTAAAAAAACATTTCTACTAACTATGGACCGCACATACTCCTAATAAATTAGACATAAGGTTTACTAGGATGGTTTACCTTTTTTGAAACCATTTTTCATCCCTCAAAATACTCCCTATCCAGGGTTTCATGGTTTTTATGGCTCGGTGCACGGTATTGGAAAACCATTCGCCTGCCATGCACAGAAAAAAAAACAGCCTTAATTCTTTAAATTTCACATGATTAAACCCAAAAAAATATCCAAAAAAGGGAATTAAAACATTTGAATGGAATACCAATAAGGAAGTATCATTATTTTACAACCCTCCAATAAAATAACTTTGTTTCCCCGGAAATCCAATAATAGCGTTTCCATATCAATGAGTCTAGACCACTACTCTCTAATCAGTGATTCACACTCTCAACTCTCATAAGAATAAGAACCACGATTCCATATAACAAAGACAATGAGTATAATCATACCATGATATAGATTTTTCTCATAATAAACACTCATGACTGGATGTTGATTCATATATAAATCAGGCTCAATTCCATGATCCTCCCCGCTCATGACTTGAAATGGGTCAAAATGATAGTTTTGTTGCTGAGATTCATGGAACAAATTATGTAATGATGTAATCAACAATGGAGGTGATAAAAGATAATTCATATTCCCCTCCTACTCAACTAACATAAAAGTTCCCAAGAAATAAGGTATTGTTTTCATTTCCTATATAGATTTTCGCAACCCAAATAGGGCGAAACTCTCTAAAACATCAGCTCATCAACTAAAAACTCCAATAGTCACGTTTGATTACAATTATAAAAGTTTTAGCCTATATGAATTGTGAAAAATTTGTGTAAAATCAACAAAATATTTTTTGTCATATCATGTTCCAATCATAGTCCAATAATGGATGTATCCGTAATATCTGACCAACACAATATAAATTTACAAAGTCATTCATACAAGTCCACAAAAGAAGCCAATATAATCATATAATGGTAACTATAATTATAGGATAACTCAATAAATCCCAAAATTTCATCACATTCTCCTCAAAAATGAAGGATTCATACAAAAATCATTTTATTATGAGTCTATATAGTACCAGGTGTATGTTCATCAGTCTCTAGATGGAACCTCATACTCAAAAAAAACCAGAGAACAAACAAACTTTTGAAGGACACCCAAAAAATAAGAGGTAAATATGGGATATCTATTTGAGACTATAGAATATGTAAATCCATGAAATAAAATAATCTCTTTCTCATATAGATTTCATAACTCCTAAATTCTTTTATATCACCAGAAGGGATAATGTTGGATGATTTTGATAAAATATAAATCAAAACCAATTGAAATTTTTTTTAGGGTAGTCTAAAAGATTAACCTAATATTCAATAAAAATATCATCCAACTTCTATTTCAATACAATAAGTCATTAAAATAAACCCAATGTTTTTTGTTCCTGGAATTTAACAATTGGGAATTATAATAGTAAAAAAAATTTAATACTTCACACATAATTATAGGCCTCCAGAATCATTTCTACATATCATAGAACATCATTATGGTTCCAGGTTCAGCAACCCATTTAATTTTATTAAAATCACCGACACCACATTTCTCATGGATTATGATGGAAAATAGTGTATATAGGTATGATATCATTTATATATAAAAACCACTCATTAATAGTCTCCCCACAATAATGGGATTCCCTAATTCTATGGAATTAATCATCTTTATATTGTTCCCAAAGAATCATCTCGATAAGAGAATACTTAGTTTAACAGAAACAAATACAACCTAAACCATTATTTCCTAATCATATATAAGAAACTAAAAAAATTAATCCATCATGATCCACTATTTTGAAGAATCTTTCAAATCTTATTTTCGAGGATTCTATTAATTCAATAAGTTCCTTTATAAATTTTTCATTATTTATGTTTTGAAAATAAAAAACCCATTCTCTTAAGGAAAATTATCTCTATCTATGAAATAATTTATTAATGAGAAGTTAATTTTTTTAAAAAAAATTATCCATACCCTTGTTTATCAATTACTTATTTAATATGTTTTCAAAACATGATTAACCATAATTTTCTTAAGAAAAAAATTAGTTCTTTATCATACACAGACACTTACAGTTCCTTAAAATCCTATTTCTTCTGAAATCAGACTCCAATTTATGATGAAATTAGACTCCAATTTCTAATAAAATTATAATAAAATTTCATCAGAAATAAGACTCCTATATCTCTTAAAATTAAACTATAATTTATTCTGAAATTCAACACTGATTTTTTTTGAAACAAGACTCTGATTTCTTCTGAAATCAGACTCTTATTTCTTCATAAATCAGAATCTGATTTCAATAAAAATATGATTCTGAATTCCTCATAAATTAGATTCTAAATTCCATATAATTTGGAAACTAGTTAGATATTATTTTAAAATCCTATGGCTCATATTTTTGGACTCAAATTCTCACTTTAATAAGAATATTATTAAATGAATTTCTTACAGTTACCTATTTTTCTTAATGTCGCATTTAATTTTATCAAATCATAATGATGTTAATGTTTTTGATATATAATTTTTTTCCACATAATTTTTTTTGTTTCATACACATGGTATGGTTTCCCATGTTTTTTTACAAGAAACAATATCATACAATATGTTTTTAACAAACCAATCACCATGTGACACATGTACAGGTCCCTCTAAAATTTAAGGAAAAATATAATCGCTGGAGGAGGAGTCGACATTTTGGATTTTTCACCTATAAATACCCATTCATTTGACCGAGACACAAAAACAACACACTTGTTTTTATTACATGTTGTTATGTTTTGAGGTGATATATAGAGATATAGACTATCATTCTTTGTGTAATCTATGAACATCTTGTTCAGCCGTGAACAACGTGTTCAGCCGTGAACAACTTGTTCGACCTTCCAAGTACAATTATGATTTGACGATCAATAGATGGATTTTGTTGATATGATGATAGAGAAGATTACTACCTTAAAATTCGAGGGATTTTTGGGATATAAAAATAGAGTTTATAATTACCATATTGTTAGAGGGATTCCGAGGATAGCATGAGAAAATCCGATACTCTTATTGAGGGCTTACCCTGGGGTGGAAAATCAGACATTCTTGAAAATATAAATCATGGGACCTTCATCCAAGGTTGTTGGATACCCTTCCCATTAGAATAAAATATTTAGTATCCATGTTTACTTGTTATTGTTATATGTTTTAATTCCACTTAATTTTGCTAAATAAATAAATTTTAAGTATCTTTTAATATATTATTCTTTTAAACTCTGATATCATTAAATTCTATTTGATTTTCGTTATAATTTTTCCCTAAGTATACATTTCCATGTTTTTTGGGATATATATATTTAGATATTAATAGAGATTGTTTCTTAGTGAAGAACTAAAGAGGGTTTTTGAATCCATTTTGTTTAATCTTATAAAACATAGATTATCTTTTGGAAAAAAATGTTTTTAAACGTTCAATCCACTCGCCCTTGTAATGAAGCATCTATATATTAATTTTGATCCTCCAATTGGTATCATATAAGGTCTCTAAAATACGTATACTTATATAACCATTTTCTTTGTCAATTTTTTCCTATCGTAAATAGTTCAAATTTTTCATAGAAATTTCCTTTTTATATATACATTTACTAAAATCTTTTTCTATGGAAAAGAAATTTTGTATTTTTTTTATGGAATGGAATTAATGATTGTTAGTTCTATAGAAAATTTAAATCCAACCAAACTTCCGATCATTGATGGGAATGGTTATGATTACTAGAGAAATCAAATGAAGAATTTTATTATCAATATCAGTGTGGATAATTTTATAATACATAATAGAGACAACATGCTGCATTATAAAGAAATCTGATGGTCAACAAATCATAAAAATGTGAATATAAACTAAGCTACAATGTACGAAATAATATTTTCTGATCAATGATAAGTAATATCTGTCGTTAAATATAATCTTCTGAAGCATCCAATAGAATTTAAAATAAAATTGATGTTACACACATTGGAATATCTAAAGTGATTGAACTAATAAGATATATTCTTAGATCCGAATATCATAGATTTATGTTTCCTTATAGAGAATTAGTTATCAATGTGAAAAAGAGATCTATAACCATCATAAACAGTATTCAATCAATGGGTGAAAAAAATTATTGATGATGAAATACATGTGTACTAGATAATTTATATAATTCCAAATGAGTGGGAATTTAAAAGTAACGATATTGATGAAAATAGAAAAGAATATAACATCACTATTGATGAGTATTTTTAACTCTTATTCAGTATGAAACAAGAATGAAGAGATATGATGACTTTAATTATTATAATAATGGTAATTGATGTGTGTTTTTCATTACTAAATATTAATACAAGACACTTGAATGACAAACAAGATCTAAAAATAATAATTTTGTTGTAATATCTAAATCAGATGATAGTGATCAGTCTATGAATGAACTATCCAATCTTGCTTTAAGGATGATCAAAATTATGGTATGTATTTTATTCGTATAGATGTAAGATGAAAGGAAAAAAGGACAAGAATGATTCATTAGTAACATGTTTTGAATGCAAAAGTGGTGGACATATCAGACAACATGGTACTATTCTAAAAAGAAAATACATATTGGATAATCATTATAACAGAAATAAGAAGATGTACTAAAAATATATAGCTAATAAATTATAGAAGGCTAATGAAGCTTAGAGTTCCATTGGTGGTGACTTTTTAGATGAATATTTTGAATATAAATCACATAGTCCTAAGAATATGGTTCTTTTATTCATATTACATTTTGAACATTCTTATCTTATTGCTAAGGTACATAATGATGAATAAATAACCAATATTTTTTTAAATGGTAATTTCCTTAATAAAGAATATTATTAATCATAAAATAATTAATATTCATTTTCAAAAGATAATACATCTCAATCATTTGAATAATTTTAAAGATTTTCTAAATTACTTGAGAATTAAAACTGTTAGATAAAAAATAAGTTAATGAAATAAAATTCAAGAATTCTTGTTTTAACAAAAAATTTATCAGATCATTCAAAATATCCAGAAAAAAACAATTGATTTTGAAAATATTTCCAAAAAACATTAGGATGATAATTATGATAAGGAAAAACGTTTTAAGGATTTTGAAAATGTTATTTCTATGAAAAATGATTAAGATAATGACTAATACTCTATGATCAATGACTAGTATGATAATAATATAGTAACTTGACTAAAATATGCAAAAATTTCATTAATGAATCTTTTATCAATCATTAATTCTAGAAGGACATCATAT
Organism: Viscum album; assembly: GCA_963277665.1. NCBI lineage: Eukaryota > Viridiplantae > Streptophyta > Magnoliopsida > Santalales > Viscaceae > Viscum > Viscum album. The sequence continues at coordinate 369,360,201 of OY728142.1, read as the reverse complement.
TATAAAATATATTGACAACTTTTCTCTCTAAGGAACAGTTCTTGATTTGGTTATACTTATTCAAAACTTGTTTCTGGTAACAACTATTGTATTCCCCAAAGATCTCATTTTTCACTATGTGTCAATGTGATGGAAATTGGGAGAAAATTTGTTCGTTAAATGAAACCTAATCCTTAGGTTTTCATAAACCTTACTCTTCTAATAAAATGTAAATACTTTTGTTTTTATATTCAGACAATTATGGATCCAAGAATTATTGGATACCGAAATTCTAACTATTTTATTTTATGGAATGAAACAGAAGTGACAACAATAATAAATTGTACATGGATAGTATATTTTACTAGCATATTACTAGTGAGAATAGATTTTTTTAAATGAATATCATGATGAAAAGTGGTAATGTAACATATGGAGAAAATGATTAGTGGTAAATTTTTGGCATATGTAACATTGTTATTTTTGAAAAATATTTAATTTAAATTTTTTTATTTTTTAATGGAATTAAGAACAAACATAGAATCATAGCCCAATTATGTGATGAAGGTTACCATGTGAATCTTTGGAATGATAATTCCAAGTACAAAATTCCAAGGATGATATTATTATCTCTACCCATAGACATGATAATTTTCATACACTGAACATAGAATACCATATGAACCATGATCTGAATTACCTTATTGAAATTGTAGGTCATTTTGGTTATGGAATAGAATACTAGGAATCTATTACATTAGGATCTTATGAATACTCTCAGATAAATGACTTGTTAAAGATCAATCAGTGAGTGTATTTAATTCTTTAAAAGTGTGTGATCCCTGTATATATGGAAAGAAACATAATTTAACATTTAAATCAATTAGTGAAGTCTAAACATCTGATGCATTATAGATAGTGATCATGGATCTTTTTTTTCTAACACAAACTGAAATTATTTGAGTCAAATACTATGTATTTGTTTTATTTTATGATTACACAAGATTTACATGGGTCTGTTTTATAGAAAATAAAACTATAGACCTTTATTATTTTTAACATTTATCATCCTATGTTAAAAATGAGAAAACACTTCAATTGATAACTATTCATAGAGATCATGGTGGTAATTTTAGAATCCATATTTTGAATTTTTTTGTAGTAACAATGGAATTACTCATAACATATCATCCCCTAGAAATTTTCAACAAAGTGTTGTTGTTGAAAGATGAAATTTAATTATTTAAGAGACCATATGAAACTTGTTTATTGAATATTCTATTTCTAATATTTTTGGCATGAAGATATAAGTAAAACATGTTATACTATAAATTGTGTTTTAATTATAACTTTTCATAATAAAACACCTTATGAATTTTCAACTATTTAAAAACCTAATGTTTCTTACGTCACGGTATTTAGATACAAATGAATTATCTTGAATACTGATGATAACATACAGAAATTCATACCAAAATCTGATGAAAAATATTTCTTAGGTTATTTCACTACTTTTAAGGATTATTTTTTTTAACCAATATTCCTTACTATTGAAGAAATAGTATTGAAATCGATAAATGTGTTCCTTTTGTTTTTAAATGATCTCCAAATAAATCTTCATATATGTTTTTAAGAACTGATAATCATCCATTGTTGGACGATTCTTCTAATAAATAAAATAATGAAGAATTTTTTTCTGAGTATTCACACAAGAATATTTTTATGTTATATTGATTAAATGGATTTACAATAACTAAATAATTTGTTTCATTAGAATCATTATAGTGATAATATCATTGGTAATGTAAATTAACCCATAAGGACTAGAAGTTATTTGAGAAATGAAGAATAACATATAGAATATCATTCCAAATTATAACCTAAAACCACTAATGATGCATCAGGTGAGGATGATTGGATTAATTCTATGAAAGATGAACTCAATGAATTTGAATGGAACAATGTATGAACCATTGACGAAAGACCAATATAATGATCAGTAATTTGTGAAAAATGTGTCCATATAAATAAATGTGATTAAAATGGAATCATTGTAAGAAATAAAGAATGATTAGTTTTTAAAGGCTATAATCAACAAGAATGAATAGACTATAAAGAAACATAAGCTTCAATATCTAGAATTTTATCGAATCGTACTCTACTAGTCTTTGAAGCATCATTTAATTTCATAAATTATAAAATGTACGTGAAGTGTTTATTCCACAACATATATGTTCTAGAGGATGTTTATGTTGAACAAAATCCCAGATTAAATTTTAAAGGCATCCTGGACATGTTTTTAAAAATTACCAATGATTTATATAGACATAAACAATCCCATAGAGCCTCGTATGATAGAAATATAGGTATTCTATTACAAAACAATTGTGTTAAGAGAAAATCTAATCACATCCTTCTTATAATGAATGATATGAAAAATGATGTTATTGTTCAAATTTATGTTGATGACATTATATTCCGATAATCTCACCAATCCATAGCTGTTTCTTTTATGAATATCCTGAAATTTGAGTTTTATTTAATTATGATGGATGAGATAACATTTTTCATTGGTGGTCAAATCTCTCATAAACCAAAAATAATATATATATCTCCACAAAAGTATATTAAATGTATTCTAATGAAATATGTATTTGACAATACTAAAAGTATATGTACACTAATCGGTACCTCAAATTCTATTGATCTTGATGATGTTGGGAAAAGGGTTGATCAAACACCTTTTAAAGGAATGATAGGAAGTTTCTTATACATAAAATCTAATCATCCAGACCAAATATTTTCAATATTATTATGTACAAGATATCAATAAAATTCAATGGTATCTTATTTAAAAGATAATTTTTAGCTATTTAAAGGAAAACACGAATTTATAACGGTTTAATTATTCTTGAAATGATTTTTTTAAATGTTTTTCATATGCTAATTTTCATGGATGTAAAATGCATTGCAATGTACATCCAGAACTTGTAATTTTATATGAGATTCATTAGATTCGTGGTCATGCAAGAAGAAACACAAAGTACCACTTTCCACTTCTGAAGCTGTGTATGTAGAAGCTGGAAGTTGTTATGCTCAAGTATTGTGGATCTAACACAATCCCACATACATTGGCATGAATTTCACCAAGAAACTGATAATTTGTTATAATACGATTTTAATTTTGCTATGAAAATACCATGCACATCACTCTAATGAAAATCATATAGATATTAGGCATCACATTGTATGTGATGAAACACTTATAAGATATTCCATTATTCAATTTACAGGATCACAAGATTAGCATGCTGACATACTTAATAAATCGTTACCATTTGATAGATTTTTATATATTAATCAATTGTAAAGAATGATAACCATTTGTTAATCATCCTTATTAAATTTTTTTCAAACCTATCTCCCTTCTGTAAATTAATCCTTTTTATATGGGGAGTAAAATTGTTTATTCTTAGTTATATTTCATTTTTCATGATTATTTTCGAATCCAAAAATTTTCGGAACGTATTTTTTCCCATTCCTAATAAAATATTATGGAACCTATGTTTTATAAGAATAACCTTTTCCAACTTTGAAAAATCATTGTGTGCAATCTGTAAGGTATGTTTCCTTACATACATCTTCAAAATTTCGTTTTTTTACTTATTTTTATTTCTATAATATTTTAGGAATAATAAATCAGATACACATTCCTCAAATCCAATTTTTCTTTAAAACCACAAAAGAACATAACCATTAAAATCCTTATTCGGTATTGATATCAACCCGTAGAGCAGCTTAATCTAATCACAACCGTTGGATTGAATTGGGAATATGAATCATCATCATGAAACCTATATAATGGAAAACCTATTCATCTACCACATTGGTTTTCATTATGATTTTTCACCAATGATCTACCACCCTTCAAATATACCATTCAGTCTTCCCTCCTTCCTTATGCATCAAATTTATCGTGATGTTTCCTTAAAGAATATAATAGCCTCCAATAAGCAAGTGAAGTATTGGTTAAATAATAGATAATTATTTTTAGATCAAAATTTTATGATAATTATTATTCATTAATTTTAAAAATCATGAAAAAGAATTGATGGGAAAGTCTTTGTGTTTCCAAAAAAAATAATTATTATCTAATTCATCTACATATTCTCATAGAATTCTATGATAAAGTTAGTTTTTATCAACCAAGAGGAAGAGAAATGTGTTCCTAAATGTGATATGGAAATAATTATTCTTTATCTTCTAATTATGCTTCACACATTCTTGATATACATTATTGAGGAAAGGCTATCTTATGGTCACAGAATTTTCCAGATAAAGAAGGTACTTTTGAGAATGTTAGAGAAACATAGTTCCTTGGACTTAAATGAGTTATGTCCTTGAATATATATAATCTTTTAACCAAATATAGATTTTTAGGTTTGTATATGAAAGGATTTCTGATTTTAAGAAAGGGACACATAGATCCCCTTAAGAAATTTGATATCTTAATGATGTATTTCTAAGTGAATCAAAGGAAGATAAATCACATCAAGTACATTTTCATGATAATCAATAATATGAAAAATAGAATCTTAAAGTCTCATATCATAATGTATAATGTGATCTTTTCGAATATCATTTTCCTATTTATAGAATCCTTAAATATTTATTTCTGTTCAGAACAAAAAAAATTTCAACATAATGTTGGTGAGTGTTGAATCTTTGAGAAGGATGATTATTTCATGGAGTATAATGACAACAGTGTTCTTTGAAAAATCTTATCGATGAAGCCACAAAAACAAAATCTTATGTTTTAGAGACATCCAAGAAATCCACAATGAAATAAAAATAAAAAATAGGACCAAAATTTAGAGTTCTAGTAGAAGAATCAGTATCTTATCCAACCAATCCAATAAATAAAAAACCTTTTTCGATTATGTAGTATATATGTGGATAAAGAAAATGAAGAAAAAGAAAAAAATGATGCATTTTTTGTGTTATATCCTTTTAAGGATAAGTCCATAAAGATTAAAGAAGCATAAGAGCATGAGTAGCATGATAAAGAGAATAGGATAAAGAAGAATATGTCAGAATATGATATTGTTCATGATTTTCATAATGATATAAAGAATGAATCTGATCAAGTTCAGGTACCAGACTCCATCCTTCAAGATTCATTTCTAACTGAAACTCCGGTTTAATATTTAATAAATAAATAATAAATTTTGGAACCCATTGTTGAAGAAGTAAAAGTGAAATAACAAGAATAAGTAGAGTGTGAGGATAGTGATGACGTGATTAGAATGGTGGAAGAATATCAAGGGAAGTAAATCCATTATGAAAAGTTGTCTATTAGAAATTCTCAAACTGAATCTACCAATATCATTTTAGGATCTCAATTTGATCCCAAAAATGGTGATGCTCAAGATGAGGTTGATAAACCATCAGATGATGGGATTAGTAATCATGATTTTATTTATCCTAACGAAGATATGGAAATTAGTGAAAATTGATTTGATAAAGAAGAAGTTTATGATGGTAAATTAATTTTTGTTTTAGATATGAGCATGAGTCTCCAAAAGTTGAGATGGATATTTATAATGTTTAGAAATGTATGAAAGTTTTTTTTGATTCTTCAAATAATGATAATGATGTAAAATCAATGAAGGATGTTGATGAAATGTATACATAATAAGTAGATGAGAAATATAAAGTTTCCTCGCCAGTAAAGGAAGATACATTAGAATATCCATAATTATTAGGACATGATTTTGTTGATCTGGCCATGGAGAAGCTAGTGAATACCATTCTTTTTATTCAAATAATTGATCACAGGTGTAAACTGTTTCAAGAAAAAATCAATTAGATGTCATATTCAACAAAAATTATAATGGAAACGTTAATAAAACATGAATCCAATTTTATGACTTTCCAAATTGGTTATGATGGTCATAAAAGATCCTACAAAGATATAACAATGTGGTCTATGTCAGTGATTGATGATATTAAAATCATGGATGATTTCAATGATTCAGTAATGGATGCCTTAGATAAGACAGAGGACATGTTCAAGAACCTTACAAAAATCCTTGTAGAGAAGAAAAAGAAAGAGCATGCTATCTAGATTCATGTGAATAAATATCTGAATGGAAAGATTATTTTAGTTTCTTTAAATTAAAAAATGGATCAGGAACATAATAAAGAGACGGAAGAAATTTTCCAACATCAAAACTAGGTGATAAGGTCTCAATCATTAATTATTAATTCTAATGAATATAGAATCAAAGTTCATGAAAAGATATACCAGGATCAAAAATATTTGATCAAAAAGTATGAAGAAAATAACAATGAGTTGAACGAATTGAAGGAAACCTTGACAAAGACAATGCCAAATAATATGTAGAATGACGAATTATTTTTTTCCAAAAAACTGATCTTATGTTATATTTTTTCATTCTAATAAAATTTTTATCTTAATCAAATATGTTATCATTTAATAGATTTGTATTGTATATTCCTATCCTTTCATTTATAATTTTTTTTCTTTCCCTGTATCTCTTTATTAAAATCACAATAGGGGAGAAAATAATTAAAAAATGATCAGAAAAATATTTCATAAGGGGGAGATTACAAAATGAATAAATTCATAAGTATAGAAGTGGTATTTTTTATGATATACAAGAATGTGATCCATTAAGTATTTCAATACCTAAGGGGGAGTTAGTTGAATTCGCCATGGTCTATATATAAAGGGAGATAATTTTTTTAGCTTAAAAATAACAATCTAAATCTTGTGTATTCATTTATAATTTTTTTTTGTGATTTTCAAAAAGAGGGATATTGTTGAGTCAATAATTTCCCTTATAAATTTTACATTCATTTATGTTCTAAAAATCACAAACTAGTTTTCTCATAGAAAATTATCTTTCTCTATGAATTATATTACTATGGAAAATTTTCTACCTCTACGAAATGTATTTTTCATTACACTTGGAATTTAAGGTCATATATAAAGCATTCTCAAACAATGTATAACCATTTTTTATTGAGACAATAATCACATCCTTATCTATCTCAAAAAAAGTAGAGTTCCTTAGATTCTATTCTAAAATCATACTCTGATTTTTCTTAAAACCAGTCTCTGATATCTTCTGAAATAAAAATCTAATATCATTTGAATGTCAACTATGATTTATTCTGAAATCTGACTCCGATTTCATTAGAAATCAGATTCTGAATACATCATAATCAATATTCAAAATTCGTCGTAATTTATACTCTGATTCTCTATTATTTCAAAATTTGATTGTTCATATTCTTATACTCTAATTATCACTTTCATAAGAGTATGATTAAATTAATTTTATATATTTCCATCATTTCATTAATATAACATTTTAGTTTATGAAATCCTAAACATGTTAATATTTCTTGAGCGAAATTTTTTATTTGTGGAAATATATTTTTTATTTTACACATGGTAATTCTTAAAATGTTTTATTACATGATACGATGTCATACAATATATTTTTAACTAATTGTTGTTTTAGTGAAATGTGTACATGCCCCTCTAAATTTTATGGAAAAATATGACCATTAGAGTAGGATATGACTGTTGAGATTTTTCACCTATAGATACACTATCATTTGAATGATTCGCACACACAACACACATCTAAATATTACATGTTTTGATACAATCAAGTGATTTCTGTAGAGATACTCTCATGATTGTTTTGATCTATGAACATCTTGTTCATCTGTGAGCAACGACATCAGCCTACCTAATGTGATTTTAATTTTATGACCAATTGAGGGCTTCTAGAGATAGAAATATAGAGGTTCATACTAACTTAATTATCAAGGTAATTTGGGGATATAAAGATAGAGGTGACTGCTAACTTAATGTTTGAGGGATTTCATCGATAATAAGATAGACTATGATACTCTTATTGAGGGATTAACCTAACACGAGTAAGACAAAATTTCATGGAATTAAAAATCAAGGGACCATTATCCAAGGCTATTGTATACCATTATCATTGGGTTATAATATTTCTCATACATTGGTAGTTATTATTATTAATTGCTTTATTTCAGCTACATTTTCTGAAGAAAAAAATTATAAATTTCTTAATTTTTATTATCCTTTTATATTATTATATAATAATATTATATACCCTTTAAGGTTGAATATTTCTGTATATAAAATTTTCGTATGATCATTTTTGGTATCCATATTTTAGGATCCTTGGAATTTTTATCATAGTTTAGAACTAAAGGGGGTTTGTGAATCCATCTTGTTTAACCTGGTTATACATAGATTCTTTTAAGGTCAAAAACAAAAATTTTAATCATAAAATTCATAGCCTCTAGTAATTGATCATATAAATAATAATTTAGATCCTATGGATTACAACATAATGCATCAATAATTAAATTCTCATTCCCTATGATGTATATGATTTTGACATTAAATTAAAATAGGTACTCCACCCATGTCCACTGGAGGATATTTGAATATTTTTTAGAGAAGATATAAAATATGTTCATTTGGTTTGAATACATGATAAACAATTATTAAAATAGGGCATTCCACAAACTCATATGTGCATTCATCAGAGATGCGAGTTCAAGTTCATATATAAAATAACTCTTATCATGTGTTCTATTCTTTCAAGAGTCATTAGATCCCACACGATCAACCTATATAATAAGAGACGACAAACCTTGACCATAATCATCAAAAAATAACACATTGATCTTCATAGAATTTCTAGGATTACATAATAGTGTTGAATTCAAATGATGTTTCAGATCATTAATAAAACTATTATTTTTTCAACCCAAATAATCCTTTTCCCACTTTTGAGTGAGAGAGGTCATCTAAGAATCCATCATTAGTAATTACATTAAAATTATAGATAGGACACTACTATATCCACCAAGATCTGATTCATGAAATCATTTCACAGTTGATCCCATAAAAAAATAGATTTCATATTTGTACTGACAACTATAATACCCAATTCTGAGGCTACATATCCTAAGAATATCACTTCCTAATTTTAAAAACTGAATTTCAATATATTGGAATAATGATTGAGATTTTCCAAAATATTTCAAACTCCCTTTGATGAATCACATGATCCTCATCATATGTTGTGTAATTTATGACTCCATTCCAAAATACCACCATGAATGTATCATGATAATCATGAAACATCATGTTCATCAAAACCATAAATTCTGTTAAATCCTATTTTCGATCAAGTGGAATGAAAAAATACTCATAATGTACTACCTAAATTTGATGGAATTTTTCAAAATTATAGATTCTTAATTATCGACTGCTGCTAATTACACCAAAGATAAATACTCTTGAACCACTAGAACCGTTTAAAATGGTAAAAAAAATCATCTATCCATGGAAATGGATTCTTTTTCATTAATTTTTTTGATCATCCAGTAATCAAAAAAAATTTGAATTATTACATAAGCTTTCATTTAAAAATAATTTTCATATACCAATATTGACATACATGAATATATAACTCATTTTTCTAAGAGAACATCCAAAAAAGTGTTCAAGTCATTGATTTATAATTTTTATGTGGGGTATGACAAAATATTCATTCGTTTAGTACTAGGTAGACAATTACTAGAGAATACTACCTCTCTTACCAAGGGATAACCAGATATATAAGAAGGAAACACATTAAGAAACATGATGAAAACTGAAGGGTGATCATCCCTGAATGTCTCCCCCAGATAAAAAGGACAAAATATTTTAATTTCTAAATCTATAGATAATTATTTCTAACTCCACTCTGTGTCAGGTCTAGTTTATTGTACAAAAATATATCACACACCATTGGGGGAGTAAAAGAGGCATAATAAATATAACTATCATTTCATATATTGTTAGCTATGAGAAAATCCACCTCAAAGATAGAACACATTGGTTTCATGTCATGACTCAGAAAATCATGGACAACCTAAATATCTAAAAAATGAAGACACAAGAAGAAAAATAGATCCCTTGTTATCTCTTTATTTATAGGAACATATTAATATCCATCACATAAGAGAAAATAATCATATTATTTTTGTATGCTCATAATTGGAATTGATATAAATGACTTAGAAACACCAATGTCAATGAGAACCTCCACATCTGTTGAAGCTATAGTAATTATATCACTCACAATCTTTGGACCCATATCAACTTATCTCTGACACTCTTCCACTTCCTCAAACTGGTTAATTATAGACTCATGTGTTTGGAACCACTTTATTCATGAATAAAATGATATCATCATAGTAAAAATAGTTTTTTAGGATCTCATTCAACTATGTTGGGAAGAATATATATAATATAATTCTAGTAACATACATAAACATCAGAAGGATTATTATATATTGGGTTCTATAATGGATATCCATATTAAATACCCAGTTTTTTCATAATGAATCAATGTAAATAGTCATCTTCTAGGAACTGTATGTGGTTTACATTTTTCTTATAATCAAGAAAAACAATGATATCCATTACAATTTTTGTTAAAATTAAAGGAACTCATAAATTTTATAGTATGAGATAAATAATCTCTCATTTTCCTTGTCTCACTATCCAAGTTAATAATAAACATCAATTCCCTATCCATCATATCGGTATAAGATGCAATATTTATCAAGAAAAACTTTAAATGAATATCATCTCAAAGACCCAACTCAAAATGGAGAGTCTTCATCTTATAATTCTTGAAAATATCAATTTTGATATCCTCAACCAATGAAAAATGGTTCTTGTTATCCGTCAACATCCTAAAATAAATTTCATCTTTGATAAACATCATTTCATTTTCATGTACCATATTCTGTAGATATAACTAGTTAGTGAAATTAACTCATAATACCATTTACTCAAATCCATAATTTTTTCTCTATAACCATTGAATATCATTATCTTGAGCTTAGTCCCCCTATATTTATGGTGTCACATTTAACCATAATATCCAAAGGTGTTCCATGAAATCATAATGGACATGAAACTTTCAAGAACAATCCATAGATTATTTAGGATCATTAGATCCCTGTAACATTAGTGTCTCTGGAGAATGAACTCTTGAGAATGATTTGACAATTAATTATATTGAGGTCCCCAAATTAGATCATGATTGGAATGGGTGAAGGTTCATGTCCCAAAGTTATGAAACACAGAAAATAATCTCAACAATACTCTAGTCCTTAAGATGACCAATCACTATGGTTCACTAAGATCTTCCTCCTAGGGAATATTTACATATCATTAGGTTATGATTCTAAACAACATCCACAAAAAATAATTAATACAAACATGTTTTACTCAGATCAACAACTAAAAAATAATAAATGGGAATATGTATTCCCATCGGGAAAGATATGATGTTATTTAATTAATGCTATCCAAAACCAATATAATGAAAAAATGGAATTAGATCAAATTATTGCTAAAAACATTCCAAAAATCCACTTGTGACTAAAAGTTCATTACATTGAGAGTTTTCATGGAAATAACTCAAATATACCCCTTAATTCTCATCATGACATTCCAAAATACATACAGACTTTATGAAAAAATTCATAGCCTTCACCTCGGGTACCAACTTTTCATGAACCTGACCGGATACCCTAATACACTAATAACTGAGTAGGAATTGACATATCCTAGAGGGTGTTATACATCTAAATGTGTTGGTTACTAAAACCTGGTATCTAGGAAGATAAATGAGAGAATTAATTTTCCCAAAAAACTAGAACATAGAATATTACATGTGTGTATTCTCAATGCACCAAGGGAGAAAATACATGAAACCAAAAATTTTACAACAAATCCAAATTAGTACATAATAAATGAACTCATCATAAGTAAAAATATCCCAGGACAAAAACAATTACCTATGGTCTAGTGGATTAAAAACATAAACCACCTCCATGTGGTTCTTTTTCTTTGCATGTACATGGAATACAAATATTGGAGTGAAAAACCCCTCCACGAACATTTTATCTATTTTTTGGTTGATTATTTTTGCTGATAAATAAGGTTTTAATTGTCAGTTGGAGAGTTCAATTATTATTAATGAAATGGTATATCGACAAAGATCCAATAGAAATAAAGGGATTTTCTCTATATGTTATAGAAAATTATGCCCATAAGGTGGTACATTTTCGTAGTGTTTTCCAAAACAATAAAGTAAAAAATATGAAAGATGACTGAATATTTTGTAAGTATGGATTTCTAGGAATGCCTCATGAATATATGGAATAATAATAGAATTAAAAAACAATTAGATCTTCTTTCGGGTGTGCTTATTCATGATGGTAGAGAGTTACATTAATATTTATAGTGTTGTGAAAGATGGTTGGTCACAAATGAATGAAGATAAGTGTAACGCCCCGACCCCAGCTACCCAGAGTCGGTGCATTATTACATAACATTGGCATGATCACAAGAAAGATCAAATCTCGAAAGACCGATTGGTTTAGTAGCCTTGGAAACACTAGATATATTCATAAGTTTTACATCATAAAATGAAAAACTACTACAACAACATAATGTTTCCAACGTCCACACTATAAACCCTTAATATCCCTACAAGTCAATCATAATTTACTTCTTCACTACCTGGGAAAAATAAAACATAAAAAAGGGGTGAGCTCAAATGCCCAGTAAGGATAACAATATAGCGGAACATTCAAAATAAGCATAAACATTTAAGGCAATGAATTACTAAAACAAAAGCCTTTTAAAATTGAACTTCAACATAGTATGGCAAAAGTAAAATGAAATAATTCCATTTACTTGTTCACATGGATATTCTACTAATCGAATAATCACATGCAATATCAATAACCACTTTCATAATGTTGGAATGCATAATGCCAGACTATCATAACCACATAGCCAAGGCCTCGTGCCAAGACTACAAATAAGATTTTGTCAAGGCCTTGTGCCAAGACACTAGTTTGTCTCATGAGACCTACCGATGCATCGAGGAGCTATAGCGGGCTCCACCCGTCACTTATTAAGTCCAATGCATTCCCATATGAAAAGGTTTAAACATAACATAAACATTCGTATTAAAACTAGCATACGAAATGTCAATAATTTCACCATAAACTATGAATAGTATAAAAATAGCACATCCATAGTCAAACATATCACAAAACCTTCAATACAATATAGAAGTTTTGTATCATAATAAATCAACTTCAAATAATCTTAAAATCCGTCAAAGGATGTTGACATAGATGAAATCAAAATTCTTTTTAAAGAAATATCTCCTTTTATTTTGAAATCATTTAAGATCCATATAAAATAAAACATTTTCTTTGAAAATATTCTTATAAGCTTCTAAGTAAAGCTTTGAAGATTTTATAATGGCGTAAAATTTCCGCACCCGCCGCATAAAAAAAACATTCTTACCTCAATTCTGTCGAAAAGGTTAAAAATGACCTTGTTTTGAAAACGACAGAAAGATTCCTTTATAAACCTCTTATAAAAGTCAAAAAGGGTATAAATGACTTTAACCCATATTCTTGTAAATAGTAAAAATGTTTTGAAATACATTTTGAAGAAACATGGATGTGGATGATAAAGAGATCCCAGTAGATTATTACGTATAATACAACCTCGGATAATGAAGAGATTGTGAAATAACCCTTACCTTGTACTTTTCCTTGGTTGTGGTAGGTTAACCTCCTGTATAATGGTGAAATAATTGTTATTAAATTATACAATAATCATATACATTAATATGATATCATATATGATCTTTTAATATTGATTTGATAATAATATCTTAGCATTATCGTTGTTTCGGGTGTTAACTTACTTGTTTTCTTTCATATGTTTTGTTACCTAAGACATGTTTGTAAAGGATAGGTTGTATATTATTCATATCCAGAATGATATCAAGTCCTTAAACATCATTTTTAAATCATAAAATGATAATTACGCTTTAATGGTTACGATGGAGAATGAATCTCATCGCGTTCGTGGAGACGGTAGTCCGTACGTACGCACGAGCGACAATATCATTCTTTTGATATTAAAATAATATATAAATGGATGGTATATCATATATACAGAATCATTAACATGTTATATTTATTATTTACATGAGTTACACATCATTATTATACCCATCCAAATAATATTATATTGAATAACAATTACACCACAACGTGGAGACGGTAAGCCGTACGTACGCACGTATGGTGACATGTTATTCAAAGGGTGGATAGAATACTGAATATGGTTGTACCATACTTATAATAACATCACAGTATATGTGAGATACTGGAGTTATTATTTTAGAATGGTAAGAACAAAGGAAGAAGAAGTGGAAGAAGAAATGAACTTAGAAAAGGGTGGTGAAATCATTACCTCTTCTTCGGGTTCTTCCTTTTGATTTGATCAAAAGGGCTCCTTAGGTTGGCTTTCTGATCAAACTAAGGCCTCTAGGTTGTAGTGAGGGATGTTGGGAGAGTATTTGGGCAGAGTTTGGCCGAACCAAAAGGCTTTAGAGGTGTGAAGAAATGAGAAGGAGGAGTGCCCTTTTATAAGAGTGGTGAGGGGCACCTTTGGAAAAGCTAGAAATATTAATTTATAATAAATTCATATTCGGTTTCTAAAGGCTCCAAAGTTTACTATTCAAAGGATGAGGTGGGGATAGGTCGAAAACAACTCATCCAATAGAATTTAGACAGGTTTGGGTACTTATATTAACCTTATCTTTAAGTATTAACTCTAAGTTAATTAGTTTCACTTTTACAATGTCTCTTTGTATTTTTATATAATATGGTTAATAAACTTACTATATACATCCAAGCGACCCCCAAGTGGTCCATTAATGATTAACCTATCATAATATAAGTCTCTTGGCCGAACCTTAGATTTTTAGGAATTTAATATCAATTAATAATATAATATTTGTTTTAAGAACTCTTTTATGTCAATTTTGACACTATTCAATAGTTGATTTTTGTGAAACTCATAACAGATTGATTACTTCTAACAAAGTCCATTAAATCAATCCTAATATATCATATTAGCCTATAAAATTATTTTAATTCATTAAAAGTTTCATATTATATTTATTTGGGTATTTATAATATCAATTATTTTAATTTTTCACTATTATAGTAATTACTGCATCATCATTGTGTCATAAATAAAATAACTTATTTATTGTCTAAAAATTATAAATAAAATATCATTATGTAGGAAATCTTTTTTTCTTTCTAATGAATATTTATAATCGAAAATCCAACATGTATAACCCTATGTAAAAATTGTTCTTCTAAAAGATATATGCTTGTGTCATTTTTGTATTCATTTTAACTTAATTAAAATAAAGTGTCATTATCACTTACAAGTGGATCCATGGGGTCCCAAAATTGACACAAGGATGCCCATGGTCGACCATGTATCAACCAATAGGGTTAAGACACGTTTTAGGGTAATTTTGTATTATTATAATATTATTTTTTTAACCCTTATTTACCGGATTTACCCTTTAACCATGGTAAATAAAATATTTACCGTAGTAATTATTCAAAATGTCTAAAAATAAAAGTTACCTATTTACATAATTTGGACATCCTGATTCCAAATATGGAATCCATTTTCCTAAATTCAAAACACAGAAGTGGCAGAAATTAATTTAAAATTAATTCCCGCTGTCAAAACAAAAAGCGTGTTTTTAAGAGATAATAACTACCAAAAGATTGACACTTGTTTATGTTCGGTTTAATTGTAAAATTATGTCCAATGACCAACATTATATTAAATGGTAAAAATATATTCTAAATATACTTTAAAACCACTCAAATTCATAATTTATCACTATTAATTATTTTGATTAAAAAAGTTGTTTTTAATTAAAATTTAGTAATTTTCATTATTCATCAAAATATAAAAGTTATCCGAAAAGTACCAAAATTTCACCCTAGGATAATTTCGATATTCCGAATCCAAAAATGAAGTCCATTTTGAAATATAAAATATATATGATTTCAAAAAGTAGGTATAACTATTCACAACGGCTAGTTTAATTAGTTGTGGTGTGTGTTAGAACTCGAGGTTGCGTACAACACACGCTATCGCATTATTCAAAGGGAAACGTACCGTAGAAGCTTGGGGTGTTACATTCTCCCCTCCTTCAAATAATTGCGTCCTCGCAATTTCTAGGGTATTACTGCATAAAAAGACTCGGGTGGTTCTTCATCATAAGTTCCTCGGGTTCCCAAGTTGCCTCTTCCATCTTATGATTCCTCCACAAAACTTTTACCAGACGCGTTGTCCGGTTTCTCAGCACTTGTTCTCTCGTATCAAGAATCCTGACGGGCTCTTCACAATAGGAAAGATCGGGTTCCAGTTCTAATTCCTCATAGGTGAGTACATGCGTTGGGTCAGGCATGTATTTCCTCAACATAGATACGTGGAACACATCGTGAACTTTGGAGAGACTTGGCGGCATTGCCAATCGGTAAGCTACAGCCCCAATTCGTTCTAGAATTTCGAAAGGTCCGATGTACCTGGGACTTAATTTACCTTTCTTACCAAAACGTATGACTCCCTTCCATGGAGATACCTTCAGGAAAACATGATCACCGACTTGAAATTCCAAATTCTTCCTTCGATTATCGGCATAGCTCTTCTGCCTACTTTGAGCTGCTTTAATGTGATTTTGGATTACCTTCACCTTTTCCACCATTTCCTCCACCAGTTCTGGGCCTACAAGTTTTCTTTCACCAACGTCATCCCAACAGGTTGGTGTACGACATCTCTTTCCGTATAACGCTTCATATGGTGCCATCTGAATACTCGAATGGAAGCTATTGTTATAGGAAAATTCTACTAGTGGTAAATATTGATCCCACATACCCTGAAAATCAAGTGAGCAAGACCTCAACATGTCTTCTAAGGTCTGAATAGTCCGTTCTGATTGTCCGTCTGTCTGAGGGTGGTAAGCAGTGCTCAAATGAAGTTCAGTATCCAGGGATTTCTGAAGACTTTTCCAAAATCTTGAAGTAAAACGGGGATCACGATCAGAAACAATCGATAGGGGTACTCCATGAAGTCTCACAACTTCATTAATATATAGTCTTGCTAGACGTTCCAGGGGTAGATCTTCTCTTATAGCAAGAAAATGTGCTGACTTGGCAAGACGATCAACAATAACCCATATTGCATCGTTCCTTCTAGGAGTCTTTGGTAGCCCCATGACAAAGTCCATTGTAATATTGTCCCATTTCCACTCCGGTATGGGAAGAGGTTGCATGACTCCTCCAGGCTGTTGCCTTCCAGCTTTCACTTGTTGACAAACCATACATCTTGACACAAAATCAGCAATCTCCCTCTTCATGTTGTCCCACCAAAAATGTTCCTTCAAATATCTATACATTTTGGTGCTCCCAGGGTGTATAGAGAAATTGGAACTATGAGCGTCATCCAGCAATTCCCTTTTTAGATCAGGTATATTGGGAACACAAAGTCTCTTCCCGAATTTCAAAATTCCATCTTCATACACAAAGTCTCTCAATCTCCCATCATTCACAGCTTTAATCTTCTTCTGAAATTCTTCATCATCGGTCTGAGAACTCTTAATCCTTTCTAGTAAAGATGGTTTGGCAACCATTTGAAAAAGCATTGATGTTTCACCTTCCCTGGTTATTCCCATGTCCATCTTCACTAGATCCATGAAAATTGGATCCCTTTCAATTCTCATCAAGTTCAGAACTCCATGGTCTTTTCTGCTCAAAGCATCTGCCACCTTGTTTGCCTTCCCCGGGTGGTAG
The DNA here is from genome assembly GCA_963277665.1 of Viscum album. Classification (NCBI taxonomy): domain Eukaryota; kingdom Viridiplantae; phylum Streptophyta; class Magnoliopsida; order Santalales; family Viscaceae; genus Viscum; species Viscum album. Next base: position 369,342,372 of record OY728142.1, on the reverse strand, counting down.
TGTATCGTACAATCATAATCCTTGAGTAATTCAAGCCATCTCCTTTGCCTCATGTTGAGTTCTTTTTGTGAGAAAATATACTTCAAACTCTTGTGATCAGTATAAATCTCACATTTTTCACCATAGAGGTAGTGCCTCCATATCTTCAAAGCAAAGATCATAGCTGCTAACTCAAGATCATGAGTAGGATAGTTTTGTTCATGAATTTTCAACTGTCGTGATGCATAGGCAATAACTCTATCATTCTGCATAAGGACACAGCCAAGTCCTTTCTTCGATGCATCACTATAAATAACGAACCCATCATTCCCCGATGGTAGAGTCAATATAGGAGCATTGACTAATCTTCTCTTCAGTTCTTCGAAACATTCTTCACACTCTCTTGTCCAAACAAATTTAACCCCTTTACGTGTGAGCTTCGTTAATGGGTTAGCCAATCGGGCAAAATTCTGGACGAAACGTCGATAATAACCTGCCAAACCAATAAAACTACGTACCTCAGTTATATTCGTAGGTGCTGGCCATTCTTGGATTGCCTTGGTCTTAGAAGGATCAACAGAGATTCCATCTTTAGAGACAATATGGCCAAGAAAAGAAATCTCCTGAAGCCAGAATTCACACTTGCTAAACTTTCCATATAATTCATGCCTCCTTAGAGTCTTCAAGATAATGCGCAAGTGATTTTCATGATCTTTGTAGGTTTTGGAGTATACCAATATATCATCAATAAATACCACCACAAATTCATTGAGATACTCCTTGAAAACTCTATTCATCAGATCCATGAATACAGAGGGTGCATTAGTCAATCCAAACGGCATTACAGTAAACTCGTAATTCCCGTACCTGGTTCGAAATGCTGTCTTCGGAATGTCTTCCTTCTTCACACACAACTGATGGTATCCAGATCGAAGGTCAATCTTTGAAAAGTATTGAGCTCCATGCAGTTGGTCAAATAAATCATCAATACGAGGTAGGGGATACTTGTTCTTTATCGTTATAGCATTGATCTCCCTGTAGTCGATACATAACCTCATAGATCCATCTTTCTTTTTAACAAAAAGAACAGGGGCTCCCCATGGAGAAACACTAGGGCGAATAAATCCCTTATTACTCAATTCCTCTAGTTGTTTCTTTAGTTCTACTAGCTCTACAGTGGCCATTCTATAAGGGGTCTTCGATATAGGCCTTGATCCAGGAATCAAATCAATAGAAAACTCAACTTCTCGTTCTGGAGGATGTCCAGGTAAATCTTCCGGAAATACATCTACAAATTCTTTCACAATAGGTACATCCTCCATTTGAACATTCCTTTCCTCACCGACAGTTATTTCATTCTCTTCCTCCCCGATAATTGAATTAAGTTGAGCTACAGGGGGTGGATCTAAATAAGAATTTGGTGGTGACGATTCTTCTCTAAAAATAAGGTGCTCCTTATCATTATCATCAAGAATCGTAACCTCTTTCTTCTTACAATAAATCTTCGCATCATAGTCCGAAAGCCAGTCCATACCGAGGATTATATCAAACTCAATCATAGGTATGACGATGAAATCAGCAGATAAAGAAAATTTATGTGCTCTAATGGGGACTGATTCACAAAACATTGTTGCAACGATACTTCCCTTAGGAGTTTTAACTGACAACTCCCTTATTAAATCAAATTGGAAATATCTAATTTTCTTAGCAAACTGGGAAGATATGAAACAATGCGATGATCCAGAATCAAATAATGCATTTGCTAAACTTGAGGAAACCATTAAATTACCTGCCACCACGTCTTTCGGAGCTTCTACCTCAGCAGTAGTGATAGCATAAGCCTGGCCTTGATCCCTTGGCCTTTTCTGAGGTATGTTCTCCTGACGCTTAGGACATGCATTTTCATAATGCCCCATCTCCCTGCAATTGTAGCACTGAACGTTGGTAGCTTCCTTCTTCCCCTTGCAATCATGAGCTTGGTGGCCTTTTTCACCACACTTGTAACAGACTCCCATTCCCTTCAGGCAAGCACCGGGGTGTTTCTTCCCGAATTTACCACAAGATGGATATTCAACCTTTCCCTTATTCCCCTTATTTCCATTCCCAGATTGATCAGCAGGTCTCTTCTTCTCTTGCTTTGCTTTAAAGTCATAAGACTTAGAGAATTCCTTTTCGGTCTTGATAGCACATGAGACAATGTCTTCGTACGATGAAAAGGATTGTGAGACTAATGCTCGACGGAGAAATGGTTTTAACCCATCAAAGAAACGATCAATCTTACTTCTTGGGTTGCGAATATAATCACCAGCGTACCTCGCTAACCTTGTAAAGTTAGCCTCATACTTTGTGACATTCTCATCCTCCTTTTGTCTCAGACTCAGAAATTGTCTTTCCATATCTGCTCGATGGTCGCGAGGAAAGTATTTTTCTAAAAACAGATCTTTGAACTCCCTCCATTCCATGTTTGATACTTCATCATCTTCCTTCATGTTTTGAATCAATGACCACCACTGATCAGCATCTCCAGTGAGGCGGTAAACTGCCATGGTAACTTTTTCCCTTTCACTACTCCCCAAAGCCTGAAATATTTTCTCTAGGGAAAATATCCATTGCTCAGCTACTAAGGGATTTGTACTCCCATTGAACGTTGGTGGTTGTTTTCTCATGAATCGATCTAACATTGATCCTCCACGCTGCGGATCAGGGTGCTCCATACGGGTAAGGTTATTATTCATAACCTGAGTAAGTTGTCCCAGTACGGTGATTAGCTGATCAACACCAGTTGCATCACCAGCCCCACTATAATTATCTTGAGCAGGAGGGCAATCCCTACATGGAGTGCGTGCATTGATACGGTTTCCATTTCTTCCACTAGGCGCCATTTCTAAATAATGGCATAAACTAGATCAGTTTATGAATCAAAATACATAATCCCATACTTATAAAACACTTAACATAAATTGAACTATTTATGGATATAATCCATAATCATAAAAATGTTTTCTTTGAGGAAGTATATACTCATAAACCCTTCATAATGATTTGTAAAGATAATGAGAGTTATCCTAAGCATATCCCCCGGGAGTGTCGTAACCAAGAGTGCAGCAAGGCCCGTTGTCGTGCACCAGTTCTCGTTCGAGTCTAGCTCAAAGCGGTGTTTTCGGGTTTTACCCCTAGGTACATCTGTGCCAGAGCCGCCTCTACCTGCTCGTATCCAGACAGGGATGTATTGCTCGGAAAACTCACAAAATCTCTACAATACCAAAATTCTAGGAAGTTCTTCTATACTAATCCTCAAAGTTCATCTTAGGTATACGTGCTCTAATCAGAGTTTATCTAAATCTAGCTTCCAAGGTTTGTACTAAACTTCCTCTGATACCAACTGTAACGCCCCGACCCCAGCTACCCGGAGTCGGTGCATTACTTCGTAACATTGGCATGATCACAAGAAAGATCAAATCTCGAAAGACCGATTGGTTTAGTAGCCTTGGAAACACTAGATATATTCATAAGTTTTACATCATAAAATGAAAAACTACTACAACAACATAATGTTTCCAACGTCCACACTATAAACCCTTAATATCCCTACAAGTCAATCATAATTTACTTCTTCAGTACCTGGGAAAAATAAAACATAAAAAAGGGGTGAGCTCAAATGCCCAGTAAGGATAACAATATAGCGGAACATTCAAAATAAGCATAAACATTTAAGGCAATGAATTACTAAAACAAAAGCCTTTTAAAATTGAACTTCAACATAGTATGGAAAAAGTAAAATGAAATAATGCCATTTACTTGTTCACATGGATATTCTACTAATCGAATAATCACATGCAATATCAATAACCACTTTCATAATGTTGGAATGCATAATGCCAGACTATCATAACCACATAGCCAAGGCCTCGTGCCAAGACTACAAATAAGATTTTGTCAAGGCCTTGTGCCAAGACACTAGTTTGTCTCATGAGTCCTACCGATGCATCGAGGAGCTATAGCGGGCTCCACCCGTCACTTATTAAGTCCAATGCATTCCCATATGAAAAGGTTTAAACATAACATAAACATTCGTATTAAAACTAGCATACGAAATGTCAATAATTTCACCATAAACTATGAATGGTATAAAAATAGCACATCCATAGTCAAACATATCACAAAACCTTCAATACAATATAGATGTTTTTTATCATAATAAATCAACTTCAAATAATCTTAAAATCCGTCAAAGGATGTTGACATAGATGAAATCAAAATTCTTTTTAAAGAAATATCTCCTTTTATTTTGAAATCATTTAAGATCCATATAAAATAAAACATTTTCTTTGAAAATATTCTTATAAGCTTCTAAGTAAAGCTTTGAAGATTTTATAACGGCGTAAAATTTCCGCACCCGCCGTATAAAAAAAACATTCTTACCTCAATTCTGTCGAAAAGGTTAAAAATGACCTTGTTTTGAAAACGACGGAAAGATTCCTTTATAAACCTCTTATAAAAGTCAAAAAGGGTATAAATGACTTTAACCCATATTCTTGTAAATAGTAAAAATGTTTTGAAATACATTTTGAAGAAACATGGATGTGGATGATAAAGAGATCCCAGTAGATTATTACGTATAATACAACCTCGGATAATGAAGAGATTGTGAAATAACCCTTACCTTGTACTTTTCCTTGGTTGTGGTAGGTTAACCTCCTGTATAATGGTGAAATAATTGTTATTAAATTATAAAAGAATCATATACATTAATATGATATCATATATGATCTTTTAATATTGATTTGATAATAATATCTTAGTATTATCGTTGTTTCGGGTGTTAACTTACTTGTTTTCTTTCATATGTTTTGTTACCTAAGACATGTTTGTAAAGGATAGGTTGTATATTATTCATATCCAGAATGATATCAAGTCCTTAAACATCATTTTTAAATCATAAAATGATAATTACGCTTTAATGGTTACGATGGAGAATGAATCTCATCGCGTTCGTGGAGACGGTAGTCCGTACGTACGCACGAGCGACAATATCATTCTTTTGATATTAAAATAATATATAAATGGATGGTATATCATATATACAGAATCATTAACATGTTATATTTATTATTTACATGAGTTACACATCATTATTATACCCATCCAAATAATATTATATTGAATAACAATTACACCACAACGTGGAGACGGTAAGCCGTACGTACGCACGTATGGTGACATGTTATTCAAAGGGTGGATAGAATACTGAATATGGTTGTACCATACTTATAATAACATCACAGTATATGTGAGATACTGGAGTTATTATTTTAGAATGGTAAGAACAAAGGATGAAGAAGTGGAAGAAGAAATGAACTTAGAAAAGGGTGGTGAAATCATTACCTCTTCTTCGGGTTCTTCCTTTTGATTTGATCAAAAGGGCTCCTTAGGTTGGCTTTCTGATCAAACTAAGGCCTCTAGGTTGTAGTGAGGGATGTTGGGAGAGTATTTGGGCAGAGTTTGGCCGAACCAAAAGGCTTTAGAGGTGTGAAGAAATGAGAAGGAGGAGTGCCCTTTTATAAGAGGGGTGAGGGGCACCTTTGGAAAAGCTAGAAATATTAATTTATTATAAATTCATATTCGGTTTCTAAAGGCTCCAAAGTTTACTATTCAAAGGATGAGGTGGGGATAGGTCGAAAACAACTCATCCAATAGAATTTAGACAGGTTTGGGTACTTATATTAACCTTATCTTTAAGTATTAACTCTATGTTAATTAGTTTCACTTTTACAATGTCTCTTTGTATTTTTATATAATATGGTTAATAGACTTACTATATACATCCAAGAGACCCCCAAGTGGTCCATTAATGATTAACCTATCATAATATAAGTCTCTTGGCCGAACCTTAGATTTTTAGGAATTTAATATCAATTAATAATATACTATTTGTTTTAAGAACTCTTTTATGTCAATTTTGACACTATTCAATAGTTGATTTTTGTGAAACTCATAACAGATTGATTACTTCGAACAAAGTCCATTAAATCAATCCTAATATATCATATTAGCCTATAAAATTAGTTTAATTCATTAAAAGTTTCATATTATATTTATTTGGGTATTTATAATATCAATTATTTTAATTTTTCACTATTATAGTAATTACTGCATCATCATTGTGTCATAAATAAAATAACTTATTTATTGTCTAAAAATTATAAATAAAATATCATTATGTAGGAAATCTTTTTATCTTTCTAATGAATATTTATAATCTAAAATCCAACATGTATAACCCTATGTAAAAATTTTTCTTCTAAAAGATATATGCTTGTGTCATTTTTGTATTCATTTTAACTTAATTAAAATAAAGTGTCATTATCACTTACAAGTGGATCCATGGGGTCCCAAAATTGACACAAGGATGCCCATGGTCGACCATGTATCAACCAATAGGGTTAAGACACGTTTTAGGGTAATTTTGTATTATTATAATATTATTTTTTTAACCCTTATTTACCGGATTTACCCTTTAACCATGGTAAATAAAATATTTACCGTAGTAATTATTCAAAATGTCTAAAAATAAAAGTTACCTATTTACATAATTTGGACATCCTGATTCCAAATATGGAATCCATTTTCCTAAATTCAAAACACAGAAGTGGCAGAAATTAATTTAAAATTAATTCCCGCTGTCAAAACAAAAAGCGTGTTTTTAAGAGATAATAACTACCAAAAGATTGACACTTGTTTATGTTCGGTTTAATTGTAAAATTATGTCCAATGACCAACATTATATTAAATGGTAAAAATATATTCTAAATATACTTTAAAACCACTCAAATTCATAATTTATCACTATTAATTATTTTGATTAAAAAAGTTGTTTTTAATTAAAATTTAGTAATTTTCACTATTCATCAAAATATAAAAGTTATCTGAAAAGTACCAAAATTTCACCCTAGGATAATTTCGATATTCCGAATCCAAAAATGAAGTCCATTTTGAAATATAAAATATATATGATTTCAAAAAGTAGGTATAACTATTCACAACGGCTAGTTTAATTAGTTGTGGTGTGTGTTAGAACTCGAGGTTGCGTACAACACACGCTATCGCATTATTCAAAGGGAAACGTACCGTAGAAGCTTGGGGTGTTACAATAAGAAACATGAATATGAGAATCCTAATGAATGTAAAATTTTCCCAGATTTTTTCCAATAGTTGAATGTAAAATAAACAATTTTATGATATTAATATATATTCTCTAGTGGATATGAATGGTTTACAAAGAATACAACTATTATATGAACATGTCGCTACCCCTCATATGAATGTAATAATACCTTGATGAAAAAAATGGAATAGATTTTGATAAGGGGAATTGAAATGGAATATGTATGCATAAAGAATTTCAAAAAGTGTTATGCTTCATGTAGAAAATAATATTTCAAAGGATAAATGTATAATTTTTCTTATGATAACACATTATAGTTCCCCAAGATGGTAGCCACAAGATATCAAGTGATCCTCCCCTAATGCTCAAGGATGAAAACTATCAGTGAGGGCATATGGTGTTTTTTATTACTACACCATAATAGATAAATGTGGAGTGAAAAATAATGTATACAATATAATAAATAGTGGATGTAGTAAAAACTTGACGGGACCAAAACCATCCATAGTAGAAGATGAATAAAAATAGTTAATAACAAAAGAGAATAAAAAAACCAAATAGGAGAATTAAGTAACTAGAATAAGATAAATAATTTTATTACTACAATGATGAAGATATAATGAAATGTTCTATAAAAACTAAGCACATGTGGGTCCTACGACACATGAATAAAAAACATGCTGGGAAAATATATAATAAAAACAAAAACTACTACAACATGCATCTCAATCAAGGTATTGTAGGTCTTCCCTAAGCTCTATCCTAGAACTGTAAATCAATCATCAAAAGATGGTTCCTTACCTTTATTTATACCTACAACCATAATGCTTTCTTGGGTATTAGTGGTGGCCCTAACAAGGTGTGAGATTCCATCATAGTAGGCTACCACTAATAGTGTTTAGATCAACCCAGTGCAAGAATTATAAAATGGGAATCATTCCATAGTAAATAAATGAAAAACTAAATAAATATATCAGTACATTTGATTAGGCTCCACATGGACACCAGTCCAATTATCATATTTCGGCCCAATATGGTGATTCTTAACAAAGATATCTAGTTATGTTAATATGAGTGATATAATATGTGAGATGGTGGACTCTCCCCATGATTTTAATTATGCATAAAGGACATGCACATATGTTTCAAAAAAAATAGATCATTACTCATTTGAAATAATTAATTTTCTTATTAATTCAATTCTGTTCCCATTTATAATGTATATAGAGTAACATTGTGTCACTCTATGGAAATTCAGAGACAACATCCATGTTCACTCAAGGATCATAGTAAATGTCTAATGCCTATGGGGCCCATCCATGGAGACCCAATAATTATGTCCCAACAATAACTCCAAGAATGGTGAGAAAACATGAAGAACTATCCTTCGAGTCCATACCTAATATCACATGTAGTGGGCCAAGTATCTCTCATGACATTGTCTTACCATAGTTCATTTGATCCCTTACATGTGGTCTCCCATAGGGACTCAGGGACACTCATTTGTAGGTAAAATAAAAAATTCATAGCAATCTCATCCAATGCATACCTAGTGTCACCACTATAATTAATAAAATAATATATCAATTCAAAATATAAGGAACATTGTGCCTGTTCAATGTGTCAATAATTCGAAACCGATTGTATCACCCATAGAACAAGACAAGAATATGAATTGGTTACAAAATAAATTCCTTTTAAAAGGAAAATATTTATAACATGAGGGCATATTAGTAAAGGAATTCCCATTTAATGATTCTTTTATGGCATGACGTATATGGTCCTAACAAATGGATTGTAACATAATTAAATCCAACATAAAAATTCATGATATAAATCATAAAGGAACACCAATAAATTTCGATTTCATCTATATAAGGTGATGGTGAATTAAGGATAAATTGTATATAAAACTAACTTGTTGGCATAAATTAAATATGATCTACTCAAGGGGTTGATTCGCTTCCACCTCGGGTCACAATTGGTAATATAAGGATTACATTTTCAATTTTTAACAAATTTCGATGATTCATTGGAATTCTCCATATCATGGAACAACAGTTATTTTTAAACACAGTTAAATGATGTAATGGAACCCAAACACCTACCAAATCATCGTAGATATTCCCTCATCATGCATTGAAATTGGATTGGAGATACGTTGGAAGAAATCATAGAAATTGTCCAATGACCAAAAAATGTGGAACATTATACTATATTGATAAAACAGAACTGATAGTATAGAGAATATAAAATATAATGGAAAATATTGATGAAAACACCTCTAAAATATTGAAGAATATAATGGAATGATAAATAGAGTACATATGTCGGGGTGTGTTGATATATACGATCAGAGGATGAAGAGAAAATACACAAGAGAGGAGAAAGTTTCATCCACTAAGGGATAATAATTTATAAAAACAATAGGGTTAAATGATTAGTGAGATAAATTAGTTCAATTCATTCTTATAAATAAGGGAATCTGTTTTGACCACATAGTTATCCAAACAGGGTTCCAACCATCCACCATGATTAACTTCAAAGGGCCATCCTTCATAGTTTGATCACTTTTTATCAAGTCATTCAAAAAATATGATAATTATATCATCCAAAAACTATAGATAGATTACTTGACGATATGTATTGGGTTTTAAGGTGTTAGAAAAACCATTTTCTCCTAAGGTACCCACTCAGTATAGAAACAGCATTTAGTAAAACCATGCATGATGGGGTGCATGATTTCTGTAATACTTGTAGCCCAATATGTGTGTTCTAGTTTTAGTTCTATTGGCTTCAAATGACCACCAAACACACCCACAACCTCTTCAACATAATAAAAAAAATCATTATTAGGTCCAAAAGAAATAATACAAAATATAAATAATGGAATGAACATTTTTTAAAACCTGAAACCGTACATCATCACCACTTTATGAAAAATCATTTCCGAGTATCCCTTCCGAGGAATTCATAATGGAATCTGATTATAAATTTATCCACTATGCACGTATGCTGGCCCACAAATGTAGGTCTCATCATGTATGCATCACTGCATCCACAGAACATGTACTAGAGGAACTATACTTCCTCAAATTAATGTCTTTCTCTCATACATGATATATATTAGATGATCCTCATAGTATTTATCTACCACTAGTTGATATCATTAGGGTAAAAAATGATACAAGCCATGATGATACTAGGAAAGCTTCAATACATGCAAGATTCTATTTGAGGAATCATGTCTTTTCATTAACTATAACTAATCGTCTACTAGACTGACTCTCTCTAATATCTCGAAATTCATTTCATATCAATGGGTTTACCTTTATCATCACATAATTCGTCTCTGACCCAATCTTGGTGATTAATGAAGAAAAACATGATTTCCCTCTTCAAGCACTAAAGGCCTATAGTAATAAGAATTATGTGATTTTTCCCTATAGTGGGAAATGTATAGACACTACTATATCAGTTGAACATTCTCTATAGTACATTAAATTTGAAAACATCTCAGTAGATCTTCCTCTCCTACTTTAATCCATCATAATGGTGAATGGAGTGATCTATAACAATGGGCCTCAAACAGATCCATCTAAATTATTTCATGAATGTTTTTATTGTTGAAAAAAGTAAACAATGTGTCATTATTTTCCCATATACCTCCAAATTAAATGATGTTTTCCCAAAGAATATCCCCTAAAAAATGTATCATCTTGTTAGAATTCTTATTTATCTGAGGGTGATATAGTGTACTAATGACCACCTATGAAAACATTGCCTTAAATAACCCTTTCTAGAACCCTGAGGTAGAGAGGCCACATCAGCTTGACATAGTAGAATGGGGAAGACCATGAATTAACATTATCTCTAAGATATAAATACTTTATATCACATTAATAAATAAGAGCTATCCAACAAATAGGTAGGGTGGAGCCTTGTTCTATCTATCTATTATCATGCATACATCATCGGTACCATAATGGGATCTCATCAAGGAAATAAAAAAAAACCACAATGACATTGTTTCATTTTTATTCATGAATAGATGGAGTCCATATAAGTATTTTATATCCCTATTACTCAAATGGTTGATTAATGTCCCATTCTGACCCACAACCAAACCATGAGGTTCTTTATCTTCTATAATTCTCTCCCCCAAACAAACTCTCTAGGGGGAAGATATTTCCTCATCTGAAACCACTCTAAATGGGACGATGTTACTTTTATAAGTTACAATATCGGTCTAACATACTATTCAGAAGTAGAATATTAATATTCGAGAATAGATCCATTAACTATAACTCACCTATATAATCATTGACATCTTGTGAATGAGTCATTCTAGTCATGGCATTAGCCTAAACATTTTTCCATTTCGAGTGTTTAATAAAGCTGAATGTTTAACACATGAATATATTCCACCCACCTATATTTCCTCATATTAAATTCTCCCAATATGGATACTTGTCTAACACATTTATTGTCCATGAAACTAATTAACTAGTCACCAAATAAGTAATTTCTCTCATAGTGAAATTCTTGAACTACAAAAGCTAGCTCTAGGACATGCATCAGGTAATTGCACTAATCATTTCTCAAAATGTGGGAAACATAAAATACATCCCGATCACCATGAATTAGAACCTCCCTCATCCCAATTAATTAATAATCACAATAATCAATATAGATTATTCATGGATCAATAATTATAAATATTAGGACTAAATAAAAACTTCCCTTTAACTCTGAAATGGATTTCTCGCAATATTCAGTTCAGGGAAATATCAAAACCTTCTTGGTAAATACCATTTGCAGTGTTTCAATTAATTATAAGTCATGGATTAAACACATATAATAGATATACATCCCTATGATGATACATATATAAAATATATTCTTTGGATGCTCCATGGAAATCAGGATGCTCACCTTCTCAAGGAAAACTGATATAGAAGCCTCTGATATGATATGACTCATGAAGTCAACATTTCTAATAAAAACATTAAATTTGATAATATTATCGTATTTATTTTTTATCTCAACATACTCAACATGATCTAATGATGATTTTAATGGTCATGTCTGATAAAATAATAATATAATATGTTTTCTAAGCATACAACCACTAAATAAGTGAGATATGAGTGGAAATACCGATTCATAAATTCCATCAATACTATTGATGAATTTATCAAGATGAATGACATAATCCAATACTCCTACATAAAATACCTTCTCCAATAAAATTGTACGTTGTATGTCTAACTGCCTCACATGCACCAGATGATATCTTTAAAACAAATCGATTATGGAGATAATAATGGGACCTCATGAACATTCAAAGAGTTCATTAATATGAAATAGTTGATATTGATTCATTATTGTATGCGAGTTTAGTCAGTTTTAAACCACACCCAATCTAACTATACTATTAGATTTCATGGAGAAAATAAATATTGACCCACATGGGGAAGTGATAGGCCAATTAAAACCCTTATCCAACAAGAATACAATATTATTCTTGAGTTCATGGATTTTTATAGGTTCCATACTATTAGGAGGAATAGAAACAGGTGCTGAATTTGGAACTACCTCAAGGGTGAACAAGATCTCTCCCTCCCGATATAATCCAAAGAAATCATTAGTGAAGACATCCTATAAATGATCCAGAAAATGAGGTAATTGCAAGAGCTACATTACATGATAACTTATAAAGAGACTGGACATCTGATCTATTACTCTTAACGTACTTTTACGCTTTACTCCAACTCCAAAATGAAGTATATATAATTCAACATTAAGGATATACGTACTACACTTGGTTAATGTGAATGAATTTAAAATGATGATAGCAATCCATTGTGGCACAATAAGGAATATGCTAGTATATTATGAGAATGACCTCAAAGAAGGACATAATAAGAATGAAGAAACACCACAAAAAATGTACCCAATGATATAATGGGGGAACTCCTTGATTTGGTGTATAAAATAATCTCAAAATCTTAACGGCATATCAAGGTTCATGACATCAATGTAGTACTGCATAACTAATCCCAAACACCCCATAATTGTATCATCTAATAATGACATTCATGATAATGTATCGAATAAATATAATATTATTGTCAATGTTACTATAATTGTACCTCTAATTGTAGACGGACCTAGAATCAACTCCTTTGGCGTAGGCTATAGTGAAAAAATAGGAATGGACTATGGCCGTTGGCTACTACAAGATTAGACTATGTAGGTGAACTACAATATCTCTAGAACTACGATACATTAATTCCTTTACCATGAACACCTACTTGTCTTCAACATCCTGTAGAATACTAGCTTCTAACATAACGAGGAGTCCCTAATCCTTCACCTGAAGATAGTATTAGAATAGAACCCCACTAACCTAGAACTATAGGAAAGGATTGATAGAAATATTATAGATGACCCATTATATTGTATGCCCGACAATCAATAGGGATCGTCATACAATGGGGATCTTTGTGGCCTACCCTGCCACAAGAGAGACACACCACAAAGATATTTGTTCGTACCAGCTATAAGGTTCCACCTTCACATGTACCCTACAAGCATAACACCATACCAATAGATAAACTAATTCTCCTTAAATATTATGATCTACCCTGCATTGTGTTAGCTAATTCCTTTGGAACCACTTGGTGACGAGGTACTAGTTCACTATCTCTAAAATGGTATTCAGTCAAATATTTTCCACCTATGAGTGGATGGAATATACAATACCATCCATTAATCTTATCAAAGAAGTCAAGTCATCACTATTCGAGTTCGGTGTAAAACAATACAATTTGGTGGGCTGACATTTGTATTCCATACTTATCATATATCCATGTTGTAGGTGGATGAATTTCCAAAAGTGATATGTTATCATACTCTGAAGGAATAATTGGTAGAATAATGTTCTCAAAAAACCCACCCAAACCACACAACTATGTAGAAAATCATATGTAAATACTCTTCCCTAATTCATAGAAGAATCACGTAGCATGTATGTTTTCATCATGGCCATCATCTATAGATAAAATTTATATGATGTAGGATTGACACCATGGAATCTAACCAGAACTAAGCCATTATAGGTTCTACATCCCCTGAGTAGGCAAGAGAATACTGTAGTTGGAACTCTCAAGTCAGATCTTCCATAGAAGGGGAGGTTTGATGAGTACCTTACACTGATTTTGTGAATCTAAAGAATATAGCAAGGAATTAGGAATCAATATTATGTGGAATTCCTGTAAGAGGTTCCTTAGGTGTCACTATAAGTGGAATCATGGGTGGATCATAACCCACCACCTCATGTTTATGATCATCACCGCTCTCCTAGAGTATATCATTAGCAATAACAATATAATTGCTATGATCAATCAAAAGATAGAATATATATCATACACGTGAAGAGATAATGAAGGATATGTAACAGGACTACATATAAGAATTTTAAAACCCCCATGTTGCTTCAGGATACATGTTTGTGTGATAAAAAATTCATGGAAGTTTTATTGGATACCCATCCTCCTAACCACTACTGAGGTCAGGTTAATGTCTCATATTACCAATGGAAGAGGTCCATTCCATTATATGGATAATTTATATCATAATTATATTATGTAATTATATTTCCTTTATGTGGTTGAATTAAATAAAACTCTATATCAAATTTATAAAGGCCAAAACTAATTATAAATTGGATAGTGGTGTCCATTTTATTCTAAAACAAAATTGTTCCAGCCCATGCGACAGATGGTCCATGGTGCAACATTCCTTAATTATATGTGTAAGGAATATTCTATAACATATGAAAAAACAATAATAGAATTCATATGATTCATTAAATTATAATAAATTTTCATTTTTTCTAAAACATTTATAGCGCATTTCTATATATATTATTCAAATAATTACATGGCATAAAAAACAAGGTATAAAAAATCACATTAAATATAGGTGAAGCAAATAAGAAAGTAAATATATAATAGAATAATAGATTACATTTTGATTCATATGGTTACATGTATGATGAATTCATTGATGTTAACTCACATCATTATCTAGAAAAAATTATCCATTTAAATAATTACATCACTAATAAAAGGACAAAACAATTTTGTCCCCCAAAAGTGAAATATGGTGAAACCATAACAAGCATAAGAAATAATAGCATTTACCCATCCTATGTAATTTTGGTTTCCCATGTATGTGGGGTATATACTCCCATCATATGGATCATTATCAAATTTATATATCAGAGTATTATTTTTATACTCAAACTATATGATAAAAGTATAATATTTGATACTAATTTGAAACAGCCCACACTAGATGCCACATAATAAATCCCTCACAATGTGGTCAGATATCCTTGAGTGAACCTCAATGAATGATAGAGGCTCCCAATATTAGTTAGGACCTACAATGTGTCCTTGGAGATATGATTCTCTTATATGATATATTCGAGACAGATATAATGTATAAGTTATAAGAAAAAATGGAATCATTAAACATAATGATCACAGTAGTAACCCAACAAAGTGGAAGCCAAAAAAAATTATAAGAAACAAAAATAATATAAATAAACCATGAAATAGTAAAATGTGACTTGAGAAAGGTTCTTCAATAGTGAATATACAATTATGAATATGTAATGACATGTGTTATATAATGAAAATATTATGGGGGTAGGGGATATTATAACAAACAACATGCTAAAAATATAAAAAATAATAACTACTTCAATAACTAGTATCTCAATTATAGGATGTATCCACTACCCCGAATTCCATCATATAATAGTAAATAAAACATCATAAGTTAGACACTTCACATTATCAATACCTAAAACTGAAAAGTCTATTTGGGTACCCATATGATAACATATAGTGTATGAGATACAATATCAGTAGGCCACCAAAAATGGTGTCTAGATCAATCCATCAATAGTGTTATAAATTGAGAGGTGTTCCATAGATAATAAATGAAAAATTAAATAATAATATATGTATATTGGTTTGGGATGCACTAGGACACCCATCCAATTTACCAAAATCGACCTATAATGATGGCTCTGTACCAATGGAACCTTTAAGGAAAGGTTAGTGTTATAATATGTGAGATGGTGGAATTCCCACAATATTATTATTGGTCTTGAATGGAACATACCAATGTTTCCTAAACCAATAAATAATTTCCCAACTCTAATCTTGAATTTACTTTTTAATTCAATTGAAAATATCTTTATAATGTCTTTAGAGTCACCCTATGAATTTACATGTAAATTCATAAAGAATATACATGTATTAGTTGAGGGGCTCTATGTATGTCAAAATATAGGGGAGTCTTTCCAAGGTGAAATAAGAATTATTTCCAAAGTGTCACTCTAGGAATAGTGTGAAGACATAAATAACTAACGTCAATGTATGTATCTAGTATCACATATAAGAGTCAGAGTCTCTCTCGTGTCATGGTACAACCATTATACCTTTGATCTCATCAATGGGGTCTCCCACTAGGGAACTTGTGCAACTCCTCACGAGGTAAAACAAAAAAAATAGCTGGTGATCCCATACGAGGCATATCTTTAATTTCCTATATCATGATTATAAGAATAAATAAATTATATCTATAAAGAACATTGATCATGATCAATGGGTCATTAATTGGGATAACATTGTATCACCCATGGCAAAACATTAATATATGACTTATTTATAAAATCAATTCTATTTTATAGAAAATAATTTATGACATGTTTTAAGGTTGGTAATGTAATTAACAATTTATGGTTCACTTATGAGAGTAGTTATAAAGGCATTACACGTGTCTCGTAACCCAATTCAATCCAACATAAAAAATTCAATGTAGTAATCATAAAGAAAATCCCTAAACATATATTTAAATTATCTATGGTGAGAGGAAATTATTGAACAATGGTAGAGAACCCCCGTGGGTTGGCCAAAATTCAAGGCCATGTGGACAAGTGGTTGATTCACTTCTAGATCAGGTCATAATTTGTACGGTATGTAATCCATTTGAATTTAATTAAAAAAATATAGACGTCACCAAAATGGCCCAGCTGATGGAATAATAACACATTTCATTTAATGAAATTAAATTAGGGAGAGGAACCTTGACCACTTACCTTATACATAATGAGATTCTCTCACACAATATCGACCATTGATTCAAGAAGTGTTGGATGATATTAATGTAAATTTTAAATTACCATAAAATTTTATAAATTATATTTCATTGGGATAACACAATATATGGGAGTGAGATCATAAAAATGATGGTATAATATTGAATAATGTTTCAACAGCTTCCTGATGGATCTGATGATGAGAGATATTGAGTTTTTATTGAAGCGGTAGATTTATCCCTAGGTCGAATGGGATAAGAGATCATGCATTAGGGATGATAGTGTTTCATTTATCTGAGGAGAATAAAAGAGAAAAATAAATTTTTTAAAGAATTAATTAGTGGGGGGGGGGGATTTTAATTCAGCCTAGAAAAAAATGATTCATAGTTGGAAAAACTATGTGCCTTGATTTTCTTCATAGTAGAACCTCGCAGAATTTGGTTGAGATTTATCTAAAAATCTTAATATTGTGAAAAATTATCCAAATACTATACATGGGTCAGACCTCTATGCCCCTTGGGTCATAAGGTTGAAGAAAAAGAAGAGAGTTGCCATGTTTTCTCTATCTGTAGGAACATAGTTTATTGAAACAATATGGGTTGGTTTTCATGGTTTGTACTAACTATGTGGCATAGTCTTCATCATATAATTTTAGTGATCCATGTTAAGAATAAGCCCAGACACACCTGAAGCCTCTTTGAATTAATTAAGAATCATTATTAAGGAAAAATGAAATAATAAAAAATAAAAATAATGGTTAGTACCTTTTAAAAATGACTGGACATTACATTCTTTATACATCATGGAAGCTTTGAGCATCATGAATGTTTGAAGAATTGTGAAATCTAGGATCATTGAAAAATATAAGTGTGTTAGTAATGTTGTGCGATTTTTGAATGATTGGTGCATCAAAATGACTACGTTACTAAAAAATATCCCTTTTAAAGCACTAAAATGGACTTTATTACTTCACGTGAAGCAATGACTACTATAGTGTGAATAAAACCTAGAGGATTTTATCAATGCTAAAAAATCTATGATAAAGTGGATACATATCTCTAAAAAAATTATGATAAAGGAATCCTTTTTCATTTCATTCATAATTTTTGATAATTTTAAAACATTTATTACCACATATATTTACTACCCATAAATGTGACCTTTATTCATTCTTCTCCATGGATGGATAATGTTTGCATTTATCATCCATTGTCAAACCACAAATTAATAACCTTATTATCTATAGTTCTAAAAATTATGATAAAGGGGAATGTTGTATTGTGCTTTTATGGAATACCATATCACCAATATGACCATGAAAATAAAAAAATTCATCTACCAATATATAATTTCAATGAAAAAAATTTATAAGACAATTAGAAGAAAAAATACAATATTAAAAACATTTCAAACATTGGTTTATACCATCACATATGTTAATATAATTACTTATATACAAAAAACATCAACAATCCAAAACATATTGATCCATTCCTTTGATTGGGAAAAGAACATACAAAAATAAGAAAACCATTCTTTTTTTTATATAATAATATAAAGAAATAAATTAATAGGCAAGGATTATGTTAAACAAAACATTGATTCACAATAGGAACCCTATGTCTCGGATTGAGGTGTGGTTGATTCTTAAATGTCAAACCATTTCATTTCCATCTTCATGAATTATCTCTATGAAAATTAATTCTATAAGTACATGATATAAATAATAAGGAAATTATTTATGTCATAGCAGATATAATGATGATAAAACATTTTAGTCACATTTTTTTTATCGATGTCATGTGCATTAAAAACAAAAAGACCACTTATATATTTCAAAAACACCCATGAATTTATACCGGTCACAATGTGTGCTAGATTTTAGTGGAAAATATTCTTATATGTCTAAAAAAAATTCTGTATCATTATTATAATAGATTAAAAATATCCGATTTTTTTTTGTTTTGAGTATGTAACTCAACATTTTTACTAAAATATCATTATAAATAGAAAACACACACATCGAGTCAAATGAGTCACATATTATTTTAGTTTTATGTGATTCTAATTTATACACATCTCGATTGACATATGATTAATTTTCTTATATTATAAATAGAATTATATTAATTTTTCTCAGTTTTCAAGGATAGACACTTATTAAAATAAAATATAAATTTTAAATTGATAATAGAAATTTTGAGTTATATCTGAAATATAGTTTGTCAGATTGATGTTCGAATGATTCATATAAACCAAAATTTCCATATGTATTTTTTATAATATATCAATTTAATATGATTATGTTATCTTGATTTTGATTATATTAGTTCTATTTTTTTATAAATTTTATTTCAATATAAAATAAAATGATACACTAAGAGTCATACTAGTCACATCATTCATCAGATTGAGTTAATTATAATTATTACATTTTTTACATGACAAAGGTATCATTTTTATAGAGTATCAAAAAAATTCAATTTAGTTTTATTAGGTTTTAGTATATCACTTTTTTTTTAAAAAAAGTCTTTGAAAACTAGAATCCCCACCTTTGAGTATTACTAGTCATATCAGGTTTTAGGTTGATGTGGGACATATTCCTATATGTCAAAATTAACCTGTGAAATATTTTACTAAATTATCATGAAATGATGAGTATTTTTTTCATGGGTTATATTCTGCAAAACTTCTAGAAAATTAACATTTTTAAATAGAAAATGGGAACATTAAGTCATAACAAGAACATTATGTATCTGATTAATGTGTGGACCTACATGTCATAATTGAATTTTAGATCATTTTTATAATTCATAAAAATAATCCAAATGTTTTCATTGATTTTTAGAATATTACATTCTTTTTTAAATAAAATTAACGTAAAAACCAAATAAAATGAAGATCATGGAGTCTTTCTAGTCACACTATGTGTTAATTAGGGTGAGTCTAATTCTTATAGGTATTATATGACAGATGTATCATTTTACTTATGTATAAACACAATTTGATATTTTTTATTTGCCTTCAGTATGTCACTTAAATTTTTTTCTAAAATTTCTTTTAAATAGAAAACACATAAAATTTAGTCACACAATACACATCGTGTGCCGATTTTAAGTTATAATGATTCCTATAATTCAAAATATATATTGATTGTTTTAACTCAATTATAATTGAATTATTTTCACATTTTTATAGTTCTATATGAGTTATATGTTTTAATCCAAAATGTTAATATTAAACAGATAACATACACAATGATTCATACCTACCACAACACCTATCAGGTAAAAGTTCATATAATTACTACATGATAGAAATGAATTAGGGATAATTTTCAAATTGTGTCAAAAAAAATATAAATTTGTTTTCTTAGTTTTTTCTATGTTACTTTTATTTTTTTATAATATTAATTTAATAAATAATTAATAATATACACTTTCATTCATATTAACCACCTTGTGAATCAGATTTATGTACGACTAATTATTATATGTCAAAATATTTATATGCATCAATTTACTAAATAATCAAAATAATTTGCATTTATTTTCATGGATTTGAGTATCTCACTTTATTTTTTACTAAAATTTAATTTAAAACTCAAAACACACACATTGAGTCATACCAATGACATAATGTGATGGTTTTATATGACATTGATTATTATATGTAACCAATTTCATATGAATCCTTTTACTATATTATCAAAATAAATTCCATGGTCATTTTCCTTTTCATCAATTAATGAAACTTTTTCGACTCAAATATAAATTTTAAACTAATAACATACACATTTATTCACACTAGGAATATTTTGAATCTAATTGAGGTGAGTCTAGTGCACTAAAATTAAAAATTACTTATGAATAATTTTCATATATTAAAAAATAATCTGATTTTATTTTCTTGTTATTTTTTATGACTCTTGTCTATTTTTCATTAATTAATTTCATTATTAAATTAAAATATTCCCATGGATTCATACTGGTCACACCATGAATTGGTATGATGTATTTCTTGAATGACATATGGATCATTTTCCAAAATTATCAAAAAAATCCTAATTTATATTATTTATTTTGGAAATATATATATTATTTTTATTAAAATTTCATTGTAAATGAGAAGAACAAAATTTGAGTCACACCATTCACATAATATGTTGGTTAGACATGAGATATATTTACACACATCAAAAATGACTTGTGAATCATTTTCGAAAATTACATATTCAATCTGATTGTGCTTTTTTGGTATTTAGAGACTGACATATTTTTAACTAAATATTCATTTTTAAACTGTTAATAGAGAAGTTGGTGAAAAAGGTATGAATGAATATTCTAAAATAACCAAACTATGAAAATATGGCATGCCCAAATTTATTTGGAAATAACTAAATTTTATTTAAGAAAAATGATACATAAATTAATTTATAAATTAGAGATAAATTGTTGAAAAATTTAATTAAATTAGTAGTAGAATACACATTTTGAGGGAGAACTATTATGTCGATGTTTTGGTGTATAGATGCACGATTGGTGGACCTAAATATTATAATATAAATGAACTATGAAAATATGACTTTGGAAAAATTCTATGAAAACATAAATAATTATTACATAAAAATTATATTGTAGTTAACCTTAAAATATTAGATTAAATAATGAAAATTTTAATATAATAATTAATATGATTTAATTATATTAGGGTGTATTAAATCATAAAATATATTCATTAATATTATAATATAAATGAACCTTTCAATGAATAATGAAAATCAAATCAATGTATTATTATATTATTTTTTTTCTAAAATAGGGAAATTATATTTTAAAATTACTATTATATCTTACCTAAATTTTCTAATAATTATTTTTTTTTCAAAAAGATTTGAATCATCATAATATAAAAAATACATTGTCTGCATGATATGTCAAACATTTAACTTATATTAGGATATTTCAATAGTTGACTGATAATATTTTAAGGAAAAAGTAGTATATAAACAAAAAATTCTCCATCAAATATCCTTTTTTATTGAATGACTATAGATTTGGATATTCTATTGATAATAAAAATTCCCTCTATTTTCCCCCAAATATAATGAAATATTCTAGATTAGGATATGAATGTTTTGAGTGTTATCTCTCAATGAAAGGTTTATCCTCTGTTATGTTTTCATATAACCTGTAAAAAAAACTAGTTGCCGCATGGAAAATATAAAAATTCTTGTTTATTAGGTCTGAGACACAATTTAAATTATATTTATGTGATTCCATTATTAATATATTGTCTTTTTCCCATCACACATTTAATTTTACATTCACGAATTTCATTTAATCAGTTATCACTGCACTTTAATTTTCAACCCATCCATAATGGAAAATCGGAACATGAATTGTTGTATAATACAAATACTAAATCTATTTTATTATAGAAAAAATAACATATTTTTATAAATTGGATTTCTATCTTTGGAACCAGATATATGAATAACTTCCTCCCCAAGTGTAAAATGATTATTTTTCATCATAGTACAATCATCGGGTTATTTTTGAATAAGACATATATATATTGGATAAAAAACTACTATATGTTATAAGATTTTCATTTGGTCTATAAGCTAGTCATCAAGGTCATTTGGAAATTGAATTTATATTTTCAGATAACTAATTATAAATTTTGTCTCTGGACCATTATATATTATTTTTTTCTATTTATTTTAATAGTGTGATTTCTCTTTTACAAAATTAATTAAATTAATTAAATTTATGTTTAAACAAATATGATTAACAATAAAAAATTTATTATATATAATTTTTATCGCCACATAATAACACAATTATATTCTCATTAATTAAATAGCTTCACATTTTATATTTTATCTAAAAATAACATTCCCCTCATTTTCTAAATATCCATTTGAAGTAATATGAAAAATCACATATAAAATCACACATATATACTTAATTATATTCATATTAACTCTATTATCTATTATTAATATTGGTGTGATATTAAAGTATCCCATTTAAAATGATCCCATGGTTTTTGGAATATAGTGATGGAATATTCCAAAAGCATATGTGACATTAACATTTCATCATTTTAATATATATCTTCCACATATATCATTTTAGTTTTCTTAGTTATCCATTATAAAATAATATATATACATATAAATATTATACAAATTTTTCTATACTTTTTTATTATTAATAAACTTAATGGGATATATATGTATACATTATTTGTCTCCCTATGAGGACTCATCCTTATATGTTCGATTTTACTACCATTAAAGTTTATTTTTTTAATACATATCATTTAATTTATGGTAAATTATTTTTTATCATAACACATATTTAAATATAAATGTAATTTTTATTAATGATACAGAAAAAAAATTCGGTATTTATATATACCCATGACTATATAATTAATATAGAAATATAAAATGATTGATTTTCAAAAACATTTCCATAGAAAATATTTCATTAATGAAAGGATAATAAAAATTAATAATTGAAAAATGTTATTAGAAATATGAATAATAAATCTAGAATTTTTTATGATATGGTTTTACTAAATGTGACATTTTTATGTAAGAGTAGAATGAATGAAAATTATGAAAATACATAATGTAAGGGGGTTTCCAAATCATTTTTTTCGTTTGATTTTAAATTGTTTTTTGAATAAACTATATTTTTATGAAAAAATATATACCCCATATATGTATAATAATATATTTTATACAACTATTTATTATATTTTAATTTTCAATCTTCTATTTATATTGATTAGGGTAATGATTAAATAAATTAATTATTTTCTTATAAAAACTTTTTCTTATTATAAATATGATTTACAAGATTTTTATACAACACTCATATGAAATATTATTTGTTTGAACTATTTTTCACTAAAGAACCTACTAAGATTTGAAGAAAGTCAATATATTGTGGTAGGATTCTACCCATAACACTTCACATTATGTCAAATTCACCATATAATATGATAAATGATATCAATATATTAACTCTACTACCCTATTTTACATTTTTAATTCATATAATCTCCACATGACATAATTAATTTTATATTAAATACAAATTTTTGTTGGATTTATTTGAACATGTTCAATTTATTAATTATAAGAATAAAAATTTCTATTTAATTACTTACAAATCATTTAATTTTTAAGTGTATCTTTTATTCTATGAATGATTCCGATTCCAAAATATTCATAGTCCAAAATGACTAAATGTAAATAATGATTTTTATAGAGAAATCTTACATGAATTTTCTTATCACTGTTTGATTTTTTGAGGAGGTTCTTGCCCAAAAACATGAAAAATATTCCCCTTAGAAAGAGTTCATTAACTCCAATGGATAGAGAATACTATCAAATATAAAACTGTACTGTTTGTTTTTTAGGGAACATGATCAATAAAAACCATTAATAATGATAAAAATTATATATACTGAGGTATGTGATATTCTTTTTTAATATTATCAATTCCTCTCATTATTGAATTTATAAAATATCATATATTCATCCATTTATTAATACATAATGACATCCCTGAAAACACATTAGTGTTATTTGATCATAGTTTAGTACAAAATAAATAAAATGAATGTAGTATTAGAAAACATACATTTTCTTTTCAAATAAATATATTTTGGTCATGCTAATACAACAGGTTCTATGTGGTTATTTTCAATAATGGGTTATTAAAAACATGAAAAATACCTTAGTTATATAAAACATCATCCAAAAATGGACTGTATTTTTGATAATTATTATTATTATAACTATGGTAAATTGACCATCCAATCCCCAGAAGACCAAGTTTTCTACATCACATTATAATGTTAATATAAACTACAGTAACCCATAATGACATGTATAGAATCAAAAATATTATTCATTTATTATTGATACCAAATAGATATATGAACACTTTAATGTTCAAAATATTTTGGTTTTAGGACCATATTTTTTATGTTCATAATAGATTAAATAATATCACTAAACGATGCTATAAGCTATTTTATATAAAAATAAAAAAAATATTCTTTTTTACAACATAACCATGAATATTTTTGGGAAAAAGGTTATGTTATGAATACATGTGAATATTGAACAAATTGAAAGATAGTTTGATGATTTTATATTTCAAATATATATATGATTGATTTATAGAATTTTATTTTTATTTGTGAAATTCATATTTATATATTTTTTATATGAAATTTTATTCTGAAGATAATGTTATGTATTATATTATTTATATAATAAATTAAAAAAAATCATGAATGTATTTGTAACAGTTTATTTAATCTATATACTATATATAATATTAAAAAATAGTATGCATATTTCAATGTTCTAGACCTTCTCAGACTAATTCAATGAGAGGTTTCGGTGTCCTTTTTCTGGGCATGTTTTAGTGAAATTTGGTAGTATATAGATATGTGATTATTTTATAAGATTCATTAACTACATGAATGTTTAGTTTATGATTCCATGATTGGGTTATGTTTTCAATTGTGAGGTACTTGACATAGATGGTTTGAAGGCATATATAGTGTATTCTTTGGAATATTCATAACATGAAGGATATATTTATTATTTAAATAGTTATGTTTTTTGATGATATAAATGTCAGGAATTTTCATGGAAGATTTAATCATGGACATCCTGTTGTAGATACCCCTTTCAAGATGTGAATGCTGTTTTATTGAACTTATTTAATTCACAATAAAATATAAATTACCTTTATTCACAAACATTCTACTCTATACATAAGTGACACAGTGTGAAAATTTTAATCTCTTTGTTACCCTTTTTTTTATCATATCTATGTTTAATGAGAGAAATTTTATTTTCAATGGTGGTGAGTCATCCTCTATCTTTCTATATTTTCATCTCATAGCATATTTTTAAATTCATGGATGTGTTTTAAATTCAAGTAATTATGTGATTTTGATTAAAAATATGTCTACACCAGTTTTTCATTATTCCCCCTGCATAGATAATATGTTTTTGATAATATTTAACATAATCCTTTCAAAAAATATATACTAATTTTGGATCAATATTAATGATATGGGATCCTTTTTGTTTTAAAAAACTGTTATGGAATAATACATTTTAATAAAAAAATTCATCCCTTTCAATCGTGAAACTATCCTCCCAATTTTTTTCATTTTTTTAATTTTAGAGAAATTTGAGAAAAAATTAAAAAAGATAAAAATTTGGATAAATGTGAAATATAATAAAGTAATTTTTGGGAATTCATGTTTCTATTTTTTTCATAATTTAATTAATTATCACCCATTAAGGGGTCGTGGAAATCATTTTTATTGTAAGACCTTTAACTCTGTGATGTTTTCTATGATCTGATTACTTATGTGATAATAGTCATTAAATTAATGATCATTATAATTTCATGACCTAAAATAAATATTTGTGTAGAATGGTGGTTTTTATTGTGTGAGAAATGGTGACCATGATTGGGTGTTACTTGGTGGACGTGATTGGGTTCGTCATGGGGGATATAGCTGGGATCCATAATAGTCTGGCTATAATTGGATGAATTTCACAATAAATCATTAATACTAAAATATTGAAAATTTAATTATAAAGGTATAATTTATTAATTAAGAATATACTATCTTAATAAATTAAATATTAAAATGAAATTTTTATTATGGTACTATGTAAAATTATTAAGGAAAATTCTATTGCATTAGTATATGTTCTTTTTTTTGGTTTATAATGATGTGGGAAGATAGTGGTTTAATCATGTGACTTCATCAGTTTTGGATTGGGTGAAACTATTATATATATATATATATTATTAATTATGATTTTATTAACCCTTCCAATTTTAGATAATCATACCAATAATAATTTATAAAAGTTGTGTTTTTCCAAAATACAATATGTGGTGAATATGAATATTTTACTGCCCTCCCTTTATCTCCCATCAACAATACATCTTGGTGATACAAACTATATATACATGTTAGAACTAAAATTTGTCGATGTTGAGACATGTATTGTGGGTTTTTAATAATTTGATGAGGGAATTAGGGTGTTGTCGTTCACGTTCATTGTACTCTACATTCTAGATTATTATTATGTGGTATTTTCCAATTGATGTTATATGTGGTTTTTCTATGATTTGTGATATATAGATAGTTCAATGAGTTAATATATGTGGTTGGTTTCTTGAGATAATATATATTGTTGTGTTCAATATCAGTGGATATGGATGTGATGTGAAGAAAGGATACCATATCATTATGTGGGAGTGGATGAATATTAGGGAAATTTTATCCAGTTTATTATAGATCTATTATTTTCAGTTATACCTTACTATTCTCCAAGAATGATTATTAATGATGTTGACCAATAATTGGCTTGATTCGTACCACACTAATGATATTGATCTACGGATATCTAATATAATGCTTATTTGGTGGTTATCCTATCATTTTACACATCAATATTAGTGAAAAAAGAAGTTAGCTAGTTTAGAGGGATGATCATATGTTTATCACAAAAAATGATCACCCCACAACAATTTATTATTTTTGTCAAGAGATCCCAACAAAGAAAAGAGATTATTTGGGTGTATCGTGCTTTGCAATGGAGGATGTTGAAGTTGTTCAGTATTTTCAAAAACAATTATTATTAATATTCTATTAAATTTAAATGATATTTTTATTATGGGATTGAGGATCATGCATTTGGATTAAGTTTTATTCTTATTTTTTATAATTTATTTATATATCATCATTTTTCAGAATATAAATGGTCAGGCCTCCAATATGAGTGTTTTATTCATATAGTTCTATTCAATAAATCGTGGTCATCTAGAGGTGCGAATGGAGTGGGAGTGACTCTATTATATTAAATCCTTCTCAGATGTGGTGGCATTAGTAATGGATTTTAAAAAATAGGCATTAGTGGAGTTGGATGAGAGATTCAATCGATATTGTAGCATGCCATTTATTGGGAATTGTGTGAGCGGAGGGGATATAGTTAGGCTCAATAGTGACATGTCATGTGGCCTAAGTAGACCATCTATGAAACTGATATCAGTTCCCCCCTATTAATAGATTCAAGGACCCAAACAATAAAATGAATATTTGTTTTCTAAATGTTTAACTATTTTATGGAATAAATTTTGAGTTTGATCATTCATCATTATCATTTAATTCATTCACATTAACATCCTTAACTATATTGGGGTTTAATTAACTATTCATATTTTGTAGTCATTAATTTACTATTTTTATTTAGGGAAATGGACATGGAATAATAAAGTCGATATAAATGATATTTATCTCAAAATCATTATCCTGATAATAATGGATTATTATATTTCCTATTATAACAGGTTATATCATGAATAATATTTTGTTTCCCTTGTAAATATGCATATCATGATAACATGTTATCAAAATATCCAAACACATAATCTATTATTATTTGTGTTTATTTGTAAGAATGTTTATTTTATTATCTTATCCTGTATTAAATATGTTAACTAAGGTTGAATTTATAATGGCATGATGAAATTATTTTTTTGGAATCAAATTTAATAAAAATTTTATTTCATTTTATATAGTATTCAAGGATTCATTTTTCTTTCATGACATATTAAGATAATCCGATAGGGATTTATAGTTATGTTTTGGTTTTTTTGATTAAAATTATATAGTTTCTATAAAATTATTACCATTTATATTGAAAATATGGATGAATTTAAAGATTTTTCCATGTATAAACTAATACACTGCTCTTTTTTATGACTATAGTTTTATTAACCGAATAATTTTTTATGTTTCGAGATTATAATTGAAATTTATAAAAAGGTATAAATTTTAATAATATTTATATATGATGATTAAAAATTGATTGACATATTTTTCTATATCTATTTATTATTTTAATGATTTTTAAATCAAAAACATTGTATAATTCACCAATCATTAATAAAAGATTTTATGAGGTTTCTTGTGTAAAAAAAATCTATATCCTTTAATGTGATACATTATCATGTTTTATGTATAATACGAATTTCTTATAAGAATGGGTTCTGATTTTTTTGAATTATGGAAATAAGATAAACATCCATTTGGGAAAACCAATTAAGACATGAAAATGTTTTACCTGATAGAACTTATTCTTAAATTATTAAAAAAAATTATAGTACTAAAATAAGAATTCCATATATGATAATTTCTAAGTATCATGCATTGATTGGCTGTTGAAATATATATGATTATTTTATAAATGTTCAATAAAAATTGATAATTTTTAAAATATAATATGGGATGTATGTCTAATATTTAAAAAATTTATGTGGTTTGTTAGGAAATTCATTGGATAAAATTATAAAAATTGGTTGATGTTTAATAAATTTTATAATGAAAATAAGATCAAGGAATTTTTGTATCAGTTTTTTTGAAATTAGCAAGTTCTGATATTATAACCATTGATACAATGTATAATTATGTTTCACATAGGTATTAGATGATTAATTTTTTTAGTATTTTTTGGCATAGTTCATGAGGTAAAAAAACTAATGTTTTTTAAAGAACAATATTTCCCTTGACAGAATTGTATAACTCACTTATGGAAATAATCATATAGATAATCACTACATGTGTAGTTTTATTCCAAAATTTTAGTTATATGTTATAGTTAATTAAATACATGGCATGATTATTTCAATTGAAAAGACATGAAAATGTTGGTTTGTGATTGTTATGGCATTGCTTATTGATTGAATTAATGTGTCGATGAACCTTTCCCAACCCCAAAATTTCAAATCATAAATTCATGTATTAATATACATTTGATATTTGATTTTTCTGTAATGATACTTATTCAATGACTCCTTGTATTTCTTACATTGAAGCATTGTGAACAAGACATTGAATTGATGAATCTATATATTGTGAAAAAATTTATCCTCCATGATTTTTTTGTGGCAGTTCAGATAAAATAACCAACCTTCACTAAAATATTAATCACATTAATCTATTATTGAAAATGTATTGTTTTGAAATCATGAAATTGATGAATCTGAAATTTATTGATACCTAAATTAAAATGATATAGGTGATGGAAGTTGTTCACATTAAAATGATGGATTTGTATCTCATTATTTGTGTTATATAGGTGGTATTTATTCTTTAATTTGATTACAGGGATACAATGTCCACCATTATGATATTAGATATCCATTAAAATATTTTACAAACCATATTGATGAGTTAGAGCTTCTTAGAGTTGAAACAATATGGATGTAGTAAATGGTTTCTTGTCATTTTTTCTACTTTTAGTTATGTTTTGTAAGATAGTGTATGTTATTATAGGAAACTTCATTATTAAAGGTTTCTGTTATGGGAATGGTATATTATGAATATTTATTTTGTAAATAGTGGATATATTGTTATGTAGAAAGAGGATAGTTCTGATGATGATTTGGTGTTGGTGATTTTTATATTATATTGGTTATGTATGTTATTAGAAAAATCATATGAATAATGGATGCACCATAAAAAATGTGTTGTGTTCATTTGGAAATTTTTTAAAAATGGGAATGCCAGTCAGAGATTCCAAAATCAGTAAATATACATATATGGTTGAGGGTTGTCCTAAAATTGTATACCAACAATACTCTTATCATTTTTGTTATATTCTAGAGTTATTGATGTTCTTATATAGTTCATGCTGACATTGTTATTTCTTAGAGCATTATTATTATGTTAAGATTTTAATTTAGATGGTGACATAGTGAGGATAATAATGGATCATTGGTTATACCAATAATAAATTTCACATTTCACATTTTATAGCTGTTCTGTTGTAATGGTCTGGATGTTATGACCTATTAAATTGTGGGAATAATGTGTATTAGGGTGTCCAAAGGATTTTCTATTGACTTTGGTGGGTTATGGGTAGAGTCACAATATTTTTGTGACTTGGAGGTTTGGTCTACAGCATTCAGTAGACCAACTATACTGTGGGGAGGCCAACGACCTCATAAGGAACTCAGAGGATGTGTTTGGTGCTACGTAAAATTGTTTAATGGATATGATGTGGAGATGTTGACAACAACAAGGAGTCCATATTAAAATGTTTTGATAGTACAATTTTTAACAAAATATATGGCATAGAGATAATAAATTCGAATTAGATTCTCATGGGGTTGTTATAGTTGTTCAATTCCTTTCGATGAAGGTGCGATATTGAGATATACTGTGGCATAACCACATTCATGTTTATTAGGTTTTGCAACATAGTTTGATTGACTGTTTACAGGTCCTTTACCTAGTTTTTCATATCTATAGTATGGATTTGTCCTCATATTTTAGAATCCAATTTTATTATAATAACCAGCATAGTTCCATGATTTGTTCCATGATTTGGTTTTTTTAAATATCATTCGATTTATGGGTTTGTTCAATAATAGTGTTCAATTACCTATAGTTTGTAAAAAATCAAAATCCCTTATAACCGTATAATAAATAAAAATTTATCCTCATTTTTTTGGAGAACCAGCTGCATCATATGGAGGTATTTTTGATGCTATTTTTTCCTTCAACCCCAGCCATGGGATATTTATCTATGGTAGCTCTATGTGATTTTATTTCCTTCATTCTCAGAGTTGTATCCATTTTCACCAAATGGGGGAGGAATATATATGGTGATTTTTTGGTTTTGGGGGAGTTTTAGAAAACAAATGACGTCCTATATAATTTTATAGGATTATCAATATATTTTTCATTTATTTTGGTTTTTTTTGGTTTTATTCATATTTCTACAACATTAATGAATGTCCTAGAATGCTTTGTTTGAAGCATAATATCCTTCGTCTGTATTATAGTTATACATGTGGGAGTGGTCATACACATTTTTTATCAATTGGATGATAATATATGATGACATAATAATTATAACGCAATTTATTAATTGACATAATTTGGAAGCTGAATGAATATCTTGATTTATGAATTTTTAATGTTTTTTTTATATTATGCATGATTAGTGTACCACTAAAAATAAAATCTACTTTGGTCATTTATTTTTATTCTAAATTGTTATGTTTTTTGGAACATATGATTGTGGGATTTATTTACATAAATAAATATATAAATGGAAACCTCATATATCTGGAAAATAAATTGATTTCATCTTGCTAAACATCGTTTTGGTGATAATTCAATTGAAATATATTGTGGAATTTGATTTTTATTTCCTAGTATAAATCAAAAATAATACACGGGAATTTATTGTATTAGTTATTTTGAGTGGTTGTTCTATGTTTGGATATATTGGTCATATGTTGGTTAAGGATATAAAATTTTTAAAGTTCAATGTGTGTCCAAATACGGGGGATCAAAAAAAATTCAGTGTTTTTTCTTTTCTCTACATAATAATGTAATTAAATTTGAGAATCATAAATTTCAATTTAAAAAATAAGAAAAGTATTGTAAATAGATGAAATCATATGGGATGTGAGATTAAATGTGGATGAAGATTAAACTGAAACTAATTTACAGGTAATGGAAAAATATCGATATTGGATTAAAATGAAAGGAAAATGTGGAATATTGGTTTTGTCTTATTTAAATGTGCCTCTCATGTGGTGTGATAAAAAAATTTATTTTTGATGTTAAAATATAGTTTAGTGTTTAACATAGGTTGTCTCTACAGAGGATCGTACAACTATCATTTTGGTCACTTTGTTTTTGAATTTGATTGGATTAGAAATTGATTTAAATGAAACAAAATAAATTAATTAAATAAAATATTGAAAAAATTTAAATATCATTTAATTTAATATAGTAATATAAAATTGGGTGATCTGGTCAGGGTTGGTTTTCCAAAAGCAATGTTATCATAGTTCAATTTTATCAAATTCTGTTCTGCCAAATTAATTGAAGTGAAATTTTACAATAACTTCAACTCACACTTTTGGTAGATGGAGTTTGTTAAAATGGACTATATTCATTATAGTGAATATTTTTATAGCTATATTAAAATGACCATCCAATCCCAAGAACACAAAGTTTCTACATCAAATTATAATCTTAATATACACTATAGTTACCCATAATGATATGTATAGAATCAAAAATATTATTTACTTATTATTGATACCAAAGAGATAAAAGAACATTTGAATGTTCACAATATTTTGGTTTTAGGATCATATTTTGATTTTCATAATAGATTAAATAATATCACTAAATAATAGTATAGGCTATTTTATAAAAAAATAAATAAATATATTCTTTTTTAAAACATAACCATTAATATTTTAGGGGAAAAGGGTATGTTATGAATAAATGTGAATATTGAACACATTTAAAGAGAGATTGATGATTTTACATTTTAAATATATATATGATTTATTTATAGAATTATATTTTTATTTGTGAATTTCATATTTATATATTTTTTATATGATATTTTATTCTGAAGATAATGTTATGTATTATATTATTTATATAATAAATTAAAAAAACTCATAAATGTAATTGTAACAGTTTATTTAATGAATGTACTATATATAATATTAAGGAATATTATTCATATTTCAATGTTCTAGAACATCTCGGACTATTTCATTGCGAGTTTTATGTGTCCTTTTTGTGGGCGTGTTTTAGTGAAATTTGGTAGTATATGGATATTTGATTATTTTATAAGATTCATTAAATACATGAATGTATAGTTTATGATGAAATGATTGGGTTGTGTTTTCAATGGTGAGGTACTTGACATAGATGGTTTGAAGGCATATATTGTATATTTTTTAGAATATTAATATCCTGAAGGATATATTTATTATTTAGTTAATTATGTTGTTTTGATGATATAAACATCATGAATTTCCATGAAAGATTTAATCATGGAAAGCCTGTTGTACATACCCCTTTCAAGATGTGAATGTGGTTTTATTGAAATTATTTAATTCACAATAAAATATAAATTACCTTTATTCACAAACATTCTACTCTATACATAAGTGACACAGTGTGATTATTTTAATCTCTTTGTGACCCTTTTTTTATCATATCTATGTTCAATGAGAGAAAATTAATTTTCAATGGTGGTGAGTCGTCCTCACCCTTTCACTATTTCAATATCATAACATATTTTTAAATTCATGGATGTTTTTTCAATTCAAGTAATTATGTGATTTTGATGAAAAATAAGACTCCACCAGTTTTTCAGTGTTCCTCATGCATAGATAATATTTTTTTGATAATATTTAACATAATCCTTTTCAAAAATATATAGTAATTTTGGATTAATAATTAAGATATGGGATCCTTGTTGTTTTAAAAACTATTATGGAGTAATAAATTTTAATAAAAAAATTCAATCCCATTCAATCGTGAAACTATCCTCCCGATTTTTTAAATTTTTGTTGATTTTAGAGAAATTAGAGAAGAAATTAAAAAAGATAACAATTTGGATATATGTGAAATATAATAAAATAATTTTTGTGAATTTATGTTTCTATTTTTATTTTATTTTATTACTTATAAACCATTAAGGGGTCATGGAAATCATTTTTATTGTAAGACCTTTTAATCTGTGATGTTTTCCATGATCTGATTACTTGTGTGATAATACTCATTAAAGGAATTATCATTATAATTTTATGACCAAAAATAAATATTAGTGTGGAATGGTGGTTTTTATTGTGTGAGAAATGGTGACCATGATTGGGTGTAACTTGGTGGACATGATTGGGTTCGTCATTTGGGATATAGTTGGTATCCATAATAGTTTGGCTATAATTGGATGAATTTCACGATAAATCATTAATACTAAAATATTGAATATTTAATTATAAAAGTTTAATTTATTAATGAAGAACATATTATCTTAATAAATGAAATATTAAAATGAAATTTTTATTATCGTACTATGTAAAATTATTGAGGAAAATTCTATTGCATTAGTATGTGTTATTTTTTGGATTTATAATGATGTGGGAAGATAGTGGTTTAATCTTGTGAACTCATTAGTTTTGGATTGGGTGAAACTATTATATATATATATATTATTCATTTTGATTTTATTCACCCTTCCAATTTTAGATAATAATACAAACAATCATTTATAAAGTTTGTGTTTTTTCCAAAATATAAGATCTGGTGAATATGAATATTTGACTTCCCTCCCTTTATCTCCCATCAACAATACATCTTGGT
This sequence comes from Viscum album, assembly GCA_963277665.1. Taxonomy (NCBI): domain Eukaryota; kingdom Viridiplantae; phylum Streptophyta; class Magnoliopsida; order Santalales; family Viscaceae; genus Viscum; species Viscum album. The sequence continues at coordinate 369,306,784 of OY728142.1, read as the reverse complement.
GATACAAATTATATATAAATGGTAGAACTATAATTTGTCGATGTTGAGACATGTATTGTGGGTTTTTAATCATTTGATGAGGGAATGAGGGAATGAGGGTGTTGTCGTTCACATTCATTGTACTCTACATTCTAGATTATTATTATGTGGTATTTTCCATTAGATGTTATATGTGGTTTTTCTATGAGTTTTGATATATAGATAGTTTAATGAGTTAATATATGTAGTTGGTTTCTTGAGAGAATATATATTTTTATGTTCAATATCAGTGGATATGGATGTGATGTGATGAAAGTATACCATATCATTATGTGACAGTGGATAAATATTATAGAAATTTTTTCTATTTTATTATAGATATACTATTTTATGTTATACCATACTATTCTCCAAGAATGATTATTAATGATGTTGACCAATAATTGGCTTGATTCGTACCACACCAATGATATTGATCTACAGATATCTAATATAGTTCTTATTTGGTGGTTAACCTATCATTTTAAACATAAATATTATTGAAAATTAAGATTGATAGTTTAGAGGGATGACCATAAGTTTATAAAAAAATGATCAACCCACAACAATTTATTATTTTTTTCAACAGATCCCAACAAAGAAAAGAGATTCTTTCCGTTTATCATGCTTTGAAATGGAGGATGTTGAAGTTGTTCAGCATTTTCAACCATTTTTATTATTAATATTCTATATAATATAATTGATATTTTGATTATGGGATTAAGGATCATGCATTTGGATTAAATTTTATTCATATTTTTTCTAATTAGTTTATATATCATCATTATTCAGAATATAAATGGTCTGCCTCCAATATGAGTGTTTTATTCATATAGTTCTATTCAATAAATCCTGGTCATCTGGAGGTGTGAATGGAGTGGGAGTGACTCCATTATATTAAATCCTTCTCAGATGTGGAGGCATTATTTATGGATTTTAAAAAATAGGCATTAGTGGAGTTGGATGAAAGATACAATCGATATTTTAGTACGCCAATTATTGGGATGTGTGTGAGCGGCGGGGATATAGTTAGACTCAATAGTGACATGTCTTGTGGCCTAATTAGACCATCTATGAAATTGATATCAGGTCCCCAATATTAATAGATTCAAGGACCCAAAAAATCAAAAGAATAATTGTTTTTTAAATTTTTAACTATTTTATGGAAGAAATTTTGAGTTTGATCATGCATCATTATCATTTAATTCATTCACCTTAACATCCTTAATTATATTGGGGTTTAATTAACTATTCATATTTTGTAGTCATTAATTAACTATTTTTATTTATAGAAATGGTCATGGAATAAAAAAATCGATATAAATGATATTTTTCTCAAAATAATTATCATGATAATAATGTATTATTATCTTTCCTATTATAACAGATTATATCATGAATAAAATTTTATTTCCCTTGTAAAAGTGCATATCATGATAACATGTTAGGAAAATATCTAAAATCATTATCTATAATTATTTTTATTTTTTCTAGGAGTATTTATTTTATTTTGTTAAACTATATGAAATGTGTTTACTAAGGTTGAATTTATAATGGCATGATGAAATAAATTTTTTACAACCAAATTTAATAATATTATTATTTCATTTTATATAGTATTAAAGGATTCATTTTTCTTTCATGGAATATTAATATAATTTTATAGGTATTTATAGTAATTTTTGGGTTCTTTCGATTAAAATTATATAGTTTCTATAAAAATAATACAATTTATATTGAAAATATAGATGAATTTAAAAATATTTCCTTGAATAAACTAATACACTACTCTATTGGATGACTATAGTTTTATTAAACTAATACTTTTTTATGTTTTGATATTATAATTGAAATTTATATAAAGGTAGAAATTTTAATAATATTTATATATGATGACTAAAAATTGATTGACCTAGTTTTTTATATCCACTTCCAATTTGAATGATTTTTAAATAAAAAACATTCTATCATTCACCAATCATTAATAAAAGCTTTTATGAGGTTTGTTGTGTAAAAAAATTGTGTATCATTTAATGTGATACATTATCATGTTTTGTGTATAATAAATGTAATATGAATTTCTTATATGAACGGGTTCAGATTTTTTTTGAATTCTGGAAATATGATAAGCATCTATTTGGGAAAACCATTTAAGACATGAAAATGTTTTACATCATAGAACTTATTCTTAAATTATTCATAAAAAATTATAATACTGAAATAATTATTACATATATGATAATTTCATAGTATCATTCATTGAGTAGTTGTTGAAATATATATGATTATTTTATAAATGTTCAAAGAAAATTGACAATGTTTATAATATAACATGGGATGTATGTATAATATTTAAAACATTTATGTGGTTTTTTAGGAAATTCATTGGATAAAATTATAAATATTCGTTGATGTTTAATATATATTATAATGAAAGTAAAATCAAGTAATTTTTGTATCAGTTTTTATAAAATTAATTAGTTATGATATTATAACAATTGATATAGTTTATAATTATGTTTTACATAGGTAATAAATGATTAAATGTTTTTTAGTATTTTTTGGTATCGTTCATGAGGTAAAAAAACTAATGTTTTTTAAAGAATAATCTTTCCCTTAACATAATTGTATAACTAACTTATGGAAATACTCATATAGATAATCCCTACATGTGTAGTTTTATTCCAAAATTTTAGTTATATGTTATAGTTAATTAAATACATGGCATGATTATTTTAATTGAAAAGGCATGAAAATTTTGGGTAATGATTGTTATGGCATTGCTTATTGATTGAATTAATGTGTCGATGAACCTTTCCCAATCTCAAAATTTAAAATCATAAATTCATATATTAAAATAAATTTAATATTTGGTTTTTGGGTAATGATAATTATTCAATGACCCCTTATATTTCATAAAATGAAACATTGTGAACAAGACATTGAACTGATGAATCTATATATTGTGAAAAAATTTATCCTCCATGATATTATTTTTTTGTGGTAGTTCAGATAAAATAACCAACCTCTACTAAAATGTAAATCACATAAATCTATTATTGAAAATGTATTGTTTTGAAATCGTGAAATTGATGAATCTGAAATTTATTGATACATAAATTAAAATGATATAACTGATGGAAGTTTTTTACATTAACATGATGGTTTTGTATCTAATTATTTTTGTTATATTGGTGGTATTTATTCTTTAATTTGATTACAGGGATACAATTTCCCCCATAATGATATTAGGTATCCATTAAAATATATTACAAACCATACTGACGAGTAAGAGCTTCCTAGAATTGAAAAAATTTGGATTTAGTAAATGGTTTCTTGTTATTTTTTCTAATTTTAGTTATGATTTGGAAGATAGTGTATGTAATTATAGGAATCTTTGTTATCGAAGGTTTTAGTTATGGGAATGGTAGATTATGAATTTTTATAATGTAAATAGTGGATGGATTGTTATGTAGAAAGGGGATAGTTATGATGATGATTTGGGGTTGATGAATTTTATTTTATATTGGTTATGTATGTTATTAGTAAAATAATATAAAGAATAGAAGCACCATCAAAAATGTGTTGTGTTCATTTTGAAATTTTTTAAAAATGTTCAGGCCAGTCAAAGATTCCAAAATCAGTAAATATACATATATGGTTGAGGGTTGTCCTCAAATTTTATACCAACAATACTCTAATCATTTTTGTTATTTTATATGGTTATTTATGTTCTTATATAGTTCATGCCGACATTGTTATTTCTTAGTGCATTATTATTATGTTATGATTTTAATTTATATGGTTACATGGTGAGGATAATAATAAATCATTGGTTATACCAATAATAAATTTCACATTTCACATTTTATAGATGTTCTGTTGTAACGGTCTGGATTTTATGACCTATTAAATTGTGGGAATAATTTGTATTATGGTGTCCAGAGGAGGTTCTGTTGATTTTGGTGGGTTATTGGTAGAGTCACAAAATTTTTGTATCTTGGAGGTTTGGTCTACACCATTAAGGAGACCAACTATACTGTGGGGATTCCAACTACCTCATAAGGAACTCAAGGGATTTTTTTGGTACTACAAAAAATTGTTAAATGGCTACGATGTGGAGATGTTTACAACAACAAGGTGTCCATAGTGAAATGTTTTGATGCTACAATTTCAATAAAATCTATGTCATAGAGATAATATATTCGAATTAGATTCTCATGGGGTTGTTATAGTTGTTCAATTCATTTTGAGGAAGGTGTGATATTGAGATATACTGTGGCATAACCACATTCATGGTTAATAGTTTTTGAGACATAGTTTGATTGGTTGTGTAGAGGTCCTTTACCATGTTTTTCATATCTATAGCATGGATTTTTTTATATTTTAGAATCCAATTTTATTAAAATATAAGTATAGTTCCATGATTTGTTCCACGATTTGGTTTTTATAAATATCATGCCATCTAAGGGTTGGTTGAATAATAGTGTTCAATTGCCTATAATGGGTAAAAAACAAAAATCTTTTATAACCTTATCATAAATAAAAATTTACCCTCATTTTTTTTGGAGAACCACCTACATCATATGGAGGTATTTTAGCTGCTATTTATCCTTCAACCCTAGCCATGGGATATTTATCATTGGAAGCTCTATGTGATTTTATTTCTTTCATTCTCAGAGTTGTATCCATTTTCACCAAATGGGGGAGGAATATATATGATGATTTGTTGGTTTTGGGGGTTTTTAAAAAACAAATGACGTCATATATAAATTTATATGATTATCAATATATTTTTCATTTATTTTGGTGTTTTTTGGTTTTATTCATATTTCTACAACATTAATGAATGGCCTGGAATGCTTTGTTTGAGGCATAATATCCTTCATCTATATTATAGTTATACACGTGGGAGTGATCATACACATTTTTGATCAATTGGATGTTAATATATGATGGCATAATAATTATAACACAATTTATTAATTGAAATAATTTGGAAGCTGAATGAATATCTTGATTTATGAATTTTTTATGTTTTTTTAGATTATGCATGATTTGTGTACCACTAAAAATAAAATCTATTTTGATTATTTATTTTTATTCTAAATTGTTATGTTTTTTGGAACACATGGTTGTGGGATTTATTTACATAAATATATATTTATATAAGGAAACCACATATATCTGGAAAATAAATTGATTTCATCTTGATAAACATATTTTTGGTGAAAATTCAATTGAAATATATTGTGGAATGTGATTTTAATTTCCTAGTATAAATCAAAAATAATACACATGAATTTATTGTATTAGTTATTTTGAGTGGTTGTGATCTGTTCGGATATATATATCACATGTTGGTTAAGGATTTAAAATGATTAAAATTCAATGTGTGTCCAAATATGGGGGATTAAATTGTTTTCAGTGTTTTTTCTCTTATCCATATAATAATGTAATTAAATTTGATAATAATAAATTTATATTTAAAAAATAAGAAAAATATTTTAAATAAATTAAATCATATTGGATGTGCGATTAAATGTGGATAAGAATTTACATGAAACTTATTTATTGGTAATGAAAAAATATAGATATTCGATTAAAATGAAAGGAAAATGTGGAATATTGATTGTGGCTTATTGAAATGTTCTTTTCACGTGGTGTGAGAAAAACATTATTTTCTATGTTAATATATAGTTTAGTGTTTAACCTAGGTTCTCTCTAGAGAGGAGCGTAAAAAAATCATTTTGGTCACTTTGTTTTTGAATTTAATTGGATTAGAAATTGATTTAAATGAAACAAAATAAATAAATAAATTAAAATATTGAAAAAATTGAAATATCATTTAATTTAATATAGTAATATAAAATTGGGTGATATAGTTAGGGTTGGTTATCCAATATTGATGTTATCATATTTAAATTTTATCAGTTTCTCTTCTGCAAAATCAATTGAAGTTAAATTTCACAATAACTTCAACTCACACATTTGGTAGATGGAGTTTTTTAAATGAATCCTTAGCATGATATTATTTTCCTATAATCTCTTTACTTTTATGATGGATTTTTATCAAATAACCTCAATTGATTTAATAAATTTACGATCGGGACATGTTTATCCAAAATAATTAAGAATTATTACTACAATTCTGACATGTTCCGATTATCGCCAAGTACTACACCACAAAGCTATTATATATTCCATCGTATATAGATAAAAATATATTGTAGGGAGATAATTATAATATAAAAATTCAATTATAACAACAAAATATAAAATAATATATGATCACACTTCATAATAAAAATTGTTATTACAATTGAAACCAACATTGCAAATAAGATAAAGCATATATAAACATTGATCCCATGAACTAAAACATTATAAAATGGAAAACCTAACTCCCCCAATCACATATACGATCTACCCCACCATGTTAATGATAATTGTGATGAATTTGGAAGAGTAATATATTAAAATAATAATATAATGAATTTTGGTAAAAAGAAGAACATAAAAAATATCCTCTAGAATGTTTGTTCTAGAATATTAGCTAATGTTCTCCCATCATATGGCTGAAACATGCTATGGTCAATTAATATAGGATGTGAGTATTATTTTTGGATATATAAATTTCAAAATTCAGAGCAATTAGCATAGTGTGAAAGAAGTTATAGACGAAATACAAGAGTTTACTTATTCTGGTAGACAAACACTATTCCACTAACCCTACTTTCACCTATTGAAGGGCATCCTTAATAAAATAATTTCTCCATTAAATTTAGTGTGAGGATTCCTCGTCGAGTTGGAATTAGAACCTAGCTAGAATTATCCCATTTTATGGGGTGTATCATGAGATATGAATCATTGAATGGGGCATAGTTCGTTCTATAGACTAGATTATGTGTTTACATTAAATGATTTTTTTTGGGATTTTGGGAGTTATATTTTCATCTTGTTAAAAAGAAGTTTTTGTATCACACAAACAAATAAATCATAAAAATAAATCACATTAATTTGAAAAAACTTTTAGGAGTAACGATCCAAATACAGAGGCAACATAAAACTGTTAAATGTTCAGAATTAACCACTTTTCACATTTATGCTCAAAACTCACCAAAAACATAAAATGTTCCAAATAAGCTAAAATGGATTAATAAAAAGGTATTAATTCGTTTAAAAACATAAGAATAATTATTAAAATATGATATTTGTCAATTCCCACACATAGATCACTTCTAATCATTGAAAAATAATCATCAAAATCAAAACAAAGCATTTTTAAAACACATAACCATGGGATCCAATAATTTCACACCAAGAAAAAAAAGATATCAAGCATAATGAAAATTTTTTAGGTTTTAAATTAATATATTTAAATATATTTAATCTTAAATTCTCCTCCCATGCACACAAAACACTCACCTCACTTGAATTTTCTCTTATCACACAAATTAAAATATTTTCAACAATGAATTTCTCATCCAAACACATAAAAGGGTCACCATTGGATTGATAAATTACTACATATCCACTAATTATGAGTCATGGAAATGTGTTTACCATGAACAAATTATAGGATTGATCTGTGAATTCTTGTTGGTAGGATTTTCAATTGATTAATTATGACGATTAATGGTGAGGGTTTGTCTCATTGAAGAAAAATTGCATAATTATAATTTTCACTCAAATTTGGTCTCCTACTCATTCACATTAGTAGCAATTTAGTGGAGTATTCATAAAAAAATCACATAATGTGAACACAGTTTAATATTTCAGTATAAAAACTTTTAATCATCTAAAACATGATTTTTCTTGAAAACATTAGATATTCACATCATTTTTTTTTCATCGGAATCTCAAGAAAAATACAACTTCTCATATATGAATGCTTCAGGTAAAGAAATACATTAAACACAATGATTTTTTCTACATAAAACACATCACTTAAACATAAAATTTTCCACTCAATGTATCATCAAATTATGTATCACTATATATGGAATATCCATGAACGCTTATGTTCAATTAGAATATGCTATTTCACTTCAAGAGTATGTTAGATAGCGCAAATTGGATTCTAATATGGATATTCTAATAGAACTTTCATGGATTATAAGGGAAACTAGGAGTATATTTGAATGGTATATCATAATGGAAAATATTTTTTTTAAAATAAATCTTTAATATCAAATAAATTCCTCAATTATTTTAAACACATGTACCTCAAACAATCATTTTTGACAGAAATAAATCAAATTATGGTTAAATCAAGATTGGTATGGTTATCTAAAGAAGTGAGGTTAATGTAAATAATACGAATAAAATGTTTCATAAGACTCACATGAATGTTATTTCAATAATAAAGATAGTTATATGTGGCATGATATCAAAAATTCAGAGTACTTTTCATAAACATTCCAAACATTTGAACCGTAAACAATGTAATTTTAAGAATTCATTTAAGCTCAGTTTCATGGGCTAAACTATTTCAATCATTTACATGGGTTTAAAAATATGAAATGATAATAATTTCAGATCAAATATTTCAAGAACACACAACAATTTAAATAATTCACTTTCTTTCAAAAATAGAAAAATAAATAAAATTACTGAACTACAAAGTTTCACTCCCCCACACATAAATGATATAGTGTATGCATTAAATAAATGTGGATTTAACATTTAATTATAATTTAAAATTAACAAAAGTAATCAATAATGTGATATTGAGAGGTAAAACCTGACTTATTTGTAGTGAACCATTGAGTTAAGCTCTTATGTGCTTAACACATGAAAACCTACAACAAGAAGTATATAATATAACATTAGAATTTAAATAAAAATAAATTTTAAAATAAATAGAGTGATAAAAGAAGGATATGTCTTCGTTTAATTCCCTAAGTGGGCCATGCATTTTTACTTACCCCAGATGGGCTGTTTCAGTTGGATATCCTTAATCTCATGGTGGGTTGAGTTTCTTTATTATGAACCACCCGATCTTCTTCTTTCTATATTGAAATTCATCCTTTTTTGATGAATACAGGTATATAGTACATCAAATCCACCCAAATGAAAATGATATAAAACCTGAATAGGAGGTGGAAGGAAAAATAAAGTATCATTCTCTTTATTATTTTCACTTTCACAACATTATCATTCTACAGCAGGTTCCCAAAGTATGCTACCACAAAATAATAATCAAATGAAAAAAACGAGAGAAATTCTATTTGAATTAAATTTAAAAAATGATGAATCAATATCAAAATTTTATCTTTTAATGTAACCAAATTTTCTATATTTTCCCCCAAGATATCCCACCTTGAACACTTTAACTCTTTCTTATAAGTTTTCATCATGTTTAAGGTTCTTTAGATTATCATCTTCATTTTCATTTTGTAATTTTATTCATCTACCAAGGTAATAAGTTTACTTTTTTAATCTCCTTATGTTTTTTCATCATATAATTTTTTTTATAGAAAATAACATTTTCTAAATAATAAATTCATGAATGTAATGTGAGAATAGAATTATCACCCTGGAAATCACTTTGAAAATTTCCATGTTCATGTCCTCTTTTAAGAAATATATGAATTCTCGAATGTTGGATCCCCATTATATGATTTCCAAAATAACCTCACATATCAAAAAATGACCAAAATTATATCCTCCATAGACAAGGGTGATATATTAATTGTTTCCTAAAGTTGTTGGTAGTTATCATATATATTAAAGAAATAATCAATTGGAAAAATATAGAAAAATTATTTTTTATATTTTTTTTCAAAGTGTTAAATATTTATAATTAGATTGTAGACCTTCTTCCCCAAAAATTGTGCCATGTTTTAAAACATTCCAATTGTTTTGTTTGTAAAAAAAATTTATATTTTAAAATGTGTTTTAGTGGTTAACCTAGGTTGTCTCCAAAGAGGAGTTCACAACAATCATGTTTTTCACGTTGTTTTTTAATTTTTCTAGTTTATAAATACACAGAAATGAAAATAAAAAGAAATTATGTAAAATATTAAAAAAATTGAAATATCAGATGATTTAAAATTTTAATATAAAATAGGATTATCAGGTTGGGGTTGGTATTCCAATTTCAAAGTTTTCATAGTTCAATTTTATCCATTTCTATTCTGAAAAATCAATTAAACCGAGATTTCACAATATCTTTCTCTTACTGATTTGGTAAATGGTGTCTGTAGATATTAAAACATTCAAGATCTATCTTTGGTCTAATCATGTGTGAATGATGTGTAGCAAATACCATCAATTTATTTATGAAATTCTTGATCGGGTCTTATTTATCCATAAAAATTATGAGTAATTACTAAAATTCTCACACATACTGATGATTGTCATGTACATCACCACAAATCTATAATCTATTCCATATTATTTAGATCAAAATCTAGTATGGGGTGATAATTAGAATTTAACAAATAAATTGAAAAAACATAATCTAAATGAATATACAAAGGAAGAGAAAAAAACCTATATTACAATTGAATCCATCATTTTTATATATAGAAAAAAAAATTATAGCATTATACACATGAGGTGAAAATTTATAAAATTCAAAACATAACCTTATCGAATAAGTTATAATATTTACCCCCAACATGTTAAGGGAAATTGAGAATAATGGGGAATAATAATACATTAAAAAACTAAAATAAAGAAAAGAGATAAAAAAGAACAGAAAAAATATCCTCCAGAATTAGTCCATCAAAAGTATAGCCTCAGTTCTCCCACTATATAGTCGAATAATGTTGGGGCCCCTTTATAAAGGATTTTAGGAATAGGTTTGGATATCTTCCTTTTAAATTTCAGTTCTATTGGAATAGTTTGAAGGAGGTTATCTCCAGAATACTAGTGCGGACATATTCTGACTGCCATACACTATTCCACTAACACTAATTCGACTTGTTTATGGGTGGCCCTGATGAATTAATTTCAAAATGAAATTTATTTTGCATTTTCCTCGTATATTTTAATTTTAATCCAATCTATAATAATTTATTTTATGGTCACGATCCCGAGATATGACTCTTTGAATGATGCATGGCCTATTCTGTGGACTAGATTATGTGTTCACATTGACCAATTTTATTGGTCTTGTCGGTGTTCAGATAGACTATTTTTCAAGAAAATGATTTTTTAGACCATGAACCTTGAAATCCTATATAAATGGAATCACATGAATTGGAAAATAATTTTATATGTTATGCTTTAAATACAAAAGTAATCCTAAAACAGTTAATTGTCCAGAAATAACCACTTTCCGTATTTACGCTCAAAACAAACCAAAAATCATAAGATGATACAAATAAGCTCACATTGGTTAATATGAAGGGATTAAATAATTTATATACAAATGAATAATTATGAAAATATGATCTCTGGCACTTATTATGTGGTGTTCGGTATTTAGTGGTTGAAGAAAATTTGGAGTATTTTTCAAGGCTTCATGAAGATGTTTTGAATTTGTTGGAACTATTTATTTGAACACATAGGTTGTGTTTCTACCTTGTTATAAATATATATATCATTTTCTATTTTCTATTTCAATACCCACAATACCCATGTAGATTACCAAGTTCCAACAAAAAAATGTAATAGAGGTGTTTTTTCTAACATTTCAAGGATGTGGATGGATCCATTGATACACCACTATATATTATATCTACTCACGTTGTGTTTGGAATTATGGTGAATAAGCAAATTAGATTTTTTTACAAATCATAAAGGGTAATGTGGAATGTTATATGGATTTTATGGCATCGATCTATTGGCTATAACATAATGGATATGACAGTTTCATGGGGATGACAACTGCAATATATGCGTATCGTAGAATGATTTTGTTGATACTAAACTTTTTTCATGGTTATGACATGGAGGTTTCAGATATGTCATGTAGGAATGTGTTTTATTTTTTAGAATATCAATTTTTAGTATAACTATGGCTTGGAGACCCTAGCTATGCCATTTAGTCATGGGGGTGAGTTTTTTTGTTATGTTCATTTTTTGTATATATTACATACACATAGTGTATAATATGGACTCGATTATATTTCTAATGTTTAGAGGAATAATGTAATTGGTTGTATTTTTATACTTTCTAGGGTTTTCCACATCTACAGTTTAGATCTTTTCAGATATTTCTGACATTCCTTTGACCACAATCTTTGTGGCCCTGTCACTTTTACATCATCAACATGTTCTGTTTTTTCATTAATCCATTACAATTGAGGGTTGTTCTATATAATGGTGTATTATACTATTAAATAGGTATAAAATTATAAAATCCACAAACCATATCATATATTTATATTTACTATAATTTCAGCGGTGACAGGAGAATTTCTTTTTGGAGATCTTTCAGTATCTTTTTATTTTCATTCAATATATACTTTTAGAGATCAAAATTTTCAGGTTCTATTTGAGTTTATTTTATTCCTTCTCCTAGTTTTATCCATATTCATTATTTGGGGATATATGATCCTAAGATATTATTTTAGTGTTTTTCTAAGAGAATTATGTGGGATGGTGGTTTTATTGTTGATAATGTTTATTCCCTCAATTGTGGATTTAGGTGAATTCATACCTCTTCAGAATCATTCTATAGTGGTTGTGAAATCATAGATCAATGTGTGGGATTATTTAGGTGACATATAGTTGTTCATTTGTGGGTGATTATTTTTTTCTGAAAATTTTTAGGTTCAATCAACCTTTATTGAATAGAAAAATAAATATAAGCCATCTTTTCATAAATGGTAAGAGATGGAACCTTCACTTGTTTACCATATATATAGTTTTATTCACCTACATATTTATTAAAATTACATGTTTTAATGAACATTTATGGGTAGGGGAGTGACTTACAAGGTTTATTTATTTTTAATTTATTGTTATTTAGATTATGCAAGCATTATGTACTGCTGAAATTCATTGAATTTCAGGAATGTTTTTAGTAATAGATATTTATGTTCTTTTGAAAAATTTATCTTTTTAATTTCTTGAATTCATCTTGAATAAAATTATAAAAACTTTTATCTGGTAAATACATTTATTTTCATAAATAAATTTTTGATTTTTTTATAATACCCTGAAGTTTTAATTTGAAATGTTATTAAAATACCTTAGTTCAAATCATATATAATACATGTTAATTTTTTAAGATTAATTGATGTTTGTTTGGGATGTGTGTGCATTTTATGTTGTTAATGATGTTGAGGTAGTGAAATTTTTCCAATATGGGACAATATTAAATTTGGATGAGCGGTAATTTTTGTGCGTGTAGTAATAGTATGTCAATAGAAATATCGTTTAATTATTAAATGATATATTTATCATTTGCATGTACAAATGTTATGGGAATGATTGAGAATATATTGAATATATTTTTAAATACTGCTAATTCTTAATTTTAAATAAATGTTTTGGAAAAATGACTAGGGTTAGTAATGGAAGAACAAGGTAACTTAACTAACATGAAAGAAAATTCTATAATGTATATTGTTACTTCTACCTAATTGTATGGTGATGTTAATTTTTAGGTGTAAGTGAATGTTGAGTCTGTTCGGAGGTTTTGGGGTGACATTGTGAATATCATGGTATAATTTTTATTAATCAGTATGTGGGAATTATTGTAAATATATATACATTTTATTCTTATTTTTATTATACATTCTTCACCCATGTTTGGAGGCGTGCTGAAAACAAAAAAAATTGTTTTATTTATTCCCAATATCATTTTGGATTGGATGAATGGATATATAATCCCACATTTCTAGCATCTCATCCTAATGAGTTTGACATTCATATATTAAGGTGTATATAAGCCAAAAAATAAATAGTAGTGTTTGTTATAATAGATGATGAGGTGTTTTTGGTGTGATTTAATGATAGCAGGATAGAGAATGATAATTATTCCTTACACTCTCAAAATAGTCCAATATTCTAGTTATGATTTTCTGGGTGATTTGATAACCTATTTTTCATCTGGTGAGATGTGATTTGATGATCTAGGTGTCTTCGTGCAATATGGTTTATCATGGATTTTGTGTCTAATGGGGTGATGTATTGTGATGGTCAGATTCTCGGGAGGGGGGGTTATTGGAATTATGTGATGAATATGGAGATTATCGTTAGGGTGATTATATGTAAGATATAAGAGATCCATGTTGTAAAATGTTAGAGTGTAAGAGTGGGAAACTACTGGGAATGTGGTGTGGGGTATCCATTTCTTCGATATGAATCTTATTATGTAATTAGACATGGATTCATTGATTTATGGGGGAACCTTATTTTTAATGAAATAACATAGTTGACCTATTTAGGTGTTATTGGTTCAAATATTTTTTCATATGATAATTAGTATGAATATTTTTACATGTGAATGTGGGACATTTTGTGTTATCTCACTGAATATATTTGTATGATCACCCTCAAAATATAAAAACAATTTTTCCAGGTTTCAAGGGGCTATATGGCCAATTCTAGACATTACTGTCATGAACATTGGAGTTATTACTATGTCACTGACTTAGTATTTTCTTTTTCGTTTTTATATAGAGATTCATGTATATGAGTACCGTAATCATTAATTATACAAAGATTTTAGTTGGAAAATTTTACATTATTTCATAGAGTTTGTTATTTTTAATTATTTCTATATTTTAATCACATTATATAGTGTAGAATGCCTCACATATGTGAGGTTTTATTAAAGTACATTCTAGTCACTATCCCATGACCTAATCAACATCAGACATAAGGGGGTGGGGTAATTATCTATTTTTTATAGTTTTTGGCTTTTTTATTTTGACACTGTTGGGTGGCCATTACCTATTTAGTGGGGATTATAGACTCTATATTGAGGATTTGTTAATGGAATTTGAAATTTATTTTTTTGTTTCATTTGTTTGTTACAAAATAATATTTTTACTATAGAAGGGTTGATTGATGAATAATCATAGAGATACTAGGATATGATGTGTACTGTTCCATGAGAGTTGAATTTGGGTTTATTTTTATTTTTATCAATGAAGGGTTTCTCTTTCCATTTAGTGTTTTTTATCATTTGGTGGAGCTTCTAGAGTTTTGGTAAGATGATGATAGTTTTCATAGCATAGTGATTCAATTTCAATATCGATAAATTCTTGTATCCTCATTTAATTCACGAGGAGAGAGAGGGAGCATGGATTTTTGGGTCTACATCAAGTATAGAGTCTACGTGACCTCATTTTCATTTTCAATTATTTCCTGTGATGTGGTTGAAGACAAAGCATTGTTTTTGGAGATATATTTTTTTTATGGAGGGCGATCTTTTCAATATTCGGCATTTTTTTGGAAAGGTGGTGTATGTATATTAGTTATTTGTCTTAAATTTCATGGATTTTGGGATTGAGAAGAAATTATTAATACAAGGGGAATTTTTTTTCCCTTGGGATAAGATTCTTAATCAATCTAGTATCTTAAAATTTGATATTTTTCCTATGTTATTATATAGGGAATCATTAGTATTACTATCTTGAGATTCATAATTTTTTTAAGTGTTTTTTGGAATGTTAATAGATGGTGATTGACTCTTTTCCTCTCCCCCATTCATAACGTCCTTTTGTGAAATAAGAAATTTTATTTCACACATGGGAAATGCCTTTAATTAATTATTTTTTAAAAATTCCTGAAGATAAATTCTCATATTAATCATAAAAATTTTAATAAGAAAAATAATATTGTTTTCATATGTATATTTTAAAACCATTTTAAAGTGTAAATAATATCTAAGGAATGTTATTATACAATAAGTAGGTTGGATCCAATTTGGATTCATAAAATTGTGGTGTTTTCACATTTACTAGGTGTATCCCATTTATAATAGGTTTTAGAGTGTCAAACATGATGATAGAGTTGGGGATTAGATCGTTGTATGGTTATTAGTGGTGTTTGTGTCCCCTTAAGGGTGTATCATTAGTGATATCAGTTGTTTTTTCTTTTCTTTTATTCAACATGTATCAATTTTAAATGTAATAGATTATAGTTTTTAATATCTAATAGTTTGGATTATATAGGATAGTTCCAATTTTTGATTTCGGTTTCATGGGCTCTTAGGGTTGGTTTAGGGGAAAATAGGTGGCATAAAATGCATTAATTATACTAAATAATGGAATTCAAAATGCGAATGTTTATCTCATGACATTAATTGTGATTCATGACATAAATAGTGTAGTTCATATCATGGATGGTTTTATAAAACATCCAATGAACTTTTGGTTGATTAATATTAATGAAGTAAAGGATATATTCATGTTTGGATTTTTTTCGATGATATATATTATATGGTTTTCAATATATAATTAAAGAGAGTATTTCATGGGGTGAATCACACATTCATAGTGTGAGTTGGTGTTTTTAAAAAAATTCATTAAACATTGAAGGAAATATTTATTCCATTATTTCCCATTAATTCAACTAAAAACATAGGTGAATAGGCTTGTGTATTTGGATTCTCATATGCCCTATCACATACATGAAATTTTTTAAATTTTTTTATTTAATTTCCATTCTTTCTTTGTTTTGGGGGTTTTCCATTAATTTTTTAAGAAATTGGTGGCTTTCAAAAATTTGGGCCAACCCGAGAGCCCATTACCAATTTTGAAAATAAATTTTGTTTCATTAATAACTCATCATTTTTCAACATTTTTCACCCATCAAAATTTTAAAAATACCTTCATTTAACTATTAAAACCCCCAATGAATTTTGGGCCCCTTAAAAATCCAATAGCATCTTGGATTTGGGTGATCAAATTATGTATTGGGCTAACCCCAAAGCGCATTTCAGGTTTTCAAAAATGTTTTGTAATTCTTTTATAAAATATTTATTTTTTATTCTTTTTTGGTTATTCCACTTCTCAACTTCTCCACTGTACCTAGCCGCACCCCAAACATCGTTTCCCCCTCTTTGGAGATCGCATCTGTCAAGAATTAGGGCCAAACCTTTCTGGTTTCTAAAATCGTCCAGATTTCTCAAGTAAGTGACTATCCTTTTATGTTCTTTCCTTTTCCTAGATATTTCTACCATTTTTCTTGAATACCCAAATGCCCAGAAGCTAGGGCTTCATACCTAGGGTTTAATTTTGAGTTTCTTGGTTCAATCCTCTGGTTTTAGGATTAATCTCACTCCCTTGTGGTGCGGTGGTGGTGCAGTTGAAGTTCCGCAATAGGATTTGTGGTTCTTGATTATTTTGGTAGGTGATTCCATATGTATGAAATATCTGTGAATTTACTTTCTGTTTTTCTGATATTTTCATTTTCATTTAATGTTATGGTTGCTTAAAAAAACGTTTTAGTGGTTTTTGTAATGCAAATAAATTTTTAATGCCAATTGTAGTTGAAATTGTGGGTTTTTCATAGAAGTCTCTTGTTGATTCTTTTGGGGCAGCCCTATCACTACTTATTTTATTTTATTCAGATGTATTAGGGCTGAACATACTATTTTCAATGTTTATACCTTTTTTTTGTTGCTGCGAAATTTGGTTATAATGGTGTTGTAAAACTTGTGAACATTAAGTGTCATGTTTGTTTAGAAATGGATGTTTTACAATGATTACATTTCTTGGATCACATGGGGTTGCCCTAAAATCGATTTTTTGGTTTCATTGAAATTTATAGGGCTTCCTTTTCTATTTTGGTAACTTATAAGTGTGCATATAGTGTTCAATGTGGGTTTTCAGGAAGTGTTGGGTGCAAAACAATGCGGGTTTTTGAGAAATTGTTTTATGGAAAATTAAATGATTTTGTTGTGTGTTTTATATGTTAAAAAGTTTGTATAGATACTTTATTTTTGTTAGGTTACCAATATTTGTGTTTTTATATGAAAATGGATTCATTTTTCATACTTAATTTGTTTCAGCTCAAAGGGGGAAGCTAGGGTACCTAGGTGGGGTGGATGTGTACTAGTACGGCTAGTGGACCGAATGGGTTTTATCCCTGTTTCACCTTGAATTTGGATTATTAAAACTCTAAAAAAACTATGTGGCTGATGATTGGGGACCACTAGGTAATGGGTATGTTTTCTAATAGTGGATCATGCATGAGAATGAATTTTACTATGGTTACTTTGCACTGAGATATGATGTACATGGGGCCCAAGATTATCTAGTGCCGAGGGGTGTTCCCAATTTTGTTGCTCATTGTGATAGTTTAATTTTCCACTGTGTTGGGGTGTTTTTGGAAGTAAATTACAGTAGATAAAATTTCTATTTAAATGTGTGAAAATTCTGAAAATTTTAACTTGAAAAATGTTTTCAATTGAAAGTTGCATTTCTAAGATTTTATCACTGCCTTTCTTTGCATGCTAAACCTGCCTACTTTTTTACATTGTATTGCATCCTATTTAGAATCATTTGGTGGCTTCCTATTGGGATTAGCTTCACACCCTACTTACACCCCATGGGTGTACGTAGACATGGTTATGTTTGACTCAGGTAAAGAAAAGGCTAAAGGTGATGGTGCTTCGGGGTGTTAGTCCCCATCCTTGGGGTGAAGTTGTAGAGACAGATTGTGGATGATCAACCCTAGTTGTCAGGGGTCCTTAGTGCTGTCTTGATGCTATATTTATTTTTATTTGGACCACTTATATTATCTTTAAACCAATGTATTCAGTTCTGGTTTTTTTAAGACTTGTTTGGCACAAACATTTCATATTTATATTGTGGATTGTTTTTAATGTTTTATGCATTCATACTCGGGTAAATCATTCCCAAACCTAAATTAATGATACCTAGGCACTTGTGCTAGCCCATGGGGATAGTGAAAGCCATTCTGGACTTACCATGATCCGGGCATAGTGCCAGTTTGCTGGCGACTAGATTCATTTCGTGACAAAATGGTATCAGAGAAGGTTCATGTTTGGGGGTTATATTGCTATTTTGGGATAAGTCGGGATAGACATGAGTTAGGACTGTCGGGTCTCGAGGTTTTTTTTTGTGAGTAGGTTTCCTGGACTGCACCTCTCATGGAAGACCATGATTCACCTAGGTATGTTGGAATTTATTGAATGACTTCACTTCCATGTGAGACGTGTTGATTGCATACCACATGTGCACATCAGGCGGATGTGGATTAGTTGTTTATTTTATTACTGGAAGGTGTTTAGATTATTTAAATTTGATGTATTTTATTATAATTCTCAGAATTGTATAATTGATTATTGTTTTGTTACTGTTGTATTTTGTTGCAACATGCCTCCCCGGAAAGCACTCACACACCCATCAGAGGACACTGGAGAGAGTTCTCCCACACCAATTGATCAGAGGCTAGTCGAGGTCGTGGTCTGTGCTATCCAAGATCTAGCATATGGACCAGCACCAGTTCCAGCTCATGTCAGAGAGGATGAGA
This sequence comes from Viscum album, assembly GCA_963277665.1. Classification (NCBI taxonomy): domain Eukaryota; kingdom Viridiplantae; phylum Streptophyta; class Magnoliopsida; order Santalales; family Viscaceae; genus Viscum; species Viscum album. The sequence goes on along the minus strand of OY728142.1, from coordinate 369,287,353 downwards.
CTAGTCGTAGAAAATAAAAGGCCCATGTGTTCCAAAAAAATAAGCCTCCAACCTTCCGAGGTAGCTGAGATCCCCAACAAGCAGAGGAATGGCTTGAGAAGATCGAGCATATGTTTCTATTCCAGGAAACACCTGAGGAGCTGAGGGTGAAGTGTTCATCCTTTCTTTTGGAGGGTCCCAGTCGTAAATGGCGGGATTCAGTGCTTTAGGCTGGAAAGAATGAGCAGATGCGCTGGGGAGCTTTCAAGGTTGTCTTCAATAAACGTTACTGCCCTGAGGTTTTGGCTTATGCCAGGACTAGAGAGTTCATGGAACTTGTTCAACGAAATCTATATGTGATGGAGTATGCCAACTGTTTCTATGAGTTGGATCGGTATGCTCTAGAAATTGTCCCTAATGAGAAAGCGAAGTCCCAGAGCTTTAAGAAATGCTTGCGACCAGAGATATACTCCCAGGTGTTCTTGTTTAAGCTAGGGACCTATGCTGAGGTCGTTGATCGGGTGTGCATGGTGGAGATTGAATGCAAGGAAGGGCTGGTCTCTATGGTTCAGTATCAACAGTGGGCAGTGGCAGCTCCTCAGAATAGAGAAAAGGAAGTGGTGGGGTCATGTGACGAATGGAGGGGGCAGTTCAAGCCACTCTTCTAGGCAGTTTTCTTCTACGGCTTCTGATGTGAGATCGGTCATGTCCCACTAGTGTGGGAAGCCCAGGAAAATGTTACCAGCATGTCGAAATCCTTCAAATACTTGTTACTAGTGTGGAGTGATGGGACAATTGAATCATTTCTATGGTGTGGCACGTCCACTTCCGAGTGGGGCTTAGTCAGTGGCTTCAAGAGGAGTGCCAGCACAGTCTAAGCCATCGAGGACTGGGGGATCTCGATTTGGAAGTCATGGTGGTAGGGCCGGTTCTTCTTCTAGGAAGATCCAGTTTAGGTCACATCCACAGACTAGTGTTCTTCCTTAGGCTGATACTGGACATCTCCATGTAGTGGATCAGGAACCAGCAGGATTAGAGGCAGGATCGTCGACAGTTTGAGGTACCGTTCTGATTGCATATTCTATATCTAATTCTCTTTTTGATATTGGTGCCTCAATTTCATTCATTTCTTCCCATTTTGTGTACTTTCTGAATTTTCCAACTCATTTGATGTCTTTCGCGATGGAGTTGGTGACACTGCTGGGAAAGAAGATGGAGCAGGGCCTCAGGTGCCCCTCGTGTGCGCTTTCTGTGGTAGGGGTTGAGATGGAGTGGGACCTCCTTGTTCAGGATATGGAACTATTTGACATAATATATGGAATGTATTGGCTAGTACACTTCAAGGGACACATCGATTTCTATAGATGGCGTGTGAGTCTCACGGCACCTGATAGGAGTCATCAGGTTTTTCATGGATAATGGGTTCCTCGGTCAGGTCGCGCATGGCCTCCACTCCCAGATTTGGGAAGTTTTATCTTCCAGTTATCTTCACTCATGCTAAAGGATGGTCCTTCCCCTGAAGGTGCACTACCTCATGTAGTGAATGAGTTTCTATAGGTATTCGCGGATGACTTTTCAGGTTTTCCCCCAGAGCAGGATGTGGAGTTTTTGATTGATGTGGCACTGGGAACATAACTGATATCTCTTACCTCTTATTGTATGGACCTCAACGAGCTGAGGGAATTAAAGATATAGCTGGATGACTTAGAATCCAAAGGATTCATTCGCTCGAGCATCTCTCCTTGGGCCGCCCCTGTGTTGTTCGCGAAAAAGGATGATGGATCCCTCCAGTTGTTCATTGATTACCGGAAGCTGAATAAGGTAACAATTAAGAATAAATACCCTTGTCCCAAAATAGATGATTTGTTCAATCAGTTTATGGAGTCAATTTTTTTCTCAAAGATAGGCCTGCATTCGGGGTATCATCTACTTGGGGTAAAAGAGTCATATATCCCAAAGACAACCTTTCGAAGCAGGTATGACCACTTTGATTATTAAGTCATGCCCTTCGGATTGAACAATGCATCAGAGGTCTTTATGGCCCTCATGAACAAGGTGTTTCATTAGTATCTAGATTCCTTTGTTTTGGTGTTCATGAATGACATTCTGGTATATTCTAGCTCTGAGTAGGAACATGAAAATCACTTGAGGATCATTTTGGGTACATTAATGGATCACCGCCTCTATAAAAAGTTGTCAAAGTGCACTTTCTGTATTAGGGAGGTGATATTTCTGGGGCATCTATTCTCAGGGTACGGATTTTCAGTGGACCCTAAGAAGATTAGTGTGGTTATTTCATTGGAGCATCAAAAGAATGTGTTCGAGATCAGAAGTATCCTTGGCCTGGCTGGTTATTACAGACAATTCGTTCGGGATTTCTCTCGGCTTGCTTCACTGATGACTGCCCTCAACTGGAAAGGGGTGAAGTTTGTATGGGGTCATGAAGGTCAGAAATCATTTGAGGAGCTTAAGAGTCGATCGACTACTGCCCCCACACTAATTTTGTCAGAGGCTAGAATGGGATATGTGGTCTATTGTTATGCTTCATGTATGGGTCTTGGGTGCGTGCTTATACAGGATGATCACGCGGTGGCGTATGGCTCTCGCCATCTCCGACCACACGAAAAGAACTACCCAACCCATGACTTAGATTTGGCAGCAATGATGCATTCTTTGAAGACTTGGTGTCACTACCTCTTTGGAGAGAAGTTTGTGATCTACTCTGATCACAAAATCTTGGCCTATATCTTCTCGCAGAAGGGCCTCAACTTGATGTAACGTCATTGGAAAGAGTACTTGCTGGGGTTTGACTTTGACATTGTCTATACCCTTGGTAAGGGTAATGCGATTTCTAACACATTGAGTAGAAGAGTTCTATTCAAAGCAATAAGGAAGTCTAGTGATGAGTGGAATTTGATGGGGCTCTTTTCTCATATACATGTCGAGACCCGGGAACATATAGGAGGGGTATTCTTGGCATGCGTCCAGTTGAATCCTTCTCTACTGGAGTTGATTCAGCGGGAACATCCCAATGAGGAGCTTTTTTAGTGGTCCAAGCTATTTCTTCATGGTGGGTCGACATCCTCTAATTAGTCATCGTCTCCTGAGTTCGTCTTGTGCTTCATGGGCCGTTCAGTAGTGTTGTTATCTCTGCAGAAGGTGGTGAGGCAGGATAGCCACAAGTCTTAGTGTGCTATCCATCCGGGTCCCAATAAGATGTATTATGATGTCTGTCAGAAGTTTTGGAGGCTGGTATGAGACGAGACATTGTAGACATTGTTTCGAGATGCTACACATGCTAGCAGGTGAAAGTAGAGCACCAAAGGTCCTCTGGTTTTCTACAGCCATTACCCATTCCTACGTGGAAGTTGGAAGATGTTCCCATGGAATTCATTGTTGGCTTAACTCGTACACCTTAGGGTAAGAATCCCATTTGGGAGGTGGTTGATCGTCTAACCAAATCAGACCACTTCATTCTGATCAGAGATACATCTAAAGTGGATGTGTTGGGCCGTTTGTATCTTCATGAGGAGGTGAGATTTCATGGTGTGCCATCAGCATTTTTCTTAGATAGAGACCCTCGTTTCACTTCTTGGTTCTTGGAAGGCCTTCAGAAGGCCTTGGGGTCTCTGATTAAGATGAGCAAGGTATACCATCCTCAGACATATGGTTAGATAAAGAGGGAAAATCAGATTTTGGAGGACATTATATGTGCATGTGTGTTGGACATTGGATGTTTCTGGGATAGCTATTTGGGGTTGGTTGAATTTTCTTATAGTAACAGTTACCAATCCTCGATTCGAATGACTCCTTTTGAGGCGCTCTATGGTCAGTCGTGTCGATCCCCCCTATGTTGGGCTGAGGTAGGTGAGACCTCCCTTCTGGGGCCGAGCCTAGTGAAAGAGACGTCTGAGAGGGTCAAGTTGATTAGGCAGCATTTATTGACAGCTCAGAGTCTCCATAAATCATATTCTGACTGGAGGTGTCGTGACCTAGAGTTTCCTGTGGGTGATAGGGTATTCTTGAATGTGGCCCCTCGTTTGGGCCATCTTCGATTAGGGAAGCGAGGGAAGCTGACACCGTGGTATGTCAGACCATTTGAGATCGTCAAGCATATTGGAATGGTGGAATACAGGTTGGAATTACCTCCTCAGTTGACGTCCGTCCATGATTTCTTCCACGTCTCTCAGTTGAAGAAAATACAACCTGGATCTGTCCCATGTGTTGAGTTGGGAAGAACTGGAGATAGAACCTGAATTGTTTGTTGTTCAGCGGCCGATGAAAATAGTGGACTCCCAAGAGAAGGTACATTGAGGGAAGTCTAATACTTTAGTCTAGGTTCAATGGCAGTATGGAAATGATACACATGAGACATGGGAGTTAATTCCATGGGTCGAGGAAGAGTACTCGTTCTTGTTTTCCAATCAAGCTTCATGTTGACTTTCCAGGGATAAAAGTCCTTCATGGTGGGGAGAATTGTCACATTCATGACATATTTTAAAGGTATTTTTTTAAATTACATTCTTTTTTTGTTTTGGGGGTTTTCCATGCATTTTTGAAGGAAATGGTGGGTTACCCAAATTTGGGCCAACCCGAGAGCCCATTTCCAGTTTTAAAAATGAAACTTGTTTCTTTAATAAATTCTTTGTTTTTCAACCCTTTTCACCCATTAAACTTCCCAAATTACCATCATTTAACTATTGAAACCCCCAATGAATTTTGGGCCCCTTAAAAATTCCACAGCATCTTGGATTTGGGTGATCAAATTAGGTATTGGGCCAACCCGAAAGCACATTTCTAGTTTTAAAAATGTTTTGTAAATCTTTCATAAAATATCCATTTTTTAATATTTTTCTATGATTCCACCTCTCAACATCTTCCAAATTACCTAGCCGAACCCCCATCTTCGTTTCCCCCTCTTTGAAGATCTAATATATAAATAATTAGTGTCTATCTTCTCTTGTTGCTAAAATAGTCCGATTTTCTCAAGTAAGTTACTATACTTCTATGTTCTTTCCTTTTCCTTGAGATTTCTCCCTTTTTTATGGAATCCCAAAATTCCCAAAAGCTAGGGTTTCATACCTAGGCTTTCATTTTGAGTTTCTTGGTTCAATCCATTGGTATTATGTTTAATCTCACTCCATTGTGATGCAGTGGTGGTTCGGTTGATGTTCCGCACTAGGATATGTGGTTCTTGACTCTTTTGGTAGGTGATTCCATATGTATGAAATATCTGTGAATTGACTTGTTGTTTTTATTAAATTTTCATGTTCATTTTATTTTATGGTTTCTAAAAAAAATATTTTAGTGGTTTTTGTAATGAAAATGAATTTCTAATGCCAATTTTAGGTGAAATTGGGGCTTTTCATGGAATTCTCTTGTTGATTATTTTGGGGATTCCCTATCACTACTTATTTTATTTTATTGGAATTTATTAGGTCTGAAAATACTGTTTTTAATGTTTATCCATTTTGTTTGTTGTTGTTAAATTTGGTTTTAATGGTGTTGTGGATATTGTGAACATTTAGTGTCATGTTTGTTTAAAAATTGATGTTTTAAAAATATTACATTTCTGGTTAACATGGGGCTGCACTAAAATTGATTTTCTGGTTTCATTGAAATGTATAGGGAAGCCTTTTCTGTTTTGGTAACTTATAAGTGTGCGTATAGGGTTCAATTTGGGTTTTCATGAAGTGTTCGGTGCAAAACAATGTGAGTTTTTTGTAAATTGTTTAATGGAAAATCAAAGGGTTTTGATGTGTGTTTTAGATGGTATAAAGTGTGTATAGATACTTCATTGTTTGTAAGTGACCAATATTTGTGTTTTTATATGAAAATGGATGCATTTGGAATGCTTAATTTGTTTGAGAACAAAGGGGGAAGCCCATGTACCTATGTGGGGAGGATGTGTACTAGTACGACTAGTGAACCAGATGGGTTTTTTCCCTGTTTCACCTAGAATTTGGATTACAAAAACTCTAACTAAACAATGTGGCTGATTATTGGGAACCAAAAGGTTATGGGTATGTTTCCTACTAGTGCCTCGTGCAAGAGAATTATTTTTACTATGGTTACTTTACACCGAGGTATGAGGTACATGGGGCCCAAGACTATCTATTGCCTAGGGGTGTTCCCGATTTTGGAGATCATTATGATTGTGTAATTTTCCATTTTATTTAGGTGTTTTTGGCAGTAATTTATAGTAGATATCATTTCTATTTAAATTTGTGTACATTCTTAAAATTTTAACTTGAAAACTGTTTTCAATTGAAAGTTGCATTTCTTGGATTTTATCAATGCCTTTCATTACATACTAAAACTGCTTGCTTTTTCACATTGTATTGAATCATCTTTGGAATCATTGGGTGGTACCTATTGGGATTAGGCTCACACCATACTTACACCCCATGGGTGTATGTATACTTGGTTATGTTTGACTCAGCTAATGGAAAGGCTATGGGTGATGGTGGTTCGGGGTGTTAGTCCCCATCCTTGGGGCGGAGTTGAAAATACGGCTTGTGGGTGATAAACCCTATTCGTGTGGGGTCCTTGGTGCTATATTTATGATATATATATTTGTATTTGGAAAACTTTTATTATATTTAAAACAATTTTTTCAGTTCTAGTTTTTTTTAGACTTGTTTGGATCAAAAATTTCAGATTTATATTATGGATTGTTTTTAATGTTTTATGGAATCATACTCAGGTAAATCCTTCCCAAAACTAAATTAATGACAACTGGGCACTTGTGCCAGATCATGGGGATAGGGAACACCCATCGGGCCTTGCCATGAGCCGGGCATGGTTCTGTTTTGCTGGTGACCAGATTCGGTTCATGACATGCCCTATTTTTTGGATCAAATACATCATCTCCTATAAGATTATTCCTTGCGAAGAGTTTCAATTTTTCATCTATTTTAATATTAATTTTTTGACTTATATTATATGAAAATTCTTAGTTTCAGTTCTATTTCATGTGGGGATAAAATTTTATAAATGGTATCTTATGGGATATGATGTAAAGTGGTCCACTAATGTGGATAATATTTGAAGGAATTCTTAGTCCCCTTCATCATAATGAATTATCTAATATTCTGGTGATAAATATTATGGTATGATATCACTAAAATTATCATCCAGATTCTATAATAATATGCTTATTTATATGTATTTCAATCCCTTCCAAATATTCTAATATAGTCTGCATATAATTTTCTTATTCTCAATGACTATAAAGAAATGAATGATAGAATGAATAAATATTAGATTATGGTTACAAGTGAATTTGAAGAATAAATTAATGATAATTGTTTATTATTCAAATTACCTTTATATTATTATATATTATCGAGGAGGGGATCCTGTAAAATATAATGAGTGACATGCCATTCTAGATAAAACATAGGATTTTATGTGATACCATATTTGATTATACCACTTAAATTGTTAAAAAAATTATTTTGGTGAAATAAAAGAATGATGTGTGTGTCTTGGTAGACTTGATAGTGTGGGCCTTGGATTCTTTGGTTTTTTCATGAAGGGTGTGCATTATTTTGTGTGAAATTTTGGATTTTGTTGGGATCTAAATGGTTCCCTTGTTTTTTTGATAATAGTATTCTATTATTGGGGTGAATTATCAAATAATTAATTTACATGGAATAAGTTGAATTTTTAATGGAAATGTTGAATTTATTTGTTAAGTGGATTTATAAATTATAAGGAAATGAATTTTTTTTATATGTATATACAAGAAATAGTTTTGGTGGATAGTAATGTATTAGTTGTTTTTCCTGGAAGAATACTGATAACAATGTGGGGTGATAGTGGCATACTCATGTGAACCCATTGGTGATGAATTGCGAAAAAATAATATATATATATATATAAAAATCATGTTTTTAATAATCCCCATAATATTCATATAACCTTAAAGAAACCAATTTATACACTGTGGTGTCCTTACTGACATCTAGGATGAGTATGAGATGGATAGAGACTACCCACTCTCCACTACTCCCCCATCACTAGTAAATCATACTGATACCAGTGAAACATATATGGGTGAGATAATCAATGGTGGATATTTAGAATTATAGAGGGGTATATAAATAGTAGGATGATTAAATAGTAATGATTGTCTCCTTGTTGATTATACCATATATCCATGATTTTGAGATATGTGGTTGGTGCAACAAGAAGTTATTTAAGGATGGTTCCCTGAGATATGACTTGTGGTTAGTTAAATGAAATATAATATACATTAAATGACAATATGAATTGATTTGGATTGGATGCGATAAATTGAGGTCATCTCTTAGGGTATGTTTAGTGAATGGAAACATAAATTTTATGAGGGTAGCCTTACATATTTTAACATTAATTATACCTAATTAAAGAAAAACATTGATCATATAGGATTTTAACCTTGTTTTCATTCTTCTGATGATGCCATTAATTATTTTCTACTAATATCTAGTATTTTTTGGTTAACCTACATATCAATTAATATTTATTATTGCAATAAATTTTTAACTATTTAAATGGATGATTCCAACATGTAATCAAAAAAAATTCAACAGACCAATCTTTAAAACTTTTTATTGAATGAAATTATGGGGATTGTAACTATTATTCTGGTATCTCGGTTAAAATTGCCGGATATTTATGTTTCTGAATTTTACTAATTCTACTTTCAAATTTTTGTATGCAGTCTACATAAAATTATGATTATGGGAAATAATACAAATATGTTTTGTTCTATTTTATCTATATTGAGTGGTTTTGGTGTTTTAAAATATTAATTATTTGTAATTATGAGGAAAATTCCACTAATTAGATCATTTTAGACCATTGGTTATACTCTACATACTAGGTCACATTGTGTGTGGGAATCATGGGGTCACTCCTTCTCACTGTCACCCCATGTGGGGTACCAATGGAGGGTTGTGTGGAATGACATATATGATGCATAATGAAATAATAATAATAAGAGAATCACTCAAATAAATATTGTGCTATTACTTATAATTTTATCACATGTATATATCCCAACAATCTAAATGGGCAGATCATGCGATATTTAATATCCTATGGGTAATCTTGTTTAGGGAATAAAGGGTATAGTTTGTCATCATATTATTTGGAGACCATAATAATCTTTATGAGTTGGGTTACACATATATGGGAATCTTTAATATTATTTAGATAATACATTAAATGTTTTGGGTATTTATGTATATATTCTTTTAGAAATAATATTACCACTCAGTTTTCAATTATTTTTATTTGAAATGATTAGTATGGTGTCCTACAAGTATAACTATATAATAGATGAATGATAATGGTAACAAAATCTCAGTGAAGTTACGATCATGATATAATAAATGTAGTGATATATAGACTAATAATATTAGAAATATTAATTCATTAAAAGTCCTTAATTAAATTATATAAATAGAAATATGCACCCATAAATTTTTAATGATAAAATTATTTTTCTAAATCCAAATTAAATAATTTATATTCTATATTACTATATCATATAATATAGAATTTTATTGGTTTCTAAAATGATATTTTTTATTAAAAGTAAGTATTTTTATGATATAGTTGTGAATTTTATAAAATGATGATTTCTATAATTTTGTATCCAAGGTATGAGATAATGAATATCTATTCAATTCATTTATTGATAAATATACATAATAATGTTGAATATTATTATATAATGTTGTAGTAGATTTATATTTTTCCATTGAGAGGTATCACTTCATAGAGGTTTGCAATAATAATCCATGTCTAGCTAGTGCATTATTAGTTGAATAATAATATTTTCACTTTTATATATCCATGATTTCTAAATTGATTAATAGTTTTTGTTTTTATATAATTATATTCCTATTTATTATTAAGAATACGATAGATCATATATATATATATATATTAATTATTATTTTCTCTCAAATTTTGGATATCAGTAATGGTTCATACATCCTACACATGAATAATAAGAGATAATAAATCATATATAATGAAATATAGGTTAAATGTAACAAAAATAATCATTTTAATTATTGAAATGATAAATCAATTGATAAATAAATCTAAATATAATATAATGTTAAAATTATTTATTTATTCAATTGTATATTATCTGATGCATGTTAATATTTTTATTTAAAATTAATGAATTATTAGAGTTTTAGTGGAAAAGATTATTGGGACAGAAGACTATTGTATCTTTTTAAACCACTTATTTATAAACAAATTATTTTTAAATATAGTATGTGATATATGTAGTTTTAATCCTTTATGAATTAATTTTGATAATATAGTTAAGTGTTTTTTGTTAACAAAATTTTACATCACCAGAAATGTTCAATGTGTCTAGTACTGAATTGTGAAATCAACTAGGTAAGAGTACTGAGACACTAAAATATAATGATGTTGCTAAAAAATTGATCAATGAATTTACTTATTATTAACAATACTAAGGAATTAGTTTTTAACTTAATCCCTTATGATCAGTATAGTGGAATTGTGTTTTTGGTATAGGAAACCATACCATGTTAGATAGGGTTTGATTAATGATGAATAAATGAATATTTTGTACATCATTACGAGGAAATGACCTAGAAACTAAAAAATTCCACCCAAATAATATCTATCTAACTTAATTATAACGACACTATATGATATATGGAATGTTAGATATACCAACCATTATTGTAGTAGGATTTTTTTTATCAAGTACACATATGACATTTCTATTTTGACAAAAAACAATTAGAATGATAAATTATTAGTTTTAAGTTATTTTTATGGTTACCATGGAATATTATATAATTAATTCTTTTTTGAAGAATTTAATTTTTATCCTAATCTATAATAATTATTAGTAAATAACATTTAAATTGAGAATCCTATATGAATCCTATAATTTTTTTTGGTTTTGAATACCAATAAATGGGATTTTTTTGTAAGATTGAAGTTGATAATATTCCCCAAATTTATATAGAAAATGAGAAAATAATAATATTGAAGAACCGTAGTGGTCTATTAAGACATGTTAATATCAAGAGAGATAATGATATTATATTTTAAATGATGATTGATTAATGTTTATAAATTTTGTTCTTCTAGTGTATTGAGAGACCATTTAGTGCTCTGATTTAGTGAAATTGTTATAGTACCTAAAATATGCAATGTAATTCATAGAGACAAACAATGATGTAAAATTATTGGCTGTTTTTAATTGGTGAAATCCAGATATACAGATTTGGTTTTAAATACATAAATTTTCAAGGATATCATTGTATTTACAAGTATATTTCAAACTATAACAGGTGGTCATTAACAGATTAATTATAACGACAATTAAAAAATAAAAATTATACGATGTTTTATAAAAATATGGATGTTACATTTGATAACAAATTATTATTATTTTGAGCGATATAAAATGGATTTCATAACATCATTTCAATATAATAATATATTTTAATTTTTTTGATAAGATACAATGATATATTTTTGATGTGTCATGTGATTTTAACGTGGTTTTAAATATTCAATGAATAAATTATTGGTCGATGTCATCTTCTAATTGTGGGAATGCTTGGCTTGACGATTTAATAAATGAATTTTGGTTCATTTATTTTGTAGGTGATTGTTTTATTCATATGTATTACATAGATAATTTTAACTTTTCAAATAATGTTTATAGGTGATAAAATACATATGGTTAATTCAATAATGACATTATATTTTTAAAATATGTGTTTGAGAATTCAATTTTTAATGAAATATATTAGTGAAAATTACAATATATTAGTGATTATGATACAAAGTGGTTTATCAATGTTGAATTTTAAACTATTTTTAAACACATATACTTCTGAATTAAGAAAATATTTCACCTTGATGAACTTTATAGAGGGGTCTTTACCAGTATTCCGTCGTGGACTTATATAATGATTCATAATCATCATAATTAATTAAAATTGATTTATTTAATTAATTTCACATTCTATTGAATATTTAAAATTAAAGTTAGGTTGTATGAACTACCCAACATAACATAACAATTGAGTATAAAAAATATATATAAATCCAATAAATGACACTATTAGAATATTTTTACCAAAAATTGAAATAATACCATTTGTGAGAAGGATGTTTTACTGGTACTTAAGAGTGGCTATGTTTGCATCATATGGGGTTACAATGATTCTTGTTTATAAACTACTGGGATTATATTATATATATATATATTATGATTCATAATTTTTCCCAACTATGGTGAAATCAATTTTGATAATATCAGAGAAGATACTATAGTGAACTTGAAAATAAAAATATGACCCGTAATTGAATTAGTCTCTATGAAGTAGGTAATCATGGAATATAATGTTCATATGTAAACATGTATTTCGTTCTAGAACATTGTTATAAATTATGAAATATATTGAAAAAAATGGAGATAATTTATATATTAACGAACCTCAGAACCTCGATAGGACGAAGCACATCCTTCCAAAAAGAGCATCTAATTCAATAGATATTTGATATGGTTCATTTTCATGACATATAAGTTTTCCTTAAAGAACAATGTATTATATTTATGGACAAATAAATTTATTCAATAAAACCGGAATAATTAGGTGGAGTATCATGGCAATGTAAATGGGATTGGTTTAATTTTATATTTTTTTTAAATAGGTTGTAAAATATATTTTAGTATAGTATGTTTCCATTGTAATTCATTAATGCGTGCAACATATATTCAAAAAATGTTGGAATAATAAAATATCCTCAATATATGTCTTTCTTTGTTTAAAAAATTATTATCATTATATTTTATTATGGATTGATATTATTTTTTGGCATTATAAACGTTGGAGGAATATATATGATTGAATGATATGACTGTTGAGATAATAATTTTGTACATATTATCCGGACTAACCAATAAAAGTATCATAGTGAATTTAATTTAGTTAAGGATATATATAGTGTTGTATACATATTATGAATCCCCACTACTTTTGTTTAGACTGATATTTATCATTTATTAATTTATACATTGATGACATTATCTCAATAACATTGACGCTGAGATAATCAATAATTTTTTGTCATGTCATTGATCAATTCACCTTTTGAGAAGAAAAAACTATATTTATCCCATTTAAGAAAGGATTGATAACTATTCCCAACATTGGATTAAATTGAGGAATATAAATTTTTATGCTTTTCATATTGATATTTTATTTTTTCAACAATGTGAATGGATTACTTATGATGAATTATTTAATTCAAGTTAATATGTTCTCTAGAATCATCATGAAATGAGATAAAATATACCACAATGATAACATGGATGTATATTGGTTATTATATTTCATTGAAAAAATGGGTTTTTATGAAAAAATATATTATATTTAAATACCTCAATTTTGGGATATGTTCTTATTTAGAAATAACTCTTTTTAATCGATATTTATTAAAATAATTTTTCATTAGTGTAGAGTAAATATTTTAATAGGATATTATTTTTTTTTAAAATGTTTCTTTAGATGTGTTATTTTTTCAGTAATATAAATTCCTTTGTGACCAGACATAAGTCCAAATATTGAGGAATAATTTTTTGTATATGTTTAAAAACAATATACTATAGTATATGATAACCATGATACCATTTTTTTAATATGTTTAGTATTATTTGAATAATTTTTATAAGATATATGAGGCATAATTGGATTTAAAAAAATAATATGACTATTTTTACTAATGAATCCATAATTTCTCTCTGAATATCACATTGTGATGGTTTCTCTCTTTTAATAGTGAATGATTACGGGTCATGGTTTCAATAAATAATGTTAAATTATATAATTTAATTATCACTCTTAAAAAATAAGAGTTTTAATTTATTCCTCATAAAAATATCACATGATTATGTGTATATAAAACAATAATTACAAAAATAAAATATTATTCACATAATTTAAGGGGTCATAAGCCAAATTGGCTGACCATTTTATAATATATAAAAAACTAGAGAAGGAAAAGTGTCATCGATATAATTATAGAAGACTATAAATGTGATTTTATTTACCTTACATGTGATATGACTACTAATCAAAATCCCAAAAAATATTATATTATATTCTCCCCAATTTCTATCAAGGAGGATATTTTAGAACATTGTTATGGACAAAATGTCCTTAAATGTATACAATTATTTAGTTGTATTTTTTATATAGTGGTATTTATGAACCAATTGGTTTTTACTATGTGTACTCTATTGAAGTCAAAACCAATGATGTTTAAATTATATGACTATTAGGTATTCGATTTTATGGTTTTTTTATATAATATCGATTCATATAACTGTTAATCGTGGTATAGAATTTTATCATTATAAACACTTTATAATGAATTTTTATGTTTTGGGAAATATGTAAATTTTATTTTTATGAAATTATTTGTTAGTATTTACATTTTTAAACAATATTCACTATTTAAAATAATTCTTTCAAAAATAATTATGTTTTTTGGTGAGACATGAATGAATTACCTTCAGGATTTTCACTATTCAAATTGTGGGATTCTATATCTCAATGATGTTATCACTCATTGATTATAATAAAAAATATCTATCATTTTTTCATAAAACATACAATTTTCCCCTCATGATTAATCACATCTCACTCCCATAATTACATGAATTTTGATTATATGTTACATTCTAAGGGTTTATAATTATAATAATTTCTATATCACCATTGCTTGTAAATGTAATATCTCTTGATTATTGTGTGATTACAATATACCATAATTTTTACATAGAATATTGTTTCATGAATATATTATAGATGTTTGTGTGGGTTTAAAATTATACATCCTTATAATTTATGATTGAAATATGTATCTTTTAATTTTTACAAGGTTAATTCATTTTATATTTATTGTCAAACAATAATTTCTCGAATTTGTGGAATAAGTAGTATATATGTCTAAATATATAAAAATCACATATCGGTGAATTGTTTTTCATACACTATGTCCATTTTTTCATTGGACCATAAAAAAATGTAATTATTTTAAAGGTAGTATTTTTTTTAAAAACAAATCAATGAATTATTTTTAGAAATTAAGAAATTTCAATGTATATTATAAAAAAATTTAAAAAATTTACCATATAGTTTTTATTTTTGAAATACATAATTACGTATACCATATAATTATATTTTATAAAACATGGGATATCTCAATATATTTTAACATATTTCAAATAATAACATATGAAGAAACGTTTTCAAAATTGATTCAACGTATCCAAAATCTATGAAATGACAATCATAATACATGCATTAAGGAAAAATTATGAGAATTTCATATATTAAATCCAATAGATGAGTCACCAAATTCATGAAAATGACCTTTCTCAATACACATTATACTACAAAAATTAGATTCATATATTATAGATAATAAGTATAATAAATATATATTTTGAGTAATTTAATAATTTTAGGATGATAAATTTATTATCAAATAAATAAAATATTATGATATTATTTTTTAAAAAAAATTCGAATAATAATTGAATTCAAAGTGAGAATTTATTTAATGAAAATTATCATTAAAAAATAAAATTTTGAGCATTTTTTTCCATTACACCAATAATTTTTGTATTATAGGGAATATATTGAATACATATTTAGGATTTTTATGTGTTTTTATATTATTATATGGTGAGAAAAATCTAAACATGATTTCTTGGAGACCACGATGCTAGAGAAGAAACATGATATGTCACATAATGTACATATCAATGAAAAGAAACGCACAATAGTGACTATATCATTATTTTGGATTATTTTAGAATAATACACAATAATATCTTCAACAACAAAAGAATATTCATGAATTTTGTGAACATTTCAAATATTTATAGTTGGTATCAAAAAAATCATTGTCTATTTTTTAGTAATGTTAATTCTTGATTGACTATATATATTTTATTAATTAATTTTATATGATATATACTTTATCCTATATAATTAATTAATTTATAGGAATATTATATCCATCCATGGTTTTATATAATTTTCTATTATTCATAATAATATTTTTAAAAAAAATTGGGAAAAAATAATAAAGGGGGGAATTATAAACATGATATACACATAATAAATGAATAAAATAATAATTGACTACAAATCAACGTATTCCTTCATATATTAAATATTTTTCAGAAATATTTAATCAACTACCATTTTTTATGATGTTAATATACTTTGGAATATTATTTTCCATGAATAATTATAACCTTCCACAATTAATTTTAATTAAATGGGTTTTAATTAAATCATTTATTTATTTCATTGTTAGGAATTGATTATATAATTTTTATGGACTAGATCCCATTATAATCATCTGAAATCCTAAAATTGTAAAATAAAATATACATATTTATCCAAAACTATATCATGTAATTATATAAAATCATATAGAAATATAAATATTATTTGAATATAGCATAAAATATTTAGGGCTGGTTACCCATTAATAATTCACATTTAACTCATATTTTTTGGTAAAATGAATAGTTAAATCATGATGGAATACCTATTATAATGGAATATAGTAATTTTTTCCCTTAAAATTATCAACCACCCCCTATACTGTTATATAGACTCAAGAGTATAACTAATTCCTAGTGAAACACCTATGTCAATGCAATATTATAAAATGGTATCATTCTAATTAGAGGAAATAAATTAGTATCTATGTGATAATTTAGAAAAGGGGATCATATTAAACGTATACAACCATATTGCATTACATAATGTAGAATTTTGGTCAATAAATCACTTCCTCTCATAATGAGGATCTTTTCAGGTTTATAGTTTCATATAATTGGTAATATAATACAAACATTACATTCCTCATTCATATAGAGTATAAACCACAAAACATTACCCATTTTTTCAAAATATATAACTTTTCAAAGAAAACATATTTTCTTGTAAAAATATCCATTAATTTTTACTTGAATTCTTTATTTTTATTACACATCATTATAATATGTGAAAATAATTAAAAATACTTGGATGTGTGCAAAAATATTCGTACGGAATATAATAAATAAAAGAAAACATATGTTCATGAATACTTGTAATATATGAAATCATTTTAAAAAATTTACATATTTTTCACCCATATAAATAGACATTGTAAAACATAATATTTCCATGAAATTTCCGAATACATAAAGAAAATAATTATAACCATAAATTTATCTTGGTGCATTACGTACATAATATTATAACCCTTATGGCCGACTTTTAATTTAAAACACTCATGGCTACCATAAATTTGTGTAACCATCGTAGTTACCCTTGTAATAACCACACAAAATACTGCCAACATAATAAAACCTAATGCATTGGATAATGATATATGTCATAAACTTCATCATATACAATACCATTAACAATAAAAAACCATACAACATGAATAATTGCATAAAAACATTGTTTTTGAATCTTGTATATCAAAATTTCAAAATATTTTTTTTTAAAAAGAAAAATACCTTATAAACATCAAATAATTGAAGATGGAAATAATAGAGTTGACGTAATTTTAATATACACTAGAAAGGCGTAAAATTATAGTAATTTAAAAATCAATCCTCACACAATCAATTTTTATACCACATAAATAATGAAGTAGGATGTCAACCCAATGAATAGAAATAGGGTAACGAATTCCCTTACCTAGAGTTGGTCTTACATCAAATTTTTTTATACCTCCTATATAATTGTTAAAAGTGTGTTATCGGTACTTTAAATAAACATTATCATGTTTATAACATCATATATGACCATTTTATGACATTGTATTACCCTTTAATTGTTAGTATTTTGTTCCTTCCATTATTTCGAGTGCATCCATTAAATGATTTCAATGGCGTATTTGTATTTTATTTTCTATCTCTATGGAAATTAATATCCAATATTGGAGTGAAATGGTATTCATATGTTTCTAAAAAAATAATGATACCATAAATTAGTTTTTTATCATATACGATGATGAATATTTAGATAATACAATACAAATATTTGTTTAGTTCATTTCCTGTGGTTCCTCGATAATCATGAACTTGTTTCATTATATAATATAATTTTATGAATAAAAGTTCAATATAGAACATCAAATATAATAAAACTTTCAAATAACATTCATTAATAACAAGTTAAAAGTATTGTATGATCATTATTGAAGAAAGTAATGGATATAGAAAACACATCATCCATGACTTTTGTAAATTGGCACATCATGGATGGTGATATTAATTTTAAAACAGTAAAGAGAAGAGAGGAATGACGATGGTGAATATTTAACAGGAACATGGTAATAGATAGAATATATATGTTTTTTGAGATTTCATATCCTTCAGATATTCAGAGGGATAGAGAATGTATGAAATGAAAGGAATTATAAATAAAACACAATAAAAATGAAGTGGATTACTACCACTTAATTTATTGTCTATGAGATCCTACTTATGGCCTTTGGTTTAAGCCTTTTGGTGAGACCATAATATCTATGATGTGGGGAATAGCCATGGGTATAGAATTTGGCAAAACCTAGTCAATCCTCAAGGCTTGATAGGTCTGAGAGGAAGAGGGTAATGAGGGTGGACTTTATATTGGAGGAGAGGATGGATGTTACATTATTTTAATCATTATTTTAATATTTTTGTCCCAAAATATGAATTGAATTTATTATTCTGATCAAAATATTAAAAAGGACATGTAAGTTCAAAACATGTGTCCTTAAATCAATTATGATGTCATAAATAGTGTTTTCAACTAATAATTTAAATAATGTTTTCAAAAAATATTTTGAATATACAGTATTTTACCATATTTTACTTCTTATAAAAAAATCATGATTTTCATAAAAAAACCACAAAATAATTAACCCTAAACACTATAGGACATTTAGAATTAATAACGGAGTTCATTTTCTGAAAATAATTTTATAAATATTATTAATTTATTTTTTAAATAAAATCCTAATTTATCCAAAAATAACAATTTTAAATCTATAAATCATTTTTTAACACCATAAAAATTTTATCGAGATTTCATTATCATAAATCCTTTTGAATATAAAATAATAATAAAATTTACTATTCATTTTGGTCATATTACTATTCACTAAAAAGACAAGTTGGCTCTATCATATTCCAAATAACATACTGATCAGAACTATATATTGCCGTTTTTTGAAATTCAATATATATAAGTGAAAAAATTATATTTATAGGAGAGATATAAAAATCAACAAAAAAGGATTCATTCATTTCAATTTATTTTTTAAAACCATGTGGAGTTACACTATCACCACCTTCGGGGAATTTCACCAATCACAATTTTATTTTCAAATTAAACAGGTGACGGTAACTTTCTCTCATAGCCTTTTCAGACTCCCATGTTTCTTATTCAACCATGTGGTTTCTCCACAAACCATAACCTGGTAGATTACCTTATTTCGCAAAACATGTTCTCTTTGATCAATGATCTGAACAGGTTTCCCTTGATATGAAGTTTCTCTTCTAGCTGAACTGCTTCTGGGCTCCAAACATGAATGAATCTAGCACATAAATTATCAACATGGAAACATGAAGACAATTATACACTTGATACCAACTCAGAGAAAAAGATTCATGTTATATGATAAATCCAATATTCTATAGGATTTCATAAGTTCCATTGAATCATGGACATAAATTTACATTCCTAACAAAAAAAATAACACTCTACTATGGTGATATTTTAATAAAAACATGATCACATACCTTGAAATAAAAGTCTTTCCTCCTATTTTCTACAAAAGTCTTTTGTCAACTCTCAGCTTTCATCGTGTGTTGTTGGATCATATTCACCTTCTCAGTCACTTCCTCTACTATTTATGGTCCCATCAACTTATTTCCCTAACAACATCCCAAAAAACTACTGTTCAACACAACTTCCCAAATAATCCCAAAATGGTTTCATCTGTATTCTAGAATGAAAACCGTTATTAAAAAAAATCAACTAAACAAAAACGATGATCCCAACTTCACTTGTATTTCATTAAACAAGATCAAAGCATATCGTCCAATGTATGAATCATTCATTCTTACTGCCCACCTGATTAAGGATGAAAAGTTGTAATGAAATTTAATTTTGTGACCAATGAATTTTGATAGCCCTTCTAAAAGATATAAATGAACATGATATACCGATCAAATACAATGGAAAGATGAATTCCACGTAACCTGACAATTACTCTGAGGTATAGTTGAGAAATAATATCCAACGACATTTTATCAAGAATAGAATGAAAATTTGCAGATATAGTCATCTGATCAACATCAACCCAAATCTAATTTTTACCAGGACAAGTCTAAGGTAGTCCAACCATAATGAACATGGATATACTCTCCTATTTCCACTCTGGAATTGGAAAAGACTGAAAAAACCCCTTCGTTAACTGCCCATCTACTTTAACCTTTTGGCATGTCAAACATTTCTTGAAAATATTAATAATATCTATTTACATTCATTCCAACCAATAATATGCATGAATGTATCTATACATCATTGAACTTCTAAGGTGAACTGAAAATAGAGATCTCTGAGCTTCACAGAAAAAATATTTCTTCAACTAGGAATCACATGGAACTCAAAACCATTTACAAAATCATAAAACAAAATCATTATAAATGTCAACTTCTAGAAACATGCCCATATTAACCAATTATACATTTTTTCATAGCCCACATTCTTCCTTCTGTGGTTTCTTAATTCTTTTTGATAATGATGACTACACTAAATCCTTAAACAAAGCATAGGTATTTCATGCACAACAACTTCAAATCCAAAATTCATCAAATCATTAATCAAGGGATCATGGTGTAAACGTAACATGGTTAATTATGAATGATATTTTGGAATCAAGGCATCCACAACATTTTTTTATTTTCTCATATGGTAATTGATTGTGTAATCATAATCCTTTATCATTTCAATCAATCTTATCTACCTCATGATTAATTTCTTATAAGTGAATATATACTTTAGAAATTAATGGTCAGTATATATTTGACATTTGGCATCATATAAATGATGCATCCAAATTTTCATATCATAAACCAACACTACAAATTCCAAAACATGTCTCATATTATTTAACTAATGCGGTTTTAGTTTTCATAAATCATAAGAAATTACTTGATAATTATTCATCAGAACACAACCATTTCCCATCAATTATTCATCAATGTAGATAAAAAAAATCACCCTTTTGGGAAGGCAATTCCCAAACTATAGCATTCAATATTCTATTCTTCAGTTCCTAGAAATAAACAACACATTATTCTTTCAATATAAATTTAAACCCTTTTCATGTTAACATAGTTAGCGGGCTAGATAATTGTGAAATGTTTTTAACAAACTGTTAGTAATAACGTGATAGACCAATAATACTACTAATCTATGTAACAATTTTAAGTCTTTCCCATTAATTAACCACTTTTTTTGGCATGATCAACTATTTTTTCATCCTTGTTGACAATGTTCCTAATAAAAGAAATCATTTGTAGCCATGAATCACACTTTCTGAATTTTCCATACACATTATTTTCCATTATGGATTCCTAATCAACCTTTATATATATTTTTCATGATCCTCATTATTCTTATAAAATACAATAATTAAATCAAAAAACAAAAGTAAAAAGTTATCCACGAACTCATGAAATATTATATTCATAGTATCTATGAATACCCCATGTGTGTTAGTTAACCCAAATGGAATAAACACTCATAATTTCCATATCTAGAATGAAAAGTAGTTTTTGGTATTTCATCCTTTTTCAACTTCAACAAATGGAATCTAGATCACACGTTAATTGTTGAAAAATAATGAGCTCACTGGAGCAGATCAAACAATGTATATATCTTAGGAAAAGGATACTTATTATCAAAAATGATATTATAAAAATTACTATAATCAATGCAATGTCTCATGGAAGCATATATATTTTTAATAAAAAAAACAAGAGCACCCAATGGTGAAGTGGTAGTGAAAATGAATTCATTATCACGAAAATCCTACCACAGATTTTTCAATTCAATAACTTCCATTTGAGACATTCAATCTAGGGGTTTTGAAATTTTCTTAGCACCAATAAAAAAGTAAATTGTGAATTTGAATTCCAAATTAGGTATGGCACTAGGTAACTCATAATGTAAAATGTCAAGAAAATAATTTATTGATGGGACATCATTAATAATAAATGTTCTCTTGTATTTTGCATTATGATCATGATAAAAATCATTTAAATCAATCAACATTTTTCTCATTTTCTTTATATGTTATCAATTGTATGGGTTCATTCTTGTATACTTGCTGAAAATCTTTCTGAAAAACATCTTCGTGATCCCTAAAGTAAATCATATTATGATAAATAAAAATCCAATCCATTTTTTGAATGTCATCAAACTTTACTAAAATAAAGACAACAAGGTGTGCAGGTAAAGTCTTTCTGCATAGAAAAATTGAATAATTCTTATAATTACTTATTACTATAATATTTCCCATGGTATTTTAATAATATGTTATGGTCTCAATTATTGATTTTATATTTCTTATTTACCTAAAAATGTCTGAAATATAATAGAATGTGTAGAACTAATGTAGAACAAAACATTAGAAAAATATGAGTAATGAATCAAGGCACCTAATACAACTTCATTGGAGGTCCCAAGTTCTAATGGAATAGTTTCGATTGATCTCAATACACCTTTATTTTTATAATCTACCATGTTTGCAACATTTAGATCTCTCTTTGGGTTGGAAATTCCGCAGTGACCTATCTCACCACATTTAAAATACATTAAAATTTTATTATGAGGATTAATCTTAGTATATTTTTCATTACAATATCGTGCCATATGTCGAAACATAACACATTGAAAACAATTCCCAGTTTTAGTAAGCCATTCCCTATGATGTTTTTTCCCACACTTTTCAACAAACTGGATACTTGAATTTCTTACCATCAGATATATTTTGTTGATTATTACCCATCGCATTCCATCTGGACCTCTTCTTCTCCTTATTTTCAAAGAGCATGTTATCATCATAAAAATAATTTCTACCCTCTTAGAACGTCTAACTAGGTTTTCATAAAATTTGAATTCATAGGATAACAATTACCTTCAATACATTGTCTTTAATTCTAAGTAATAGAATTTGATTTTTTAATCAAGTTCCAAAATAAGATTTGGAGAATATCTCTCTAGTCGGGGGGTGCTTGCTTCACACACAGCCATTGAATCATCCCCCATTTTCTTCAATTCAATTTATTTCATCTCCATCCAAAATCACACAAGTTTAGGAAAAAAAATTCAAGAAAATGTCTTTTAAATTTATCGCATTCAATGGAAAATACTCATCTCTATTACTCATATTTTTTTACCATTGACCACTACTGATCAGCTTCACCTTCAAAACGATAAATAAAAATACACACATTTAGACTCTCTAAATATCCCATTACATCAAATATCTTTTCTAGGGCCTCAATCCGGCCTTCATTCACTATTGGGATACAAGATCCATTGAATGAAGGATGGTGTTGTATCAAAAACAAATTCCACTATCGTTATGTTCCTTTATAGTACCTCTATTTTTTCTCTTTCATGGATGTCACCGCATTTTATTTTCTATGTTAGGTCATCCAATACTATCACTAAATTTTCAGTTCCAATACCTACCATCCCATGATGTAGATTCAGATGGATATCGTTCTGCCGGTGCCTCCCCTCTTCAGCTTCACTATTTCTTCTAAAAATACAATTCTGAACAAAAATATCATAAACAAAGAAACATATTAAATTTTAAATTCTATATTAATCCAAATTAACCCTAGATTAAATATAATTTATGGTATTTTATTAACATCATTTTAACCCCTAATTTTATCTAAACCATCCTCTGATACCAACTATATGAACTTTACCTTATTACAATTCATAATCATGAACTGTAGTCAAGAACTCACTTCATTTCATATTAAATATATTTTAGGTTTATATTTTTATAGAATTGTGATATAATACATATATTAAATTTCAAATTTATATAGAAATGATACCACAAAATAGTATATATTTCTTTCAATATATAAATTTTTTCAAATAAAACATTATTTTATTGAAAATAAATTCATGGAAATTAAATTTTCTTCATTGGTTGTCTTAAAAATACTTATAACCTTTTAAAATAATTTAAAATCATTCGATTATAACACAAAACTCATTAAGGGATATAAGAATACTAATAAAATCACATGTACATTAATAGTTGTAACATATGAAATCATATTAAAAAATGACTTTCTTGTAACCAATATAAACATAAATTGTGAAAACTAATATTTTAATGAAATTTTCATAAAACATATATATAAAAACTAGAACTATATATGTATCTTGATTCATTACTTAAATTATATTGTAATTCTTCTAGTTACCTTACAATTTGTAACCCCCCACCTACCTTATAATTTGTGTAACCATCACAATTACACTTAGAGTAACCATATGAACGACCACCAACATACACATACCCAATGCATTGGATAGAGATATAGGTCACACCAATCATCATAAAAAAAATAAAATGAACCAAAACACAATCATACAACATGAATAATTTCCAAAAAACATTATTTTTGAATTTCTTAAAACAAAATTCTAAAAGGGGTTTTTTAAGAGAAGTACCATATAAATGTAATATAATTGATGATATACTTAATAAAGTGGATAGAATATGTATATAATCTATAAATACACATAATTCATCATAATATAACTAAATTTCATCATACAAACAATTATAATAACACATAAATGATAAAGTAGAATTTTAAACCAAAGATTGGAAATCTGGATAAGAATTCCCTTACCTTGGGTTCATATTACATTATAATTGTTAAACATTCTTGTATAATTGTAAATATAGTGTTATTAGTATTTAAAAAAACATTTTCTAGTTTTAAACATCTTATATGATCATTTTATAACATTATTCTACATATTAATTGTTATAATTTTGTTCATTCCATTGTTTCAGATGCGTTCTTTACCTGATTTCCAAGGATGGTTTGTGTTGGATTTTCTTACAATATTTAATGAAAACCCCAAAATTTAAATGAAATGGAATTCATATATTTCTAGATTATTTATTGTTACATTGCTAATTTTTTATCATATATTATGATGAATATTTATATAAAACAATACAAATATTTATTTAGATCATTTTTGGTTCCTTGATAATTGTGATCTAGTTTCATCAAATAAAATAATTTCATGAATATAATTTCATTCCAAAAACACTTAATGGGTTTTTAAAATACACCTTAAATTCTGGTTAAACTATTAAAATGGTTTTATGATCATATTTTAAGTATGTATTGTATAATGAAAACATTGTATCCTTGATGTTGGTAAATCAGCACATTGTGGACGATGTTTTTGTTTTTAGAACACGAGGGAGTGGAGTGGAAGGAAGATGATGAATCTATTACATGAACATGGTAATATAAATAATATATATTATTCTATATATTTAATTAATATTGTATATGTGGAGGTAATTATAGTATAATAAAAAATTGACTATAAGAGAAAACATATTATACAGGAAGAGGATTCATACCTCTTGATCGATTCTTCTTTAGATCATTCATAAGGGCTTTACATTTGGACATTTGGTGATACAAGGTAGTCAAGGTGGTGGGGAACTTTTTGGGGGATGTAATTTGGTAGAACCTATACATTTATAAAATATTGATATGTGTCCATGAAATAGGGAAATGAAGATGTTATTTATATTGGAGTAGAGGATTGATTTTACATTATTTTAAAAATTATTTTAATATTTTTATCCAATAGAATAAATAGTCTTCATTAATATAATAAAAATAATAAATTGATTATGTGAGTTATAAAAAAGTGTTCTTACATCACTTATGGTGTCATAAATAGTGTATTTAACTCATAATTTAAATATATTGTATTTAAGTGTATTTCACTATTCATCCAAAATTTCAGATTTTCTAGAAAAATCCCAAAAAAATTACCCTAAAAATTTTTAGATGTGTAGAATTGAAAAATGAACTCTATTTTATGAAAAAAAAATTCTAAATATGATTAATTTAATTTTTAAATAGTCTAAAATTTTATTCAAAAGTATCAAATAATAATCTATAACACAGTTTTTAACATATTGAATAATTAATCAAGATTTCATTATCTCAAATCCTTAAGAAAAGTATATATTAACAAAATTTAATGTTAATTAGGTTCATATTAATATTAATATTAATATTCATATAGTTATGTTACAATTCACCATAAACATGTCGGTTTTATCAGACTCCAAATAACATACTTATCAAAACCGCATATGACTGTTTTTTAAAATTCAAAACATACTAGAAGAAAAATTATGTTTAATGGATAACTATTAATATATACATAATAAAAGTGTCTTTAATTTTGATTTATTTTTTCAAAACATTGGGGTGTTACAAAAACACATTATTTTATCCCCAAGTAGATCTGATGTTATCATTTTTAATGAAAAATAATGAATCAATTTGATTTAATAAAATACATATTGTTCAAAAAAAATATTGTTAAAGAACAGTTATGAATTATTATGTATTAATGACTTATTTTATATACTTTATGGAGCAAAGTACTCATAAAATGTATACTGTTGTTATTAATATAGGAAAATTATGTAATATTGAAATGATATTGAAATAAAATATTTTTATAAAAGAAAAAACAATATGGGGTCATAGATATTTCACATAGACTCCCATATTCCATGATATTAATAATACAATAAATAGAAATATAATTCTTAGACCATGTTAATATATTTTTAGGGGTAATTTTTTATTATATTCTCTTATACTCAAATTATATGTTAATTAATGAAAAATATTAACTATTTGTACTAATGAAATTAAGGAATTATAAGTTCCTTACAATTTTTTGAAATTTATATTTATATATAAATAATATAACATTATCTGAGTTTCTGAAAAAAAATTAATGTTATTTATATCGATACTATAATGAAAACGATAATTATTTACTAAAAAACATATATTTTTTTATGTATTAGTATTTTCTATGGCTATATTGGACAGATAATTATTTAATGGGAAAATTATTATAAATTTATCATTAAAGAAATATTTTCAAAATAATGGAGGTAATTTATGTTTTATAGATGAAAATAATAGAATATATAAAGAAATTATGTATCAACTTCTCACTGAACATTTACTCAAACTAATATCAAACTGATAAAGACTTTTGATATACAGCGATGCATCAAAGATGGTATGTGATAGAAAAATCTATACTAAAATTAATTTCCCATGATAAAAAAATACATAAAATATTATAATTAGTTATCTACTATGATCTATTTATTAAACACTAATAATAAGTACCACTATATCTAGAATTTTACTTATAAAAAATCATATAAATTTACCGTACATATGTTAATAGAATAAGATAATAAATAATGATGAAATATGATATGAGGAAGATAATGATACTAACTAACAAATACATTATATATATTGTATAGGGAATAAATTTGATAATTCACATTGTAAACAAAACCAAACTACATTATCCAGAATTTTATTGAAAAATACTAAATCATAATGAAAAAATGAAACATTTTAATTTCCAATTATACTTTAAGGGAGGATATATTTTCTATATGTAATTAATTTCTAAAAATTTATGTAAATTAATATAAATGAGTAAAACTTGTATTATTTGACAAAATAAATATGTAAACGTTTCTTAAATAATGGAATATTTTTTAAATAATCAATGGGAAATATTTAATTTATTTATTTAGAACTCATGTATATATTATTAAAACACAAATGAAATTGAAGGAACTAATAGATTATGTTCATAAATGATCATTAACTTTCAAAACAGGTTGTAAGAATACTTATTATGTCCATATATTGAAATTTGATCAGTATAACATGAGGAATTAAAAGATAAATTATGCCTTAATGGTCCTTCAATAAAGAAATGTTATATTTGATAACTTGTGGGAAAATGGGATGATGTTACAAATAAACATACAAACTGTAAAATATGATAATATCACATTATAAAATATCATAAAAACTCCAATTTATTCTAATGGGAAAATTTTTTAGGGGAGGTAGTTTATTAATATTCAATGAATGAATAGTTCACTGCTATTGATAATGATTGCATTCTCAATTGATATTGCATAATATATCAAATTAAATAAGTGAAGTTTTATTGTCATGTTATTTAGATAATATATAATCAATATTTAATGTTTACCTCATGTTCATATATGATCATTTAGCACCAATTCAACACGTGTCTAAAAAAATTATGACCAATCGTTCTCAAAGAGATGGTCGATCTAAGATAAAAATATCTAATCATGGAAAAATCATAAAGGGATATTTTTTAAATTTTAACTATGGTTGGGATATATATCTTCTTATACTGAATTGAAATAATTGAAAAAAGAAACACACAAATAATGAATTGACTTCATCTGAATAGATATTTAGAGGGAGATAAAAATCTCTATTGTTCAAGGATAAAGATGGTGAAAAATATATATATTTCAAAAAATTCTTTATAAATGATATTAAATGATCATTAAACATAATAATATATTAATTTATCACAATAATGTTAGATGTCCTATAATTTAATTCATAGATGTCAGTCATAGTTTTTATCAGGGATTATGATTTATTTAATGTATCGCTTTCAAAAGTGTGACAATGTATGACCTCGTCCATTAATATTAAATAATTTTGTGTCATTAAGACATTATTAAAATTTCTCATCCCCAATTATAATTTTCTTTTAACAAATTAGAAAATTTATTCATCACTATTATATAAATAAATATAATATTATAAATTTTTTTCTTTTATTTAGAACCTATTATTCACATAATATTATAATCATAAGAATAAAATTGCTTTATTTACTTCAAATATATTCATTAATTTTTATCTTGACCCCATCCATGTACCTAATCATCTATATGTCACAGTAATAAAAATTTTAAAACACGGAATGATCATAAAAATTCCTTTTAGGGATATAAAAAATATCCTTTTTTAGTGAAATGAATGATTATATATAAAATAATACCTATAACACATTTTTATTTGGTTGTATGGAATAAATATTTTCCACTAAAAATATATTATTTTAACAATTATAACCCTCAAAATCCATATATATAAATTGAAATTAAATTTTAGGAAACATAGAGAATAATATTCAAATATTTGTTTTAACTCATGTTAGAAATAACTGAGGACTACTTTAATCCCAAAGGTAGACCACAATGGAAAATACAAACTTATTTATTTTGTTGATAATTAATATAACCCAATTAATTTGAGATAAATAATGGGGTACCACACAATGTATTTATAATGTTATGTTCATGAGTTCTTTTTTAGCTTAAATAAGGCTTAACTGGTCAAATATAACATTCGAGGTTCAATGATTCATAATAAGATATAATGAGGGTAAACCATTCATATAAGGTTTATAGGTATCTAATTATTAACATATATAATTAAAAAGTACCATATCAAAATAAAAAAAATATTTGTGTACATTTTCATCATAAAACCATTGAAATACACTTTTAAACTCGTGCGAGAAACACTTTTGAATAATAAAATACCCAATTTTAAAAACCATTTCATAAATAAATACTCACAAATAGGTAAAAACTGGGTTTTTAAAAAAATAATATATATATTTGAGAATAAAATATAACTAAAAATGGTTGTGTGTATATGAATATTTCTTGATGATGTATATATTAAAATCGGTCACTTATTTTATCTTTTATATCAAATTTCTACACATAAAACATGTAAATATATTTCATATTAAATAAATCGGAGGAATATAAACAAATACATAAATAAAATTACAAAATTATTTAATATATATATATAATGAATTTTAATGTGATATTTTCTAAAATATTGGAATTTCAAAAAAAATAGATTATAGGAAAACATTGAAGCATTTATTTTAAATAATAGTCTCATACCTAAATAATGACTCATCAGGTGTGTTATATCACATTTATAATAATAAAATAATGTTAAATATAAAAATATATTTTGAAGATTATTCATGTGTATTAGCTCATTTATTTAACATACTACCATGTTACATAAAATTACTTAATTATTTATGTTCATGTTTGTATTTTTGATGATATTCAAATGTTAAATCGAAAATGAATTCCTCAGGATGACTATAGTCACAGAGGTCATTATTCCATCATCTAAAGAATTCATTTCCTGAAATATTTATATTATATGATTTCAATTGTAATCATTACAAAAAATATGATTATAAAAATGAAAATATTGTACAATCTTGGTGACAGTAGGGCATACATACACATGGGTAACTTTTCAATTTTACAGTGATCATCAATGATAGAAGGTTTTTAATATTATTCATTTAGATATTAAAAAATATAAAATTGTCGTATTATTAATAAAATTATAAATATATGTATCTTCCAAATGATGGGTGGATGAAATATGAATTATATTGCGTCATGGTGGTTGTAGTCCACACATAGACAGGAAAAAATTTATTTATTTTCAGTGAATGAAATGGTAAGAATGTATTTGATATATTATCTTCTAATGTTGTTATGAATTTTGTGAATATAAACTATAAAAATTAAATCCATCATTAAAAAATATTTAATTTGTGGGTATGGAAAACGAATTACATCGGTTCGTATATAAGAAGACTAATGTAGACATGGAAAATCGATTCCATTCCCATTTAATAGTGGTTGAAGATAGATATATGTTATTACATATAAAAAATAACATATTATTATATGTTATATTCTAATGTGTTTATATAATAATGGTTATGAAATATTTTTTTAGTTGTTAGAATAAATAAATAATACAGTTTAAAAACAATTCATCTTTTTTGGACAACATACTTCTTATTAAACATTATGAAATATATTTTTGATGTAATACCAAAAATAAGGCCTCTAGAATGTGAAAAATTATTTTCGAATGGTATTTTGGAATGTGATTTTAATGAAATAAGTATTTATATGTGTGAATAAATGAGAATTAGAGGTGCCACATTATATGAGACTCGAGGGACACACTTTTAATTTCATTAAATTTTGAATTAATAAAAATATAGTTTTAGAACAAAATTCATTAATATTGATAATATTAACATATAATAATATTATAATTCGCAATACACTCACCTAATAACATTTTCGTATGTTTTAATAATTTTCTTATCCTTAAAATTTCTTTTTAATCGCCTATAAATTCTTTTTACACTTACTACGATAAAGAATATGTTTACTCTTTTAGAGTAGTTATAGTTTCAATAAATGGTAAAATAGTTCATAAATTGTTATATGCTATTATTTAAATCTATATACTAATATACTATATGAATATAATATTTTTCTAATTTCTAAATCATTTGTTAAAATATTATTTACTATAAAAATTTCATTACTGACATTTATAGAAAAATTCATTTACATTAACATTAAAAAAAATAATAAAAAATTAATTCGATTATCATAAATTCATATATAAAATTAAATATATATTTCAATACCAAAATATGCCTCCTAATAATCATTTTAATTAATACTAAATTTAATGTATTTAACATCATTTATTTTATTAATCTATTATTTGAATTATTACTGCATCAGCATTGAGTATCCTTCTAATATAATTATACCATCACTCAAAATTTAAGATAAATTACCACAAAAATAATAATTTATAATTACTATAAATATTTATAAATGAACATATACACTGTTTATCGTAATTAAAAATATTATTATTATTAGAAGAAAGAGTGTGACATTTTTGTATTTATGTTCATTTAAGTATTATACTTGCCATAACATTATCCAAAAATAAATAAAAGAAATTTTATTGATTTCCTATAAATTTATGTATTTTATATAATCATCCCATAATTTTTTGAATGTTTTACATTCATTATTTAGTTCATATCATATTATTTTTATCCTAAATTACATGAAATACCCATTAATTTGGTACTTGTTTCAAATATTACTACTCATAATGTTCCACATCAAAAGAGATATACATAAATAATCGGTTCCCTTCAATTTGAATAATATAATTCATTTTAAAAATTAAAAATATGTATGAGGGATTATTTTATTTAAAATTAAATGGAAAAAATGTGAAGCCAAATACTTTTTTGAGAAATGGCCATTTTAATGTGTAAATTTTTTTTATAACAATTCACTGATAAAATTCATTAAAAATAATATAGTTATATTATTTTAAATAAAAAAGATCAAATGAAATTTTAAAAATATTCTTCAATATAATTTTACTTTGTAAATACGTAATGAGAAGATATTGTATTAAATAAAAAACCTAATTTTACACCATCCATTGATAAATCAATATTTTACAAATATGTGAATCATTCACCATAAGATAATTTTGATATTTTGATTTAATTAATTATTATATTTTTATAATATAAAATTTCTAATAGTTCCAAAATATATTTGTTTTATTTTCACAAAAAAATAAATAATTTTGTTTGATGAAAATGTACTATTTGAATCATATAAAGAAATTTCTAAATAAATTGTGGTATTTTTTATATATAAATAAATAATATATTTAAATTCATTCGGATTTTTATATCTATTTTTTGTAGATTGTGACATGATTCATTATATCTAGTGATAAAAATATATACATTAATTTTTTGCTTTTGATATAGATAAATGTGGCACAATTCAAAACATCTAAAGAATAACAAATCAAAATAAATATTGGATTAATTTAATACATATGGAAATTATATGATTATATATTTAGATAAATTTTATAAAATAATACATATAATTGAAAAATAATATTTCACATAAAAATCAATATCATCTCTAAAAATTTATTCATTTCTTGCACCCTTATTAATCATACCCTCCTTAAAAGAATTATCCATTTCCTAGGGAAAGTAAATATAATAAAATAGTAAGATTATATTCCCTATAATGGAAAAACTGTGATATATAAGTGCTTAAATAATAATAATTTTAACACATGGATAAAAAAATGAGCATCAATTTCTGTAATTTTAACCAAAAATTCTGTGATTATAATCTTGAGTCATGAAATCTATAAATTTCATAAGAAATGAGTCATAAAGGAACATTAGACAAGATAGAATAGTAGTGGAATTAGACATGGAATTTTTATGTACACATAATCATAGAAAATTATTTCAACTATATGCAAGGATCTTTTCAAATATGGTCTTTGTAGAATGAGTTTACTCCTCAAAACATCATAATATTCAAGGTCCACTACCAAGACTATCATGGTGGAATGTGTCCCTTACTGAATTAGATTCCCTTCCCATTACAAAAGTATTTATCTCATTCGATATCAATCTTTACCTGTTGAATTTTATATAGATATAGGTCCCACCAATAATTGGTTATAATGTAACCAACATCCTTGGATATAATGTTACCATTATCCTTGATTATAATGTAACTTCCAGTAAATAATGAAAACCACATATAAATGTTCCAAAATAATATAGAAAATTAATAAAATCATATAACATTTTCAAAATATGTGTTTCATATATATTCCATCATATTATATCTCACGAAAAAATGGGTTTTAAAATTATTTCTTTATTTCTTCAATGTATAACACATGGAAATGTAATGGGTCCAATAAATACCATGGAATACTGAAAATAAACCATAAATATAATGCATAAATATGGTATATCTTCATTATATAACAATAAAATATTTGTAAAATTGAAGGTGTTAATCATAGATGAAAAATGACTATGAAATATCACATAAAATAATTATTGAGAAAATTAATATCAGTTCTACTTTAAAAAAATAGATCTTATAAATGACAAAATATTCACTAAAAATAATATTTTAATCCATTTAATGAAAATAAAATATTTTTTTCACCATTAAGGTGGAGATTTGTGTTCATTCCATATATGACAGAAAAACATTACATTCATTCTAATGTCAGAAAAGTCACAAATTAACTTGTACTGAAAACACAAATAATATTCCTCCGAGACAATATTTTTAGAAAATAAAATTTATGGAATATGGTTTCAATAAATTGAAAGTGAATATTTAATAACTATTTAAAAAAATTATTATATATGTACATGGAAGGGATATATTATCTCGTCGTCATGATAAACTAAATAATCAAGAATAATAAAGAAATTGTGAAATAAACCACTTCAACCTTGGTAAATTATGAGTATAATCCCCATGAATAAATGAGATTTATATGGTTATTTATATCCCAAAATATGCTATTGAATAATCATAAAATATATTCATGGATAAAATATACACCACACAAAATGAAAAAGTATTGTATAAGTCATATGTCCAGCAAATATAAATGTGAGATGACATTTACTTACATTGAGTATGACTTGTCATGTGAATTATTTATCTTCTTGAATAATAAAAATAAGTAAATTATATAATTTATTATTATTCATTTTATATTTATTATTTCTCTTATATTGATTATTACAATTTTATAATAATTACATAATCATTTATATTCATTTTTGATGTTTTTGTGATATATGGTAGGGCTTTCATAATTGACTTTGGTAGGACCAATATGGTCTAATTGGTCATTATGACATCATATCCTAATTTATTTAAATAATTTTAAATTTGATACCTCACTTATAAATTTAAATTCATCCACAAACTGGGGTTTTGAAAAATTAACTATGTTATAATCCTGGTGATTGCAGTCTTTTTGTATGTGATGGTGACATTTCCATTTTTCAATGGTTTTTATATAATGAAGGTAATTATTATTTCATATGATATGGGGAAGTGTAATGAGTCTCGTAACATCGTGAGGCGGCAGACCACTCCTACACATGGATAATTTTATCATTATTATAAAACAAAAAAGTATGAAAATAAATTTTATATTATATTTATAATATAATTTTTTTTCATTAATATCATATATAAAATTTAATTTTATAATTATAACTTTTTTTCAATGAAAATAATAGATATTTTATTACATCATCTCTCATGGTGTTGGTATGTCGTACAAACAAATGACTATATCATATCCCATATAATGGAATAGGAGACGAATATAGGTCATAACCAAAACATAAAACCATATCATTATATTTAGGATAATATATTTATTATTTTATCATGCATCATGATGGTTTAAGGGATGTAGATAAAGAAACATAACTATAATACACAGATTATAACTATATCATTTCTTTGAAAAACTTCATTTTCCTAGAACTATAGGACCTATAAATTTTTTATTCTACCAAAAAACACTAGAATTATATTTGGGATTATAATAACATATCAGGGTATCTATTATAATAACCTAATGAGTTTTCTAACATTGATGAAATGATAAATGTGGTTCCCGTATATTAGGGATGGGAGGGTTAATCTTGAAATTTTAGAAAATATGAACATAATATATATTAATATTCAATACAAAATTTATTAATAGCGAGTAACTTTCAATATAATATGATGATGGGTTGAAAGACATCAATAAAAAAATTATTACATATGTTTTGACTATATTTATTAAATTATTTTTAGGTTTTAACACCTATTTATCCTCATTAACACATTCTATGACAAAATGGATTTTTACTATTTGAGTTTCAATATAGTTATTATTAAAAAAGTTACATAACATTTACATGGTTTATATTCTTAATATTATCCAAATACATTGAATAAATTAAACATTTTTATAAATTTAATATAATATAATTATTTATTGTTTACTATAAAATATGGACGAGGAAATTTTTTTGAACTATTCTTTATTTGGACTTTAGTAATATCATGAAAACAAAAATTATATAAAAACAATATTATCATATAAATACCATGCCATTTTCTTGTAAAAATTATTTCATAATATTAATTATCACAATATATTGTTATTTTAAAAATTTCAATATCATTTATTTTATTTTTTTGAATAATTGAATAAATATTGCATCAACATCGGAGAAACTTTATGGTAATTATTTCATCATTTAATTGTTTAAATAAACTACCATTATTAATATAATTTTATTATATTTCAAAAAAATATTTATATTCTAACATAACAACTAGATTACAATATATTAAAACTATTAAAATAATGTGATAAAAGAGTGTAATATCATATTTAATTCATTAAGAAAATACCATAAAATTCATAATCTCATACATGTGGGATGAAAATATTATAAATTATACCATTGGATTATTATTGTCAATACATAATCATTAATAAATTTTTATCTATGTTTTAGGTCATTTAACAGTTCTCAACTTTTTTTGACAATTAATTTCCTGATTTACCATTTAACATTGTAACAAAAAAATTAGTATGTTTAATCATATTATTGTCCAAAAATAAAAGGGAAATATTTAATAAATTTAGACATCAAGATTCCAAAAATGGAATCAATTTTTCCAAATTTAATTCACAGATGTTTCAGAAAATAACATAATGTTAAACAAGAAATGTTGAATAGAAAATAGTTTTTCAAAAAAAATGGAATTTTAGAGTTGAATAATTTATACTAAACTCAACTATTAAATTCATCATACAACCCTAAATTATTTTATTTAATATTATAATTAAATAATTCAAATTAAATAATAATATAAAGCATAATTTTCAATAGTAAATATATTAATATAAAATATAGTTTAAATTTTTTTTATTATTTTTCAACATTACAAAAGAAATCAATATTTGTTGGGAAAATATGTTTAATATTATATATAATATAATATTTATATTGTTAATTATAACATTTTCTTTATATTTTTTAAATAATTTTTATATCAAATTTTGAAAATAAAAAGAATTAATGATAACCCATTTTTGAAGAAAATATATTTTCTATCAATAATTTGACATTATTAAAAAGTCTATATCTTACTTATAATTATTTAATTAATACATTAGAAATGAATATGTATATGATTTATTTCATAAAAAAATTATTATTTCTCATAGATTCCAATTTATGTACTATGACATATGAGTCACATTTAAATAAAAATATTTTATAATTCATTTATTCTTGGTGTTACATATATTTTACCATGTAGACATATTTTTTAATCCAAACGATATTATACTCTACATAAATTTAATAATTATTCCCCTATAATTTAATCTTTTTCTCAGTAACCATGGGTTAAAATTTTAAAATACATTTTTTTAATCCCATTTCATAAAAATGATTGAAAACGGTCATCCGAATTATAATGAAAAATGACGTGTGGAGGGATCTATGAAGTGAAGTGTGAAGGTTATCATACGTTACACATACTAGGTTTTCAAGAAGGATGACATTAGTGAGA
The DNA here is from genome assembly GCA_963277665.1 of Viscum album. Lineage (NCBI taxonomy): Eukaryota > Viridiplantae > Streptophyta > Magnoliopsida > Santalales > Viscaceae > Viscum > Viscum album. The sequence goes on along the minus strand of OY728142.1, from coordinate 369,249,685 downwards.
TTCAAAAACTGGTTTGTCGAATAGAAAATTAGTTCAGAATAACCATGAAAGAGAGATTGAGAACATGTTAATCAAAATGATAACAACCAAAAAATATTAAATATATAATTGGTTTAATATAAATTGATTTTATGATAAGAAAATTAAATGGACAATTATTTTTAAGATACTTTTCAAAGTGCTGAGGAATTCTTTTTTCATGTTTATTAATATAATATAACAACAAAATACCTACCTGAAAATTGGAGTTTTATATTAAATAAATCCCCAATAAAATATCATCTTTTTCAATCAATGATACATAATGAAGATGATTTTTTCAATTCTAGAAGCACTAAAATAATCATCGAATGAATTTCATAGTCCTAAAAATAAAAAAAAACTATTCCCCTATCATTTTGATTTAAAAATAAAATTTGATAGGAGATTATAAGGTGATTATAAACAAGAATAAAACATTAAATGAGGAATATTACTTTAATATCTAAAATTAAATAGTAATACAAAAAGATAAACTAAGATTGTTTAACAAATAATATTCTATATAATTCATAAAAACAATTAGAGACTAATATTATATCTAAAAATGAGAGGATTTTATCCTAATTTATTCTAATATAAATTTTGTATTTGTCTCCCACAATTTATAAACAATAAACATATAATCTTAGACATACATTAAACATTACCATAAATAACTTCATCAAAATAAATCCATAATAATATTATATGTTCCTCTAAAATAAAATTCACCCATTTTTTCTCAAACAATACTCCATTGTATTATATTTACCATTATCATATAGGGTTCACAAAATAGTTATCATAATTAAAAATAACATTTAACACATGGCACCCAATAAATTTCCAATAACATGGTTATCTATATACTTAAATATATGTTCCAATGATGTAATTAAAATATATTTATTTAATTATTTGAATAATAAAAAATATTGTCATACTAGCCTGGATATCACCAAGGCCAGTGGTGGGTGACTCACCTATGACATCATTCGGTCGTGGGTTCATGCCTTATGATCTAACACAATAAGTCACGTTGTCTCCCATCCAAAGATTTGTATTTTTTTATAAAACAATATTAACATAATCCTTATAAAATTATCATAATTATGATTAAAATTCACAAAAATTACCGTCTTATACTCAACATTGATAACAATTTTAATCCTCAAATGTTATCTGATATCATTCATTTTTCATCCCATAAATGTAATATCCCATAAATACCTCAATATAAAGTATCATATATACACTAATGATTATAAATACCATTAAAACATATGTATATAAATTTTACACAGATTTTCAATAAAGAATACATCATGTATAAAATAAGAAAATAACTTAAATATCCCGAAATACTATTAGCCTCTATAAAATTCCTTCACATAAAACCTCGATATAGGTTTCTAGAACACGGAAATTATGACCATCCTTAAAATTATAAACCAATTTTGGTTTCCATAAATCATGATAAAAAAGCACATTAAACTTCTTAATATTCAATTTCTTTCAAAACCAACATCTAATTACAATTGGAACAGACTGAGACCAGTAACCTAGATCAGTTTCTAAAAATAAAAATGGAACATTTATTTCACCGATAATGATAAATATGACTGAAATTAATATTTGAAAAAAATTATAACCAAAAGGAAATAGTTTTCCAAATTTATATTGAATGTAATTCTAGGTATTTAGTGTTAGATAATTTGTATGAGATATTTTATATCATGAAAATTAAACATCTAGTACATAAAAATATATATCATATCTAAATATTCATTCTTATATTGAACCGTTCTTATATATATATATCATAAAACAATTATCAATTATCTGGGGAATGAAAAAATAATAAAATGGTGTGATTAGATTCCCAGTAAGGGTAAAATAGTTCATATCAATTATTACATAATAAAAACATGATAATATAAGCATAATAATATAAACAAAAAATTTGAAAAATATATAGTATATGTTGAAGATAAAAATCTTTATTCACATAATCATATAATTTCATAAAATTTTATTCATAATGGAACATGATCCATGAGGTAATAAAAGTAGACTAATTCTAGAAATTTTGAAATACACATAGGCATATGAAATCATTTCTATCATAGTTATGTATTTTGTATAGGATGATCATTGTGGAAGGATTTCACTCCCTAATCCATCATAGCAGTCAAAGATCGCTCCCACGAATATCATGGTGGAAAAGGCCCCATAAAAAATATGGTCCCCCCCCTCTTTAGTTCAATTTACATAATGAGACATTATAAGTAAACTAATGCATTGGGGGGATATATGTCCACACTATCATTGGCTATATATTACCATTATCCTTAACATAACCGCCATACATGGATATAGAATAACAAACCTAATATAATAAAAACCATACATATGTGGCATAGATTATTTTTAAAAATATTAATATAACAACCCCTGAAAATAAATGAGTTTAATAAAAATTACATTATAGGATAACCCCAAAAAATAATTTTCAAAAAATTTTAATTATATCATAAATGTATATCTTGTATTAAGGTAATTAGATTCATCATCAACATGTGAGGATAAAAATAAAGTATACATTGAATGGATATGGTTGGTATCATTAGATAATAAGACAATTAATTATAACGGAAAATAAAATGTTCTCATATTATTTGGAAAATTATTTTGAACGATCACATGGAATAATTCTTGAGAAAAATTAATCTTATTATTTATAATGGATTATATTTTTAACGAACTATAAGCATATAAATGAAAACTTTTTCATTGAAAATTAAAATATAAAAATTTAATTCTAGTGAAAAATAATTTAGTTGACATGATTTTATGGATTATATTAATAAAATATTCATAAATAAAAAAATAAATCATTTTATACCTTTTTCTAATGTTTCTCAATGTACCACATTGGGAAAATGGAAAAAATATTACACTAAATTGTTTTGAAAAAAAATAAAACATACCTTTTTCAACTACTTTTTATAAAACATTAACAAGGGATTGATATATTCCTTAGTGCTGAAATAAATATAATCAATACCATCAAATTGTGCGATTAAAAAATATATTATCACCACATTAGTATCTTCTAAATCATATGAACCATGAAAAATATCATAATATTGATATATATAAATCCCAAAAGTTTTATAATAATTATAATATATTACATCCATGTGCAGTATATACAACACAATAAAGAATCATGTATTTTATAGGGAATGTGTCCCATAGAAATAATAGTGACATATCAGTCCCTTACCTTGAGTCCAACATATCATGTAAATTACATATCTATATGAATAATAAACATGTGCTAGTTATGTACATTTATAATTTGTTTTAAAGTTTATTCTTAATTTTATATCAATTATTACATTCTTTTAACAACATCATGATCATTTAAGTTCACCTAAGACATTTTAGTGGATTCTATAGTATAACTTCAATTTGACTTCAGTAGGATCAATATTATCAAAGAGGTCATTATTAGATCGTCTCTATAATATTTGAAAATAAATAATTTCAATTTTTTTAATAAAATTATTCTATAAAAAATAACCATTAAGTATGGAGTTTAATAATTATAAATGTTACAATAATGTAGATTGTAGGTCATACGTTTGCAATAATAAAATTTACATTTTTCAGTTACCATTATAGAAAGAAAGTTAAGTGTCATTTTATCGTTATGGAATTATTATGATATGAAATATATAAAATAATATTTTTTTAAATATAAAGAATTATATATATATATATATATTGCATCCATTACATATCGTAATTAAAAATTAATCACATCAGTTCATGATGGTTGTAGTTCACCCGTACATACAGACAATGTTATGAATTTTCACTAAATGGAACATTAATAAGGATAATTACATATTATCATATAATTATTATAAATATTTCATTGATATAATATATTAATATTAATTCCATCATTATTAACTATCTTGATAGATGGTGATGGAGGACAAATTACATCAGTTCGTGATGGGGTAGTCTATTATACACACAAATGATAGTTTATTTTCTAATTTCTTGGAAGAGGAGATGGATATGGTTAAATACACTTACAAAAAATAGATTAATTATATAGTGTATAATTGAGATATTATTTTATCATGGTTGAATAAGGTGGAAGGGATGTGGAAGAAGAATCAAAACTAAAGTATTCATATTAAAACTACACCTCTTCGTTGAGCAACCTCCTATTATAAACACCTAAGACGTTTAAAATTGGTATTATACCTAAAAAATATATCTAAAATTAAATGACGAACAATGTTAACTTTTTAATGTCATGGATAAAATAAATGTTTTTTGAATTGTTATGTAATTATATAAATAAGATCCATTTTATTAGAGAGGGAGGGGGATTATTTGATTATTTGATAATATTATGCTAATATATATTATATTTAACTTAAAAATATATCCTGTGTGGGGTTTTTCAAATATTTTATCGTTTTTTAAAACAATTATAAAAATTATACATATATTCACTTTTTTCTACTGATATCTTTTCGTATTAAAGACTATTTAAGCTGTTTAACACATACCACGAAAATAATGATTTTTAATGTTTTAATTTCAATAATTATAAAATAGAAAATAAAACCACACATAAATGGGATATTTATTTTAATTTCAAACTTATAACAGTAACTAGAAAATTTTAAAACTTTGTTGAATTCTATATCATCTAGTAAAATATTATTTACTATAAAATAATGATAATGTCAATTTTTAGAATTATTCATAAATTTTACATTAATAATTTCATGATGAAATAAAAATTTAGATATAAATATTTAAATAAATATCTAAAAATTAATTTATTTATATATAATTATTTTTTACTCATTATATTTAAAAAATAATATTTCTTTAAATATTATTAATATCATGTATTTGATTTTTTTCATTAATAGAATAATTGTGATATCAACATTGTGAAAATGGTCTGCTAATTAAATATTTGATAATTTTTATAACATGATGAATATAAAACATTTATATTTTAATAATTTATACTTTTATGAATGCTCTGTATGATAACAAATTCAAAATATTATGCTTATTAAATACAAGAATGTGACCTGTCTGATATTTTTTGAAATATAATACTATACTGGTCGTAATCATATATATGAGAACTCAAAAGATCATAAATTAAACTAATGTATGTTTATTTTCGATATATACATATCTAATAAGATTTTTAAATGTATTTTGGACATTTTATAGTTCTTATAATTTAATTTTAATCCATTAATTTCCATATTTTTCATTTCCTTTTTTAATAAATATTACCATGTTTATAATTCTTGTTGACCATAACTAATATAGAAATATTTATTAGTTATAGTTATTCATTGGAAAAATGAACAAATTTTTTCCAAATTTAAATAACAGAAGTTTCTTAATTTAATATAATATCAAATAAACACAGTGAAAAATTGTTTTTTAAACATACACTTTATAAATATAAAAGGTTATTATACTAAATTAAATTGACAATTACATTTTAAAACTAATAATTTTATTATTTTAAATAAATATTAACTAAATCATTTTAAAACTATAAATTATAAACTTTTACACTCTAACTACATGAAAATAAAATACAATTTTTGAAAAAAATTATGTATTTTTAACTATGCCAAGAAAATTCAATATTTTCAAAAAATCTTCATAATATAAACTTATGAAAATTTTTAAATTATAATTTATTAAATAAAATTATTATTTTCAAATAAATTTTCCAATTTGTCTACTATATAATAAAAATAAAAAACCCATTTTATGAAGAAAATGTATTTTTTAAGAATAAATTATATTTTATAAAAATATGAGTGATTTTATTAGATATAATTCATAAATAGATTACCTTTGTGTTTGAAATTATATATTTCACAAATCCATTTATCATTTACTTATAATTTAATTTGAGGGATAGGATATAATTGTCAAATTTGAATAATAATATTATATGCTTCCATTAAGCCTAGAGTTGCGAATCGTGTATGCTGTAGACATAATTTTTTAAATCCCATGATATTAAATATATATCATAAAGTAGTTTACCCTATTCATAAAAAAAAATAACTATTAGGTATTAAAATTTATAGATAAATACTAAAATTATGTGGTTTGTTTAATCTTGTTTCATATTGTACACTTTATAAAAACATAATGTATAATTTTTAATCTTGGGTTTTTATATTATCCTAGATCACTAAAAAATTAAATCTTCACTATATTTTATTGATATAGGTAATCAATATTTTTCCATTCAAAAATATCTTTGTTGAAATACCACTTCAAAAAAATAGATAATAAATTTCCACTTAAAATCCGTTAATTTGAAATATATAGTCCATCTAGAATGTTAAATAATTAGTATCTAAATAGGAAAAAAAAATTTTGGATGTGAAATTATAAACAAAGAAGAAATTATTATTTTATAAATAATTATTTATAGATATAATTGTCATTGATCATACTAATTTTATTTTTCATGAGAATGTAAATGAAAAAAACCATAAAAATGATATATGAAAAAATATATAGACTCATAAGAAATGATGGTAATAGGATTATTTTTTTAATATATTTTTCCCAGTGTTGATGAATTTAATTATTATATATAAAATGTATATAATTAAATATAATTACATGGAAGGTATAATGTCACGACCCGTCCCCCAGGGTCCGTGTTGTGACGACCCCAAGCCCACCTTCCATGGCCCAAGGGCTAGCGACTACCACCAAAGGTGTAAATCCCAAAAACAAGGAAGTCATTTCCTTTATAACTATAAACACACACAACAAAGAACAAGCTGGAAGAAAAAAACTAAGTAAAACTGTATACAAAGAGTGATGAAAAGTAAAGGGGGCATGAAATAAAAGCCCAACTGTAAAGTACAACTAAAACTGAAAAGTGAAAAAACAGCTTAAAGATGGATAGAAGCTCCTAGATCACCCACCATGGATCCTACCAGAAGGGTAGGTACAGATAGGCTCCACAGCACTGCACGTCTTTCCATATCCTCTGGGTACTGACTCATCGTAAGGTCCACCTCCGGGTACCGTCCAGTCTTGCTACTATGATCCTCAGTTAACGTTGCCTGTCATCTGCATCCAACACAACGAGGTACAGGCATAGCTCGTGCAGGGGTGAGTAAAAAGATACTCAGTAGGGACCCCAATACCACTAAGGTCTCTCAAAATTCACCAAGGATAAACCACAGATTATGAAATCAAAAGATATCCATTACATAGGTATATGACTATACATATTCCTATGTTATCATGTAACACATCGCAATAATGAGGAGAACACAGGAATCACTGACTCAACTGACATAGGTATACAACATATGTAGAGAGATAGAGATGATCAGATATAAAAACTGAATCATCTATTCATTCATACCAACACATGATCCAGGAACTGAAGTCAAGAATGTCGAACAAAAACATGATCCACGAACAGTCGTTAGAGCTATTGGACAAACACATGATTCAGGACCAGCTATTGTGTTGGACCAACACTTGAAACAGGAACAGAAGTCAAAAAAGTTGGACCAACACATGATACAGGATATAAGAACAGATTTTTTGGATATAAAGGGCTTTGGAATATTCTTGATATTAATCCAGAGCAGCGCCTTCAGACGGCGTGCGATTTTGAGCCCCGATGTGGCCGGAATTAAATTTTCAGTGCGTTCACACTAGACACACCAAATAAATTGGATAACTCCTAAACAGTTATCTAGATCAGAGATTCGAGTGTAAGGATGGGTCCAGAATGGGTTGTTTATTGTTGGAATGACATAAAACTTGTCGGTGCATGATGTTTGGACCCCTCGCCTGCAATCGGAACGTTAAATGGATAATTAAATTAATTAATTTATTCATTTAATGTTGAAATGATATTATATCTTAAACGGTGGCTCGGATTAGAGAACTGAGGGCACAGTTGAGTACGGAGCATGTCTTTTACCCTAGGAGTGGTATATGTTTCACGGGCGCAGGCCGTATGAGAAAAATAGCCCCAGGGGAATTTTCGTAATTTGGCGGTTTTGGGTGTTCAGTTTAATAACTTTTGAATGGGGCCTCGGATTAAAATTTCTAGATGTCCGTTATGTTCAGAGCATAGTTTTTAGCCTAGGGTAGGCCTACTATCGACCCCGTCAGGAGTTCGGGTTCGGGCCGACGGGCGGGTGGTTTAGTGTTTTATATTTAAACACTTAAACCACACCCTCCATCATCTTCGTAATCGCCTAGATAGCAGCAAGCGGCATCCCTCCCTCTCCTCCTCCACTCCATTGAGGTGGCTCCGGCAAGGCATCGACGTGGCGGCGGACCCTCCGGGAAGCGTCGGGCGAAGCCCAACGAGGTAGGAGGTTTCGGTTTGCGTTTTCATTTCTGAACCTTCTTTGAATTCAATTTTATATGTCGATTTGTTGTTAAATATTCGAACGAATCCCATGGTCATGTAGTATACATTTTTTTCTTCCCATTTCATCTTTTGGAATTGATATTCGAGTTCGGAGGAGGCCGCAGTGGCTCGTCGAAGTTTGCGGGTTTTCAAAGCTACCGGCGAGTTCCAACTGCGACGGCAAGGGATTCGGTGGCGGCAACTCCTCTTTCATGTGGGTGATTGGTGGCGGCTTCAGTGGGGAGGTCGGCCGCGGGCTCCAGGCACGGCGACGCGGGCTCCAGGCACGGCGGCGGGCGCTCCCCTTAGCGGAACTGGCCGGGCGTACGACCCCGGGGTCGTAGTGTGCGACCCCCGCGCAGGGACAAGAGCCGCGAGATGCGAGTCTTCGCCCAAGAGGGACGACAGACCCCTCAAGGGCTAGTCGGTAGTGGTCCGCGACTCAGCGTAGGGCCGGCCGGTGCGAGCAGGCCCAGACCGGGCGGACCGGCCAGCCCAGGCCGGTCCAGCCCAAGGGGCCTTTCCCCCTCCGTTTTCGAACGCCCGTATTTTCCGCTACGGGCGTCTGTTTTGAGTTTTGTCTGCTGCTGTGGAGTCATATCGTCGATGAGAACGTTTTGAGATGGTTTCCAAAAAAAATTAATTCCTGAAACGACGGGCCTTAGAGGCGTGACACGTCTTTAAGTTAATTGACATTTTTCTGGTGGATCTTTTTTTGGATGGTGTGGATGCGTCTGATGTCCATTTTGAGTGTTGTCAGTGCCGTTGTGACCCTGGCGCCGGGGCAAAGCATTCCAATCTGGTTTCGGGCGTTGAAGCCGAAGTTGAGGGATGGGCCCCACGGGCTGTCTTTTGAGCTGCGAGCAGCATTTAGCGACTTTCTAATCGGGTGTCCATTCGGGGCCTGCGAGCAGTTGATTCTGGATGTTTTTCTGTGGGGATTGCAATGCTGCAATCTGCCCACCCTAATTCAGCACAATGGTGTGGGCCCCATGAGGGCCATTTGGGCGTTGACAGTGATTTTACATCTCTATCACCGGGCAACCGTTTTGGACAAGTGAATAGTCCATCTTGTGTACTTTTTTGAGTGGATCGGAACTGTGCGATCCGTTGGAAGCACTTCGGGACCGGGGTGCAGGTCCCGCGTGGTACCGCTCATGAACGGTAAGCTGGAATGTACCTTTTTCACCGGATATCCATTCCACTCAAGTGAGTAGTGGTTTTGACGATTTTTTCCAAGATCATTGCCATCGTGCAGTTCGCCCGACCTTTTTCAGGGACGTGGTGTGGGTCCCACCCGACCCAGCTACGGTGAATAGTTCCTTTTTCACCGGTTGTCCATTTTGGGCTATTGAGTATTCAATATCGTGTGTTTTCCCGTGGGGATCGCAGTGGTGTGATCCATTTGTTCAGTTTCAGGATCTTGGGGGTGGGCCCTAAATGGGTTTGGTTAAGGTGAATAGTACCTTTTTCACCAGTTGACAGTTTTGAGCGAGTAAGTAGTCTATCTCGCGTATTTTTCTGTTGGGATTACAATGGTGTAATCTATTCATGTGAGAGGAGGCACATACCTGATCTTATTAAATTTTGAAATATGAAGGGTGCCTTGGTGGCGGTTCTTCTAATGTGTTTGTAGGGGACCCTTGGCGTGTGATCGCGTGCACTCCTGTGTGAGTGATGTAAGTGCTTGAAAATATGTGTTTGGTTGTGACTCAGCCGTTGAGGTGGCATGTTGGAGTTGTTATGTTACACCTTCACTTTGATTTTGGGTGTCGTGTGCCCGATAGCCTTTGGGCTAGAACCTGGTATACTCTGGGTGTATACAAGAACACTTGGAGGTAAATGTGGTTGTTTTTACCTCAGAACATTTGTGTGTTCAGATGGGGTTGACTTGGGGCCACAAGTCGTGTGGGCACCATGTGCGTGTCGTGCTCTGCTTTGCATACTTTTGACCTCTCACAACGTAGAGGGTTCCTCTGTTTTTGTGTGTTGACCAGCAAGGTTGAGTTTTCCCCTGGATCTGTTCTCAATGGTTTGGCCGGTAGCGGTGCTAGTGGCACCTAGTGATGGAACGGGTGCTAAACCTCTATTTGGTGAGTTTTTCTAGAGTTGGGTGGTTGCGCAATACCCACTCTGTGTTCGGTTGGCCAGTGTTGTACCCTCCAGTAGAGATGGCCAAAGATGTTCTGAGTTTTACCCTCCAGCGAGGCTGGGTAGTGGGTTACTCATCTACTTATTCGGGTTTACCCACCTCCAGGGCTGGGTAGTGGGTTGCTTATTTACTTCTCATGGTTTACCTTCCTGTAGATACTTGGTAGTGGGTCACCCGATGACTCTTGAGGGTCTAACCTCCAATAGGGATGGGCAGTTGGTCGCCCATCATCTTGTTTCAGGTCTACCCTCCAGCAGGGTTGGGTAGTGGGTCACATGTTGTCTTGTTCTGGGTTTACCTTCTAGAAGGGCTGGGCAGTGGGTCAACCATCGACATATTACTGGCCTACACTTATGCAGGGCTGGGGAGTGGGTCGCCTGTTGGCTTATTCCAGATCTACCCTCCAGTAGGGCTGGGCAGTGGGTCTCTTGATGATGTATTAGGGTTTACCATCCAGCAGGGCTGGGCAGTGGCTCAATCGATATCTTATTATGAATTACCCTTCAGCAGGGCTGGGCAATGGGTCACCTGTTGGTATTTCGGACTCAGTCCTTTGTACTTGGCTAGTCTATGGCTTTACTTCGTGACTACCATTGCGGAACCCTTTTTGTACGGGTTAGTGATGTGATAGATTTGACTTTGAGGAGACCTCTCGACTGCGGGGCAGTGACGAGGTGTGGTTTTACATAGCCCAAAACTCTCAAGTACGAGGGGTGATTTCCCCACCAAGACTTGTCCTTCTGATGCGACCTAAAATCTTGTGGGCGAGTCAGTGCCGCCCAAAGCAAATAGTGTCGAGGCGCGGTGATTTGAGCACCTTGACTTGTAGTTCAGGGCAGACATGCGGGATGTTGGGCATCAATGGTGTTTAATTATGGGACTGTTGGCTACTCACATACTTGGGCTGAGCTACGGGATGGATATCCCCTTACGATCATGTTCGTCCTTCTTCATTGATCATATGTATCTGTATATAACTTGTTCTACTAGCCCCTTCTTGGGTTTGGATACTCTTTTTCCAGGAGAGGCGAACACGCGCATGGTATGCCATGTGCTTTCCGTGTCTAGCTTCTCATGGTTGGATGAGTCTACACTCCTGTTATAGGTAGCGAAGACTAGAGGGGATGTTCATCTTCTCACCATCTCTATATCCTTGTGTCTAGACGAGTCTACCTTCTTTCCTCATGTTGGGTTAAATTGGAATCTTTACTAGACACTTTACTACACTTTCAGTTGTACTCCATTACTTTTCATGTTCGATCTACTTCTCACCCTTCAATATCTCCTTCGTTTCTCCCTCGAGCCTTCGGGGTATCCTACTAAGTATTATTTTACTCACCTCTTCATGGGATTTTCCCGCACATGGTGTGCCCTTGCAGACGACAGACAGGTTGTTTGTGACTTCAGTGGTGCATAAGAGTTTGGGAGCTTGGACCGTGTGCAGTGGCCGTAGTCGGGTTCCAAGTGGGGGACCCTTCCAGCTATTTTTCTTATGTTCACATGTTTCCGGGTTGTGGCACTTTTCCGGTTGGGTGCATGTTTTTAGCCTTTTCTTTTCAGTGTACCTTCAGTTTTTACTTTGTACATTTAGAGGTCGATGCACTTTGTCGTTTATTTATAGTAGTTGCCCTTTCCTTATATGTCTTTTATTTTACATTGCACTTTTCCATTGAGTGTGTTGTGTGTGTGTGTGTATAGGTACTCAGGAAAAGGCCTCCCCAAGTAGTTTTTCCTTCGACGCTTCTCCCCAGCCCCTGGCCTATGGAGGCGGGCTTGTGGTAGTTGCGGCTCAATCCAGGTTAGGGTCGGGTCGTGAAAAATTGGTATCAGAGGTGGTTCATTCCTTGGGACGTTGTTCGGACAACCCTAAAATAAAAGGAATTGGTTGGGATTTATGGAAACAGTGTTAATGTGTCTCGAGAGCGGCTCTCAGGCTAAGGAGTCCAGTGATGGTGTGGCGGCTGACGTATCCATTCCCCAGGACCTTGATAACCATCTTGTCGACTCGGCATGCTGAGACACTTGTTTCATGGGAAATTGGTTTGTGCATCACATAGGATTGAGTATTTTATTTTCCTTCTTGAGTCAGCTCCCCATCATTTCCATTGGTATATACATATATGCTCATCTGACTACGGAACTCCTTGATAATATTCATGATGTCTCCGAGAAAACAGCCATCCAGGATACCAGCTTTGGTTCGTTACGATGACCCTGTGAGCTACGAGGCCTCAGTCCAGGACCCATCTTGCGAGCCACTTTCTCTCGATGGGCCTGTAGCAGCACCCCCACCTGTTGAGCAGCAGACAGCTCTAGTAGAGCAGACGGGGCTTGAGCGCAGGTTGAGTGCGCTTTGTGAGTTCCAGTGGCAGAGACCACTGAGGTTCAGTGGTGAGCCAGATCCTCAGGCATCAGAGGTTTTACAAGAGATTGAGTTTCACATTTTCAGGCTTGTGCAGATGCTGATTGATCAGAGAGTGTATTTGTCAGGCAACCTTTTTCGTGTCGTAGCTTGGTATTGGTGGAGTCTGGTGACTCAGTCTCTTGAAAAGTCGTCTCTCTCATGGGGAGACGTTCAGTTATTGTTCCATGAGGAGTTTTTACCCTCCTACTTGCGCTCCTTTTGGATTCAGGAGCTCTTGTAGTTTCAGAAGGTAGGGATAATGGTGGCCAAGTACATGGCTAGTTTTGCAGACCGTGAACACTTTTACCCAGACATGGTCCATGACGACAACATCCGAGCACAGAAGTTTGAGCAGGGTCTCCGCTAAGAGATTCGTGATGTCCTAGTACCCTTGGGAATTTCCACATATGACGAGGTGCTAGAGCAGGCACTGGTGACAGAGAGCTTCCAGTCACGTTCTAGAGTTGGTGGTGGCAGCAGGCAAGTTGGAGCTGAGGCGTCTGTCGTAGCTAGCGGGAATCGGCATGGAAAACCTCAGCGCGTGTGGCTTTCTGACAACCAGACTCACGGGCGTGGTCGTACACCATATTGGCGCTGGAGGGCACCAGTTCATCCCAAAGAGAGTCCCTACTATGCTTGTGATGGGCAAGGTCACCTGGCACGAGACTGTCCGATCAGGCATACAGAGAGCTTTGGGAAGGCAGTATGTGTGCCACCTTGACAGAGGCAGCGCCGTGATCGGAGTAGTACCTAGAGTGGTGGTGATAGCCGAGGAGCAGGAGGATTTGGTTGGGGGACAACTTTATGTGGTCTTCCCACCACCACTATGTGGTCCACATCAGGCTCTAGGAGATGACAGTTGGGACCACAGGCAGCCGCGAACTTTGTATTTCTACGATCCAATAGAAAATGATGTGATAAAAGGTAAGCTCAACATGTCTTCTACTTCTTGAAGTGGAATTGATAAACTCTGTGTTTGGAATTCTTTCATCCCTGCTCCTTGCTTGAGGTGTTACCAGGGTGGCACAGGGCGTCGGCGTAACCCTATGTTGGTATGAAAAAAAGGTGTAGGACCGTTTTCATTAGTTTATGGTGTCGAATCCATCTTTTTTAGAGCGTGTAAGAGAGTCTTGGTTACGAGACATCGACAGTGTAATCTTGCATGACCAGATATCCTTGGGTGATTCACTATATGGATATTCTAAAAGCGGGAATCACTGGTCCTTGTTCCAGGTGCGGGTGGTGATTATAGTCACTGCGTGCGATGTAGAGGTTCTCTCGGGGAGGTTAGATTCCCCTGAGAGCCTTCGAGTAATTTGAGACTGTGAAGAGGGATGGTGTGGTTCACTACAACCTTACCCTAACCCCAAAGGCTGGTTTGGGGTCATGACGTCTCCGACGTGACTCACCCAAGAAGAGGTGTGCGTCCTCCTATGCACGACATCAGTGAGGGAAGAACTCGCGTGAAATAGTTCAATCCTTTGGTCTGTGTGTGGTGGCGCAGACCTGTGCAAGAGTTCTTCTGGGTAGAGGAGATCCAGGTGTGGGATTAGTACCCTGATTTGTTCCCTGGTTTTTCATTTCGGGGATGAAAAGCATGAAGAAGGGAATGATGTAAGAAAATTGTTTTTTGATATAAAAGACTTTGTAATATTCTTGATATTATTCCAGAGTAGCCCCTTCTAACGGCGTGCGATTCTGAGCCCCGGTGTGGCTGAAATTAAATTTTTAGTGCGTTCACTCTAGACATGATAAATAAATGGGATAACTCCTAAACTGTCATCCGGATTAGAGATCCGAGAGTACTAATCGGTCCGAAATGGGGTGTTTACACTAGGAATGAAATAAAACATGTCAGTGCAGGAAGTATGGACCCCTCGCCCGCTATCAGAATGTTCAATGGATAATTAAATTATTTTATTTATTCGTTTAATGTTGAAACACAAGTATCTCTTAAACGGTGGCTCGGATTGGAAACCCAAGGGCATCGTTGAGTTTGGAGCATGCTGTTTACCCTAGGAGGGGTATAAGTTTCACGGTCGTGAGCTGTCTGAGAAAAATAGCCCTAGAGGAGTTTTCGTAATTTGGAGGCTTTGGGCGTTCAGTTTTATAACTTTTGAACGGGGCCTTAGATTAATATTCTGAGACCGCCATTGCGTTCAGAGTGTGGTTTTTAGCCTAGCGGAGGCTTACTCCCGACCCCGTCGGGAGTTCAGGTTCGGAGCGACGTGCGGGTGGTTAAGTGTTTTCTATTTAAACACTTAACACACCCCTCCCTCATCTTCTTCCTTTCCTAGAAACCAGCAAGTGGCAGCCCTACCTCTCCTCCTCCACTCCAGCGAGGCGGCTCCGGCAAGGCAGCGGCGCGGCGGCAGACCCTCCGGGAAGCGTCGAGCAAAGCCCAATGAGGTAGGAGGTTTTGGTTTGCGTTTTCATTTCAGAACCTTCATTTGAATTCAATTTTATATGTTGATTTACTGTTAAATTTTAGAACGAATCCCATGTTCGTGTATTATACGTTTTTTTCCCCATCACATCATTCTGAATTTAAATCCGAGTTTGGAGGAGGCCGCAACGGCTCGTCGAAGATTGTGGGTTTTCGAAGTTTCTGGCGGGTTTCTCTTTTTTTCGGAGAGCTCCAGTGGCGGCCGTAGGGGCTTTAGCGGAGGCGGTGCCTCTTCCAGGCAGGTGATCGGTGGCGGCTTCAGCGGGGCGGTCGGCCATAGGCTCCAGGCGCTGTGACGCGGGCTCCGGGCGCAGCGGCTGGCGCTCCCCTGAGTGGAGCTGGACGGGCGCGCGACCCCGGGGTCGCGGTCGGAGACCCCCGCACGGGGACAAGACCCGTGAGGCGCGGGTCTTCGCGATTGCTGGATGACCGACCCCACGAGGGTCGGTCGGCAGTGGTCTGTGGCTCCGCGCTGGGCCGGCTGGCGTGAGCCGGCCCAGACCCAGGGGACCGGCCGGCCCAGGCCGGTCCAGCCCAAGGGGCCTTGCCCCCTCTGTTTTCGGATGCACGTATTTTCTGCTATGAGAATCCGTTTTGAGTTTCGTATATGGCTGTGGAGCCGTATCATCGACGCGGATGTGTTGAGATGGTTTCAGGAATTTTTAATTCATGAAACAAGGGGCATCAGAAGTGTGACACGTCATTATGTGAATTGACGTTTTTTCAGGGGATATTTTTTGGACGGCGCGGACGCGTATGACTTCTGTTTTCAGTGTTGTCAGTGGCGTTCGGACCCTGGAGCCGGTGAGAAGATTTCGAGGGTGGTTTAAGGAAATGAAGCCGGAGTTGAGGTGTGAACCCCATGACCCGTATTTTGATCCGCGAGCAGTGTTTAGCGACTTTCTCATCGGGCGTCCGTTCGGGGTGTGCGAGCTGTCGATTCTGTATGTTTTTCCGTGGGGATTGCAATGGTGAAATCTGCCCACCCCAATTCTGCACGATGGTGCGGGCCCCACGAGGGCCATTTTGGCATTGACAGTGATTTTCCATCTCTATCATTGAGCAACCATTTTGGATATGTGAATAGTCCATCTTGTGTACTTTTTCGAGAGGATCGCAATGGTGCGATCCGTTGGCAGCACTTCAGGACTGGGGTGCGGGTCCCGCGTGGTATCGTTCGTGCGCGGTAAGCCGGAATGTACCTTTTTCTTCGGATATCCGTTCCAGTCAAGTGAGTAGTGCATTTAAAGTGTTTTTTCTAGAGCACTGTGATGGCGCAGTACATCTGCCCTTTTTTGGGGATGTGGTGCGGGTCCCACCCGACCTGGCTATGGTGAATATTTCATTTTTCACCGGGTGTCCATCTTGGGTGATTGAGTATTCAATCCCGTGTGTTTTTTCAAGGGTATCACTGTGGTGTTACCCGTTTGTTCAGTTTCAAGATATTGGGGGTGGTCCCCACATGGGTTTGGTTACGTTGAATATTACCTTTTTCACCGGTTGACCATTTCGAGTGAGTAAGTAGTCTATCTCTCTTTTTTTTCCGTTGGGATTACAACAGTTTATTCTTTTTAGGCACGTGGAGGTACATACATGATCTTATAAAATGTGGAAATATGAATGGTGACCCCATGGCGGTTCTTCTACCGTGTTTGTAGCGGACCCTTGGCATGTGATCGTGTGCACTCTCATGTGAGAGATGTAAGTGCTTGAAGAGATGTGGTTGGTTGTGCCTCAGCCATTGCGGTGGCAGGTTGGAGTTGTTACATTACGCCTTCACGTTGAAGTTGGGTGTCGTGTGCACGATAGCCTTTGGGATGGAACCTGGTATACTCTGGGAGTATATGGGAACACATGGAGGTACATGTGGTTATTTGTACCTGAGAACGTTTGTGCGTTAGGTTGGGGTTGACATGGGTCACACCTCGTGTGTGCCCCATGTGCGTGTCGTGCTCTGATTTACGTACTTTTGACCTCTCATGACGTTGAGGGTTCCTCTGTTTTCAGGTGTTGACCAGCAGGGTTGAGTCTTCCCCTGGTTCTATTCTCAATGGTTTGGCCGGTAGCGATGCTAGTTGCACCCAGTGATGGAACGGATGCTGATCCTCTATTAGGTGAGTTGTTCTGGAGTTGGGTGGTTGCGCGATACCCACTCAATGTTCGGTTGACCATTGTTGTACCCTCCAGAAGAGATGGCTAGAGCAGTTATGAGTTTTACCCTCCAGCGGGGCTAGGTAGTGGGTTACTCATCGACTTCTTTGGGTTTACCCTTCTGCAGGGCTGGGAATTGGGTTGCTTATTGACTTCTCAGGGTTTACCCTCTAGTAGATACTAGGGATTGGATAACCCGACGACTCTTGAGGGTCTTCCCTCCAATAGGGCTGGGCAGTGGGTCGCATGTCGTCTTGTTTCAGGTCTACCCCCCAACAGGGCTAGGCAGTGAGTCGCTTATTGTCTTATTTCGGGTTTCACCTCCAGTAGGGCTGGTCAGTGGGTCACCCGATGACTTATTCCTGGTCTACCCTCTAGCAGGGCTGAGCAGTGGGTCTCATGATGATGTATTATGGTTTACCCTCCAACAGGGCTGGGCAGTGAGTCAACCGATATGTTATTATGAATTACCCTCCAGAAGGGCAAGGCAGTGGGTCAGTCGTTGGTATTTCAGACTCAGTCCTTTATACCAGGCTAGTCTATGGCTTTACTCCGTGACTACCGGAGCAAGACCTTTGTTTGTACGGGTCACTGATGTGACAGCTTTGACTTTGAGGATACCTATTGACTGCAGGGCAGTGACGAGGTGTGGTTTGACTTAACCCGGAACTACCAAGTATGAGGGGAACTTTCCCCACTGAGATGCGTCCTTGTGACGCGACCTAAAACCATGAAGGCAAGTCAGTGCCGCCCAAAGCGGATAGTGTCGATGTGCGGTGATTTGATCCCCTTGACTTTTAGTTTGGGGCTGACTTGCGGGATGCTAGGCATCGACGGTGTTTACTTCTAGAACACTTAGCTACTCACTTTCTTGGGCTGAGCTATGGGATGGAGATGCCCTTACGATCGTGTTTAGGCTTCTTGATTGAGCATGTGTATCTATATATACCTTGTTATAGTACCCACTTATTGGGTTTGGATACTCTCCTTCTAGGAGAGGCGAAGATGTGCGGGGTATTCCACGTTCTTTCTGTGTCTAGCTTCTTATGGTCGGATGAGTCTAATATCCTACTATAGGTAGTGAAGACACGACGGGAAGTTCATATTCTCACCATTTCTAGCTCTTTGTGTTTGGACAAGTCTACCTTCTTTCCTCTTGTTGGGTTGAGTTGGACTCTTTACTTGACTCTTTACTACACTTTTAGTTGTACTCCTTTACTTTTACTATTCGATATACAACTCACCCTTCGGTACCTCCTTTGTTTCTCTCTCGTGCCTTCGGGGTATACTACTGAGTATTTCTATACTCACCCCTGCTTGGGATTTGCCCATACTTGGTGTGACTATTTAGACGACGAACAAGTTGGTTGTGACTTGAGTGGAGAATAGGAGTTTGGGAGCTTGGATCACGTGCGGTGGTCATAGTCAGGTTCCAGGTGGGGGAGCCTTCCAGCTATTTTTCTATTGTTCACCTATTTTCAGGTTGTGGAACTTTTCTGGTTGGGCGAGTGTTTTTCCCCTTTTCTTTTCAGTGTAAATTCAGTTTTTACTTTGTACTTTTAGAGTTAAATGCACTTTGTGGATTATTTATATCAGTTTCCCTTTTCTTTATATGCCTTATCTTTTACTCTGCACTTTTTCATTGAGTGTGTTGTGTGTGTGTGTGTGTGCAGGTACTCATATTAAGGCCTCCCTGAGTTGTTTAGCCTTCGGCACTTGTCGCCAGCCCCTGGCCTATGGAACATGATTGGGGTAGTTGCAGCTCGAGCCTGGGTAGGGTCAGTTCGTGACATAGGAATAGTCATCAAAGATGTCAGACCAACACATGATCCAAGATTAGCTATCCTCTCGGACCAACAAATGATCCAGGAACAAAAGTCAAAACTGTCGGAGCAACACCTGATCCAGGAACAGTCATCATAGTACAGCCAGTCATAGGGTTTACACAAAGCACACTTGATTCTGGGAGAGTTTTATTTTCATGAAATGTTTAGATACATCAATTTCCATGATGTCCCATGTACAAGTATCTCAAAGCTCCGCCTCATCCTAGGGGTCTCCATGCAACTGACGACATGTCAGTCGGACTCCCGATCCGTGAGTTATTGGAATTTCGTTCTGAGGGCACAGTTGGATTAAGGTTCAATCCAACCCAACTGTACCTCAACTGCGTCCAAACCTCATGTGTGGTATGATAAAAGAACCGGCTCACTCCATGATTTCTATCACTGTAGAAGATTTTTTAATCCGACACCCGTAGCCCTACTTATGAGAGAAAAGGTGAAATCATGTCAAACGGGTCTGGGTCCGGTCCGGCCCAGTTGGACCGACACAGGTCCGGACTTGGGTCCAACCCGATCTGTGGGTCTGACCGGGTCCGTGTGTCCGACCTGGCCCATCCCCCGGGGGCGGCCCGAGCTGGGTCCGGCCCAGCGGCATGCTGGGAGTCCGCGCTAGCCGAGTCCAGGGGGGAGCACACCCCCTGGATCCCGAATGACCTAGCTGTATGGTCGGGAGGAACCGACGACTGGCTAGTGCAGGTGTGTCAAGCAAGACCCACTAGTCCCGCACCTCTCGGCTGGCCGAGCGGCCAGCCGCCTCCTTCCGCGCTACGCCGGTTGCGTTGTGCCACCTCCGGCGACCTGCCCGCTCAGGCCTCCGGTCTTCATCCCTGTTGGGATCAAGTTGGCCACTGCTTCACCACTGCGGCCCTCCTTCGGTCAACAGTGCAGTGCCAGTTGCACCACACCTTCTCCAGCGTCCCGGCGGTTTGGGCCTCCAGCTTCTTTCATGGTCGGGCTTGCGCCAACAACCACTGCAGCACCACGGTCCATTGTTCATGATTCTCTGCTACAGCAGAGGAGTTGCGCCACCGCCACTCCATAGTGACGTTTGTTTCTCCATCCGTTGGCGAGTTTTTCGCGAGTCAGTGGATGAGTTCCGGTGGCCCGATTCTCATTCTGGATGAATTCCTGCAATCCTCGGGTCATCTCCTTTGATCCGCAATCATTTTTGACGACTAACACTCAACCCAGACTCATGTCGCATTGAGAGTCAAAATCCATAAATAATGTGGAGGGATCGGGCTGTGTTTGATTAGCCCACGTCCTCCTCGTTAGGGTGATATTAAGTTGCATCGAATTCTAAACTACAATGAAAAATAAAGAACATGTAAAAATTAAAAAGCTGGGACCCCTACCTCATATCGTTCTTTAGCGGTGACAAGGAGGATGTATGGATGGTGTTCTTCGTGGGTGAGGATGTCCCACATTGGGAGGAAATCCTAACGAAAATGGTGAAGAATGTCTGTGTTCTTCGTTGGCATTCTTCATCGGAGAGCCTTTCCGTATTGGCGTTCTATCTTTAAGAGCTCCTCTTATCCTCAATCCTCCTTTCAAAAAAATGAATAGACTGCCCAAAATAATATATTGTGTGGTCTACTATTTTTGATGGCATAAATTTAAAATGGGGCATTTAACTAATTTATGTGGATTAATTATTTAAATGGGGTGGTTTGGAACAATTAAGTGTAGAGGAGATCAAGAGGCTCCCCTCATTAATGAAGTGAGTTCTAGAGGATTCTAACTCGGGTGGTCCCCACCAAATTAATCCTGACAATGGAGGCTATGTTGGGGTGGGCCCCACCACCATAACCTCTCATGGGGGGTTAAGGTGGGGTGGTCCCCACCTCCATCCTCCACTTTGAGGTTTTAAACAACTAGAATAAAAAAAAATCTACCACTTTATTTTTATCTCACTTATTCATTAAAACCCAAAATCTAACTTTTATTCTTCACCAATTGTCTTCAAGGCGAATGTATCCTTAAGTGAATACCGGTGCTATGAGTTCAACGGTGCCCTCAAATATCAATTCTGAGTAACGGTTCAAAAGTTACAAAACTCCTCTCGCTTGTTTACTAAACGTACATAAAAAAAGTTTGGAAAATTATATTATGTCACTCTTGACTAGATCAAGTCAAGGTTATGCACTTCCTATGTGAAAAACACCCCAATGAACTTAATGGAACTCTAGGATTTTCAGTCTGAGTTACCATTTAGATGTTATGAATTATACAATAAAATAATTGTCACTTAATTATTTTATTGGCTACAAAAAACTAACCTTCTCTGGTTCGGCTAAAATTACTATTTTCATAATGAAATAATGAACTCTTGAGTTCATAGGTTGTCTGGGGATTTTTAATATGAGTTACTCGTTTTGAGTTATAAGCATTTGAAAAATAATATAATTTATTTAATTATTTTATTTACAATTATGACATTTTTGGGGTTTCTCACAGGAGGCCCGCACCGACTCATCTTAAGTCACGCCAAGGGTAAACTCGCCATATTGAGTGAAACTATGTTCTTGGATTTTTGATCTGAGTTACCATTTAAGAGTTATTCCAATTTTTCAAGCAAATTGTTTACGTGCGTTAACTTGATCTTAAAAAAACTTTAACGGATCATTCTCGGCACTCCGGGACTCAGAATCACGCGCCGTCAGATTTCACAGACCTGTAACATTACCATTTAATTAAAAAAAATTAAATGGAAATTACCGGTCTTTATATTATCCCCACCGTAGGGCTCTATGTCCCCGTAAGCCACAACTCACAACTAAGGGAACACGTGGGGGTTCTGAGCACACATATGATTCTCCCTCTCCCATGTTCTCTTTTAGAGGTTCTTGTGCTACCAGCGAATGTGCACTTGAGGTATAGACCAACAACGAAAGACCCGCTCCTGTCGATCCTCAATCTCTACTAGAACCACCTTAAATGTCCCTGCATCGTCAATGTCTAGCTCTCCATGGTTGATGATGTGTGAATGGTCATGAACGTATATCCTCAGCTGAGATACATGTAAAATGTGTTCATCCCGGTGCAACTAAGGTGGAAGAGCTAAGTGGTAAGACACCTCACCTACTCTAATGAGGCCTGGAAAGTTCCGATGAATCCCGGATAAAACATTCCACCTCGTCCAAATCTCCTTAGACCTCGTAGAGGCGACACACATAGGAAGACGTTGTCACCATCCTCAAACACTAGAGGTCTTCATCTCCTGTCAGCATACGACATCTGCCTACTCTGTGTAGTCTTCACCCACTCCTGGATGATCTGCACCTTCTTGGTCATAGCTTGTACCATCTTTGGTCTGTAGAAAGTGGGAAAACATAGTAAGTTGGTCGACGATCACCCAAATAGAGTCATGTATCATGTATGTACGTGTAATACTCATCACGATGTCCATATATATCTCATCTCACTTCCACATTGGGACCTCTATAGGCTAAAACAAGCCTGATGGTACCTGATGCTCCACCTTCACTTGCTGACAAGTGAGGAATCGAGAGACAAACTGTGCTACTACCTTCTTTATACCTAGCCACCAATGCTATCGTTGATGGTCCTAGTAAATCTTAGGAACTCCTGGATGTACCACTAGAGGGGATGTGTTAAACTCCCTCAACACATCCTCCTGATATGACACTGGAACCATAGTACGTCCAATGAAGGGGATGACGTGCTCCCCACCTTTAGAAAATCCATTAGGTTAATGTCCTGTGGATATCTGAGCCCGTCATGTCTCACATTCAACATCCCCATGATGCGCCTCCTTGACTCGTTGAAGATGTGGGGAAGTGACAGTAAGAGACTGAAGGAAGGCTTATCCATCTTTATCCATAAAGGATATCTGTAAACCAGCCAGCTTCTCTATCGCCTCACTTAGCAGCTGTATACCGGATCTCCAATTGAGTGCATCTTCTACAATGTTCCCCTTCCTAGGAGTATAGACTATCTTGATGTAATAGTCCTAGAGAACTAAATCCATCATTGATGTCTCAGGTTTAGGTCCTTCTGAGAGAAGATATACCTGATACTATTGTGATCAGTGTATACGGTAAAATGTTCTCTCATAAGATAGTGTCGCCACATCTTCAAGGCGAAGAACATTACTACTAACTCCAGGTCATGGGTAGAAATGTTCTTCTCATTTTGTCTCAGATACCGAGAACCATATGTGATCACTGGTCGCTCTATCATCAGGACACATCTGAGTCCGTTCCCTGATGTGTCACAATAAACTATGTACCCTATGCCTTTTTCTGAAAGACTCCAGATTGGGGCACTAGTCATCCCCTGCCTCAGCTTCTAAAAGCTCTTCTGGCATCACTCTGACCACACAAATGGTTTCCTCTTCATCAACAATGTTGATAGAGGTGCTGTAACTCTGGAGAAGTCTAGAACAAAGGTATGTCTGGCCGACTCATGATTGATCGGCTACACCCTCTTATGCATGAGTCCATCCCATGCTGCCTGGGTCCATCCCATGCTGCATCGGTTTTCCTTTTTTTCGACCAATGAAATACTCATCCCAACATCAAAGATAAATCATATCCTTTTTTTGTAATACAGTCAATATAATTGTCAACTGTGGATGTCAAGTCCAATCCCAAACTAATGTCGTAAGGCCTCAACGCTGCCACCAAGCGGTTCCAACTGAAACTTTCACCTAAATGGTTAGATCATGCAAAGACCCGGAATTTCCATGTAATTTTTTTAAAATATATGGTAATTTCAAGAGTCCAAAAAACATGAAGGTGAACGATTATGAGGCCCTGAGTGCCAAGAATGATTCGTAAAAGTTTTTTTATGATTATGTTAATGCGTGTAAGGATTTTTCCTGAAAAAGAGGAATAACTCTTAAATGGTTACCTGAATCAGAAATCTGAGGGAACCGTTGCGCTCAAGATGGCGGGATTACCCTAGGTGCGACTTATGATTATTCGGCAGGGACCTCCTGGGAGAGAACCCAAAAATGGCATAATCGTAAAAAAAATAATTATTTAAATTATTTTATTTTTTAAATGACTATAACTCAAAAATGGCAACTCGGATTAGAAATTTGAGACCACTGCTTAACTCGTGAGGGTATGCTTTCTTTACGAAGATACTAACATTGGTCGGCGCAGGCCACCAGAGAATGTTATTTTTTGGCCGCAAATAAAATAATTAAGTGACGATTATTTTATTGTAAAAATATAAACTATTAAATGGTATCTTGGATTGAATATCCAAGAGTACCGTTGGGTTAATTGGTGTGAGATTCACATAGGAAGATCCCAAACTTGACTTGCGCGGGTCGAGGGTGACTGATAATAATTTTCTGAAATTTTTTTCGGGTATGTTCAGTAAACGCCCGAGCGGCGTTTTATAAATTTTGATCCGGTGCTCGAAATTAACAACATAGAGCACCATTGAACTCGCAACACTGGTATTCTCTTAAGGCGACTTTCACCATGGAGGAAATTGGTTGAGGGTGAATGTTAGTTTTTGGGTTCTTTTGTGGAATTCATAAAATAATATAAAAATATTTTTATTTTATTTTAAGCTTCTATGTGGATATTTTAGGTGGGTTCCACCAGAACTAAACCTCCTTGTGGAAGTTGGATATGGGGAACACCATACCTTCATCTCCCATGAGAGGTTAAGGTGGAGGGGACCACCCGAACCATAACTTCCCATGTGAGGTTATGGGGGTGGGACAACCCGGGATGATACCCTACATTAATTGGGAGAAATACTACACTCCCACAATTAACGAGGGGGATCCTCATGACCTCCTACACCATAATTGTGCCAAAAAACAAACCAATAATTTTTCCAAAACACCACATCATTGCGCCAGTGTAAATTAATTGGCTTTCCCCTTTTTTTAAATTATGTTATAGAATCGTTGAAATTTAGAAAGGTTCCTAATATATTAACTGTCATAAATTCCAACGATCTTTTCATACCTCTCCCCCACTCTTATATATATGGAGCCTGGGAGGAGGATTTGGGTCGGCTTCACCAAGTGAAAAGCACTGGTGAAGTGACATGACACCCAAAACATGGAAGATTATGCCCTCCAACGAAGAATGTGTTCTCACGTGGAAGAGTGCTCTCTCGATGAAGAACAACCAGAAATTCAAACTTATTCCCCAAGACTTCCTCCGGCGTAGGATGACACTGACTACGACAAGCCTACACACAAACTGATGATCGACGAAATCGGTGATGACACCAACGTCTGTCTTTTCAAAATGATTTGCCTTCTCCCTCATGACTATGTCGATGAACTACATGCATGGTAGGGGTTTACTTTTATCTATGTATGATCTTTACATATGTTTTTACTTTCTCTCAAAATAAAGAATGAGGGTTGTTGTTTTTCATAAATACAAACCAATTGTTTCCACCCTAAACACGGAGGGTGTGGGCCAAAACAACATGTCCTAACCCCTTCGCCAATCATTGTTTTGTTGAACTTAAACAATGAAGCGGCAAAGATTCCACGAAGGAGGCAATAAAAAAGGTCACGCTACCCATGCCCTCAGTGAACAACGCTACCCCACGGTGCATAGATTCTATTGGCCTAACATCGCCTACCTGCAGCCTCTCGACTCCTTGCCCAATGCCCCGCGTCCTCCAAGTGCCCTTCCCGACGTCCCTGCGGCCTCCCGGCGCCCTGCCTGGCGCCCCCGGGGCCTCCCGGCGCCCTGCCTGGCACGCGGCGCATGACCTCCATGGTGCCCTTCCGGAACCGCCATGTCATAACTGGCCCCTACAATGGCCTACCCGGCACCCCCACAGCCTCCTAGCACCCTGCCGCACCCTACCCAGTACCCCTGTGGGCTGCCTGGCGCCCTGTGGATGCCCCCGCAAGCTTCCCGGCCTCTATCACGCCCTAATCAGCGCACCCACGGTCTTCCCAGAAATCACCTGGCCCACCCACACACTGCGCACTATTCTCGCGGCTAGACCGCACCCCGCGCGGCCTGCCTGCTGGCCTCCCTGCCGACCGGCCACTCGGGCCGAGCCATGCCACTTGTGGCCATGGCCGAACTGGCCCATGTCTTCGTGTCGACCCACCTATGTGGTGACAACTAGACCAAACCACTCGTGCAGTCCGATGGGCCGGGCCCAGCAGACTGACCCAAACATAATGGGCTGACCCGCCCAACATACTGGGTCAGACCCAGTGGGTCTGACCGGGTCGACCCAGACCGGGTTGGCCCATAATGGGTTGGTCCGAGTCGGTCCGACCGGGTCGGACCGGGCCGAGGCCAATTACCAACCCCCTTTACCTTTGTGGTCCATATATTTATCAGTAGACGTCTTTTTGACGAACCATCAGCGACGCATGTATTCTTAGAGCGTAGTCTTTCCTTTGACAATACATTACTGGTGTTCAGGGTATAGTTGATATGTTGTCACATTGGATCGTACACAAATCCAACTGGGCCCTCGGGACAGAAAGGCTGATAACTAATAGAATGGGCATCCGATTAACGCAACATCTATTGTGCTGAGACACCGATGACGTGGCAGAACTTTGAGATACTTCATCATCGCACTTCATGACAGTTGGAGTATCGACTACTAGCTTGTGGGGTGGATCTTCAAGAGATGAGTAGGACTTTGTGTGGGAACCTAGTAGTTGGATGAGACTTGATGACTGCTCGTCGATTCGACGTAGAGTGATTTGACTAGTATAGTAAGGAGAACCTCTGTGTGAGTACGGAAGACCCATGGTGGGGAGTGCCTCTCTATGAGCATAGTAGACCCATGGTACTCGACATGTGGAGTACCTTAGTAGGCTACAAAGGGGAGAGCCTTTGTGTGGGCACAACAGACCCACGGTGGGGAGTGCCTCTGTGTGAGCGTGTCAGATCCATGGTACTCGATAGGAGGAGTACCTCAACAGTCCATGTTAGTGGGAAGCACCTCTCTGTGACGCGACATGCCCACTGTACTCGATAGAGAAGGATTTCTCCAGTAGTTGAGGGTTCAGATTGATACTACCCCTAGAATAAAATCTTGTTTGAGAGGAACCCGTAAAATTTGTGTTTTCCTCATGATTGAAATGGGTTACTATATAACTTAGGTATATTTGTGGGCATATACATAAGTAACAGTTATCCTTTGATTTCGTACATTTTGGGTTATATTTGTTGTATTTTGTGAAACCATGAGGGTCTCAGGGTCCCTTCATAGTATCTTTATACTCACCCTTGCATGGGCTTTGATCTCACCTCATTGTGTTGTTTATAGATGATAGACAACGCTGACTGAGCCAGAGAGTAGCAGGACCGGACTTTACCCGGAGGTGGACCACTAAGTGTGATGGTACAAAGAGGAGAAAGACGAAAAAGAGTGCTGAGGTTACCATCTGTACCTACCCTTCAGGTAGGAACCCCGGATGATGACCCAATTGCTATTTTAATTTTCTTCATTTGTAATTTTTTTTAGTTGTACTTATACATTCCTATTGGGCTTCAATTTCTGACCCCTTTTAAATTCCATCACTTCTTTTGTATAAAGTTATACTTAGTTGTTTTCTTCCAGTTCTATACTCTGATGTTTTTTTTACATTTATAACGATAATGCCTTCTTAGTTTAGGGATTTACGCCTTTGGTGCTAGTCGCCAGCCCCAGGCCTATGGAAGGCAGTCTTGGGGTAGTCACAATATGGGCCCCGGGGGATGGGTCATGACAGATCACATCGTTTACGAATGTGTGATTATCGAGTCTCCACCCAGTGGTATCTCTAGACGTGATGGTCATGTCAAAAGTTTAATTGGAAACTCTAGTTCTTGGACAAGATTTGTGGAAGGAAGGAATGATTGTTACCTATGTTTATTGTCATGACAGCTATTAGTAGACACTGACTATACCTCAAATCATTCCCAGAGCTTGGGGTCTCACTCTTTGACTGCATGCAGCTTCTCTCTTCCCCTATCCTCAAGCTCTCTGAGCCTAGCGGGTTCCACATAAGGTGGTATTTGTAACATGTCTAAATGTACACCACCTCATGTTCCTCTCCTATATCTCCTTCCACGTATACTTCCCTACAAGTTCATATATCCTTAACACTTTCTCTTCCCAAAATATTTTTACACATTCAAGTCTCTATGACTAGCGCTGGTTTGTATCTTTCCTACTGCAAACATTCACGTGTTGTATCCGTGCAACCAAAGAACATTCAACCACCATGTTTATCTCTAGAATCCTAACATAATATGGAATGAGTAGAATAATTATGTTGACTCAGATTTCCTATAAACACACCTCCCTTGGATGATCAAGAGCTAAAGCACTGATCACACTGTATTCATCAAGTACCAGGAATGATCGGTATGCCTCGATGAATAATTAGCTACTAACAAGTCATCCTGCTAAAGTGGTACAAGTTCTGGGGAACTCTCAACCACCACCTCAAGCTAGTCCTCAACCTCCTGTGAGTCGTGCTCATATAAAACCTGAGGGGTATATGATTCTAAAACACGTGTAAGGAACTAAGCCTATATGTTTCTTCAATTAGTGCTACTGGTTGCAACTGTTGTCCAATAAGCAATGATATACCTGACACATGACCCAGAGGTACTATCTAAGGTATTGGTCAACATACCGAGGAATCATCACTATGCGGACCATCCTCATGGTCACTCACTATAGAAGTCTAGTAGCTAAGATCACCATATGCTCTACTGTTGTGTCAAATAGGCGGAATACTCTAGCAATTGCCTCTAGCCAGCCCTTAATAACATGGGAATTTGTCTCCCCTCGAAACCTCAGAGGCCTCTACTACTGGAACTCATATGATCACGCTCTGTCGGCATGCATCATAAGTCAGTGCGGCTAGTGGTATCTGCTACCCTATGGGTGGTGGTTCTGTTGGTACATCATCCAATGGTGCCAACATAGTAAGAGGGCCTTACACCGGAGCCTCGTCGCTCGGTGGGCCATCATCATATACTCTCTCGGGAACCCTAGCTGGATGCCTATGAATTGGAATCCTGATAAGGTACAGGTGCGCCACGGTCATTAAGTTATACCCAGTGAGCTGAATCAAAGATTTCACAAAGAAGACTCTTGAAAAAGCACTCGCAATCAGTGTTTTTGTGCACTGAGTCGAAAATTAGAAGTCAGGGTCCGGGTGTATGGATATGTCAGCCGTCGCACTATTACTGGGCTCCCTAGACTGAAAACAACACTCAGTACTCGTAACACTATTTCTTTACAAAAAATAAAGATCAGATTCCAAAGTTCTGTGGTAGAACCGACTCCTCTGATACCAATTGTTCACAACCCGTCCCCTGGGGCCCATGCCGTGACTAGCCCAAGCCTTCCATTCATGGGAGAGGGGATTTCTACTAGAACCAAAGGCGTAAATCCCTAAAACCAGGAAGTAATTTCCTATATAACTATATACACACACAACATAGAACAATCTGGAAGCAAAACACTGAGTAAAATTGTATACTGATAGTGCTGAAAAGTAAAGGGGACCAGAAATACAATCCCAACTTTAATGTACAAGTACAAC
Organism: Viscum album; assembly: GCA_963277665.1. NCBI lineage: Eukaryota > Viridiplantae > Streptophyta > Magnoliopsida > Santalales > Viscaceae > Viscum > Viscum album. The sequence goes on along the minus strand of OY728142.1, from coordinate 369,219,651 downwards.
TGGAAAGGGACAAGACATCTGAACGGTGAAGAGCTGCTCTTGGATCATCCACCATTGATCCTAACTGAAGGGTAGGTACAAATAGCCTCCACAGTACTCCACATTCGTTCGTCTCCACCGGGTACCGACTCGTCGTAAGGTGAACCTCTGGTTACCATCCAGTCCTGATACTCTGCTCCTCAGTCAACGATGTTCGTCATCTGTAACCAACACAACGAGGTGCGGGCATAGACCGTGCATGGGTAAGTATAACGATACTCACTAGGGACCCCGAGACCACAAAGGCCTATCAAAACCCAAAAAAGATAAACCACATTGTATGAAATAAACATATATAAATTACATAGGTATATGCCCATACATTTACCTATATTATCAAGTAACCCATCCCAATCATAAAGAAAACACATGAATCACTAACTCAGCTCACACATGTATAAAACATACGTATAGAGATAGAGATAATCAGATATATCCTATGAATCATCTATTCTATTGGACTGAAACATGATCCAGGAATAGAACTCAAAATTTTTGGACCAACAAATGATCGAGGAACAGTCATTAGAGTTGTCAGACCAACACATGATCCTAGAACAGCTATTTTGTCGGACCAACACATGATCCAGGAACAGAAGTGAAAACTTTATGACCAACACATGATTTAGGAACAGTCATCACTGTTTTCGGACCAACACATGATCCATGACAAGCTATTCTATCAGACCAACACATGATCCAGGAATATAATTCAAAAATGTTGAACCAACACATGATCTAGTAAAGTCGTCAGATTACATCTAGCCACATGGTTTCCACAAAGCACACTTGATTCGGGGAGGGTTTAATCTTCAAACCATGTGTCAATACATAAACTTCCACTATGCCCCCTGTAGATGTATCACAAAAGTCCGCCTCGTCTTAGGGGTATCAACACAACTGATGGCAAGTCAATCGGATGCTTGGTCTATGAGTTATTGAAATTTTCGTTTCGAGGGCCCAGTTGGATTTAGGTTCAATCCAAACTGTCCATACCCCAATTACATCAAAACCTCAAGTAGGATATGCCAAAATAACTATATTGCTCCAAGATTTTCGTCACCGTAGACGGTTCATCAATCAGACACCCATAGCCACAGTTATGAGCAAAAAGGTGAAATCGGGTCAAATGGTTCGAGTTCCGATCCGGCCCAATCAGATAGACCCGGCCTGACCCGTGTCCGGACTGGGGTCTGACCTGGTCTGTAGTTCTAACCAGGTCTTTGGGTCTGACCCGGCATTCTGCGGGGGGGGGGGGGGGGGGGGTCCACGCTAGCCGCGTATAGGGGGGAGCATGCCCCCTGGTTCCTAAAAGACCCATCCATTCAGGCAGGTGAAACCGACGCTAGGCTGCTGTCAATGTGTCATGCGGGACCTGCTTGTCCCGCACCTCCTGGATGGCCGAGTGGCCAGCCGCCTCTTCCCACACGACGCCAGTTGCGCTGCGCCCACTCCAGTGAAAGAGATTCTCAGGCCACCGGTCTTCATCGCGGTCGGGCTCGATCCAACCGCTACTTCACCGCCATGGCCAGTGGTCACGGCCCCCCTTCTGTCCACCACGAGGCGCCAGTTGCGCTGCGTCTTCTCCGGCATCTCGGCGGCTCGGGCCGCCGGCATCCTTCTTGGATGGCCGCCGCCACACTGTCATGGTCCATTGGTCATGGGTCACTCCTCCAGTGGTGCGGTTGCACCGCCACCACCCCACGATGATGTTTGTTGCTCCATCAGTGGATGAGTTTTCTGAGGGTCACCATACGAGTTCCGGTGGCCCGATTGTCATTCCGGAAGAAATAAGGAATTATTCGAGTCATCTCCTTCAATCCACAACCATTTATGACGAGTAAATCACAACCCAGACTCATTTCGTGTTGAGCGTCAAAATCCACAATGAATGCGGAGGGATTAGGATGTGTTTGTTCGACCTCCGCCCTCTGCGTTAGGGTGATATCAAGCGACTTCAAATTCGAAACCACGATGGAAAACGAATAACATACAACAATTAACAAGCTTGAACCTATACCTTATATCGTTCGTTGGCGGTGATGAGAAGGAAGTATGTAAATCATTCATCAGGGGTGATGATGTCCCACTTTGGGAGGAAATCCAGAGGAAAAGGGTGAAGAAGGTCATTATTTTTTGTTGGAATTCATTGTTAGAGAGCCCTTCCTCATTGGCGTTCTATCTCCAAGAGCTTATCTTCCCATCAATCCTCGTTTCCAAAAAATGAATACCACCCCCCCTCCTCGAAATAATAGATTTTGTTGTCTATTATATTTGTTGGAATAAATTCAAAATGATGCATATAATTAATTGATGTGGATTAATTAACTAAATGGGGTGGGTTGGAACCATTAAGTATAGAGGAGATCAAGGGTCTCCCCCTCATTAATGAAGGGATTTCTAGAGGTTTCTAACTCTGGTGGTCAACACCAAATTAATACTCACAAGGGAGGTTATGTTTGGGTGGGCCCCACCACCATAACAACTCATGGGAGATTAAGGTGGGGTGGTCCCCACCTCCATCCTCCACATGGATGTTTTAATCAACAAGAATAAAAATAAAGCTACCACGTTATGTTTATCTATCTTATTCATTAATACCCAAAATCAAACATTTATTCTTGACCAACTACCATCGAGGAAAAAGTATCCCTAAGCGAATAATGGAACATTGAGTTTAATGGTACCCTTAGATTTCAATTCTGAGCACCAGTTCAAATGTTACAAAATGTCCCTCGAGTGTTTACTGAATATACATGAAAAAAAGTTCGGAAGATTATTATCAGTCACCCTTGACACGCACCGGTCGAGGTTAGGATCTGCCTAGGTGAAGTATGCCCCAAAAAACCTAATGGCACTCTCATATTTTCAATACGAGTTACCTTTTAGATGTTATGAATTTTAAAATAAAATAATTGTCACTTAATTATTTTATTTGCGGCCAAAAACTAACATTATCTAGTGGCTCGTGCCGGACAAAGTTTGTATCTACCTAAAGAAATTATAGACTCACAAGTTCAGTGATGGTCTTAGATTTTTGATTTGAGTTATCGTTTGTGAGTTATATGAATTTGGAATATAAAATTTTTTATTTAAATATTTTATTTACAATTAATCCATTTTAGGGTTTTCTCACAGGAGGCCCGTACCGGCTAATCTTATGTCGCGCCAAGGGTAAAACGGCCACCCTGAGTGCAACAGTTCCCTTGGATTTTTGGTTTGAGTTACCATTTATGAGTTATTAATCTTTTTCAGGAATACTATTTACGCACATTAACATAACCTTACCAAAAACTTCGACGGATCATTTCGGGCACTTCGAGCCTCAGATTCGCACGCTATCATATTTCACGGACCCGTAAAATTCCCATTTAATTAAAAAAAATTACATGGATATTCCAGGTCTTTAAATATAATTTCATCAATTAATCAATTTTTATGATAGTATAATCTTTTTCTCAAAATGATGAGAATTCAAGATGAATTTTTATAGAAGAATCACTAAAATGAACATCAATCTAATCAGATACATCCCATATAAGATAACTATGAATTTATCTTGTCTTTATATATTACCTAAATCCAAAATTATTTCTACAATGTGAAATAATTATCAAAATGAATAAACCTTTAAATGATTAATTAATACATTAATCTCCAAATCCTCAATAATAACTTACACTTTTCAGCAATGAATATTTGAAAAATAAATAGATATAAAATTAACCAATATATTCATAACCAATTTCTAAAACCAAATATAATTTGGATTTAATCACTCATACATATGAAAATAAATTAGAATTTATCTCGAATAAAAATTTCACTCTCCTAATGTTTATTCCCAAAAAAAATATATTCTATGATCATATAATATCCATGTTTTGATAATTTTGATGCTGAGTAAATCAAATCACCAAAATGAGACAACAAAATCATTATTTCATTGAAATGATGACAATACATTACTCCTCAAATAAAATTTCATAATTTTCTATTTACCATAATCATATAAGGATTGAAAAATACTAATCTTCTAAAATAACATGAATTTCCTAATCCCCAATTAATTTATCGTAAAAAATTATCTATAAAATAAAACATGTGTTCCCATAAATAAAAAGAATACAAAACACAATTTTATACTAGTAAATATATCACATTGTGAATTGGTAGTCATCTCACCCTCATCACTCATCATTTTAGAGATTATAACCACAGACCTAGCAGGATGTGATGAGTAGTCTGCAAGTCATTGTGTTTTACATTATCTAAAACCATATTAATAAATTTGTTAAAACATTAATAGAATTATGATCAATAAATCCAAGATAACCATAAAAAATATATTATTTGAACTCTTCATTCCATTAATATCATTGAACTCATTGACGCAAAATGTATGAAACATTATTCCTTAGATAAATTTTTCACATGGCAATCAAAAGGATTAAATGAACCCCAATAATCTATTAAAATTTATTACATGTATCCAAAGTACAAATATCAAAGATTAATAAAATGTGTATATATTATTTTAAACGTAGGATCATTCTTAAATCTTCCACAATAACATAAATATTGAATACCTATATATAGAAACCAAATTCAATAAAAATTAATCATAATTAATTGACCATTATTTTATTTGTTATTCCATAAAACTTCCATCCATGAAAAAAATATATTATTAATTTCCTAAGAATAAATAATATCAAAACATAACTAATTATATAATTCATACATTTTATATTCCATTTTTAGTTTCCTCATACTCATTGATTATAGAATTAAGAATTGCATAAACATTTATGTAGATTGTATTGCTAATCCCATTCTTAGAAATTCTCTCATGGACATTGATATTCATAATCCCCATATGCACCCTAATTTACACATTCAAAGTAACCCCTCAGAATAAATTTATTTCTTTTTATGGTTTTAACTTAATGATATCTTTTCTCATCGAATATTGTTGAATTATTCCCTCATTTACCTCATACAAGAAACATTCCATTATTTTATAACATATTCATGAGTGATTTATCCATCATTGTGGAAACATATATCAGTGAATATTTTTACATGTGTTTCCATTTTCACATGAACTTATGAGAATCGATATTTCTATCTTATATTATGATGTGGGAAATTAACCATGGTTTATTTTGATAATTATAACTTTGGTTGTCCTTGTAATGACCCATGTATTTATAGAATAATACTTTTTCATTTTAATTAACATTTTTGAATAAGATATTTATTTTAAAATAAAGAGGATTCTTCTTCCCATAGTGTAATAGACACGAAACAATTTGTTTTACTGAAATCTTACATTGCACACAGCATTGAGTTATACAAAAAAATAATACAATAATAACATAGTTTCTTAAAATGGATGTTAATGCCAATACCATGGAATGAAATGAATGATTATTATCGACTTAATTTTTAAATATGGCTTACACATGTTCAAATAATGATTCAATTGGTTACCTAATTGATTAGAAATGGAAATAAAAACCAAATTAATATAATGGATGTGTTTATTTAAAAAACTATTTTAAAAAGAATAATTGTTTTTATAAAATCATATCACTCTTATTGGATATTTATTTAATGAAAAATATCTATATTATTTTATTTTTTAAAAAAAATCATCTTATGTATTTTCTATAAATGATATTAGATAAAATTTTATTTTTTGGATAAAATAAATATTTTTAAAAAAAATTAGTTTTGACGCCTTTTGATGGAGAACTCTATTTATAATCTAGTTTTTTTCATAATTATATATTATATTAGAATAAATATATTTCTTCTTTCTATGTGGGGCATAAAAGTTTCCTTGGATGAATTTTTTATATTTTTATGATAACTATCATGTATTGATAAATAGTAAAAATACACTAATTTTTTTTAAATTAATTTTTCCATAGAGATAATTTATCTAGTTAAATCATATTATTTAATTGTTTTAATGTATAAATATAATTTCATTATCTTTTAATCCCATTTTGGTCATTGGAACTAATTTTAATTCAAAAATGGACAAAAACACATGTCAATATTTTGATTGTTTTTACTTTTTCAAAGCCTAATTTTTTATTTTGACAAATGAGAGTTAATTATAATTTAATTACTTAAAATTATTATTTTTTAATTTAGAAAAATGGATTCCTTATTTGGAATACGGTGGTCTAAATTGGTTAAGTATGATACTTTTATTTTTGGACAATTTGATTAGTAACTTCAACAATTATTCACTTTAACATGGTTAAAGGGAAAATCTATTAAATAATAGTATAAATAATATTATAGTAATACTAAACAACCATACCACATTTAAAAATACTATTTTACTAGATATTTTAGACCATGGGTATCCATTGGTCGATTGTGGGATCCCATTAATCTGAAAGAGAGTGATAATGACATTTTATATGATTTAATTTAAAGTAAAGATAAATACAACATAAACATGTATAATTTACTAAAAATATTTTTATATGGGTATATATATGTTATACATTATAATACTAATAGTCATTACAAATTTATAAATATTTCATATATCATGTTATTTTATTTATAATTTTTAGACATTATATTAATAAATTTATTTATGACACAATGATGATACAATGATTTTTCATTAATAAAGTATTCAAATAAATGATATTATAATGGTTAAAATTAATTTTATCTGAATATTTTGATGCCTTAAAAAAAATTATCGGTGATACTGGCATATTCTATTTGATTTAATGCCTTTGGTTCGATGAAATCAAGTTGTTATAACATTAACAAAAATCAATTACATAAAAAATACTATTCTATTAGAAGATATAATAGTCATAAAAATATAACAACCAAGAAACTAATTTATATAATTTTATATATGAAATTAATTATCCAATTATTGTTGTCTTGAAATTTAATAGTAAATATAGTAACCATATGTTGTGAAAATTAACGAATACAAGTTAAGAGTTAATGTTTTTAACTAAGGGTTAAAGCTAAAATATAAGAATACTTTTGTGACCTAGACATGTGTAAAACCTATTTATTGAATGTTTTTAGACCACAAATCATATTAAATTTAAAATAAATGTGTTTTGGTGGATTTTAAATGGATAATTAATCTTTAGCAAAATAATATTTAAAGACAATCTTAAATTGCACGTCCGCACTCTTATAAAAGGCCACCACCACTACCTACCTACTCACACCTATCAACCCAATTGGATCATCCAAATAATACTAAAAATAATCTCCCAATATAACTACCTTCCTCTTGTAACTCTTAGCATGGGAATAAGGTAATTGCAAATTGGATTTTGGCTAAAATCAAAAAATTCACCCAATTTAGAGGTACCATCTTCTCTCAAGTTCCTCTCCTTTTATTTTATTTCTCCACTCCCTATGATCTTATTATTATTTTATTGAAAATAAAATTCATAAATTTCAATATATTAGTATGTTTTTATGAGAAATATTCAATCTACACTAACACACACCTCCATCTACTAAATATAAATATATTGTTTCTGTGTACGATGAACTGTTGCCTCACAAAATAATCAATGTTCAATTTTCTCCTACCTCCTATCATGGTGGAAAATATTATGGAAATATATATATATTCTATATATAGTATATATATTATTTTTATATAGTATCTATTATACATTAATATGTATTTACAACATACCATTACCCTTTCCATAATGTGTAAATACGATAATTTTATTTGAGGAAGTGCAGACTACTACCCATCAGGGTGATGTGACTCATTTATTCCATACACAGAATGTATAAAATATGTATTTAATTAACATATGTAACATATATAAAATATGATATTATACTGGAATTAAAATATACCAATGTATCATTTATTTTTAATTCCATTAAATATGAGGAAGAAATTAATGTAGCGTTCATGCGTACGTAGGGATTACCATCTCCATGAATGGTGCATTTCATTTCATACCTCTTAATGTTATGGAATATCATTAATAAATATATACTTGATAAATATTATATTTTATTAATAAATATTATTATAGAGATGATGGAATTTTGACTACATGGACTATTTAAAAAAAACAATTTCATTTTCTACTCAGCTATCGAATATTGACAAAATGGACGCAATGAACATAAATAAGTTATTAAATTTTATAACATGATGATAACTAATATTAAATTTATAATAACCCTTTAAAAGGTTATGAATAATTTCTAATGTAACCTATGTTTATTATTCCTAAATATAAATAATGAATGTGACAAGTCAGACTCAAGGTAAGGTACTTCATTTTAATACCATTCCATTTATGCATATTTTTGTTTATACACGACCTAATTTTATAAGGTGTATAATTATACAATATTTATTTCAGTCAATGGATTTAAAAATGAATATTTTCTTTTACGAAGCATTTTAATTAATGACAAAGGGAATTTTGTTTTTGACGTATGTGGTGCCAGAGACCTTTCCATCGCCGCAAGTATTATTTGATTTTTGGATTCCTTAACAAGTTGTAATTTTTTTAAAAGTAAAATAAATAACATATACCATTTTAATATATTTTTGGTTTTGATAATGATTTTCACAAAGCATTATTTATGTCAATATCTTGAAATTATATATTTTGATTGCAATGAGGAAATTCTATCTTTCATTTATGCTTGTTTTATTTGTTATAAATATGTTTTTGTTCTTGGGATTTTTTTATGTATGCATTTGGCTCCATGAAAATAAAATGGAAGGTGAGCCCAAGATAACCCTCTAATGCATTGGGCAATGTGACGAAGGTAAATTTTAACATTTCTCCTAAGACATATAAAGAATATATTGTAACAAATATTCCAAATGTAACTCCCTATGTATTTGTGAAAGATACAATGTAAGTATGTTATGAAGGATACAAGTTACCTTCATGATTTATGATTTATATGAGTTATTAATAAATCTAATGATTTCAAGATGTATGTTATAGAGATTATGTTTTATGATTGAGAATTTTGATTTCATTGATTTTTATGTATTCTTGGAATAATGTTTTCATTCGTTATTTTATTTCCGATACTGAGATTTTTATTCTCATCACAAGATTCTAAAATGTTTTTCACTATTTATAAGGTTAAGTAAAAGGAAGAATTCAATATAATATTTATCCAGAAAACAAGTCTTGTTTTTATTTAAGGAATTTTATTAGTGTGAAAAAATTTCATATATGGAAAGTGTGTACATTGATATATTTGAGATGTAATATAATATTTATGGACTAATTTAGTATAACTCAAAACCTAAAAGTTTGTAAATTTTAATTCTTGACTTTACTCAATATTAAGTAATGAGAAAGGGTGGGCACTTATAATTTGTATTAGGGGTTAGTTTAGATAACATTAGTGGTTAGGGTGTTAGTATTCAAAATTAGAAGGGTTCATAGTTATTTTAGTTAAATTTAATTATTTTATGATAACATGAATATTTATATCTTAGTGTTACCCTCCTCAAATGGTATTATATGATGATTTTACTGATATACTCAAACTGATGGAAAAGCCTTTTTTAAATCATGTGTTGGTCACCATTATATGTTATATATTACAAAATATTCTTCTTCTTTATAAGAGAGACATCAAAATTTACTTTTCATGAATTATATATATTTTTCTGAAAAATATAAAGTTTGGATGAATAGTAAAAAACATGCTAAATTGTAGTTGAAAATAAATTTAACCATCAAGTTGATTTATTTGTTTAAATAATATTATTTAATTTCTTTAATGTATAAATAAAATATATTTTTATCATTTTATCCAATTTTGGTCATTGGATGTAATTTCACATTGAAATTGTATATAAACACATGTCAAAATTTGGATAGTTATTACGTCTTAAAAACCCGTATTTTTGGTCTTCAAAATGGAAGATAATTTTAAATTAATATCATACAATTATATATTTTGAATTTCGGAAAATTTATTCCATATATGGAATAATTAGGTAAAAATTGTGTAAATAGGTGCCTTTTATTTTTGGACATAATGAATTGTAACTGTAGTAATTATTTAATTTATCATTGAATAATGGTAAATCTGGTAAATAATGATAAAAACTAATATTAAAATTATATTAAAAACCTTAAAACATGTATTAATCCTATTATATTATATTTTTACGACCAAGGGCATCATTGGGTCGATTTTGGAACCCTGTGTAACCACTTGAGATAGATAGTGACATTTTATAAGAATTAATTTAATGTCAAGAAAAATATAACATAAACATGTATTTTTATGAAATCAATTTTTATATGGGGTTATATGAGTTATATATTAAAATAAAATTTTTCATTAGAAATATACATTTATTTAAAACATCATGTTATTTTATTTTTAATTTTTAGACATTAAATAAATAAATTTATTTGTGACAAAATGACGATAGAGTGATTGATTCATTAATAAAGGATTCAAAAAATTATATTATAAATATTCAAATAAATGTAATTTGATTATTTTTTTTTCATCCATGAATTTTATGTAATTATATTTCACATTATATTCCACTTAATTCAATTTTGAAGGAATCATGGTTTTATCATTTAAAAAAATAAATTACATTATATTGTCAAAATTGACAAAAATGAGTTATTAAAACAAATACATTTTAATTAAATTATATAGAAGTCCAAAAAATCATAGATTTATAAAAATGACTAATATAATGTCACAAATTTCACTAATGATCTAATAATGTTTTTATTCCAATACTATTGAAACTATAGTAACCATATATTATTAAAATGCCTGAAGACATGGTAAGAGTTAATGTTTTTAACTAAGTGTTAAAGCTTAATTATAAAGATACATTGGTAACCTAAACATTATAAAAAATAGTTTATGATATTTTTTAGATCCAAAATCATAATTTCATTTAAATAAATAAGTTTGGGGCCATTTTAAATAGAAAATTAATTTATAATAAAATAATAATTCAATACATTCCTAAAGTTCCCCTCCTCCCTCTTATAAAAGGCCACCAGCTCTACTGACATATTAAAACCTCTACATCCCCATGTAAAGTCAAAATTATAATAAAATATTCTAAAAAAATTCCTCCCTTTTTCTTATAAGCCTTACATTGGGAAGAATAAAATTCATGAAAACCATTTCGCTCAAATCAAAAGAAGTTACCTCATTTAGAGGCAACGTCTTCTCTAAAGTTCCTTTCCATTATTCTATTTCTCCACTCCCCATATTCTTATTATTATTTTATTACATAAAACAATGGTATCATTAATATAATAGGATTTTTTAATTAGAAGGATTTGAACTGCACCTACACTCACATCTCTCTAATGGATACGAACATACTATTTCTGTATACGGTGAACTACTACCTCACGAAATGATGATTGTTAGATTTTCTCCTACATATTCTCATGGTGGCCATTATGAATGAAATATATTTATATATTATATATATTATATTTATATATTCTATGTTATTCTATAATTATTATTTTCTTAATACCATTATGATTTCTATAATTTGTAAATATGATAATTTCATTTGAAGAAGTGCGGACTACTGGCCCCTCAAAGATATATGACTCACTCATTCCATACATGGAATGTAAAAAGGATGGAATTATTTAACATATTTAATGAATATAAAATATGATATTATACTAGAACTAAAATATTCATATGTATCATTTAGTTTTGATTCTTAAAAAAATGAAGAAGAAATGAATGTAGCATTCAGGCGTAGGTACGACTTACCATCCCAATGAACGATTGATTTCATTTCTTATTTCAAAATGTTATCGAAAAATATAAATTATTATATACTATATATATATATATATATTTGATATTTTAATCATAAATATTGTTATGGAGATGATGTAACTCGGACTACACAAACTATTTTCATCAAAACAGGTACATTTTGGACTCAAGTACCTTATAGCGATAAAACCACCGATATGAACATAAATAATTATGTAATTTTTCTAAAATGATGATAATTAATATAAAATTAATAATAAACTTGTATGAATATTTAAATGAAATTTGATGTTATCTTATGTATATTATTCAGAAATAGAAAAAAAGAACAACATAAGTTATACTCAATGAAAGGGACTTCGTCTCAATCACTTTTCATTGTGGAATATTTTGGTTTATACAAGACCTTTTTTTATATGGTGTATAATTACATCCTTATTCATTCATTAAATGGTTTTAAAAATGAATTATTTTCTTTTTTGAAGAATTTTTCTAAATAAAAGTGGGGATGATTCTTTTTAACATACGCGGTGACAATGACCATTCCACCGCCGTGAGTATTATTTGATTATATGTTTCTTTAACAAGATGTAATGTTTTTAAAAGATAAATAAATTCCATATACTAATTTTACATATTTTGGTATTGAAAATGGTTTTTAGAAATTATTTATTATTTCAATATATTGAAATTATATATTGTGATTACAACATTGAAATTTTATTTTTCAATTATGCTTGTTTTATGTGTTATGAATATGTTATGGTTCATGGAAATTGGATACATATATGTGTGGTTTCATGATAAATTAAGTGTGGGTGAGCATGAGATATCTCTCCAATTCATTAGGTAACGTTAAATAGGTAAACATCAATATTCCTCCACAGAGATTTTGGGAATATACTATGATGAAGATTTCAAACATAACTCCCTCTATAGCTATGAGAGCAAAAATTTATGTATTTTATGGATACCACATGTTACATTTTTAGTTTATGTTTTCAATGAGTTATTCAAAAATATTATGATTTCGTGTGGTATGTTAATGATAATATTTTTTTTGATTAAAATATATTATTTCTTATATTTTTATGTATTCATGTACTAATTTTTAATTTCATTATTTTATATCCCTTATTTAGAATTTTATGCTAATGCAATGTTTTTGAAATGTTTTTCATAGGGTATAAGGAAGGGTAAGAGAAAGGAATAAATCATGATAATTTTTATCAAGAAAGGACGTCGTGTTTTTATTTAAAAAGAATTATTACAATGAAAAAATTTGGATAAATTAAAGGTGTCTACTTGGTTATATTTGAGATTTAATGTAATATTTATGGCCTAATTCTCTAAAACTCTAAACCTGAAAAGATCCTCAATGTGAATTATTGAAATAACTCAATATTAATTAATGATTAAAGTTGCAGCCTTCTAGTATTGTAAAGAATATTCAAAATGTTTCTAAATAGAATTATCATTATTTTTTTATTCTTTTATTGAAAACCACTACATTTTCCATCACATAAACTATTACATTGGATCTAAATAGATCAACAGATTTATTAAATCTTAAATTTTAGTGTTAGTATATTCATAAAATCAAATTAACATTCTTATAAGGAAACTGAATTCAAAGATATCCTTACCCATGGAATCTTAATCTCTTTTCTGTAATGGTTGGGGAAGACACCTAATTTATAATTAATGAAATGTAAAGACATCTTTAACTGGGTAGAGGAGGATCCAATACATAGCCCGAAGGCCTAGTGGGCATTTAGCCCGTTACATGGGCCGTTGGCCAAAATTTTGGGCACACTGCCCATTCTGTGAATACTTCTGCTACAGTATCACCTTCTTCAAAAATACCAAACATTACCCTCCACTGCTACAGTGCCCCTGTCACCGCTACAATGCCATGCCGCTGCTATAGTGCTTGTGGTTGCTACAATGTGACAACTTCTATAGTACTCTAAATTACTACTATAGTTTCTACTCCCAATGGGTTATGGACCCCAATTTTTCATTTTGTATTATAGGAGGATTAATATTTTTTAATTATATTAAAACATGTCTTATTCTCTATTACGTAATAAGTGTTTTTGTTATATAGTACATTTAACATTTTTCAAACAACATTCTACTATATTAATTTTTCTAAACCCAAATCAGATACCAAATATTTAGAACAATAACTAAAAATTAAAAAATATAGTTTCCATATTTTATATTTTAATTTCATTCATTCCAAAAGATCATTCCTGTTTAGATTTTTGGAGAATTAGTAAACAAAATTTGAAAAAATAAATATTAAAATAAAAATGTTGACACTTAGACATTGTATCTATTCTAAACAATATATAACTTGTTTAAAAATAAAAATAATATCTTTTCCTTACACATCTTTACACATTTTTTATATTTTCCTCACAAATAAAAAAATTCATACATTATACACCGTAAAAATATTTCAAATTTTTGGATATCAATAGAAATATCTGTAGAGGACATAAATTATAGAAATTCATTAGTCCAGTGAAGATAATTAATTCCAATATAATACCAAACTTTATCACATTATTATGTGATCCTATGAAAAAATAAATTCCACATGAAAAAAATATGATTCCCATATATATCTATTAATACGAAAAAACCATTTGAAACCATTTTAGGAAACATAAAGCATCAAATCCATAAATTGTTTTAAACAAATGTTACAAATAATTGGTACCCATTTGAATATATATGATAAAATGCTCAGGATAATTCCATCCTTATTATATTTTAATAATATGAACATAACCCAATAAATTAGAGTACTATAATGGGTGTCACTAATCATATAATCTATATTAGACTCAGACTATATTCATCAGTTTTAATTTGTATCAAGATGCCATATAAGTTGTATTGAGGAAACATGTTAATAACAATTATTAATGGGGTTAACACTTGTTATAGGATATATTTGTAAAAACAATTCACATATATAATGATAATGTACCATATCATGGAAAAAAATCATTCATGCACTTTTTTTTAAAACAAAATAAAATATTATTAAAATGGTGTAAAAAACAATTTCAAATATCAAAATTACCTTATTTAAGACCCAGTATGAGTTATAAAATACTCAAAAAGAGAATTTATTGATTTACTCAAATAATAAAAAATACATTTTAATGGAAACAAAACATCAAATAATGGTTTTTTTGGTGTTAAAATTTATTGATGTCCTAAACAGTAATATTAAACAATCCTTTTACCTTTTTGTTAAAATGTTCCATATAAGACTTATAAAAAGATTCCTTTTGAAGACATTTAAAATAATAAAATATTGAAATAAAATTTTTCCATAGTTCATTTGTGTAAATACTAATATATTAATAAATTTATAATAAAATATTAACAAAAAATATAGAGTAAAATGGAAAACATTAAAAGTTGATTAAAAAACACCATATGTCATGAGTCCAACTTGTCACGTGAATTCTATATCACCCTGAAGAATAAAACTACGATAAATATTTACTTCATTGAGAACATTTTCCAAATTAAATTATTCATATTATTTCAATTTATAATATTTTATATACGATTACATAATCATTTAAGTTTTTATATGATGTTTAAATGATATTATCCAAATATTTCAAAAATAAATTGGGAAGTATTAATATTGTCATAAGAGTAATTATTCCATTGTCTAAATAATATTAATAATGGAAAAAATTATTTATATAACGCCCCAACCTTAAAACGTTACATAATATTGAGTTATATCATGAATTCACATTGAGGACCTTTTCAGGTTTAGTGTTTAAGAGAATTAGGCCCTAACTATTACATTACAACTCAAATATTACAATGCAGACACAGTTACTATAATTTTTTTTCAAGAAAAGAAAACTTATTTACAAATTTAGGAATTATTTTATTGATATAAGTCTCCATGAATTCGTCCTTCCTCTTACACTTCCTTATTCCTTGTGAAAACGTTTAAAAAATACAATATGATAATAATAATCATAGAAAAGGTTATAAAATAATGAATGAAAACATTAGTCCATCAAAACATAAAAAACAATGAAATCATACTTTTTGATCAAAAAAAATAATATCATTAAATTTCCTCACAAAATAATAATATTTATTAAAAGCACATAGAAACCTTAAATCATAATGGGAACTTGTGAATTTATAACATACTTACAATATATAATTCAGAAATACAAAAGGAGAAACATTTGGAATTCCCATCAAAATATATTACCTAAATATATAAGTATAAACAATAAAATTTACCACCTCCATGTTAACCAATTCATTTGAGATCTATATTTGGCTCAGCTTCCATTGGATTATCACATGACCACTTGTATATGTAAATAATTCCCAATAACCATAACATACTCATAACAAAAAAACAAGCATAAAAATTTCTACATTGTGATCACAATATATAATTTCAACTTATTGACATAATCAATTATTTATAAAAAAAATCAATACAAAAATACTTGAAAATGGTATATGGTATTTATTTTTCATTAAATACTATTACGGCTTTCTATGGAATCCAAATATCAAATAATGCTCGCTCCGGTGGAATGGTCGTTGTCATCATATACCTTAAAAGGAAACATTATTTTTGTCATTTAATAAAATTATTTTTAGAAAAAAAAATATTCCCTTTCAATGAATTTAATAATAAAATGGGATTATACACAGTATAATTTAATGTAATGTGTAAATCAAGATATTCCTCAATGAAAGGAGTTTGAGACGAAGTCCCTTATATTAAGTCTAAATCGTCACATATGTTCCTTCTCATTCCTAAATAATAAATAATAGCTATTTTATACTGGATTAACAAAATATTTTATGTTTATTATTATTTTTATATCACTTATTACTACATAATAAACGTTACATAATTATTTATGTTAATATCTGTTGTTTTGTCGATATTCAGTACTTTAGTAAAAAATGACCATGTTATAATTACAGATTTTCCATGTGGTAAAAAGACCATTATCCCCATAATAATAATAATTGTTTAAATATAATATATATCAACTATATATATGTATTTATAATAGTACATCACATTTGGAGACAAAAATGAAATGCACCATTCATGGATACGGTAAGCCGTATGTACCCATGTACAGTACATTCATTTCATTTTAAAATTTGGAATGAATGTTATATTTTTCATAGGTATATTATAATACTAGTATAATATTATATTCTATATAAATTACAAATATTAATTAACTTCATCCATTATAATTTCCATGCATGGCTTGAATGAGTTATATCATTTTGAGGGGTGGTAGTCTACACATCCTCAAATGATATAATCATATTTAACCATTGTAGGAATAAAAATTGTTAGAGGTAAATGAATAATATATAAGAATAGAAAAAATATAAATATATTATATATAACATATAAATATAGTGCCATCATAATTTCCCCCATGATCGGTGCTAGGGAAAAATCGAACAATCCACATTTAGTGAGGCATTAGTTCGTCATCCAAAAAAACAGTATGTTCTAAATCCATTTATTGGAGGTGTGGGTAAGTGTTGTTTTAATCCTTCACATAAAAAAAATACTATTATTTTTATGATACTGGATTTTTTATTTAATAAAATAATAATAATATAATTGAAAGAGATTAATTAAAATAATGGAAAGTAACTTTTGATAAGATGCCACCTCTAAAATGGGTAACTCCCTTTGATTTGAGTCAAAAGGCTTGATCGAATTTCCATATGACTAAATTAAATATTCTAGGAGGATTAGAGTGATGTTGGGAGATTATTTGGAAGCTTTTTATGAGTCAGTTGGTTTGAGGGGTGTGATTTAATGGGTATAGGTGATACCCTTTTCTAAGAGGGAGGAGAGGTACATTAGGAATGTTGGAAATTATTATTTTATTATAAACTATTTTTGGATTCAAATGTTCTCAATGTAATTTATATCAAACATAAGACTTTTTGGGTCAAAAACCTATCATCCAATAGGTTTTACACAAGTCTAGATCACAAATTCAACATTATATTTTAGCTTTAAACCTTTGTTAACTTATTTGACTCTTACCATGTCTTATTTTATAATCTTCATATATGGTTAGTGTAATTACTATAAAACTACATTCTAACCTCAGGTGGTTCATTAAATACATGTTTATCCTTATCTAAGTCATTTTTTAAAATATCATATATTTTTCACTATTATATCATTTAATAAAATAGGTTTTTTTAAAAACTCATTAATGTCTATTTATATACTATTCATATCCAGACATTTCAGAACTACATAGTAACATGATTATTTCCAAAAACATTCATTAATTAAAATATAGAAAGTTGTAATAATCCATAAAATTCATTAAAGGCATAAAAATTTCAAAATAAATTTATTTTAATATTTATAATCTCATTTATTTAAATCATTTAATAATAAGATAATCACTACATCATTAGAGTGTCATTAATAAATTTATTTATCTTATGTCTAGAAATTATAAATAAAATATCATTACAAAGGAAATAATTTCATATTTCTAATTACTATTTATATTCTAAATTATAACTTATATAACCTCATATTAAAATTCTTTTACTAAAAGAAACCAGTTTATGTTAATTATTTCTTAACATTAAATTAATTCTTTTAAAATATCATTTTCATATCAGAGTGGCTACATGGGGTCCAAAAATAGACCCATGTTTTCCCATGGATTGATATATCTCATGAAATTGTATTATCACATGTGTTAGGATATTTTAATATTTTTATAATATTTTTTATTCTTATTTACTAGATTTTCATTTTTACCGTGGTTAAAAAAATAATTACTGATGTTACAATTCAAAATGTCTAAAAATAAAAGGTACTTATTTACACAATTTGGACATATTGATTCAAAATACGGAATCCATTTTTCCAAATTCCAAAAACAGAAGTTGTATAAATTTATTTTATATTAATTTCTGTTCTCAAAACCTAAAAAACATGTTTCTAAGAAATAAACACTACAAAAATATTAACTTTTGTTTATGTTCAAATTGAATGTAAAATTACTTCCAATGATCAACATTGGATTACATGATAAAAACATAAAACAATTACATTTAAAAATAAAATGAAATTACAATCAAACTATATAAATAAATTATATGAAATTGAAATTTGAATTAAAAATAAATATTTTATCCTTATTTATCTAACAAATGAACATTATCAAACAAATACCAAAAATTTAACCAACATAAATTTGGAAGTCCCTCTCTTAATGAAGAAGTTTATTTTTTCCAATATAATTTATAATGGAAAAAAATATGAGATTTATAAGGGCCTCTATCAAAAGCTGTTAAAACGTCACTATATAGAATATTAGAGTATTTATTGCTTAAAATCAGATTCATTATTATTTTAAACCTCAAAAATATATTGCATAATAGTAATGAAATTTTACAAAAATGTATAATCATATTTTATTTAGGACATTTCATTCATGTAAATATAAATGTTATGCATTAAATACCATTAAAAATAGTGATATTATATTATTATTCTGTATAACTGAACGTTTTGTGCAATATATGATTTTGGAGAAATCCATTGTTGCATGTGGAGTTCATTATTAGACATAACATCCCATTTAATGTAAAATTAATATTTAATTCACAATTATTAATAAATATGAAAATTTAATATTCTTTATTTAGTTAAGATGTTTCATCCATCCCCCCATTTGGGAGTTGTGTCCTCATAAATTTATTCACTTATAAAATAAGTTGGGGTATTTATCCCTCATTTAATTTTTAGATTACAATGTTTTCTATTCAAGTATTTGTTTTTTTTTTCAAAAAACCTTTACCTCATAGATTAACTTATTTTGTTGCACAAGCCCTCTTTAGTCAAGAATTTGGAATATTTGTTCCTCATAAGAAATATTCCAATAAAACTGAACTACCTCTGGACTCAAAACATGAGATGGATCCGGGATATACCTTCTCAACATGGAATCAGGAAGATAATTGTGTACATGGAATAAAGCTGTGGTTAAAGGAACTCTGTAAGAAAATTATCCAACATTCTCTAGGATTGAAAAGGGTCTGATGAACATCAGACTCGTCTTTCCCTTCATACCAAAAGACATCACAACTTTCCATGGAGAAACAATGAGAAGAACATGATCAGCTACCTAAAAAAATATAATTTCTATTGTTATCTACATAACTTTTCTGCATACTATGACCTGTTCTCATGTGCTTATGAAACAACTAAACTTTTTCTTCCATATCTTCAACCAATTAACTTCCAATAAAATTATATTCCCCCACTTCATCTAAAAAATATGGAGTTTGACACTGATTTCCATAAAATGTTTCAAATGGTGCCATCTTAATATTAGAATGAAAACTGTTTTTATAAGGAAACTCAACCCAAAAAATATATTGGTCCTAATTTCCCGTGTAATCCATTAAACAAACTCGTAGAATATCCTCAATGTTTTTAATTATTAATTATGAATTCCCATATGGTTGATGATGAAAAGATTTTCTGAAATTTAATTAATTTCCTAATGACATCTAAAAGAATTTCTAAAAGATTGATGTGAACCTCAGATCATGATCAGATATATTAGAGAGGAAAACTCCATGTAACCTCACTATCTCTTTAACAGACAACCTAAAAAGATGATATAGATATAATGTATCGCGAATAGGAAAGAAATGAGAATATTTAGTCAATCGATCATCAATAACACAGATTTCATTATTACTTCAAGATATCTGTGTTAATCCCACAATAAAGTCCATAGATATATTTTCACATTTCTACTCTAGCCTCAGTAATGTCTCAAGCCTCATTTTTAGAGACTGTCTCTCAAATTTAACATGTTGACAAGTTAAACACATCGTAGTAATGTCATTAACATCTATTTTCATCACATACCACCAGTAATACTCTTGAAGATCTCTCTACATATTAGTACTACCAGGATGAGCTGAAAATGGAGAACTATGAGCTTTACAAAAAAACACATTCTTGAACTTTGAATCACAAGGTACACAGAATATCTACCCAAATCACCAAAAATAATCTTTATCAATGTTAAATTCAGGTAACTTACCCTTATTAACCAATTATTCATTTCTCTACAACTCATATTCTTCTTTTTGTGCTTTCATTATTCTATCCAATAGAGATGATTTCACTACAAGCTGAAAAAACATATTAGTCTCCTCCACCCACAACTTCTATGATAATGTTCATCAAATTGTTAATCAATGGATATTGCTCCAAAAATTACATGTTTAATGTAGGATTTCTTTTTTCACTCAAACCATCAACTACTCTCTTTGATTACCATAGATGGAAATGAATTGTGAAATCACAATATTCAATTAATTCTAGCTACATCTTATGGCGCATATTTAACTAATTCAATGGGAATATATACATAAAAAATTTGATTAATATATATTTCAATCTTTACGACATACAATTGATCCCTTTAAATATTTAATACTATAACAACAACGACTAATTCCAAATCATATGTATGGTAATTTAACTAATGAGGTTCCATGTGGCATGAAGAATAAGCAATTACATCATCATTCTTCAAAATGACACATCCTAGTCCTTCCAATGAAGCATCAAAGAAGATAATAAACTCACCATTTCTGGAAGGTAATACCAATAATGGATCATTCTCCATTATTCATTTTGAATCCTGAAAAACCATCATCACATTCTTTTATCTAGATAAATTTTACTTCTTTTCGAGTTAACATAAATAGAGGGATAGATATCCATGAACATTTTCCACAAACCATTAGAAATAGAATGAAAAAATAGGAAAATTATGGATCATTGTGATATTGGTAGGTCCGGGAAACACATTAACAACTTCTGTTTTAGCAGGATCAACAACTATTATATTTTTAGAAACAATGTGACCATGTAATTAAATTTTTCGTAATCAAAAGTCACAATTTTTTAATTTTCCATATAATTAATTTTCATTTAATGTTTTCAATAAAACCCTTAAAGGACATTAATTCTCCTCATTACATATAGAATATACCAAAATATAATCAGAAATCAAAACCACAATATTATCCATGAACTCACTAAAAATTATATTAATAAGATCCATGAATACAGTATGTGAATCGTTTAACAAAATTTTCATAATTAAAAATTTATAATGGCCATATCTAGTATAGAATGTGGTCTTTGGAATGTCTCATTCTTTCACTTGCAACTAATGTAACCCCGACCTAATGTGAATATTGAAAATATGTTGACCACTTTGGTTTTGATCAAACAAATCACTGATACATGGAAAAAAGACACGTGTTCATAACATTTACATTATTCAAGGATATATAATAAATGACAAGACTCATTGAACCAATATTATTTTTGACCAAAAGGATAAGAGAAAGACATGGTGATGACCTAGGTCAAATGAAACTATTATCTAATAACTACCCCAATTACTTGATTTACTCTAAAGGTTCAATTTGAGCCATTCAATAAGGGGTTTTTGAAATTAGATTAGATTCAGGAACAAACTCAACATTAAATTCCACATCCTGATCATGTATTCTACTAGGAAACTCATAAAAAATACTTCAAGATACACATATACCACTAGAACATCATTCATCTGAATAAATCCTTTTTTTTCAATAGTCTGTAAAATGTAACATTAATTTCTAGGGCATCATTATTATACACAAACTGAAATTATTTATAAAAATAATCCTCTTTATCCTTGAAGTCAATCTTTGCACGATAAATGGTAATCCAATCCATATCCAAGATAACATCAAACTATACTACAGAAAAAACAATAAGAATTTAATGTAGATTCTTTCTGTACACAAGTATAATAAGGTTCTAATAATTTCTCTATTTCCCAAACATTTACACCTAGTGTTTTATTATAATTATAGGTTTCATATGATGATATGGAATTCCATATTTAATAGAAAATTTCGTAGAAATGAAAGGATATGTAGACCCTGAATAAAAAAAGCGCATTAGAATAATCTGAATAAATTAACATTATAGCTAATGCTACATCATTCTATGACCTATCATCTGCTGATGTAGTTGAAAAGGATTTCACCAACCCTTTCTGATTGTATTCTGGTTGTTTTCCTTCATTTTATTTATTCTTTGGACAATAATTTTCATTATGATCCATTTCTTTTCACTTTGAAATATTTACTAACAGTAAATTAGATATTGATTTACCTTTAACATGACCCTTTTCAATGAAATTACGAGCGTTATGTCCCATTTTAACACATTGAGAGAACATACAATGATTAAAAAGGTATTCCCTGGTGTGATTTTTACAACGATTTTCACAAACTGTAAACCTAAGATTCTTACCATCAGACATTTTTTAAGATTTATTACCTTTTTTTACCAAGTCGAAAACTTTTCTATTGTTTTTCAACAATCACATGGTCATTATAAAACTCTATTTCCACCATATCGGCACATAAATAGGGTTTTTATAACATTTGAACTCACGAGAAACTAAATCCCTTTGGTATTTTGGTGTTAATCATGAGTAAAAATGATTTATTTCACTATCAATATCACATATGATATTTGGATAATACCTTGTCAGTCGAGTGAATGTTTCTTCATAAGATGCCACTTAGTCATCCTCTTGCCTCAATATTAGGAATTTTTTTATCCTACATCGAACCACCTTAAATAATACTTCTCAAAAAACATACCTTTAAATTTATCCCAATAAAGAGAAAAAACTACTCACTATCCATAATATTTTTATCCATCAACCACCATTAATCAGGTTCAACTTCAAAAATAAAAACTGGAATACTATTATTTGGATGTTCTGAACACCTCATGACATCAAAAATTATTTCCATTGCTTCAATATACCAATCATCTAGCACAGGGTCAGATGATCCAAGTAATGGAAGGAGATGTTGCCTCGTAAAATTCTCTACTACTGTCATATTATTTTTCTTGTTGATCTGGATGATCTCTTTTATCTATACCAATGGCAGTTATATCGTGAGCCAATTGTCAATCCTTACAAAAAAATTCATTTTTGATTCCGTCCATCCCAGAATAAATATTTGGATTGTCGTTTTCCACTTGATTCAATCCCATTATAGATACCATTTTTTCTGTATAGAAAAATATTCTAAACACAAAAATATCATAGGATAAGTAACATGTTAATCTTATAATTCTCTATCATTACAATCTTACAACAGATTAATTTATATATATTAATTTAACAATATCCTAACTCCTAAATTCCTCTAAACTGACCTCTGATACCAACTATAGGTCACAAAAATAAAATATTACATAATATCATGTTGAATAAATAATTCACATTAACGATCTTTCAGGTTTATATTTTTGGAGAATTATTCCATAACTGTTATATTTTATCCCAAATATTACAAAGTAGAGAATTCAACTCAATCTAATTTTTTCACAACAATAAAACTCATTAATCAAAATTGGAATTATTTTCTTGAAATAAATCTTCATGAATTTTTCATTTCTCTTGACCTTCCTTATACCCTGTGAAAAAAATTTCAAAAAATCATGATAGGAATTAAAATCTCATTAAGGGTTATAAAATAACGAAAGAAAAAATTAGTCAGTAATTACATAAAATCAATGAAATCATACTTTTAAATAAAAAATATAATATATTTATCATACTTCATGAAATAATAAGATTTGGGAATATAACATTAAAATAATTAATGGTAATGGTATCTTGTGTCATCCATGACATACATACATTGTATCTTTCACAACTACATAAAAAGTTATGTTTTGAATACCAATCATAGAATATTCCCTAAATCTATTATGAAAAATATTAACATTTTACTTTTTTAGGTTACTAATTGCATTGGAGATCTATCTCGTTCTCACCCACCAATGTATTATCACAAAACCACCCATATTTGTAAAAAATTACCAAAAACCACAACATATTCATAACACATAAAACATGCATAATTGAAATATAAAATTTAAACATTGTAATAAAAATTTATCATTTCAAGATATTGAAATAATCAATGATTTTTACAATACATTTTCAATAACAAAATACATGAAAATATAATATGGTATTATTTCATATTAAAAAATTTACGACATTCTAAGAAGAAAAATATCAAATAATTCTCGTGGTGGCAGAAATGTTGTTGTCATTTTGTACGTTAAAAAGGAACATACTTTTTGTTATTTAGTAAAAAAATCATAGAAAAAAGAATCCCTGTTAATTAAATAAAATATCAATGTGGTTTATACATCGTATAAAAGAAAGTCGTGTATAAATCAAAATATTCCTCAATTAATGGAGATTGAGACAAAGTCTCTTAAATTGTGTCTCACTCGTCACGTATATTCCTTGTTATTCCTAAATAATAAAATTAAGTTAATTTCAACATTCTAAATAACTTTGTTCTTGTTTATAATTACATTTATATTATATATTAACATGTAATAATCATTACATAACAATTTGTGTTAATATTATTATTTTGTCAATATTCTGTACTTGAGTCAAAAAATGAATTTGTTATAATTGAAAAATTGTCCATGTGGTAAAAATTCCATTATCTCCAAAATGATATTCATGATTTAAATATCATATATTTCCAGTATATATATTTATTTATCATAGTAAAAAACATTTGGAGATATGAAATGAAATGAACAGTTCATGGAGATGGTAAGTCGTACGTACACATAAACATGACTTTCCTTTATTTTAAAAATTTAATTGAATGAAAACTAAATGATACATCAGTATATTGTTATTAAAGTATAATATAATATTTTATATACCTTACATATGTTCATTAATTACATCCCGTATACATTCTATTTATATCATGAATGAGTCATATAACTTTTAGGGGGTGTTATCCCGCATTTCACCTAATGAAATTATCATATTTACCTTTTTTGGAAAGCATAAAGGTATGATGTCAATGAAAAATATATAAGAATAGTGACAATATAAATATAATATATATCACATATAAATATATTTCCATCATAATGGTCACCATGATAGATGTTAGGATAAAATAGAACAATCATCGTTTTGTGAGGTAGTAGTTCACCGTCCACAGAAATAGTATGTTCTAAATCCCTAATATGGAGGTGTGTGTAAGTGTAGTTCAAATAATTATCATAATGACATCCTAGTATATATAGGATTCTATGTTTTTTATGTAATCTAATACTAAGAATATAATATGGAGTGAAAAAGTAAAATAATGGAATGGAACATTAGAGAAGACACGACATCTTAAAACATGTAACTCCAATTTATTTGAGTCAAAAGTGATTCTAGAATTGCCTTCTTCCTTAAGTAAGGCTTCATGGATGAAGAGATTAATGTTTAGATATTTTTTGGGATGATTTATGTTGATCCAAGGTACTTGAGAGGTGTAATTAAATCGATATAGGTGATGCCCTTTTATAAGATGGAGAAGTGCACAACGAGCAGTGTGGCTGTATTTGTATTGCATACCATTCAATGGATTCAGTAAATTGACATATTATTTTAAATTTCCAATATTGTTTTAATCATCAATTATCTCTAAATAATTCATCCAACTTTACTTCATTAATTTTCCAAAATTAATTTTTTATTTACATTCCCTTTACAAGGATTTCCAGAAAATAAAAGTACCCCCTATCGGAATAGATTATAATCAGGAAAAGGTAACAGGATAGTATAATATAAAAAGCATTCATGAACTGAACTAGTTTATTTATAAATTTGGACTCATTGGGGGACCATACCTATATATATGAGGACTGGATTATTTTATTAATAATCTTAGTGAAAAGAAGTTTGTAAATTACTATCGAGTATCATTTCCTCCTTGTAATGAAGATACTTCGTGAGGTCATTCATCTGTGAACTGTGCTTTGAATTCCATGAACCAAAAGTGCTTCACTTTCATCCATGTCTACAATCTAATTATTAAAAATATGTTTGGATTTATTTTCATAATTCTGTGAAATAGAATTTGTATTTGAAATTGAACTTCATTCCTTCACATTGTAAGCTTTGGATAATCCTATAGCAAGGATGAGTGTGTGGATCACCCAATTCGTGATCAGTTTAGTTTGATGGACAACTCTTACTTGGAAAACACTTTGAGTCACATTATATAAGATATCCATTAATGATTAATTACTTCTTGAACCGTTTCTAGGGTTGAGTATATATAATTCTTTTTTTGTGAGGACTTATAATAGTGCCTTTCCGATTTCTAAACTTTTTCCCAAATATTTTATTGTGTGAACCCTTTGTATGGTCTTCCAACTCTAGAAATTTTGTATTATTTAAATGATTTACCTAATGATGCGATTTTTTTTTGTTTTCACCACTCCCCTATCAACTTCTATTGAAAATAAGATTCATATGGTGAACTCCTTAGATGACAATATCCAAATCACCCCTATGCATCAAAAAATAGTGTTATATGAGTATTGTGGGTCAGAGGGAATATCTGATTTTAGACATGTAGAAAATTAATGGATTTGGTCTACATTATTATTCAATGATTCTAGAACCATTTTGAGCTGATCAACCTTCTATATAAATATTTGATAGTACCATTCCTAAGGCCCTTATTTTGTCAAAAGGAAGATTCATAAATAAGGATATTGTAGTTGGGTCCTTGTTGAATTGAACTCATAAGATCTATGGATGGTGCATGATGAAATCTAGATTAAATGACTCATTTATATCATAATATATCATGGAGTACCTTGCCAAATAAACATTATGGCTACTTGTCAAAATGTTACCTTCTCTCGAGTTGTTCGTTTGGATTGGATTGGCGATGGTATTTCTAGGTTCTTCAGATTTGTGAAAAATTCCGTAATTAATTGATGATCGTGGGGTTATATGAGGCTATCTAGGTATCCCAAACATATTATCATAAAACCAACACCTCCATTTCACTACTTCTGAGTAGAAAGAGTCCATATAAAAATATCATTGATTTATCCTATGGGGAGGTTGGAATTATTCTTTTGGATGCTCAACATATTTCGGGGGTCCACATTGTTATGGATACGTATGAGTAATTTCTACATCCTTATTATACTCTGTATGATGAAGAGAGGACTCATACTTTTGATAAAAATATCAATTCCCAAGAAGAAAAAACATTCATACGATATTAGACATTTCCTAAATTAAAAGAATTTACATCTCGTACTAGATTAATTAGTTAGCTAAGAGAAGCAGTCCAGAGCCTGGTGCACAAAAACCTAGGTCCCTTCCATCTTTATAAACCCCATGGACTGTGGGTTCCTACTTTCTGACTATGAAGGAGGTCTAGTTATGCAAATGGGCATGGCAACATATACCCAACATCAATTGATTTTTCAAATTGGGCAGCCTTAATGGATATGTTTATGAGTGGCTGGATTTTACTAGTACACGACTATGGTTGTGTGAAAGTTGCAACCATTTTCATGGTAAGTCAACTGGGAATTAGAAAATTCAACAACTTGGACATTCAAATATTGTATAAGATCTATCACATAATAGGATGAGTTAGTGAGGCTGATCCAACTCATCAGGTGGTTAGGCCTTTCCAAATTCATTAGGGTAAGATAGAATCCCACATAATGGGGTTATATTTTTATAAATTCCACACCGATTCCACATGATACTCTTGAGAAATATTTCTCAAGTACAAGTGGGGTTTTGTTGGTGGGTTGTGCATCACAGGATGAGCTAAGAAGACCGCACCGAATGTGATGAATATGGTTTATTATGTCAAATCAAATTTCATGACCATTAAACTCATCTTACCAACACTTCCCATACTTGTTAAATTTTGAATTCAAAATCATGGGATTTTGGTAATTGATGCTAATTATTTTCTTTAATATTTGGTATCTTAGTTACCCATATTGAATGGGAAAATATCAACCACATAAATGTGCATTGTTTATTAGGCCATCAATTTATCAATGTCCCTATTCTATGTCACCATCCTTTTAAAGTGTGCTCTAGGAAAAACATATCATGATATCCTAACAGTTATGGATAATATTTACCCATGAGCATACTCAATGAAAGATCAAAATTACAGATTTGGTGGGTTTTGTAACTATCCATAGAAAGTGTTATGCTAATTCTTAGGTTCAATCATATCTATAAGGTCATCTGGAAGACCTAGTTCCCATATTTTTGACCCCTAATGCATCTGAGGATAAGGGGAAACAAAATAAAACTATCGAGCATTCTCATCTAGGAAAATTAATTTAGAAGACTCTCATTTATAAATCCATAAAGAATGTATTGAAAACATGTGGTGTAACTTCTCATGCTATCAAAGATGGTCATGCCGACATCGATAATAAGACGTTCATCCCCCCAAATACAATATTTCAAGTGGTCGCAAGGTAGTGATATATATTGAGGGATCGAAAATAATTATTTAAATCCTCCTCATGAATTATTAAGTTCTCTCTTGGAGATATTAGTCAGACTTACTGGGATATTCTAAGTGTTAGCCCATGATAACACTTCTTATGATAATGTTCCTGAAATAATGGCCCTTATGGGAACATGATAATCTGATACAGGCTTGATAGGGACAGTGTAAATATTCTCACTGAGTGATGGACATGATAAGGGTTTAGGTCTATGGAGATGAAGATTATACCTCTTGATGTTCTTATTGTTCAAGGATACCAGATTATGTTGTAGCATGGGAAACTCATCATACATGCCAAAAATCTCACAATCTCCTAGCCTCTAGGGGTTCCATGGTTGTTGTGGTACCCATGACGCAATAGTTCTTAATGGAACCCAACAGAATTCTTAGGACTGACCCCCCATATTTGTCCATTCCCATTACAATTAACATTTTATTGTAATAAAAATTCTATTATGAAATAATGGTAAATGTTTCCAATGAATTCTGTTTGAATATTCTTCATACCAATTGCTTTGAACTTATTTTCTTTGGAGACAGAGGTTTCCCATTATAGTTTTTGGTTCATGAATATCTGGATGAAGTATTCGAATATCTAAATGAAATGTAGAGGTTTCAACACTATTCGAAAAAATGGCTTCATAGTTCTGACTGATTATCATATATAGTGATATTCTTATACTCAATAAATACAAATGAAGAGGTAAATATGCCTACTTAAATCAACATTTACATTCAATTATTGTAAGGAACCTTACTCTCCTCCTTACTCATGCAGGAGTAAGAGGAGATCCTCAATATGATACCTTCTCTAGTGTACACCCCCAGAGGAAATTCCATTGGGGAACAAGTCCCTTCAGATGTGGTGGTCGATGTGGAATGTTTTCCTAGCATTACTGACCACCTAGAGGCATTTATAGAGAACCGTGATGAGGAATTCCATCCTATAGAACATGTTGATATTCCTTTCAGGGAACCATCCCTATTTAGAAAAATGAAACATAGAGAGGCATATAATATATCATTACACATCACAATGAAGATTATCAGAAACTATAATATCTATTTATCTGTTTTCCATAATAAATTCGTTCACATTGAGGATCAGTTATCATATGACTATCTTAATGACAGAAAAATAGGTAATTAGGCATCATTATCCAAAGTGTCGGTAGATCATATTCATTTAATGGTTGACAAAGTACAACAAAAATTGTGTCTGAATGTGGAAATGATGATTGTCCTATTAAGGATGTTTGGGGTGATTTCAGCTCTCAGAGGGTTCTTGTTTTGGATAAGGCTACGTCTGTACCTATGGTGTGAATATCCTTATAGATAATGGCCTAAAATAAACATGATGATCCCTTATTTGTAGAGATGTATGGGAAATAATTGATAACATATTTGAGGAAGTCATGGAACCCCAATAATCGAAGGATATATGTTGAAGTCCTTGTGTTTTAGAATCAGTTATGCCAGACTAGGTGAACTACACCCCTATAGAGTGAACAACATTAGAGGTCTATTCCTTGATTGTGCATGCTGATACAAACCTCCAAGATGTAAGAACAATATTTGAGGATCTTATCATATATCTTGAAAATTTAGAGTGGTCCATCATTCCTTTTTTCATATCCAGATGAATGGTTGTGATTCTGGCTCCCATAAATTTCGTATTGTCCATTATTCCTTTTTGGAAGCTGATTATATGTTAAAAATTGATTTCTATAATAAGTATTATGGATGTCGATGGACTAGTCGGTCATGGACCCAAGTCTAAGGTTCCCTTCAAAGATCCTAGAGCTCAATTATGTATTTATGATTTAGTACCATCTTCATCGGGCAGCGATGCCATAATGAATGATGAATTTATTATTGCTCCAACAAGAATTGGTTGATTTTTCAGTCTTCTAGAAGTATCATGTATAATTTATGTTTGTTTTTCTTCAGGGTCTCATTGTATATATTTATTTGAATCTTTGACTTAGGATCACATCTAAAAGAATTTATAGTACCATTATACACCTTGTAACTACCTCTTGTTGACACTCCCATAAAAGTTGCTTCCCCAGGTTCATGTCATGTCAATGTCATCGAGAAAATGCCTCCTATGGTGACATTTATTCCTGAATTTTTTCCTTCATTTGGGAGTAATTCTGGTATTGATAGAATTGTATGGTTAGGCTTTGTCTAGCCGGTCAAATATAATTGAAAAATACAGTTGGAAATTGATATATCAAAAACAACCTGCCGATTTATCAACGAAACTCCCTAAATTACATCACTACTTTTTTTCTAGGGATTGGAGGAATTTATTACAAAGGTATTTATGAAATATTCAATCACATGCTCATGGTTAGGGTGTATTTTTCAATGATCGAGTCCCATTTATTTGTGGGAGAGACTGGGGATCATCTTTAGGTGTCTAGATCGATTCATAAGGATGAAGCTTCTTTATAAGCTAGAGCGGTCATGGGGATACATAGTGAAATAACAAAACAATTGTCATTAGTAGAAAATATATATCATGATATAGAATAGTATATTAGAGTACTAGGGTGGTTTAAAGCATAATGGGCTTGTGTGACAACCGCAATTGATTAGGGATAACGGCTAGGGGGGTGGGAAATGTTTGGCTTTGACACAGTGTATGAAGAGGATGAATTGTGGGAAGGTTCAGAGGAAAACTATAACTTTTTTAATGCTTCTTTAAGAAATTGAAGAGTATAATCAATCATTGATATAACTATGCGAGTCTCCTAAAAATCATTTGTAATGGTCACCCCAAGCCCATATAGAGAGGCTTTATGTTGTAGATTCCCACCATACCATTATGATATTGAATGAATGTATGTTTCTCCCTAATTATCATCCATTATCTATTCATACAATTTCAATCAATCATAGTCAACTCTGATAGAAATAATAATATCTACTGGATACAAATTTGGTTATCAGTTGGGTATAAAGGGAATAAATAAATCATGCACTAATTGTTTCCTGAACTGAGGGGATCAACGAGTATTGTTTTTCTATTTTCATGGTTTGATGGAAATCCCACAAAAATTAGCTCCTTTTCTATTATAACTCTAATTTTTTCTTAATCCTATTATGATGCAGGCATAGGTGGTATAATTTGACTTTTTCATAGGCATCCCATTGTCCGTTATCGACCGTACATGATTTATTTCTCTTTTGACACTTGATTTAACAATATTTTTTCTAAACCATATGTATCCTATGTTTAGGATGATGGTACTCAACATTTTTATAAGATTATATTTGAGGGTTTTCATACTATCTAGTTTCATATCATTTTTCATGGGTAGTTTAAAGTCATACGAATATGTCTATCATTACTGGGGTTTTATGTCAAACAGCTTTGACCATGATAGATGTTGTAGGTAAAACATATTGGACTACGATTTCTAGGGAAATGGCCCTAATTTAAGACTCATTGTCAATTTATGTATCAAATATATTTTATATGGGGATACAAATTTTTAATAACCATATCCTTGTGTTTCTTAGATATGGAACTTTATATGGGGAATGGAAGCCGTTAAGAATAGAGAAATGGGGATATCCACTAATTAATAAATATTTGTAGTCAATTAGAAGTCAATTTTTTGTGGGACATTGTATGAAGAGATTTTGGGGAATTGTACAAATTATATAAATAATGGTGTCCTTAAGAAATGGGCCTCAGATTTCTAATGACCTGAAAACATTATGGAAATTTGTATTTGTTTCTCTACTGATGACCATTGTGGGTGTTTTATTGTGGGAATGATTTTTGAAAGTAAGTGATAATTTGAATCATATTTGGTATAAAAATTATTCCCACATGAATTTTAATTTTGTAAATGATGGATGATTCATGGTTTAGTATAACTTCATATAACCTGTATATTCAAGACACGTGGTTTAATTTTTATTTAAATAGAGGGGGTAAATAGTTTTTCTTTTCTACGATAGTTTTAACAGAACTGTTCTATCAGCTTTAGGCATGATAGTGGGAAATAGAATTCAAACTGTAATCTAGGGGTCTCATAAATTGATGAAAGTAAAGAAATGTATATATCATGGGGAATCTAAAGGTTTGAAAAGCCTATCATGAGGACTAAATTTTCCATGGTTTACATTCCATTTTTTGGGAATCATAAGAAGATATTTAGAGGGATTATAGAAAAAAATTATGTCTATATGACACATTCCATCCATTTATATTGGTCATGTATATTTAAGGGGATTCAGAAATTTTTGAGAATAGAGTATAGTGTGTGGAGAAAGGAATCTAAACATAAAAGGATGAATTTCAGTTCGAAATTTATAGGGAATATTGGGAACAAGTGGAGGAAATTTAATCATATCCATATGAGTTTTTCCATATGCAGTATTGAATCTTATAATGTATTGGATGTGATAGTTTTGTTTCATGGTTGGACATGAATTGTGATATTCTGATATCACTACATATCCTATGATGAAAAGAATAACTTCAAACACAATTCTTTTTAATTTTTACACGTATGCAGATCCGATTCACTCATATAGTTGTCAAATCTTTGTTTTGGATACAGACTCACCAATGTGGTGGGGTGTATGATAAACGTTATTATGAAGATTATTTTTGTTCACGAGTATAAGAGGGGATGTTTCCTTTGATCTGACTTGTCCTAAAGGTGAATACTATGTATTGAGTATCATAGTGATTTAATTTTATGTTGTCAGGTAATTGATATAGAAACCCTGAGTGCTGATGGTTATTCAAGACTTGATGTATTGACTTGTCTAGGATGTGGGTAAGGGGAATTTGTAAGCTGCAATTTCAATAGATCATGGATTATGAAAGATTATATGGAACTTGTAGTCAGTTGATCATGTAAAAATAGAAAAATCCTATACTAATGATGAATTTTCGTTTTGGAGGTAAGCCTTTTTTGGGGGAAACATATAAAAATATACTGGGGTTTTGTGTGAATTGTTATGAAAAGGGGTCTACATGGCATTGGACATCCATTTCGGATGGACCTGGAGGTATAAGAGAATTCCAAATCACTTGATGTGTGGAGAGTGATAGGTTGAAAATTTGTGCATGGATATGATAGAAAATTTGAGTTTGTTACTATCTATATAGTTGGGAACCCTCTTATATAAATAATTCTCTCACACAAGGTTATACATTTTGATTCCGTTGCTAGAGTGGGACTCGATTTTTATAATCTGCGAATCCCAAAATTAGATTCCCTTCATAGTTTATGGTCATGAGTAATGAGTATCTTATTTTATCAATATATTGGATACCTTTCTATTTAATTTCATATGGTTGTGAACTTATTTTTCCTATCACGGATAGGAAATCACTAATATTTCATTTAATGTAGTAATAGAAGGACCATTAATTATTGATAAACATTCCTTTTCACTATGGGAAATCCCCGACCGATTTTTTTATACAACATAAGAAATTCTTGGTGTTAGTAACAAGGGTGTCATTGGTTTATATTAACCACAAGGGGATTGAAGGATAAAATAAGGGAGCATTGTTTTCCCATTCAATTTAGTTTCACAAGGTGAGGACACTGGTGACTCGATGTGAATGAGATAATCATTTTGGTTCATTAATGATTATGTCTTTTCAAAAGGGAGTTGAAAAATGAATTTAATGTCAGGTTGTTGGGAACAAATATCAATGGAATCATGTGTAAATATAGTCTAATCAGGTTGGGATGTCTCTGGTATACACATTTTGTGTTTGGGGGAAGAAAGTGTGAACCATGATTCCAGGAGCCCTCAAATAAATAGGGGTGATGTGATGTTTAATTTCCAATGGTCATAGAAGAGTTAAAAAATCCTCTCATAAGGAATAATTTTAATTTGGTTGAACGGAATTTTTTGTAGAAAATATATGTATATTCATCGGTGCATTGTGCGTATAATCAAAATATTGTGTGTGCAGAACATTGGCCTCCCATATCTTCTAGCTCACGGTGATTAGGGGGATTCCGAATTTTCTAGGTCATGAAATTTGATGGATGAAAATTTGATGTCATTGTACATGTGAAATATCTAGACCATGATTAGGTAATAGGTATGAGATCTTATACATATGTCTAAATTGTATGTAAGGTGAAGCATGGTCTTCAGACGCTTTCTTGATGTTAGAGTCTTGATATGTAATCCCCTGTATCTATATTCATTCCACATGTATGGGATGGGGATATTTTGTCTTTTTTAACGTTATGTGGTTATACTGAATATTTCTATCATGAGGATCACTACATATCTCATCATGTCGAGAATCGAGACCCAGATAGTTCCTGAGATACCTTACAGTTTAATGTCTTGTGGGTAGGCTTCATTGGCCATATAGTTTAACATCATCCGATTAGGACTCGTGAATTTCAAAATGCAAGTCAGAAATATACACATGGGGATGAATTTTTTCATTGGTGTCTAGAATAGGATATGGGATCACAGTTCCACTACGTATCCTTTACGGGAAGGAATTAAGACAAAAGTAGTTCTGATATCCCATGTAGTTTAAAAATAGATATTAAGGATGAGAGTGTACCGATGTAAAAAGGATGATGTGGGTGATGTTTTGGTAATGATCATCATAAAGGTTTACTACATATCCTAGTTAATTGGAAATAAAATTCCACATTTTTCTAACAACACATTACATATAGTGGTCTAGCCCGTGTAGAGGGAGGGGTCATTTTTTTTTGAATGTTAGATTTTTCTAGTATAATGGATATGTGTGTCACTAAATATTCTATGGGGGACATAATAAACCCTTACATATTTCTTGATGAGACTTACTTTCAATTTTTTTAATAAATAGGGGAATGGGGAATTTTTAGTTGGGTGGTGGCTAACCGAGGAGGCATTACTCGAGTGTGAATTTGTATCCTGTGAAGGCAGGAATCAAAAAAACGCATAGTTCTAGAAAAATATACATTCTAGTCTGACTTCTGCATAGAGAGGGGGGTTATTTTTTAGTGGCTAGAACAAGTCATATATTCAAGGTGTTTCTACATATCTTGACATGACATGAATTAATTAATACATATTTCTTGATTTCCCTCACTGTTTAACATCATATAGTTAGAACTTTTCCAAGATTACCATGTGCAAGTCTAACCTATGCACAAAGAAAGGGGTTTATTATCATTGACTAGTGGATAGACTAGGATTTAGGATTTGAGCATCACAATGTATCAAATATGGGAAGGAATCATTACACACACAGTTTGGTAATAATCATTCCCATCATTGGCTCAGGCCATATGCAAAGTAGTGACATTTTTTAGTAGTCGCTGCATAGGGATGAAGATTCAGGACATCAATATGTAACCTAAAAGGGTAAAAATATATTAATATGTATTTATATAAAATTTAAATCCTTTATAGTCATAGTCCATACACAAGGAGGGGGAATTTATTTTAGTGGTGGTTGGACCATGATGATGAATATGGACATGATTGCATATCATGAAGGGGTAGGATTTATGCCACACACACTTCTGTAAAAATCCATCCCTTCATAGAATTGGTCCATACAAAAGGATGGAAATTTTTTTCTACTGGTGGTGGGACCATGTTGTAGAATCCATGAATCACTATCTATCCTCCAATGGAAACAATCATGCCACATATAGTTCTTGAAAACATTCTATGCTAGTATGACGTATGCATATAAAGGGGTACATATTTATCATTACATTTCATTAATATGACTCGTGTGTGATGAATCACTATTCATAACACAATGAACTTCGTACATTTTAATGTCATGTGGTTAGAAAAAGTTTTCCATGTAATTTAAAAATGTGCAGTTATGATGATTTTTTAAAAAAGATTTACCTCATGCAGTTAGAAAAATGGTGCCAAGTAGGTTATCATCACAGAGAATAGGCATAGGTGGATTTATGAAGATTATGTTCATGAATCAATTATTATGGTTGTTCAATTAAACAATGTATTCCATCATAAGACTCATATTGGTGGGAGATATGGTGAGCTTTCAATCTATTGAAATTCAGGAATATGATCCATTAAAATAGTCCATTTGTATGATATATGGTCCATCACATTTTGAAAACAATTTTAGATGTTTCATTTCAAGTATCATTAGAGTTATGACAACCAACAACATTTCATTTTTGAATAATAAAGTGGGTAAAACATTGTGTTGTAGGCTCTCTTGATCCAATTCAAGTAATCATCAAAATGGTGATTGTTATGATACATTTATTCATTGAAGTACTCCAAAACCATGAATCGTTTTATGTGATTGCTCATCTCTAGAAAGAAGATAATATATATAGTCTTAGTGCGATTCTAATTAATCTCCAATTGGTAAAACAACCCTACACCATATACTAATTAGTTTTGGGTTTTTTGAGTGGTGGTGTGGGTAATTCTTCACTAATCTCACAAAGCATGGAGGAGCATATATGACCATGACTTATTGTCCTTGTCTACCATCTTCTAAATAATTTTGGATATGGTCAGGTTGAAGGCCTCCATCTTCTTATTGGTCACTGCATGATTACAGGATGAGATATTATCCTTGATATCATACTACAGATATAGCGTGTCCAATTCAATATATAAAAATTAATGCAATTGTTTGTTAGTATTGTATGATTGATGCCTAATCTGGTGATGAGGGTGGCTTCCACAAAGCTGAAAATTCACTTTTTTCATCCTCTTTATGTTATGTAGATTCTTACCATTTCGAATATAAATTTATTACTGTTATAATATATTTGAATTGATTTCCTATGATGGGAGGTTATGGTCCCACAACATTCATTCCCCATATGTAAAATAGCCCAGTGTATTTGTATGTGTGATGTAACTCTGGAATTTTTTGGATGAAATTTTTATGAACATGGTAGGAATAGCACGTTTTGGTGAATGTTGTGCAATCTAGGATCATGGTGGTCTGATAATACCCAAGAATTTGAATCTACTGTATTATCTTGGACATTGATTGATGCACTCCACAAACTTCTTCTGGAACTTCCATCACGACGAAGGTGGTATATTCTCTATTAATGCACTAGATAAAGAGTCTATTGTGTTATCTCTTGTGGAGATCTTTTGGCAGGTTTTGTCTATCATACATGAAGAATTTGGTTTCCCATCTTTGAAATTATTCCCTTCCAACCCTCTCTAGTGGGAGTTCCCCATTGAAGGTAATCTACGCTGGGAGTCATCTAAAAACATTTAGTACCATATGACCAAGAGATTGGTCTATTGTTTTTGATTTCATCCATGTTGACATATATAAATGGTATGACCATATATCAATGGGAGATATTGATTGTTGTCTCATTCCAATCTAGGTCATCCAGAGCTCTGGCCTCATTTTTCTAATTCATCAATATATATGTTTTGAGAATGGGGGAAATAGGTCAATATTATTTTTTATGGGAGATCATCCATCGGTTCCTAATCATGGCTCTTAAAATAGATCATCACCCCTTTAATGATTTTATAGTCACCATTGTCATTCATGACGACTTGTTCAGAATAACCTTTTATCGTCGACTATTTATCTTTAACATGGAATTATAGGTCTAGGAAAGGGTTGAAGGTTTGGTATTCAACTTCATTATTTGTGTATCCATCTACCAGTAGGAAGGAATAATGTAGAACTGCCTTTTCTGGGAATATGAGTATGATTCCCAGACCCATGTTGTAGGACATGGGGTCTTCTATGCTTTTACCTAGAAGGCATTTGTGGGCACCGTCAAATTTCATTTACTATATTAGGGAGTTCCATTTAATAGAGAACATTTTTTAATTAGGTTGATCAACATATAATGTGGCCACCCCTATTTAGGTATGCTCTTCTAGGAAATAAACTAATGTATGGCCTTTGATAGATTTCTATAGTATGGACCATATACCAAACTTATATAAGAGGATAGCCCATAGTGAAAGGCATCCATCTATCATTGGATGAACAAGAATATACTTTATTGGGTTTCCACGTCAGACCAAATGGACATCATGATAATGAATGTAATGAATCAGCTTTTGGACCCCAAATATAAATTAGAGGAATCAATTCTCGATATTCAATTAAATAGTATCATCATTAATCTTGGTTTTTATGTGGTAATAGAGAATATTCATGCTGCCAGAACATTTTGATTGTGAGACGATGGAACCCAATTATTGATCCAAGGTGGTCACATATAGAATGAGTGGTCTTCCTTTGATAGGAAACATGAACATATATGAGATTAAAAAATATCCCTTATTATTGTTGAATTCTAAATGGAAATCATTATTCAATTGATATTATACCCCTCTTCCATTAAACTTGTGAATGTAATAAATTTTGTTATAATGATGGATATGGTGCACAAAATATTGGTCATGTGTCCTTGGAGTCCCCTCAACTCAGTGAGGTTGTGAGAAGGTGACATTCCAATGATATACATTTTCTAATCAGGGTATACATTAATGTCATAGTGTGGAATTACTGTACTATGGAATTTACCTTTGTCAATTCCAGAAGCACATTTCCAGGGGTTAATTATTAGAATATGTTGTTCTAGTTTGTTGAAAAATATTTCATGATGTGACCAGTGATCCAATAACTATTGAAACCAGACCACCAAGTCATCCACATATCTTTTTATGAACATTCTTATGAAGGATTTTAATATGTTGTGCATAGTGTTTTGATATCTGGAAGAATCATATTTTAAATCAAAGGGAATTATATTGAAGCAAAACACTCCCTCAGTTCCCTAAAGATTGCAACTTCTTTGTCTTCATATGCAAATCATATATGATTATAACATGAATAGTAATCAATTAAAAAGAGATCCTCATGTCTGGTAGTTGCATAGATTAACAATTATGCGATCGGGACTCGAAAATCATCTTTCACAAATTTTTTTTTGAGATATCTGAAATAGATGCAGACTCTAATCTTCGTAATTTTCTTCTTTGCATGGACAATATTTTCTAGCCATATACGGTACGGGAATTCCATAATGATGTTAGATAAGATGATATTTTCTACTTCATCACTTATTTATCATCAGGTGTCAGGTGTGTCCTTATGGAATCATTCTTGTAACCAAGGTGGTCTTTTGGAAATCCCAGGTGGTGAGGAGCCACCTCTTGATTGAGCCCTATTATCTCTGTATAATTCTAGGTGAAAACATCTTGATTATTCTTTTGGAAGGACTTATATACTTCATGTTCATTATAAGGCCTGGACACATAAATTGGAGTGGTGTATAGGTCTTCTTCCATACCCATGTTTATTTTCTAGGGTTCATAAATGGTCGTATAGAATCCATTCTCAAAACCAAGATGGGAATCGTTTAGGTCATATTCTTCTTCATCTGCATCCTCACTATCATCCTCTTTTCCTTTTAATGGGTAAACAATTCCTGTGATGATTTCTCCATAGTTGAGTGATGATCATCAATTTTGGGGTCGTGGAGGTGACGTTGCCTCCTCTACGTCAGCCATCAGCAACAGTTTCACCAGAGAAGATGTAATGAGGTGTAAAATAGTTTCCTCATATTTGGTGAGTGATTATACTCTGACTCCTTCCTTAGTGACAATGTAATGAATTTTATGGGGTTTGGGTAATGGTTTAAATAAATTTTTATTTGATCCCAACCACTATCCTAGGAGTTAGTGAGATTTTTAACAATATTAGGCATGTCGATAGTGAATGAAATGACGTGGACAGGTGAATGCTCATACAAATTTGCACATGTTCACATAATATTGTTGTATGGAAGTATGTATTATTCACCATGCTATATCATAATATCAGTGTGAGTAATTTCAAAAACATTTGGTGCAGCTTGAAAAAACACCATTGACTAGTCGTCGTTTCCCCTTTGGCTTATAGAACCCTTCATCAATATAGTGTGATTCTTGGAAATTGACTGGTTCATTATCTCCATGTAGTGAAACACACATTCCATTAATTATATACATGAGGTTGAGATGGAAGAAGTTGGGGATTTTGGTATGTTGATGCAACCAATTCCATCCTAGCAGGAGGATATAGGATGTATTATTCGGACCACTAGATGTTTTAGGTGAACTACGAGGTCACAAGATTTTATTTTGAGCTTAATTTGGACTAATGGATTATACTCTCTTTTTTCATAAAAGAAGATATTTGGGGTGAAAATATTTAGATAATACATAATGATTCTATGTTGTGGTAGTCTTTTTAGTGGGAGTAGATTAAATCCAGAGCCATTTTCAATGAATAATATTCATATATAGACACCATTTATCCTGGCATACTCATATATTAGCTTGATGTGTCCTGACATGATGGACTCTTCATCTCGATCCGTACTAGTGAAAAATATATGGAATTATTGTATGATTGGTCTCTTTATAGAAGAATTTAGTAGCGTTTACATTAGATTCAACCTCATGGCGGTGTAACAAATATTCAATGAGTGTTTACCTTATATTTTCTTAAAGATTTAGTGCACCCATGGTAAAATCATTGAAAATATCAAATATAACTATTTTATAATGTAATATTTTTGATCTAATGGTATGTTATTTCTTGCTTGGGGATGCAATTTCACATGCACATTAGGGGTTTGACCATTTGAAGATGACAGTTCTTCCTTTGGGATCAAGTCCGAAAGATCTTCTGTCTGTTGTGGATTGGGATGAACATGTATGATCACATTCAATGGATAATTAGTCATTTATTTTTTCTATTATGGATATTTTCGAAATAATAAACAGGTGTGGCTTCTTATGAGTCTTGTAAAAAAATTTATGTCCCTACTGTATCCACTAGAGGGTCTTTCCACATGTTTCTGCAGTGCTAATAGTTTGATATGGGGTGTGTCCATCTGTTCTATTTCTACCATTGGTGATTATCCCTTGATGTTCATAGATCTTGTGGATTCTTCCCCCTGCCCCGAAACTGGGTGTGTGGAATTCTACTTGATAACCATATTCAATGTCGGAGAAGGATTCCCTTAATTGGAAGACATTAATGGAGCCCAAAATTATATCCTCTTCTAATGTTGAATTTTATTCACCATCTTCCTATAGTGGTGTTGTTTGGAGGTCTAGTTACTATACTGGTAGATTCAATGACATGAAATTTGACAGTGTCAAATACAACATTGGATTTTTTATAATTTCATTTTCTAGCAATTTTATTACAGCTTTCTGATTGGACCGATTTTTGGGCAGTCAGCCATTGTGGGATTGTAGGGTCGAGGTTGTTAGTTGTGTTGCATCAGGATCTATTTCAGGCCTAGTTGGTTGTATTAAATAGTATTTGAGGATACCATCAGATTGGTTTATTGTTTTCCATGTCATACTACTTTTAATATTTCTCACCTATTTGTTAAAACCCATTTTCTACTCCCCTACTTCAACCAGATCTATGGAGGAAATATATTCTGTTTTCACTAGCAGTGGTCCCAGCTTGATTTTTTTTGAATCTCTCATTTTTATGATTTTCCCTAATTTCCAGTGGAAGGTATGGAAATATTGTTGGTTAAAAACAAATAATTCATCATCACACTTTTTCTATGGTAGCTGAAGAAAATTGTAATTTAAAGTATCAAAAAAGTATCTACATACATTGTCATCATAGAACGAATACACATAATTTTTATCATTACATTGATTTATTCCAATTAGATCCCCTTAAATCATCTTGATTAGGAGGTGGTGTTTACTGATGTCCATGAGGCCCCGAACTATTTGGTGCAGGCCATGGAGCTGGGGCTCGTGCAGGGGTTGGCTTAATCATGATTGAACCCACATCATTTATTCCCTCTCTTTTTTCATGGGATGATGAAATGGACCATGAAATTAGATAAGTTCATTAAATGGAACCATCTATCCTTTGAGAGATGGAAGAGAATTCTGAAAAAAAACTTTTATACATTATTTGGATGGGCGGTGTTCACAGATAATCATGGAGATTATTAATGCACTTGGATAAAATCACATCTTTGGGGAGGAATAGGTTCAAAAATTAAGTGAGATACTTTTATAAGGAAAAGAAGTTTGAGACTCTCTCATTCTTTCATTGTATTATGTTCATGATGTCTGTAGCCATTTCTTTTTTAA
This sequence comes from Viscum album, assembly GCA_963277665.1. Lineage (NCBI taxonomy): Eukaryota > Viridiplantae > Streptophyta > Magnoliopsida > Santalales > Viscaceae > Viscum > Viscum album. The sequence continues at coordinate 369,176,124 of OY728142.1, read as the reverse complement.
TGTCGAGCTGAACTAGCACTGGTGGACCACCAATCATGTTATTAAATTAAATGGAAAGCTAGTATAACCCACAAAGGATGAACCTTGAATGGTGCACACTAAGAATCTATGTTTCACTGCATCTCGATGCTTCATATTTCTTATCATGGGATAAAAATAAGATGCATTTTTCTTTAGATTTTGATTAGGGTCACCTGATTCATTGAATACTATGAATATAGGGTTCCCGAAATTTGGCAGTGGGGGAATGTTTCTCACCCAATCCGGGTAAGGTACTGGTTCAAGCGGTAATGGAGCACGCCACTCCACCGGGGATTCTAATCAAGTCATCAATGTATCACTATTATTCATGACCCATAGATACATTTTATACTATACTTGATATTGAGAGAGTATAGTAATGGGACAGACTAGATGTACCAATGTCGATGGATATTGATGTAGATACCATGCCGGGAGAATACATTATGGATTTTCTTGAATGTTTTCTTGTTTCATCTCCAATGGATATAAGTCCTGATATCCAACTAGAATTGGGTCAGATAGACTAATAATCGTGGAACTACATTGAACAAGCTTTCAATCATTTCTTCATCTGTAGGAATGAGGCCTAGTTGTAGACGCACCACTATTGGATGTTTGTGAAGACTCTCTACCTAAGGAACATATTGAGTAAGGTTTATTACATGTATCTATTAAACATTGATATTCTTTATCTCTTTCATTTCATTATAATATCAGATGAATCTACCATCGAGCATCAGGGAAACATATTCATTATGAGTGGGATGCGGGTTGTACAGAATCATTCTTTTATTCATCTCTGTATGGGGGATTCATTAAGGAATAAATTATGTATTAGATAAGGGAGTGATTAATTTTATTATGACCCTATGGTTCTGAGTATGCACACCCTGAGGCTCAGAGTGAACCAACTTTGGAAGGGTACCATCTTCTCTAGCATCCTCCCCATATAGATTATCTTAATTAAGATCAATGGGATAGACATTGATGATCTTAACTTATGAAAAATTAATTAGGGGTGTTGTGCCATGTGAGGAATAGTATGAGGTAGTCTTGCGTCCCTTGTTAGATATTTACATGCCATTCTGTGATATTATATGGGATTCATTGTTGAGAGTGGCTCAACGAGAGAACTGTAATGAAATTTATGTATGCCTCTGTCCCTGGGTACATGAATCATGAGACAAGGTAGAATGAGTGACCTCTATATTTTCTATCCTCCCCAAATGGGATAAGAGCGACGTTCATGGGGCAAGAATTTGAGGTAAAAATTCCACTATCCTTATTAGTTGGGATTTATCCTATTCCTAAATTATCACATCATGGCCCTAATATTTCAGTCACATGGGGGAATTTTGTGTCAAAAAATTATCTAGTCTTATGGGATTATATTGATCTCTAAATACAAAAATAGTTTTGTTTATTGCTGGTTTTGTTGATCTCACACATTTCGATGTGCGAGCTAGCCAGATACGGTTCCACATCTATATAAATAAAATTCCTTCTGAGGAAATGATCAGTGCTCGGTTGTTCGAATCCATTAGATGAGAAGCCAACTAAATGTTCTCAATGTCTTGTTTTATGTGCTTAATTATGGATTCCTCTTGTTGGTCCTGAAATATATGAGACATAATTATGGTCGGTCCTTATCGATCATGACACTTTTCTTGAATAGGTACTTTAGTTGGATTTCTTTTGAGATTGTGACATATTAAAATTCAATTTTTAGTTCGATCATCTAGATGAGACATGGGGTGATGTGTTGAGCTCCATGTTCTCCCCACAATCTAATGATATCACTAGATGTGGTGTTATATATGAGGCAACTCAATTTCTATAGCGGGTGGAGGAAATCCAATTGATGGTTCTCATTTTTCCATATGGTTGTGGTTTTAATTAAAATAGAAGGGATTCAAGGTCAATTTGATGAAGAATCTACCCTAATATACTTACTTGGTCTACATACCTTTCATACAGTAGATATTTTATTTTTAATAAGATGTGATTATTTTATATATTATTGTGAATGATGACCATAAATTCTTCTGATAACTCATTTTGAATGCTTAACTGAAAGGTGGTTGTGGTCTAGAACATAACCAAAATGATGTCCATGGCTAGTTTTCTCCTTATGATAAATGTAAAGACCAAGAAATTCAATGGGATTTTTTTTAAATGTATGGAAATTTTATGAGTCCATGGAAACTGATGGTGCATGATTCTATGGCCCAGTGTGCCCGGAATCAATTTCTGATGTTTTTTTTGGGTACATTCAGTAAACGTACAAGTGAGTTTTTATAACTTTTGAACCGGTGCTTGGAATTGAAATATGAGGGCACCGTTGTACTCGCATCGCTTGTATTCACTTAAGATGACTTTCACCTCAATGTCAGTTGGTCGAGAATAAAAGTTAGTTTTTGGGTTTTCATGGAATGTAATAAAATAAAGTGACCTTCACTTTTTTTTGAGCATCCATGTGGGTGTTTGGTGGTATAAACCTTCTCATAGAAGTTGAATGTGCGACCACCACACCTTACCCTCCCATGAGAGGTTATGGTGGTGGGGCCCACCCAAATCTAACCTCCCATGAGTGGTTATGATGCGGGGACCACACATGGCTAAACCCCCTATTGATGGAGGAGAGTAAAACCTCTCAACTCTCCCTCATTAATGAGGGGGAGCCTGTTGACCTCCCCTTTAATTAATTGGTGCAAACTCCCTTAATTAATTTGTTCCAACACTCATGAATAAATTAGGTGGAGAAAGTTAATTTATTTCACCATTTTTAATTATGTTCCAATGAATTAATAAGATATCACAATCTCTTATTTTTTTTATGGAGTTGCTCTTGGTTGAAACTTGGTAGAATAGGGGGGAACTCTAACCAATGAAGAACGAAAAACAATTAACGAAGAACTCCAACCTTCTTCGACTTCCTTCTTCGAATCCTACCGACATGGGATGTCTTCAACCGGCCTACCTTTCACATTGTCGTTAATGAGCCGACGTAGCTCGGGATTTGAAGTATGTGAATGACACGATGAACAATGAACTCTTTAGACTTCTTCCCGCGACGTCAATCTCGATGACCGACAATCAAAGGTAGGGGATTTATTTTTGTGTAACATTCCATTTCTATTTCTCTTATTAGGATTCTAAATGAATAATTCCACAGTTGTGAAATAATTTTTGTTCATATACTTTACTTCGTGTTGATCCAATTTATACCACTCTAAAAATGGAGGGTCGGGCCAAACCAACAGGGCCCGACCCCTCCACCATTTTTGTTTGTGTTTTTTCTAGGCATGGCGGTGAAGATGTGTTGAAGGTGATGAAGGCACAGGAAAAGGCTACACTTCCCACATATTCGATGAATCACGCCACCCCCACGGCATTTCGATGCCCCGACCGAGTCGGTTTCACTGGTCGAACCACCGCCAGCCTCCCGCGTGCCCTGGACAAACCCTGTCGGCCCGCACCGAACCCCCCACCGACCCTTCTGGTGCCCTGACTGGCCGCCTCCAGGTGGCCTGCTGGCTTGGTCGTGCCATGCCCAGCCACCCGCTGGCCCATCTAGAACCCTTCCCAGCTTCCCCTGACTGCTTTCCGTTTTGGCCACACCATTTCCCGGCCACCCACTAGCACGCCTGGCACCCTACCTTGACTCCCACCGGCCCACCTGGCGCCCTGCCCGGCCACCCGCCAGCCCGCCTGTCACCCTGCCTGGCTGCCTCTTGGCCTGGACGCACCCTACCCGGCCATCCTCCAACCCACCTGGCACCCTGCTCGGTCACGTGCCGGCCTGGCTGTGCCCTGCCCAGCCGCCTCCTAGCCGCTCGGCCTCCCGAACCTGCCCGCATCCCCCCTCGCGGCACCCTGGCTGAACCGGCCCTACTGCGCCCATTAGGCCGAGTTGCGCCAGGCCGCTCCCTCATGATGGTCCAGGTCGAACCGGCCTCGAGCCCAAGACTAACCAGCTCCATGCCTAGGCCAAACCACCCTTGCGGCCTGTTGGGATGGGCTAAGCAGGCCGGGCTGATCCTAATAGGCTGGGTCGGCCAAAACCCAACAGGTCTGACCGGGTCAACCTAGACCGGGACAGCCCAGAAAGGGTTGGGATGGGTTGGTACGTCCAGGTCGGACATGACCCAGGCCCTCTACGAACCCTTTACATTCTTTGTCCATATATTTTGGACCAGACATCTATTTGATGAACCTTCAATGAAACTGGTTTTCATCAAGTTCAACGGTCCCTTTGAGTATACACCACTAGAGATGGGGGGTAAAGTTGAAATACGGTCAGGATGGATCGTGCACGAATCCAATAGGTCCCCCAAGACTAAAAGGCTAATAACTCACTCATCAGGTGTCTGATTGACACGTCATCTATTGAGTTGAGACCTCTATGATGCGACAGACCATTGAGATACTTCTTCATGTCACTTCATGATAGTTGGAGTATCAACCAGTAGCTTGTGGAGTGGATCCTCCTAGAGATGAGAGTGTGGAGTACAGAGACCCAATAGTTAGTTGATTCCTAATTAATGCAGACCATTTTGACTCAGAGTGACTCTACTAGCCTAGCAGGGAGCGCTGTGGTGTTGCAGTAGACTAGCAGTGGGGAGAGCCTTGGTGTGGTGATAGACCCACGGTACTGAACAGGAGGAGTACCTCAGTATTCTATGACGGGGAGCGCCTTGGTGACGCGGAAGAACCACGGCGGGGAGTATCTTGGTGACCCAACAGGCTCACGGTACTAGACAAGAAGAGTACCTCAGCAGTCCAAGGTTAGTGGGAAGTGCATTGGTGTTGTGGATGTCCCACTGTACTCGACAGAGGAGTAGTTCTCTAGTAGCCATGGTTTCGATAATGTGAATAAAAATGCTGGTTGTACTGTGTCAGTAAATTTTTAGTGTTTACCTCATGATTAAGATGGATTACTTGATATATTAGGTATAATTATGGGCATATACCTATGTGGGGTTATCTGTTGATTTCATACTTTTTGGTTTATTCCTGTTGGATTTTGTGAGACCTTGAGGGTCTTGGGGTCCCTACTGAGTATCAGTATACTCACCCCAATATGGGCTATGCCCACACTTCGTTGTGTTGGTTGCAGATGATAGACATCGCTGATTGAGGGTCAGAGTAGCTGGACTAGACGATACCCAGAGGAGGACCTTATGAAGAGTCAGCACACATAAGAGAATGATGGACGTGGAGTGCTGATGATTCTATTTATACCTACCCTTCAGGTCGGAACCCCTGGAAGATTCCCCAATATCTACTTTAATTTTCTTCAGTTGTACTTTTACTTTCCTTTTGGGCTTGTATTCCAGCCCCTTTTCTTTCGTTACACTTTGTTATAGAGTTTTACTTAGTGTTTTTCTTCCATTTTGTACACTATTGTGTGTGATTACTCTTTATAATAGAAATTCCATCCATGTTTTAGAAATTTACACCTTTGGTGGTAGTCACAATCCCCTGTCCTATAGAAGGAAGGCTTGGGATAGTCATGGCATGGTCCCGGGGGGACGAGTGGTGACAAATTGGTAATAGAGGAGTCGGTTCTACCACATAACTTAAGGCTCTAATCATTCGTTTCTGTGAAGAAATAGTGTTTAGGGTACTGAGTGTGGTTATCAGTTCATGGAGTCCAGTGTTGGTGCAGCTGGCGACGTATCCATACACAAGGACCATGACTAATGATTCCTGACTCAGTGGACAAAATCACTGATTGCATGTGTAGTTTCAAATGTTTTCATTAAGTCATCTCAACCAGGTCAGCTCACCAGGTATAAATCCTTGACTATGTCACTTCTGTTTCTTTAATGATGCTTCCCCGAGGACGACCAGCGAGAGTTCTGATAGTATTACGAGCAGATATCCCACCGAGCGATGAGTCCTCATTACAGGGCCCTCTTCTAGTAGAGGCACAAACGGAGGCACCAGTGGTACCATTACCTGTTGGGACACCGATGCCACCAGCCCCAAAAACAGACGATGCACACCGTTTGAACGCATTGCACGAGTTCCATCACCAGAGGCCACCCAGGTTCAGGGGATAAATAGACCCGAAGGCAACTGAGGATTGGCTGGAGGCTATGGTGAGAGTTTTCTAACTGGTAGGGTCACCAGCCGACTCCATGGTGATTCTTGCTGCCAATCTTCTACATGAAGTAGTGGGCAGATGGAAGATGCTGCTACTCTAGGTTCATGATGAGACGACACTTCTCTGGGTAGACATCGAGATCCTGTTTCAGGTGGAGTTTTTCCCAGCCACCTTACATCATGTGTCGATTCAAAATCTACTTCACATGCAGAAGGGAATCTTGACGGTGGCACTATACTCAGCTAGGTCCACCGACCTCTTGCTCTACCCTACTGATATTGTGAGAATCTCATTCTTCAGGGCATGAAACTTCACGCAGGGCCTCAAGTGAGAGATCATAGCATCAGTGATCTCACTTAACATCCTGACGTAGGTAGGGGTGCTGGAGCGAGCCCTCTTAGTAGAGAGTTTCCTTTCTGAGAAGTCTCCAGCAGTGAGACCGACCACTCGTCGACGTATAGCGGAGTTTTCTATAGTTGGCACTAGACATATGTCACAGTGGTCCATGAGGACCATCCCCACAGGTGGATGACCGCATGACTCAGGAGTAGTAGTGTGGGGGACCCATTGTAGATACATACATTCCATGAGTGGGTAGTGTTTCTAATGAGGTGGGAAGGGTCACATGGCTCATGACATCCATACCCACTGTTCAGATGATCATAAGGTCATCGAAGGACCTCCTAGGTAGAGATAGAGATTCAATCGAGGTGGTCTGTAGGGAGTAGGCGGACGCGCCAGAGGAGCTAGTCGTGCAGTTGGCGGTGGATGACTTTTTGAGGTGTTACCACCACCACCACCCGGAGGTCCACCCCGACTGCAAGGAGAAAGTGAACATGGGAGAGCTCATCTCGATAAGGGTGAGGCTTATGATCATGGTGCTCCGGAAATGATTCGAGGTATGATCTATGTCTACTCTACAATAGCTGTAGTTATTATAGACACAGATTCTAGTCACACTTTTATTACCACTTCACTCGTTCGGAGCTCAGAGATATCAATGGAGCTTTTGGATTGATCCTTATGACTGGAGACTCATACAAGAGTAGACTTGACAATTATGTACTGGTGTTGGCAGTGTGAGAATACTCTAAAAGGTGAGAGCTTGGGCTGGGATCTCTTAGTAGCGGCATCGAGGCCTTACGACGTCATCTTGGTTTTGGACTGGTTATCTATAGTCCATGCTCAGATCAAATGTTTTAGGCCCAATGTGTGGTGTGTCCGCATGGGTGGGACTAGTTTCACTTTCACCGGTGAGAAGAGAGACATTGAAGCACATGACGAACGTACTCGAAGGAGGGTGCAACCAATCACTCATCAGTTGGCCTTTCTTACCCTCAGATCAGTTGATGTGGACAGTCTGAGCTGTCCTGTAGTGGTGGACCAGTACGTAGATGTTTTCATTGATGATGTTCTAGGTAAACGTCCTCACTGAGAGTTGGACTTATACATTGACTTTTACCCTAGTATGGCACCAATATGTACACCAGAATATCGGGTGGCTCCCATGGTCCTTCGCGAGCTGCAGGTATAGGTAGAGGACTTGCAGGAGAATGGATTCATCCGGCCCAGTGTTTCTCCCTGGGCAGCCCCGATTCTATTTTACAAGAAGGATAATGGGATTTTGAGGCTTTTTTTAACTACCTTCACCTAAACCAGGTGACTGTGGAGAACAAGTACCCACTAACGAGGATTTATGACTTGTTTGATCAGTTGAAGGAACTCAGTGGTTCTCGATTATAGACCTCAGATCAGGCTATCACCAGCACAGAGTTCAAGACGAGGATGTGCAGAAGACAATCTTCAGATGTCGGTATAACCACTACCAGTTCTTGGTTATGCCATTCGGCGTAACCAATGCTCCAGCAGTGTTCGTGGGACTCATGAACATGATCTTCCTTCCATACCTATATCACTTTTTCATAGTCTTCATCAACGAAATTATGATCTACTTGACTACTGAGGAGGAGCATGCCTATTCTTTGCAGGTAGCACTGGACACAAATCAAGAGCACAAGCATTATGGTAACCTCTCGAAGTGCCAATTTTAGATTTAGGAGGATCACTTTTTGGGAAATTTCATCTCGGAGGCTGGAGTTTCAGTGGATCCAGCGAATATTGAGATGGTACTTTCTTGGGATCCACCCAGGAGTGTGACAGAGGTACAACGATTTATGGGTTTGGATGGTAACTAACGGAAATTCGTTCCAGACATCTCCAGTGTTGCAGCACCACTGTCAGCCTTGACAAGGAAGGTGAAAACCTTTGTGTCGTCGAAGAGATAATATTAGAGCTTTCAGAAGTTGTGGTAGAGGCTAAATAGTGCCCCCATCTTGAGTTTTCCAGATGAAGGTGTAGGGTACGTAGTCTGCTGTGACGCATCAGGCACTAGACTCAGGTGTTTCCTGATGTAGGAGTGAGTAGTTATCGCGTATGGTTTTCGGATGTTGAGATAACACGATCAGAACAACACTACCCATGACATGGAGTTAGCAGTAGTGGTCTTCGACTTGAAGATGTGGCGAAACTATATGATGGGAAGACATTTTACTGTATACTCTGATCACAAGAGTATCATGTATATATTCTCTCAGAAGGACCTAAATGTGATGTAGCGGTGATGTCTTGAGTTCCTCTAGGTTTATAACTTCGAGATAGACTATACTCTGGGAAAGGGGAACGTTTTAGCAGATGCACTCAGTAAGATGTTTTGTATACAACTGCTAGGAGAAGCGGCGAAGAAGCTGGCCACTTTGAAGATATACATTATGGATAATATGGAGCACCTTTCCTTTAGTCCCTTAAAGTCAACACCCAACTTTATTAGCGAGTCAGTGAGGAACAGCATGGGAACACTGACTGTGAGACACGATGTGCTCAGATATCCACAGGCCAGACACCTGTTGGATTTTATGAAGGTGGGGATCATGTCATCCTCTTCAAAGGATGTACTATGGTACCAATGTCAATTCCAGAAGAAGTGTTGATGGAGTTCCACACATACCATTTAAAGGTACATCAAGATGTGGTGAAGATGTATCAGGACCTTCGATGACAGCACTGTTGGCCAGGTATGAAGAAGGTAGTAGCAAATTTTGTCTCTCGGTGCCTCACATGTCAGTAAGTGAAGGCAGAGCACCAGGTACCAGCAGGCTTGGTTCAACCTTTATAGGTCCCAGATTTGAAGTGGGATGGGATATCCAAAGGCTTCATGATAGGTCTTCTACATACATCTAGGGGTCATGACTCGATTTGGGTGATCGTTGACCGACTCACCAAGTCGGCCCACTTCTTACCCATCATAGAGCAGGTCTGAGTAGAGATCTTGGGATTCCTTTATGTGTACGATATTGTGCAGCTATGTGGAGTACCATCATCTATTGTCACTAATAATGACGCACGGTTTACATCCTTTCTATGGAAGGGGTTGTAGGTGGCTTTCGAGATGTAGCTTCATCTAAGAAATGCCTTTCATCCTCAGAAGGATGGCCAGAATGAGCGGACCATTCAGACCCTCAAGGACTTGTTGTGTGATTATGTCTTTGACTTTGGTCATAGCGGAGAGAATCACATTCCTTTGATGGATTTTTTCTAAAACAATAGCTATCACTCTACCATAGGGATGGTACCTTTATAGGCATTGTACGTGCGACCTAGTAAATCACCCTTATGCTGGACTGACCCTGGGGTGTCAGCACTAGCAGGACCAGAGATGGTACGAGCTACCATGTAAAAGGTTCATATCATGCAAGAGTGGATAAAGACTACACAGTGCAGACAGAATTCATATTATGATAGAGGATAGAGACCTCTAGAGTTCAATGATGGCAACCACGTCTTTCTACATGTCTCATCTCAATGAGGTTAACAGAGATTTTTCTGAGGCTCCATGTTATCACCGAGATTCATTGGACCGTTGCAAGTCCTCATTAGAGTAGGAATGGTGGCTTACCACCTAGCTCTTCTACCTCAGTTGCACCGGGTGCACGACATCTCTCACGTATCTCAGCTGAGGAGATACGTGCATGACCCTTCTCAAATCATCGACCATGGCGAGCTGGACGTCGACGATGGGGAGACATTTATGGAGGTTACATTGGAGATTGAGGATCGACATGTGTAGGTCCTAAATGGATGATCTATATCTCTGGTGTGCATTCGCTGGCAGCACAGGAACCTCAAGGAGAGAAAATGGGAGTGGGAGGCTCAGATGCATGCTCAGTACCCCCACTTTTTTCCTTAGTTTGAGTTGCAACATATAGGGACGTAACGACCTATGGTGGGGAGAATGTAATTACTGGAAATTCGGGGGGATTTTTTTAAATAAAATGGAATTTTATGAGTCCACAAAAAATGACGGTGCATGATTCCGAGGCTGGTTTTCCCGTAATCAATTTATGAATTTTTGTTCGAGTACATCCAGTAAATGTACGAGCGGGTTTTTATAACATTTGAACTGGTGCTCGAAATTGAAATATGAGGGCACTGATGAACTTGCATCATCTATATTCACAAAATAATACTTTCACCTCATCGACAATTGGTCGATAATAAATAATAGTTTTTGGGTTTTCATGGAATGCAATAAAATAAAGTGAGATTCACTTTATTTTTGCTTGAGCCTCCATGTGGGTGTTTGGTGGTTAAAACCTCGTCATGGAAGTTGGAGGTGGGACCACCACACCTTAACCTCCCATGAGAGATTATGGTGGTGGGTCCCATCCAAATCTAACCTCCCACAAGAGGATACAACGTGGGGACCACACGGGGCTAAACCCCCTATTGGTGGAGGAGAGTAAAACATCTCAACTCTCCCTCATTAATGAGGGAGAGGCACTAGACCTCCTCTTTAAATAATTGGTGCCAACTCTACTAATTAATTTGTTCCAACACTCAGGAATTATTTAACTGGATCCATTTAATTTATTTCACCATTTTGAATATTGTGCCAATGTAATAATAAGATATCACAATCTCTTATTATTTATTATTGGCAGAGCTCGTGGTGGTAACTTGGGAGAAGAGAGAGGAACTCTCTCCAACAAAGAATGTTGATTGAATAACGAAGAATGATGACCTTATTTGATTTCCTACCTCAGTTCCTACCAATTAGGGTCTTCTTCAACCAACCTACCCATTGCATCATCATCAACGAGCGATTGCAGCTCGGGATTGGTAGTGCATGGAAGACACGACGAATGACGATCTCCTTCGTCTTCTTCCCGCAACTTAAATGACGACGATCGACAATCAAAGGTATGGGATTTATTTTTGTGTAACATTCATTTTATTTTTATCTTTTTTGGATTGGAATGGAATCGTTTCATGGTTTAGAAACAATTTTTTTCCATATTTTTTACTTTTTGATGAGCCAATTGATACCACTCTAAACACAGAGGGTGCGAGCCAAAATAACATGGCCCGAACCCTCCGACGTTCTTGATTATGTTGTTTATCGGGTTGGCGGAAAAGCAGCATTGAAGTCGATGAAGTCACAAGCAAAGGCTGCACTTCTCACAACCTCTATGAACCATGCTGCCCCCATGACATTCTAGTGCCCCAACCGAGCCAGCTCTACAGGCCGGACCGCCAACGGCCTCCCACGCGTACCGACAGAACCCCGCCGGCCCACGCCGAACTGTCCGACGTCCTACCTGGCACCCTGCTTGGCTGCCTGCCGGCTTGCCCACGCCCTGCCCGACCGCCCACCGGCTGGCCTGGTGCCCTGCCCGGACCCTTCTCGACTGCCTACCCGGCCTCCCGCTAGCTTGCCTGGCCCCCTACCCGGCCACCTCCCGGCCTCACCGTGACTGGACCGGCCACCCACCGGCCCGCCTTGTGCACTGCCAGGTCGCCTCCCGACTCGGCCGCGCCCCGCCCGGCCACCCGCTGACCCACCTGGCACCCTGCCCGGCCTCGTGCCCACCTAGCCTCGCCCTTCCTAGCCTCCTCCCAGGCACCTGGCTTCCCGAACAGGCCCACGGCCCCCTTGCAGGGCCATGGCCAAACCAGCCTAGTCTCTCCCTTCGAGTCGAGTCGTGCCCTCAAGACGCTCAGGGCAGAACCACCCTCGCAGCTTGCTGGGTTGGGCCTAACGGGCTAAGACAAACCTAACTGGATGGCCCGCATAATGGTTCAGGCCAGACACAATAGGTCTGAACGGGTCGAACCAGACCGGGTCAACCTATATTGGGTTGGGCCGAGTCGGTCCGACCGGGTCGGACTGGACCCAGGACCTCTACTGACCCTTTACTTTCTTTGGCCATTTCATTGGCATTGGACATCTGTTTGATGAACCATCAATGACGTTGGTTCTCTTCGGGCACAACAGTTCCATTGAGTATACCCCACATGATTTTGGGGTAATGTTTAGAAACGATTAGGTTGGATCTTGTACGAATCCAACTGCCCCCCAAGAGTAAAAGTCTAATAACTCATAGACTAGCGATCTTATTGATGCACCGTCTATTGCGTTGAGACCTATATGACATGGATGACCATTGAGATACTTCTCTATGGCACTTCGTGACAATTGGAGTATTGACCAGTCGCTAATGGAGCGGATCCTTCTCAAAGATGAGCCTACATAGTGCAGATACCTAGTAGCTAACTAAGACCTGACGACTCCTGACCATTTTTACTCGGAGTGACTCTACTAGACTAGCGGGGAGCGCCACCGTGTTGCGGAAGACCCATTTTGGTGAGCACCTTGGTGTATTGGCAGTCCCATGATACATGACAGGAGGAGAACCAAAGTAGGATACGAAGGGGTGCACCATGGTGACGTGGGAGACCCATGGTGGGGATCACCTTTATGACGCAACAGACCCATGATACTCAACAGGAAGAGTACCTCAACAGTTCAAGTTTAGTGGGAAGCACCTTGGTGTCGCGACAGGACCACTGTACTCGACAGAGTAAGAGTTCTCCAGTTGGCTTGGTTTCAATGATGTGAATAAAAATCCTAGTTGAGCAGAGTCAATATCTTTTGAGTATTTACCTCATGATTGAGATGGATTACTTGATAACATAGTAATATGTATGAGAATATAACTAAGTGGGGTTACATGTGGATTTCATACTTTTTCGTTTATCCTTGTTGGATTTAGTGATACCTCTAGGGTCTCAGAGTCCCTACTGAGTATCGTTACACTCACCCCTGCATAGGCTATGCCTGCACCTCATTGTGTGAGTTGACGATGACGGACAATGCTGATTGAGGATCAATGTAGCGAGATTGGATGGTACCCGGAGGAGGACGTTATGACGATTCGGTACATAGAGGATACTGGCAGTCCTGGAGTTACGAGGATGGTATCTATAACTACCGTTCATGTATGAATCATCGGAGGCGACCCATTAGCTAAATTACTTTTCTTTAGTTGTACTTGTTCTTTCCTGATTGTCTTGTATTCTGGCCCATTTTCCTTTGGTACACTTTGTAATGAAATTTTACTTAATTTTTTTCTTCCAGCATGTACTCTGTTGTGTGTGATTACTCTTTGTAATGGAAATTCCATCCATGTTTTATGGATTTACACATTTGGTGCTAGTCGCTATCCCCTGGACTATGAATGACAGGCTTGGGGTAGTCAAGACATGGGCCCCGGGGGATGGTTCGTGACAGTAATCTTGTTACATTTTTATTCTATTAGGTATTATTCTTATTTTTAATTACCAACATGGATTATTTTTGATGATTTCATCTAGAGTGCAGGGGATAGTAGAGATTTCATTGATACATGAACAGAGAGGGGGTGGCTTAGTAGATGAGAATGGCCTCTGGATGTCTCTTTGTCGATAAAGTATGTCACCTTTTATTGACAGATTTTCAAGGGTATCTAACCCAATCTATCCAAGAGCCTCAGAATATGATGGAAATATCATATTTGGGCTGGTGGGGGAGGACCTTCTCACCTGTGTGATCATTGATAGTGGGGAGGAACTTCTCAATTAGTGACGTGATGGTGAGGACTACTATCGTGGCTTGTTGTCTAATAGAAGAGATATTATTTGTGGCATATACCCTGGGGATGTTCTTCATAGTGGACTGTAACAAGGGGATGACCTTGTTTCATCATGCATCATTTAGGGGAGGGCCTTAACAATGTCTGCTATTATGGAGATGATAACCACCATAGGTATATCTAGGGGAAAATGTCTATCGAAATAAATTGGGGGGGGGGGGGTGGGGACAATCAGAATGTACTTCAATGGCAGGAATACATTTTAGTTTCTTGGTGTCACTACATGGGGGTCCTTTATAGTGACTACCATCATGGAATGGACTACCATGACAAAGTGACATCTGACTACAGGGAGAATAATCTCTGAAATATATACCATGGGATGGATCATCGAGGTATACCAAAATAAGGGGATGGCATTCTGGCAATTCAATATTCTAGTAATCGAGAGCCCTATACAAACCCACATAAGTAGATAGTCTCTCATAATTGAACATTTCAAGCTCATAGTTTATGGCAATGTGGTTTCTCTATGGAGGGCCTTCAGAGATGCTTTTTGAAATATTACATGGAGGACCATTGAAATTGCTATCACTCCATAAATAATTTGTTAATGAATTGATAGGATCTTGATCCTTTACTAATTTGTTTATTACAAAATCATGAAAACAAACTTCCATTTGAGAAGAATCATGTGTGTTCCCTTCATTATATATACTCCTTTGGAACATATCATTTTGGGAGCTCTCTTCTGGTAACTAAGTACCCATAATATTGTTAAAAAACTTCATACATAGCTTCTTATATGGTTGGTTTTGGCGATGTCACTAGGGTACACTGACAAGCATCATATGTTCTAGATGAGATTTGTAATTTCCTGAGGGGGGGGGGCACCACATTCGATCGGTATCCAGTAGTTGGAACTGAATGTTGTTACTGATATCGTTTTCCTTGCATCATGGAATGTAGTTATTGAGCCTCTAGGACTAGGGTAGTGATTAAAGTCTTCTCTAGAGTATCAATTTCAATTTTATGAATAATCTCTCCACCTGATGAGACATGGTCGAGGGAAAACTCCTCACTTTTTCATAGATTCAATGAAATCATGATCAGTTTGGAGGATATGGTATGGAAATTATGGTTTCTCCTCCACCATTTCTATGATTTTCTGAAATACTTATTTGTATGGAATAGGTATAACAAATAAATATGATGTTTTGTCAAGACTTTGTGCCTTATCTGGTTCTTTTTGTGTTTCTATTGTGTACTGTATGTTCATCAATGATCAGGTAGTGAAACGAGTATAATTCTTACATGTATCCGGGATATTTTGACTATTTTCTCTGGTGTCTGTCTTATTTCAATGGTGAGATTTATATTTGTGAGTGGAAATTTGTGCATGATCTTTTTACATAGAATTTATCTCATGGGAATGATGTGCATCCACAAAATTTTTAATCTTTTTATATTTACTTGACAACATATTTTACTTGTGGGATTTATATTGGTAGATAAGTATTTTCATTAGTCTGTTGATTAACACAATATTTGACTACTAGGATTTGTATACAATGGATGTCTTTTATGACTGCCCATATTTTTCCCCCAAATTGTATTGTGGGTTTGGAATGAATCAACTTGAATTTTCATCTTCCAATAGATGGTTTCTATCCTATTTGGATGATGGGATTCTTATACATCTACAATGTTTTACATCTACCTATAATGTGTTACTATGCTTATAGGAAGGGATTCATTATCACAGATAAGAATGAACATTTTCCTATACAATGACACCCTAATTACATGGTGGGATTCATTGTAGAGAGGGATTATATGAATTGAATAGTAGATTTCCCATGTATTTTTTTGGTGGGTTTTAGATGATGTTGAAATATTGTATGTATCACCGTTATATGATACCGAGATTGTGTGGAAGGTATCCTATTCAAGAATCATGGAGATGACATGATCCTAATTTTGACTTCACCACCCTCGAAGGGAACCCCTAGGGGATCATGTACATTAAACATCAGTATTTCCACATAGAAGGAGATCCTCTTCAGATCTTGGTTATTGAGTCATATGTTGATGGTTGTGATGTCCCCCGACATGAGCTCACGAGTGGGGTTCCTATGCATATGAGATGAATTCATCAGTTCAACTTCCTCTACCTCTATACGATAATCGAGGTATTCATTGTCCTGTTCCAAGGACTAGGTCTCAAAATGATTTGAGATGGTTAGTTCGGTCATCCTCTACTGGATTACCAACTATAATTTAATAGGTGACTGGAAAACATTCACCTATTGGATGGTAATCCTTTGTGCCTCTACAATGGGTAGTGTACCTCTTTGGTGGTAATATTTGATCATCTCATTTGAAAACCATCATTGAATATGTTGGGATGGTGATAGAGTCATGTTATTCACCAAGGGCAGAAATGCTTATGTGGTTGATGACACACATGTCTGAGAAAACTATTGGGTGGAAAAATGATTGAAGTTATCTCTGTGAAATTCTTGTAATTTTTATATCAAGTACAAAAAAAACCTTTTAAAAGTATCATCTCATGATCACATGTATAACGGATGATCATATATATACCCCTTCATTTTGAATTTGATAGGGGCTTGAGGCTTAGTAACCCAACCCCTTCGTTAGAGATTATCATCCGGTACAACATTTTTATTTCGACTTGATTTGTGTCATAAAATTTTTAAATAGAGGTGGTTTCAGACGGTTGTATTGAGGGGTCTATGAAGTGTGTCTATATTATGATACAAAGGAGGTTCCATAGTTGAATGCTCCTAGTGAGAGATTTTAAGGGGTTATGTATCTATGAAATCAACCCATGATAGATACAATTTCCACATATGGTCTCCAATGAGTTCATTTGTTGATCCAAAAACCCCCAATGACCCTTTTATCCACGATTTATGGTCCTTATTTGGAAACAAAATAACTCATAATATGATTTAGTCAATGAAACATAAAGACTTCATTGTTCATGGGGATGTGACTTCATACCCATCACACCCTTTTCGGGGGAATAATTTTCTATTCTGGGACTCTCTTATTGGTTTATGAAATGTTCATATGATTGTGAATTCATGGTTCATTACCAAGAATGCGTCCACAGATTACCCAAGGTTTAAAAAATCATGTATGGATATACATGGATTAGGAATTACTAATATAATTCAAGTTTAAGAAATTTGATGAGAAAATATAATGTTTTCCCTCTTTTATTGTGGAATGGAAGTAATTTTACAGTTAGCATCGAACCAATAATATCGTCTTCCTATGTATCCTTATGAGAGGAATCAAAACCAATGTAGTTTAGTTCTTCGTAACTGGAAAGATATCCTTGTAAGGTTGTGCGATGAGAACCTATCCATGCAATTTAATTTCTTGTGTTAATGAAATTTAAGAGGAAGATACCTAGTCATGATTTAATGTGGGTTTTACAATAATGTGGCCAATGATACACCAATAGATACGTCGTCTCCATTGTGTATTAAACACAATCTGAGGAATGGATTGAAGATTATTAGGGTGATTTTGGTGTCATTTTTGGACCTCATATAGGTTTTAAATGTATCCAAATTTGTTGGGAATCAAATCCATCATAGTTTGGTTTGAGATGGTACTTTTCCCATATACGAGGTCAATTTTTAGTGGTATTATTGGGGATTAGAAGTTGGATCTTCCCAATTTAGAGAAATAATTTAGGGATAAATCTGAAGAGGATGTCATGGTAGGTTTGGGGGAACATTAATGGGACTGACTTATAATTATGATGTTCGATGAGCTTTATTATGAGACTGGGATCCTACGTATTATGTTTGGGGATATAATCAGAGTTATTATAGTTCATTTCATTTAGGGCTTATACTTAAGATAAATATCATGCATTGGGGTCATGTTAATGTCGTGATCATCACTATCATCTATTCCCACAAGAGTTAAGCTTTGTGTGTGAAACAAGAACAGATTGTGGATCTAAATATCATACATCCTGCATCGTCTAATAATAGATGGTACTTTTCCCTCCGAGAGAGAGATATTGGGTAGTTGAATGTTCAAATTTCCACTCCTATGTTGAAATCTAGCTGAGCCACATCCACCAATCTATCCCGACATGTCCCAGGTTGAGAATAAAAGGAGAAAGAGTGAGAAATCCCATGAAAATGATAGGGACCTATCGTAGGAGGAGTTCCTCAAAATTAAATATGGCAAATTGAATAAGAATATCTCATCATCTAAAGGTAATCATGCATTATCCATTTGACTTATAACTATCCCTCAGTGAATGGAAAATCCAGTGATCAACATTAATCTATATAATAGAAAGTTTTATGTCAATATCCCATTGTTTGACCCCAGGTTACCATGGGAATGTAAACTTATGATCACCCTGGGGGTCCACGCCATTGCATGGAATACCCATGTCACTCCGCTTACTATGTCTATGTAAAGTAAAAAAGGGAACAATGATATTCCCATTGGTTTTATCATATCGGTCTTGTGGATTTGGATGAGGATTTGTCCTAATGGTAATGGTATTTTTTGTAGAAGGTATATGGATGAGATGAAGAAAATGGAAGGAAATGATCAAATCAGGAGGGTGGAGTGCCCAAAAGTACATTGTTCTGCATTCTAATTGCTCATGTGGGTTGAGGACCTCTTCGTGTAGCATGTTTCTATGCGGGTGAGGGAACCATTTGTGTACCATGATGGTATGTGGACATTTATGCATTAAATATAGTGTTTTTTACATAGTACTACTTTCTAGTTGCATAGGATGATGCTTTTAGGGACCATGTTCTACCCAAGTAGCAAGGTGCAACATGATTCATGCATCCACATTCATATCCTTATGCTACACCGAGCACCAGAGTGAAGAAGGGGCACTAATAATTGGTTTTTCAAGAACTTCATCCCCCACCAGGATATTTTTCATGGTTCTCTAATAATGTTTGTGGTCAAAAAATAAATATTAATGTTCCTGTTTTTATGCAATGTAGTGGGTTAATTCTGGCCAAACTTATTTATAATAGGTCCCCACCTCATCGAACGATATCTAATGAAATCCATCCCAATATTTTACATAATCACTTAATGTTTTGACCCTTATTGTCTACCATAAAAATACTTTAATAAAATGTTAGGAGAGATGGATCTATGGATCTCACGACCCCTTTTACAAAATCCTACAAGGAGATCACTTGACATGAAGATGACTCAGTCAATAGATTATTGTAATGTTGTAGTTTGTGTTGGATAAAATCAAATCCTCAATCCAAAAAAAATATTTAGTATTGAAACTACCCAATTTTCCTCATTTTTGAACTTTTTAGGTCATAAAGATGGTTTCCACGGTTGGAATACTCCCCCACCAATGTATCAATGTCCCTAATATTGGGGGTGTCAAACATAAGGGAGAAATTTTATTCCATGATTCCGACAATAATAGAGTTCACGGAGAATGGAGTTTCTTTCTCCGTTCTGCATACCACTCAGTTTGGTGGTGATTCCTTCCTCATACCATTCCCGAGACCTAGTACTTGGATGGGTAACTTTTGTTTTCCATCATTTTCATCTTAATTTCCATTTCCTAAATCCCTAATTAAAATTTTCTTAATTCCTCTTCCAAAATAATAAGATTATTTATATTACCTTTTCATTTTTTGCATGACCCTACAATATATAATTCCTTCAAGGAATAATTTTTGTTAATATTATTATCATAGTGATAATTACACCCAAAAGAAATTTTCATTAAAAATGTATATTTCCCACATATTTTTAAAATATAATTAATTTTTTATTCACCAAAACATTTTTTTTATAAAATCCATCTAATGATTCATGGTGTTTTTATTTTTAGAATTAGATAGTTTCCATAAACACCCATAATGTTGGATTTGGTTTCATATATATTTAGTTTTTATCCATTAAATTGATCATGCATCATTACTGGATCTCCAAATACTTAATTGAAAATAAATATCAGAAATAATGCCTAAATAGAATGAAATTACTCTCATGGTTGTTATTATTAATGTCATGGGATAACTGACAATTTTAATGGTCAAATTATTGGTGAAAAATCTATTTACAAACACAGGGGTACTATCTATATAATGGAAATCTTATTTTACATGGTAATAAGAATGGGGAATCAATAATAAAATATTATTAAGAAACTCAATCTTATAATGACCAGTTCTAGAGGCCACTTTACTAGTTCCCCCTCCTAACTCATGAAAGGACATCAAAACACATCTTCATTAGACATAGGATAGTGAATTGAAATAGGGGTCTCGGATGTGATCATGGGAAAAATATATTCCCTATATAGGAGTGTGAATTGATGATAAAAATAAAAAAAATCAATCCATTAATACAATCATCGATTAGAGTAATCCTAATAAAAAAAATTCTACAATAAATAATATATGAAATACCATAATATAGACAATAAGAATAAAAAATAAAAATGAACGGAACTCCCAATAAGATGATCAATGATTCAAAATAAAATATTGAAAATAAATAGATAATTGTTATATTCTATCTCATTGTTTTTTCACAAACATTTCCATTCAATCTGTTGACCAACAATTTCTATTAATCTACATGCGCATCTTAACTCGATCATGAAATCCCTTGACACTTCTCTACCATCTCTTCCTTATGCACATCATTAAAGAATACATCATTCTTGGGTTCACACTATGGAGTACATAGTAGGAGAGGGAAATGAATATTATAATGAATCCCATGATAGTGAGCCTATTACTAACTATTATAAGCTCATGATTAAGAAATATTCACATCCATTCTATGAAATAATTTAGAATTAAAATTAATAATAAAAAGAAACAAAACTACAAACATAATCTAATGATATAATGTATCTTGGAATGTCATAGAGATAATTCGAACCACAATGTCCAAATCTATATAATGGTATATATATAACGCATGAAAATCACAATAAATACCATTGAACATCTGTTCCATTACCATGATCATATATTCAACATTCATATAATTTTGAAATATCCTTGATCCTGCTATCTACTAAAGGGAGACCTCTATCTTCACCATATAAATACTATCCTCACACTACAACCATGTTGAGTAGGGATATTTAAGGAACCCATTTTATTCTATCATCCCCAATCTCTTCGAATAAACAGTGTAGTTTTGTCTACAAATTATAGATGATTAGAAAACATATATTTTTTAGAATGGGAGTTCATAGACAATCATATAGGTCTTTACATGTCATATGCATAGAAATTATTTAAAATCTAATTGAATAACCTCCATGATCCCTCAATAAATCAGTCTAAAAACTACATATCCGGACTCGTCTTATGTACTATATATAGTGTCTCCACCTTTTCTTAGGGGTATCATAAGAATAAATCATTATGATCTAACGGTCTTTCTCAAGAAGTCTAAAATCCAACACCATAGATATAAATAAACACAAAACCATATTCCACCATTTCGATCCACATTTTCTATGGAAATCACAAATATCTATAATTATTACCATTTTAATCGAAATACCCCAGCAAAATTATAATTTTCTCTAGGTACTAAAAAATATTAGTTATCGTGTGCATTATTTAATTCATTCCATCACATTAACATTTGTTGGATCTTGAAAAACATATCCAAGAATCCATAACTATGTCAACAATATGAAATATATGATAATAATATTTTCCTTCTACCCATAATATAATATAATACTTTATAAAGTATATTCCATGAATCCCATGGTCAATTTTATCTCAACCAGTATTTATTTAGTATTCCAAATATTCAAAATAGTATTCGATCCATCTGTTGATTCCATGGAATTTGAATCTATATAGATTATATCAAAAAATAAAATATATTTGAAATGTTTTTATCAAAAAGTACCAATACATCAAGGGATTTCTAAACTCCCACACCCATAATATTTATATTAGTGCCCATTAGACCCACATTAAATGAATGTGTTCTATTGTGGTAAAAATATCATATCTACCATTCCATTATAACTATCAAAATAATTTCAATATAACACATGGGATACCACATGGGCACCTTATGTTCCATGATTCATGAGAAACCATCATGGGTCATTTTATTTTTAAAATCCAATCTTGTGTCAACATCCATCACTGATGGGTAACACATCCTTTAATGTCAACATTATCTCATACTAAACACACTATCTAAAAAAACATACCTAAATGGAATCTTTCTCAGAAGATTTCATAGATCCCATATCAAAAACTATGTTCCCTATAGGTTTTTAGGAACACCCAATCCATGAAAAATGATATGTCCCCAATTATGATCATTCCATATTAGGATATCCCACACATGAAGAGAAAGGATTCCTATGGCTCCAGATAAGGGCCACTAATTCCTTCACTATATTTTTCATCCTTGGTATACGCCACTCTCTCATTCCAAGATTATACTCCTCATCACAACCCTCATATATACCTCTATTCATATCTCACCTAATAGTGTTAGTTATTTTAAAATTGTATGACTAGTCACTCCATCATTATTAACAAGTCTAAAATCATATTTCATTATATTTAAAATTTCCATGAGGGTCTTAATATCAAAATCTATTTGAAAAAACACATTGAATGGAATCCTATTATTTCTAATAATATCCCCATGACACAAAATCTTTAAAAACCTTTACATGGGTAACAAATGAGGTGTATATGACTTATTCTGTATATATAATTGATGTATTCCAAAATATCCACCTTTTTAGGTACACATCCAATCATGGTGAGTCTTATGACATTTACATGGCATATACCAAACCCACACAATTTTAAGAAAAAAACATGCATGAGAAAATGTGCTATACACAGACTCATCTATGTACCTAAATCAGTTAGTAATTTTTTTTTTATGTTTTTGGATAAACTATGGATTTCAAATTTTTTATTGAATATAAATATCCCTCCTCACAAGATGGGGTTATCTATGTACTCGTCTATACCCCGACCATACCACTAAAATCCATGTATGTGAGATGCATGTAATTTGATCTCAATGTCACCATTTTCCCATAGTTGGAAGAAAACATTATATGTTTTCTTTCTGCTCATTTTATTTTGATATTATTTTCCAAATTGGAATGCCAAACGATTCTTATGAAACAAATTTTTAATCAACATAAAAATATATAATCTTTATAGGTGTTAAAAAAATTCTAATAATGTTATCAATTGAAAAAACTATTAGAAGGAATATTTGTAAATATGATAAAATTAGAATACCTATTAGTGAAAATAAAAAATTTATTAGTCTCATATAGACCCCATCGTAGCATTTAATTTTTCATTATCCTTTTCAAACCCAAGCTGACTGCTCTCTTCATCCCTCCCTCCCACTATCTCTCCATATCTAACTTCAATATCATAAAAGACAATGATAATCCCTAGTAGTACAATTTATTTGATAAGGAACCAAAAGAAGAGTGTACTAAATGGAAATAAAAAAAAGAGGAAAATGATTAATAAGAAAATTCAGAAGATTCATAGGGCCCAATCCTGACAACCATGAAATCATCACTCCTCAACCAAATAAAATCTTTTTTCGTACTATAATGTAAATGGAAAATATAAATAAAAGATATATTTAAAATATATCATTGAACTATTGAGAATAGATAAATTAATATATTATTAATTATATATTCATATTTTTCTATAATATTCCCATCAAAATCATTTCCTGGGGAATAACTCTATTGTGGTAAAAATTGTGTCGCTAGAAAAATAACAGGGGATATATAAAAGGGACAAATAGCCATTCAAATTCTTTTAAAAATTAAAAAATAATAAAAATTTATCAACAAGAAAATCTTGGAAAATCATCGGTCATTATAATACCCCAATAATAACAACATTCTTATACACGATGCCTCAATGGTTATAATGTATTCACCCGTTTTAATATTGTAACTATAAAAATAATCTGTCTTAATTTCACATAATCAATCGCATAGAACACAAAAATCATATCCCAATATGAGATAATTTCAACCATGGTTTATCAGAGATTACCATCAATAATTGTTTTTTTCATCTCATTACAATGTAACATCAACATCTATAGTCCACATTCTGTCCATCATGAAATGAAATTACTTGAAATAGTAAAACCACATACATATAAGAATCAATAGGGTACATTACACATGTTGTTCACCGAGAACAAGGGTTCTCATAACTTTTACTTGGTCACCAACATAAATATGTTTTACCTGGAGACACTACAGTAGTCTCATCAAGACCATAATAGAAACAAATAAAAACTAATTAATTGACTAACCAACACTACTTGTAAGTATCGTGCACATTCCCTTAGTCAATATGCCTCTAATTAATAAAATACATTATATCCATCCATCACCATGTATAGGTAGAGTATTTATCTGATAAAATATATTGTTTCTATGCACTCACATTATGATTGAACAATGGAACTAATGATAATATACTAAAAAACACTAGTCACGCTTCCTGAAATGGTAGTTCATAAATCCAATCACATTCTTAGTTACAACCTGATGCTATTTCATGTCATGAAAAATATCAAACACTATTAAAATACTATGAAAATGTATCCAACGTAATAAAAATTAGGAAAAAAAATATTCCAACCCAATAAACAAAAATATAAAACCCAAGACTATCTATATTACTCAATTCAAAAGGAATAATCACCCATAGTTGTATTCTCATAAATCGTCATGGAATATACAAACCAATTATATATCCCTAGTAGAACATCTTGTAAACTAGATTAAATTCATGTTAACTACAATATATATTCTATAATTAGGGAAATCACTATACATCATAACCTTTAAAACATGTTTCCCTTAATCTTATATGTCACCGACACAACAATTTTTTTTTGGAAAACCAATGGTCTCATGGACTCCCTACTATCACATGAATCTAGTCTCATGGAAATGAAATAGATCGTTGGGTTACATACCCACACTTTCATAAAATATTAAATTGAAAAACAAGATCTAAACCCTATTCTATAATCATTATATATGTACCATTAGGATCACATGTGAACTCATCCAGCAAAAAGGGGTGTTGCTTATCTTGATAATTCTATATATTTTATTTTCCCCCAATAACCACAACTAATCAATATGCACTACCATAGAAAAAAAACATATAATAATATCTATATCAATGAGAAAAAGTTACATTATTAGTTATATATAATTACATTTCTTGATATATCTTTGAAAATACTATATGATTTTATGTGGAATCCAATAAGTAAGAAAATAAGAATAAATTCTCATGGGGGTCATGATTAAGGAGTAATATTATTTAACTATCCTACATGGGTCACGATATGCCCCAAATAGTAGAGGAAGGAATCATCATCACCAACCTTGATCATGTCGTGATAAGATCCAATATTAATTAAATTTGATGAAAATATACAAATTTTAGCGCAACTATGTAGAATTTCATTCATATTTTATATTGTAATGCATCGCAAATCATAATTTTAAATTTTAAAAAGAGGATCCTGTGCTCAATGACATAAATAAAATAATAATTGACAGTTATATTTCATTATAACTTAATGATAATTTAATTATTTTTGTAACAAATAATTCTAATAATTTGTAATATTAAAATAGAAAATAAAAATATTATCATAAATTCAAATATCATCTTTAAAACAAGAGTTAAAATCATGGATAATGATATTAGAAATCACTATGAGAAAGAATCTTGATCCTATAAAGAACATGTCAGGCTATTAAAAATTAAGATCATGATGCAATAACATTGTTTGTTTCATATTCTCCACCAAATTTCTGTATTTCCTAGGTTATACATCTATGATATTTATTCATATGAGAATGAGATATCATATACCACTTTTAATCTCATAGTATACATCTATAGAATTTTTTTCCCAACATAGTTCTCCACAAGACATTGGGTGCGCCTCCCCATATAATAGAGGCTAACGAGATGTTGAATTATTCTAGGGTGTGGTCATAAAATGATTATAACCCGAATATTAGAGTCTAAAATAAGTTTAAATATTAATAATACTAATCTCTCAATTAAAATGATCATCATAATATGGATAAAAAAATTATTCCAAGAAGCATGATATAATAAATTAATTTTTTCATATGGTTATATAATCTCCAATAGTTATATAACACATAAGAAAAAATCACCCACTAAATGGATCAGATATAAAAAAAGGGACTGTAAAATAAGTACACTATGATCTCATAAAATCCTTGAGACATGCATAACACTTGGCCACCACATTTATTGAGATGTCCGAACTGATAAGTCTTAATGTGAATAGGATCACTCAATCGAGTCCACCGAACAATTATTATTTTCATGTCTAAAAAAAGGTTTTCATAGGTCTATATGATAAATGAGGTTCATGTATAAGGGGTGATAAACAAATCATTATTTTCTATGCCTGATGGTAAACTTCAAAACTCATTTAATTTCTATGTTCTCTATAATTTGGACATCTTAGCCGATAAATTTTCTCAAATAAATAAAAAATATAATAATCCCCAACAATACCATCATTGGATAGTTCCAAAAAACATTTTTTCATGTAATTGTGTTTTTTAAAACGTAATATCAAAATGTAACACCCTAATATTGAGGTATATATTTCACTAAATATAAATTTAATTTTATCTTTAGATTGTGAAACATGAACCCCCATCCCCAAATGAAAAATAATATTTCATATAATTATTAGGTATCAATTAAATTTTAATTATCAACAAGAGAAACTCATATAACATTTTTTATAATGAATTTAGATAATTTAAATATATTTATAAACAAGTACCCAATATTTAGTAATGTCATTATATGATGCAATTTTTTTCTCAAATATGTGTTTTGTTATATTTTTTTGAACATAATCAAAATAAAATATTATAATTTAATTAAACTAAAATTAAAAAATGAAATAAACTATTGAATAAATCATATAAAATTTTAATATATATTTAAATATTGATAATTTTTAAAAAAAATAATTATTTTTTAACGAATAATTAAAAAAATATATTTTTATTGAAAAATTACATTTTATTTCAGGATTTCAAAATTAAAGTTTTTGTTTAAAATTAATTTAAAGTAGCGTTTTTTCTTATATTATGAATTTTAAAATTATAGAAATTGAAATAAATTTAATCTCTATTTGTGTTCAAATGGATTTTATACTTACGGAATATTTATTTTAAGACCTATTTTGATCTTAATTTATATGATGAATATTATATTGACTTCTACCTTATATCTAAATTGAATTAGGTAAAATGATTTCCACAATTTTGATTTGAATAATTAATATTATCTAATATTTCCAACCTATTATTTCATAATGTATTATAAAAACTACAAAAAGTCATCACTATATTTATATTCAGAACATGTTTTCCTGATGGGGGTTAAACCACTAAAAATGCATAGAATTTACAATGTAAAATATATAAATACTATTGGATGAAAATATTTCTTCCCAAAAAATACCAAAATCAATGATATATACCATTTAGATAACTTTTCAATTGTATGATTTTTTAATAGTTTAATCCATTAAGAAATTACAATTATTCCCACTCAACCCTTACAAAATAACACCCATAATTTCACTTCTCTACAGCACATTTATGCATATACCTTCACGAAAATAAGAAAAAATACCTTCTAAAAACACATATACATGATTTTATTATTCATTTAATCTCAATTGACCGTTCTATGGAAATTTAAGAATGTATCTAAAATAGGTCAACTTTAGTAGAGGAAATCATTATACCATATATCATCCTATTGACTTATTCTTATGAATCATATAAATATTTGTTATGCCCTAAAAATTAAATAATTATGTATCATAAATACCCCATGACATTATTTTAATTTTCGAACCACCATTATTTCCTATAATTTCAATCAAATGCTATGTGAATTTGTCACTCATGAATACTTGTGGACTACAACATCAACATAGTAATACAATTCATTTTATGTCGCTATTATACATGGATTATTTTTATGATAGATTTAATAATTATATTTTTATTTGTGAAATTATTATGAATATTTATTTATAATATAATATCTACCATTTTACTATCCAATCTATAGGAAAATGATAATGTCACTCATGCATATGTGTGGAAAACCACATCCTATATGTGATTGTATTTGTTATTCATTTATATTTTACACTACTGTAAATAACAATAAATTTAAAATATATATATATATATGTATATATTAAGGTAATTTTTTTTTATTAATGGTAAATATATCTATATTTATTTCCATATATTCTATAGAAATTTAAATGAACGTTCATGAAGACATATGACTAATAGAATCAATCAACAATGTAAATCATTTTTTATATTTATAAAATTTATTTATTAACTTATTTATATATGATGAATAGAAATTATATTTATATAATGATTAAAATTCTAGATATTATGGATCCATGACCAATGATCTTGGAAAAAATCATCAAAACTGGAAATCTCATGAAAAAAATAATCATCTAGAAATATTTATCTTAATAAGGAATTATTAATAACAAAGTGATAAAATATTATAATTTGATCATATAAGATATTATAATTATCAACATGAATGATTATTATAGATAAAAACTATACAAATTTACTATATATGAGGATATAACACATTCTAATCAAGTACAAATTTATAAATGAGATATAAGTTTCAATCACATTTTTATAATGATTATTTTTCTTAAATATACAATAATAGAAATTATATGTTAATTTCCAATAAAATCATATTTATTTTTTCTTCCAGTTTTATTCATCAAATTTTATTTTAATAATACTATTTTCCTGTATTTTCAATACAATGTTATTTTAAAATTTTTCATATTAAAAAAATACCTATTTCCCATTGACCAGAATTATTTTTCTTTTTTATGATTTTTTTCATTAATATATTTTAGTTAATGTTTTAAATATGATCCTATAATGGTTTAAATTATGTTTTGATTATTTTTTAATTTTTTCTAAATAAAATAAATGTTATATTTTTCCGTGTCCCAATGATGACATTTTGAAGTTTTATAAAAAAATAGAAATGTATCATCCATTTAACACACACTGCAAAAGTGTAATATAAAAATGTATTTAATAGTCAAATCATAAATGATTCCAATTATTATTTTCCCTGTTAATTTCAAATAATAACATTTATATTGTAGATTTTAAATTTTAATACTTTTAAGTGTTGATCACAAATTAGATTCGTATTTTCTTACTAAAATATTCCATGAGACCTTTTTATTTAATTTAATTTTAGGATAACTACTGTTGTTGTCACATATGTGTTTCTAGGGATATCACCCAAAGAAACCATATTTATTTTTAATCAGGATTTTTTATTATTGTTATGATCATGTGTTTGTGAAATCTATTTTTTTATGTATATTAAATTGAATAAATGTTGAATCTTCTATTAAACCAATTCTCATTCCATGTCATATGATATATGAAGAATTATTTATGATCTTATTAACCCCTTATGAATGAATTTTGATTTTTTATTGTCTTGGACTTAAAAGTGTATATCCATATATGAATTGGGTAAATATCTAATGATATTGAGAAAATATATCCTTGGATGGTATGTGAAAACTAGATTATTAAGGAACTTTTCTCTTATGATACTATTTAGACTAAACCATGACTATGTATATGATTGATCTGGGAGTGAACATAATCCTCTATGATTATCTTGGCGTTGATCGTTGATTATAGAACAACTTTGTTATGAATATGTGTATAGATCAAAAAATTCTAATGAAAATATTGTGCTCTTATTTCTAATTTTATTTGATTTCATTATGATTCAGGTCTAATAAAAATATATGATTTATTCTTTAATTCATGATTATGAGCACTGATATGGAAATTTATTTTAATAAATTTTAATGATAATATTTTGATACCCTTATGCTTATGACAGTTTTAGTTGATATATAATATTTTTGTTCTAAATCCTTATTGAGAATCTGATATCTCCCAATTAATATTTTATATTTCTTTGTCAATGAAAAATATTTATGTTGGGTATATCTACAAATTGAAAAATTGTGATGATCATTGATGGAGTTATTTAATGTCTTTCATGAAATATTAATTTTTCTATTTAGACATTTAAAATAGTTAACCATTACTGTCTCTGTGATTGTATTTTTTATATATATTAAATATTCATATTTAAAGATATAATATCTTTATATCAATTGTATGGGTAACTATAGTTGATATCAGATGTATGGTTATCCGGTGTGTGTATATTGGGAATATAAAACTCAAGTAAAAACCTCTGGAGATGTATTTTTATAAGATACCATTCTTTTGTATTGGTATGATAGAGATTATTTGTATTTCCTATCAATAAAACTCAATTTGGGGACTACAATCAAGCATTGTACGAATAAAAATAAATCTAGAAGAAATTTTTTCAAAAATGATGTTGGTGTATATGTCACATATATATATGGTTCATAGATAAAGTCACGTTAATTCAATTGATGTTTAATACTCATAGAAGAAATGTTTTGGTCGATTTAGATTTTCAATATTAATAATTTTATTGGACTTGAAAAGATGATAATTGTTAATAACCTTGTGTTATCATAAGGGGTCATTGATTAAAATGAATGTGTCATTAGATTTACTTTGTATTAAATATATTTAATTATTATGTTTTTTCCCTCAATTATTATTATTTATGACCCAATGAATTCTTTTTCAGTCAATGAATTTACCGAGTAGGAACTATATGAATGTTCAATATGACAAAAAATTCAGTGATTATCAACATGAGAAACAAAATTATATTGAATATGGAAGGAAAATTCATTTTTTATGTTTATAAAAATTTGTCATCCTTATAATCATGGTAATCATACAAATAAATAATGGAGGGAACAATATTCAATTGACTCATTAATGTGGTTCAATAGACATTTTCCCTATTATTAAATCCAAAAATTAGTTTTAAATAGATCAATACCACAGGAATGAAACATTTTACTCCACAATATACTAATCATTGAAATTATATTTTGACCATTTAATATATGGATGTTGAAGAATATAAATGGATAAAACTTATAAATACATGATGAAATAAGATGATAATTACTATATGGTGTTGGATGAGTGTAAATGGGAAATGATCCTTTATTAAATTCCATTTCATTAGTTGTATGAGAATATAGAATGAGTTTTTAGTGTCACACACAAGATTTCACTAAGTGGATCCATGAGATATTATGTCACTTATCCTAAAGTAAACCTCCCCATAAACTAGTCACTACCGACTACCAATGAGGGCTTAGTGTATTTCCATGGGGAAAATATTCCCTCTGTAGTCATAGAGTAGAACCCCAATAAAAATGAAATTGTAAAATGCAGGGGGAATAAAAAACCGTCTTCATAATGATAAGACATCTAGATAAATGAATAGGTGGAAGATGAATCACAAATAGAGACAGAAAAATTATGATAATTGTGTCATGTAACTATATAAAAATGTATTAAAAAGGATAAAATTGAAAAATAAATGTACCACATGATAATAAATTACAATAAGACTGAAAATCATCAATTACTAGTTTCAGAGACATTGGACCATTCATCTGTATACGATAATTCATCCCAAAACATAGAATCCAACATTGGAAGATGCATTCTTCCCTTTATTTACACCTGTAATAATTATGTCTACTCTGGTATAAATGGTTGAAAAGGAAGGATGTGAGATATACTTATGATTCTACCACTAATGATGTGTAGAACATTATAATATATGTATAGTAAATGAGTATTTTTCCCGTATAGGACAAATAAATGAAAATAATTAAATATATCAGAATGGATTCATCTGTGGAAACCCAACTGGAACAACATGATTTACAATATTCCATATTTCTCTGAACAAAATTCAACATGTACAAACATAATATGGGTATATAAAAGTTTTATAGCATAAATTAATGGATGAATATATGATCCAATCGAATAAGAATGTGTCATAGATGGGCCAAACCTTGGAATTTAATTTTGTATGGAAGACATGTTCATTGATTTAACAGACTAAAATTTCTATAATTTTTTTTTATGTATATGTAGAATACTTGAAATATACATTGTTAGACCATACATGTTGAACCATATAATTGAACCTAGGTATCATAGCCAGAGAAATTCAAATAAAAATCATTATAAGATCACATCCCACGTGAAACATAATTATAGAGTCACCAACATAAAATACTTTAATATTGCATCATTTTTTATATAACATTTATTTCATTACATAATCACATTACTATTGAAGATAATTGATTATTCAGTATGGAAACAGGGAACATCGTATTATAATCTTGTTATTGATCATCAATGTTTCCCAAAATTATATTTTTATTTAGTACCCATTTAAATAACCTTTCTTAATAACATGGGTAATAGAATCATAAGAAAGGGAAAGATCATATTCATTGTAATTTTAAATAAATAAGTTACGAAAGGATTACAAGAAATCATATATAAGAGAACATAAGAATAACATTTCCAATACATACCCTATATATCAATGATTTTAATAATGTGTTATGAATTATATATTGGTAGTTAATAAGACAATAATCCTAAGAAAATAAAATGTGGTGATCCATGAGAGTACAAGACATATAAGTTGTATTGTAAACACACGAGGGAATAATATTATGTTAGGGACATCCACAAAGTATTTGAAAACATTGTACCATTGGGATGACCACCCATGTACCAGATTTGGTCTTAGGTCGACCACTCATGTACCATATTTTTTGGGATTAGTAAAAAAACCATATACCATCATCTTAAGAATTGGGATAAATAATCACGTACCCAAATCATTAGTCCTAAGATAAACAATTGTGTAACCTCATGATTACATTCAGGTTAAAAAATTTACCCTTATCTCTAGGCTAGGGATAAACACCCATATACCCTAATCTTTGGGATAGGTTTAAACACCCATCTACCCTCCTCATGGGGATTCAGAGAAACTGCATTGTACAATTTAATCTTATATAACATATATCATTACCAAATTCATTGAAGAGAGATATAGGTCCCACCCATCACATAAATGTAACAATATTTATATGTTCCACAATATTATAAAAATTCATTATATACTAATCCCTAAAATGAAATGGTTATTATAAATAGCTCATCATATCATAACATATGTAAAGGAAATAGTTTTTATAATGATTTCATCATATAATTACCTATGAAATAAACTTGTTTTGTAACATTTTTATAATCTTAAAACCCATGTAAAGGAAAATGGTTTCATAAAAAATCATTATAAATCTAAAAATAAAAAATAATTAATAATTATTGTTTCCATGGATCATATTCCTAGTAAAACATAAATTATATCAATGTATTTCACTATAGATTGGGAATGATTTGGAATGATCACTAAGAAAATTTATCGTGTAAGGAATAATTTCTATGAAAATTAACTTAACGTAAAAATATTCCAAAAATATTTTCGAAATCCATTTTCAGTGAAAATATTTTTTAAAAAAATTAATGGAAGTATCAATTAACAAAGTGGTCATGATGGAATATAATTTCTTACGTATTGTATATGTAAAAACAATGATTCCTTTCATATTATTAGTATAAGTCAAATGATAATTGATTGGAAAATACCAAGATGATTATTTTATTAAAACATTTTTTAAAATATAAAATCATGTGTAAAAATTTAATTTAATGTTCATATTATAATATTATATTACTTGTGAATGTATTTTTGGAAAACATGGTTTTAAGATAAAATAAATTCCTGACTAAATAGATAAATAATGTCATATTCTCATAATAACATTCTTTAAATTATATTATGTATGAAATAGTGGAAAATGGTACCATTACATGGAAATATCATTAATAACCATATAATAATATATTTATTGTAAAATATTGATATATTAATCATGAAATTTACTATTTCATACCGAATAATAAATAACCCCATAAATGGAAGGATTGTATCATAAATCATTACGACATTAGTAAAATTGAATAAAAATCCCCATGAAAAAATAAAATAAAATGAAACATAATATATCATGAGGATATAAAATTTCATAATATTACATTCCAATGGGTTTTTATATACACCACATGAAACAATTTGGTTTCACATTATAACATACGACTCAAAGAAAGAAAATAGAGAGAAAAACATTTACCGATTTAGAAACATTTGAACCATAACCGCATAAATGAGAATTAATATTATTCTTATTTAAATAAAAAATTATATTAAGAATCATAAAATAAAATAATTAGAAATATATACACCACATAGAATAAATTGGTTGTGAAAATGGCATGTGTCTCAGAAAAGTAAGACTTCATATGGAAGTCCCTTACCTTAAGTCATTTCTGTATTCATAATCATTATAACATCATATATTATAAATATAAGTTTATTATCGATATATATTATAATGACATTCAAATATCTCATATCATATATGTCTTTTATGTGACCTTTTATTACCCATTTATTAATAGTAACATAGTAAAGTTATGTTTTGGTTAATAAACACATTATTTTTCAAACATGTTTTATCTTTTAATTTTTTGTCATATTAAATTGATCATGGTTTCAATATCTCTACAAGGTAAAACATACTATAAATAACATTTATATTTTTTATTTATGAATTAATTATATTCTATAATATTTGGTTATAGTAAATGGAATACACTGTGTGTGGAGATGGTATGCCATACAAATGTATGAACGAAATTTCCATTTTCATATCATGTGGAAAGAATTAAAATTAATTGATATATATATATATTACCATTATAGAATCATTATAATTTCATATATATTACATTTTTTAGTTAAACCATCATTATTACAATCTTTCTATAGTATGAATCACTCACATTTCTTCGCGATACAGTAGTCCATTATACAGACGAGCCAAGTTACTGTATTCCCACAAAATGGTAATAATGAATGTTTTCATGATATAATAAATAAATAATCCTAAAAAATCATATATTTTAATTATATCATATATATAAATATTATTTTCATTAATATTACTAATAATGAAAGATGATAATGAAATAACTAATGACATCAGTTCGCGTGGTGGTAATGCATTGAATAAATTAATGATGATTTAGAAACAAATTTTATGGATGTATATGTCTCTTAAAGAAATAAAAATTGATTAAAAACATGTTAGTATGTATAATATAATGTGTTTATTTAATAACCAGGTTATAAAAAATTTAATGAGGTGGATAAAGGAGTAAAATAAAAACACATTTAGAATGACATTACATCTTCTTTGGGTATCATTAATAGGAATTCACTAAAACCATTAAATGTATCATATATTACCTTATTATTGCTTCCATATTAATCTGATGAATGTTTGTAAGATATTTGGAATGGTTTATTCATGCAATATATATTGATATAAGTGAAAATGTGGGGGGTAGCAATTACTTTCTTATAGTTGAGAAGGATTTTAATTATTTAAAATAAGTAGAAGATTCACTATTAGTTAGCCAATATTACCAAAAGGTTATCATAAGTGGATAATTAATGATTATAGAAATTATAGTTTCCTCAAACTCCTAAAAAAATTAATGCACATGGTTTAAAAAATATCTTCCTTAACTCTTATGTTTTCTTATTTAGTCACTAGTGTTTTTAATTATGGTAACAAGTTTCCAAAAATTTGTAATTTAACCATAATAAGAAAATTATTATGACAAATATTTGATATTTTACAATAACTAATTCAAAAATATGATATGTAATTTATAAAAAAACTCATATGTGTGTCAAATTTATTTTAACAAAAACAAAAATATTTCACAAACAACCTACCTTTGACCTAACCGCACTAACCAAGTATTTATTATTTATCATTTGATATGTTCAGTATAAAATTTAATTGGTCAAGTAAAAGAACCTATATTTAAAAAAAATAGTTTTATAGAGTATTGTATTTTTATTAATTTCATATGTTTTAATAAAAAATAATTTTATATAAAATAACATTATTGTCAATTAAAACATTATTTAAATAATTTTTATTAAAAAATATTATAAAAATGATATAATTTTATTATATTAATTTAAATAAATTTTAACATGATATATTCATCAAAAAAAATAGTAGATAATAATTCATTTAATTTACAACATGTTTATTATTTTTAGTATAATTTATTTAAGTAAATTATTAACAAAATAATTAATGTGTTGTTGTTTCTGTTGCATTTAATGTAATTATATCGTATCTAAAAAACTAAAAATTAATTATCATGATTAAAATTCTTTTATCTTACAATAATAATATACATAAGAGAAATAGTGAATTTTTTCAATATTCCAAATGTTTATCATAACTAAATTGAAGATAGATAATTTTTTTTATTTTTCATTTTATACCATATAATATGGTTCACATTATTTTCAAACTATCCCAAAACTAATAAAATTTGATAATATGTTTATACGGGTCAATATATTTCCATATAATATGTTTTTGGACAAGTGATTTTTCATTCTTACATAATATATTCAATTTTAATTCACTAAGTAAAATAGTTTTTCTCATACCATTATAATAAATTTTACCATATTTCAGTAATCATATTTTTTTTAAAAAATTATGTTTTCCGTATTATATATTATTAATTATTATAATAATATATTTGGTATCCATTTCTTAAAATTATATTCATAGAAGTGGAAAATTTATTATAACAAATCTCATAGATGTGACAAGAATGAGGGTTCATATAGTGAATAAAGTTCAGATGTTCACAATATTTTTTTTTATAAAATATTAATTAAAATGTGTCCAATGAACTTAATTATATTAATATATATATATTTATACAATTTAAAAATCAAACGAAATTGAAAATATAGTTCATAATTATAAATTATTCAAATTTAAAGACTACTTTGAATGAAAATTTAGTATTTTTCACTATTCCTCATAAAATAAAATGTCTTAGATAAACTTCCAAATGTTAACCATAAAATAATTTTTATATTATGTATTTAAAATTGTATTTTTTATATTAAAATTTTTTAATGTGTAAAAAATTAATTTTAAATTACATGTGTCTACATGAATAAACCATCTTTTATAAAACAAAATAAATTTTAGAAAAAAATTAATTTTATTTTAAAAGAATTTTATTTTTTTGAATAAATATATTACTAATATAACATTGAATACTATATATTTTCAAAATTTAGTTAATCCTATTAATTCCCACTATTATAATGATTAGGTGATACCTATCATATTAAAAAAATCAATACTATATAGTTGTTCAGTAAAACTAGGTCTAGTGTGTAACAAAAGACAAACATATTTTTGGTTATACGGCAAGCTAAACACATTTTTATATAAAGTTAACACATAACATGGTGTTTTGTATAAATAAATAATATGTTTTTGTATCATTAAAAAAATTTCATCAAATAATATTAATTTATTCAATCAAAATAATATATACAAACATAGAGGGGTCATAAAAGAATCTCATGTATCACTCTTGGAATAGTGTGAGGCATGAACATTTTATTCTATCCCATATATTCCCCACATGGGACCATTTATCTCCCACTGAAGGTGTAACAATGTCACCCATAGATCCTATATATAGTATCTTCCCTAGGGGACCTGTATCTCTCATGGGTATGTAAGTAGTCCACATGGTGATCTCGTCCATGGAAATCTCTAAAAGGATCCAAATATAACACCTAATGTAAAGGAAATTATTACCCATGATAATTTAATATCACAATGATATATTTAATGAATCATTAAGTTGGTACCCTTATATCTATATTTTCTTAGGTAAATGTAAGGTTATGGGTTTCACTAAGTCATACCATTCCCCAATGAATTATTAAAAATAATGAGAATTAATATTATTCAAGAAGATTATGATTTTCTAAAAAAATATAGGCGATTAAATGATGGCCTATAATTTATATTAAATTAATAGACATGTAAATAAATTTTTATTAGGTAATTCATATAAAATAATTAATATTTCATAAAACAAATTGAAAATTCATAAGGATCTTAAGCCTTTAAAGATGGGCACACCCAAGGGGTTGCCTCATAATGAGGTGAACGACCCATGCAATTGATTCACATCTATCTAGGTTTTTTACATATAGAAGTAACCTTAAATTTAATTATTTAAAAAATATGGATGCCACACTAAGTTGTTTGGATATTGAAAAAATATGAATTATAAAAAATAACTGGACTTTGTGGGAAAAGATCTAGGCCTCCTATCATAAGCCCACATCACTCTCCTCGTATAGGGTTGTCCCTTGAATCGAGGTTAATGGAGAAACTTCATAAGAACATTTGAATACATATAATATATATTATATATGTTTATCCCATACTAGCCTATAATATGGGAATGGAAATGTAAAAAAAATGAATGTGGATTTGAGATCTTAACATTGTGGATCCAACACCTCAATGATGAAGAAAAATGGACTGAGGAAAGAGAACAGTGACTACTAGGTGAGGAATGTTGTGGTTCAATCAGTAGTATATTTTTTAAGGAGGTTTTTTATTATCAAAATATGAATCCTTAATCTAATTAAAATAATGAACATGTATATTTACAAGGCTCGTAAAATTTACACACCCTATAAAGATGAAGTTTTTCTCTCCCTAGGAAAAAAAATTCACAATGTAAAAAGTTTACGGAAAATACATTACATTATAGGAATTTAATAGACCCCTTTTATTTCAAATAAATTCCATATATATAAAATATATTTTTTATTTTTCCTCTTCCCAACATCCATCACACCCCCTCCAACTGTTATAAAAATGGACATACTAACATAAAGGCCAATTTAACTCGTTCTAAACAAAAATATCAACTCATCAATGGTTTATATAAAACTAATGTTAGATATACCTCACCAAAAATATACAATGTTAAAGAATACCCTCAATATAACAACTCCTACATATGTATTCATTCTGAGGGTGGTGTATAATCATCTAAGAAATAATTCATCTATTGACCATGAATATCATCCTATCCTTCTGATGTTTGATCGTTGACATGAAATTGTTTCAATATCCCCATAATTAAAGGAATCAACATGCGTTGTAGAGCCATCATGATCTAATCAATGACATCTATTGGATTGTACTCAAATGATGCATCAAAATCCTTATCAATATCCTTAGGATTAAACAAATAAGTTTGGTCAGAATGATAATAGTGAAGCTACTATATAAAGAAGAAATATTTTGTGGCCTACTGCTTCTATATTAAATTTAACCAATATTCTATATGAAGACATCCCTCCGCAATCTCATAATATCCAAGATAACAAGGTAGTGTCATTCCCTATCAATGTATCCATCAATAATATAATCATGAAGATACTCACTGAAAGACCTGATTTCAAAACCCAAACCCTCGATGTCACACACACTCACACACACACACACATATATATATATAATACTTCTACATGGTCTGTGCTATATCCACATTTTTCTAAACATGTTTTACCGAATCTGATGACTCCAAGAACGAGATGAGGACCTTGTAGTTCTACCTCACAATCCTTTAACATGTATAGGGGTGAATGGAATGGATAAACAAAATGATAATTATAAGGAGACATCTAAATTTTTTCATATTAGTTTCATTATATTTAAAATTAATAAGAGTTATTATTTCCCATGAACTTCCAAAATGATGGACGCATATGCAATGAATGACATCTAACCCCCATATCATCCATCCAGACTACCATTCGGTCTATGGAGGATACCATGTATTATAAAGTACTTATTTCCCTATGTTCTTTAGAAAAAGTTTCTATAACTGCAATTTAAACTAGTCATCAGGGTTTGATATGATATAACATGAAAAATCATTATTGAGTACAATCCCCAAAATATAAATCCTTCTAAATCCATAAATTATTAAGGCCTCAAATAGAGGTAGATAGTATGAATAATTGGTTAACTAGTTGATAATAACTCATAACACATCATTTTCTCTATGGGATCATAGAAATACCAATAAAAAATCAATAGGGATATAATTATATTTACACCCCGTAATAGATATAATATGTACAAATATTCCACATCACTGGTGCTTCACTATCACCTACTAATAAGTAGAAAATCACTTGATAAATAATTCAATTTTCCTCCCCATTCCATGTCACAAATATTAATGATGTATTTTTTGTTTCATATTTTTGAGCCTATAGTGTAGTGCCCATACATATGTCTGATACTCCCACATTAGTGCTTAGCTTATGTCCTAAATAACCCCGATACGTCCACAGAAGTGCAGAATCTCATCCTCAATGATAAATAAAACTGAAGGTGGGTCCTCACATATCAAAGTCACCCTTAAAACTATTTCCCCATGATCAGAAATCAATATCATCTGCATCCATTACAAAATATAGTATGTTTGTAATAAACTGTTTAAACATTTTTCCCATGACTTTCATGGATTTCCACGTTATTCTTATAAACTAGAGCTATCAAATTCCACTCACTGTTGGACACATATATGTAATGTGTCTATGTATAATGACCTCAGCAATTAAATACTACATTCCCCTTTCCAATTATATAAGAAAAAACTAAATTGAATGACTCTATGTACTCTACCAACATGCAATTCCTAAGATTAAAAACACAATATTTATATAAATATTGGGGTATTTTATAATCCATGTAAAAAATTATGTATTACACAATTATATAATTCCTAAAATATAATAAATCATTAACAACAAAAAAATATTCATGGTAATTTTTATGCTAATATTTATATTGTGTTATCATTTTGTATTAAATATTTTCCAAAAATCAATCAGCAAGCTTTAAAACTAATCCAGAAAAAAATTATTAAATAATCATAGTATACTACATAACTTCTACCATGCTATAGTTGAATATAGATTTTTTTGATGTTGATTCAATTTCAACGCCTAAAATTCCATCTCATAAGCATTGGACCACAAGAACGTATCACACTTCTTAGCCATACTAGTATGTGGTTCTTCTAGAATTGATATGTATTGTATAAAAAATCTATAATAGTTATAAAACCCCACAAGACTATATATATAAACTAAATTCATCGAAATATGTTAGAAGAAAATAGTTATAACCTTCATAGGTTTTATGGATAATCCTCTTCTGAGATGATAATTCCTAGTATGTGAATAATATTGATTCAAAATTGGATTTTTCAGAGCATATCATATCACTGGTGTTGTCTTTGTGTATTCAAAAAGATCTATATATTTTTATCATGGTAATTTAATGTGTAATAATATAACAATATGACTTCTATGAAGATCATCACAAATGAATCTACGTACCAATAGAAAATATAATTAATCAGGTTCATGAAAACGTTGGACACATTCAAATGATTGATCCAAAAAAACCTATACTCATACAATATATGTCTACTCTTGAGATTTGTTCATATTATATATAAATGTATAAAATGGATCTTAATATATGCTGACTAGAAATTGATCTTATAAAAAATATATCACTCATTAGAGAAATTTTATTAAGTCGTCTATATTATGAAAGGGATACAAGTATTTTATTCTAAGAAATTTTATCTGATTATAATCCACACACAACTATTGGGTACTATCTTTCTTATTGGATAAAAGGTTGTGTGAACCACATATAAAAGTACTAGGTTGATTAAACACCATTTTCTCTAAGTCATAAAAATTCTTCTTGAGATAATAATGCTATGTAGGATCTATTGAATATGGATAAATAGTCATTGGTAATTCTCCTGAAACTAGCTCAAAGGTGAACTACACCTATATCAAAAGAGGAATATGTAGATTTCCTCAAGGAGGATGACCCTAATGTAAACCATTGTAGGAAAGAATTTGATACACCCCATTCCAAAATTAATCATAGAGAATCAATACATCTAGGTTGTCACTCAACCTACCCATATTTATCTGATTTTAACAGACTCATCTGGACATTCCATTCAACATTATGAATATAAGCGCTTCATTGTGATGATGTAAATGAATCCCAGTAACAATATGAATCAACAATGGAATGGTATGAAACAAACTATTCCATCATTATAATGACGTTGAGTAGATTAATTTTATGGAAAATAAATTATTCAATAACTTTCACACATCAACCTCAAGGAGAACTCCACACACAAGCACACACTCTATTGTCAAACCACTAATGGTCTGTCAAGATTCAT
The DNA here is from genome assembly GCA_963277665.1 of Viscum album. Taxonomy (NCBI): domain Eukaryota; kingdom Viridiplantae; phylum Streptophyta; class Magnoliopsida; order Santalales; family Viscaceae; genus Viscum; species Viscum album. The sequence goes on along the minus strand of OY728142.1, from coordinate 369,133,508 downwards.
CGTGCCACAAAATTATACTATCTCAAGACCAAAATAGTCTATATTTTCCACAAATATTAGGGACTCTGAAGAACCTATAATAAATAATTCTGAATCTAATGTGTTGGAAAAGAGAATTGCAACTCATACAATAGAAGTCTCTACACTCTGTTCGTTAGGTGTAGGTTTCACTGAATTGATAATCCATGATATGTGTCCCAGAGAAAAAAACAGTCTATCCTAAGTATTTATACTATAATTTAAATGAACCTATAAATACTAAATACCTCCTCCAGGACAACATCCAATGCTAAATTGGATGGTAGTAGACTATATCCCATCTTGATGAGGATATATTGGTCTTGTACCTAAATTAAGTGTCAATATAGATCCCTTATCGCAAGGTTCTAGGTGTGATTTTTATATGAATCACTAAAGGTACAACATACAACTAAAATATTGAAACACAATTGGGTTCCTCATACAGCAGGGTTGTATATTTCGTAATGTACCCCAATGGTGACTCGTCACATATATTTTAGTGTGTTTCATACAGCTATAAGAAACCCATGAGCATCCTTGAAGAGATGTTTTAGGCTGCAATTTGAACATTGTGTTTATCTTAAAACTGGTCATACCTAGCTCAGAATTCCATATTATTTCAGGTTTACCTTTAATTGAGGTCCCAGTTCACTGTATCTAAAAAGGTTGGTATCCAATAAAATAACCTATGATCAGATGGAATACCAACCCCAATCCTCAAACTATCTAACAACCATCAAATCATCACTAGTAAGAGTAATTGTGAAGTTTTGAAGATTAGTGAAATGAGTCCAGTGCCCTATCTCCAATATTGTAAACAATTGATAGTTCATAAACATGCTAGAACGATTTGATATAAATTAGTATTGAAATAATAATCCAAAGACATTCATCTGTAAATCCTCCCAGACAATACCATAATAAGGATCATCCTGAGAAATAAAGTCTCAAATTTTTTTTGGTGGAGTCATGAATTATATAAGTGGTTATATTTACCATATACTCTATAGGTGTTTCCCTGATCATGACGATTAATAACATTGAATAATTCCATAACTCACTGCAAAAGGACCTCTTTCCACTTAAAATGTAAGAGGTTTATGTTGTTGTAATTCCTGCATCAAATTATGTAATGGTGGGGTTGGATACAGGGAACCCAATATGGGCTACATCATGTGATCAAATCTATACTAGAATTGATAATCAACACTGAGATGAAGATTAATATGTGGTGAATAATGTTCCACTACTGGATGTAATACTGGTTTCTCATAGACTACAACATCAAGAGAATATGCATTTCCCCTCTCATGATGTATGAATCAAGAATTTCATGGTGTCATAACTATAGAATTTCCATGTTCACAACTAATATTAAATTTAATTCAAGATAAGAAAAAATGTGAAAGGGGTAAGGATTGGTATATTGAATTCCTATAATGATCCACACCTCTAAGCCTCTTCCTAAATCCATGTCGAGGTGATAAATAGATCAAAATGTATAATATTATACCAAACCTTATACCCACTAATGGATATTTCATGGTCAAGATTGAATACCACAAAGTATAAGTTCTAGTATATAGGGTGTCAAATGAAATACATATAGGATATCGCAATTTACATTTAAAACAGCATCATAATTTTCCACCAACCAATAAATTATAAATTTTACTCTTTTGATGTTAATTTTGATTTATATATCATGATATTATATTCTAGTTATATGTTTCAGCATTCACAATTTATAAAGATGATACCCATTATAAATACTAATTCTTATGACATATAACTATGACCTTACCTTCATGTCTTGCATCGGGATGTAACATGTCATATTTAATGATTTGATTGAATGACTTACCATTCCCAATTTATATAACAACATTATTCTTAATCTAAATCATTTACTCAACAATAAAATTAGATTATGATTCTTCCCATAAAACCAATGGTTCATGAATCAAATATTGAATAATTTTTTAATTATGGTTTCCCCAACAATCTATAATGATATATATTGATTATATTTTTGTAGGAACATTATTTAAACCAAATATGTTATTCTTAAAAGAATATTTATCTCATTTTCATATATAATAACCTTGGTAAAATGTATATGTAAAAGAAAATGGATGCATAATGTAAACATGGAATGGAAGAATGAATGGAATATAAGATCTAATGGGACTATAAATAATCCTGAGATGATAACACCTTGACATACAAGGCCAATAGAAAATGAAATCCATAATAATAATATCATCCACAATAGCATCAAAAAATATGTACGTCACCCAATAGTGAAATTATTGCAACTATAATAGGTACACATCATAACAGAAATATCCATCCATATTAAATTTTTCCCACTAAATGTGGGGTATATAACACAAGGATCATTCTCGTTAAAAATTTCTGATACATCATAGAATCCATTAAAATACCTAAATAGAAATTTAAAAAAGAGTGATGTTATTATACAACTTTCTATAATACCACCATTAATGCCACTAAGATGTTCCCCAAGGTGAATCGTCACATTACATTAAGCACTTCCCCATATGCTAGAGGATTCCAACTAGCAGTGAGGGCCTACAGTGTGTTCATGGGGATAATATTCTGTTAAGAGCCTAAGTGTAAAAATTTGGTAAATAATAAGTTGGATATAATTGATTAAATAAAAAATAACCTAAATTGTATGATTATCCATTTAGATGAATATACTAGCAGAAATAGTAGGATATATATGGAAAAAACGTGATAATGATATTTTGATGTAGCTATACTAATATGTATTACATGAGATATAGGAATGAAAGACATATACGACTTTCCAACAAATATATATTATTTTGAAAAGATTCTATTACTCAAATAATGTGCATAGTTTTAGTGCTATACTCTCTAACTCTATCCCAACACTCAGAATAAAACATTGAAAGATTGATACATCCATTTATATACACATGATATCATGTCGTCTGTTTAGGAACCACGTATGACCTTAATATTTTGTGAGATTCACTTTGTTATCCATTACCAGAGCTGTCTATTATAATAAAACCTAATCAAAAAATTAATTAGTGTACAGTTACATAAAGAATTCAAGGAAATATATAAATATAAATGTCTGGAAAAGATCCACCTGGGACACCTGACTAAAACAACATAGGTCTGACTAAGACAAATATATATTAACTTTAGACAACCATTACTAGTAGAATATGGTTATATAATGTTTATATCGCATAAATTCAATGTTGAATAACTTAGACTAACATCATGGCATGAATCACGTATGGACATTACCCGAGAACATTTTATTGTCTTGGTATATATGTCCTTTTATTTAATAGATTATAAATTTTGTAAATTTATATAAAAAATATCTATATATTTATAAATAGGAATCCAATTACCATCTATGGTGAATTTTAATAAGTAACATAGGTATTGTAATAGGGAATTTACAAATACACAATGATATAAGAGTATATCCATGTTGATCTATATAAAATCCCAGGTATCACTCCAGTGATTGTATAAAGCAAGATCCCTGAGTCCTTCCATGGTATAACACATTGGGGACCGTGTATCACTCATGGATGGTATAACCTTATCAATAAATGTGCACATACAAGGTAACTTCTTTAGGGAACCCATATCACTCATTTGTGTGTAAGCACTCCACCTGGGGATCCAGTCGAATGATATCCAAAACAACAATCCAAGTATCACCCTCCATGTAAACGCAATTATTAATATTTCAATTTACTATTCATGATGATTCCATCCAAGGCATACATAATTCATGGCCCTTATATCTCTCTTATAATAGGTTAAGGGAATTTTATTCATAGAATAAAACCATAAATTTCCCCTAAAATTTAATAAATAGATGGAAAATTCATTTAATTCAAGTAGACTTAACTATATAATGAGGAATATTATCGTGAATAAGGGAATAAAATTTCTCAATATATGAATTCAAATTCATGTACATTTGTTACATGAAAATTCATATTTCCATGTTTCTACTTAATAGAATTATTTTCTAACTAATAATGATAGTATGATTTTAAAAAAAGACTCCACCAAAGGGAGGCACATGTCAAGGTATAACCTTCAAAGAGTAAATTCACGTGTAGATTTGGTCATATTACACATATAAATTATAAATAATTTAATTAACATTCCATTAGGGATGAAGTGTTGGGATGCCAAAAATATGGGAAAATGGTGCATTATAAAACCCAACTAGACATTTAGGTAAATGATCTATACCACCTACCTTAAGCACATAACTTTCTGATCATACAAATTTTCTCTTAAAAAATCTATAATTAATGAAAATATATTAACTTATGAAAAACATTAATATAGGTTATATAATATCACATGAAAATAGGGCCGAATAAGGGAAGATAAATGATAAATGAAAGAAATTAAAATAAATAACTTATCCATGTGAATAAAAAACCATCCATCAATGATGAAAATAGTGGTTGTATTGGGAAGATATAGTATAACATATGTGATTTCAGGAGGGGGAACCTCGTGCATATGTTAAAATAGAAGGAGACAGTGTACAATCAAAAATTTTATCACCCTTTCTCTTAAAAAATATCCAGCATATTCATATGATGTGTAAAATTTAAATGTAGTGTAAATCTCATTATTTTCCCTCCTTCAAGTGTCTAAATTTATTATATGAAATGGGGTTTGGAGAACCCATTAATAATTGTGTATTTTAATTACAATTCATTTATTTAACACACTACATTTATTCGGCCTAATGAAATCTACCATACCACCTGGTTCGTATTTCTAGAAACAAACTACTAAATCAAAGGGTCTGTTCAAAAGGATATAAGCTAAATAACAATCTCATCTAGGGTTTAGAAAAAACAATTCAAAAAAGTAACTCACTAAAAATCTATGATGTCAATGACTTAAATAATATAAACTAGAAGGATTTTGGTTACTTTTCTATCTTATTTGGAATGTTATATTGGATTTGAATAATATTTGTAGAATTATCATCCATCTTCAATGAAAGGTTTATTAATTCATTAATTTCCTAAAACATTGTCTTTAACGGTTTAAATAATAAGAGTAATCAGTTTTAATGAATAAATCATTTTATATGAAATTATATGTACCCATCAATATCATGGTTTTTATGAGAAAAAACATTGAATTCAATGGAAATTAATACAAAAAAAACCATAGTGAGACGAAGATGTTTTTATGGATGATGTATGGAATTTCTCAAATATAAAATATATTTTTTGGAGACAGATAAATGTTCTATGTGTTGAGAATATGGTAAATGGTCCACTAAATGACTATGTGATTGGAAAAATACAATGGATAATGATAAAAAAGAAAAATAGAATTTACCACCCACATTATACTATTTAAAATAAAAGGAGTTTTGGTATAATCATAAATAGTACTAAAATTTTAATGTAATTGATGATTATTGACATTTGAAACCTATTAATCCCCTAGAAATTGGGGAATATCATTTGATCAATATTAATATCCAAATGTAATTATGTTCACATATCAATTCTATTATTAATATATTATTTGATTTTGTGGGAATATACAACCTCTAAATCATATTATTTTACCTCTTCTAGAATTCAGTGTCATTTTAGGAATCGATTGGTATAATTTATATTAAACCTATAAAAATTGAAAATGATGGTAAGGTACATAGGGTATTCAGAACCAATTTATGTCATTACTTTTTTTGAATTGATAAATATCAACATATAATGGATATTACATCCATTGTGATGGACTTCATATCTATTCTACATTGGTGTTCATCTCATATGGTTGAGGAGAAACTCAACATATAAGGTTTGATTATTATACAAGAACTTATTTGGCATCTTTTGAGAAGGGATTCCTAGTTTTCATCAAAATCATGATGTTGAGATTATAATTTAACTCATCCATGGTTTTAAAACAATTTTAATGACTCTATATAGAATCTCTAAAATTGAGTTAGAAGAATTAAATAAAAAATTATAGGTAAATCATAATAAATGATGTATTCATCCATATTCATCATCCTACTGTGTAATTGTTTATTTAAATAAGAAGAAATTACAATAAATTTGACATTTAATTTATTATTGGGAATCCTAAAATATAATATTAAATAAATAAGTATACATGGACTCATAATGATGTATTTTTGGTCAATTACTAAAAACTGAATTATTGTTTTCATTGTTGATAATCGGTATAGGTAGTATCAGTTGTGGGTCATAAGTGAAGATATAACCAATATTAAAAACTATTTTTGTTATGGATAATTGGAATTTATATTGATAAAATATGTTAAAAATAATTTCATTACTATCATTATAGATTTAATAAATTTTTACTTTATAGGGTACATATATCAGTTTGTGGTTGAATTTGTATATGGTATGACTGTACAGTCCATGTGTAAAGATAATCGGGACAATCACATGAGTTTTGTATTGAAGACATTATTAAATGAACATTTTTATGATAAATTTACCATGATTGGATTTTTAACTTCATATTGTTTTAATTATGGTTTATAAAATTTCATGTGGGGGGAATATCTGTTGAACCAAAAAAGGAATATTTTTTTAATGTTGTCCTAAACATACCAATAGGACTCTATTATTTTTTTTTCTTGGTTTGGGTGGATTTTATAATTTACTTTGATTATTTTTTAATGAATCTCTTATATAAACAACTCGTAAAAGTGGATGGCTACCACATTTATTAAGAAAAATAAATGTATATAAGTTTAAATGAGAAGATGTGTTGTTTAGTCTATTCACTTGTTCATACAGTAACATATATTTTAAAAGGTATTGTGATATTTAGTGATTCATAAAATAATTAAATGGGTTGATTCATCATTTATAATGATATTTTTATTGCTTATTCTGCATGATTATTTATTTTTATTGAGTAAAATTCACCAACACATTATTTTCATTCAGATATAATAATTTTTAAACTACAAATTTGGCAGAATTATAATTGCATGTAAATGATTGAAATTTATACTACTCATTATTTATTAATGTATATATATATAGAAATAATGTAATATTATTTATTGATGATGGTTGTATTTGATTAATTTATATGAAAACTCAATACATTACAACCACACGAATGCAAAGATGGTGGTTGATGATTCAATTCTAGAAAATCATGCATGATTTTATGTAATGAGGACCAAGAAATATCTAATATTTACCAATTTCCAAAACATATATATGAAAATAATTAATTAATGAGAAATATATTATCATTCTCAAATGTGTGTTCAACCACTTAACCATGTAATGATTAAATAGGTGCATCAAGGGAGGGTCAATCATTTTGAAAATATGATAAATGAATCAATAATAAACACTGATTTTTAATGAATTCTAATGTTTGAAAATAGTTTTTTTATTATTTCCATAATAAATTTAGACAACGATCTTTTGGATTATGCTTAAAGTTCATCATTATCAACTTGTATTGGATGTGTGAAGATGTATAAAAATCTAAATGAATATTTCAAGTAGTAAATTTTTAAGATAGATACCACAATTTTTGTATATTGGTTCATGGTATGTTAGTACGTTAATCACGCGAGATAGTATTTTAAGGGGATGTTATAATCATTATACATACCAGAATAGAAATTGAAAAAAATTCACTATGACTTTTCTCTTTTCACTTCAAAAAATGATTATAATAAATAATGATGTGTGTGTTGTAGTAAATTTCATTATCATGTATGAAAAAATCATTGTTTTTCAGTAATATCTATCAATATATTAGATTTATAGTTTGTATATTAAGGATGTGGTAAGGTTTAATGGGGTATAAAATTATATTATATTAGATTGATATCTATCAATTACGTCAATGTTTTTGAGATGTCTTAATCAAGCAATTAATTGAGGGTTATCAATGAGTGAAACATATCATAATTAGATATCGGGTTAGTTTTATTGATAAATTTGAATAGTGGGGGTTATATTGAGGCATTATTATATGTATTTAAACGGTGGTTGAGATATACACTATCTTCTATTTATGTCTTCCTATACTAATAGAATTTAATAAAAATATTATATCAATCCTTATAAATACCAATATTGAAGGAAGTGTTGATTTAATATATTTTTGGGTGATGTTCGAGAACTAAATCAATATGAATTTGGGTTATCTAAGGGAATTATAGAGAAGGATAGATCCATAATAAAATTAATTATGTTATCATCATTTTTTCCAAAAAAAATCTATGTTTAAAATACTATGGGATATAATTAAATGGATTTTGGTGGGAATTCTTTATTATGATTATTACATTGGAAAATCTTATGATATGTATAAACAATGTAAATATTAAAACATGGTATCTTGGCCCCATCAAATTTTTTATCTACTATTTTTGGTAGATCATATCAATGAAATTATACCAAAAAACTCTCCAGTTCATGATGTGTTTCATGTATCTTTTCTGAGGAATTACTTTTGTGATTCTTCACATGTACCCAATAAATATTTTTTACCACTATAACATGATTTTTCAAATAAATAATAACATGTAAAAATCATTCAACATTATGAAAAAGTGTTATGGAATAATATTAGAAAAATTTATAAAGCTTAATCTAGTAATATGATATTCCAAGGTGTTACATGGGAATTCTAGTGTGATATGGGATGAATATATATAAATAAGACTATTTGATAGAAACAATTTAAATGGTATATGTGATTTTTCTGGTCGTAAAATGTAGCACCATAATATTTTAAGATTATTTCTCATAAAATAAATTGAATTTCTTTGATATATTATTGTAGACTGAAACTACATTCTAAATGAAAAAAATGATGTATACCATTATAGAATATAAATTAGAGTAGTGTAGTAAAATATAATAATGAAAATTTTGAAATTATTTGTAAATGTTGCAGATAAAGATTATATATTTAAAATTTAGTAAATTTTTTTTAGTAAGGTCTTCATATGCATGTGAGATAACATAATAAATATTGTATTTATAAATTTTTTATGAGTAAATAATAATGTGAATATATATACCTTACGTAATATGTATTTTAAAATGTAAATTAATTTTTAAAATCATCATTTGAAAATTAGGAGAGGGAAATATTTTGAAAATAATTTTTAGACATAGATATTCCCTTTTATAGTTAAAATACAAATTTTATTTTAAAACTGTGCTCAATATTGATGATTTTTCATTGATTAGTTACGTTTCAAAATGATTTCACTGTAATATTACTATATATGAATTAGTAAAAATCCAATTATGGTCCATGGAAACTATTTTATGTAGGATTATGGAATAATAACTTTTAATGCATAACCAATCATTTTTTCTAGAGAACCACATTTTTTGAGTTTTATTGGATAATATTTTCATCAAATAATTCAATATCTACGATTTTAATTTAATTAAATAGATTCAATATAATTAATATTAATAATATGTTTTAATCAATAAGTTTAACATAATTTTATATCTCAATAAATTGTATGAATAGTAAAATTATAATATAGTAGTTATGGTAAAATAAAGATTTATCGAGAGGAGAGTAAACTAATAGATTTAGGTAATTTTTAAATTAAACATTAATAAATAATATTAGAATGAAATATCTAGACCTCATCCAATCCAAAATTTCAATCTCTGACCACTCATAATAATATTACATGATTATGAAATTATTATAATTTATTTTTTATAAAATTCAATGTTTTTCCTCTCCCCCACATAAAAAAGGGAGATATCCTTTTTCTACATTAAACTAATTTGAGAAATATAGATAGTAAAAACCCTTTATAATTCATCTTTAAACATATTGATGTTTTATTTATAATTTATATACATCTAAAAATACCACTGCACGAACCCTTACAATGCGATTTAATAGAGACTAAGAATAGGCGTAGTCATCATCCTGTCAAAACTCATTAAAATTATTTCTTATTGTGACACCTCTACATTTATGTTATTAATAATAAAGTTTTATTTTTTCTATACTAAATATAATAAAAAGGTAATTTGATATTGTAACCACAATTTTTGACCCTCTTTTTCAAAAAATTTAATGTGTATTAACAAATCGAGTTTACATTTGAAAAACCTCATACATATAATGGTATCATACATTGTGCATCAACATTTTTCAACGTTGATTATTCTGATGGTTTTAATTTTCATATATGATATTTATGAAATAAATTATCTTATTTAATTAAAATTTCATATCTATATATGTGTCCTAATATATATTATAAAATAGTAACACTACCCAAGAATACGTTTGGACTACCACCTCCTTGATGCAATGAGATTTGATTTGATTTTTATTTTACAAAGATTGTAATATGTATATATTAAAGAGGAATATAATTTACTCTTTATATACTATTTTTTTTTCTAATGATAAGATAGTGTCAATATTAGTTATTCTTGGTTTTTTGATAGTGAAAATAACATTCATGTCTACATATGAGATACATTCTCCACATGTAGTGTAATGTTTATCTTATCTATACCATTTATGGATGGATTTATATATATAATTATTATTATATAGGATAATATTATAATTAATAATAATATGGATATTATGTAACTCTGATAAATGTTCCATGATAGAATCTTATGAAGTAAAAATCCCATGAAAAATGAAATAGATAACACCAGGATATAATGATTTTAATATATAATTATTAATTAATAAGTGTTAAAATGTTTTATGTGGAACATATATAATAATATATGTATGGTCATTAATTTTATGTAGGATTATAAAAATTCTCAATTTATTATACAAGAGAATTGTGTGAATTTGATGAAAGTTGATGATGAGGTTTGGGATTTCTGTGTCAATTTCATTATAATTGATATAGTTTATATGTAAATTTCTATTTATGGTAATTATATGACCATTTAAATATAAACCCCTTATATTTTCTTCTATGTATCAAATTATTTTCATTTTATACTTCTATTTCATTCTCCATTGTTTTTAAAATGATCTAGATTTTTATTTTAAAGAATGTCAAACATTATTTTGGCTTTATTAATGAATATCATTATTCCATGTCTATGTTGCCATTAAAATTAATTATATATTTATTTATTATTTACTTAAAAATTTTAATATCATTTTTAAACATGTATAATTTTTTAAAAAATTAAAATTTGTTTAATTTTATGAATGATGTATTTTTTCTTTTAACCAATAATCTAAAATGGTCGAATTATTAACATATAATATATAAATATAATAAAATTACATCATTACCACTCATTTAATTTAATCATATACTACCATATTCCATCGTTACATTCAACGAAAAAAATTGCTATTTTCTTTAAATTTTTGGATTTTATGTTTGTGGTTCCAAAATAAATAGGGTATTTCGTTCAATAAATATTTCCAGTTATCATTTAAAATAATTTTCATTTATTATAACATCCATTATTGTTACATATAATTTATAAGGATGATTTTACATGTCTTTCATCAAAATTATGTGTCATTGTGTTTTAAATTTATGATGATGATATATTTATGAAACCAAATTTTTCCCATTGGTTATGTTATAGTGAAATGATTATATTTTTAGGAAACTCGTTAACTTTCATGGGTTATGTTATGTGGTGAATTATTTTATGATCATTTGGAACACATATAAATATATTATTATTATATTATGAGTTGTAATAGAACAATATTTCTACCCAATGCATTGGGCATTGATGGATATCTTATGGTATCATATGTACTCTAATAGCTATGAAACATAAATCAGTAAGGGTCTCTGTCCACCATGAAATTTTAGGATGTGAACTTTGACTATTCATATGAAGAAATGGAGAGTGAAAAAAATTATAATATGATAGTATTGATATCGATTCAAGAAAATGTAAATTATTTTATATGATTATTTTAATTCCATCGACTTTTGTCTTATGTCGATGTTGTTATCAATATAAAATGTCATTTGATTCTTTTATGATCAATGTTTTTGGAGTTACCTTGAATTATACCATAAAAAACTATTATATATTATATACTACAAAAAGAATTAAAAATATTGTGATAATGTTCTAACACCAAAATTGATACATTATTTTAGAGTGACCATTGATAACCCCTTGATTATACTTACTAGAAAACTTAGCTCCACATTACATAATATTCATTTATTTTTCTTTTTATAAAGAATTTATTTTGGTAGGGAATTTATAATAAATTTTTTATTTGGTAAGATATTTGTAGGATATATTACAGATCACTATTGAACTATGATTATCATGTATCTAGTCTCTAATAAATCGAAATTGGTACATTCTTGAGGCATGTATTTATAAATTCAATAGTGTATTAATCAACTAAGACATAATATCTATGTATTAAATGTAATGGTATCTATTTTGAATATATATAAATCCATGTACATATAAAATAATACCATAATAATTAATATAACAGATACTTGGTACCATGAACATTATATAACATATCTATATTGGCCATGTATGGAATGTATTATAGAATAAGCTTCATCTTAAGGAGACCTTAGTATAAACCTTTGGGATTCCATGATAGGACACCCACATTGATGAGTGGAAGATCATAGATAATCCCATTGAATAAAACATCATTAGTCCCTTGTGATATACCCCATAATTGTTATGGGTAATTATCAAATCAGGATGTAGCTTTATTATGAGGAAGAGAGGTCATATTATATCCCATACCACTTAGAATGATTGATTTCTAATATTTCATAGAAATCAAATGGAATATGATTTAGGATCATTTTATCAGTCTCTTTGAAATCCACATCACATGGCTACTATGCCTTACCATATTTGATTTTCCCCCCCAATCATAGGGGTTATCCTAATCATAAAACTATAGGATCCAACAGTAACTATTTTAATTTCCAACATTATGGATAAAGGATACAATACAACATAATATATCGTACCCACATCTAATTCATATGGTTATAGTAATTAAAAATAAAATAATTGCTTCACCATTAAAATCATGGGATGGATATGAATTAGAAAAGTTATAACCATATTAAAGAATCATGGGAATACATGTCACTTCTATAAGAATTCCATCACTCACTCTGATGCTGCATCCAAAATCCATCTTCATGAACCCAAAAATTTCATCATCCATATAAAATAGTTTCTATTAAAAAAATAAGTATAGTAGAACATGATATGTGATATGATCTCATAATTTTTTTGAATATGAGGTCCTAATAAATCTCACTATGTGATTCATTGGTTGCCTTCACATTCATAAAATATTCCAACCCATTTACCAACTCCAATGATTTATTGGAAATCACAATACTATCAACAAATAAACATAAATAATTTTATAAATGAATCTAAAATAAATATAAAACCTTTTATTTAAATGTAACATACCCATAAATTTCATATCATTATTTATTGGGATAACATGCAAGGAAATGTATATAATGTAACCGCATATAAAATCTCTAAAATCTGATACACTCCCTCTATCTATGTTCAACATGTCATTGTGATACCCTATGAGATAACATAGGCACCATAAACCATAAAAATAGGCAGTAGTATTTATAATTATCATACTGACTTATTATTACACCAAACACCACTTAATGGTACCATATCACTCTGATTCATCAACATCATGTAATGATCCTATTTAACTCAAAGAACAAATTGTAATGGAATAATTCATATAATATGGAATTTACCCACTATTGAATACAATTTATTCACAATATATGTATTAATAGACAAACCATCATAAACATCACATTGTATAGTAGCGATGTACCTCTCAAAGACATCATGATCTAGGAACATATGTATATAAGTCACTTATAAAATCATTACTATGTTATTTTCAATACATCTTAATTATTTTCCTTGACACTATCTCATTCATTTCAATTAATATTGTTCATAACCGTCAAAATTTTCATAATATATTTCTCAATTAGGATTTCCCTCGATTCATCATTTGTATAAATGGCATATCCATTATATCCAACCATCTTAAACCTTCATTAAAGAAACCATAGAACACCAATAGGTTCACACTACCATCTCTACGAAGAGAAAACACTCATAAAAGACTCATATTATGTCCATTTCTATCTGTGTGGTCTAAAATAACTCAAAACTGTGAATTTAAAAAAAAACATGTACATTCTGTTTACCATTTGTGTATGATATGTACATAAAAAATATTAAACTGAGATATTTACATATCAAAAAATGGTATTTCATTTTCAATCTAAATTGAGTGTGTCGATCACCTATGTAATATACCACACAGATTAACCATTTCATTTGGTAAATTTGTCTAATGGATGAGTTCTATAGTCATTCTATAATTTTACATTCTATGGGTAATAATTGGGGCATAGACACATACTACTATATGACCATGCCCCCCTCCCCTACCCGGGGAATTTAGAAGATTACTCTATTAATCAACTAAAACTATACTACATGAAATATACTATGAATAAATGGTGTGTATTCCGAAAATATCAATCCTTACCAATGTAGTTTAACAAATGAAATTAATCTATTAATTTACAAAACTATTTAATGGGATTTATAAATAATAAACCATTAAAATCATCTGAAAATGTAAATTTTCCAAAAATATTTATAAATAGATCATCTTGGGGTACTTATATTTTAAGTAAAAATTAAAAAAGAGATAATTATATGAGGAAAAGAGTAAAAATAATATAAAACAAAACTAGCCCATGGTGAAAATGTGGAATGATTCAATCTAATATATATAAATATATTCCCAAACTGCAAAATCATTATATCATTAATCCTGATATGATCCACCACTTATATTCATCCATCCCTCATTCATCTCTACCCCTATATGATTTTTTATCTCTTCCTCTATCTTTCATATATCTTGATTGAAAAAAGTAGAAATCATAGTTGTGTAAATAAATTATTTGGATCCAATTGTATATGGGATGAGAATAAAATTAAAAGGGAATGGTGGAAAGGGTAAAAAATGATAAAGGTGATGGTGCCCAAGAATGACCCCTAATGCCATGGTAGGTCTATACATTTAATTGTAGATCCCTCTATTTAAAATTTATCCCTGGAGTTAGAATCTCAATATTAATATTTTATCAAATGATTTCATGAATCTAATAATCCCAGATAAATTAATATGTAATTAATAAAATTCATTATTCATCATAAATTATATTGTCTTGATATTCATGAAAAATATTTCTTGTGGTAAAAATCATAATCTATACCAAAAATAGTAGTATGAATAATTAACTCGGTCATATATTATGGTAAAATTTCTATTTAAATCCTCATAAGGATACCGAACTAAATAGATTCAAATTTACCCTAAATTCACAGTAAGAAAAAACAGAGGTCCACAATTATATAAGAATTTTAGAGAAAAAATATGTGAAGACATAATTATTTTAGAAACATATTTGTTATGGTGAACAAATAAAAAAAATAAAGATAATATAAAATTTCAAAATAATGATCTAATCCAGCATGTTTCCATGAGAAGTCCATGAATCTCCTATAAAAATTTATATTTATTTTAGTTCATTATTCAATGGGATGATAAATCTATTTATCTTGATAATTATTCATATATAAGAATATAATAAATATATCTATATGATTGATTGGTTACCTTCAATTGAGCCATCATCCTCTAGGGCCGATGTTTTTGGTTCAGAATCATTATTAATGTTCACCATAATCTAATGGGGGGACACTAAAATTATATATCATACCACAAATGGGACTCATATCCACAATAAAACCTTAAAATAATTACAAAAATGATTTTTTTCCTCTTATCAAGATTATCATACCTATATATTAATATTGGTATGAATTCAATTTTTTAATAATTTTTTTACCAATATCAGAAATCTTATAAATTTATAATATTATTTCAAAAAACCATGTGTTTTGTAATGTTAATATTGTTGGACATCTATAGTTATTTAATAGTTTTTATTAACCTTTTTGAGTTGGTAATTATTAAAAACATTTGAATATACTTATATATTAACACTAATATGAGCTGTTTTTTTACATTTAATTTTTTTTATGGTAGTATATAATAATAATATGATTTATATAATTTAAAAAATGTGAATTATAATAAATAATATTATTGTCTGTATTTTAAATTATCAAAAATAATTTTATCAATTCAATTTTAAGAATTTACCATGATAATTTACTATGGGGTTTGTACGAATGTGAATAGACAAAGATCCTCCTCCACTTTTGACCAATTATTGAATATATGAATCCTCTATATCAGATTACTTATTCTAATATACGGTTATCCCACTATCGTTTCATTCATTTAATCTAACTATTTTTCTAATCCATATCAATACACCAATTTACATATATTTTATAGTTTCTTTTTTGGATTTCACCATGGGATTGAGACACCACATGTTTTGATGGGTCCTTACATTGTGGGAAAATATGAGTATTTTATGGAATTAGTTCCCACAAGTATAAGAAGTTTTTATATTTTAATACTCACTTATAATTATTTAATAATTATTATTTAATTTCTATGATATTCTGTATACTTTATTATTATATGGAATTATTTCAAGACCGAGAAATCTGACGGCGCGTGATTATGATGCCCAGAGTGACCAGAATGATCGGTCGAAATTTGTTTAAGCATTAGGTAGCATGTGTAATCATTTTTTCTGAAATAGTGGAATAAATATTCAATGGTTTCTTGGATCAGAAATCTGAGGTCACCATTTCATTGAGGATGATGGGTTTACCCTAGGTGCAACATATGTTTTCCTGGCGCGGGACACCATTGAAAGTTAGTATTTGGCCATAAATAAAATAATTAAGTTAAAATTATTTTAATAAAAAATCCATAAAATTTAAACGGTAACTCAGATGTGAAATATGATAGTACTGTTCTGTTTAATGGGTAATATTTCACATAGGTAGAGCCTAACCTCGACTGGCGCGGGTCGAGGGTCACTGTTAATAATTTTCCAAAAAAAATTTTGGTACATTTAGTAAATGCTTGAGAGGCGATTTCTAGATTTTGAACTGTTTCTGAGATTAAAAATATGAGGGCAATATTGAATCTACAGCACTGAGCTTCTCATAAGAGAGACTTCACTTTGACCGTATTAGGTCTAGAAGAAAAGTTAGTTTTTGGAAATTTTGAATAGAATAAATAAAATAAAATAATTATTATTTTTATATTTCAACAACAGTCAAGCATTAAGGTGGGACGAATGACGTGTCAATCCAATTAATGACATGAACCTCCAATAAATCTAAAATCAATGTTGGGGGAAATTATGAATATTTATAATTAATTATCCCCATTAACTTTCTGTATAGTTACTTACCCTCCCCCTATCCAATAAATATGAAGCATGGGAAGGGGTATTAGATAGTTTCACCAAGTTGTTAATTGTTGAAGTAACGTCACGATGCCGGACCCATAGAAGATGAATCTGGCCCATAGCGAGTTGATGGATGACACTGAACCACCAATGGTTGACATGTGAGAGGCGTTTTTGGGAGTCTTTAACGAGAACTATGAACACAGTCCCCCAAAGAGCACAAACGATTCTCCAATGAATCAATGTAGGGGGTTATTTGCATTTGAGAGTTTGTTATTACAACTTATCCATTCATGAAATTACACGAAGAATGTGGTTCAACCAACTAAATGGTTGAACAATGAATCAATCATCTTTGTGGGAGGTTGATGCGGGGTATCATTGCGGGGTTAATCTTTTGTTCAATTCAATATTTTATTGAACACCCTTAACAAACTCCATATTACGAGCTAACACATAGGGGATGGGCCTAACGAACCCGGACCCAACCCTCCTATATATTGCTTTCTATGTTCCATCATGGAAGCCTGCGAGCACGACGACACGCGTTATAAGAGGAGAGCCGCATCTCATCAGCTGTGGAGAACGGAGGAAGCAGCCACCATGACGGATGACAACAGGAAGGGAGGCAGCGCGATCGTCGCACCACTGATCAACAAAAGTCGTGGTAGAAGTCACGGTGAAGGCAAAACCTTCCTCTTGAGGGTTCCGTTGTGGCTGAGTGGTGCCCATACAGTGCCTCTACTTTTCCAACTGAACGGCCTCTGGGCCATTTAGAAATCTGGGAGACTGGGGGGGGGGGGGGTTGCACACCCCCTCGTCGGAACGAACAGGGCCACCGACCTCAGCTAGGCTGCTTCCCTCGGCCCGAAAACTGCCCTCAACTAGGATGTTGCCCTCGACCAGGACACCCAATTGACCAGGCCACTACCCTCGGAGCGGGTCACCACCGTTGGTCCGGACCACCGCCCTAGCGGCCCGCCCCCTGGACTGGTTCACCACCCAGCAGGTCACCGCCCCACTTGGTTTGGGCCGCCCTATTCTGGTCATGCCACCTTTGTGGTCTGCCTCCTTTAAGGTCATGCCATACCATGGATCTATAGGCTATGTCTGTTGTAGACCATTGCAGACCGGGTCTGCCCGGGTCAGTCCGTCCGAGTCGGACAGGAGTCAGGCCCCACCGGGCCTAGAATAACTTAAATGGCCATATCTTGAGAACCAGATGTCGGATTTATGAACCATCTATGGAATTGGGATATTGTATCAAGGAGTTCATTTTTCTTTTAATCCTACTGAGTTTTGGATAGAGTAGGAGTTTGTCCAGGTAGGATCGAACCTGAATCCAAATGGGCCCCCAAATCTAAAATGCTTATAATTCACAGAATGAGCGTCTGATTGACGCATCGTTTGTCACATTGGAACACTTACGACATGGTAGTCCATTAAATTAATCTATTGTGGTGTTTAGTGATTGTAGAGGTAGAAATGATATCCCAATAGAAGATTCTATGGAACATGAGCACACCGGGTGCGAGGAATCCAGTGGCTAGTAGGTAGTAGAGTTTGGAGATAGATCATGAGGAGTTCATCGCTAAAATATCCTATGTGGGTTAGCGCATACCATCCTGTGTGAGTCAGATCATGTGTGGGTTATCACCCAACGATCCTATGTGATACATCGCATAATGATCATTTGGGGGTCAGATCCTATGTGGGTTAGTTCTCAATGATCCTATGTGGGTCAGCGCATACAAATCCATTGTGGGTCAGCTCCTGTGTGGGTCGGTAGGGGTTAGTTACCTATCGACTCTAAGTGGTCTGGATCCACTGTGGATCATTGTGAGGGATAGTAGATACCGATCTTGTGTGGGTCATACTACCTTTGGTAAGAAGAAGTGCCTCATGAGAGAATAAGATGATCTAGCTTCACATCTTATCA
Source organism: Viscum album (assembly GCA_963277665.1). Classification (NCBI taxonomy): domain Eukaryota; kingdom Viridiplantae; phylum Streptophyta; class Magnoliopsida; order Santalales; family Viscaceae; genus Viscum; species Viscum album. Next base: position 369,114,036 of record OY728142.1, on the reverse strand, counting down.
TCTGTACTTCTATACATCAATGAAAACCTAGATTGAGAGGAGACTCGTTGTAAGATGTCATGACTATGTCAATTTGATTGACGTTATGCTATGTGGTACTATACCTGTGTGGTAATCATTCTTCTTGGTGTTACTTGTGTGATACATTTACCTTCAGTGTGTTACCTGTGTGGTACTTCTTCCTTTGTGTTGTTGTCTTCGTGGTGTTACCTGTGTGTTACTTCTTTCTTCATGGTATTATATGTGTGGTACTTCTATCATCTTTTTGTAACCTGTGTGGTACTTCAACCTTTTTGGTGCTATCTTCGTGGTGTTACATGTGTTGTACATCTATCTTTATGGTCATACCTGTGTGGTACTACTCTCATCATGGTGTTACTTGTGTGGTACTTATATACACTTGGTGTTAACAGTGTGGTACTTCTACCTTCGTTGTGTTACCTATGTGTTACTTCTCCATTCATGGGGTTTCATGTGTGGCACTTCTACATTCATGGTGTTACCATTGTCGTATTCATCCCTCTTGTGTGAGATGAGTATATCTTGATAACATATGTATATGTATGGGCATATACCTAAGTAGATTTGATGTCTATTGCTTCATGCTTTGTGGGTTTTCCTTTATTGAACTCTAGAAGACCTATGATACTCTCGGGTCCCTATTGAGTATCGTTATACTCACACCTACACAATATTTTCCCACACATTGTTGTATCTAGTGCAGACAAAGTACATCATTGATCAAGGCTGAGGGAGTTAGGACTTGAAGGTACGTGGAACTTGGACTGGACAATGCTTGGATGTAGGATAAGACAATGCTTGGAACTGGACCTTTTGGTGTGATGTAACCCAAGGACTACTGATCGTGCACTATACCTAACCTTTAGGTAGGATCCTTAGTGGAAAATTGAAGAGTTTTTGTTTACCTTTCAGTTGTATTTTTACTTTTCATTTGTAATTGTACTTTTTCAGTTGGGTTTTTATTTTAGTGCCTTTAGGTTTACCACTCTTTTTACAACAACAGTTTACTTTGTGGTTATATCTAGTTTTGTTCTAGTCAGTGTAGTTGCATTCTGTTGTGTTCATGAACTATGTGTGTGTACGGTAAAAAGTAAATTCCTTCCCATATTTGGGAAACTTCTTTCTAATTCTATTCTCCAACCCCTGGCCTATGGAAGGCAGTCTTGGGGTAGTCATAGCATGGGCCTTGGTTGACGGGTCGTGAAAATGTGGTATTAGAAGAGTTCAATTATACTAAAGAACTAACACTATGATCATTCCTATGAATCAATAGTGTTATGTGTTATGAGTTTGTTTTTCAGGTCGGGGAGTCAAGTGTTGTTGTCTCGATAGACGTATACATACAATAGGGCCCAGAATCCTGATTTCCATCTCAATGCACAAAAACTATGATTGGAGGTGTATTTGACAAGTTTTTCATTGTTTTTTTTTTGGAGAAATATCACCAGGTATAACATAATGAATGTGTCACACCTGTTTTTATCAGTATTCCACTGCGTAATCAACCAGCTAGGATTCCTGAGAGAGTACACGATGACAGCCCACCGAGCGACATGCCCTTGGTGAAAGGCCCTCTTACGATGTTAGCACCTTTTTGTGGTGTACCAGCAGCACTACTGCCCATTTAATAAGTGTTTCTTCCAGCCCCAATAGATGATTTTTCACGCCTACTGAGCTTGGTTCGTGAGTTCTAGTAATTGGGGCCTCTGAGGTTTCGAGGCAAGTCAAATTCCCAGGCAACTGGGGGATGGCTGGAGGTAGTGGATATGGGTTTCCACCTAGTTGAGACACCAGAAGGGCGGACGATGATTATAGCTACTGGTCTTTTCCAGTACGTGACTGTGAGGATGGTTCACCAGATAATGAGTCTTAGGTACCTGGATTTTTGCTCTAGTCGGTACCTTCGGGTAGTGTTCCAACTATATCAATTCTTTTTGGACAGTAATAACAACTAGCGGTACCAGTAGAGAACACATGTAGTTTTAGTTCCTTGCACATGTTTCAGTTTCAGATACCCCTCAGGTTCCAATTTGAGCCCGACTCACAGGCAGCTATGGAATGGTTTTAGGAGGTGGTTGAGAGTTTCCCTAGAGCTTCTACAGCTTCTTCAGGATGACATGTTAATATTTGAGTACTCATCAAGGTGCACTGACCATTCCTGGTACATGATTAATATAATATGATCACTATTTCAAGGCTTAGACTTCCATGCAAGGTGTATTTAGGGACATCTGATCCAACACAATTCCTCTATTCATTCCTACCGATGTTAGGGTTATAGAGGGAACCTTTGTGGTTGAATTTCCTTTAGTTTAGAGGATACAAAAAGTGAATGTTAGTAGTGGGAATGTAGGAAACTGGTGACAATCTCATAGACTTGGGCATGTAAAACGTTTTGGGAAGTGGAAGTGATAGGGAAAGATGAATCTGCAGGGCAGCAGACGGGGAAGTGGAGTAAGGAGAGTAGCATGAGGTCGTATACATTTTGACATGTTACAACCAACACATCAATGTGGTACCTACAAGGATCATGGAGTTAGAGGACAAGGGAAAAGAGTTCCTGCATGTGGTAAATGAGTATGACCCATGGACTCCATGAATGATTAGAAGTATGGTCTATGTCCGCTACTAGCTGCCGAATCAATATACATAGGTACCAATCATTCCTTCCATCCACATATCATGTCCAAGAACTATTCTTTCTAATTAAAATGTTTTCATGACCATCACATCTAGTGATACCTTTTAGAGGAGACTCGATAATCACACTTATGCTGATTTTGTGATCTGATGCTTGAGGCAAGTGTTTCAGTTAGAACTTCCTGGTGAAAGCATCGAGGCCTTATGAACTAAGTTGGGGTATGGGTTGGGAATCCATAGTTCATACTCAGATTTCCTATATTAGGAAAATGATGCGGTTTATCTAAAATATTTCTATGGGGTTTTCCATAGTCGGTGAAAAATGAAACCCATGCAGTAGAGGATAATATCTTGCATATGAGGGTGCGACCGATAACTCGTGAGTCGTCCATCCTTACCCTAGTGGCAACAAGAGTTTTGTGTTTTAAATTCCAAAAAAGAGTGGATAGAGTTCCTCCATAACTATGACTTTGAGATTATATATACTCTTGGAAAGGGGAACTTTGTAGAAGACACACTCCACTTGAGGTCTAGTCTACAACTACCGAGTAATGTATTAGAGTATCTAGTCGCGATGCAGATATAAATTGTAGATAAAGATGAAGCTGATTACCTCCAGTCTATGAGTATCACTCCCCAACTCCGTCAGCATGTTAAGGAGGTGCTGCTTGGGGGTGTTGACTGCGAGCCTCGACATGCCCAGATATCCTCAGGGCTAGCACCTGGTGGATTTTCTAAAGGTGGAGAGCATGTCATCCATTTAGAGGACGTACCATGGTACCGATGGCCTTCCCGGGGAGGTGTTGAGGGAGTTCCATATGTCCCCTCTGGCGGTACATCCTGTTGTGGTGAAGAAGTACCAGGACCATCAACGTTAGTACTGGTGGCCATGTATGAAGTAAGAAGTGCCATAATTTATATCACGATGACTCATTTGTCAGCAAGTGAAAACAGAAAATAGTTGGAATATGTTTTATACTGGTAATATAGGGAGTCCCTTGGTGTTCCATTAGAGGTAAACGTATTTTTTCGAGTCTCTCCTCGATGGGGAAAAGGAATATTTGGACGAGGAGACAAGTTATCTACGAGGTTTATCAGTCCTTTTTTGATACTTCAGAGGATAAGAAAAGTATCATGCTATTATGATCTTCCACTGTAGTTGGAGAGGCTGCACGACCTCATCCACGTATCCCAACTGAGGAGATACGTTCATGAACCATCTCACATCATCGACCAGGGAGAGATGGACATTGATGATGGGGTTACGTTTATGGAGGTTCCTATGGATATTGATAATTGATAGGAGTAGGTCCTTTGTGGGCAGTTGATATCTCTGGTGCACTTATTATGGAAGCACGAGAACCTCTAGGAGAGAACATGGGAGCAAGAGGTTCAGATTCGTGCTCAGAACCCTCTTTTGGTTATTTTTCCTTTTTTGGCGTTTGAGGATGTAAAGCCCTATGATGTGGAGACTGTAATGTCCTGGAAATTCTTTATATTTTTTTAAATGAAATTATTTTGAGATTTCGAAATCTGACGGTGCAAGTTTTTGAGGCCCAGACTACCTGTATTGATCCGTCGATATTTTGTTAAGCTTTAGTTAGAACTTGTAAGAAGTTTTCCTAAAAAAGTAGAATAACTCTTAAACAGTTGCTCAGTTCAGAAATTCAAGGGCATAGTTGCATTCATGATCGCAGGTTACCCTTGGTGCGATTTTAGTTGGGCTCGTGCGGGCTACCTGTGAAAGATAGTTTTTGTCCGTAAATAAAATAATTATGTGACAATTATTTTATTGTAAAATCCATAACACTTAAATGGAAACCCAGATTGGAAATCTGAGAGTACCGTTTTTTTTGGCGTGTTTCACATAGGAAAATCCAAACCTCGACCGGTGGTTTTTGAGGGTGACTAATAATAATTTTCCGAACTTTTATTCATGTACGTTCAGTAAACGCGTGAGCAGAATTTTCTATCTTTTGTACTGTTGCTCAGATGAAAAATTTTAGGACATTGTTGAATCTACAATGCCGAAATTATCTTAAGGAAGACTTCACATTTACCGTAGTAGGTCTGGAGAAAAATACCGTTTTTGGGAATATCTTAATAGAATAACGTCAATTTTTATTTTTATACTATTCCATCAATGGACAAGTGGTGAGGTGGGACTGATGACTTTTCAAGAAAATAAATGGATTAACCATATAATCTGGGTAACGTCAACTTGGGGGGAAATTATGAAGCTTCCTAATTAATGAACCCCATTAACTCCCTTCCTCATTACATACCATCCCCATCTCAAATGAATATAGAGCTAGGTAAGGGGTATTAGAGAGCTCTACCAAGCAGTGAATTAATGAAGGAACGTCGTAACACCAGACCCTTAGAACAAGAAGCCGACCCAGAGGGAAGTGACAGGAGACATCGAACCACCAATGGGTGATGTGCGAGTGGCATCTTTGGGAGCCGGTCACAGGAACATAGAACACGGTCCACCAACAAGTACATACGATTCTACGACATTTCAATGTAGGGGGTTATTTTCGTTTGAGATGTTTTTATTCCTTTTTCCACGTTCTGTAAATTACACGAAGAACATGGGTCAACTGACTAACGGGTTGACCCTTGATTTATTCATCATTGTATGAGGTTTATGTATGTAATCTTTGTGGGGATAAACTTATGTTCAACTCAATTTTTTATTGAAATCCCTTAATATCTCCGATATTATGACCTAATGTGGAGGGCATGGGCCTAACGAACACAACCCGCACCCTCTGCTATCTTTCTTTCCTTGCACCACCATGGAAGACAATGATCATATCGACGCGCGATGCAAGAGGATAGTCATGGATCATTAGTCGTGGTGAACGGAGGAGGAGTCCGACACGACGGTCGACCATGGGAAGGGAGGTGGCCTGATCACTGCCCCGCCAGTAAACAGAAGTCACAACAGAGGCTGAACCCGCCTCTGGTAGGTTTTGTAGTTACTGATCAACACCTTCACGACACCTTCACTTCGCCAAAAAAACGACCTTTGGGACGTTAAGGAATATGGGAGAACAGGGGGTTACACACCCTTGCATCAGACAGAACTGAGCCGCCACCCTCTATCGGGCAACATCCCTTGGCCAGAAGGCTTCCCTAAGCTAGGCCGCCACCAGAGCGAGCTGCCAAACGAGTGGGCTGCTGCCCCACGTGGGCTGCTGCCCCACGTGGGCTGGGCTTCCCTAATGCTGGACACCATATTGTGGTTGGGCAGCCCATGTGCGCCTCTCCCTTGCAGGTCGTGGTAGTCCTCGACCCAGTGTGATGAATCTTCCACTGCCTAGCTTGGACCGGGTCGGGTTGGGTCAGTTTGACCGGGTCATACAATACCTGGGCCCAACCGGGCCTAGAATCCCATAATGGGCATTATCAAGAGAAAAAAAAAATTTGATTGATGAACCATCTACAACGTTGGGATATTTGGAATGATAAATTCCTTTTTGTTTTAATCTTCTTGTGTTTTGGAGACTGTTGGAGTACGACCGGGTTAGATCAAACTCTAATCCAACCGGGCACTCGGTAGTAAAATGCTTTTACCTCACATATCGAGCATCTGATTGACGCATTTTCTATCGTGTTGAAACACTTATGACATAGAGGTCCTTTGGGTTACTCCTTTGTGGAGCTTAGTGATGGGAATTGTATGACCAATATCTTGACCAATGATTCTACAGATCTCGAGTGCACCGGGTGCGATAAATCCATTGGTTGGTAGTGAGGTGGAGGTTAGAGACAGATCATGCAGAGTTCAGTGCTCAGTGATCCTTTTTGGGTCAGCGCATACCAATTGTCACGACCCGTCCTTAGGGCCCGTGCCGTGACTACCCCATGCCCGCATTCCATAGGCTAGGGGCTGGTGACTAGCACCAAGGCGTAAATCCCGGTAAGGGAATGCATTGCCTTTGTAAAGTAAACAAGCACCACAGAGTAAGCAAGCGGAAAAAGTAAACACTAAGTAAAAACTGGTACAACAGTAAGTGCGGAAAAGTAAATGGGCCAGCATACAAACCCAAACTGAAAGTAATGTACAACTCGAAAGGGAAAACAACAAATGAAAAGTAAAAGCAGCTACGCCGAGCTGTCCACTAGAAATCCTACCTGAAGGGTGGGTACAGATAGCTCCACTGCTCCTTGGGTCCCACCGTACGCTCCGAGTACGTCCCGCCCAGTGGTCCACCTCCAAGTACCATCCTTCTCTGCAAGCCTCAACCAAAATCAACGATGTCTGTCGTCTGCAACCAACACAACGTAGTGCGGGCATAGCCCGTGCAGGGGTGAGTATAAAATACTCACTAGGGACCCCAAGACCCCCGAAGGTCTCCCAAAATCCACAAAGAATAATCCACAAAGGAAGGTTACAATCACGAACTAACATCTAACACTTCTTAGGTATATGACCATACATATACCTATGTCATCAATTCCAGTATGCTCCAACCTCCGAGCACAAGTAAAACCCAATCCACACAGGAAAGTATACGTATTCCACACAGGAAAGAAAAACGTAATCCACACAGGATAACACAACACAATCCACAGAAGAAATCAATAGGATTCATCTCACACAGGTATACTTCTTCGAAGATGATAGAGATGATCACTGATCCATCTAAGTCGTCGGACCCACAAAGGATCGATAGGTACTAACCCCCGCAAATACCCACACAGGATCGGACCCACACAGGATCTGTAGGCGCTAGCTCACACAGAACCGCTGAGCGCTGACCCACACAGGATCGGACCCACACGGGATCAGTGGTACTGATCCACACAGGATCGCTGAGTGTTGTGGTCGTCGTGGTCGAATCCACTGAGGATCTATGCATAGTCGCTGTCGCAGTCACAGTAGCAGTTGCAGTCACAGTAGTAGTCACAACCAGCACTATGGTTCCCGCACACAGCAAGCTCGTTCGGGAGGGTCCGCTCCACGATCCGAGAGGTTGATACATCAACTGACCCATAGTCCAGAGTTGATGTATCCAAAAGTATTGTATCGTCAATAAAAACTCAACGCAACAGACGGAGCGTCAATCGGACGACCGGTCTGAGAGTTTTGGATTTTTCGTCCCAGGGGCCCGGTTGGTTTTTAAGACAAAACCAACCCGACCGTACTCCACCTATGTCCAAACCTTGGGCAGAGTATTCCAAAAGATCCTTCTCACTTAGTGGAAATCAACAATGTTGACGGCACGTCAATCAGACGTCCAAAGCTCAAGATATGAGCGTTTCCGCTCCGAGGGCTCGGTTGGTTTTGTGTACGAACCAACCCGTCTGAACTCAAAGAATTCCGAAAACATGAGTGCAATATACTGAAACGACTGTCTCGTTCTAAGGATCGTGTCGCCGCTGACGGCACATCGATCAGAGGTCCATAGCACGAGTTATGGGAAATTGAACCCAAACGGTCTGAAAACGGGGGTTTCGGGCCTGGACCGACCCGGCCCGAGACCCCCCCAGTTGGCCCGAACCAGGTCGGCCCGGCCCGGCACGGCCCGGCCTGGCGGGCCGGCTAGGCGGCCTGGCCGGCTGGGCACAGCGCACGCAGCGCGCTGCCAGCTCGGCCGAGCTGTTGGAAAAAGGGGGGGTGCCTGTCCCCCATGAGTAACTGCAGCCCCCCCCCCCCATTTATGGGGGGGCGTTTGAAGCTGGCTGGGGGAATTTAATTCCCCCGGCTCATCCCTTTCCGGCTGGACCGACCTGGCCGGCCAGTTCCTGCTCAACGGGACAGGCGATGGCCGGTCCCCTTCCATCTCCGACGCCAGCGGCCCGGTCTGGCCACCGGTCACCTTGCTCCGCTGTGGCCCGGAACCGGCCGCGACCCTTGTTGTCCAGCGCGGTGCGACGGAACTGCGCCCCTCCGCCACAGCCCTACTCCGGCCATGGCGTCTTTGGTTTTCTTCGACGCGACGTGACGGCGTCGCGTCCTTGAACTTCTTTCCACAGCGCGGCGCGACGGCGCCACACATTTTCATTTCGCTTGATTCCGCGTGGTGAGACGGCACCACGCCTTCCCGTACCAATCCACAAAGGAGTCAATCATGAAAAATAAGGAGGAGGGTCGGCCTTGTTTGTGCAGTCCAACCCCCTCGCGTTATTCGATAACAATAGGTTTTTAAATTTCTTGAAGAAATTCTTGAATGTAACACAAAAAAAAAGAATTAATTACAATCCCCAACCTCGGTTCAGGAACAGTGCACGTTAATCGAGCCGCGGAAGACGAGCGTCCCGTAGGTTGGGCGTCGTGGAAAACGAACGTCGATTCCATTGTCTTCGAGGTTGTAACACCCGAAGATTTCATAGTGTGTTATTTCTTCAAAATAATTCAATAACTTGCACTACACACAACACCGAGTTCAATCACACCATGACTTACCAAAAAAAAATCCATTCAAAAGAGGTTATGAATATTATTAACTATATTTTAAACTTTATATAATCCTTATAATTTTAGAATCCATATTATGAGTTTCTTAGGAAAAATGCAAGAACAGATTCATTTTCAGTATTGCACTTTTATCAACTTTTAATAGTGAAACCTTTTTAAATACAATATTTTAAACTTTTTGACTAAATGGGGACCTCAAAAAAATCTAAAATGAAACATCCAAATCTTCCACGGTACGCTTTCCTTTGAATAATACAGTAGCGTGTGTTATACGCAACTTCGAGTTCTAACACACCACAACCAATCAAACTAGCCGTTATGAATAGTAATACCTACCTTTTAAAATTTTAGAAATTTTATCTCTCAAAATGGACTTCATTTTTGGATTCGGAGTATCGAATTTAGCCTAAGGTGAAATTTTGGTACTTTTCGGATAACATTAATATTTTGATGAATAGTGAAAATTACTAAATTTTAATTAAAAACAACCTTTTTAATCAAAATAATTAATAGTGATAAATTATGAATTTGAGTGGTTTTAAAGTATATTTAGAATATATTTTTACCATTTAATATAATTTTGGTCATTGGACATAATTTTACAATTAAACCGAACATAAATAAGTGTCAATCTTTTGATAGTTATTATCTCTTAAAAACGCGCTTTTTGTTTTGACAGCGGGAATTAATTTTAAATTAATTTCTGCCACTTCTGTGTTATGATTTTAGAAAAATGGATTCAATATTTGGAATCAGGATGTTAAAATTGTGTAAATAGGTAACTTTTATTTTTATACATTTTGAATAATTACTGCGGTAAATATGTTATTTACCATGGTTAAGGGTAAATCCTGTAAATAAGGGTTAAAAAATTAATATTATAATAAAACTAAATTACCCTAAAACGTGTCCTAGCCTTATTGGTTGATACATTTTCGGACATAGGCATATTTGGGTCGATTTTGGGACCCCATGGTGCCACTTTAGGTGATAGGGACACTTTATTTTAATTAAGTTAAAATGAATACAAAAATGACACAAGCATATATCATTTAGCAGAACAATTTGTACATAAGGTTATATATGTTGGATTTTAGATTATAAATATTCATTAGAAATATAAAAAGATTTCCTACATAATTATATTTTATTTATAATTTTTAGACATTAAATAATTTAATTTATTTATGACACAAAGATGATGCAGTAATTACTATAATAGTGAAAAATCAAAATAATTGATATTATAAATACCCAAATAAATATAATATGAAACTTTTAATGAATTAAACTAATTTTAAAGGATAATATGATATATTAGGATTGATTTAATTGACTTTTTTAGAAGTAATCATTCTTTTATGAGTTTCAAAAAAATCAACTATTGAATAGTGTCAAAATTGACATAAAAGAGTTCTTAAAACAAATATTATATTATTAATTGATATTAAATTCCTAAAAATCTAAGGTTCGGCCAAGATACTTATATAATGATTGGTTAATCATTAATGGACCACTTGGGGGTAGCTTGGATGTATATAGTATGTTTATTAACCATATAATATAAAAATACAAAGAGACATTGTAAAAGTGAAACTAATTAACTTAGAGTTAATACTTAAAGATAAGGTTAATATAAGTATCCAAAACTGTCTAAATTCTATTTGTTGAGTTTTTTTAGACCTATAACCACCTTAAACTTTGAATAATCAACTTTGGGTCCATTAGAAACCGATTATGAATTTAATATAGACTAATATTTCTAGCTTTTCCAAAGGTGCCCCTCACCCCTCTTATAAAAGGGCACTCTTCCTTCCCATTTCATCACACCTTAAAAGCCTTTTTGTTCGGACAAAATCTGCCCAAATACTCTCCCAACATCCCTCAATACTACCTATAGGCCTTAGTTTGATCATAAAGCCAACCTATGGAGCCCTTTTGATCAAATCAAAAGGAAGAACATGAAGAAGAGGTAATGTTTTCACCACCCCTTTTCAAGTTCCTTTCTTCTTCCACTTCTTCTTTCTTTGTTATTACCATTCTAAAATAATAACTCCAGTATCTTATATATACTGTGATGTTATTATAAATATGGTACAACCATATTCAGTATTCTATCAACCCTTTGAATAACATGTCACCATACGTGCGTACGTACGACTTACCGTCTCTACGTCGTGGTGTAATTGTTATTCAATATATTATTATTTGGATGGATATAATAATGATGTGTAACTCATGTAAATAATAAATATAACATGTTATTGATTCTGTATATATGATATACCATCCATTTATATATTATTTTAAGATCAAAAGAATGATATTGTCGCTCGTGCGTACGTACGGACTACCGTCTCCACGAACACGATGAGATTCATTCTCCATCGTATCCATTAAATTATAATTATCATTTGATGATTTAAAAATGATGTTTAAGGACTTGATATCATTATATATATTAATAAGATACAACCTATCGATAACAAAAATGGCTTATGTAACAAAACATATAAAAGAAAATGAGTAAGTTAACACCCGAAACGACGATAATTAAAAGATATTATTAACAAATCAATGTTAAAAGATCATATATGATATCATATTAATATATATGATTCTTGAATAATTTAATAACAATTATTTCACCATTATACAGGAGGTTAACCTACCCCAACCAAGGAAAAATAAAAGGTAAGGGGTTTTCATCTCACTCCTTATTCCCGTGAGATTCATGCCATATTGCCACCATTACCTTCTGTGTGGTGTATGTACAACCCATAGTTATATTCTTTATGTAATACACTCTAATTTATGTGTATTTGCATATTCATTGTATGATACCTCTATCAGGGGTTGTATGTTTCATAAGTTACCAAATTGGTAAGGGTTATTTCAGAATCTCTTCATTATCCGAGGTTGTTTATACGTAATAATCTACTGGGATCTCTTTATCATCCACATCCATTTTCTTAATAATGTATTTCAAATCATTTTTACTATTTACAAGAATATGGGTTAAATTCATTTATACCCTTATGTGTTTCAAAAGGAATCTTTCCGTCGTTTTCCAAACAAGGCACTTTTAACCTTTTCGATAAATTTAAGGTAAGAATGTTTTTTTAACTTATACGGCGGGTGCGGCTATTTACCGCCATTATAAAATCGTCAAAGATTCCCTTACATGCTTATAAGAATATTTTCAAATTGAATGTATTATTTTATAATTATTTTACTTTTATAATGATTTCAAAAAAATATATATTTCTATAAAATAGTTTTTATTTCATCTATGTCAACATCCTTTGATAGATTTTAAGCTTATTTGAAGTTGATTTATTATGATACAAAACATCCATATTTTATTGAAGGTTTTGTGATATTTTTGACTGTGGATAAGTTATTCTTATGTCACTCATGGTTTTTGTTTAGAGTATTGACATTTCATAAGTTATTTGTAATCCGAATGTTTATGTTATATTTCAACCTTTTATTCAAATGAATGTGTTAGACAAGTATGTTACGAGTTAGGGACCGGTAAAAGTAAGCCCTCCGGTTTGGTCTCTGGTTATTAGAGGAACTCCGGTTTGGTCTCCGGTTATTAGAAGAACTCCGGGTTGGTGTCCGGTTATTAGAGGCACTCCGGGTTGGGTTCCGGTTACAGTTAGCCCCTAGGTCTTGGGACGAGGCCTTGACAAAGAAATTAAAGTTCAGCATTATGCATTCCGACATTATGAAAGTTGTTATTGACATTGAATGTGATTATTCGATTAGTAGAATATCCATGTGAATAAGTACATGGAATTATTTCATTTTACTTTTTCCATACTATGTTGAAGTTCAAGTTTAAAAGGATTTTTTTTAGTAATGCATTGCCTTAAATGTTTATGCTTATTTTTGAATGTTCTGATATATTGTTATCCTTACTGGGCATTTGAGCTCACCCCTTTATATGTTTTATTTTTCCCAGGATGTGAACAAGTAAGTTATGAATGACCTGCAGGGATATTATGAGGGGATAATAGTGTGGACTATGGAGACATTATGTTGTCGTAGTAGTTTTTCACTTTATGATGTAATGTAAAACTTATGAATATATCTAGTGTTTCCAAGGCTAATAAACCAATCGGTCTTTCGAGATTTGATCTTTCTTGTGATCATGCCAATGTTATGTAATAATGCATCGACTCTGGGTAACTAGGGTCGGGGCGTTACAGTTGGTATCAGAGGAAATTTAGTACAAACCTTGGAAGCTATATTTAGATAAACTCTGATTAGAGCACATAGATTTAAGATTAATTTTGAGTATTAGTATAGAAGAACTTCCTAGAATTTTGGTATTGTAGAGATTTTGTGAGTTTTCTGAGAAATACATCCCTGTCTGGATACGAGCAGGTAGAGGCGGCTCTGGCACAGATGTACCTAGGGGTAAAACCTGAAAACAACGCTTTGAGCTAGACTCGAACGGGAACTGGTGCACGACAAGGGGCCTTGCTGCACTCTTGGTTACGACACTCCCAGGGGATATGATTAGGATAACTCTCATTTTCTTTACAAATAATTATGAAGGGTTTATGAGTATATACTTCCTCAAAGGAGACATTTTTATGATTATGGACTATATCCATAAATTATTTAATTTATGTTATGTGTTTTACAAGATTGGGATTAGGTATTGTTATTCATAAACTAATCTAATGTATGACATTGTTTAGAAATGGCGCCCCGTAGAAGGAATGAGAACTCTAGCAATACACATGATACAAAGAGAAAGAAGGGTCATATATTTTATGGTCTTAAGCCAGAATTTACAAGAGAAATAGTCTCTCATGTATTATCATCATATAAATAAATAATATCATGTGTTGATAAGATAAGTAAAGAGTTTACTGAGTCCTATGGCTTTGAAGGGAATCAAGAGAAGAAAAGGATAGAAGAGAGAAAGATGGATAAAGGGAAGAGGGAAAAGAAGAATTTTCCCATATGTGATAATTGTGGAAAGAAACACCCTGGAACTTGCCTGGAAAGAATGGGAGTTTGTTATAAGTGTGGAGGAAAAGGGCACAAAGTACGTGACTGCAAGGGTAAGAAAATGGTTTCAAATGTACAATGCTTCATTTGCAAGGAGTTTGGACACTACGCGAACCTATGTCCTAGTCATCAGACTATTCCTCAAATGATGCTATTGGATAGTAATAAAGTTATGATACTACCACAGATTAAGAGGAATGATTAGAGTTCTTATGTTGATTATTTCAATTGAGTGTTGTATCAACAATGTACTTGTTATAATAATTATGGAGTATATAAGGATTGTACTGCAGTACTATTTCATTAAAGACTTGAGATTGTGTGGAACAAAGAAATGTGACTCAATAGCAGGATAAATTTTTGGAAAATATATGGTTGAGAGAATGATAAACCATAATATAGTTTTGATACTGAGGTAGTGATTTTGGAATAATACCTGATTGTTTTGGATAAATTATATTAGATATTCTTGACTACCTTGGAACTGATTAATGATTTTTATATTCCATTATTGTTGGGGTTTAAAACATTTTTTGGATTGATGAAGTATATCCACCATTCTATATGGAATAAGGTAGCATGAATGTAATCAATAAGGAATATGGTAATTCAGGATGTTTCAGTGTATTAAAAGAATACATGATGAAGGTATTCATATGCTATTACGGGGTAAAAAGGATCTACATTATGTTTACCTTCCTTATAAATGTTGGACTGTGAGTTTGGACAGATGTATTTTGGATAGTTCTAGTTTGGATTATTTTGGATTGCCATAAAAGACAACCCGGAGGTCGGGCGGCAACCCATCGCGTCTGGCAAGGCTGCGAGACATGAACCCGCAACCGAAGGGCGACAAGGGTGTATCACCTACCACTGGCCCACGAGATGTCCTGGATTAAATAATGTAGCTTTTATTAAAAGATCATGTAGATGAATTATAAAAACGTTTATTTAGGAACCCTACACGAATAGTGTAAATAGAATTTTTGACGTTCTATTATCTTTTAGAGTGAAAGATGAGTTTGTATTAATGGATAAAACTCTAATTATAAAGTAAGTATATCTCCTTATGATCATAGCCAATCTCATAAATAAATTCCTCAACATTAATAATAGGAACTTAGAATAAAAATGTTGTCCTAGATGGTACCTTAAATCATCACTAATTTATGGCTTTGGGATTGTTGGCCTTTTCATAGCCATGTTCTCTACCACTCTCCATCAGATAATTGATGGTTAGATTTTTCTTCCATATCCATATTTTCCTACATGGAACCCTAGTATGTGTTATTTTTGGTAATCTTCATACTTTCCACTCTTTATTTTAAATAGAGGCCTCATTAATTCATTTTTCGATGTGGGATTTCAACTAAGATATTTTGAAACATCAAAAATGTGTTATCCTAATACCCCATGTTTTGTTGAACCGATGGTATTTCAAATCATCATAGATTGATGAGTTTAAGGACCTCAATTTTATACTTGTTTTTGATTGATGACCTCAATCACTACCTATAAATATTTACATTTTCCCTCCAATTATATGTCTCTAATTGCCACCAATGTTCTCCTAATCGAGAGAATAATTTGGTGGTGACCCTTTCATTTCTCTTTTCCTTATATTAAGACTAAATTTTAGTAAACCAATTTCCGATGTGGGTTTTCCCACAAATATATTTTATATTTTCAACCTTTTATTTTCGAAGAACAATTTCAAATTGTGAGGACGCAATTTATTGAAGGAGGGGAGAATGTAACACCCCAAGATTTCATAGTGTGTTATTTCTTCAAAATAATTCAATAAATTGCACTACACGCAACACAGAGTTCAATCACACCATGACATACCAAAAAAAAGCCATTCCGAAGAGGTTATTAATAGTATTAACTAAATTTTAAACTTTATATAATCCTTATAATTTTAGAATCCATATTATGAGTTTCTTAGACATAATGCAAGAACAGATTCATTTTCAGTATTGCACTTTTATCAACTTTTAATAGTGAAACCTTTTTAAATAAAATATTTTAAACTTTTTGTCTAAATGGTGAAATCAAAAAAATCTAAAATGAAACATCCCAAGCTTCCACGGTACGCTTTCCTTTGAATAATACAGTTGCGTGTGTTGTACGCATCTTCGAGTTCTAACACACCACAACCAATCAAACTAGCCGTTATGAATAGTAATACCTACCTTTTAAAATTTTAGAAATTTTATCTCTCAAAATGGACTTCATTTTTGGATTCGTAGTATCGAATTTAGCCTAAGGTGAAATTTTGGTACTTTTCGGATAACTTTAATATTTTGATGAACAGTGAAAATTACTAAATTTTAATTAAAAACAACTTTTTTAATCAAAATAATTATTAGTGATAAATTATGAATTTGAGTGGTTTTAAAGTATATTTATAATATATTTTTACCATTTATTATAATGTTAGTCATTGGACATAATTTTACAATTAAACCGAACATAAACAAGTGTCAATCTTTTGATAGTTATTATCTCTTAAAAACACGCTTTTTGTTTTGACAGCGGGAATTAATTTTAAATTAATTTCTGCCATTTCTGTGTTTAGAATTTAGAAAAATTAATTCCAAATTTTGAATCAGGATGTTCAAATTGTGTAAATAGTTATCTTTTATTTTTAGACATTTTGAATAATTACTGCGATAAATATGTTATTTACCATGGTTAAGGGTAAATCTGGTAAATAAGGGTTAAGAAAATAATATTATAATAATATAAATTAGCCTAAAACGTGTCCTATCCTTATTGGTTGATACATGTTCGGACATAGGCATATTTGGGTCGATTTTGGGACCCCATGGTGCCACTTGTAGGTGATAGGGACACTTTATTTTAATTAAGTTAAAATGAATACAAAAATGACACAATCATATATCTTTTAGAAAAAAAAATTGTACATAGGGTTATATATGTTGGATTTTAGATTATAAATATTAATTAGAAATATAAAAAAAATTCATACATAATGATATTTTATTTATAATTTTTAGACATTAAATAATTTAATTTATTTATGACACAAAGATGATACAGTAATTATTATAATAGTGAAAAATCAAAATAATTAATATTATAAATACCCAAATAAATATAATATGAAACTTTTAATTAATTAAACTAATTTTATAGGATAATATGATATATTAGGATTGATTTAATTGACTTTTTTCGAAGTAATCAATCTGTTATGAGTTTCAAAAAAAACAACTATTGAATAGTGTCAAAATTGACATAAAAGAGTTCTTAAAACAAATATTATAGTATTAATTGATATTAAATTCCTAAAAATCTAAGGGTGGTCCAAGAGACTTATATCATGATAGGTTCATCATTAATTGACCACTTGGGGGTCTCTTGGATGTATATAGTAAGTTTATTAACCATATAATATAAAAATACAAAGAGACATTGTAAAAGTGAAACTAATTATCTTAGAGTTAATAGTTAAAGATAAGGTTAATATAAGTACCCAAACCTGTATAAATTCTATTGGTTGAGTTTTTTTCGACCTATCCCCACCTTAACCTTTGAATAATCAACTTTGGAGCCATTAGAAACCGAATATGAATTTAATATAAACTAATATTTCTAGCTTTTCCAAAGGTGCCCCTCACCCCTCTTATAAAAGGGCACTCTTCCTTCCCATTTCTTCACACCTTAAAAGCCTTTTTGTTCGGCCACACTCTACCTAAATACTCTCCCAACATCCCTCACTACAACCTAGAGGCCTTAGTTTGATCATAAAGCCATCCTAAGGATCCCTTTTGATCAAATAAAAAGGAAGAACCTGAAGAAGAGGTAATGTTTTTACCACCCCATTTCAAGTTCCTTTCTTCTTCCACTTCTTCTTTCTTTGTTATTATCATTCTAAAATAATAACTCCAGTATCTTATATCTACTGTGATGTTATTATAAATATGGTACAACCATATTCAGTATTATATCCACCCTTTGAATAACATGTCACCATACGTGCGTACGTATGGCTTACCGTCTCCACGTCGTGGTGTAATTGTAATTCAATATATTATTATTTGGATGGGTATAATAATGATGTTTAACTCATGTAAATAAAAAATATAACGTGTTAATGATTCGGTATATATGATATACCATCCATTTATATATTATTTTAATATCAAAAGAATGATATTGTCGCTCGTGCGTACGTACGGACTACCGTCTCCACGAACGCGATGAGATTCATTCTCCATCGTATCCATTAAAGTATAATTATCATTTGATGATTTAAAAATGATTTTTAAGGACTTTATATCATTCTGGATATGAATAAGATACAACCTATTGATAACAAACACGGCTTATGTAACAAAATATATAAAAGAAAATGAGTAAGTTAACACCCGAAATAACGATAATTAAAAGATATTATTAACAAATCAATGTTAGAAGATCATATATGATATCATATTAATATATATGATTCTTGAATAATTTAATAACAATTATTTCACCATTATATAGGAGTTTAACCAACCCCAACCAAGGAAAAGTAAAAGGTAAGGGGTTTTCATCTCACTCCTTATTCCCGTGAGATTTATGCCATATTGCCACCATTACCTTTTGTGTGGTGTATGTACTGCCCATAATTATATTCTTTGTGTAATACACTCTAATTTATGTGTATTTACATATTAATTATTTGATTCCTCTTTCATGGGTTGTATGTTTCATAAGTTACCAAATTGGTAAGGGTTATTTCACAATCTCTTCATTATCCGAGGTTGTTTATACGTAATAATCTACTGGGATCTCTTTATCATCCACATCCATGTTTCTTAATAATATATTTCAAAACATTTTTACTATTTAAAAGAATATGGGTTAAATTAATTTATACCCTTATGTGTTTCGAAAGGAATCTTTCCATCGTTTTCCAAACAAGGCACTTTTAACCTTTTCGACAAATTTAAGGTAAGAATGTTTTTTTAACTTATACGGCGGGTGCGGCTATTTACCGCCATTATAAAATCGTCAAAGCTTCCCTTACAAGCTTATAAGAATATTTTCAAATTTAATGTATTATTTTATAATTATGTTACTTTTAAAATGATTTCAAAAAAAAGATATTTCTATAAAATAGTTTTGATTTCATCTATGTCAACATCCTTTGATGGATTTTAAGCTTATTTGAAGTTGATTTATTATGATACAAAACATCCATATTTTATTGAAGGTTTTGTGATATTTTTGACTGTGGATAAGTTATTCTTATGTCACTCATGGTTTTTGTTTAGAGTATTGACATATCATATGTTATTTGTAATCCGAATGTTTATGTTATATTTCAACCTTTATTTCAGATGAATGTGTTAGACAAGTATGTTCCAGGTTGGGGACCGGTAAAAGTAAGCCCTCTGGTTTGGTCTCCAGTTATTAGAGGAACTCCGGTTTGGTCTCCGGTTATTAGAGGAACTCCGGGTTGGTGTCCGGTTATTAGAGGCACTCCGGGTTGGGTTCCGGTTATAGTCAGCCCCTAGGTCTTGGGACGAGGCCTTGACAAAGAAATTAAAGTTCAGTATTATGCATTCCGACATTATGAAAGTGGTTATTGATATTGCATGTGATTATTCGATTAGTAGAATATCCATGTGAATAAGTAAATGGCATTATTTCATATTACTTTTTCCATACTATGTTGAAGTTCAAGTTTAAAAGTCTTTTGTTTAAGTAATGCATTCCCTTAAATGTTTATGCTTATTTTTGAATGTTCCGATATATTGTTATCCTTACTGGGCATTTGAGATCACCCCTTTTCTATGTTTTATTTTTCCCAGGATGTGAAGAAGTATGTTATGAATGACCTGTAGGGATATTATGAGGGGATAATAGTGTGGACTATGGAGACATTATGTTGTCGTAGTAGTCTTTCACTTTATGATGTAATGTAAAACTTATGAATATATCTAGTGTTTACAAGGCTACTAAACCAATCGGTCTTTCAAGATTTGATCTTTACTGTGATCATGCAAATGTTATGTAATAATGCACCGACTCTGGATAACTGGGGTCGGGGCATTACAGAGGTGCGTTCAAAGAGGAAACGTGATTGGATTAAGACATCGCGTTCTTCGTCGACGTTGAAGAAGAAGAAGAAAACTTCACGTTTCTCAATCCTCTTAAGGTGTCAAAAACACTAACAATAATAAAATTAGACCAAGTCTTAATTTATTAACACAACCTAACCATTTGAATTTCAAGAGTTTGAAATTAAGTAACTCACTTTATTAATTATATCAAGTTGTCAAAAATTAATGAAAGTGAGTTAATGGGGAGTTAGGAAAGTGAGGGGTTAATAGGGGTTAGGGAGTTAAAAAATTTGTAAAGGTTGGGGGTTTGTGTGGGCCCCACCCTTCCAATTATCCACACATGGGAAGTAGGGTGGATGTGGGCCCCACCACCAACTTCCCATGGGAGAAATTAACCACCTTGATAAGAAATAAAATTGATCCAACAATTTTATTTACTTTTTTTTAATTAAACCCCAATAATTAACTTCTTCTCCCGCACAAACGCAACTATGGTAAAGGTTCCCTTAAGCGATTACCGGCATTGCGAGTTCATCGGTGACATCGGATTTCAATTCCGAGCACCGGTTCAAAAGATAGTAAATCCCGCTAGATCGTTCACTGAACGTAACCAAGCCAAACTTCAGAAATTGATTCCAGGCACTCCGGCCTCGGAATCAAGTGCCGTTAGAAACCGCGTTCTTGTAAAATTCCAAAGAAAATTAAGAAAAATTTTCCCTTGAATTTTACGGGTCTTTAAATTACTCCCACCTCAGGGATTTACGTCCCTGTAAAGATATATCAAAACTAGGGAAACAAATGAGGGTACTGAGCACGCATCTGAGCCTCCCGCTCCCAAGTTCTCTCCTGGAGGTTCCCGTGCTACCATCTGATGCGCACTAGAGGAATTGACCATCCACGTAGGACCCATTCCTGTCGATCCTCGATCTCAATTGGAACCTCCGTAAAAGTCACCCCATCGTCAACGTCAATCTCCCCGTGGTCAATGATGTGTGTCGGGTCGTGCACGTATCTCCTCAGTTGAGATACATGGAAGACGTCATGCACCTGGTGCAACTGAGGTGGTAGAGCCAAACGATAAGCCACCTCACCAATCCTGCTGAGGACCTGGAATGGTCCGATAAAGCGTGAAGACAACTTGCCACATCGGCCAAATCTCTGTAATCCTTATCGAGGTGAGACACGCAAGAAGATGTGGTCGCCATCCTAGAACTCTAGTGGCCCCCGCCTCCTATCAGCATAAGATTTCTGCCGGCTCTGACCTATCCTCATCCGCTCCTGGATGACCTGGACCTTCTCTGTCGTGGCCCGGACCATCTCTAGTCCCACAAGTGATGAATCCCCAGGGTCTGTCCAGCACAAAGAAGATCTACACGGTCGGTCGTACAACGCCTCGTACGGTGCCATTCCGATGGTGGAGTGGTAGATGTTGTTGTACGCGAACCCCACCAATGGTAGATGGTCCTCCCAGCTATGACCAAAGTCGAGGACACATGCGCGGAGCATGTCCTCGAGAGTCTGAATGGTCCTCTTCGTCTGACCATCCGTCTGAGGGTTAAAGGCGGTGCTCAGACGTAGTTGTGTCCCAAAAGCCTCCTGCAACCCCTTCTAAAGCTGGGAAGTAAAGCGAGCATCTCGATCAGAGACGATAGTCGATGGCACACTGTGAAGCAGTACAATCTCCTGAATGTAGAGACGCCCCAAGCTCTCCACTGAGCCCTGCTCTCAGATGGGTAAAAAGTGTGCCCACTTGGTGAGTCGGTCAACAATCACCCAAATGGAGTCGTGACCTCTGGAAGTGCGTGGAAGTCCAGTCACGAAGTCCATAGATATTCTGTCCCACTTCCACTCCGGAACCTCCAAGGGTTGTACCAAGCCTGCTGGTACCTGATGCTGAGCCTTCACCTACTGGCAGGTGAGGGATCGAGAAACGAACTCTGCCACAGCCTTCTTCATTCCCGGCCACCAGTGCTGTCGTCTGAGATCCTGGTACATCTTCGCCACTCTGGGATGTACCGCCAAGGGAGAAGTGTGAAACTCTCTTAGCAACTCCTCCCGTAAAGTAACTGGTACCAAGGTACGACCTCTGAAAAGGATGTCGTGCTCTACTCCAAAGGACAAACCATCACCTTCCTGTCCTGAGGATATCTGTGAACTCCACATCTCACCATCGGTGTCCCCACGCTGCGCCTCTCTGACTCGCTGTAGTATAGGAGGAGTGACTATGAGTGACTGAAGGAAGGATGCTCCATCTCTATCCACGAAGGATATCTGCAAAGAGGCTAGCTGCTCTAGCGCCTCCTCAAGTATCTGAATGCCCATCCTCCTGCTGAGGGAATCGTCTACCATGTTCCCCTTCCCAGGAGTATAGACTATCTCAAAGTCATAGTCCTCGAGGAACTCGAGCCATCGTCGCTGTCTCAGATTCAGATCCTTCTGAGAGAAGATGTATCTGAGACTCTGATGGTCAGAAATGACTGTAAAGCGCTCGCCCATCAGATAGTGTCGCCAGGTCTTTAGAGCGAAGACCACTGCTGCCAACTCCAAGTCATGGGTAGCGTAGTTCTACTCATGTGGCCTCAACTGACGTGATCCATAGGTGATCAATGCCTGCTCCTGCATCAGGACACAACTGAGTCCGGTCCCTGGTGCATCACAGTAGAATATGTACAACCTCAAGATAGGTGCGCTGTTCAATCTCTGTCTTAACTCTTGGAAGCTCTGTTGACATCTGTATGACCACACGAAGGGTTTCCCCTTCTTTGTCAAAGCTGAGAGTGGTGCCGTAACTCTGGAGAAGTCTGGCACAAATCTCCGGTAGTATCTAGCTAGTCCCAAGAAACTTCGCACCTCCGTCACGCTCCTGGGTGGCTCCCAAGCTAGAACTGCCTCGATCTTCGCAGGATCCACTTCAACTCCCACCTCAGAGATGACGTTCCCCAAGATGTGGACCTCACGTTTCTAGAACTGACACTTCGAGATCATGCCATAAAGCTGGTGCTCTCGGAGTGTGTCTAGTAAAACCCGTAAGTGGTAGGCGTGCTCCTCCTCAGTTGTCGAGTAAATCATAATGTCATCGATGAATACCACACCAAATCGATCGAGGTATGGATGAAAGATCCTGTTCATGAGGGCCATGAAAACTGTTAGAGAATTTGTTACGCCGAAGGGCATATCCAAGAACTCATATTGGCCATACCGACATATGAAGGTCGTCTTCTGCACGTCCTCGTCTCGAACTCTGAGCTGGTGATAACCTAACCTGAGTTCTATCATTGAGAACCACCATGCTCCCTTGATCTGATCAAAGAGGTCATCAATCCTCTATAGTGAATACTTATTCCTCACTATCACCTGGTTCAGGCGACGATAGTCGACACACAGTCGCAAGCTCCCGTCCGCCTTCTTGGCGAACAATATCGGGGAAGCCCAGGGTGAAACAATGGGTCGGATGAACCCCTTTCCATGAAAGTCCTCCAACTGTACTCATAGCTCTCGAAGCTCTGTGGGGGCCATCTGATACGCTGGGGTGGATATCCGGGCTGTCCCGGGGTACAGGTCAATATAAAAGTCTACCTCTCTTGTAACGCCCCGACCCCAGCTACCCAGAGTCGGTGCATTACTTCGTAACATTAGCATGATCACAAAAGATCAAGTCTCGAAAGACCGATTAGTTTAGTAGCCTTGGAAACACTAGATACATTCGTAAACTTTACATTATATCATAAAGTGAAAAACTACAATAACAAAGTCTCCATAGTCCACTCTCATATCCTCTTCTGACAATCCCTACAGGTCATTCATAAAATACTTCTTCACATCCTGGAAAATATTAAAACATTGAAAGGGGTGAGCTCAGATGCTCAGTAAGGATTACAATATATCGGAAGATTTCATAAATAAACATTAACATAATATGGAAAAAGTAAAATGAGATAATGCCATTCACTTCCTCACATGGATATTCTACTGGTCGAATAATCACATGCAATATCAATAACCACTTTCATAATGAGGGAATGTATAATGCCAGACATTCTGAAACATTTTGTCAAGGCCTCGGCCAAGACATCTAAAATGATTAAGGCCTCGGCCAAAACCATAAATCAAATTGGGAAAGGTCCTCGGCCAATTCCACTTCTAGTTGTTTCATGAGACCTACCGATGCATCGAGGAGCTATAGCGAGCTCCACCCGTCACTTATTAAGTCCAATACATTCCTCATATGAATAGGTTTAAACATATCAGAAACCATAACATAATCGTATCACATAAAACATGCATAAAGGAAACATAACATTTCCACATTTAAATAAAAATACATCAATACAACACATTGATAAAAACTCTTTCAAAAACATTTTCAATACCAAAATAAAAGAAAGTTAAAACTTTGTATTTATTTTTCATTAAAAAAATGATGGCTTGTAGAGGAATCCGAAACTCAAATAATGGTCACGGCGGCGGAGAAGTCATTTTCGCTGCATATGTACAGAAAGAAAAACATTCCCTTTTTGTCTTTTAGTAAAAATCATCGTATAAAAAAGATTTCTTTTGAATAAATGTAAAAGTCAAAGGGGGTTATACACCGTATAAAAGAAAGCTGTGTATAAAACCAAATATGCCTCAATTAATAGAGATTGAGACGAAGCCCTTAAAAAGATCATTTTTAAAATAAAATAGATCTATTATGTGTATTCACTATAGGTACACATAAAGAAAGTAAAAATACAAAATAAGACACAATAATATCATGACATAATTTTAAAGTAGGAGATTAACCCAAAGAATGGAAGTTGGGTTAAGAAATTCCCTTACCTTGTGTCCGACTTGACTCAACCGTTCTTTAACCTCCTGAATAATAAACTAGAGTTAATATCTACCTTATTAAGAACCATTTTCAATTTCATTATCCATTTTATATCACTTATTACAATGTTATGAACATTATGTAATTATTTAAGTTAATAACGGTCGTTTTGTCGATCTTTGGTACTTGAGTCAACAATAAACTTCTTATAATTACAATTTGTTCATGTGGTGAAATATCCATTATATCCAAAATTATATTCATAATTTAGTTATCATATATATCATATATATCCAGTATATACATTCATTCATAATATTACGTAACATTTAGAGGTAAGAAATGAAATGCACCGTTCATGGAGACGGTAAGTCGTACGTACGCATGAACGCTACTTTCATTTCTATTTCGTATTTAATGGAATGATATCATAATTATATAAAGGTATAGTATAGTTCCAGTATAATATCATATATAATATTATTTAATCCATCCTTTACACATCCCACATATGGTATTAACGATTCACATCACTTTGAGTGGGCGGTAGTCCGCACTTCCTAAAATGAAAATATCGCGTTTACCCATAATGGAAATCATAAAGTATTCCATAAATGAGAAATACAGAAGCATAAGGAAAACATAAACATATTATATATCATATATAAATATAGTGACATCTTAATGGCCACCTTTTAAGGTGTTATATGAGTGTTGAACAATCATCGTTCCGTGAGGCAGAAATTCGCCATCCACAGAAACCGTATGTTCTTTAACCATTAGATGTAGGTGTGTGTAAGTTTAGCTCGAATACTTTTTACAAAAACATCCTAGTATATTGAGGATACTGTTGTTGTTACAAAAGAAAGGAATAAAAAGATTTTAAAGTGTTGTAGAAGCAAAATAAAACAAAATAACATAAGAGAAGATATTACCTTAAAATCGGGTAACTCTTTTGATTTGAGCCAGAGGCTTCTTTGGGAAGAATACTGACCAAAGTGAGGCTTCTAGGAGTAATGGGGAATAGTTGGGAGAGTATTTGGGTAGAGTTTGGCCGAGCCAAATGGCTTGATAGTGTGAAGGAGGTGGTAGAGGTGGGGGCCTTTTATAAGAGGAGAGGAGGGGCACTCTTGGAAAGTAAGGAAATTTTACATTATTATACAGAGCTTTTCGAATTCTAAAGGTCCCACACATATATAATTCGTGTAAAAGGTGATAAGGGTTCGAAATAAACCCATCCAATAGTCTTTGGACAAGTGTACGCCTTGTATTTTACATTATCTTTTCATTTTTTTAAAATCGTTAAATAATGAGGTCATCGCTGCATCATAATGATGTTATAAATAATTTAATTTATATAATGTCTAAAAATTATAAAAAAAATACTATGATGTAGGAACTCTTGTGATATTTCCAATGAATATTTATAGTCAAAAATATGACTTGTATAACCCCATGAAAAAATTGTTTTAGTAAAACATTTCATGTTTGTGTTATTTTTTACTTTAACATTAAAGAAAAGGTATTTATGTCATTTTCGAACTAAAGTGGCTCCATGGGGTCCCCAAGTTGACCCATGTATTGTCTTGGTCGTCCATGGAACATCCAACGAGGGTAAGACATCTGTCAAGCTCATCTCATATTATTAAAACATTATTTTTACCTTAAACTACACTAATTACCTCTAATCGCGATTAAGAACTTAGAAGTTACAATTCACCAAAAATTATTTTAATCTCATTGAACCACATTTTACTTCTTAATGACAACCATGTATGTAGGATTTTTGAAAATCAAAACACATAAGTTGTAATATTTCATTTAAACGAAAAATCAGTTATTTAACTACCACTTAGTGGTTTCACTATTCATCAAAAATTGATGTTTTTCAGAACAATGCCAAAATTTCACCCTAAGCTATAATTGATATTCCGAATCCAAAAATTAATTCCATTTTGAAATATAAAATTTCTATAATTTTAAAAGGTGGTTATTACTATTCATAACAGCTACTTTGATTAGTCGCGGTGTTTTAGAACTCGAAGTTGCGTACAATGCAAGCCATTGCATTATTGAATGAGAAGCGTATTGTGGAAGGTCGGGGTGTTACATTCTCCCCTCCTCCAATAAATTGCGTCCTCTCAATTTGAATTTTTATCTTTGAAAATAAAAGGTTGAAAAGAGAAAATACCTTTGTGGAAAACCCACATCGGAAATAAGGTTAATAAAATTTAGCCTTAATAAGAGGGAAATTGAAATAAGATAGTCACCACCAAATTATGATCTCGATAAGGAGAACATTGGTGGAAATTAGAGACATATAATTGGCGGAAAAACGTAAATATTTGTAGGGAGTGATTGAGGTCATCAATCACAATCAACTGTCAAGTTGAGGGCCTTAAATCCTTCAATCTATGTTGATTTAAAATATCATCAGTTTAAAAAGACATAAGGTATTAGGATAACATATTTTTTTGCTTTAATATCACTTTACTAAAGTTTAAGAATTAATTTATTCATTGAATAAGAGATAGGTATATATATATTTATGCTTGACAATTAGAGTTTCAACCTTCAACTCATCTTTCACTCAAAAAGATAATACAACTCAAAAATATT
The DNA here is from genome assembly GCA_963277665.1 of Viscum album. Taxonomy (NCBI): domain Eukaryota; kingdom Viridiplantae; phylum Streptophyta; class Magnoliopsida; order Santalales; family Viscaceae; genus Viscum; species Viscum album. Next base: position 369,086,402 of record OY728142.1, on the reverse strand, counting down.
ATACTAATCCTAATTGTATAAGGTTTCAAATGTTAACACATACCATTTAGATTAGTAATATTATTTTGTAATAACCAGGGACTTCCTGTAGGCTAGTAGTAGGAAATAAAGGCATGTCGCACCATGATTGTGGGTTCGATTCCTGCAGCTTTGTCCGACGCGACGGGTTATGCCCCACCTTGCAGGTTGTCCTTTTCCTAAAACTATAGTATCATAATATTCCAAAAATAATCTTCATAAATTTTTTTAACCATAAACAATACTATCCAAAGATCAACATAATCCACTCCAACCTTTATAATTGTCCAATATACCTCTGTCCATACTTTCTCTAAAAGGTCTCTTAATTCCAAAATCAATTTATCAGATTCCCCAAACAAAGTAAAGTTTCTCTTATTGTCACATACTTAATATATAATTACCTTCACCATATTAAAACCTTACTGAAATCAACATGTACTGCAACACAATCCTTATATATATATCACATTATTCTAATAACCAGAATATAATACATGAGTCCAAAAGCACCATTACATTAGTTATTCTGATTCAACTGTAGTAATAGCATAATATTGTCCTTGATCCCTTGGCCTTTTCTGAGGTAATTTTCCCTAACACTTAGGACATTCATTTTCATAATGACCCATTTCTCTATAATTGTAGCATTCAACTTTGATAGCCTCTGTCTTTCCCTTGTAATCACGAGCCTGGTGACCCTTTTCTCCACATTTATAACAAACTCCCATTCCTTTTAGGCAAGTACCAGGGTGATTCTTCCCAAAATTATCACATTATGGAAAATCCTTCTTTCCCTTTTTCCCTTTATCTGTCTCTTGTTCCACAGTTCTCTTCTTCTCTTGCTTTACTTTGTTGTCATAAGACTTAGAGAATTCCTTTTCTTTCTTGATAGCACATGAGACAATATCTTCATATGACAAGAAGGATTGTGAGACTAATGCTCGACGGAGAAATGGTTTTAACCCATCAAAGAAATGATCAATATTACTCCTTGGGTTACGTATATAATCTGCAGCATGCCTCGCTAACCATGTAAAGTTGGCCTCATACTTTGCGACATTCTCATCCTCATTTTGTCTCAGACTCAAAAATTGTCTTTCCATATCTCCTCGAGGGTCACGATGATAGTATTTTTCTAGGAAAAGCTCTTTGAACTCCCTCCATTCCATATTCGATATGTCATCATCTTCCTTTGTGTTTTGAATCAGCGACCCCCACTGATCGGCATCTCCAGTGAGGCGGTAAACTACCATGAAAACCATGTCCCTTTCGCTACTCCCCAAGGAATGGAATATTTTCTCTAAGGTATTTATCCATTGCTCAGCTACTATAGGATTTGTACCCCCATTAAATGTTGGTGGTTGTTGCCTCATGAAGCGGTCTAATATTGATCCTCCACGTTGCAGATCAGGGTGCTCCATACGAGTAAGGTTATTATTCATAACCTGAGTGAGTTATCCCAGTATGGTTGTAAGTTGATCAGCACCAGTTGTATCTCCAGATCCACAATAATTATCTTGAGCAGGAGGGAAATCCCTACACGGAGTGCGTGCATTGATACAGTTTCCATTCCTTGCACTAGGCTCCATATCTAAACAATGGCATAAACTAGATTAGTTTATGAATCAAAATACATAATTCCATACTTAAAAAATACTTATCATAAATTGAACTATTTATGGATATAATCCATTAAAATTTTTTCTTTGACGAAGTATATACTCATAACCCTTCATAGTGGTTTATAAAGAAAATGAGAATTATCCAAATCATATCCCCCGGGAGTGTCGTAACCAAGAGTGCAGCAAGGCCCGTTGTCATGCACCAGTTCCCATTCGAGTCTAGCTCAATGTGGTGTTTTCAGGTTTTACCCCTAGGTACATCTGTGCCAGAGCCGCCTCTACCTGCTCGTATCCAGACATGGATGTATTTCTCGGAAACTCATAACATTCTATAATACCAAAATTCTAGGAAGTTCTTCTATAATAATCGTCAAAGTCTATCTTTGGGATATGTTCTCTAATCAGAGTTTATCTAAATATAGCTTCCAAGGTTAGTACTAAACTGCCTCTGATACCAACTGTAACGCCCGAACCCAGCTACCCAGAGTCGGTGCATTACTTCATAACATTGGCATGATCACAAAAGATCAAGTCTTGAAAGACCGATTAGTTTAGTATCCTTGGAAACACTAGATACATTCGTAAACGTTACATAACATCATAAAGTGAAAAACTACAATAACAAAGTCTCCATAGTCCACTCTCATATCCTCTTATGACAATCCCTACAGGTCATTCATAAAATACTTCTTCACATCCTGGAAAATAGTAAAACATTGAAAGGGGTGAGCTCAGATGCTCAGTAAGGATAACAATATAGCAGATGCTTTCATAAATAAACATTAACATAATATGGAAAAAGTAAAATTAGATAATTCCATTCACTTCCTCACATGTATATTCTACTGGTCGAATAATCACATGAAATATCAATAACCACTTTCATAATGAGGGAATGTATAATGCCAGACATTCTGAAACATTTTGTCAAGGCCTCAGCCAAGACATCTAAAATGATTAAGGCCTCGGCCAAAACCATAAATCAAATTGGGAAAGGGCCTTGACCAATTCCACTTCTAGTTGTCTCATGAGACCTACCGATGCATCGAGGAGCTATAACGGGCTCCACCCGTCACTTATTAAGTCCAATACATTCCTCATATGAATAGGTTTAAACATATCATAAACCATAACATAATCGTATCACATAAGACATGAATAAAGGAAACATAACATTTCCACATATCAATCACAAGATATCAATAGAACACATTGATAAAAAAGCCTTCAAAAACATTTTCAATTCCAAAATAAAAGAAAGTTAAAACTTTGTATTTATTTTTCATTAAAAAATTGATGTCTTGTAGAGGAAGCCGAAACTCAAATAATGGTAACGGCGGCGGAGAAGTCATTGTCGCCGCATATGTACGGAAAGAAAAACATTACCTTTTTTTCTTTTAGTAAAACGCTTTTTATAAAAAAGATTTCTTTTGAATAAATGTAAAAGTCAAAGGGGTTTATACACCGTATAAAAGAAAGCTGTGTATAAAACCAAATATGCCTCAATTAATGGAGATTGAGACGAATTCCTTAAAAAGATCATTTTTAAAATAAAATAGATCTATTATGTGTATTCACTATAGGTACACATAAAGAAAGTAAAAATACAAAATAAGACATAATAATATCATGACATAATTTTAAAGTAGGAGATTAACCCAATGAATGGAAGTTGGGTTAAGAAATTCCCTTACCTTGTGTCCGACTTGACTCAACCGTTCTTTAACCTCCTGAATAATAAACTAGAGATAATATCTACCTTATTAAGAACCATTTTCAATTTCATTATCCTTTTTATATCACTTATTACAATGTTATTAACATTATGTAATTATTTATGTTAATAACGGTCGTTTTGTCGATCTTTGGTACTTCAGTCAACAATAAACTTCTTATAATTACAAGTTGTTCATGTGGTGAAATATCAATTATATCCAGAATTATATTCATAATGTAGTTATCATATATATCATATATATCCAGTATATAAATTCATTCATAATATTACGTAACATTGAGAGGTAAGAAATGAAATGCACCGTTCATGGAGACGGTAAGCTGTACGTACGCATGAACGCTACTTTCATTTCTATTTCGTATTTAATGGAATTAAATCATAATTGTATAAAGTTATAGTATAGTTCCAGTATAATATCATATATAATATAATTTACTCCATCCTTTACACATCCCACATATGGTATTAACGATTCACATCACTTTGAGGGGGCGGTAGTCCGCACTTCCTAAAATGAAAATATCACGTTTATCCATAATGGAAATCATAAAGTATTCCATAAATGAGAAATACAGAAGAATAAGGAAAACATAAACATATTATATATCATATATAAATATAGTTACATATTAATGGCCACCTTTGAAGGTGTTTTATGAGTGTTGAACAATCATCATTTCGTGAGACAGAAATTCGCCATCCACAGAAACCGTATGTTCTTTAACCATTAGATGTAGGTGTGTGTAAGTGTAGCTCGAATCCTTTTAATAACAACGTCCTAGTATATTGAGGATACTGGTGTTGTTACAAAATAAAGGAATAAAAAGATTTTAAGGGGTTGGAGAAGCAAAATAAAACAAAATAACATAAGAGAAGATATTACCTTAAAATCGGGTAACTCTTTTGATTTGAGCCAAAGGCTTCCTTGGGAAGAATTCTGCCCAAAGTGAGGCTTCTAGGAGTAATGGTGGAATGTTGGGAGAGTATTTGGGAATAGTTTGGCCGAGCCAAATAGCGTGAAAGTGTGAAGGAGGTGGTAGAGGTGGGGGCCTTTTATAAGAGGAGAGGAGGGGCACTCTTGGAAAGTAAGGAAATTTTACATTATTATACAATGCTTTTCGGATTATAAAGGTCCCACACTTATATAATTCGTGGCTAAGGTGATAAGGGTTATAAATATACCCATCCGATAGTCTTTGGACAAGTGTACGCCTTAGATTTTACATTATCTTTTCATTTTATTAAAATAATTAAATAATGAGGTCATCGCTGCATCATAATGATGTCATAAATAATTTAATTTATTTAATGTCTAAAAATTATAAAAAAATTACTATGATGTATGAAATCTTGTTAGATTTCCAATGAATATTTATAGTCAAAAATATGACTTGTATAACCCCATGAAAAAATTGTTTTAGTAAAACATTTCATGTTTGTGTTATTTTTTACTTTAACATTAAATAAAAGGTATTTATGTCATTTTCGAACTAAAGTGGCTCCATGGGGTCTCCATGTTGACCCATGTATTGTCTTGGTCGTCCTGGAACATCCAATGAGGGTAGGACATGTGTCAAGCTCATCTCATATTATTAAAACATTATTTTTACCTTAAACTACACTAATTACCTCTAATCGCGATTAAGAACTTAAAAGTTACTATTCACCCAAAATTATTTTAATCTCATTGAACCAAATTTTACTTCTTAATGAAAACCATGTATGTTGGATTTTTGAAAATCAAAACACAGAAGTGGTAATATTTCATTTAAATGAAAAATCAGTTATTTAACTACCACTAAGTGGTTTCACTATTCATCAAAAATTGAAGTTTTTCAGAACAATGCCAAAATTTCACCCTAATATATAATTGATATTCCGAATTCAAAAATGATGTCTATTTTACAAAATTCCAAACATATATGTTTCATTAATTAATTTTATAATTAATTCTCGCAGTCACAACAAATAGCGTGTTTTTAAGAAACAATTTATATCAAAAGATTGGCAATTCTTTATGTCCATTTTCAATGTTAAATTAATTCTAATGACCACCATTGGATAAAATGGTAAAAAATATATTATAATTATACTTTAAAACCACTAAATAGAATATTTTATCACTATAAATTATTTTGATTAAAAAATTTGTTTTTAAGTATTTTTCACTATTCATAAAAAAATTAGAAGTTCTCAGAAAAATACCAAAAATTCAACATAGGCTAATTTCGATATTCCGAATCCAAAAATGAAGTCCATTTTGAAATATAAAATTTCTATAATTTTAAAAGGTGGTTATTACTATTCATAACGGCTACTTTGATTAGTCGCAGTGTTTTAGAACTTGAAGTTGCGTACAATGCAAGCCATTGCATTTTTGAATGAGAAGCGTATCGTGGAAGCTCAGGGTGTTACATCCCTGCAAGGAGGTAGTCCTGGAACGTCGTCGAGAAAAACGTCCGCAAACTGATCCACCACTGCAGGAAAACCAGGACTTCGCACGTCAACTGCTCCTAGGATGAGGCTAGCCAACTGATGAGTGATGGGATGTCCTCTCCTCTACGGAAGTCCATCCTGTGATGCAAAGGCTCCCTTATCGCCGGTAAAGGTGAACCTGCTCCCGTCGGTGCGTACACATCGCAACTTGCGCCTAAAACAGTCAATCTATGCATGGACCGTAGATAACCAATCCATGCCCAAGATGACGTTGTAAGGCCTCGACACCGCTACAAGAAGATCTCATCCAAAGCACTCGCCTCCTAGAGTAAGCTCACACTGCCGACACGAGTGCGTAATCGTCGATTCTGCTCCCGTAAGAGTCTCTAGCCGTAAGGATCGAGCCAACGGCTCTGTCGGAATCTCCGAGCTCCGAACAAGGGCAGCAGCTATGAAAGAGTGACTCGATCCTGTGACTATAAGTTCTGCAGCAAGGGTCGAATAAACACAGATAGTACGTCAAATCATCTCGGGTGCGCCATGGTCGTAGGCCTCTTTTCTTGGAGCTTTACCTATCTCTACCCACCAGCTCCATGTGTTCGGGGTGGACCTCCCGGTGGTGGTGGTGGTAAAGCCTCAAAGCGTCGCCCACCACCTGCTGCTCGGCCAGCTCCTCTGCCACGTCCGCCACCTCCCTGCAGACCGCCACGGTCGACCCTCTGCCTCTGTCTCGGTGGTCCCTCAACCGTCTACTGCTCCTCGGCACGGCGGGTCGGGCAATCACGAGCCATGTGGCCGAGCCCGCCGCATGAGTAGCACTGCCTGCCTCTCGAAAGAATGGCTCTGCGCTATGTGCCCGGCACTACTGAGCCAGTATCTTGAGGTCGTCTGCCTGAGGGTCTGGTCTACCTGGACCCATGAGTCATCTGTCGACTGCCTGCTACGGAAGACTATGCTACGTGCCGCCTTGCAGTGGGTCTCGGTGCTGGTGTAGAATCAGCAAGAAAACTCTCGATCAAAAGGGCCCGCTCCAGTACTCTTGTCTGAGTCGGAATGCTGAGGGAGATCATCGATGCCCTGATCTCGTGTCTCAATCCATGATCAAAGGTCTAGGCCCGGAATAATGGGTCCCATACCATGTCTGTCGAGTAGCGCGAGAGATCGGTAAATCTTGCTGAGTACTGGGTGACCGTCATCCTGCCCTGCCGCAGCTGAAGAAGCTCCTGAATGTGCATCGCAAGGAGGGTGGCTGGGACAAACTCTGAGCGTAAGAGGATCTCAAAATCTATCCAGATTAGATATGCCTCATCGTGCACCTGGAGCATCAAGCTCCACCATCGGCCCGCTACTGCGTGCAGTAGGATCGCAGCGAGGATCACCATGAGGTCTGCTGGTGTCCTCACTAGCCTGAAAACTTGTACGACTGCCTCCAGCCAGTCCTCGGCTGCCTGGGGGTCCGTCTCCCCGCAGAACCTGGGCGGTCACTGGTGCTGAAACTCATGTAGTGCACTGAGGCGACCTGCATCGTCAGCGGCTGGGGCTGGAAGCATCGGTGGCTCGGTGACTAGAGCTACCGCCGGTGCCACTGCTATCAAAGGGCCCTGCACCGAGGCCTCGTCGCTCGGTGGGCGGTCATCACACTCGAATCTCAGAACCCTAGGCGGCTGCCATCGTGGGGAAATCCTGAAAAGGAAATAGGTGCACCATTGTCAGGACAGTATACCTGGTGAGCTGATACAAAGTAATCACAAGTAAACTTGAAACACACATGCAATAAATGTTTTCGTGCATTAAGTCGGAAATCAGAAGTCAGGGTCTTGGTGTACGGATACATCTGCCACCGCACCAACACTGGACTCCATGGACTAATAACCACACCCAATACAATTAACACTGTTGCTTCACATAGAAGAAAGATCAGAGTCTGCGGTAGAATCGAACCTCCCTCTGATACCAATTTGTCACGACCCGTCCTCGGGGCCCATGCCGTGACTACCCCAAGCCCGCCTTCTATAGGCCAAGGGCTGGCGACTAGCACCAAGGCGTAAATCCTGATAAGGGAAGGCATTTCCTTTGTAATGTAAACAAGCACCACAGAGTAAGCAAGCGGAAAAAGTAAACACTAAGTAAAAACTGGTACAACAGTAAGTGCGGAAAAGTAAATGGGCCAGCATACAAACCCAAACTGAATGTAAAGTACAAATCGAAAGGGAAAACATCAAATGAAAAGTAAAAGATGCTACGCCGAGAAGTCCACTGGAAATCCCACCTGAAGGGTGGGTACAGTTAGCTCCACTGCTCCTCGGGTCCAGCCGTTCGCTCCGAGTACGTCCCGCCTAGTGGTCCACCTCCAGGTACCATCATGCTCTGCAAGCCTCAACCACGATCAACGTTGTCCGTCGTCTGCAACCAACACAACGCAGTGGAGGCATAACTCGTGCAAAGGTGAGTATAAACTACTCAGTAGGGACCCTGAGACCCTCGAAGGTCTCCCAAAATCCACAATGAATAAACCACAAAGGAAGGATACAATCACGAAGTAACATCTGACACTACTTAGGTATATTCCCATACATATACCTAAGTCATCAATTCCAGTATGCTCCAACCTCCGAGCCAAAGTACAACCCAATCCACATAAGAAAGTATATGTATTCCACACAGGAAAGAAAAACGTATTCCACATAGGATAGCACAACACAATCCACACAGGAAAGCAACAGGATTCAGCTACACAGGTATACTTCATCGAAGACAATAGAGATGATCACTGATCCATCTATGTCGTTGAACCCACAATGGATCGATAGGTACTAACCCCCGCAAAGACCCACACAGGATCAGACCCACACAGGATCTGTAGGCGCTGGCTCACAGAGAACCCCTGAGCGCTAACCCACACAGGATCGGACCCACACGGGATCGATGGCACTGATCCAAACATGATCGCTGAGTGTTGTAGTCGTCGTTGAATCCACTGAGGCTCTCTTCACCGTCGTCATCGCAATCACAGTAGCAGTCGAAGTCACAGTAGCAGTCGCAACCAGCACTAGGGTTCCTGCACACAGTAAACTCGTTCGGGAGGGTCCGCTCCACGAGCCGAGAGGCTGATACATCAACTGACACATAGTCTAGAGTTGATGTATCCAAAAGTTCTGTATCGTCAACAGGAACTCAACGCAACAGACGGCGCGTCAATCGGACGCCCGATCTGAGAGTTATTGGCTTTTTCGTCCCAGGGGCTCGGTTGGTTTTTAAGGCAAAACCAACCCGACCGTACTCCACCTATGTCCAAACCTCGGGCGGAGTACTCCAAAGGATCTTTATCACTTAGAAGAAATCAGCAAAGTCGACGGCACGTCGATCGGACGTTCGAAGCTCAAGATTTGAGTGTTTCCGCTCTGAGGGCCCGGTTGGTTTCGTGTACGAACCAACCCGGCCGAACTCAAAGTATTCTGAAACCTTGAGTGCGATATACAGAAATAACCATCTCATTCTAAGGATAGTGTCACCGCTGACAACACGTCGATCAGAGGTCCGTAGCCCAAGTTATGGGTAATTGAACCAAAACGGTCTGAAAACGGGGGTTTCGGGCCCGGACCGACCAGGCCTGAGACCCCCCCGATTGGCCCGAACCGGGTTGGCCCGGCCTGGCACGGCCCGGCCCAACGGTCCGGCCAGGCGGCCGGCCCGCCTAGGCACAGCGCGCCAAACGCGCTGCCAGCTCGGCCTTCGACCGAGCTGTTGGAAAAAGGGGGGGAGCCTGCCCCCTTGACTAACCGCGCACCCCCCCCCCATTTATGGGGTGCCGTTTGAAGCCGATCGGGGGAATTTAATTCCCTCGACTCATCCCTTGCTGGCCGGCCTGACCTGGCCGGCCAAATCCTGCTCAACGGGACCGGAGATGGGTGGTCCCCTTCCAGCTCTAACGCCAGCGGCCCGGTCTGGCCGCCGGTCACCTTGCTCCGCCGCAGCCCGGAACCGGCCATGGCCCTTTTCGTCCGGCGCGGTGCAACGGCACTGCGCCCCTCCACCGCGGCCCTACTCCGGCCGCGACGTCTTTGGTTTTCTTCAACGCGGCGCGACGACGTCGCATCCTTGAACTTCTTTCCATGACGCGGCGCGACGGCGCCACACATTTTCCATTCTCTTGATTCCGCGTGGTGCGACGGCACCACGCCTTCCCGCACCAATCCACAAAGGAGTCAATCATGAAAAATAAGGAGGAGGTTCGGCCATGTTTGTGTGGTCCGACCCCATCGAGTTATTCGATAACAATAGGTTTTTAAATTTCACGAAGAAATTCTGGAATGTAACGTGAACAAAAGAATTAATTACAATCCCCTACCTCGGTTCAGGAACGGTGCACGTTAATCGAGCCGTGGAAGACGAGCGTCGCGGAGGTCAGGCGTCGCGGAAACCGAACGTCGATTCTGTTGTCTTCGAGGTACGTTCAAAGAGGAAACGTCGTTGGATGAAGACTTCGCGTTCTTCAGTGGATATTTTCTTCGTTAAAGAACGGTGCTCTTCGCGTTCTTCGTCGAGGTTGAAGAAGAAGAAGAAAACTTCACGTTTCCCAATCCTCTCAAGGTGGAAGAAACTATAACAATAATAAAATAAGACCAAGTCTTAATTTATTAACACAACCTAACCATTTGAATTTCAAGAGTTTGAAATTAAGTAACTCACTTTATTAATTATATCAAGTTATCAAAAATTAATGAAAGTGAGTTAATGGGGAGTTAGGAACATGAGGGGTTAAGAGGGGTTAGGGAGTTAAGGAATTTGAAAAGGTGGGGGTTTATATGGGCCCCACCCTTTCAATTATCCACACATGGGAAGTTGGGTGGATGTGGGCCCCACAACCAACTTCCCATGGGAGAAATTAACCACCTTTATAAGAAATAAAATTGATCCAACAATTTTATTTACTTTTTTTAATTAAACCCCAACAATTAACTTCTTCTCCCGCACAAACGCAACTACGGTAAAGGTTCCCTTAAGCGATTACCGATGTTGCGAGTTCATCAGTGCCATCATATTTCAATTCTGAGCACCAGTTCAAAAGATAGGAAATCTCGCTCGTTCGTTCACTGAACGTACCCGAGCCAAACTTTGGAAATTGATTTCGGGCACTCCGGCCTCGGAATCAAGTGTCGTCAGAAACCGCGTTCTTGTAAAATTCCAATGAAAAATAAGAAAAAATTTCCCTTGAATTTTACCACCCTTTACACCAATCCTCTATGGGTTAGATCCTCTGTGGGTTAGTGCTCCACAATCTTATGTTGGTTAGTTCATACCGATCATGTGAGGGTCAGATATTGTGTGGGGCAATGCTCAGCGATCCAGTGTGGGTCAGTGCGTACTGATCTTATATAGGTCAGATGCTGTGTGGGTCAGGGGGAGTTAGTTATATATTGACTCTAGGTAGGTTGGATCTTGTGTGGATCATTGCGGTGGTTTGTACCTATCAATCCTATGTGGGTCGAACTCCGTATGGTCTGAAGAAGTTCCTCGTGACAGAATAAGTTGATCTAGCGTCACGACTAATCATATGTACTTCTTTACTTCACTGAAAACTAGGTTTGATCTCAGTCTCTTTGTGAGCTGTCATTAATTTATGAATTTTATTGAGGTTATGCTACATAGTACTATACCTATGTGGTAAATTATCTTTGTGGAGTAAATTATGTGTTACTTTTACTTTCATGTTGTTACCTGTGTGGTACTTCTACCTCTGTGGTGCTATCGTCATGGTGTTACCAATGTGGTACTTCTATCTTCATAGAATCACATGTGTGGTACTTCTATCATCATGGTGTTACATGTATGGTAATTCAACCTTCGTGGTGATATATTCATGGTGTTACATGTGTGGTACTTCAATCTTCATGGTATTACCTATGCGGTACTACTATCATCGTGGTCTTCCATGTGTGGTACTTCTATCCTCGTGGTGTTACTTGTGTGGAACATCTATCTACGTGGAGTTACCTGTGTGGTAGTTCTACCTTCATGGTGTTACCTGTGTGACACATTTATATTCATGGTGTTACCTTTTTGAGATTCATCCTTCTTGTGTGAGATGAGTATATATGGATAACTTATGTATATGTATGTGCATATACATAAGTAGAGTTGAGGTTTATTGCTTTGTGGTTTGTGGTTTTTCCTTTGTGGAACTCTAGGAGACATATGAGGGTCTCGGGGTCCCTATTGAGTATTGTTATACTCAACCAGACATTGGTTTTTCCCGCACATTGTTCTGTCTTGTGCAGATGACGTACAACATTGATCAAGGCTTATAGAGCTAGGACAGGATGGTGCATGGAGCTAGGATTGGACGGTGCTTGGAGCTAGGAATGGATGGTGATTGGAGCTAGAACTTATGGTATGGAATTACATAGGGACAACTGATCATAAGATTTACCAACCCTTTAGGTAGGATCCTCGGTTGTTGGTTGAGGAGTAGTATTGTACCTTTCAGTTTTATTTTTACTTTTCATTTGTACTTGTACTTTTTCAGTTGGGCTTGAATTCCGGCACCTTTACATTCGGCACTCTTTTTAATAAAGCAGTTTACATTGTGTTAATATCATTTTGTGTTGTAGTCTTTGTAGTTGTTTCATGTTGTGTTCCTGAACTATGTTTCCATATGGTAAAAAGGAAATGCCTTCCCATATTAGGGATACAACATTATGATGCTAGTCTCCAGCCCCTGGCCTTTAGAAGGTGGGCATGGGGTTGTCATGACACGGGCCCTGGTGGACGGGTCAGGAAATATTCATAACTAGATAAATTGTTTTATTTTTTTTCAATAAAACAAATTAAGTATTTTCTTTTCATGGACAAAATGAAACCCCAAGATTGTATTAGAAAAAGTTTCCTTCTACCTTTTGGTATTATAATTTCTGCGTATTTATTTTCATAATTAGAGGATGATGATAATACAATATTTCTTTCAATATATTGTGATACTAATTTTATATGATTTTTTATGATTTGAGGATTGTATTTATGGTGTAATAAGTTAAATCAATTATATACTTAACTGATATATTGATATTGGGATTCTATAACTCTCTTATAAATTGATATATCATGTATTTGAATTATTTAATCATTGTAGACAATTATTTTAATGTATACATAATAACTATAATGTTATTTTATTATTATGTCAATTTTTCTCCTATTTTAGTTTATAAATGTGTAAACTATATCTTTTATAATACATATAGAAATAAACATTGAAATAGTTCATTTAAACTTTGTTTGAAATTAATTTTTTTTAATAATTATTCTGTTGATTTTATTTTTAGTGAATTATATCATATAATTTATATTTAATTTTTAATGTCTTACCAAATATAAATTTGTGAAATTATGGCTCATGGATAATAAAACTAATAATATAATTATTATTCATTCATGTATTAGTTTTCATGACACCATTTTCCTGTAGTATAGTGAACTGCTTATTTATTTATGAATAACATGAGGGGTGAGAGGATATCATTATAAAAAATAAATTTATAATTATATCCAAATAAAAAAATATCACTGACCTTGAATAAAAATTAACTAAATTTTCATGGTTATATATGATACTTCTTATGAAATGTCCCTTGAAATGTTATAATGAAACACTGTCAAATAAGATCAATGATTGTATTTAATGATAACATAAATAGAATATTCCCCCATTTGTATTATTATACTATAGTTAGTAGAATGTAAAATAGTAGATATGAATATAGACTATATTATGGTTGTGTATTTTAATTGTATTTACTATAAAGGTAATATTTAACATTCCAATAGTATTATAGCCAAACTCTTGTGGTTATTAAATACTCTTTCAAAAATGATTTAGGTTATATACAACAATAGTTTTGAATCACAGATATGTTTTCCCTAAACTTGACTAAATATTTTAAATTATTAAAGATTTATGTTACTATTTTTATACATATTTTATATCATTTATTAAAATTATATTTAAAATATATTATATTCTACAATGTTTTTAAAACTAATGTTGTTTGTTTTTAATTATATATTATTGTAATAATACCATTTTATTATTTAATTAAAATTAATACATATACTCACCACCTATGTATGAATTCCATAGATTATATTGATATACATTTATTTTATTTCTCCAAAAAATATTATGCCAATTATGGTATATTATTTTATGGGAATGATTTATTTCATGTATATGAATGAATTATTAATGGTGTTCAGGGAAAGAAACAATCCAATTAGAATATGATTATTTTTCCCATAATTCTATTATAATAAATAATATATGGAACAAATTAAGAATATGGAATGAAATATGTCATTATCAAGAAGGATTATTTTATTTTTTTTTATTTTTTAATTTAATGGAAATCAAATCTATCGAATTAGTGATGTTTGATGAAAATTGTTTCCCCATTATATACAGTCATCCCTTGTTTATTGTTTGTAACCTACAAATATCTAGGTGAACAAACTGGATATAAATAGGGATTGGGGGAAATTCAGGATTGTTCACTAAATAGCGGAACACTTAACACTAATTCTATATATAATAGAGTATCATACTATTAAAATCTCAAATATTAATCAATAAAAAAAATTGTATTCAATATTCCCATAAATTTTTATCTAGAACATTTGTATTGATTAGGTAAAACATGAAAAAAATAAGTACCCTTTTATAATGGTATTTTAGATCATACATATTTTAGTAAGTTCTCATTTCTATTCTATGTTTCAGATTTTATCACACCCACTGATACATGGGAAGAGAAATATATATATTTAATATAAATAATATTTAATACTCAATTAACTGACCATTATTTATAAAATAAAATTATATATTTTTAATATGTACCATTTCATAAGAATAATAAATCATAATAATAAAATAATATTAGTTTTAGAAACATAACATTTGTCAGATACACTATAACTATCATAGAGATCAATGTAAAATGTTGAGAAGCCTATGATATAGCTCTCCCAAGAACGTGTGATCATTGAATTAGTTGAAATCATAATAATGTATGAAATGTTATTATAGATGGAGTATAAATTAAATGACAAATTATTTAAGGGGATTCTCAGAGTCTATGAATCTTGGTATAAGGAATGTTTTCTCACATCAAACATCCCCTTAAACACATTTTTAAAGAGACCATGAGATCTCAATTGAGGATCAATTCTTATTTTATCCATCATACATGTAATTATTATTACATTAGACATTGGGTAACCATTTCAATTGAGAATAATATTATTATCAAAAGAGTAAAAAACAATCCACATAATATAATGATGAATAATATGTTGTTGTTTTGAATAATATTTTTTACGCTTTATAGAAAATTTACATTAAAAACTGTAAAAATATAATAAAACCATAAAATTTAATGAGGTCCAATTTTTTATTTATAATTCATACAGTGAAAACATTATTATCTTTCATTTAGTGACCAGGAATGTAAGATATCCCATTTAAAAAACATATTACATGACATGTATACTTTTCATAGAAGGATGACATTAAATAATCAGAAGAACAAACTGAAAACATAGAGTTGGGTTATTTTTATCCCAACAAGTATTTACTTTATTTTTATTTATGGAAACATATTCATTAATAAATATTTGACTACCTTAAATACAATTTATGTAATCTATGATTTCTGCAGATATATAAATGACTTATTATACAACACATACAATTGGATTACATACCGTCATAATAATGGATACTTTCATAAGGTCACATTGTTTAAAATTCCCACTACATCATACGTTTGACTATAGTATAAAAAAAAATTAAAAATTCCAATATCACAATAATTTTATAAGTCATGTCTAGTGCTTTGTCATAAATTCATACAACAATAAGGATATTAAGATTTTCTAATACTTTTTTAATACCCATAATTACATTGATGTTTATTATTACATTATTATGATTTATATCAATGAATGATATCATAACTAAGTTCATTCATTCATATTTTTTCATTATGTATTTAATATAAATGTGTTTTATTTTCATTCAAATATCGTAAATTTTGATGAAGTCAATGTATAAATGGATATTAGGAGCTTCGGTTGGGTATTGAAAAATCCACCTCGTATATAGTGTTTGACAATGATAACATAATGGGTTGGGTAAAAAATCACAGATATGATTATAAAAGAAATAAATATTTACTTATACATTTTTTAAATCAAATTTATTAGTGATGAATACATTTAAATAACAATATATATATATATCTCATCACCTTCATATTATAAAATTTCATGAGAAATTATACATGGATGAACATGGTTAGTACTAAAGTAGAAGTGCAATTATATCTATAAGAAATAAAAATAATGAAATTTAATTTTATGTTAATTATATTTATGTTAATATGGAAACTTTTGAAATGATTTTATGTGATTTGGGAATTATTTGTTTTTAATGTCCATAAATTATGTCAATTCCATCAAAGTGTTATATTTAATATGCAAACTAAGAGTTGTAGGTGAAAATAATTTTATAAAGTTTCATTAACACGACATTTTACACTGTTGAATTCACTTACCATACTCCACATTAATATTATTATATATTTATTATTTTTGGGAATTAATTGTTAGAGTTCTTAAACAACCAATGTTGATTTAATTTTTTAAAAAAGGAATAAAAAAGAAGGATATAGTCTCATAGGGCCCATGTGTTAATTGAATGAATAATTTTTTATATTCATATATGCCTGGTCAATCTAGTAAATTTGTTCAATTAATATTCAGAATGTAGATTAGTGTTTTATAAATTCTTATGTTCAAATGAATCAGATTCAATTGATGTTTATTAATTCATTTGATCCATTTCATTATAAATGATAACTTTTTTTATCTTATGATAAATAAACTAACTCATGATCAATTGATTTTTTTTCATGTGGTGGGTCCACTTTTTCATTATAGTTTAATATATTCCTAATTTCATTAATCTATATAGAAAATTATTTAATCCTCATAATATAATCAACACATATTTACTTGAAATATAAAAGGGATTACAATATTATAAAAATCCATGAACAATTCATTTTAGATGTTTATGGAATTAGGAATAATATTAAATAACAAATTTTTTACTTCCACATTGTGTAGATTTTCTTGTCAAAAATGGCTCTTAAATTTAGACCACTTAGTAATTCATTACAATATATCTTTATTGAGGATTATTTGCATAGAAAAAATATTTACCATGCTAGAATTTATAATTATACATTGATCTAGTGAAAAACCTTTGAAACTGTTGGTTGATAAAAAATCATAGTAAATTATAAACAAATAATGGATTCCCGCAATCCCATTTTAAAATAGAAAACACATAAATATGATTACCTTTCCCAAATAAAAGATTGAAAAAACAAATAAATTACCTATTTATAAATATTTATAGTGATTCATCAATAGATATTGTTTTGAACCAATTATTAAGGATATGAAAACAATGAATAGATATTGAGGATTGTGGATAGTCAGAAAAACATTCAAAACCATTCAATATTAAATTTTCATAAACATTTTATAGATAATTAAATAAAAGTATTTCTATAATAAACATTTTTAGTATAATAATATTTTTATCCTAAATACTCATAGCCGTATTCATTTTTCACCCATGTATAACACTATTCAAAATAAATAAATCATTATTAATTCATCATGTTTAATAACCCAATTATTACCGTTTTTTTTCATTCACATAATAGATAATTTCACAATTAATTGGATAGATATATCAAGATCACCCATAGTCATGAGCAATATAAGACCCCATAATCAGCATATATTATTATAGACTATTATATCACAAAAAAAATAGGCATGCATGATTTTATCACAAATCACATTACAAATTCATTTGAACTCAAAAGAACAAAACATTCCATTTTATCATAATCATAAAGAGAAATATATTTTTTAATTGATGATAGGACGCCATACCTATAATGATTTCCCTCATGGGATGGAAATGACGAGAGAGAGAGATAATTACCACCAAGCCTTGCCTCCAATAGGCCATGTCGTGGTGACCCGAATCAAGTGTATATAAATCAATCAAAATGGTAGGCACTAACCTTTTCTAGTAAACAAGATTAAGAGATAACATGTATAATCATGAAAAAGACTCCATGAAATCTATAAATAAAAAAAATGTTAGACATGGATGATTAATATACAATTGTTTCAAATGAAATAATACTCCAATGTAATACAAAAATAAAGCTTAGTTGTGACATAATAACTATCTGAAACACTGATCTAGTAATGTACCGAATGATCCAAAAATTAATTATGGAAACCTGGATATTGTTTAATATATTTTGGGTGAGGATACAGGTATATTCATTAGAAAAATAAATGTCTCTCATGTATAAGATAGATAAGCATACTAGTGCTCCCGTGAGAAAACAACAGAACCCAAAAACTCACAATAAGGTATACATCCCATAAAAACCACACAAATTAAGTCTCAAAAAATGTAATGTAATGTAATATAATAAGCACATTGATGATATGTTACACTACACCAATTTCTATTTTATTAGCTACTCTCACACCCTAATGGAAAATATCCCGGCGCTCTAACCTCTTCTCAAAGAACCACGTCACAACCTCCCAAGACACACATGGGACACATTACACATCAAATCCCACCCCCACTCACCAAGGAAACATACCACATCACATAAAATCTTGAATATAATGGTGAAAGCGTATCTTACCTCATCCTGAACACACTTGAGGAAACCCAACTCACCCACACAAATTGGGCCCTGCAACCCAAATCCTACTAGATGAATATGGGGATATCATCATAAGTAATAGGGATTAGGTAATATCAGGTTTCCATCCATACATCCTCCCTCTATACTGATTGATAAAGAAACCTTCCCCCATGAATATATGGGGTGTTTTCAACAAACTAAACAACTATGATGAGGTGCATATAGAAATCAAAACAATGTTCAGTGTATGTTTATATATAATATGAAGCACTTGAGACCAACTAATGGGATAAAAAAGCTAATACCTCTATATTCATATTAGTACCATCAATAGTCACTTCCAATTTTCATAAAATAATGTTTCTTTATATCTCTTTTTATCTCACCAACCATTACATTTATTATTTATTTTCAACCATATTTAACAATGTAATCCATTGTTAATATTTTCATTGACATACTCTTTCACATTTATCAAACCAACTCATTCCACATCAATATTATTAAATATTTATATTCTCTATCGCTAACTGGGGAACTATGTAATACAATAAAAAAATCACAAGTAATGTCACCCAGAGAATGGACAACATTAGTAAATTAACCCACATCACATTCCTCTCAGTTTAATAATTGTTCATACCATAAAATTCATCAGTCCCGATATATGGGGTAAATCATTGTACATGATAATCATAGATAATTCATGGTATAATTACACATAATGACCACAACCATCATCATTCTTGAATGTAATTTCATTTAGTCCATCCTCTCAAAAAATTATCCCCTAAAATACATCCACACCCAATAACTCCTCCAATCAGAACCACTAATGATATCCCCAATGCATAAACAAACCATATCCACCAAACCACCCCTTGGAGCACATTCGTGTCCCCAACTACATCACCACATAATCCCAAGAAATTTCAATGAATATTTTACAAATAATTTCTACCTTAACCCCAATTTTTCTTTCTGAGGTCTTCACAAAAATACATTGATCAGGGGGTATCCATTTACTATCCCAGTGTATGTGGTTAAACGATTTTATTATAACTATTTGATGTAAAAATAAACTTCAAGTATTTTAGAATTATTACATGGTGTGAAAAAAGGAACACAAAAAACCTGGATTTTCAGCATGGTGTTTAGCCATTTTAATTGACAAAAAAACCAAATTAAGATTAACAAATAGACCAGACAACATTTTTCACCGACCACACACATTAATCTAGAATCATTTATGTTAATTTATTAATTTGATATTCTATAATATTCAAAAGGGAAAAAATCATATTCCCACACAACAATATATAAAAACGTAGAGATAATGGAAAACATACATAGAAGAAGAATTGAATTGAACTTATTTAATGTTCAAAAGAAAGGGGTGCACATACAGCTGAAAATACCTGAAGGGAAAATGTGATCCTATGGATTTAACAAAAAACATGAATCCATGGTTAAAAAATAAAAAAAACATCTTACACCAAGTGAAAGGGAAGAATATATATAATAAGATATACAACCCTAAGAAATTCAAAATCATATAATAAACAATGGATATGGTTTTTAAAAGCCATTCAAGGCAGATCATGACCAAGAACACAAAGTTTTGAATTCAAATGAATATTTTGTTTTTAAAGGATATATAATATTAGAAACTTCTCCAAAAACCATTAAATAATATATAAAATTAATTTTATGTCAAATAAATTTTTATTTGGGAGAAACTAGGAAAACGGTAGAATTTTGAGATTTTTACAAACTATTGGAAATAAGTTATCGGTGGATGAGTCATTGGTGGGATCTACCAGAGTTAGTCATCTATGAACATTATCATTGATGAGATACTGGTGAAAGTCATTGGTGGATGAATCACTGTTTTAAGCTACCAGTGTGAGGCACATGTTTGAGTTTCCGTTAATGAGCTACTAGAGTGATTCAACAGTGCAACCTAGCACTGGGACTCACAGTGGTGACTCACCGCTGCAACCTGCCACTATAAATCACCATTGTGATTTAATTATGTGACTCACCATTTTAACTCACCAATCATAGGTACTATAGGAAAAAATTTAAATTTTGAAATGTCTTGAAATGAGTCTTCATAATCACCAAAAACATCACAACCACTATATTTTCACAATATAATGTGATAGAACGCCCAACCCATTACATCAGATACCTCTCCAACAATTCTAATCCTCATGAATTAAATACTAATCCCAAAATAATGATGGGTCTAAACAACCACCCCATGAGATACCTTTTAAGTATCTCTCTCTACATAAAACAGAACTATGAACTATAAACATCAATGTTCAATGATAAAAACATTATGTTGTTTGAATTCTGGACTATAAACCACGTTATCCAAGATGAAAATCCCCCAACATATACCAACAAAAACAATCACATGTAACACTAAACACGAACAATAACCACACTTTCCAAGCCCAGAATTCAGGAAATTCCATCCCCCATATTATGATATTATATTCTGACACAATATCTAACTCGTCCAAATGGGTTTATTCACATCACAATTATTGCATCTCTATTCAGAATGGGGTCCTCCCAACTTCACATGTCAGTAATTTATCACAGACTATGGAATAAGGGAACAACTCATCCCATAGAAAAAAATTTCAATCATCACACTAAAAGGGAAAAAATAACATTGAAAAATATGAAACAACTATGGGTACTTGGAATGCATATGAACTTATCATTGACAATAATTCTACATCATGTCACCATGAAAACAAAAAATGTGTACCAATAGAATATTATACCCATGTAGCACCTACTCCTGATGATCTTGAATCTCCACTGGTGATTCCAAAAACATTTTGTCATCTTCCATAACCAACTCTCACAAGATAACTAAATGGGATTCATCACAAATATTTTGATAGAGTTATGATACATTAAAGATATTGTGGATCCTCTCCAACTATGGTGGTAGTGCAAACTGGTATTCCACCTCGCCAAAGTTTACAAACATGTTGAAGGTTTAAATGAACATTGTAAAGACCTGGAAATTTCAAGAAATTTTATTTCCTAATTTTCTTTGGAATTTTACAAGAACGCAGTTTCTGACGGCACCTGATTCCGAGGCCCGGTGTGCCCGGAATTAATTTCCGAAGTTTGGCTCAGGTACGTTTAGTGAACGAACGAGTGGGATTTTCTAACTTTTGAACCAGAGCTCAGAATTGAAATATGATGGCACCGATGGAATCGCAACGCTGGTAATCACTTAAGGGAACCTTTACCGTAGTTTCATTTGTGCAGGTGAAGAAGTTAATTAATGGGGTTTAATTAAAAAGTAAATAAAATTGTTGGATCAATTTTATTTCTTATCAAGGTGGTTAATTTCTACCATGGAAAGTTGGTGGTGGAGCCCACATCCACCCAACTTCCCACGTGTGGATAATTGAAAGGGTGGGGCCCACACGAGCCCCCCACCTTTTCAAATCCCTTAACTATTCTTAACCCCTGACCTTCCTAACTCCCCATTAACTCACTTTCATTAATTTTTTTGACAACTTGTTATAATTAATAAGGTGAGTTACATAATTTCAAACTCATGAAATTAAAATGGTTATGTTGTGTTAATAAAATTAAGACTTGGTCTTATTTTATTATGGTTAGAGTTTTTGACACTTTTAGAGTTTTGGGAAGCGTGAAGTCTTCTTCTTCTTCAACCTCGACGTAGAACGTGAAGAACACCTCCGACGAAGAACATCGTTCTTCAACGAAGAACATCTCCACCGAAGAATGCGACGTCTTCTTCCAACAACATTTCCTCATTGAATGCAACTCGATGACAATGGAATCAACGTTTGTTTTCCGCGACGCCTGACTTCCGCGATGCTCGCCTTCCGCGGCTCGATTGACGTGCACCATTCCTGAACCGAGGCAGGGAATTTAATTGTGGTTGTTGGTGAACCCTCGTTTACTCCCTTCTAAATTTATGAACGCGGATCAACTAAATATTATGTTCATCCGCGAAGATTATTTTGCGGGTTGGGATTATTGTTATGATTATTTTTATTTAAGAGTTTATAGGGGAATTTTATTTGTTTCCTCTTAACCTTGAGAAAAGAACAACGAGCGTGGACCAACCATTACCATGTTGATCCGCGAACCGTTCGTCCATGCGGGGTTACATTTGTTTGGTGTCGTCTAATTTCATGGTTAAGTATTTGCTCAATAATTTTTTGGAACAAATGTTTGATTTTCCAATTGATATAACTTAACGCGGAGGGCGCGGGCTGAACGAACATGGCCCGACAACCCTCCGCAGTTTGTTTTTGATGCGCGGTTTTGGCGACGATGAGAAAGCGGACCCGTATTGGAGTATTGAGGAATCCATTCTGAAGATCTTGATTCGAGAAGACTGTCTGCGAAGACTGCAAGCCAATCGGACCACCAAAGCACGTCCTATTGTCCGTAGAAGGCGGCGGCCACGCGCCACCACGGCGCGGCAGCGCGCCGCCGGAGGAGCCCGCCGCGGCTGTGCCGCGGCGGTTCAGCAAGCGGCCGGTTTTGCCGACCACGGGTTATCTGGAGGCGGGACCCCGAGGGTCCCACATGTTATGTAACGGCCGGCCTTAGGCCGGCCGAGTTCTGGAAGAACCGGGGGTTGAAACCCCGGTGGTGACAGCAAAGGCGGGCCCCACGTGGGGGGGACCGCCGTTTAGAAGTAAAGGAGGAACGTAGCCTCTCCCTTGGGCGCGCTCGCGCGGCGCGCTGGCCGCGTTGGCCGCACCGCCGGCCGGGCCGGGTCGTCGGGCTAGGTCGCCGCCCGGGCCGGGTCGACCCGGTTCGGCCGACCCATGGGGTATTGGGTCGGGCCGGGCCGGGCCCAGACCCCCTATTTTCGGACTTAGTTGGTTCAAACGCCCATATATTGGGCTACGGACCTCCGATTGATGCGCCGTCAGCGGCAACGCGATCCTTGGATCGAGACAATCATTTTTTTATATCGCTATCAAGATTTTGAAATACTTTGAGTTCGGCCGGGTTGGTTTGTATACGAAACCAACCGGGCCCTCGGAGCGGAAACACTAACATCTTGAGCTCCGGACGTCCGATTGACGTGCCGTCGACTTTGGTGGATTTCTCATATTGAGACGGATCTTTTGGCTCACTCCACCCGAGGTTTGGACATAGGTGGAGTATGGTCGGGTTGGTTTTTCCTTAAAAGCCAACCGGGCCCCTTAGACGAAAAACCCAATATCTCTCAGACCGGGCGTCCGATTGACGCGCCTTCTGTTGTGTTGAGTTCCTGTTGATGATACAGAACTTTTGGATACATCAACTTCGGACTTCATGTCAGTTGATGTATCAGCCTCTCGGCTCGTGGAGCAAACCCTCACGAACGAGCTTGCTGTGTGCAGGAACCCCAGTGTTGGTCTTGTATCCTATGTGGGTCCCAGCTTAGATGATTCAGTGCTGGTCTTGTATCCTATGTGGTTCCCAGCGTAGATGAATCAATGAAGAGTGTTGGTCTTGTATCCTATGTGGGTTCCAGCTGTGCTGGTCTTGTAACCTATGTGGGTCCCATCTTAGATGATTCAGTGCTGGTCTTGTATCCTATGTGGGTCCCAGCATAGATTAATCAATGAAGAGTGCTAGTCTTGTATCCTATGTGGGTCCCAGTTGTGCTGGTCTTGTATCTTATGTGGGTCCAACCTTAGATGATTCAGTGCTGGTCTTGTATCCTATGTGGGTCCCAGCATAGATGAATCAATGAAGAGTGCTGGTCTTGTATCCTATGTGGGTCCCAACTTAGATGATTCAGTGCTGGTCTTGTATCCTATGTGGGTCCCAGCATAGATGAATCAATGAAGAGTGCTGCTCTTGTATCCTATGTGGGTCCCAGCTGTGCTGGTCTTGTATCCTATGTGGGTCCCATCATAGATGATTCAATTAAGACAGCTGGTCTTGTATCCTAAGTGGGTCCCAGCTTAGATGATTCAGTATCTATATCTGATCATCCCTTCCACCTTTTCGACGATGTATACCTGTGTGAGCTGAGTCCTGTTTACTCTCATTTGTGGAATGTGTTGTGCTATCCTATGTGGATTACGTTTTTCGTTCCTTTGTGGATTGTGTTGTGCTATCCTGTGTGGATTTACGTTTTTCTTACCTGTGTGGATTGGGTTGTTCTTGGGCTCAGATGTTGGAGCTGAATATGAATTGATGACTTAGGTATATTCATGGGCATATACCTAAGCAGTGTCGGATGTTACTTCGTGATTGTATCATATCCCTTTGTGGTTTATACTATGTGGATTTCAGGAGACCTTCAGGGGTCTCGGGGTCCCTACTGAGTATCTTATACTCACCCCTGCATGCGCTAGGCCCGCACTTCGTTGTGTTGGTTGCAGACGATGGACATCGCTGATCATGGTCGAGGTTGGCGGAGCCGGATGATACCTGGAGGTGGTCCACTGGGCGGGGTGTACTCGGAGCGGACGGCTAGACCGAGGAATTGTGGAGGCTATCTGTACCCACCCTTCATGTGGGACTTCCAGTAGCAGCTCGACGTTGCATCTTTTTCTTTCAGTTTCTGTTTTCCCCTTTTGGTTGTACTTTACAGTTGGGCTTGTATTTCCGCCCCCTTTATTTTCAGCACAGCTTGTTACAGTTTTTGCTTAGTGTTTACTTTTTCTTCAACTTGTACTCTATGGTGTTTGTTTACTTTTATAAAGGAAATGCCTTCCCTGTTTCCGGGATTTACGCCTTTGGTGCTAGTCGCCAGCCCCTGGCCTATGGAAGGCGGGTTTGGGGTAGTCACGACACGGGCCCTGAGGATGGGTCGTGAAAAATTGGTATCAAATGAGTTCGGTTCTACCGCAGACTCTGATCTTTCTTCTTTGTGAAGAAATAGTCTTTA
Source organism: Viscum album (assembly GCA_963277665.1). Classification (NCBI taxonomy): domain Eukaryota; kingdom Viridiplantae; phylum Streptophyta; class Magnoliopsida; order Santalales; family Viscaceae; genus Viscum; species Viscum album. The sequence continues at coordinate 369,060,857 of OY728142.1, read as the reverse complement.
GCATATTGGATGTGGTTATCAGTCCAGGGAGTCCAGTGTTGGTGCGGCGGCCGACGTATCCGTACACCAGGACCCTGACTTCTGATTTCCGACTTAATGCATGAAAACAATGATTGCATGTGTGTTCAAGTTTTCTTTGTGATTACTTGTGTCAGCTCACCAGGTATACTGTTCTGACCGTGGCGCACCTGATTCTTTTCAGAATGGCCCCTCGACGGAAGCCAGCTAGGGTTCTGAGAGTGGAGCGTGATAACATCCCACCGAGAGACGAGGCCTCGGTGCAGGGCTCCTTATCAGCAGAGGCACCGGCGGTACCTTTACCCGCCGAGCCACCGATTCTACCAGCCCCAACCACTGATGATGCACGGTGCCCTAGCACGCTGCACAAGTTTTAGCATCAGCAACCGCCTAGGTTCCGCGGGAAGACAAACCCCCAGGCAGCGGAGGACTGGCTAGAAGCCGTTGTACGGGTTTTCAGATTAGTGAGGACACCAGCAGATCTCATGGTGATCCTCGCAGCGAGCCTCGTGCACGCGACAGTATGAAGATGGTGGAGCTTGATGCTCCAGGTGCACGCCGAGACATCTCTCCACTGGACAGACTTTGAGAGCATCTTCCTCTCCGAGTTCGTTCCATCCACCCTCCGTGCGGTGCGAATCCAAGAGCTGATACAGCTATGGTAGGGAAGCATGACAGTGGCCCAGTACTCGGCAAGATTTACTGATCTCTTGCACTACTCCATAGATATGGTATGGGACCCATTCTTCCGGGCCCGGAACATCGAGCAGGGACTGAGGCACGAGATCAGGGCTTCGATGATCTCCCTAAATATTCCGACGTAGGCATAGGTGTTGGAGAGAGCCCTTCTAGTGGATATTTTTCTCGCCGAGCAGGCTCCAGTGACAGGGCCCTCCGCAGGACGGCCCGTAGACAGGTGATGCAGAGGTCCAAACGGGCCAGACCATCAGATGGGCTGTCATTGGATGAAGATTCGATTGTGCGGGGTACACGAAGGAGAGCCAGCTACACGAGGGGCAGGCATTGCTACGCATGCAGCGGGGAAGGTCACATGGATCGAGACTGCTCGACTCGTCTTACAGATGAGAAGCAGGTGGTAGAGGGACCTCCCAAACAGAGGTTCGGCCATGGAGGTCCGCAGGGTGCAGGCAGGCGTGGCAGATGAGCTGGCCAAGCAGCAGGCAGTGGACGACGCTTCGAGGTGTTGCCACCACCACCACTAGGAGGTCCACCCTGACCGCAGGGAGTTGGTGGAAATGGGTGAGCTCAGCTTCAGGCAGCTGAGTCCTTCGATCATGAAGCTATGGGAGCAGATGGACAGGATCAGAACTAGTGGATACATCTTTTGTACTTCTAGTTCCTTGTTTCTATTGTGTAGTGTCCTTGTGTTATGAGCTGCAATAACAAAAGACACATACCGTTGTGAAGTTTTCATTCCTGTCCTCTTTTGTGTTGTTACTAAGAGGCTCCAGTTTAGACTTTTTACTTGACCCTCACTTGTGAGACATCTATTGGAGGAGACCCAGTTACCACACACTGATGTCGACAGTGTGACTCAACCCTCGGAGGCAAGAGTAATGGTTGGATCTCTTGGTAGTAGCGTCGAGGCCTTACGACGTCATCCTCGGTATGAATTAGTACCATCCATGTCGGGATTGACAGTATTAGGAAAAAGAACGTGGTTCATCTGGGGGATGAGACCGGATTTCTCTTATCAGTAAAGAAGAAATCATAGCCGCTCTTGTGGGACTAGAGGTGGTCCAGGCCACGACAGAGAAGGTCCAGGTCATCCAGGAGCGGATGAAGACATCTCAGAGCCGACAGAATTCTTTCGCTGACAGGAGGCGAAGGCCACTAGAGTTTGAGGATGGAGACCACATCTTCATGCGGGTCTCACCTCAACGTGGATTACGGATAATTGGCCGAGGTGTCAAGTTGTCTCCATGCTTCATCAGACCCTTCCAGGTCCTCAGCAGGATTGGCGAGGTGGCTTATCGCCTGGATCTACCACCTCAGTTGCACTGGGTGCACGACGTCTTCCACGTGTCTCAACTGAGGAGATACGTGCACGACCCGATGCATATCATTGACCATAAGGAGCTTGACGTTGACGATGGAGCGACTTTTACGGAGGTTCCAGTTGAGATCAAGGATCGACAGGAGAAAGTCCTATGTGGATGGTCGATTCCTCTTCTGCGCATCAGATGGCAGCACGGGAACCTCCAGGAGAGCACTTGGGAGCGGGAGTCTCAGTTGCGTGCTCAGTACCCTCATTTTTTTCCCTAGTTTTGATGTATCTTTACGGGGACGTAAAGCCATGAGATCGGAGTAATGTAAAGACCAAGAAATTTCAAGGAAATTTTTTTCTTAATTTTCTTTGGAATATTACAAGAACGCAGTTTCTGATGGCGCCTGATTCCGAGGCCCGATGTGCCCGGAATTAAGTTCCGAAGTTTGGCTTGTGTACGTTCAGTGAACGAACGAGCGAGATTTTCTAACTTTTGAACCAGAGCTCGGAATTGAAATATGATGGCACCGATGGACTCACAACACCGGTAATCACTTAAGGAGACCATTACCATAGTTGCGTTTGTGCAGGGGAAGAAAATAATTAATGGGGTTTAATTAAAAAGTAAATAAAATTGTTGGATCAATTTTATTTCTTATCAAGTGGTTAATTTCTCCCATGGGAAGTTAGTGGTGGGGCCCACATCCACCCATCTTCCCACGTGTGGATAATTGAAAGGATGTGGCCCACACGAGCCCCCCCCCCCCCCCACCTTTTCAAATCCCTTAACTCTTATTAACCCCTCACATTCCTAACTCCCCATTAACTCAATTTCATTAATTTTTTTGACAACTTGTTATAATTAATAAGGTGAGTTACTTAATTTCAAACTCTTGAAATTCAAATGGTTATGTTGGGTTAATAAAATTAAGACTTGGTGTTATTTTATTATGGTTAGAGTATTTGTCACTTTGAGAGTTTTGGGAAGCGTGAAGTCTTCTTCTTCTTCAACCTCGACGTAGAACGTGAAGAACACCTCCGACGAAGAACACAGTTCTTCAACGAAGAACATCTCCGCCGAAGAACGCGACGTCTTCTTCCAACAACATTTCCTCTTTGAATGCACCTCGATGAAAACAGAATCGAAGTTCGTTTTCCTCGATGCCCGTCTTCCGCGACGCTTGTCTTCTGCGGCTCGATTGACGTGCACCGTTCCTGAACCGAGGTAGTGAATTTAATTGTGATTGTTGGTGAACCCTCGTTTACTCCCTTCTAATTTTATGAACACGGATAAACTAAATATTATGTTAATCCGCGAAGATTATTTTGAGGGTCGGGATTATTGTTATGATTCTTTTTATTTAAGAGGTTGTAGGGGAATTTTATTTGTTTCCTCTTAACCTTGAGAAAAGAACAACGAGCGTGGACCAACCATTACCCGGTTGATCCGCGGACCGTTCGTCCATGCGGGGTTACTTTTGTTGGGTGTCTTCTAATTTCATGGTTAAGTATGTGCTCAATAATTTTTTGGGAACAAATGTTTTATTTTCCAATGGATATTACTTAACGCGGAGGGCGCGGGCCGAACAAACACGGCCCGACAACCCTCCGCAGTTTGTTTTTGATGCGCGGTTTTGGCGGCGATGAGAAAGCGGACCCGTATTGGAGTTTTGAGGCATCCATTCTGAAGATCTTGATCCGATAAGACTACCGACGAAGACCGCAAGCGAATCGGACCACCGGAGCGTGTGCGGCGGTCCGCAAAAGGCGGCGGCCACGCGCCACCTCGGCACAGCGGCGTGCCGCCGGAGGAGCCCGTCGCGGTTGTGCCGCGGCGGTTCAGCACGCGGCCGGTTTTTCCGGCCATGGGTGATCTGGAAGCGGGACCCTGAGGGTCCCATGTTTGAAGTAATGGCCAGCCTTAGGCCGACCGAGTTCCGGAAGAACCGGGGGTTGAAACCCCGGTGGTGACAGCAAGGGCGGACCCCACGTGGGGGGGACCGCCGTTTAGAAGTAAAATAGATACGTAGCCTCTCCCTTGGGTGCGCTGGCCGTGCCGCCGGCCTGGCCAGGCTTTCGGGCTGGGCCGGGTCATCGGGCCGGGTCGCCGGCTGGGTCGACCCGGTTTGGCCGACCCAGGGGGTACTGGGTCGGGCCGGGCCCAGACCCCCTATTTTCGGTCAGAGTTGGTTCAAACGCCCATATCTTGGGCTACAGACCTCCGATTGATGCACCATCAGCGGCAACGCGATCGTTGGATCGAGAGGGTCGTTTCGGTATATCGCACTCAAGATTTAAAAATAATTCGAGTTCGGCCGGGTTGGTTCGTATACGAAACCAACCAGGCCCCCGGAGCGAAAACACTCATATCTTGAGCTCCAGACGTCCGATTGACATGCCGTCGACTGTGGTGGATTCCTCTTAATGAGACGGATCTTTTGGCTCACTCCGCCCAATTTTTGGACATAGGTGGAGTATGGTCGAGTTGGTTTTGCCTTAAAATCCAACCGGGCCCCTGGGAGGAAAAAGCCAATATCTCTCAAACCGGGCGTCCGATTGAAGCGCCGTCTGTTGCGTTGAGTTCCTGTTGACGATACAGAACTTTTGGATACATCAACTTCGGAATTCATGTCATTTGATGTATCAGCCTCTCGGCTCGTGGAGCGGACTCTCCAGAACGAGCTTGCTGTGTGCGGGAACCCTAGTGCTGGTCTTGTATCCTATGTGGGTCCCATCTTAGATGATTCAGTGCTGGTCTTGTATCCTATGAGGGTCCCAGCATAGATGAATCAATGAAGAGTGCTGGTCTTGTATCCTATGTGGGTCCCAGCTGTGCTGGTTTTCTATCCTATGTGGGTCCCAGGTTAGATGATTCAGTGCTGGTCCTGTATCCTATGTGGGTCGCAGCATAGATGAATCAATGAAGACTGATGGTCTTGTATCCTATGTGGGTCCTAGCTGTGCTGGTCCTGTATCCTATGTGGGTCCCAGCTTAGATGATTCAGTGCTGGTCTTGTATCCTATGTGGGTCCCAGCTTAGATGAATCAATGAAGAGTGCTGGTCTTGTATCCTTTGTGGGTCCCAGCTGTGCTGGTTTTCTATCCTACGTGGGTCCCAGCTTAGATGATTCAATGCTGGTCTTGTATCCCATTTGGATCCCAGCATAGATGAATCAATGAAGACAGCTGGTCTTGCATCCTAAGTGGGTCCCATCTTAGATGATTCAGTATCTATATCTGATCATCACTTCCACCTTTTCGACGATGTATACCTGTGTGAGATGAGTCCTGTTTAATCTCCTTTGTGGAATGTGTTGTGCTATCCTATGTGGATTAGGTTTTTCTTTCCTTTGTGGATTGTGTTGTGCTATCCTATGTGGATTTACGTTTTTCTTACCTGTGTGGACTGGGTTGTGCTTGGGCTCGGATGTTGGAGCCGAACCGGAATTGATGACTTTGGTATATGTATGGGCATATACCTAAGCAGTGTCAGATGTTACTTCGTGATTGTATCTTATCCCTGTGTGGTTTATCCTATGTGGATTTCGGGAGACCTTCGAGGGTCTCGGGGTCCCTACTGAGTATCTTATACTCACCCCTACACACGCTATGCCCTCACTTCATTGTGTTGTTTGAAGATGACGGGCATCGCTGATCATGGTCGAGGTTGGCAGAGCAGGACGGTACCTGGAGGTGGACCACTGGGCGGGGTGTACTCGGAGCGGACGGCTGGACCGAGGAACTATGGAGGCTACTTGTACCCACCCTTTAGGTGGGACTTCCAGTAGTGGCTCTACGTTGCGGCTTTTTCTTTCAGTTGTTATTTTCCCCTTTCGGTTGTACTTTACAGTTGGGCTTGTATTTCTGCCCCCTTTACTTTCAGCACAACTTGTTACAGTTTTTGCTAAGTGTTTACTTTTACTTCCGTTTGTACTCTGTGGTGTTTGTTTACATTTATAAAGGCAATTCCTTCCATGTTTCCTGGATTTATGCCTTTGCTTCTAGTCGCTAGCCCCTGGCCTATGGAAGGCGGGCTTGGGGTAGTCACGACACGGGCCCCGAGGACGGGTCGTGACAAACATGGCAGAGAGATTACACATTCTCCCAAACCTCTGATGTACATGTCGTAGGGAAACCTTGAATGACATGTTGTCCCAAACCTCAAACTCCAAGGGCCTCATATGGAAATTAAAATATGACTTATTCCATTCATTTTCTTCCTCCATACTATCATAAATTAGATGAACATAATTATTTGTGCTCAACACTACATCATTTCCAAGAATATTTGTATCTCCAACCACCATCTAGAAAATAGATGAATGAAATGGTGTCCCATACAACACAAAAAATGGATCAATTACAGTGGAATTTTTATAATTGTCAATATAATTAAACAATAAAAGGGCATGTGTTGTACCAAATTTCGTATAGAGTATAAGATGAATGCCTGCAACATATTCTTCAGAATTTGGATGGCCTGTCTAGTCTTCCCATCTATTTGTGCAAGGAAGGTAGTGCTGAGTTGTAAATGAGTTCTTATTGCATGATTCAAACCCCTTTAGACTCATGAGGTGAATCATGTATCTTGATCTATGAAAATGGATTTTTGAATTCAATTTGGGTACACTACCTTATTTACATACCTCTTTACTAAGGCATCTATTATGGTCGACTCATAGATCGATAATGATTGAGCTAATTTAATTATTCATTCCAATTATACTATGATATAATCATAGAATTTCCAAGTCCTAGGTGACCATGGGAGGAAATCCATTGAAATGTAATCACTTGTACACTCAGAATCAACCAAGGGTAGTAACAAACCACTAGGAAGACGATGCTCTCTCTTCACTTGCTACTAAAAAAACATCATTCAACAAACTATGATACTTCCCTATTCATTTCACGACATGAAAACTAAATCCTCAAGGCAAATTAATTCAAAGAAACTTCAGGGTGTACCAATAATGTTGAGCTATTAATCTCATGGTATAATCCCTCTTGAATTGCGACTAGAATAAAAAACATCCCCTAAAACATCATTTATTTCTTCCCATCCTCTAATGACCCCTCTGGAGATTCACCATGGATAATGTTATCATGTATCAACTCTTCCTCTAATTCTCCACATTGAGGCTCTTCCACCGGATACATCAAATAAGACTTCACTGTAATAAATAAAAAATAGCCTCTACCAGTATCCATTTTTGCATCTATGTGTCGGGATGTCAATTACTCCATCAGCTACCAAGAGTGTGTAGATTATCGAAAAACCTCCTTCTATGAATTACTACATAAGGAATAGTCTATGATATTCCCCATTACTGAGGTCTAAGAGATCTCAAACTCAATGTAATGAAGAAACTCTACCCACCTACTTTGTTATAAGTTTAGATCTCAGTAGGAATATATATACCTTAAACTCTTATGATACCTGAAGACCCAAATGCATTCCATTATGAGGTAATCTGTCCAAAAATTAGCCTGAACAAGACCAATTATATATCTAAGTCATGTGTGGAATATAATAATTTGTGGGGAAATGACAAACTATACCCCAAAAATATCATTACACATTGATGCATCAAGATGCATCCTAATCCGAGATGGGAAGCATCACAAAACACCTCAATCATCTCCTATTCCTCTTGTAACCATATCACTGTTGTACTTACCAACATCCTCTTCAGATAGTCAAACACTTCCTGAAACTTCTCAATCCATATAAAATAATGGTATTTGATTTAGATCTGTCAATGTAGCTACAACTTGATAGAAATCATGTACATGAATTCATTAATAGCCTGTAAGACCAACAAAATAGAAAACCTCTTCAACATTCATGGTTTCTACCCAATAAATGACCATTTAAAACATTGATGGGTTAAATGTTATACCCTACAGAGTCTCCATGTTCCCAGGGAAATTTACCTCCCACATTTATAAATCAATCTTGGACAACTACAAGTAGAGATTGTGGCATCAAAGGACCTACAAGATAGTCCTACATGATTGGTATTATCCTCTAACTACATCCAGTAGATCATAATTTCATCGATGAATGCGATGAAATAAAGTATCAAGGATCTCCCAAATACAGAGTTTAAAAGCCCTCTAAACATGGCTAGTGCATTCAAAACATTGAATTATAGGACTATGAACTTGAAATGACCACACATTCTTATGAAATAAAACATCATGATATTTCCTTCCTTAATCCGCAAGTGTTGTTATCCAAACAACATAGTGATCTTATAAAACCAACATCCCCCTATCACATGGTCAAAAAATTCATTTTATTCTTAGAATAGGGTAACTTTTCATGGCGATCAATAGTTTAATCCTCTATCAGTCGTTGCAACACCTCAGACTACCATCATCCTTTATTGTGAACAATACATGAGCACCCCCATGGGGACACACAAGGATGAATAAAGAACTAATTCTTATGATAATCTTTACAAGACCTTAAATACTAGAAATCATAATGTTCTATATGATAATGATCCATTGAAATTAGAGAAACACTAGGAAACATGTCTATCCTAATCTCAATGTCACGCTAAGGGAATAGAGTAATAGTGTCCACTAGATAAACATATAGGTAATCCCCAACAACTCTACAACCTTGTACAATCCTAGAATCTAATGATTTCATTGAAATCCATACAAACTAAAAAAAAGAGGGTCAATAAAGAGACTTCCCAACTGAATAATCTACTCGCCAATGAAAACCACATGATGGCCATCCATGTATGTAAGAATGAATCTTATCAAGAACAATTAGATAATAGAGTGCATGGAATAATACATATCGATGTCGTTATTGATAAAATTTGGTTGCATATTTTTCAAAAAGAGATCCCCATGGGACTGATGTGGCCCCATCATCCATCTATATCTCCATCTCACATCAAACAAGTGGGTTTAGCCACCTATTCGCATAGTTTACAATTGGGGAATGTAAAGACTCCCTATGTTTAGTTAGAGTGTATGTGATATAGTGGGTGAAATAAATTGGTGTGATCTTATGAATCAAATAAAGAGAAATAAATAGTACATAACAAGATGATCTTACCTATGATGATCTCTAGAACAGCTCGAACTAATACATTAATGAATGAAACTGAACACACCCATCTCCTCTTCCCAAATGCTAACAACTATATCCACAACCACACTCAGGTAATGGTCCCAGAGGACACACCCTATGATCGACATCTACAAGCTCTATCTCCCCTTGGATGAGCAAGAGAATGTAGACCCTAGTAAAGAAATTTCCTCGATAACCACTACTTCTGAGGTTGGTGATGATTCTTTCCATCTCCACTATATAGAACTCAAATAGCTATTAGAAATTGATTCTGGAGATGGCCAAAAACACCACAGATGAAACACATAGACCCCATGCCCATGTGGAAGGAACAAGGACAAGAAGATTGAAATGGAAATTGTTTAAGTTAACTCCCCACCAGTCAAGTCCTCAATAGAGCGAGTGCCTAAGACATGATAATAATAACCCAACCTCTCAAAAAAACACTCTAGATACCCTCTCATGGTATACCTCTTCATGATTGAATCCTCACAATCACGACCACCTTATTCTATAACTCCATGTATGTTAGCTATGTAATAGGGGAAACCATGTAATGGATAGAAGGACGGAAGTGGCTCCTCTTGGTATCTCTAATGACAGTTCTCATATAGAAAGAGATCGATGTAAAAACAAAGGAAATCCTTGAACTTGATCCCCAACAAAAGTACTAACATACACACTTGCTATAGGGATAGAATCATATACCTATTATTAGCCTTCATGTTTGATGAAATAAAATCCATCAAGATGTCTTCTAATAATTTGACATACAACACGCCTTACTCCTTCATCTACCTTAGTTATAGTGTCTACCACTGACACAAAAAACACCACATCAGTCTCCTACCAATAGAACCCATTATACTATCAGATCCCAAATAAAACAGAAGGTTATCTCATGGTACTCGACCCATCACACCATCACAATATCTGAAACACAACCCTTATACTTTATCAATTCTAGAGACTAGAAAAAACTTAACATTATAAACCACTATTCATCCTCCTCTAGTAGATCAACCATCTTTTGATCAATAGGATCTGCAGACATAGCCTCAAACATCCAAGTCACTTGTGGATGTTGGTCTAGTTGTACGGATAAAAAGTTAAAAAGGAGATTCATAAGAATCATTAATATGTAATTTTATTTATGACTCATTTTAATACCCTATTTTGTCTTATATATTTTAACCTACCCAAAACACCCAATTCATGAAAAAAACACAATTCATTAAATTGCATTTGTTTTTCCTAGGTTCTATACCCTGCAAATGGTGTATCCTCACATTTTAATTTGATAGGATCAATGTCCTTTCATTAGATCCCAAGGGGTAAAATCTAACGACCTATAAAATATTCCGTGCCTTTTTCATGCACCATAATCACCTAAGATGGTTTCACACAAAAAAACACATTCAATTCTCATAGTTCCTAACTCCAAACCCCATCATATCTATCAACCATCATCCTATGATAACATTATGCCATGAACCCCTCACTCCAAATATTCCACTCATATACTAGAAATGAATCAATGGATTCAATGAACCTCGATTCCCTCTTCTAGTAGGCCCCATGGTGGTGACCAACACCAAGGGTATATGAATATCAAAGTATTGGAGGCATTACCCTTTAATTATAAATCGTATTGGGAGATTATATGTATAAACTGAAAAAGAAATGTATGAAATATATAAAAGAAAACAAAAATCCATTCCACATGGATATATAAAATAAAATAGTTAAAAATGCATGAAAACTCAAAAGTAATTCAAATGTAATACTAAGTAGTGACATGACATCTATCCCAAAGTACGAGCTATTAAGCTCCAAAACGATCAAAGAAATCCCCATGGTAACCTAAAAATTGTGGTATATACATTGGGTGAGCATATAATTATACTTATTAGGAAAAATGAAGTATCTCATGCACACATGAGAAAAGAATACAAATTCTCTCATGAGACAAAAAAAATAACAGAACTGCCCTAACATGGTATACATTCCATCCCAACCTCACCAAGGAATTATCATCTAATAACTCCTCCAATGGCCTCAAAGGCCTTTATTTTTTTATTCATTTTGATAATACACTTTTCAAGGGGTGAGCTGGAACCCTTAGAAGGCATATAGGCATAAGTATTACATGTCCCATAGGCCACAGAATAATTCATTGCCTTTAGGCTACAAACATTACATATAACCCAGTCTAACTACTTTGAACTGCTCCTCCCCAGTATCTTCATCATGTAATCAACTATCCACCTTAACATGGCTTTTCCACTAGTATTTCTCATGCATGCACAGGCTTGTCCCGATGGCAGGTACCATACCCTATCATTCATTAAATCTGTTTAGCATCTACTATGGTGAATGATCCTTGCTCATCCTCATTATGAAGCTTGATCCTTGTAGGTTGTATAGTTTGCATCTACACATAAGGTGGCCCAAAGGCCTTGATGTGGCCCGAAGTCCTTACTAACCTGAAGGCCTGGGAGGCCCGAAGGACTTAAAGGACTCAGTGACCAAATCGGTTCCCTGAAGGCCCAAATCGAGGAATATTCTCGAATGCTACAATTCCAAACAGTGTCTGCTATAGTGCCGCTATAGTACCTCCAATAGTACCTCCTACATTCCTTCTATAGTGTCTTCTATAGTGTATGTTATAGTGTCTTCTACAGTGTCTATTATAGTGTCTTCTACAACACTTCTATAGTACCCTCGAAGATTATCCTTTTCATGAATTTGATCCAAGGTCCCCTAGATGCACTTAAAGCGTCCTCATCAACTGGGCTAAGGCTCATGTGATTTTATTTAAGTCCAAAAATAAAAACTTGCCTCCAGGATAAAATTACAGTCAACAAGCACCATAAAAAGTAAAAATAAAATAGAACTCTTAAAACCACTAAAATAAATCAATAGAGAAGCATGATTCATTCCCCAACAACTTCAGATTCACCCTCAGCCACTATTTCATTAGTTTGTCTCCCAATATTGACACCAACATCTTTTGTGTAGTTATCATGAACCTCCATCAACTTCCTCAGGAAAAACATTGGAGCATTCAGTATCTTCACATTACAGATGATGACAATTTTTAGTGGATATATGGTACATCTTTCCTTCTAAATATCTCTTCATATAGATTCCGGTACAAACCTGTTCACAAACCCCTCCCACACACTCCTAGGACACATACCACATCACATATCACCCTAAAAACATCATGAAAAATAAAACCCGCCACATCCCAATGACACCTATGAAAACACAACTCACCCCCCACACATTTGGTCCCTATAAACATAAACGTTTCAGAAGTATCTTGGGTTGTCACCACCTGGAATGGGGAATAGGGAAAGGATGGAGGCTAACCATCCATCTTCCCACCAGGATGTTTGGAAATACACCCTCCCCCATGATGATGGGATTTATTATAACATAGTGCTTAACTAATGTGGGCTGCATATAGAAATCACAAGAACTTATAGTTTTTATATATAGTATCAATCACTAATGAAAAACATATAGGGATAAAAATATCTTATAATTCTATATGGATATTAGTACCAGCGTCAGTCACATTATAAGTTGATAAATTAATGTTTCTTCGCAATTTTCTTTCTCACAAAACCCATTCATTTCTTTATTCAGTGTTAACTATAGTTGAATGTCCAACCCATCGTTTATCATTTCCTAAAAAAAATCATTCCCAATTACCATACCAACTAACTCCATCTCAATACTTATATGTATTTCTGTTTTCAATCAATACCAAAGGAACTAAATAACGCATTCCACAACAATTAGCATAATAAATGTCACACAACAGAAGGAGAACAATGGTAAATTAACCCACATCACCTTTATCCAAATTTTAAACCCATTCATAATATAACATATATTTATCTAGGTACATGAGGTAAAGATTACTTCATCCATCTCATAGAGAAACCCTATAAGAATTTACTATACCGATTGCTTCCAAAATAATTCATAAAATTCATTCTTTCTAATCAATCCTCTCACTAGAGAATCCCCAAAATTACATCCATAAACAGCAACACCTCCATCCACAAACATTCTCAGTAGCCTCATTGCATAACCACATCACAGAAACCAACAAAACCCCATGTGTGAATTTGTTCCCCCACCCATTTCACAACACAAACCCAAGAGGTATATATTCATATTTAACAAGTAATTCCTTCCTTAATTCCACTTGTTAATTTCATGGGTATGATAAAAGCAGTTTGATCCTAGGAAAAACATTTATTAGAAAAGTGTCTGGTTAACCAATTTTATAAAAAACTGTTTGATATAAAAAAAAGTCATAATGTGTTCAAGAATAATTACATGGTTCACAACCAAATACTCCTTATAGAAATTATTTTTAGCAAGGCATTCAAACCATATAATTCACAAAAAAAAGAAATAAAAATTAACAAAGAGATCATACATCACTTTTCCTCTCCCTTTATATTTATCTAGAACAAATTCTGTTATAATTATTAAATTTATATTATTATATACACCCATTGGAGAAATTTATATGACGACCCCACAAGATACACAAAAGAGAATGATAATGGAAAAACTTCTTGGAAGACGTAACGATCACCACATCCTTAATGAGCCAAAGTAGGGGGTGCACATACACTAGGAATAGCCTCCAAGAATGATGAGATCCAAATTATATAGCAAAAAAACATGAATCATTGTGGATAAAAGGTTCTGGTAACATATTTCACCAAGAGAGAGGGAAGCACACAAGGAACCAAAGATCTTAGCTTTAGAGAAGACATATTCCAAATCATAGTGATAAATGGATTTAAAAGTACATTAGAGCTTAATCCTGACCAAGAACTAATAGTTTGGAAGTCAATTGATTCATCATATTTTTTGAAGATAGATATGATTTAAAAGGGATACTAAAACCATTAAATATGGTATTAAATTCATTTTAGATCATAAAAATGATTAAGGGGTGTAACTGGAAAAACTAAAGAATTAAAGATGTTTAAAAAACTTTTGGAAATGAGCTTCCAGTTGATGAGTAACCCGTGTTAGTAATCAGTTGATGACTCACCGGTGTGAGCTACTGGTGTGAGTAACTAGTGTGAGCTACCGTTTATTAGATAATAGTGTGTGTCAATAATACAAGCTACCATGATGAATCACTACTAGGACTCACTTCTGTGACTCATAATTGGGAATCACCACTATGACCCACTGTTGCATCTCTCCGTTCAGACGTATCAAAAGAAAAACATGAGATTAAGACAAGTCATGATATGTGTCACTATGAAATACAATAAAATATAAAAAATCTAATTTTCACAAACTTTTAGGTCATGAGGATCATGGCATTACAATTGAAACCATCCAAAATTTTAAATTCCATGAATATTGAGAATATGATCAAAATTAAAAAAAATTCATCATGTCAATGAAACATGTTAATTAATAATGTATATTATATTGGGAAATTAATGTTAACACATATATGTAAAAATTTATTCCTTTTTAGCTTGGTAAAATACTAGAAATTACCCTTATAGAATTTTTTTTAAAGATACCATTTTATTTATAAAAACCCAAGTCCCACACTCCTAGATCTTGTTTTGAAACTTATAACATTAAATTTCAAATATTGAGGTTGATAATTTTGGACCATATTTTTTCCATTATTACATAAAACATCATAAAAAAATGGATCACTTACATTTTCATGCAGCTTTTAGGTTTATAGTTTTATATAATTAGGAAAAAAAACTATATAAACAATTTCAAATTCATTAAATTAAAATTTATACCATTATTCAGTATTCACTATTTTAAAAAATGGTTATAAAATCTATACTTATGAAATAATTTATCCACATATATCATTCAATATATTTAATTAAAATAAATAAAAAAGGAAACCAAATATTAGTGCGCTCAAATTCACACTATTGGAAAATGAATGTATTAACAAATGAATGTCATAAATGATTATAACAGTGCATAATAGTATTATGATATAATGAATATGAATGATATAATCATAAAATAATGAAAACAAAAAAAATTGACGGATGATCAAATATAAAAACAACAAAAATGGAATGATCTATCTAAATCAATAGTCAAATTCCATGAAAATCAATCTCAATAATAAAAAAATTTATAACATCCTAAAAGGAAATTTAAAATTGTTTTGGTAACATGGATAAAAACTTTCATAAAACCCATTAAAACCTCTTTCAAAACATTTAAATATTGAATAACTATATTTCCAACTCCCAACCCTGTCATTGTAAAGTGCATAAAATATATATATTAGGGATCACTCTTTGTATAAGAAATATCAGGATCACCGATGATCTATAATGGTGTTTAACCCTTCATATTATTTATATCAGGCTCACCCATTTCATATATTGATCATGTAACATGATTAAAAAAAATTAATAATAAAAATAATATAAAACTCATATACCGAGGAAAAATAATTTAACTTCGTATAAAACATTTTTGAAATAAGATTATCTTGTGGAAAAAATAGGTTGAATAATTATATAATTGAAATAATAATAACCCATTAAATATAAATCAGTTCAAGAATAATCTCTTATAAATAATGTTATTATGTGTAAAATAAATGGGTTTCATAACAATCACATTGAAACATGATTTACCCATGTATTTGAAATGGGTTCCATAACAATATCATTGAACCAATCATAATAATTCCAAATAAATATTGAGGATTGTATCAATGAAAATATAACCAGAGTAGGATAAGTAAATACATGGTTTTTTATGATAATTAATTTAAATACTATAATAAAATCATTATTATCAATACTGAGGAAAATAATCTTTAAATATTCAAATGTGTTCTATACCACATTGAAAATTTTGAATAACAATCCCTTTGAATATAAAATTATTAAATGAAACATACACTATAATGAAATATGTATATTTTTGATGTACCATTTTAAAGGATCTCTATATACACCTTATAAAAGAATACATGTGTAGAATATAAAAAATGTCTTAACGAAGGAAAATTGTGTCAAAAATAGATTTCCACTTAGGTGAAATTGAAATCATAAAAATCATGAATGATTGATAATAAAATAGATAAGTAATTACATTTAGATTCTGGTAAAATAGTTTTATAATAAATTAATGAGAAATATATACACAACAAAACAAAAGTTTTCGGAAAATATGGCATATATCTCACAAAAGGAAATGGGAGGCAAGAAATAATCTTACTACTAGTGTAACATTTCATCCATGGTATCTGTGAAAGAATAAAAGAAATTTATACTTTTAAATATAAAAATAAATTAAATTTATGATATGAAAAGTCATATATTTTTAGAAATAGAATAGAAAATAAATTATATTCATTACAATATATATATATCACAATGGAATGTAAATTGAGATAAAACCCCTGAAAATTGTTGTAACTATTGAATTGGAAATTAAAAAATTAATAATCATTATATAAATTTTTTTTATACCATTAATATTAAATAACCCATGATATAATATATCAAAAAATAATTATTTTCACCACATTAAATATGAAAGTGGGTAATATGACATTTATCTCAGATATATTAATGGTGAGATGAAAATCCCTTACATCGAGTTATATTTATCATTATTTTACAATATCTTCCCAAATAATAAACTTATTTTATATATTTTCATGTTTTAAAATCATATAAACGTTTAATATTACATTAATTTCTCTTATTAAAAAGATATAAACTATTTCATAATCAATATAGTTTAAGTCATATTTCTTTTACATATTCAGCTTATGTGACATAACTGATATAGATAGGTTGACTAAGGTCAATGATATAATTATTTAAAGATATACAAATTCATAACGATGAAATAATAGTCACATTTGAAAAAAATTATATATTCAAAAATCATATTTTAAATATGGTTAAGAAAATGAAAAAAAACTATGATCATGGAGACTGTAGGTTTAACGTACACATGAGCAACATTCCCATATTTTAATGAACACTATGTAATGAAAGAAGGAAATTCATATATTTAAATGATTACCATTATATCATATATATATATAATATTATTTAATTATATATACTTATATAAATAATTCTTCTATTGTTGTTTTATAAGAGGAGAAACCACATTGCTTGAAGAACGTGGTTGTCTGTATGTCCTCAAACGACAGTAATGCTTTATCATTGTGTGAATTAGAAAAATAAATACGATTCATTAAATTTATATATAGATAATTATTCCATGAATAATATAAGAACATTTTTTATATAATTTCTTTTTATTAAACCCAACCTCAATACATTTTATGTAAATCATAAACAAATCATATGGCATTGAGGAGGCATTAGTCCACATGACAACAAATAATGTTATCATATTCCCACAAAGAAGGAATGAAAGAAGGATATGTTATATAATAATTATAAATATAAAAAAAATTATAAATATAATATAATATATATATATAATATAAACATTATGTCCATCATCATTCCCAACCATAAGATGTTGTAAATGAAAAAGTCATGACATCATTTTGATAGGCGATTGTGTGTTGTACATAGATGTTATGATTTTATTACCCATTTTATAGAAGTGTGTGTAGTTGTAGGTATAACTCATAAAAAATATATTAATATTGAAGAAAATGTGGTTATTATATAATCATGTAATAATAAAAATTTATGGAGTGGAGAAATAAATAAAAGTTTGGTTCTCATTGAAGAATTTCACCTTTTTCTACGGGTAACTACTTTTGGTTTTTTTGAGAACACTTGAATTTATTTTTTACAAAGGTGAGCCTTATATGATCATATGAGGTATGTTGGGATATTATATGTGAATGTCGTTTTATGATAAATAATGGAATCATTGATTTTTATCGAGGGGGAGGTTTGGTGTCCATTTATATAGGGGTAAGAGGAAACATTTGGTATTCTTGAACAATATTTTGTTCTCCGCGGGTTTTAATTGTGTCCCATGGGTTAAACGTTGAATATTATACTTCATAATCGGTTACATGATCTAATTATTCCCCAAAAATAACTTTTAGTCATGTGAGGAGTAATTTTTACACATTATATTATATAATTAACCATTTGGTAATCTTGTTTTTAGCTAAATTAATGTCATAATTTAAACACCATACAATAATATTTTTTCCAAAATAAAATTTTATGTTACCATAAATATTAAATTATGATTATTAATTTTTTTAATTCCATTATTACAAATTAAAATAAGACAATTGAAAATTTTGGATTTCAAATTAATCTAGTAGACATGACCATAAAGTGGGATTTTAATTTGAAAAATTCAAACTGATTACTATGTTTATATATATAAATATAATTGAAATGATTAAAATAAAATAAATTTGATTAAATTATATTAAATATATCTAATTAAAAATTTTGAACAATTTAAAATGACATTTAACATTATAAATTTCAATATCAAATGTTAATTTTGAATTAAAATTAACTTATATTCTATATTCTTCAGAATATATAACATCTTGGAAAAATGTCAAAAAGCCCCCCCAAATTTAAATTTTAAATTATTATTTAAAAAATAATTTTTAATTTTTCAAATAGAATTTATATAATTTTAAAATATTGGTTTTATAAAATTTGTTCAACAAAAGTAAGAAAAAATTACATTTCAAAAAAATATATCATTTTTTGTTAAATATATGATTTGTTGTTATATTATGCTCATGAAACTTATTGGATGGATAGAAAAATAATTTACTAAACAAACAAAATTTAAATTTAGTTATTACAATTCACTAATACAAATTATCTTAATTATTTATTATAAAATTCATTCATGGGCATTAAAATAATATTTCATAAAAATAAATCATTAATTTTAAAATGATTTTTATATTAATTTATAATTAATTTTACATTAATGAATTAATTTTATAAAAAAAATTAAACTATATTTATACAATTTCGTCATTACTATTCAATCACGTTATTCTAACAACATTTAGAAAACTATCATGTTAAAATAATTAAATTAATAGTATATTGATTTCCTATAAGACTCGACCTTGTGTGTAACAATAGTTATAGTGGAAACTCAATGTTACATGTAATGAATGATAATATTTGTATTTCATATAACGATATCTATATGGTGAATTGTTTGTAACTCTATATGTCATCAGATATAAATTAAGTTTAAATGTGATATTTCAGAAAATCACAGGATGCCACATCCAAACCCCCTTAAAATAAATTATCCCTCAAAATTAAACATTATATCAAAGTATTATCATTTTTAGAATTAATTTATTATAACCAAAATCATTCAAATGGTTAATAAAACATCATCATAAAATTGTAATGCGGAAAACATAAAGGTCATCAAAATGTTTACCATACAAGGATTCTAAAATGGATGAAAAATTATGGGAAAATAAAATATTTATTTGGAATGGAAAACAAATTAAATTTGGGATAAAAGAGAGTATTAAAGAACGTGGATGTTGAGAAGTAAATTATTACAAAAACACAACACAAATATGTGTATATAATATCATTTATATCATCAAAAAATGTAGGAAAAAATATATAATTTTATTTCAATTTATTGTCAATAAAGTATAATGATGATTTAATCATATATAATAAGAACATATATAAAAATAATTACATGAAATTTGAATTTTATCCTTTATAACAATGTAATATGTTTCACCATATGATGAGTAAATTAGATTAATTTTTCATACAGGAATCACTAATGAAAATTATTAAAGTACACTTAATAATAAAAGGGTTAAATATATATTCCTTTTTTCTTTAGACATTATACAAACTGTGAATGGATATCCCATGTTATTGTAATTTTAAAAATGAATAAACCGTTATATGGTAAACAAGATTTCAAAATTAAATAGTAATACTCAATGTTTTTATAAAATTCATTACCTAAAACTATACCAATGTAACAACAATACCATCAAAATTATAGAATTTTTTAACATTAAAGGTAATATATTACCAATCAGATGCCATTCCAAAAAATATAGTTACATTATATTAAAGTTATTCTTTTCACTGAATCACCAAATCACTTTTCAATCCAGTATTTATCTATATTATAATAATTGTGTTCACATAATTATCTAAATATTAATGATCTTATAAACCATAAAATTATCATATCATATATGTTATTTCCACAAAAAGAAAAGTAATATTTCTCATTAAACCAAATTTTTAAACAAACGTTACTAAAATAATATGTGTCATAAAATTTCATTGATACATTGAAAAAGTTATACTACTTAAAACCCAAAAAAGTTATGTTAATGAATTTTAAATTATGATAATAAATAATCACATAATAATATAATGGTATAAATAAATATTAAGAAAACATTACATGAAAACACCATAAACTACAATGTTATTGAAACTTAACATTGATACCAATTATAATATCCCGTGACCAACACACTAGGATCCAGTGCAGAAATCCATAACATTACATTTGTATCTTTGATGCTGATAATTGTGGCCCAATATTTTTCGATCAAAATATAAAAAAAATTGGAAATCATTGATCACTTTTATTCTAGAGGAAATTTTAGTTTTACAATTTTATTGAATTAGGTATTACTCCTACATAATCAATTCAAAAGTAGTGATAATAACATTTCTCAAATTTAACCTAGAATTAGTTATATCACAATAGGCCACCAACATTATGGTAATGAAATTATTAATGTAAATAATTCATTAATCATAATTTTATAAAACCTGTGGAAAATAAATCATAACAAGGGTGGGGTCAAACCCTCAGAAATGGTAAACTTAATCATTAAAAAATGAGTTCCAGTAAAGAAAATAATTGTGAATAAGGTTTTTAAGGATTAATCAAAGTCTATTATGTACTTATAAAAAACCTCAAACACATCAATACCTAGAGAAAAATAATTCTAAAATATAAAAAATATAATATTCATAATATTAGAAGTAATGATACTAGTGATATCATTACTGATCATTTAAAACATTTTAAATTTTTAAAAATAATTTAAATCACTTTTGGTTAACTTATATAATCTCATTGAAAAAAACTTTAGAACCGATATAAAACACTTTTAATTGGAATAAACCTACAACCAAAATTTAACATTCTCATAGATAAAACAATTTCATTAATAAAACTACTTCATTATAAATTCATTAAAACATGATAAACCCTTGGAAATGAAATGGGTTTCATAATAATATTTTTTATGTTCAATTATCCCAAGGAAAATAAACTAGTTCCTTAAAAATATCATTGAAACGTTTTTAAACCATGTAAAATAAATGGTTTCCCTCACAATGTTTTTGAAACATGATAATGTGGTGGAAGATAAACATCTTCCATAACAATCTCATTTTAACATGATTAACATATGGAAAATAAATGGGTTCAATAGAAATATCAATGAATCAATCATATTCCATGCAATGAAATAAATTGAATAGTATCAATGAAAAATATCTATTATGGATAATATGTAAAAACATGGTTTTTTTGATGTTGATGAATGTAAGTATCATAAAAAAGTTTATTAAAATCATACTTGTGGAATATAATCATCAAACATTACAATGTGTCCCATAATACATAAAAAATATTAATCAAAATATCCTTGAATGGAACAAAATTAAATGAAACATATAATATCATTAGAATATTTATATTTATTATATAAAAAGTCAAATTAGTATTTTTTTCATATAATAAAATAATATAGGTTTATAAAATGACAAACATCTTGAAGAATTAAATTTGTGACAAAAATCCATTACCACTATGGTAAAATTGAAACAATAAACCCCTTGAAATAGATATCACAAAATTGATTTGAAAATAATAATATATTAATTTATATGAATCAGAGAATATATTCTTGGGATATATATACACCACAAAAAATAAGATGTAAATTTAGCATTAATGTCATAAAAATAAATGTACGATAAGAAAAACCCTTAATTATTGAGAAACTTTTAGTCCATCAGATCCATGAAAGAATAACATAAATTGAAACATTTAATATAATTAAATAATATAAATAAATAATATTACATTTAATATTGTTGTATATAATCGACACTAATTTAATTACGTTTATAATATAAATTTAGTCTCAATTGAATATGAATTGATACGAAACAATATCAAATTACAGTTGCATTCGAATTAGAATCCAAAAAAGTAATAATCAACCATTAAATTTTAAAATAACATTAGAAAAAAATAATGAACTACATAGTATATATAAATGGTATTATATACCAAAAATAAATTTAGTGTTGAATATGAATTTTATCTCATGGATAAAAAATGTGAGATAAAAACCCATTACATTGAGTCCAATTTATCCTACATTTCCACTATATTCTATAATAATAAAAATATTTTAATTATTTATTTAATTAAAAAAATATTTGAATTTTATGATTAATATTATCTCAGTTTATATTATATTATATAATATAAATAAATAAAAAATGTTTATGCCTTATGTTTTGACCATATTCAGTTGTACTGTCAAAATATACATTGATAGGTCGACCAATGACAATGTGGTCATTATTTAGAAATTTAGAGAATTAAAACCAAGATATTATTATCACATTTATAAAGAAATTATACTTTTAAAATAAAAATGGCATTAATGTTGTGGAAAATAAACTGACTATAAGATCATGGAGATGAAAGGTTGGATGTATGCTTGGCCCTTTTTAAACAGTCACTGTAGAATGAAGGTGATAGAATATTAAATTTAATGAATGAAAATTATATAATAAATATAATATTATATACTTATATATATAATTCATTATATTTTGTGATAAAATAAATGATAAATCACATTACATCTAGGAGGTGGTAGTATATACGTCCACAAATGGAGTTATCTCTTTTTCATTATGTTACATGAAATGACAAAAATGATATATTTTATATTAAGATAAATAAATATGTCACTAATATCATAATTATTTAATTTATAATATATATATATATATATTAAACCAATCCTTAATTAATTCCATGTATAGTAGGAATGTATCACATACATTTTAAGAGGTAATAGTCCAAACATCCACAAACAATGTTATAGTAATATGAAAAAATGGAATGTATAAAGGTGTAAGTTATATAATAAATATATAAACATATTTTAATAATAAATTTCATATATCTATTTTAATGATACCATTTACATAATAATTACCATTAACATTATGCGGTAATAAAATTAAATTTCATTATTTATGGATGTGGTATTTCGTTACAAACATGAGTTTTTATTTAATTTCCCATTTACCAGAACTGTGTATAGGTGTAGGTAACTACATTATAATATAAGAATATTGGTATGTGTAGTATAAATAATTTATTTTATAATTTTGAAATTATAATATTTTAAGGGGTGAATAAAAAAATAAAAAAATGTTGTGGTTGATGAATGTTACCTCTTCATCAGGTAACTCCTCTTGTTTTACAATATAGTAATTGATGAATTTCATTTTAGAAAATTTTATTTATAAAATATGATATGTTTGATTTATTGATATAATACAATAAAAGATATTTCAATTAAAATGGTATTGATAGGTCTAATGTGAGGGGGAGATGTGGTAGCCTTTTATAATTGGGGAAGAGGGAATGCTAGGAAATCTAGAAAGTAATTGAGTGATCAACAGATTTTATTTTCATAGAAATGAAAAATGATTACTATTATAAAACCTTTAAGGTTTAGAGTTTCAAATATGTCCTGAAAATAATTTTTAAAAAAATGTAGTGTTCATTTAACATCTTATATTCTATGGATAAACATTAAGTAGGCTAGTTTTTACCATTATTATTTTAATTAATTTTAACTGGATTCACTGATCAGTTTGGGTAGAAAACTAAGTTGTACGTTGAAAAAAATAATAAAGTATAATTTTTAAAATATTGAACTCATTTTACTTTTTCTTTTTAGATATAGATGAATTTATTTTAAATTTAATCTAGTAGACGTGATGAGAAATATGGTTTTTAAAATAAAAAATTTCAAAATATTACTACATTTATATATATAAATTCAATATGAAAATGATATAAATGAAATAAATTGGATTGAATGAGATAAAATTTATTTAATAAAAATTTAAAAATAATCTAAAAATGCTTATAATAATATTAATTTATTAGACAAAATTTTTGGTTTCAATTAAAATTTAATATTATTCAATATTAAACAAAATACAATGCTCCTCCTAAAAAATTTACCATATAAAAATTGATATTAATATTTGATAAATTATGTTATTTATAAAATTAAATTTATATTATTTTAAATTTTATTTAAACAACCACTCTATTAAAATCCCATTAAATTTCCTTTAAAAAAATTTAGAATTTTCGGCTTAAAATTAGATTTTTACTTATTTTAAGCCCTCAAAACATATTAACTAAATTGAAAAATATTGAACTAAAAATTCAACATACAAAGATATTTAATATATTTCACTGTGAATGATTAATTTTCTTTATTATTATACAATTCTTTTACAGGAAAACTCTTTTTCATAAAAACACATCCTTTATATTAAATTGGTATTTATTTTTATTTATAATTAATTGCTCAAAAAATAATTCATTATATATAAATTTATAAACCATACTTTATAATTTCAGTTAATAATATTCATTCCCTCCATTATAATGGTTGATCAATAAGTTTCATTTTAAATTAATAGTATTAATAGTATATTAGTGTCTAATAAGGATCACATTTTAGTGTAACACATGCTATAAAGGTATAATGATGTGACATAAAAAAATAAACATGTTGTTTTATATTAAGAAATATATACTTTTCATTTTTTGGAACTAAAGCTATCAAATAATATAATGAAATCTTAATGTATGTATTCCATAAAATCCCAACATGTTAAATTAATTCATTGTTGTGATAGTAAAAATTATTTAAAAATGAAATTTAAGAAATATCAAAAAGATAAATTATAAAAAAAAAGTAAAACATATAAAATAATATGTAATTGGTAAAAAATAGGTGGAATGAATGATTTAATAAATTTCAAGACAATGTCCTTTACCACATTGTAATAATTTGAATTAAATTAATGTTGAAGGAGATAATGTGAAAAAAATTACAAAAAATATTAAATTTTAGTAATATATTAATAGATACAAATAGTATGGTAGTATATGACCCATGAAAAATAAATCATATTTTGGACACGATATAATTATCATAGCACATAATTTTTCATGGAAATATTTATTCCTTGACACTAAGTTCGTTTCTATCATATATTTACCCTCATATGTATTAAAATTATTTTAGTTTTCTTCATTGTTAAGAATCCATTTAAACTTGATTCCATTATCAATATTATATATATATTTAATTTTAATCCACGATTTATTGATTCACCAAAATATTTATGTCCACATTGGTTATTTTTTTGGATCTTTGGCTGATAACATCAAAATAGAAGCGTCATGTTGATTTTAATCAAATGAGATATAGATCCATTATCAACGAAAAAAAACTATTATAATAAAATTTATATACATTAGATAATCAAAAAACTCTATCACAGAATAGATTTCATGAAAAATTTATCATATCGTTTCATATAAATTGTACTTTATATGTACACATCGATAATGATTCAATTTTACTATTTGGTTAGAATGAAAAAAATTAGACATTATTTTTATTTTAGAAAATTCATATATATTATATAAATTACATATTTCTTCATTATTTTAATTTTTATAACTATTCTAGAATTATAGATATAAATAAATAATTAAATCACTTTTTTAGGAGGAATTCCACATGTACACAAAAGTGATGATATCATTTTTCAATGGATGTTAGGATAATATGTTCATTTAGACATTATCATCATAGATTCGTAATTATTTCTATATTTAATGTATATATATTGATTTTATCTATAATTTTATCTTTCCATATGATCTGGTGATGTAAAATAAAACATATCCCTTCATGGTGGATGTAGTCCACAGATAGGCATGAGTTATACTATCATTTTCAATCATGTTTAAATGTAGATGAAAATTTCTTATTCAATTATTATAATATCATTTTTTAATTAGAAAGGTGTGCTGAAATTGTTTCATATTGATTAAATAATGTTTCAAGAATACATAAAAATAAACAATCATTAAATAATCATTTAAGAATTATTCCACTAATTTTTTCAACTACCATACCAGTACACAATATGTCTGCATATAATTTTATTTAGGGGATATTATAACATCATGGAAATTGTATGGGCTAATGGAAATGAATTTGATTTGGTGTTGGCGGACATAAATACTTTTATGCATATGTATATGTTAGGAGATGCAGTTCTAATTTACAAGCGAGGTAGTGGTCATCTTTTAAATACATAAAATTGTGAAATTAAATACATTTCATTCATAATGGAAAGTGGAATGAAATTTTAAAAACTAAAAAATATGATGAGTGTAGCTCAAAATAAAATCATAAAAAAATTCAAAAAAAATGATTTATTATTTTAAACTTTATCTCATATATTTGACCCATATGAACTGTAGTAACCATCAATAAGGTGATGTAAATTTAGAAAATTGTTTATTCACAATTAAGAGAATTAAGTTGGCCATATTACCAAATTTAGATATACTAATTAAAAATATAAATTAAATATAAAATTTTATATTTTATAATATTATTATAAATAGAAAAATATATGTTTTACAACTACAATTAAAAAGGTTTTTATATAAAATAACTTTTTAAGTTAAGAAGTATTTTATTCTAAAATAATTTTTAATAATATTTAATATTGTATTAAATGGATTATATTGAAGTACAAATGATTAATTCCACTATATTTTTTTTTAATAATCTTAATTTACAAATACATAAAATTAAATGGTTGTTTTAATAAATTTTTATATTTTTTAGTATTCTTTGATGAAATAATTCCCTTTTGAAAAATTAAAATATTTGAAAAAAAATCTATATTTGTAATCCATGATAAAAAAATATTTCTATAAGACTAAATATATATATGAAAAAAAATATTAATCTATAAAAAAACATTATTATACCTGGAAAAAATTATTTAATAATGTAATCCTATTATTTTTAATTGAGATAACATATAATTTTATTTATAAAATTGTAATGTTTATGTATATAAAATATTTAATACATAAAAATCATAAAAGAGAAGATTTTTTTTGATTTCTTGGGTTATCACATTTTTTCCTCCTTTTTGAAATTAAATCCTCATAATTTTATTTATTACATTAAAAATTAAGGGTCTTCTCTCCTTATAGATTTTTCATTTTCAAATGTTTTTTTGTTCCATCAAAAGATTTTATTAAAACCGCACAGGTCATTAAATATTAATAGATTAATGAATATGATATATTTGAAAAAAAATATTAGTGATATTTTCATTATAAAAAATGTATCCTCTAATTGCATTACATTAGGTATTAAAAAATATGATGCATCTGGTCCGTAATTCCATATCAAAGAAAAGTAAAGCATAAAAATAACCATTAGTTAACTCATATGTAAGGATACTCCCAAGTAAAATGAAAAAAAAATTATAATTTAATAGGATACAATGATCTATGATATAAAATTTATGCCTTTTCAAAAACACGTTACACTTTTCAATGGATATATTTTATAAAAAATAGGATCCCCTATATGAAACCAAAATTTTTTCATCCAATAACCAGAATAAATATTCCTCTTTCATTTACCTTAAATTATTATTATTGAATGATTATTATATTATCTAACATATATTATAGTATATCCATTCCCAAAAATTAAATGTCACACTAATCATCCCATAGTGATAGATTTTGACAATGCATTCCATATAAAACATCAAATAGTGTGATTTTTACCTCTGATTGAAAAGTTTTATTTGTAGAAAAATAAAATAAATAAATTATTTTGATCAAACATCCCGGAAAATCCATAAGGAATTACAGATAAATTTATTTTAGAGAATTAAATTTCATCTATTAATATCAGTTTTATTCAATGGGGATTTATTTACAATGCATTAATTCAATAAAAAAATTAAATTTATTTCTTTTTAAAAAAAAAATTTTTAGATTTTGGATCACATACAAATACTATAATAATGGGAAATCTTTGTAAAATTATTACATCATGAAGATAATTTTTTCACATTCACTTAAAGAAAATAACATATCAAATATGAATATAATGTGATGACTTAGTAAAATGATCATCAATAACACAAATTCCATTTTTATTATATATGTATTTTGTAATCCCACAAAATAATTCAGGATATTCTCATTAATATAAAATTTGGGAAAAGTAAAGGAAAACCATCTACAATAGAAATTATTATATAAATTTAATTTATATATTAAATAAATATTTTATATTAAAATATCAAATATCATTATTCCTCACACTTAAAAATAATATTCATGATTCTATTTGTATGCATTAATAAAACATGAATGAGTATAAAAAAGTGATTAATGACATCCAGCAAATAAATATTTACTAACATGGGTTTCAAATAGAGCAGAAAACCTAGTTCCAAATCTAACGGAAACTTTAATGAAAATTTTAAATTCATTAAACATTTCCTTCTTTTCAAATTAAACCATTTCATGAAAAATAATAATCATATTTTTTTATAATGGTTAATTATATCAAAAAAATATTAATACCTCAACCCCTTAAAAAACATAATTGGTGTTTATTCTTGAATAATATCTAGTCTATAATTTATTAAATGACTAACTAATGAAATTTTTACTAGGACCCGATCGACTGGGGCCTGAGCCACTACTGACCCATCCCCACCTCAAATATGCTCGGTGCTGGTGAGCCTAATCAGGTAGCTGTGTTGTATAAATTTCAGGCATTAAACTAATGTCCTCATACACAAAAAAAAACATATCCATTACAATACAATAATGAAATCTAAAAAAACAAAAAAAAAATAAATGGATATATTTATAATTCCATAATCAATGATCATTGAAAAAGTATTGATATTTATTTTCAGGGGAATTATAATCCCAACCAAAAACCTATGTGAGTACAACCTTTTCAGAATGAGGGGATGACTATTAACATCCACTAACCAGAAAATACCTTTGTGGGTATAACACAATATATGCTCCACCTTCTCCCTATACTATTGTGACACAATCAAAAGTTTTATATTCTGGATAAGTCATGAAACGCGTGTGGATATTACCTTCAAGGGTGAGTATAATAATTCCAATTATGTCACTAGAAAAATACAATACAAAATGAAATTTATAGTAGTAATATCCTAACAATATTACATAAATAAAAAACCCATTTTACTTAAGAAGACACCACACATTCAGACGGTCTGAACCAAACATTTGAGCACATGATTTTCCTCGATTCTTCGTGACAATAGTTATTATAGTAGATCCACTCCATGATCCATGATATCCCCAGAGACACTCAACCAAAAATTCATGATAGATTGGCACCTATAGTGACTCTAGATTAAAAAATGTAGAAATATTATCAATTTTAATAAATATAAATATAAATTAAATAAAATAACACAAATGGACCATTGTTATTTATTTCATTTGAAACCATGGAAACATAAACACTGATACATAATTGAGCGGAATCCTCTCCCAACTACATTCATAAAAACTATCATCCTTCTTGTACATATTGTACATAATAAAAATATTCCTAACATGGAGAATCGAAACATAATAATTCGTCAGATTAGATGTTCAGTATGGATAATAAATGGAGATACGTAAGAATAATTAAAAAATAAGGGTACGAGTTAATGAGAATAAAATTTTAAACCATACCTTGAATATCAAAGATCACCATCTTGATTCATTGAATAATGATTGGTTGTTTATAATAAAGTTTACATATCGGAATCAATGAACATAACCCAAGAGAGAATAACATTAGTATAAGATATAGAATTAGTGGAATAAACATGAGCATATAAAATTATTGTAAATTACACATTAAAAGACATTGATAACATATTAGGCTTTGGAACAGCACCCATATATCCACATTTTTCTAGGGATAACCTCCATTATTCCCATTTTTGGCTGGGGAAAACCACGTGTGTACCCTCCCTTTTTTGGTATCATATGATCACCCACGTATCCCTATAACTCATAGAATATTTACTATTACACAATGAATTATAGCGATATATAGGCTCCACACATCACATATTTAAAACCATATTTCTGTGTTCCACAATTCATATAATAACACATGGAATGAAATAGGAATCATAAATATTTAATCATATCATTATCTATAAAAAAATATATTCTTTAAAATAATTTCATTATAAAATAAATTATGAGATAATATGAAAATATTTTTTAGAAAATTTATATAAAAGATGGTTTTGAATGAAATCATTTTCCAAATCGAAGAGATAAATAATGATACATTTTAATAAAAAATATCATAAAAATATGATGTTTGAAATAGTGGAAAAGTAGTGCAATTAATATAATATATAGTGGATAAACAATAGAGAAGAAAATTACTAAAAATTATTGAGAGGTAGATCATGAAATTTATACATTGGATATATAATCATAAATAATCTATATAAATAATGAGATTGAAACATATAATATTTACCACTTTCGTAACATTTAATTAAAATCACATCAATGAATTAAATTACAGGAATCATAAAATATCTCAATGATGAATACATTGATGAAATTATATGTCAAAGGCGATTTATATACACCTTGATTAAAAATACCAGTGTATAACATTACATATGTGTTGGAGAATAAAAATATAGAAATGCCATAGTTACACATTAATTAACAATTAAAATGTATTACCCATGAAATATAGATCAAAAATGAATATGTAAAAATAATTAATTTTTCGTATAATAATTATAATATATAATAACGGTTATTATATTGAACTAATAAAAGAAAAATAAAGTGAATATGACATGTGTCTCAGGAAAGTAAAATGTGAGATGAAAATCCCAAAATGCTTGATTAAATTTTCAATCATACCCAAAGTGAAATAAAAACACAAATAGACAGATTAATTATCATTAAAAGAATTATTTTTATTATATATCATTACCTAAATAAATATATACCCCATATAAAATAAAATTATCCTGAATATTTCATATTTCAATTATAAATAAATCTAAGACTAGAAATCCCTTTATCTTAAGTATTGTCTTCAATCGTACTCATTAAAACAACAAGTATCAAAAATTTATGTCTATAAAAAAATATATTATACAATAATATGTATATATATCATTTAATAGATTATTTTCATATTACCTTTTATTCCCTATTTATTAACAATTAAATGTTAATGATATGTTTCTGGTAATAACTACATTATTCTTCAGGTAATTTTTATCCTTTTTTTTTTGTAATCCTACATCGATCATGTTTTCTCCATTGAAATAATTTATAAAATTATATAAATATGATATATATTTATTTTATTTGATATAGTGATAATATATAATATTTAGTTATTTGAAAAGAAATACACCGCTCATAGAGATGATAGATAGTATGTATAAAAGAGTGATCTACCCATTTTTATATCATTTTTAATGTGAAAATATTATATGATATATATATATTTATATATTTAAATATTTTAATCACAATATAATATTGATATCAGATATGTCACATATCTTTTTAACCCATTGTTATTACATTCTATATAAGGTGTGAATAAATCTCCTCGCTTCGTGAGCTGGTAGTCCATCACACACAGGAACAATGTTATACATTTCCCAAAAAAATTGAAGACCATAATGTATGTATAATATATAAATTAAATAATAATAATAGAAGAATTAATATCATATTAATAAAATATAATATTAATCTATCATTATTCCCAACCATTAATTGTGTTGATTAAATAATGAATGACAATGGATCATGGTCTGATAGTCTGTTCTATGGATTAATGTTGATTATGTAACCTATTTTATGAATGTGTGTGTTGTTTTAGGTCTATAAAATATCATAAAAACAAATAAGTATATTTAATATAATGATGATATCATACAATCATAGTATAATAATAATTCAATGGGGTTTGGAGGAATAAATAAAACAAATACTCTTATTGATGAATGCTACTTATACATTCGGTATCCCCATAAATTTTCAAAAAAACATTTCATTGGTAGAATTATGTCCAAAATACATCATTTAATATGAGGGAGTAAACTTATGATTTTTTTATATATAGTGGTTGATCCAAAATTGATTTATAGGTTTTAATAAGTATGAATATTTAGTTCCCTTTTATAGTTGGGGAGGATTGGAATTCCGGTAAATACTCATAAGTATTATATATTAGGTAGTTTATGATACCTAATGTAGCTCTAAATTTTATAAATGATGGTTTTTATGGATTATTTAATCAATAGTTACATCCTATATACAATTAAACACTTTTTTAAACATTTTAATACAAAACATCTAACAATACCTATTTCTACTATTTTGGGGTTTCACTATGATAACGTGTTTTATAACCCTGGTAATTTATATGTTAATACAAAATCAGTGTGATCCATAGAATATAATTTTTTCCATTATATGTAAATATTTTATATAATTTAAAAACTATATTTATTATGTTCGTTGGATATTGATTTAAACATAAGAGCATGCAAGGAAAAAAACTACTTTATCTTTTACCACACTATAAGTGTTTTTTACAATTTTGAGATTTATATGTTGATAATTAGAGAAAAAAATACACGAAGATAATATAGTTTATTGTTATTGTCATTTTAAAATAAAATAGATTAATATTGTATTTTTTTAAAATTTTAAATTATTTAGTAAAAAATAATTTATCATAATATAATAATAATAATAGAATTGACATTATTCATTTAAATTTAATTAATAAAATATAAAGGAAATGATTAAACTGGAATCTATTTTTTCAAACCATTGTAATTTGATATTTTCATTTGAAAAAATAATGTAACAAACCAACGCATTAAATTTAAATAATTTTTATTATTCTCATTAGTATTTATTTTCTTAAAAGTTTTAATGTGTAATTATTATGATGAAATTTCCAAATAATTTAATGTAAATATTATATATATAATAATTAATAATTAATTTCCATTATTATAAAACTAACCTATATTTATTAACGATATACATAACTAAATACCAGATTTTTTAATCCTTATCACAGGAATTTATATATATATAATTTAAGAAATTATATATTTTTATTTATTTACCTAACATATTATATATTTCACAATAAAAAAATTGTCCAAAAAATTCATATTAATATAGAAAAATCTAGGATGTATATAAACATATCTTTCAAATTTTTGTTCGATAAATTGGTATGTTACTTTTAACCATATATTCTAATATTAATCTACTCATAAACCCAATTTGAGATAACCATGATAAATAATATTACTATTTTTTCTAATCATTACTGTGAAAACATTATTAGTAGTTAATATAGAGTATATATTATACTAATTAAAAATATAAAATATATTTCTTTAAAATCCATCCACAGAATTGGTAAAAATTAATTTTAAAGTATTCACGTAGTTGTGTCAAGAAAGCAGTTCTTTAATGAAAATATTTACAAAAACATTACAAAGTGTTTATATATAATTAAAATATTAAATTGAATATAATTTTTTAAATAATATTAATATATGTATATTATGAATAATTTTTATTCAAAAAAGAATTAATTTTAATATATCTCTATAAATAAGTAATATTAAAATTAATTGTTCAATTAATATTCAGAATGTTCACTATTCATCAAAATTTATACCTTTTTAGAAATAACCCTTAAATTCAACCTATGATGATATTAATATTTCAATTTCATAAATTATAGTTATTTTATAAATTTTAATTTCTAAATGTGTAAAATATGAATTTTATTATATTTTTAGAAACATACAAAAATAATTGATGAAAATTAGTAGATTTTAATAAGAGAACAATGTTTCCAAAAAATATGTATATTATAATCAAATTTATTTTTTTTTTACAAAAAAAAATTATATTTTTGAGTTAATAATTTATTTTCATAAAATTATTTTTACAGAATGGTAAAAATGTTTGTGTTAATTATATATCATGTTTTTATTAAAACTCACTCTTTCATGTATGAAAAGTTATGCTAGTGATGTTTATAGAACAAGATTAACCTGATGTTAATTGTAATGAAAGAAATGAAGGATATATAATTTATTCAAAAGTAATAATTCATGATATATTTTTGTGTTGCATTCTACACCCATTAAAATAATTTTTATGCATGAAATTTCTCTCGATCATTAATGGTTTAATACTTGAATGTTAATTACATAGAAACACAAATCATTAAAAGGGATAATAAAACATAGTATTTAAAAAAAGGAAGTTATGTGCTAATAGAGTTTGGAATAATAAATACCAGGTTTTATAGTAGGAGATCATATGTGGGATGTGAAAACCTCAACATAGAAGTGAAAATTGGCAACTAAATATAGATGGATACTAATATCGAACGTGGTCATGATAAAGATTTAACTAAAAAATCCCTACAGAAAATGGTATTTAAAAAATCCTTGATATCACAAAATAATTGATAATAATAAAATTTTCTTTATAAACTGAGTGCTCCAGAATTATAAAATCTTTCATGAGAATATGTACATACATGGTT
The DNA here is from genome assembly GCA_963277665.1 of Viscum album. NCBI lineage: Eukaryota > Viridiplantae > Streptophyta > Magnoliopsida > Santalales > Viscaceae > Viscum > Viscum album. The sequence goes on along the minus strand of OY728142.1, from coordinate 369,025,835 downwards.
TCATTCAATTTCATAATCACAATATCTCCCTGGAGTTATGCCTTAATCAATTTCAACATCCTATCATACTGAATGAAATGACTATGAGTTTGAGATTCTTGAAGCACTAATTGATAATAATTTCCATATATATTATTAAAATTAATTCCTTCTATCATTATTTATCATTAGAACCAAATGGCTAGTGTATGTTATCAAATATGAATAAATCATTATATTGAGAAATAATAGATTCATCTCTAAAACTTTATACATAGTAAAAAATACCCATTTAATAAATTATTGACCTTTTGAGCCTTTTGAAATTTTAAAATACAAATATTTGAAAAAATTTCATCATGTATCTGAAAATCATCTTCGTAATGATCCACAATATATCGTTATGTTTATCATGATTTTCAAATTCCAAACATATGATTACATTCATAATTTATTCTATTTAATCATGGTAATAACTATAATTACAATCAAACTGTAATGAAAACATACACAATCATTCAGTCCTTTAATAGATCATTTATTTTTTTATGTACTCATTAAATCTAAAAAAGTTTCTAACTACATCCATTATATAATGAATGACATTATCCATAAATAATTCATACTTTCCAATAAAATAAACGCTATCCAATTTATTTTATTCTTATCAAACAACACTTTATTAAAACTAAACCACATTTTCTATACATCAGGAATATAAAACGTGTACTTATCCTATATTAAAAATATTACATTTTATTAAAAAATGATTTTATTTCATTAGTTCCATTAAAAAAATTTGTGACACTGCATACCGAAGAACTATCGTGGAACAATATATTGATGTTTCATTATTCAATTATCTAAAATAACACTGATATAAAATAAATTTAATTAAATCCCATAAAAAAGAATAAATCATTTCGCATTCTTTATAAACCATTAATAATGATATATCATATTATTCCATTAAAATTATTCCATTAATATGTTATTTTTAGTCTCCCCATCAATAAAAGTAAATTCATGAATTTTAAAAAAACTGATATTTTTTATGATATTTCCCTTTAGAGAATTGATTTTCATAATCTCCATAATTTCAAAATTTGAAACATTTAATGATAAATGATACCATAGAGATATCATTATTCTCACCCCTTATGTTAAATGACTATTTCATTTCTCTTTTATAGTTACCATATATGTGTCCTTTCCGTATTCTAATCATCTTTCCATTCCTTTAAAACACCCAACTGGGTGTTTAATCCCATATTATCTACACATTGGAAAATAAGTCATCATTTCTCAAAGGTATACACTACCCAACCTCTCAGAGATCTACTTCCCCACTTATTTGGTATGTTTGGTAGTTGGATAAGGTTTACATTGTTAACCATATTGAAGGATACATTATTTTTCATAACTAAAAAATCATTGACCCATATTATCATCCCATTTGATAGATTATAAGAAAATTTCCTATAACATTCAATTTTAATCACGTTCCATCTTGTTCTCTCCATTTACAATGACAAAAAATTATAGTGTTGGAAATATTAACAATAATTACAATTTGAATATTCTAAAAAATTATATATGAGGTATAAATAAAAAATACTTCTTATAAATACATGAAATTTTTTTTATCCATGGAAATTTATATTCAACATATATTTATATCCTTCAAAAAAGATCATAAATAGTTATTTAATTTTCAATTCATATAAATCAAGAGTGTGAAACATGATTTATGTAAATTCTCGTGGTCGTGAACTAATTTCAGATTGATTCTAGCTCAATATGTTGTTTTTTAGTACATTACCCCAACATTCATATGTTTTTTATCCAATACTACATGTAGTATATAGATATGGATTTCCTTTATTATAGACCACTGAATTTATCATTTGAAAAAATTATAGTACATTTTCAATACATTAACTCTTCCTTAGACATATCCCTTGAAATATCCTGATAAATATTTCTAGGTATCTTACTAATTTTTTCTCATCCTAGTTTCCAATGGATAACTAATCCTTTATGGTCATAACAACTATAAACACATAGTCTTAATATATTTATATAGGTGATAATTTTTGTAAATATTAATTAAATTACAAAAATAGATGCCTAAGGACCAAAATCATTTAGTTAATTGGGATTCTCTAAATTACTAACACTATCCCATAAGTGATCAATCCAATCTACTTCTATGTTATTCAAAACTAAAACCCTTCTTATAAATAGAATTATTAATACATATATCGTAAAAATTGGATAAATTAAAAATAATAAAGGGTCAAATCAGATGCTCTGTATGGATAAACAAGGGAGATAAATAATCTTCATTCATGACCTAAATATTGGTATTTTATAATACATGAATCATAAGTGATTAAAATAACATGATACATGAGTTTTTAACATTGGAATAATACATTGAATATGTGGAATACATAAAATAATAATAAATATTATGTAATGGCTACCCACAAAGCCATTTTTAATAGGATATGCTTCTGCTAACCTCTTGTATTGCCTATTTAGACTTTGGAGCACCTCGCATAAACAATTTTTGGGCATGGGATAACCCCCAGTGTACCATAATTTTTGTTCTAAGGGTGACCACCCATGCAACCTCCTATCTTTTAAAACATTTATCATTACCTAATAAATTGGGGTAGATACATGCCACATTCATCATATAATAAAAAAAAATTTATATGTTCCAAAATGAAATATAATTTTCTCATATAATAACAAATTAAATGGTACGACTATAATAATAATTACATTATATTATAACCTATGTAAAAATGTTATGTTTCATAATTATTTCTTAATATATTATCCCATTAAATGAAATGTGTTTCAAAAGAAAATTATTATGTCGTATCCCATGAAAATGGAACGAGTGTAAAAAACATCCATACATAAAAACATATACCATTCAAAGAAAACCATTAATGGTATCCACATACCATATCACCAATAATTTTTAAAAAACATTGATATATTACGTATTATAATGAAAAGAACTTTGAAATATCAGGTAAAACCTTTATTAAGGAAAATAAACATTTATATTTGAAAATTTATTTCTAAAATGTAAATATTTTTTAAAACATTTTCACAGAAAAAGATGAAAAATAATAAAGTATGATTCTTAAAAATGAATGGTCATAGTTTTAAAAAATTCTATTCATATTATTCATGTTAAAATCTATGTTCTATTAACATTTTAAATAAATGTCAAGTATTCATTGTTTAGAAAAATACATGAATATTATTTATAAGTAATTATAAAAAAATAAAAAAATTGGAAAAAATTATTTATAAAAATAAATATATAATAAAAAATTACATTTGGATATATTTAAATAAAACATGTTTTTGAAATAAAACATATTTCTGAAAAAAATAAAGTCGTATTATGAACAAAAAATTCATAATAATTTAAAATTCTAATTAGTGGGAAAATGGTAGCAATAATTATATATATCCTATATTAGAAGTGGATACAAAAATTAATTATAATTATATATTTTTTTGATATTGAGATTTAGACATTGGAGACATAATGATGAACAATCCGTATAAATGTAGAGATTATAACATAATATATTTACCACTATGGTAATTCCGATTCATAATCATCATGAAGGAAAAACATAACATGAATCATAAGATATTATGAATATGAATAATTTAATTATACTTCATGTCAAATGGGATGTATAAAACTCTATGAAGGAATACATGTGCATAAAATAATGTACATCTCAATGAATGATAATTGATACAAAACCCCATTAATTATTTGTAATATGTAAACCATTAACACCAAGATAAAAAAATCGAAATTGGAATATGTAAAGGAAGCATTATAATAATTAAAATATAAATTCATGGGCAGCATGTAAACAACATAAATTAAATAGGCAGTGATTAAGATAAATATCTCATAGAAGTAAAAAGTCAGACGAGAATCCAATGTTGCTAGTGTAACTTTTGAATTGAAATACCCATGAAAGAATAACATAAATAATAACATTATTGATCATGATATGATTTATATTAATTATATATCATGTCATAGAAAATTATATACACCACCAAAAAAGGCCCAATAAGTAAATATGGAATAATTCTCAATGAAATAAAAGTGAGATTAGAAATCACCTTACCTTATGTATTATCTTCTCCCATACTAATTCAATAATCTTGTATGAAAAATATATTTTTTATTATACACTATTATTGAATATAAATTATTTATACCATACCATATATGATTATATTCTGACATTTTGTTACCCATTTATCTTAACAATTTAGTCTTAAAGTTATATTTCTTATAACATCCACTTTGTTTTTATTATATGTTTTGAGTTGTTGTTTTTTACCTATTAATGTTGTCATGGTTCTATCACATAAATAATATAAAACATGAGATAAATATCATATATATATATTTATTATAAATATATTTATTGTAATCTTAAATACTTACTAACAGTAAATCATATACATTATTCATTGATAGAGTATGTTGTATGTAAGATTGAATGTTCTGTCCTTTTTATTATCATATTCAATGAAATAAAAGTAAATTATACATATATATACTATCAATATATTAGTTTTTTTATTTCATATATAATATATTTTATTGTTAATTTCATCCCTAATGTGATATAGGTAATGTGTTAATTAATCACATCACTTCATGAGTAAGGAGTATATTATGCATTCGAAGGACGTTATCTTATTCCCAAAAAAATATGGAACCTGAATTTGTGTGTGATATAATTATTCTACAAGATTAATTAAATAATATATATAATATAAAATATATATAAAAAATAAGCCCATCATTATTCCAAACTATAAATTGTGGTAATGGAAAAAATCAATGACATCTATTCATGAGGGTTTAGTCAGCCTTACACATGATCAATGATTTCGTATCCCCTTTTATATATGTGTGTGAGTGTTTAGGTAATAATATTTACAAAAAAATATCTTAGTATATGGATGATACTGATTCAATTTTATAATAGGGGTAGAATTTTAATTGATGAGTAGATGGGGATGATGTTAGATGAAAACAATCATTGATGAATGTTACTTGTTCAATGGGTATCCTTTTTAGGATTTCACAAAATACATTCATAGTAGTATTGATATATATTATAATTTTTTAAGGATATGGTTAGGATATTTTTTAGGTGATCTCGGTAGATATTGGTTGAGTAAAATGGTGTTATATGTTGGATGAAGTGGGGACACTGAGTGACATTTTTGTAACTACCTGAGATTTTATGAGGAATATTTTTTTTAATTTCTTTCCTATCTTATGTTGTACGCTTCACTAAGATTATCTTATGCTATATGCAACACCGTATTATTTTGTAGTATATGCAACACAAATCTTGGATCATCTTACACACAATTTCAAGTTTGTAAGATAGTAATTATTCTACGCAACATTGAGTTTATATATATATATATATATAAATATTCAATGTATAAATGAAATATGGTTGGATTTTTTTATATGAAACAACAAAGGATTCTAGCACTACAAGAAACCCTGACATGGCTTGCATTAAACGCAATTGAGACCTTCCTCGATAGCTTGTGTTGTATGCAATACATAGTTTTACTAAACAATGATATATTTTTATAATATAATTATGAACTTGTCGTTATGATTAGTAGTAATTACATTTTTAATTTTATGACATTATAATTCACCTTACACATTTTATAGTACATGGTATGAGAACAAATAAATGTTTCGGGTAAAATAGGTATTTTTAAAAAAATGCAGTTTTTCCTCCTTTTGATGGTGCACCAACATTAAATTTAGATTTTGACATGTTTATAAGTTCAATTTGACAAAATTAAATTATTCTTTTGAATCAGGATATAAAAATTTACTTTGGAAATTTTTTTGATATTTTTCTGATAAGTTTCTTATTTTGATGAATAGTAAAAATACGCTAAATATTAATTAAAAAACATTTTTTATCTAGAAAATTTATATAATTAAATTATAAAATTGAAGGGTTTTAAAGTATAAATTGAATAAATTTTTACCATTTAATACAATGTATGTCATTGGAATTATTTTTACACTGAATTCATAAGTAAAAACATTTCAATCTTTTGCAACTTTTTAACTTTTAAAACCTGTTTTCTCAATAGCAGGATTAATTTTAAATTAAGTATTGCAACTACTGTGTTTTAAATTTTGAAAAATGGATTCAATATTTGAATTCAGTGGGTACAAATTATGTTAATATGTTTCTTTCATTTTTTTTGATATTATCAATAGTAAATACGATAATTTTTATTTACTACAGTTAAAGGTAAATCGTGTAATTAAGGGTAAAAATAAGATTATAAAATTACCCTAACATCTGAAAAAATTCAGTTGGACAAATAAAAGTCGACCCATATCACCTAATGGTCGAAATAGATTAATTTCATGGACTTTTGACCATGAACATGATGTAAATATTATTAAAAGAAAAGAAAGTTACAACATGCCACTCTCTTATATCTTATAAGTGAAATAATATTAATTTAGTGATAAACTTTATAAAACATTGAATATAAATAGTCTCCAGAAATATAATAAAATTATCTATATCATGATAATTAATTTTGAATTTTTAGGGATTACATAATTGTCATTAATGGTGACACAACAGTGATGCAGAAATTATCTATTTAGTGAAAACAATATAGTTTTTATTAAACTAATAGTGACCATAAAAGGCCCAAAAACCTGACCAAAACATATTGGTCATGTAAATGTTATAAATAATCATCCAATGGTAGAATATTTGACCATTTGGGTCCCTATAAAAGTGACTATGAAAATTAATTTATTTTAAATGATGTCAAAGTTGTCACCTTCATGATTTTATAAATATAACAATTTAAATGTTGTGATTTTAAGATGATAAATTCGAGTAAAAATATTATTATGAAAGGTATTTTTTTTATCTTCCTCATAGGATTTTATTTTTAATTTTTATGCAACAAATAAGTATATTAACAAATAATACATGAATGTTGTAGTAATTATTTTATTAAGAGATATACCAAATAAATGGGGTTAAAAATATTAAAATAAATAATATATTATAAAATTATTGTGCCCCATGATTTTTTTGATGAATGTGAAATGTTTTCAATATATTATATATTTTGGTTTGAACATATCTTCTTATGTGGTTTTTATTTAAATTCAAATAATGAATAGTCTCAAAATTGACACTATTGTTATTTTATAACCATAATATAATATAAAATTGTTTAAAAATCACAAAAATATTTAAAACTTATAAATTAAAATTTAAATAGTCACAAATGTCATAAATTATCCAATTATGAAAATTCACAACACAAAAGTAATTATTTATAAAAAATTTATAATTTAGAATCTTATTACAACAAATAAAATTAAATAGATTAAATAAGGATAAATCAGGTTTATAAGTTTTAAAATAAATATCCAACATGTATAAATTTTTTTAGTTGATGATATTTTAACCCTATATCATATTATCTTATAATATGAGTCATTTTTGGACTTTTTCAAGTGGGGTTTGATTTATTATAAATTAATATTTTTGAGGTTTCCAAAGGTGACCCTCTCCTCCCTTATAAAAGGGCACCTCCTACCTATCCTCTATACACAACATTGAGCCTTCTATCTCCCCCAAAACCTGCCCATTACTCTTATACACTTCCCTAGAAATATTTTGGAGGCTCTGGTCTACTCAAAAGACCAACTCTATTCCCTTAAGAGGAAGTTTAAAGGAGGCACGTCGAGGAAGAGATAATCTCTTCTACCGATTCGTTCATGTTTATTTCTTCTTCAAATTATTTTTATTTAGTTGTTTCATTATAAATTAATAATATCAGTATCACTAATATATTTATATGTTATTATAAATATAAAACAACCTCATTTTACCTTATATCCATCCTCTGGAAAACAAAATCACCGCACGTGCATACGTACAGAATACCGTCTCCACGCCGTGGTGTTGTATGTTTTCCCACCACCACCTTACTTGGATGGGAATAATGGTGTAAAGAATAAATATATATAGTCATTATAACATAATACTACTTATCATCCACTCAAATTCTATTCATATAATTATGGGAATGATATCATCGCTTGTGTGTACGTACGGACTACGGTCTTCACGAACGCGATGAGATTCATTTTCCATGATTAACCAATCAAGTATGATTATAAATTATATATAATAAATAATAATTAAGGATATTACATAATAATGATACTGTATTTATTTATACATATTTTTCATTTGCTTAATTCCATTCAATTCAATAAGGAAACGAAAACAGCGTTCATGCGTACGTACGGTCTACCATCTCCATGAACGGTGTATTTCAATCTATCATATTTATTTATATGATGAATATATATTATATATAAATCATGTTTTACATTATGGAATTATTTAAATCTGGATATAAGTAATAATATCAAGAAAAAAAAGTAGAAACACTTACGATAAGTGAAATGATTTTACCCAAATCACTATTTGTACATGGAATTTACAAAAGAACGGGTAATTTAAAGTCATAAGTGAATCATATATGTTATCATAAATATTATTATGGTTCTATTACAAGTTAATAAAATGTTTAAACCCTATATACTGGAGTTTCGGACACATACGGATGAAAATGGACCTAAAGTAAGGGATAATTTGGAAAATCTCATTTTTATCTGAGATTTCTTATAAGTAAGTATTTACTGATGTTATATTTTTCATACACGTTAATAAATTGTTTTTCATAAATTTTTTAATGTTCATATATGTATTTTTAAAGTCATGTTTACCCATCTTAAAATTTTACTTTGTGTTATGGAAGGAATCATTCTTTTGTTTACCATACATGGTCCTTTTTGACTTTTTCGTTAAAAGTATGAGTTAAATGTTTTTTATCTTATACAGTATGATGGGGTTTTTACTGTTTAATAAAACCTTATTTTCATGAATACTAATCTAAAATATTTCATGAATATTTTCAACAAAAATCTTTTTATTTTAAATTTTCATGACATTTTTTGAAAAGAAAATGATTTTGAAGAAGAATGGATATTTTTCTCAAGAATTTATTTCAATTATTTTATCAAAACAATTTTCCATCTAAGATGAAATTTTTTAATATGTGTATGTTTCATGTATAATGTCTCTATGATTCACATGGTTTCAATTTTTTAATGATGAAATGATTCCCATTTTTTTATATGGATTATGTTATGATCAGATGATGTTTATGAAGCCCATTTTATTCTTTGGGTTATAATTAATGATTTATAATTATATTGTGGCACTCGTAAGAATGATTTCATTATGAGATGGGTGGGACCTAAATCTCCCTACAATGAATTGGGTAAAGATTTATATCTCATGATATAGACATGGATGGAACGGTAAGTTAATCCAGTTCACTGATATAGGACTGGAACGGGGAGTGAACTCGATTCAGAAAGGGACTTTTTCCACTAAGATGGTCTGGGCAGAAATTCCTTAGATAATATGGAAATAAAATCATGTGATTAATGGTTTTTCCACAATTACATGTTTTATTCTCATTTTATTTTATCATGATTGGTGTTCCTTTATGATATATTCCTTAGTACATTCCAATATTTATTTCTTTTCTCATGATTTTGATGTTCAGATTTTATGTACAAGTTTTTGAATTAAAATGTTTATGGATTATTTTATGTTCTCTATGTTTACCATTTCGGAGAATTTGAGCTCACCCTTTTTATTTTTACTTTTCACCAAGATATAAAAAAGGTTTTAGGTAAGAAAAAAAGGGTAAGATCTTTAAGGGAGATGTTGAAGATCTTTCACCATGATTAGAAGATTTTTTTTCTGAGTTTCCAAAGACACTAATCTATTACAATCCTTGTGTGTTTGTTTTTGTTATGTATTAAGTATTCTGCAAAATTAATGTAATTTCCATGTACGTCAAGCTTTGGGTCTCTACAGTTGGTATCAGAGGAAAGGTTTAGTTATCCTTTGGAAACTAAGATGCCCAGACTTTAATGAGATCCTTAGAGATATTTCTAAGGTATGCCTAGGGATGACCCTAAGGTTATGTATAAGTATATGTTATAGTTTTCGAATTACGATAACGATCATCAAATTTAACCTAAGATGTTAGATATTGAAGGTACTCCCACTTGATTATGATTTTTGCCTCTCACATTATTCTTTTTGGGTTTTAGAAAAAGGCCGGAAACATGAAGATTCACGAAATGGTGGATAATATGGACAAAGGAATGATATTATTCATTAGAAACCAAATGAAATTGGATTTGGACGTCCAAACATTTTAATTATGCCAAATCATAAATTTCATAATATGATCGATAATATCAACTTTGGTAAGTTTCCTGACTCAGCTAATAAGATAAAGGTGGAATTTCATGATGATCATAGAAGAAATAAAGTTCAATTTCCCGCATGTAAATCATGTGGGAAGTGGAATCATGGAGATTTTTTAAAAGGAACTTGAATATGCTTGGGGTTTCGAAAAGAAGGAGACAAAGACATTAAGTGCAAATAAAAAGGATCAGTTAACACCATGGACAATGGTAACAGTATTGCTATGATATCAATAACGAATAAATGTTTTAAATGTGGAATGTATGGGATTATGCAAACCAATTTCCTAAGGGAAAATACAATGAAGATAATCAGCATGGTAATATGGGTAGTACTTATGTGGATGATAATGAAGAGAATACAAGGGATATATGAGATGAAAGGAATGATAAAGCTCAGTTAGTAGTTTTAGAAGGTAGTGGGATGATTGCATGTTTATCATGAATAATGTATGGTACTATGGAATAGAAAAATTTAAGGATTATTACCCTATTGTTTTTCATAATGTATTTGAAATTATATGATGAATTGGACTGGTAACCATGAAAGGTTATTTAGATATTTTTGGAAAGTAGATGATATGCGCATAATGAAGGGATAAGAAGAAAATAATATGTTTGATAGTATTCACGAGCTCATGATTGTGATAAGGACAAAGTGATATCATGGTTTGAGTATATAGAATTTTTGGAATTTTTTTATGTGGAAATAGTTAACTTTTGATAGCATTCATGTTTTCACTAAAGTTCAATGGATATTCATTTTTCTATAGAATACATGATTAAGGTATTCACATGTTTGGAATGTGACCAACAACAAGATATATCTTATGGGCGATAAAGGATGATATTGAAATTCTTGGTAGATGACCTTTTTAGTAGTCATTTTCTTTATACTATGAGATTGGACAGATGTATTTCTGATAAGCCTAAAGTTTAGAATTCATTAAGTTGGTCATTCGAAAGTAATTTTAAGGCTATAGATTTTTTATATTATTTCTGGAATGTTCTAATAGTATAGTTTTATAAAATGGACAACCCATTGGACGGGAGGCAACCCATCGTGTTAGACAATGATGTGGGAATCGAACCCACAACCGAAGTGCGACAGGCCTTTATCACCTACAACTGGCCTACAAGAAGTCCCTGGTTAGTAGAAACTAGTTTTATGTTATTAAGCGGTATGATAGATGAATTATAAGTCCATTTTTTGAATCATATACGATTAACCTCACCATTGATGGACTTATGTATATTTGATAACTTTTGGTTACCTTTTTTTTAGACATATGGAGTGACCCATCATTCCATCACTTGATCTCATAACACTTTACGAATAACAAATTCAAATTCATTTCTTTAAGAGATGATGTGGAAATTATTCAACGCATGAAAAATGGTGAGATTGTACCGAAATGAAGTATGTATTTATTATAATTAAAATTCTTCAACATTAAGAAAATCATCTTGAAAACAAAAAATGTAATCCCAGTGCTCTCATATCTGATGAAACAAATGGTCCCTTAGATCATCACAAATTTATGGCTTTATGATTGTTCGATTTTTCATTTCCATGTTCTCTACCACTCTCCATCAGAACATGATCGTTAGATTTCTCTTCCATATCCATATTTTTACTTATGCTCTCCTATTTAGAAACCCAATGATGATTTAATTTGGGTAACTCTTACGTCTCATACTTTAGTTTTTAAAATTACATATTAGTATTCCTTTTTAGGATGTGGGTTTCTATGAAAGAAACTTTCAAGTAGTAAACCATTTATAACCCCGACTAATTTCGAGGGAGAAATTAATTTTAAGGGGGGTAGAATGTAACAACCTGAGATTTTATGAGAATTAATCATTTTAATTTCTTTCATATCTTCTGTTGTATGGTACACCAAGATTATCTTGTGCTATATGCAAAACCGTATTATCTTGCAATATACGCAACACTAATCTTAGATCGTGTTATACACAATTTCATGTTTTTCTAATAGTAGTTATTCTACGCAACAATGAGTGTGTATATATGTATATATATTATATGTATAAATATAATATGGTTGGATTTTTTTATACTAAAAAACAATGGAGTCTTTCACTACACTCAACCCTGACTTAGCTTGCATTATAAGCAATCACGACCATCCTCGATAGAGTGAGTTGTACGCAATATTATGTTTCACTAAACAATGATAAATTTTTATAATATTATTATGAACTATATGTTATGAATACTAGTAACTAAAATTTGAATTTTATAACATTATAATTCATCTTACACATTTTATAGAACATGGTATGAGAACAAATAAATGTTTCGGGTAAAATAAGTATTTTTAAAAAAATGCAGTTTTGCTAACTTTTAATGGCACACCCATATTAAATTTAGTTTTTTACATGTTTATAAGTTCAATTTGAAAAAAAAAATTCTTTTGAATCAATATATAAAAATTTACTTTGGATAATTTTTTGATATTTTTCCGATAAGTTTCTCAATATGATGAATAGTAAAAATAAACTAAATATAAAATAAAAACTACTTTTTCTATCTAGATAATTTATATAATTAAATTATAATATTGAATGGTTTTAAATTATAAATAGAATATATTTTTACCATTTAATATAATGTAATTAATTATAATTATTTTTACTCTGAATTCATAAGTAAACACATTTCAATCTGTTGCAACATTTTAACTTTTAAAACTCATTTTCTCAACAATGGGATTAATTTTAAATTAAATACTGAAACTTCATTGTATTGAAATTTGAAAAATGGATTCCATATTTGAATTTAGTGGGACAAATTATGTTAATAGGTTACTTTTATTTTATTGATATAATGAATAGTAAATACGGTAATTTTTATTTACTACAGTTAAAAGGAAAATCTTGTAATTAAGGGTTTAAATAAGATTATAAAATTACCCTAACACCTTATAAAATTATATTGGATGAATAAATGTCGACCTATCTGACTAAGGGTACAAATAGATTCATTTTATGGTCTTTTGACCATGAAAATGATGTAAATACTATTAAATCCAAATAAAGTGACAACATGTCACTCTCTTATATCTTATAAGTGTAATAATTTTAATTTGGTGATAAAAATCATAAAACATCGAATATAAATATTCTCAAGAAATATAATAATATTTTATACATCATGAGAATTTATTTAGAATTTTTTTGGGATTACATAATTGTCTTTAATGGTGACACAATAGTGATGGAGAAATTTTTTATTTAATGAAAAATGAATAATATAGTTTTTATTAATCTAATAGTGACCATAAAAAGAAAAAAAACCTGACCAGAACTTATTGGTCATGTTCATGTCAACCATAAGCATCCAATAGTCGAATATTTGACCATTTGGAGCCTTATAAAATCGATTATGGAAATTATATTATATTATTTTAAATGATGTCAAAGTTTTCACCTTCATGATTGGATAAATATAACAATTTAAATGTTGTGATTTTAAGATGATAAATTATTGTAAAAATATTATTTCTAAATTTATTATATTTATCTTCATAATATGATTTTATTTTTAATTTTTATGCAACAAATAAGTATATGAAATAATAATACACAAATGTTGTAGTAATTATTTTATTAAGGGATATACCAAATAAATGGTTTTAAAAATATTAAAATAAAAAAATTATGAACAACATAATGTGCCCCATGAATTTATTTGATTAATATTACATGTTAGTAATCTATTATATTTTTTTTGAACATATATTATGTGTGGTTTTTATTTAAATTCAAATAAGGAATAGTGTCAAAATTGACACAATTGTTATTTAATAAATATAATATAATATAAATTTTTTTAAGAAACACAAAAATATTTAAAAATTAAAAATTAAAAAATATATGGTCATCAATTGCATAAATTATCCAATTATGGACAATTTACAATACATAAGTAAATATTTATATAAATTTAGAATTTAGAATCTTATTACCAAAAATAAAATTAAATAGATTAAATAAGGATAAATCAAGTTGATAAGGTTTGTAAGTAAATTTCCAACTTGTATAAATTTTATTGGTTGATGAGATTACAACCCTATATCATCTAATCTTCTAATTTTAGTATTTTTTGGTGTTTTCTAAGTGGGGTTTGATTTATTATAAATTAATATTTTTAAAGTTTCCAAAGGTGCTGCTCTCCTCCCATATAAAAGGGATCCTCATCCCTCTGCTCTTTACACAACATTGAGCCTTCAAGCTCGCCCAAACCCTACCCATTACTCTTCTAAACATCCCTAGAAATATTCTGGCAATTCTGTTCTACTCAAAAGACCAACATTATTCCCTTAAGAGGAAGTTTAAAGGAGGCACGTCGAGGAATAGGTAATCTCTTCTACCGATTCTTTAATGTTTATTTCTTCTTGAACATATTATTCATTAGTTGTTTTTTTATAAATTAATTACATAAGTATCACTAATATACTGGTATGTAATTTTAGATTTGAAACAACCCCATTTTACCTTCTATCCATCCTACAGAAAATGAAATCACCGCACGTGCGTAAGTAAAGAATACCGTCTCCATGTCGTGGTGTAGTCTGTTTTTTTACCACCCCATTACTTGGATGGGTATAATGGTGTAAAGAATAAATATATATAGTTATTATAACATCATACTGATTATCATCCACTCCAATTCTATTCATATAATAATGGGAAAGATATCATCGCTCGTGCGTACGTACGGACTACCGTCTCCATAAACACGATGAGATTGATTTTCCATGATTATCCATTCAAGTATGATTATAAATTATATATAAAAAATAATCATGAAAGATATTACATAATAATTATACTAGATTTATATACATATATTTTTCATTTACTTAATTCAATTCAATTCAATAAGGAAATAGAACAGTGTTCATGCATACGTACGGTCCACTGTCCCCATGAACGGTGTATTTCGATCTATCATATATATTTATATGATAAATATATATATTATATATAAATAATGGTTTAAATTATGGAATTAATTAAATCAGCATATAAGTAATAATATCAGGAACAACAATTTGAAACACGTATGATAAATGAAATGATTTTATCCAAAATGCTACTTAAACATGAACTTTGCAAAAGAACGGGTAATATAAAGTCATAAGTGAATCATATATGGTAACATAAATATTATTATGGTTCTGTTAAAAGTTAAAAATATGTTTAAACCCACTATATTGGAGTTTTAGACACGTATAAAAGAAATTGGACCTAAGGTAAGGGATAATTTGGCAAATCTAATTTTTATCTGAGATTTCTTATACGTAAGTATTTACTGGGGTTATATTTTTCATCCATGTCCATAAAATGTTTTTTATTAAGTGATTAATATTCTTCCACGTATGTTTAATGTCATTTTTACCCCTAATTGAATTTTACTTCGTGTTATGGAAGGAATCACTCTTTTGTTTACCATACGTGGTACTTGTTGACTTTTCCGTTAAAAGTACGAGGTGAATGGTTTTTTTATCTTATACAGGATGAACGGATTTTTACGATTTAATAATGCCTTATTTTCATGAATATTAATCTATAATATTTCATGATTATTTTCAACAAAAATAATTTTATTTTAATATTTCATGGAATTTTGTGAAAAGAAAATAATTTTGTAGAATAAAAGATATTTTCCTCAAGAATTAATTTCAAGTGTTTTATCAAAACCATTTACAATCTAAGATGGAATTATTTCATATGTGTATGTTTTAAGTATATTGTCTCTATGATTTACATGGTTTAAATTTTCTTATGATGAAATGATACCCATTTTTTATATGGATTATTTTATAATGAGATGAATTTTATGAAACACAGTTTATTCTTTGAGTTATGATGAATGATTTATGATTATGTTGTGGCACAGGTAAGAATGATTTCATTATGAGATGGGTGGGACCTATATCTCCCATAAATGCATTGGGTAAAGATTTATATCTTATTAGATATACATGGATGGAATGGTAAGTTAATCTGGTTCAGTGATACAGGACTGGAATGAGGATTGAACTCGATTCAGAAAGGGACTTTGTCCACTAAGATGGTGCTGGAAACAATTCCATGGCTAATATGAAAATCATATCATTTTCTTAATGCTTTTACACAATTAAATGTTTTATTCCCAAGATATTTTATCATGATTTATGTTCCTTTATGATATATGCCTTAGTAATTTCCATGATTTATGTCTTTGCTCATTATTTTGATGTTTAGATTTTATGTTCAAGTTTTTTCATTCAAATGTTTATGGATTGTTTTATGTTCTCTATGTTTACCATTAATGTGTTTTTGAGCTCACCCTTTTTATGTTTTTTACCAGGATATAAAGAAAGGATTTAAGTAAGAAAAAAAGTGTAATATCTTTATGAGAGATGTTGAAGATCCTTCAGCAGGACTAGAAGATTATTTTTCCGAGTTTCCAAAGAAACTAAACTATTACGGTCTTTGTGTGTTTGTTTTTTTATGTTTAAATTATTACTAAAAAGTAATATAATGTCCATGTATGTCAAGCTTTGGGTCTCTACAATTTTAATGTTGAGGAGGAATATCATTCTTGTAAATACTAAAAATTATTCACTATTTGGAGGACTATATTATGTAATGTGGCCCCAAATATGAAAATTGATTCATTTTATGGAACATAATGTGGATACACAAATCCAAAAGACAATTAATCATGTGTCTAAACATTAGATTCCATATTATCTACATATACATATTTACTGAATTTGGGTTTTTAAAACAACAATTTTTCTAATAATGATATTTTATTCATTAATGATAAATATAAATTGAAATATTAGATAATTTTCTCTCATTTATCATATATATTATATATATTTTTTAATATATAAATCCAATGTGTGTTGGAAAATTAATTTAATATAAGATATTGTTACATGCAAAAACACAAGTTTAATCATAACCACAACAATAATGTTTTTCTATATGATGTGGTTAATATAGTAGAATTAAATGAAGAATTTTAAAAGAATTTAAAATATATTATTATTTTTTATTTAAAATCACATCAAAAAATATTGTTTTTTAGTACTTTTTTATAATTTACTAAAAATTGATATATCATAGTATATTATTAATGTCAATTTTAAATTTCATCAATTATATTGAGTTTATAAAATATCAAAAATATAATAGATTTATAATATATTAAATTAAATCATTAAATAGGTTATGTTATTCTAAAAACATATAGTAACAAATTAATTCATCAATTTATTTCAACTTTAATATTTTTAGCACTATTTATTTTATTTTATTTCTGACTAATTAATTATTGTTTTGGAATTTCTAAAGTATTTAATAAATTTATTTGATCTAAAAAAATTAAAATAAATTATCATGATAAAAATAAATCATTTAAATTTCCACTTGATATATATAAATTAACATATGATGCTTTTCCCTACCACATGGACTTGTAAATATTAATATTGAGTAAGGTTCTATATTTTTTCTTTTTCATTTGATAATTTTTTGTTTTGGAAACCTGTAAGAAAAACTGTCTCAAAACCCAGAAAAATAGATTCATTGGTTATAAGGGTGTACATATCGAAATCCAATGTATTTTGTACAAAAATATAGTCCATTATATTACTTGTATATATTATTTAACCACAAAGAATACCGATTTATCCTTAAACATGGAAAATATGTTTTAACTATTTTCACTATTAATTCCAGTCCAAAATTTAGTTAAAATTATATAAAATCCTAATATTTTTTTGATTCCAAATGTGGAATTAATTCTCCAAATTCCATTAATAGAAGTGGAAAAAAATTAATTTGGAATTTATCCCATAATAATTATGAGAAAAAAGGTTTTTAAAAAATTATTAAAAACATTAAAATGAATATATATATATTTTTTAAATATTAAATTGATTAAAAATAATTTCATTCTATCAATAGATATATCATTAAAATAATTAAACTTTTTTACCAAATTAATATATAATTTTACATTAAAAATAATTTAACTTAAAAGTACATTTGAATAAAAAAATTGGTAATTTTTAATATTTATCCAAAAATTAATCATTTCAAAAAAACCAAAAAGAATTTATTTTGAAGAGTATTTTGATATTGTAATATAAAAAATATTTATATATTTTGAAATTAAATTTCTAAATTTTTAGTCAATTAATTTTATTACTATTCAAAAAATACATAAAAAATTCTATTCATATTTTTTTTCTAAAACAAATAAAGATTTTATTAAACAAAATTTTAAAAATTATATTAACATTATATAGAGAAACAATATTTTATATTTATTAAATATTAATTTCTATTCATATCATTGTGTATAATAGAAATTTAATAATGTTGTGTTAATTATATTCCCTGATTTTGCAAAAACTTCGTGAAATGTTCAATGCAAGCTAAATTAGTGTTGCATGTAGTGAATCCTAAAATTGGTTTTTCATGTAATGAAATCTATCTATGGAATTTAATTTAATTGGAAAAATAATTCTTAAAAACATGGGGTTTTATATCCACAAACTAGGAAACTCTTTTGTCATTGAATATCTCAATACATAATTTGGGGATCACTCCCATGACAATTGGGGGAAACAAAAACCCAACACTGAATCAGTCAAATATTTTGTGGGATTATATTCAAATGATTCATTAAACAAATACGAAATATATTGTTATATGGGGGATCAACTCCTTATATATAGAGGTCATGCTGATTCTACTTCTCCCATATAGGGAATAAAAATGAATGATTGGGTGTTACACTATAGTCTTATAGAGGGACACCAAAAACACTATCTATGAATCATACTCTAGAGGGGTCCATATCTAGAAATTTTGGTGTAATTCAAAAATTATCCCTCAAAGAGATGTTCCAATCGAATATAATTAAATGATACTTATCCAAAACATAATAAAAAAATGGGCTCTAAACACCCTCAATGGTGGTACACGACGTGCTATAGGAGTACATTACATAACAAGAAAACCTTTGGTTATTTATTATTATTTGGTCTCACATAGAATGTAGAACTCCATATACATGACATATAAATACTGATATTTTTTTATAGATGTCTCTCAACACACTAAACATTCTATTTATCAATACCTATGTATTAATGACCATTCCCATGTACCAACCCATCTACAATTGGTTGTGCCCATGTACTCTTATCCATCTCTCAATTATGGATATGTCCATGTACTCTTACTATGTCTACATACCATATCCTACTTATGCCTCTGAATCTTCCTAGATTCATGAAGAGCTATCAGTATAGGTCAAACAGTGTCTGAAATGTGGGACATGGTGTTTAAAACATTATTTTTCATGGAACCCAAAATCTATTGAAAATGATTATTCTATGTAAAATAAATAAACTATTCACCATATAGTTTGTAATTTTCCTATAAATTCCAATATTTTTCATTTATAAACTATATCTTCTGACTAAAACTAAAATAAGACCCAAATATCTCAAATATATTCCAATTTAGTCTTTTCATCCCATGTTCCGATGACTCAAACCAACAAAAAATTGATCAACGAATAATCTCTATCTCTAAATCATTTCCTCCCACCACTTCAAGAATATGATGATACTCTAGCCCATTCTCACATTTACATTAATGACAAGCTATTTTCATTGATCCCCAACTAGTATACTCAATAATAATCAATACATGGTGTAATATTCTATAGAACAAATAATGGTCTTGTTATTATCGAATATGTGTTATTAATAAAATTATAAGAAAATGAAATTTCATATGATGTATGTGTGATGAAATGGTGGGAGTAATATATAAAATACAATAAAATAATAATGAAACTCAGTCATTGTTAGTTTCATCGTTCGTTCTATTTCATTATATTTAATGAGAAAATAGGGAATAATCAACATGAAAAAATAAATATTCCATAAATAGATTACACATCAATGCATGAATCAATTCTTATTATTGGAATGGATTCCCCTTCATCTGGGATAATGATAAATCATGGAATTGAAAAACTAAAAAATCCTTCCCCATGTTTGGATTGATCAATTATGATGTATTTTCATGTGATTCCATCATCTTTGAGATCCATAAACACTATTGACACAACAATCATTGATCTCAATCCAATGTGATGCCATCCTCTAGGAATTATCTCCTCTAACAGTCCTATAAAGATACTTTCTTATGCAGCTATCACTGAGTCCCCATTATAACCATATATTAATATATGAAAACAAATCCCTTCTCACCATAATAAAATAAATAAATCTAATTAATTTAGTTAATTTCAAATTACACTGATGTATTTTAACATAACACCCAATCTCGAAATGATCACACCATACCTATGATAAATCCCATGTTATAAAAAAAAGTGTCTTCATATTTCCAATCAATGCATCCAATTAAAGGGTTATTTAAATTTTTCATGTGAAAATTTTTAACACAATAATAATATATTCAATATTTATAAAATATCAATTCTGAACTCACAGTGTGTTAGAATCTCATTGAGTCTGTGCACATGGATCAATAAATATTCAATATAAAATTCTAATGAAATACATGGAGAAATATTTGTAACACCATGATATTTTATGACAGAGATCATTTTTAATTTCTTTGATTCCTTTTGTTGTATATTAAACCATGATTATCTTCTGTGATATGAAATATCGTATTATCTTATAGTATACAAAACACTATAATTGGCATGTGTTGCACACAATTTTAATTTATTTTGATAGAATTAATTTCACACAACAATGAGTATAGATTTTGATCATTATATAAATATACTATGTTTGTATTACGTTATAAACAACCCAAAAAGAATCTTTCACTACAAAAAATAACGACATTGCTTCTGTTACATGAAAGAGCGACCATCGTCGATAACTTCCGTGGTTTACAATACCGACTATCACTAAACAACGATATATTATTAAAATATTACTATTTAATGAGATATAAACTAGACATTATGAATAGGGTTAGATACATTTTTAAATTTATATTACAATAGAGTTTATCTTATACATTTTCTAGAACATGATATGAGAACAAAATCAATTTTTCGGATTAAAGATGCTTCTTTTAAAAATCTTGTTTACCACATTTTGGGAGAGGACATATTTTAATTCTAGTTTATGACAATTTTATGAGTTACTATTGGAAAAATTAAATTCTTCTTTAGAAGAGGGACATAATATTTTACATTTGATGAATTTTCGTTATTTTTCTAATAAAATTTAAATAATAATGAATTGTGAAAAATACTGCTTTTTAATTCATATCTTCCTTTTTATCTAATTTATTTATATTGATATATTATCTTTTTAAATGTACTTAAAGTGTAATTGGAATATATTTTTATTATTAAATACAAATTTTGTCATTAGAAGTAATTTCAATTTAAATTGGACATAAACACATGTCAATCATTTGATAGTATTTATTTAAAAAACTGCTTTTTTGTTTTGACAACGAGATTTCATTTTAAATTCGTTACTGAAAATTTTGGGTTTTTAATTTATAAAAATAGATTCCATATTTTTAATTTAAAGGTTAAAATTATGTAAATATCTACCTTTTATTTTTGTACAATATGAATAGTAACTTTAGTAATTATTTTATTTACTAAGGTTAATGAGTAAATCTGGTAAATAAGGGTAAAAAACCTAATATTATAAAATTAATGATCTACCATAACACATGCCCTAGTATTATAGGATGACATATTTATGACCATGGGAATCCTTTCGTCTATTTGGGGACCCCCTGGATTAACATGGATATGAAAATGATATTTTATAAGAATTAATATTACGTAATGATAATTATAACCTAAACATGTATCTTCTAGAAAATCAATTTTAATATTGGTTTATATCACTAATATATATGAATATAAATGTTAATGAAAAATCTAAAAATATTACCTACATCTTGTTATTTTATTTATAATTATTTGTCATTAGAAAAATATATTTATTTATGACACAATTATTATGTAGTGATTACCTTATTAATGATAGATTCAAATAAATGAATTTATATATATTAATATAAATATTATTTAATATTTTTATTCCATACAAAAATTTTAGGGAGTATATACACCTATAAGGATGAGTTAATTCCATTTTTTAGAGAATCAGGTTGTTTTGATTTTTAATAAAAATTCATGTATGAATAGTGTCCATACTTGACATAATTCATAACTTAAAACAAAAAATAGTTTATTAAATTATATTAAATTAATAAAATATAAGATCCATCCAAATGGGTAATATATTTCCAAATATGTCATAAATAAATTCATTGTGTATTTTTATATGATATGCTAATTACATAAACCCACAATTTGTAAATAACATGATATCAAATTAAGATAAAAATGGATAAAATAAGTGTTAAACCAAAATGATAAGGATTAAAAAATAATCAAAATTTGTCTAAAAATATTGGATAATAGGTATTCAAACCCAAAATCATCATATATTCTAATTAATCATGTTTTGGATACTTTTTAGTTGAAAAATAATTTATAATAAATTAATATTTTGAGAGTTTCCTAAAGTGCCCCCTCCACTCTTATAAAAGGGAACCTCCTCCCTCTCCTATAAACTCCAGTTTTAACTTTCTAGATTGGGAAAAACTTGACCATTTCCCTTTTAAAAATATCTATTTACATTCTAGAGGTCCTGGTATTCTCAAAATATCAACTCTAGTTCCTTAAGAAGAAATTTAAAGGAGACATTTCGTGGAAAAGGTAATCTCTTCTACCAATTATATCAAATTTTTTTCATACACTTCCTCTCCAGTAGATGTTTCATTATAAATTAATAAAAATAATATCACTCATATGATTATATATTATTATAAATATTAAAAAACACTATTTATCATTTTATCCCGTCTACAAAAAATTAAATCATCGTGCGTGTGTATGTATGGTTTACCGTCTCCACAACATAGTGCAATCTATTATTCACCACCACCTCACCTGGATGAGTATAATGGTGGAAAAAATAATTATATATTTTTATTATAACATGAAACTAATTTTCAGATATTATTCACCATCCAATTCAATACCATTCAATAATTATTAGAATGATATTCGCCCTCATCCGTACATACGGCTTACCGTCTCCATGACGTGATGATATTCATTATCCATGTTATGATTTCCATAATGATTAAAAAATATATATAATAAATAATAATGAAATATATGACATAATAATTCTAATTATTATATATATATTTCATTTATTTACTTTCATTCCATTCAATAAGGAAACAAAAATAACATTCATAAATACGTACAGCCCATCATCTCTATTAACAGCGTATTCCATTTCATTTGTCTATATGATACATATATTTATATACTAAACGTATATGATAAATAAATCATTTTTTAAATTCATGAGGTATTTAAATCATGATATATGTAGTAATATAATGAATTACATGTCCAATAACGTGTGAATTAAAAAACGATTATTACCCCAAATGTTGATTTAACATGGAATTGACAAATAAATGGGTAATATAAAGTCATAAGTAAATCATAAATGATCTCATAAATATTATTATGGTTCTTTTACAAGTTAATGATATGTTTAAACACTCTATATAGGAGTTTTATTTTCATATGGAAGAAATTAGACCACAGGTAAGGGATAATTTTGCATTCTTATTTATATCTGAGGTTGTTTATACTTAATTAATTACTGAGGATATATTTATCATTCATGTAAATGGTTTCTATAAATTATTTAAAAAATGTTTATTATTATTCCATGTATGTTAATTGTAAATTTTAACCATTTTTGACTTTTATTACATGGTATTTCATAAATCTTCCTTTTGTTTACCATACAAGGTAATTTTTTTTCCTTTTCCAGTAATAGAACAACGAAAAAGTTAGATGTCTTATACTGAATGAATGTGTTTTTATGATTTAATGAAACATTATTTACATGAATCATCCTCTACCACATTTAATGATTATTTTCAACTATATACATTAATTTTAAAATTGTGTGGAATTTTGAGAAAAGTAAATTTTTTCAGAGATAAAATGATATTTTCCTCAAAAACCATGATCATGTGTTCTATCTAAATTATTTTCCATATAATATGACATTGGATTATGTATATATCCCTATTATTAATATTTTTTTACTATACTTATGAAGTAATTATTTTTTTAGGTACATTCTATGATGAAATTATGTTAATGAATCCCATTTTATTTCACAGTTAATGCTTTGATGGATGGTTTATGTAATTGTGGCCCATGTAAGATTGATTTCATTATGAGATGGGTGGGACAAATGTCTCCCTCCAATAAATTTGGGTAAATATTTATATCTCATGATGTAGACATGGCTATAACAAAAACTAAATTTGGTTCAGTAATTCATGCGTGGAAAGGCATATAGACCCAATTCAGTAATAAACATCGTTCACTTTGATGGTCTTGGATGAAATTCCATGGCTACTATATTAATAATATTATGTGCTTATTTTATTACACAATTAAATGTTTTATTAAATTTATATTATATCATGGATAATGATTCATTAAGATCCATGCCTTATGTACTTCCATGATTTATGTTACAACTCAATATTTTTATGTTTTAGCATTATGTTCATGTTTTCATGTTCAAATGTTTATTGTTGCTTTTTTCTCTCTCTATTTTTACCCTTACTGTGAATTGGATCTCACCCATTTTTTTATTTTCCCCAGAACATAAAGAATGTTTTTAGGTAGTAAAACAAAAGGGAAAGATCATTATTGGAGATGTTAAAGATATTTCACCATTATTGAAAGATTATGTTCCTAGATTGAAATAACACTAATCTAATACAGTCTGTGGGTTTTAGTTTTTTCAAGTATTAAGTATTCCAAAAAATAAATATATTGTCCATGTACACCAAGATAGGGTCTCTAATGTTGTTATTAGATAAAAGGTTTCGTCATCCATTGGAAAATAGGACACACAACTATTAGTGACATCCCCGTAGAAATTTCTAATATATGTCTACAGATGTCCCTAAGTGTAGGTACAACTATTGGTTACAGTCCTAGAATTATGATTACAGTCTTGAATAACCTAGTATAAAAAATAAATATTATATATTTAATGTACTTCACCTTGATTATCTTGTTTTACTAGTATGATTTTTTCCTCTCACATAATTATTTTTGGGTTTAAGAAAAGGTGGAACCCAAAGGAAGAGTGTTTATAATCACCACCCTGGGCAATGCAATGATTGTTCTCTGAAAAGTCTAATTGTTTTGGTAGATTGAGTGAAAAATTATTATTATTATACTTACACAAGATATGCATTATTATAAACTTCCATATGAGTAGAGAATGGAACACTATTCTATTGAGTCCTTTATGAGGCAACATCCACCTTCTTACAGTGGGTCTTCAGATCAACTTGTTGATGAAAAATGGATCAGTACCATTGAAAATATATTTTACCTCCTTCAAAATTTAGAACATGAAAATATAAATTTTCTTGTATATCATTTAGATATTAAAGCAGTCTACCAGTGGACTATAATTAAGAATACAAGGAAGAAAGTTGAAATTTAATACTTGGAAAGGAATGAGTTCATGAACATGATTTTCAATATGTACATCCCTCAAATTATTTAAAAAATTTGGAAAATGTGTTCCTTGATCTTAAGAAAATGGATTTTGAATCTTTTAGTACATATAAGGTGAATTTTACAAGTATTTTAATGTATTATTATGGATTTATAATCCAATATAAATGCAAACAAAATTGATTATTTAGTGGATTAAAAAAAAGTATTCGATGTGAATTAATTATAAATACTCCAGTAGCTCTGAATATATTGTGTGTTGTGCTATCAAGGTACAATTGGAAGTTGGTGTCACTTATCCATCACATGGTTAAGAAAATATATGAAATATGGATTTCATGGAAAAATCTCTAATGAATGGTTAAAAAAAAGAAGAATGGTTCATTATTCTGAAGGTGTGGAACGGGGAATGATATAGATAGTCTTAAAGGGACTAGTAAATGAATCATGTGTGGAAAAAAATTCCCCAAACAGTTGGGTGAAAAATTAATGGGAAAAAGGTTCTTAATGATGTGAATAAGGAAAAGACTACAGATAATGCACCACCAACAATTCAACACTTGAAGTGCAAGGAAAGGAGAAATTTTGCTAACTAATGCCCTAATCCATGGTTTAATGATGATTGACCTTAGTAACCCCTTAAGGAAAATAGAAAATGGAAGTAACATGTTTTCACTATTGGAGATGTTGGGTATGAAAAGAAAGAAGTGGAATTATTTGGTATTTATTTAATGGGATTCCAAAAAATGGTTATGGAAACTCAATTATTGTATTATGGAATATTAGAATACCTATATTTCGGTTAATGGTGGTTTTCAATAATTATATGGTACCAGTAAAAAAGAAAAGTGATTAATTTTTTTGGAGAGCATATAATATATAAATAATGAGTTGATAAGGAAATAATAGAGTAATATATAGTATTAATGATCATGTGACTAATATAAGGACAATGAGATAGTGTGGTTTGAGTATATAGGGTTTTTTTTGGTGTGGATAGAGAAGGATTGTTTTCACTAAGGTTATATAGTAATTAATTTTATTATAATGTTTAAAGTGAAGACATGATTAGGGTATTCTCATGTTTGGTATGTGATAACCAGGAACTGCCAAATAAGATATGGTACAAAAATGTTACGTTGATTTGGTTCACCTCGATCTAATGTTTTATATTTTTTGTTTTTGGAAGGATTGTAATATTATAATTTTATTGATATTATATGTTATCTTCCAGTTGATGTTTGAATGATTAATGTATTGTCTCGCTATAGGTAGACTTATGAATATTTGACATCATCCTATAACTCTTTTTTTGAGATAGATTGAAGGACATATCATTCTATCGAATGATCTTCTAAGACATTAACAATGAATAATTCACCACCATTTCTATAAATATGAGATGAAGAAGAAATTTTTTAGGGAATGATAAACGGTGAAAATGAACTAAAATTATATATGTATTTATTCTCATGAAAAAATTAATAAACTTTAGGAAAAAATTATTGAAACACAAAATGTTATCATAGTACCTTCTTATCTGATGAGTTAGATGGCCCCTAAAATTATCAAATATTTATGGATTTTTTTTATTTAACATTCTCTAAACCTTATTCTTTATCATTATCTATCGTAACGTGATGGTTTGATTTAACTTCCATATTGATTTTATAAATTCCTACTTTTTTATCCTCTGGGAAACCCATTGTTGAGTTATTTTTGGTAATATTTATGTCTATATGATTTATTTTTTAAATGAAGTTTGTGAATTCCTTTTTATGATGTGGGTTTTCATGAAAGAAACATTCATGTAGAAACCATTTATAACCCAAATGAATTTCGAATGAGAAATTAAATTATAGGGGGTAGAATGTAACACTTTGAGATTTTATGATATAGATTATTTTCAAACTCATTGATGCCTAGTGTTACATGCTACATAATGATTAGATTGTGATATACATTTAACTTTATTATCTTGCAATAAATGAAATAGTATTCTTCGTTTGTGTATCACGCAATTTCATGATCTTTTGATGAAATTCATTTCATGCAACACTGAGTATAGATACTGTTCACATTATAAATGAACTATGTTTAGATTTTGTTATACACAACACCAAAGGAATATTTAACTACACAAAACAATGACTTGGCTTGCGTTAGATGCAAGAGCGACCTTCCTCGATAGCTTGCGTTGTATGAGATGCTGAGTTTCAGTAAAAATGATATATTATTAAAATAGTATTATTTAATGCGATATAAAATAGCCATTATGAATAGTATTAAACAAATTTTGAATTTTATAAAACATTATAATTCATCTTACAATTTTTCTAAAACAGGATATGATAATAAAATCATTTTTTCAGATAAAAGATGCTTTTTTTCAAAAAAAAATGCAGGTTTCCACCTTTTTATGTCACACCCATATTAAATCTTGTTTTTGAGACATTTAGATGTTAAATATGACATAATAAAATTCTTATTATGGATGTGGGACAAAAAAATAAACTTTTGTTTAATTTTTGGTATTATTCTAATAATATTAAAATTTTAATGAATTTTTAAAAATACTGCTTTTTATTTCGAAATTAAATTTTTTATATAATTTATTTATACAGTTTTATAATAATTTTAATTGGTTTTAATGTGAAATTGGAAATTATCTTCTTCATTTAATCAAATTTTAGTCATTTTAATTAATTTCACTTTTAATTTTGACATAAACACATGTAAATCTTTTAATAGTTGTTACTTAATAGAAACATTTTTTTACAATGAAAATTAATTTTAAATTCATTATTCTATGTTTTGAATTTGAAATAACTAATTCAATATTTGTAATGATAGGGTTTAAATTTAATAAATAATTCACTTTTATTTTTGGACATTTTGAATAGAAACATAAGTAAATATTTTATTTACCATGGTGAAATGATAAATCCAGAAATTAAGGGTAAAAATAATATTATAATATTATTAAAATAATCTAACACATATTATAAATCTATTTTATGATCTATTTCTGAATATTTTAAAACATGGGACAATTTAATGACCCCATGAATTCACATGGAAGTGAAAATGACATTTTATAAAAATTAATTTAATGTAATGATAGTTATAACCTAAACATATCTCTTTTAATAAATATATTTTAATATAGGTTTATATAAATAATATATATGTATATAAATATTAATTAGAAATATGAAAATATTTCTTATATCACGGTATATTATTTTTAATTTTTAGATAAATATTTTTTATGACATAATTATTATATAGGGATTAACTCATTAACGAAAGATTCAAATAAATGAATTCAAAAATACGAAAATAATATTAATTTGAATATTTTTATTCCATTAAATAATTTTTAGGATTATATTGACATATTAAAGTTAATTTAATGCATTTTTTGAATTAATCTGGTTTCTATGAGTTTTAAAAAAATTCAATTATGAATAGTGTCGAAAATTGACCTAATTCACAACATAAAACATAAAATACATTATTAAATGATTTTAAATTCCTAAAAATATAATATTAAAAAATAGGTAATATATATCCAAATATTATATAAGTAACATTATTTGGGTTCTTTTACATAATAAGGTAATTACATTCTCCCGCAATGTGTAAATAACATGATATCATGGTAATATTTAATATAGTAAAATGTGGTTTAAATAAAGTTAGGGATAAAAAAATTTCAAAAAACGTCTAAAATTTATTGTATTATGGGTTTTATAAAACAATTTTCATATCTTCTAATTGAATATGTTTTGGAATATTTTGAATAAAATTGAATTTATAATAAATTAATATTTTGAGAGTTTCCCAAGGTACCCCCCCTCTCTTATAAAAGTGAACCACCTCCATATCATCATCACTCCATTTGAAACATCAATATCTGCCAACCCCTTCAAATTTACCTTATCATCTTCCCTATTATCATTCTATAGGTGTTGGCCTCCTCATAAAACCATCTCTAGTTCTCTACGTAGAAATTTAGTGGAGGCACGTCGAAGAAGAGGTAATATCTTCTACCGATTTGTTCAAATTTATTTCATCTTCTGCATCCTATTTATTTGTTGATTCATTATAATGTTAAACATCAGTATCAATCATATGATGATATATTATGGTAAATATTAATGAACAATATTTCACCTTCTATCCATCCTTGGAAAAAAAATTCATTTCACGTGTGTATGTATGACATACCATCTCTATGTCGTGGTGTAATCTATTTTTCACCACCACCTTACATGGATGAGAATAATGGTGGAAAAATCAATATATATGATTATTATTACATGATACTAAATATGAGATATTATACACCATTCACTATAATACCATTCAACAATTATAGGAACGATATCCTCGCTCGTGGGTTTGTATAGCTTACCATCTCTACGATGTGAGGATATGTATTATCCACGTTAAGCATTCTAGAATTATTATAATTTATATATAATAAAAAATCAGGAAATATATTTCATAATAATTATACTGTATATATAAATATATATATGTTTGTGTGTGTATTTTAATTAATAACTTCCATTAAAATCAATAAGGAAATGAAAACCAAGTTCATTCTTATGTACGACCTATTGTCTCCATTAATGGTGTATTCCTATTCATTTATATATCTATTATTTATATTTATATACTGAATATATATCATATATAAATAAATTTTTACATTATTTATGTAAAAAAAATCATGATATAAGTAATAATAACAAAAATAATAGGGTCAAACACGTACGATAAATAAAATGATTATTACCCAAAATGTTGCCTTATACATGGAATTGACAAATCAAAGGGTAATATAAAGTAATAAGTAAATCATATATGATCTCATTGTTGTACCTCTCGAACCCCTCGAGGTTTAATTTTCATGATCACAATCACCCTCTTATGTTTCTAACATTGTTTCAAGTGTTTTTGATTGATAGGAATCAAATCAGGTGGCCAAGGAATTGGGCCAAGATAGAAAGCTGGCAAATGGACTGAAATCCAGACCACCGGCCAGCCGGTGGCACACCACCGGCCAGCCGGTGGCACCTGCACTCGAAGGGAAGCCACTGCCTCCACACCGGCCAACCGGTGGCCTTGCACCGGCCAGCCGGTGGCACCCAGCCCCAATAGTGAAGGCTACTGCCTCACCACCGGCCAGCCGGTGGCTCTGGCACCGGTCGACCGGTGAGGCCTGGGCAGAAACTTTTCTCCTCTGCCAAGGCACCGGCCAGCCGGTGGCCCTGCACCGGCCAGCCGGTGGAGCCAGTCAAACTAGCCGTTGCAGTTTGACCAGGCTGGCCCACTTGGCTCCCAACGGCTCTTTTAGCCTCTCCAACGGCTCCGAAGCCTCCCCAAGGGTTCCATGCCTATAAATAAAGGCCAAGGAAGCCCCGGACCACTACCGGAACATAAACAAAGCCAACAGACATATTTTGGATCATTTGGCGTACCTCCGGCGAGCCACCTCAAGGAACCCCAAGTGCTCCATCCAATTCCACATCCAAGGAGCACCTCCAAAGAAGCTTGGAAGCGGCCTTCAACATCTCCATCCAATCAAAGGCGCCCAAGACTTCCTCATATACGGTTTTTATTGTTTTATTCTTTTTGAGCTTAACTTTGAGTTTGTGCCTACAAACTCCCAATTTTCTCATCCCCTCTTTTCTTTGGGTTTCACATCACCACTAAGGTGTGAAAAGGTTGCCAAGCTTTCCTTTAAATAGCTTGAGAAAAAGGTGAGCTATCCTTCACCTGTAAGAAGGATAGTGGGTTCTTGCTAAACCATCAAAAGCAAGTGGGTTCTTGCTAAACCACAAAAGCAAGCTGTAATAGATCCTAGTGCTACCTCAAAGCCTAGTGGGTTTCTTGCTAAAACCATTGAAAAGCAAGCGGTAGGAATCTCTCAACGGTTGAGTTGGGAGCGGAGACGTAGGCCGGGTTTTGGCCGAACTCCGTTATCAATTTGCGTGTCTTGCCTCTTTATTTCCGCTGCACTTTACTTTGAATTTTAATTGTTAATCAATTTTTTAAAAAGGCAATTCACCCCCCTCTTGCCATCATTCCCTCCTTGGGGTGTTCTTCCGACCCAACATTTGGTATCAGAGGGGTAATTTGAGTAATACCTTAAAAGGTTTCAAATTCAAAGATCCATTGTGATGGCATCTACCTCTTTCGCCCCCGAGGGCTACTCATTGGGTCGGGCTCCATTTTTTGATGGGACCGACTATAATTATTGGAAAACCCGCATGACCACCTTTTTGAGAAGTATAGGATATCCCATTTTTAAAATAGTCATGCAAGGTTACACTTTGTCTACCCCCGACGAATCTAAATGGACCCAAGCCGATATAAAAAATTTCGAGCTTGATGGCAAAGCCATGAACGCTCTACATTGCGGCCTTGACCGAAATGAGTTCAATCGAGTTTCCACATGCACCTCCGCACATGAAATCTGGAAACTATTGGAGGTTACCCATGAGGGGACCAACAAAGTCAAGGACACTCGGTTGGACATGTTTCGTCAAGATTTTGAGTCTTTTTCTATGCACCCAAATGAATCAATTTCTGAAATGTTTACTCGCTTTACTGACGTGTGCAATGGTAGAAAATCTCTTGGAGATGACATTTCTGCAGAAACAATGGTCAAGAAGATCCTATGGATCCTACCAAGCAAATGGGCACCAAAGGTGACGGCGATCCAAGAAGCTAAGGATGTCAAAAACATGCCGGTCGAGGAGCTCATTGGATCCCTAATGACGTACGAGATCACGATGAGGAGGCAAGCTCAAAAGGAGGGCACACCAATCAAGACACCAAAGAACATCACCCTCAAGGTACAAAAAGAAGTAAGCTCCTCCTCATCATCCTCTTCCTCCTCATCCTCTTCATCATCAAGCGGCGATTCGGAAATGGAGAATCTCGCCCGCCAAATGCACAAGTTTATGAAGAAGCACAAGAAGAAGAAATCCCGCAAGCATCGAATGCAAGAACCCACCGCAAGATCCGAGCCCAAGGTAAAATGCTACGGGTGCGGCGAAAAGGGCCATTACAAGCCCGATTGCCCACTCAACAAGAAACGGGCCACGCCAAAGGAGAAAGGAAAGAAAAAGGTCCTCAAGGCCACATGGAGTGACACCTCATCATCATCCTCCTCCTCCTCCTCGAGCGACCAAGGTAAAAAATGCCTAATGGCAAATCACGAGGTAACATCTTCCGACTCCTCCTCCTCTTGTTCTTCAAATTCAAATTCTTTCAATCATATGTCATATGAAGAACTCCAACATGCTAGAGACCAACTTGAAAATGGTTTTCATGAACTTTCTTCAAAATTTGTTTCTTTGAAAAAGAATTTCAAAAAACTTTCCTCCGAAAAAGAACAACTTCTCAAAGAGAAGGAGGAACTCTCCCTAAAAATCCAAAATTTCCCAAATGTTGATTCTTTGGAATCAACCATCAAGGACCTTAGAGAATCCCTAGCCAAGTTCACCCAAGGGGAACAAAATTTGAATAATTTGCTAGGTTCCCAACGCATATCCCGAACCACCCAAGGGCTTGGATATTCCAATATAGCTTCCTCCTCCCATGCACCCACTGTTTTTGTAAGGGGGAGCTCTAGTTATAAATTTTGTAATTATTGCAAGAAGCCTGGGCACCTTATTTATGAATGTAATTGTAAAAATGCCCGTTATGGCCAACCCAAGTCTTTTTACTTTTCCGATGAGTTTTATAGGAGAAGACCTGCCATGAGACAAGTATGGATTG
Organism: Viscum album; assembly: GCA_963277665.1. Classification (NCBI taxonomy): domain Eukaryota; kingdom Viridiplantae; phylum Streptophyta; class Magnoliopsida; order Santalales; family Viscaceae; genus Viscum; species Viscum album. The sequence continues at coordinate 368,991,876 of OY728142.1, read as the reverse complement.
AAAAATCCCTTCTAGCGTGTCTCTCCGGGCCTAAAATTGTCTCTTTTCAAAATCCCTCTCTCCGGTAATTCATTATTTTTATTTAGGGGGAGAACTTTCTCATTTTTGATTCAAAATCTCAAAATTCAAAAATTACATTTGGTTTCAAATTTCAATTTTCAAATCTTTTTCAATTCAATTTAGAATTTTCAATTTTCAATTGGTTTCCAACAGTTGGTATCGTTTTTTCAAAACTCTCAATTTCAAAAATTTCATTTGGTTTCAAATTTCGAATTTCAATTAGTTTTTGATTCAAAACTTTCAATTCAAACTGTTATTCAAATTTTTCAATTCAATTTTTCATTTCAAAATTTTCAACACTTAGTATCTTTTTCAATTATTTTAAAATCTCGTTTTTCATCGCATCCCTCAATCAAGTTTTATGCCCCACTCTATTTTGATCATCACAAAGGGGGAGAAATTTCTTGATTGATTGGGGGAGAATCCTTTTCATCATGCTTAAGCATTTCCTTTCAATTTTAGTATTTTACTTTGATTGTTTCGGTGATAGTGATCATCAAAATAGGGGGAGATTGTTGTACCTCTCGAACCCCTCGAGGTTTAATTTTCATGATCACAATCACCCTCTTATGTTTCTAACATTGTTTCAAGTGTTTTTGATTGATAGGAATCAAATCAGGTGGCCAAGGAATTGGGCCAAGATAGAAAGCTGGCAAATGGACTGAAATCCAGACCACCGGCCAGCCGGTGGCACACCACCGGCCAGCCGGTGGCACCTGCACTCGAAGGGAAGCCACTGCCTCCACACCGGCCAACCGGTGGCCTTGCACCGGCCAGCCGGTGGCACCCAGCCCCAATAGTGAAGGCTACTGCCTCACCACCGGCCAGCCGGTGGCTCTGGCACCGGTCGACCGGTGAGGCCTGGGCAGAAGCTTTTCTCCTCTGCCAAGGCACCGGCCAGCCGGTGGCCCTGCACCGGCCAGCCGGTGGAGCCAGTCAAACTAGCCGTTGCAGTTTGACCAGGCTGGCCCACTTGGCTCCCAACGGCTCTTTTAGCCTCTCCAACGGCTCCGAAGCCTCCCCAAGGGTTCCATGCCTATAAATAAAGGCCAAGGAAGCCCCGGACCACTACCGGAACATAAACAAAGCCAACGGACATATTTTGGATCATTTGGCGTACCTCCGGCGAGCCACCTCAAGGAACCCCAAGTGCTCCATCCAATTCCACATCCAAGGAGCACCTCCAAAGAAGCTTGGAAGCGGCCTTCAACATCTCCATCCAATCAAAGGCGCCCAAGACTTCCTCATATACGGTTTTTATTGTTTTATTCTTTTTGAGCTTAACTTTGAGTTTGTGCCTACAAACTCCCAATTTTCTCATCCCCTCTTTTCTTTGGGTTTCACATCACCACTAAGGTGTGAAAAGGTTGCCAAGCTTTCCTTTAAATAGCTTGAGAAAAAGGTGAGCTATCCTTCACCTGTAAGAAGGATAGTGGGTTCTTGCTAAACCATCAAAAGCAAGTGGGTTCTTGCTAAACCACAAAAGCAAGCTGTAATAGATCCTAGTGCTACCTCAAAGCCTAGTGGGTTTCTTGCTAAAACCATTGAAAAGCAAGCGGTAGGAATCTCTCAACGGTTGAGTTGGGAGCGGAGACGTAGGCCGGGTTTTGGCCGAACTCCGTTATCAATTTGCGTGTCTTGCCTCTTTATTTCCGCTGCACTTTACTTTGAATTTTAATTGTTAATCAATTTTTTAAAAAGGCAATTCACCCCCCTCTTGCCATCATTCCCTCCTTGGGGTGTTCTTCCGACCCAACACTCATAAATTTAAATTTGGTTCTTTTACAAGTTAATAATATTTTAAACCCACTATAAATGTGTTTCAGAAACATATGGATGAAATCATACATAATGTAAGATATAATTCTGCAATCTCATTTTTATCTGAGATTGTTTATAAATAAGTAATTACTAGAGATATATTTATCATAATTGACCATGTTTTATGATTTTTTTCATAAATTTTTTATTATTATTCTATTTATGTTTAATGTGTTTTTTCCCATTCTTGACTTTCACTGCATGTTATGGAAGGAATCCTTCTTTTGATTACCATATAAGGTACTTTTTTGACTTTTCTAGAAAAAGTATGAGGAGAGTGCTTTTTTATATAGATGGAATGTATTATTAAGGTTACATGAAACCTTAGTTATATAAAGCATCCCCTACAATAAATCATGTTTATTTTCAACTAGATCTATTTCTTTTAAAATTTGGTGGAATTTTGAGGGAAGAAAATGTTAATGAAAAATAAAGGATATTTTCCACATAAACTACATTCACGTGTTTTATCAAAAAAATTCCATCTAAAATGATATAGGTTTTTGTTTCTATCCCTATTATTTTTTTATTTGATTAATTTTATTATGGAATTTATTTTATGAATTATATTAATCTTATATGAATTATAATATGATGAAAAGATGTTTATGAATGCCATTTTATTTCATGGGTATGTTATGATGAATGATTTATGTATTAGTGGACCATGTAATACTGATTTAGTTATGAGATGAATGGGACATATATCTCCCAAAAATGAATTGAGTAATGATTTATATCTCTTTAGATATACATGGATGGAATGGAGAGTAAATCTAGGTTAGTAATACATGGTTGAAATGTCAAGTAAATCCAGTTCCGAAATGGACTTCATCCACTATGATGGTCATGGTAGCAATGTCTTGGATACTATAGGATCATATTATGTGATTATTTGTTTTCCACAATTACATGTTTTATTCTAATTATATAATATCATTGTTAATGTTTATTTATGATCCATGCCTTTGGTATTTCCAAAATTTATTTCATGACATGATATTTTGATGTTTATAAATTATGTCCATGTTTTTACCTTCAAATGTTTAAGGTTGGTTATTTTTTTACACCATGTTTACCCTTACTGAGACTTTGATCTCACCCTTTTTATCTTTTCTATTCACCAAGACATAAATAAAGGTTTTAGGTAGGAAAACAAAATTGTAATATCTTTATGGGAGATGTTGAAGATCATTCACCATGATTAAAAGATTATGTTCCATGTTTCCAAATACAATAATATAATACGGTCATTGGGTATTTTTTGTGTCTTTTTTTCAGTATTAGGAAAAATAAATTTAATTTACATGTATGTAATTCAAGGGTCTCAACAATCTCATTCATTACATTTTCCCTAACATTGTTTTTTATCATGAATGGTGAAAAAACCTGCTCAAAATGATGAGGGAACTGGGACTCAATCAGGGACTCCCACCACATTATTACCTAATAAATATTCTCATGCTTCCATTACACACACACTAGTGGAATTATAATCCCATTAATTATCATATATTGGTTTTACTCATAATTCATTAGTTACTAAAAAATGGTATCCCACACCACTATGTCTAGTTCATCATTACATATAAAATTCAATTTTCTATGCACAAAACTCCTCATATATTAAATGTTGAATACATCACCTGATCTAATTGCGATGATAGAGTTAAGTTGTATTACACATCTCAAACTCTAAGAATATTATTTAAATCACCAAGGAATCTCATATATAGATTTCTACAATCAATATATCTATATTCCATTAAATAGAGATACCCTCAAGAATACATGTTCTCCCCCATCATACTATAAAAGTCTATAGCATCATTACTCATAGGAATTGTGGTAGATCTATATAGTCTTTATCCACTACTTGATAATCTAAACACGATCGATTGTAGTCCACACAAACACTAGTCCCATTAGTATTGACTCACATAGAACATTCAAATAGAGTGGTATCATATAGGGTAACCCATATAAAGCCTCAAATGGTGCTATACAGATGGTGGATTGGTTTCTATTATTGTACGAAATCCTAAAAAGTGTAGGTTATCCTCAAAACTAAGTCCAAAATAACAGATGAAATCCTAAATCAATTCCACAAAGGCCTACGTGGTCTACTCAATCAGTTCTTTACTATAGTGGTGAAATAAATTCTCAAATGAAGTATAGTGCCAAAGGCCTCCATCAATCATATCTATAGTATCTACATGAATAGAACATCAAGGTATGTAATGATCATCATAGGAACTCCATGGAGATGAAATAACTCAAGAAAATATGGCAACCCAAATCTCTATTATGAACCCAAATCTCAAATAATTAGTAATTGGATGACTCAACGAGTCAAAAAATGATTATCAAGATTGTATCGTGTCTTTATGATATATGTGATAACCCCATCGTGATGTCCATTGATATCCAATGGCACATCCAATCTATAATATCAATCGGATGACCAAAAATCATTGGAATATGGTGCACATCATTCAACTACTGGTATGTGAATCATTGAGAGACATACTCTACAACACATCTATTCTATCATGAACAAAAAAGATGACATCAAATGACCTAATAAATTTTTCCAATCATGTATATTCCAAAAAATGGGAAGAATGAAACTCCATTATCACCTCCAAATGTAATGTCATCACTACCACCCATCATCATCTAAAAGGGATAGAGATACCCCACATTTATTAATTCATATATGTTAACATCTACTGGATCACCAATTATGTATGGTTTGATATTTGGTATATCCTTGATGATCTTCCCTACCAATTTGAAAAAGAAGTGTGATAAAAACCATCAACCAAATTTATGAAGCGACATCCTTGTACTCTATGGAAAATTATAATGTGGATAAAAACTATGACATCCCATAAAACATTTGATAACAAGATACATTGATGAGGGAATCAATGACAAAATTACACTTCATATGAGTATATATAATCATGATGTTATACTCCCAAAAGAACCCTATCTGTGGTCTTTGTCACATGTTTATATCTTTTTGAGTGAAGACATATATGATAATAATTTGTTCATATTATATTAAAAAACATTCACCCATAATTTATGGTTTACGCATATTCAAGGTAAAAACTACCAATGTCATCTCAAGATATTGTGTCACCTAGCATATATCAAGTTGTATCAATTGTATAGACAAAAAACAAATAAATGCATACATATACATCAAATAATATATATGTCTGGACCCTGAGGCATTATGAAACAATACATACTCAACACCAACATAACTGAATATGAATTTGGGGGAGCTTATCAACCTCTTCCTCAATAATATAGATCATTGTTGGATCTTTTCCATCAACATGAAAGGAATTCACTTTTTTTAAATGCAATCAATGGCGATTAAACTCTTGAGAAATTAGATAAAACATATCATTATACTCTACCAAACTATGGAAACATTGAACCTAAAGAATACTCTTGGGTGGATCCCATGATTGATATTCCTCAACCATCATTGGATCCAATTCCACTATGACATCTAAGATGATGTGTTGTACAATGTGGACAAATTATATTCAAAACAGACACTTTGAGACTATCCATAATACTGGTACTCTCATATTGTTTTTGGGACCATCCAATTGTGTGTTTCATTCTCTTCATCAACCATCATGTACACTAGGATATGATCAATGAAGAACACTAAAGAATAACGTATAAAAGGATGCATGGATTTTTTTATAATCCCCATGGTTATTTTTAGAAAATTCTACACACTAAAATGAATCTCCAAGTACTCATAATGTCCATTGAAGTATTTAAATGTCATCATTGGTATATCTTCATCACATACTCATATTTGGTGATAACCTAATTTGAATTAAACGTTCCAGAACCATCAATCACATCTCAACTCTTTGTAAAGGTCATAAATATTAGATAGTGAATAATTATTCTTCAAGATCTCCTGGTTCAAGAAACAGTAATCTACTCATCTCCTCAATATCCAATCATCCTTCTAGTATAAAACAATGGGTATTTTTAGAAAGAAACTTTGGGTCTAACTAAGCCTTAATTATTTAATCCCTCAAACTATACCATTCACTCAAAAAACTCTATGAAATTATTTCGAAATGATTGTGTTGATTTTGAATTCATCCAAGGGTGAATGTAAATGATGGATCCTACCTATAATTGTGGTGATAAAAATAGATTTATATTAAAAACACTTTCTTTATACTCCACTACCACCATAGAAAACTAGAATCCACTAGAAATCTCTTCTACAAGAGTCATAATAGAAAACTGTTCAGAAATTGTAATAATATAATATTCCTGAGAATATCATGCTCATCCATATTTTCCATTTCACACAAAAAGGAAAACCTCAACCCATCATTATTGACACACCACATATTTCACCTAAAATAATAAATACGGGCATAAAATGTGGACATACATTCCATTCTAATGATGATGTCATAATATCTCATCACTACTAAAAAGATATCTCATATTAAGTTCTCACCACCAAGAAATAAATCACACGATGGACCAAAGGGTACAATTATTGAGTCACCAAATTTAATAGAATCCATATTAAGTGGATGAGTAAATGGTTTTAATAGAATCTCTCTGTCCTAAAAGATATAATTGGTTGGAATGGAATGTACCACACAATTTATAATCATTACAATAGCTCATAGGAAATTACAGAAATCACACCTCACATCATACATATGTACTTGACATCAAATGTATACATCACCTAAAACTATCCTTATCCCTAATAACTAACTACCTAATCCTGGCGTAGACCACTAAAGGGTGGCAGTAGTAATATGTCAAATTTCCAAGAACCTCATGATACTATACATGCCCATATAATGTATCAGAGGCATTTTTAAACTATTTGGTACAAACACTCTCTGTTCCAAAGTAGTCCCTCAACCATCTTTGAACAAATGTACAAAGGGTTAGAGAATCCAATAAAAGTTATCCTCGATAATTACAAAAATGACACCACCTCTCCCATGACTAACATAGTCCATACTGAGTGACATATACCACTTTTCTTCTATACTGGGATCATAACCAAAATTATCTGACATGCGTAGAACCCCACAAAATATATCATATACTTTATACAAGGCCTCATATCCTTGGTTTTCACTTCCACTACCACTATCAATTTCTTCTCTACAAATACTCATTCACTACATTGGACCGCTCACACATTCCATTATAGGTGGGAAAAGAAAATATATCACTTAATCCATAATATATTGGTGTAACCTAGGTTTGACGATCTGCGTCCTGAATAAAAAATGACACATCATATAAATAGAGTAAATTTGGAAGTTAAGACACCATGATAAATAGACATCCCCAACCATAATTCCCTGATATAAATATAGAAGATCATAGATTTGGAATAATTGAAATGTGTACATATAAACCTATCATTGAATTGAAAAATGATGCATGACTAGGAGAGTTATGTCTTGTGATTTGACAGATTCACTAAACTCCAACATGATAAAAGGGATCACTGAATAAATCTCACCCTGAGTAGTTAATTCATATAAATGGTCTACCTCCAATGAAATTAATATTTTTTGACTAACATAATCCATTACTCACGATAACCCCATAACCTAATAGATAACTACTTATTGAACTCATGTAGTTCACTTACAATGTTTTAATCCATTATAAGTACTATTAGGGATAACTTCTAGGAAACATATGGTAGTTTAACTAGTAATGAAAATTGACATACTATATATTATAAAACCCATGAAATGAATCCATTTCACTTGATGGATAATCCATGTGATAATACTGTAGAATCTCAGCTAGTTTTCATCATAGAGACATCATGATGTATAGATGATGTATAACAGAAAATTTTCTATATTTTAGAAGATAACTCAAGAAGGACATGAAAACCAAAACACATTACTCTATGATGCTAATAACATTTTTTCCCTGCTACCCTGGTCTACATTCACTAATTTGACATGATTGATTTAATTTTCATATTAAATGGATTGGTTGGATTTTTCACCCACACAAGGGTCAATATCCAGAATACCAAACATGAAACACATCGAAATTGTCACAAAAATCCAACAAAATTATCAAATAATTAATTCTTATGGTAGAATTGATAACCATGAAACCAATAAATCACAACCAGACTGACTAGGGCGTAACGCACAACACACCCAATCTGGTCTTTAATTGGCCAAGGTATAGAGACTAGTGCTGAGTTGGACTATCCCAGACATAGGAGGAATTATACGAATATAAATGTACACACACTCATCTTCAAGACCATACAATGACTAAATTTAAAACTAATTACAAAAATTTATTTATAAATCCATTACCCCACAATAAAAGTACATTATTAATATTCGGATGGTGATAATGGGGTCAATCACAATCCTGTCACAAAAACACCAAAGAGACCAACCTAATCATAAGTAGGGGACCCATATCAATTGAAACCACATGGATAAAAGATTAATCTACCTTCCCAAATCAATGATCCACCTCATACATAACCTTTCAGTACACCATCCATAGTTTCATTGTCTACAAAACACATATCATGTGCAGTAAGAGTGCATGCATGTGTGTGTATAACATTACTCAAAAGGAAACCCATAAAATAGGAAAAAATGTTAAAGGTATCCATATTATAACATGAATATAAAAATAAAATGAAAATTCCCATATTTGTTTAGTAACAAAATTGATCTTCTTTGAGGTATTGACAAAACTACAGCCCAACAGATTTTACATTATGTTTCAATGAAATGATCATCATGGGAGAAGCCACTCTATTATCCATGCAATAACATAATAAACTAGTATAATTGTTCATGGTCAATGGGAGATTACTATGGAAACAAAAGGGGTCTATAGATCTGGATACAAAAGGTGGGGATGACACATAGAATGAATGGAGGATACAATTAAAAAAATTTGAATCATCCTGATATGTAGGGGATCATATTCCAATTATATCACGAACCCTACTAAAACATCCCACCGTATTTGGGATCAATGACTTATGTAAGGAGGATATGTAGATTCCATTTTCCCCACATAGTGTATAAGAATTATTTTTACAGAATCAAACTAGAATATAATGGTGGGATTGGTTTGACTCTAATTTCGACTCATCCTCTAGAAGGGATCATAATCCAATGGTGTGGATGTAATGACACTATATACCCTTTAGGATATATTCCATAGTAACAAATCAATTGATGATAGTACAAAATGTAGAATTGAAGGGCTCCAAAAACCATTGAATGTGGTACATGACATGTAATGGGGGTGAAAATTAGGTCTAGCCAACCCATTATCTCACTGTTTCATTCCATATAATATGACATTCTAAAATACATATATGTAGTGTGTAGTGAGGATACAAATTTTGATTGGTATCTAGGAACATTAACTATTATATTTGATTAGGCTTTTGTAATATTATACATCCTAATGTGCCAACTAGTGTACAACTAGACATGCTCATCTACACCCGACCATGTTCATTTATGTAGATTTACCCATCTACGATAACCATATACATATAACCTTTTATTATTGATCTCATTTATCCTCCAGGATATATTTTGATCCACTCACATAGGTCACACATCATGTTACATGTGTCACACGATGTGTGATATTTTATTCCCCATGGAATCCCCAGTATCATAGGAAATGTAATTAAAATATTTTTTTCATAATAATAGAATACATGTAGTGAATAATTTTATATAAATTCATGACTTCTCATTACATCACCTTGATATTCCACATATTCCAACAATCCCATCAGTGGACTATGATCTCATTAAACCGAGTCTCTCTATCAACATATCGCTACATTACAACCACCAAAATGTATCATTAAAGTACATCTATCAGTACAACATTTTCATGCACCGCATTATTAAAATGAGAAACATATGATCATTTCTTGTTCCTCCATAAATAACCTTATTCATCATCGATCCTCCAGTAAAATCTATGATTTTTATCTATACCCAGGGGGATGATCTATTATGTCGAACAATCATCGTGTAACTATATAATATTTAGTATTAATTGAATCGTTGGAATAATAAATTAGCTGTGATGAACTAAGATGAAACAGGAGATAAATCCATATTCCACAAGAATGAGGAATGAACCTAAAAATTTTTCACTTAATTTTTTATATATTTTCTTTGATGAATATGACCAAAGAGGGAATTATAATCATGAATAATAAATCAATTGTAAATAAACTATAATTGATTCACAAATTAATTCTTGTTGTTAAAATTCATCCATGTTCGACTAGGATAATGTAATGAGAATGAATCAAACAAATTGGACATCCAAAATGGGTTTTTGATCAATCATTTATAATGAGTGGTCTTGCATTTTTTGTTTTCTATAAGATCCATTGCCTCTAATGGTGTATAGATCCTCGATTTCGATCCGATGTAATGTTGTACTCTAAGAATTTTCTCCACCTAAGATCATATAGATCGCAAGTGTTATTAGGATAACCCTAATACATATCCTTAAATTTATTATTATTGAGGAAATTGGGCCTCTACATCAGCATAATTAAAAAATTAGTCAAATGGGTAATTTAATAATTTATTTAGTGGAAAACATTAAACCAGATGCAAAAATTAGGAAATGATTTTATCACACCTATGGTAAATTATACAATCTAAAATCAATACAAGCCTCTTATATCTAATAAATGAATATATTTAAGAGTTCTTACATTTTATGAACCCTATTAGTTCATGATATTAATAATTTTATTATTTCATAAACATCAATTATAGTCTCATCGGGACTCTAAATATAATGTTCTAACACCAATTGGCTTTGAAAATAATCCATATTATACTCATAATAAAATTATGAAAAATCTAAGTCTATAGAACATTTTTGATGAAAAAATGATTAATTATTTTTTATTTTTTAACAGAATTCTTCTACTACCTTATTTTCTTTTCATATATGATTGTCAATTGGGAAATCATAAACATTATTATTTTATAAGAATCATCACTAATACATGTTCAACTATTTTTTAAATATATACATTAAATTTTTACCACCATTATATATTTTATATGTAACCAGATATATAATATACCACCACATTTTTTATGAAAAACACCATTACATTAAACTAATCATATATTTGGTAAATATACTCATTGAGTTTTAATAATCTTGATGAATATGAAATTACATAATTATCATACGTGAAGAAACAACAATATCCCATCAATCAAGCATAAATATAGTAAAAAAAATTCTCATTTTATTAACTGGTCTATACTACATCATTAACCAATCCTATATTTAATACAAAAAAAAATATTCATCAAACCCTTTTTATCCATATTAATGTTACACTATTTTAGGTTAATATAGTAACCTAGATAAATAATTGAGAATTTTTTTCAATAATCCATCTATATAAACAAAAAAATTAAATAAAAAACAATTCTCAACATATTTTTTAGGTCTTGTCCACATTTATAGAAAATATTTTTAAAAATATCTTTAACTATATCATCTATAAAACATTATACCTACATAAAAAAATATATTATTACCAAAATTCACGTTTTCTTATTTTCACATACCAACAAGTTTCTTTTAATGACTGTAATAAAATATTTATATATATGTTATTATTTTCTAAACATTATGAGTAAATTTACTACATAAAGTATTTATAGTTAAAAATTTATAAAGATACTGATATAAATCTCTATCAATAAGATCTATTAAAAATGAATGTGGATTTTTATACAAATATAAATTACCAAAAACTAGTAATTCATTTAAATATTATAGAAAGTTGATATTATATTTTAATTCTATATTACATTTATCATGTAATAAATTCTTATAGAAAATAGAAAAATCTATTGTTTGATGAATAAAATAAATAAACATAATATTTATTTGATCACCTGATTAATATTTATTGAATTTTACATCAAATGATCCATCATTTAAACAATAAAAATACGATCACGCCAATCTGAATTTCATTGGTCAATGTAACACTTGTCAGGAAACTCCAATAAATTCACTTTCAAATAAAAATATATATTAGATAAATTTGAAAATTGTGTTAGAATTAAAAACTATTTAAATTGTAAATTCAACCAATATATCTGGAATAACACAACTATACTTTTAAGAAAATATATATTGTTATATATTTGACACCAGACCAATAATAATTTGAACTTATCATTTAATTTAAACAAGATGTTTAATATAACATTAAATTCCATGTATTATATGGTTTATAAATTTTTAATATGATGTAAAATATATTAATTCCTTATTAATTAAATAATTAAAAACATTTTGAAAAATAACATCATTATACATAAAATATATCTTTGTATGATGAACATGAATCCAATCAAAACATTTTGTAACACTGACTCTACAATAGTGTGGAAAACATGTTCTAAAAAAAATCTCATTCAACATATGGGAATCATAATTATTATATACATTTTTTTTGTTTATAAAGGGAACAATATTTTTTAACAAATGTTATAACACCATTTCTTGGGATGGTATTTATATTTGAAATTAAATTTTCCTCGATACAATATATTTAATTTTTTCAAAATAAAATAATGAAATTAAATAATTCGAATATTAGAATAATGTATCTATTACAACAATATTATAGGGACTTATATTTAATATTAATGAAAAATATTTCACTAGACCTTTCTATGTATGAGGATGATTATTGCAACCCTCTATAACTGTAATAAAACATAAATTAGATTTATGATAATACTCATTGAAATTACAACATATTATTGTGGAATAAAAATATATTTTCACTATTTTTTTATCAGAACTCTTTTCCTTATATTACCATGATAAATTACCTAGAATACCAATTTGGTAACAATTTATAGATCCTAAAAAAATCATCAAAATTCATTTTCCAATATTTGGAATAATTTAGGGTATTAAATTCAGATTTTTTGGTTGATATAATCATTTTTAATTTTATGTATAAAAATATTAAATTAATTAGGAAAATTCTCTTATTAAACATGGTATCACACCAATGTAAAATCTATCATTTTTACTCCGATTTTTATTCAAATATATGGTTTATTCAATGGATAATCTTTTAAATTTTTCATCATAAGATCTTGTTGATACATCATTTTTATTTAGCTATAGAAATAATATTAACTATTATTTTAATTAAAAAAGAGGAAACTATATATCATGAAAATGAAAATTACTTAATATCTACTTAAGGAAATAAATCTCATCTTTTTAAATATTTTTTATAATTAGAGTCCACCAATGATCAAATTCACCTTCAAATGATAAATAAATATAATTTACATGTGAAAATATATATATCCCAAAACACTAAATATGTCACCAATTCAATCATTTATCCTTATTTTTTCAATGGGCATAATGATTAGTCCAAATTGAGAGGTTTTTGTTTCATTAAATTCACCATTATAGACATATACCCCTACTTATAAATATATTAATCTATCATGGATACCACTGTTACTAGCATGTGTAATCATATTTAAAGTAGAAATAAACTGTTTTTTACAATCATTATAGGTTTCTAATATTGATGGTTATTATCATTTTTATGAGTTCCTCTTTTAGATTCTATATTTCTTCAATGTAAAATAATATTTAAATGTTATTTCCTAACAGAAAAAATATTAAAATATTTATAATCTAGATCATAAAAATTTAAAAATAAATTTGATTCCCTTAATTTTTATTTAATGATTATCTTAATAATTAATGGTTTCAAGACCATTCACTAATACTAAATATAATATCCCATAAAAAAATTTCTCTCTTATAAATGATTTATACTAATAATTACACCTTCATGCATTTTCAAGATCCTTTTTGTTTTCATTTTTATTTAATTTGGATGACTTTAAATAATAAATTTGTTACATCCACAAAAGGAATATTATTTTCACACAAGTAGGATCATATATTTGAAACCATATATTATATATTACAATGATTAACAATATAATATGGTTCACCAAATCAGAAGTCTTGAAATTTCTAAAATTTATACACATCATTAGTTTATTTGATATTGTTAAAAATAAGGGATGATGGAGAAAATGATCAGTAAGATATATAAAAGTCCCAAAATCCCATTAGTTATTAGAGAAATACATGAAACCTCAAGGAACAATATACACTTCTTCTTATAAAACAAAAATAAATATAATTATTATTTAAACATATCATAATAAGCATTTTTTAACGAAATCATTTTATAATGCATTTTAACTATATGAAAATAGATATCAAATTATGATCCATTTGGGAATTCAGGATAACATTTTAATCCTTCCATCACTAAATGTTCATAATCCTTTCATATCTCATTAAAATCAATTGAGGTCGATAGTTATCGATTTTTCATAATTAATATATGTATTTAGTGGAATAATATTTAAAAACCATATCAATACATTTTAAACATAAGTCAGATTAATTTAATCCATATTTATCCAATTAGAGAAACTGATACTGTTACACCCCCCATTTTGTCATTCATAGACTACATCATTACCTATGAAATTGGGGAGATATATAGTTCCTAGCTAACATCATGATCTATATCAGCCTTACCTATGAACATATATAATTATCTAGTACTACATAAAGTTCATGAAATCATTATTACTCACTATTTCAACATAAATGCCTTCAAAAACTCATTTTTTCAACCTGAAAGATAATATCTATTTTATAAAAATATGAATGGGTAAAATATATTTTTATTTAATCTTCTTGAAAGAAAAGTTTTCAATAATCATATAAATGAGATCTAAATTAAAATAAATTTTTTTTTGATGTTTTAATAAATATTAATTACTCTCCTAGTAAAAATGGGGTATCAAATCATATAGGACAAGAACATTAACATAAATCATTTGTAAGAAAAATAACAAGTCATATAAGATAAAATATAATTTCTCCTATGAAATAATTATTATAATTGTATAAAATTGTATAAAATTATAATTATTAGCCATTTGATTATAAATAATAACATTGATGAAATCATTTTTAAGAATAATTTTTTTAATGGTTGGGGCCGAATCCTCATTTTTGTTAATAAAGCAAAGAAAAGTACCCTTTTAACTAGGTAGAGGGAGACCCAATACATAGCCCGAAGCCCCTGTGGGCTTGTATCCCATTACATAACCCATAGGCACATTTTTTTTTGGCTCAATTCATATTCTGTGTATAGTAACCCAGATGCTATAGTACACGCACAGTACCACCACCGCTAAAGTGCCCTGTTGCCGCTACAGTGCCCGCCGATCAACAGTATCGCCACTACAAAAGTACCACTACAGTACTACTACAGTACCCTGTACCCAATAAGTTTTGAACCCCCATTTTTCATGTTGTATTACAGGGTGCTTACCACTAAGTTATTATTGTAATATTTATTTGTGTGACGAAAATAAATTATGTTTTTGAAAAGAAATCTATGTACAACATTTATACTATTTTAATGTATGTATCATTATAGTATATAATATAAAAATTACTTATAAAAAATGAATTATATTAAATAAATTAAAAAAATTAACCAATAAAGAATTATATAATAAAAGAAAACCATCAATGGACATGAAAATTTGTTAATAAAGGGATAATGAGCAGATAAATCCTTGACCTTGAATCCTGGATCATTTTATTCACATGTATATCATCTCACGTAAAAAAATTTATAAGTTTTATACATGATTAATATATATTTTTTATTCATTCTACTTTAATTTATTCCTTTATTTATATTCATTCTTGGAATGATGTAGATAATAAAAGGGAAATACTGATTAGGAACATTATAAGGAAATTATGGTTATGTCCTAAAAAATAGCATAGTTTCACTTACAACGGGGTATTTTTATAACATAAGATTTACAATTTGAAGCTACAATTATTTTGAATATCTTTCATATTTATTTGATCTTAGATATTTTTCTTCATTATAGGTTATTTTATCATTGTATGAACCTTTTTATATGTCAATATTGAGTTTCACGTATTTTATTTGATAACAAAAAAAGTGGAAGAGTATTTTTTTATAGTTGGATTTTTTTATAAATAAAAATGAAACTAAAATTCAACTTTATTAATCATAAGGGTCATTGTTCACCTAGTATATGATGGGTAGTTTGTGATTATTATAAGAATACCACCAACAACCTATAATGAGAAAAGATGAAATGGGTTCCCAGAGGAAGCCCACCTTCTAGTTTCTTGGGGACCATTATCCCTCCCATGGGACTTCCTTATGAATTTTCATTCAACAGTGATATACTATTTATTTGATTAGATCTATAAATTAGATAGAAATTTAATTTGGGAATTGGAATTATTAAGAAGTATCATAACATTGGTTCTATTATTATCTGAATAAATTTCAAATCACACATCAATAGAAACAAAATTGAGTTCCAAAATCATTGAGAAACTGTTGAGGTGCTTTCCACCTCTACCCATGATTTGATATTGATAAAAGTGTTGATTGATACATAGATTCACTTTTTATGACTGAGATATTATTATTTATATTAATAAACATATTCTAATATATATATATATATATATCACTGTGATGAATGACTATATCAATGATTGGTACAAATGTTGACTTAAGGAATTGTGGTTATAAGATTATTCCATAGCTATTATAGACATTAAATCTCTATTTGGTTGATGTTTTGTTGAGTTGTTTTGCGTATTATCATTAAAGTTGGTGTATTTTTATGGAAATTTATATCATTTTAAACTAATGATTCCAAAATTATCTTAAATGTTTTTCAATGTAATTTATATGTATTTATTTTTATCGTTTGATTAATTATTTATAAATGATATGGTTTTTGTGATGAAATATATTTTAAAATATATTTTGAAATATGTTGTTGTTATTTGTATTGTGATAATAATATGAAATGAAGGGTTTCAACCATAATTTTGTTGCTGAATATTAAATATAGGTGTATAAAAATGTTTTATAATATAAAATGAAATGAAACTATGTTAATGGAATGACTGTTTGAAAAAACCATTAGTTGTAGGTTTTTGAAATATATTTATATCACCTGAATCATAAACATGGGGAAAAAGAAATTATTTTTTAAAATGATATGAAATTTCATGGATTCAATTCAATTTATATGTATATTTTTATCCATGAATAATATGTAATAATGGAAAGATTGTTGGGAAATAATTATAGGAATGTATTATCTCTAGAGAGTATTGAGTTGACAATGCCAATGATTATAATATATATAAGGGATATAGATTTTATTATTTGGTATGTTCACATATACCACCTAGTCTTTTAATCTATATATGTATTCTCACAAGAAGCTATATTTCACTAAAACTTATTTGAATACCCCTATTCACACAACACAAGAACTCTTAACATGTGTTCAATGATAGTATAAGATATTTATATTACTGTGTTGACATATATTATTTTTCAATATTTTCAGATAGAAATTATTATTCGTGAATTTTTTATAAAATACGATTCTATATGCATTTTTTTGGGAATATAATAATTTAAAAAAATTATTATATCCATTGAGTAAATTTCAAAATCCAGTTTTAATATAATATTTTAAATTATTATCATTCCCTATTTTACATAAAATATATCATTTTTTATTTACATTAAATGGTTATCTTATGGAATAAATGGTGATATCTTACTAGGATTTGTATGAGACACCATACATAGACCTTTTGGGATGTTTTTGACATTCATATGGTATGTCTATTGAAGTAACGTGCACCACTAGGAGAACTTTTTTTTTGTTATTAGTGTGTCCATGATAGTTGTCAGTTAAAATTTGTTTATGTAATCTACAATATATATTTACATCTTGGTATATTGTCTTTTATTGTTTTGTTGGGATGAAATCTGTTGTTGTACCATTATTAGGATTTGTATATCTATTCATCTAGTATTGTTCAATTATGAAGTGTTTGGAGTGATGGAAATTTATTGACTCATATACACATATATGTCATGATGAGTTGTTTTAATGGTGAAATAATTCAATATTTTTTGTCCTTGATTATATGGTTCATCTCTCTATCGTATAGGGATCAGTAATGTTTTATAATCCAAGTCGGGATATATTTAGGCACTGTTTAAGAAGAATATGTAAGTTGTTTTTGGGAAATTTTATATCACATGTGGTTGTATCCTTCTTGAATGTTGTTGTGTAGTTCAAGAAGTCTGGGTATAAATGTGATAGGAATATAGGTAATTATGTTAATGGTTATGAGAGAGTCCTAGTATTTTTCTAATGAAGATGGGCCTTATAGTACCATTGGATGTTGAAAAAAAATTGTATTTTATGTTTTTCATTTATCTAAATGTTGGATTTTCAAGTACATTGATTAAAGAATTTTATTTCAATTTTAATTTTTTTATATAAAGTTGATGAACTTATGTATTTGGAAAATTATTCCTTTCTATCTATTATTTTTGTGTATTATCATTACACAATAATTATTTTTAATAAACATCAAGATGGATATTTAGATGAATCATGGAAAGAAAACACTAGAGTTGATTTGATCCTTTGGGATGTTGTTTTCTCTGCCATCGAAGACATGGGCATTGTAGTAGCACCAATTTACAATCAGGCTACAGAGGATGCAATTGATATAGATTAATTTATAGATACTTCATTGAATTTTATTATTCCAAATTCATCACTATATAAGGCATTGAATGATATTTCGGTGGAGGAGGACCAAACTGAAAATATTAATTAAAATTTTCTATATCTATAGATTTTATATTCTATAATGGTGATAAGATTAAACTTCATACTCATATTTCATAGATGATTGGGGTGAGATTCTATATTATGGTAAGGAACATTGAAACATATGAGTGTAAATATTTCAGAAATTTTTTCAATGATAATTGTAATCCTTAGTCAATGATATAAATTATTTCCATAATTTCACTTTTCCATGATCAAGGTGATCTAGTAATTACTCAGTATGATAATCTGTATTTCTGAACTCATATCAATCATTTCTCAAAATCATAAGTATAATAATGATGATGACATGGAGGTTTAATATGCAACACAAAATTGATATTTGATATTAGGCCTTCAATCTGAATCATAACTCATATGTGAGGTTCTGGATATAGGTTTTTTAGAGGAAACTGAAATGGATAGTTTGTATGGTGTTACAAGAGTTTCTTCTTCTCCCATTAAAATAATTCATGGTTTTTTTAAATTAAAGATTATGTAGAATATTTCTTGTCTTGGATATTATAATGGTGCAGGTCAAATGCAAACATCATCAAAATCATTTGACATGCCTCATAAATGCCCACTTAATTATTGTTAATTGAACAAGTATTGGCACATGAAGCATCCTATATTTGTTAAATCTAGGATATGTAGGCCTTTTGGATATTATTGTAAACTAAAAATGTTTCCCTATGTGTTTAATCCTCTATGTAGTACTACGAGATAAACAATAATACATAGATTAGTCAAATAATTAGAAACATCATCAACAATGGGAGCCTATATACATGTAACTTTACTAAAAAATCATCACCTAGTGTATGAGTCACCACTAGGATTTGGTGATGGTATAGTGATAGTGAGATGTACCCTTACTATTTATTATTTTTTTTTCTTATTTATTTGATAACAGTTGATATCATTAAATAATATATACCTACTAGTATATTGAATCTTCATATGATGCTCATGTCATAGTTATAGTTACTTCAAATAGTATATATATTAATATAGGGAATAATTTCAAATATCAATTTAGATTTTCTATGTATCCAAATGTGTTATTGTTTAGGGATTTTTTGTTTTTTACTTCATTATTGGGAGTGACTGGATGATTTCAGTTACAGTACATATATATTTATAATATTATTTGATCTCCATTACATCCCCAGATGGTGAGTTACATATTTTTGGTGATAATTTTACAAGAGTTCAAGGAATGAAAAAAAAATCCCCTCTTAATTGTATATTAGGATACACTTGTTATTCATTGAATAAAAGGCATAATCTTTTTCTCATGACATTTATATAGAAGACATATAGTCTCTTAATTTCTTCCTATTAGGTTATTTTTGTTTATTCTTATTGGGAATGGTAGAGTTCCCTATTAATTTAGCTTCATGTAATCAAACAATATATATTCTTTTATAATATTTGAATTTTTATAAACATAAAGAGTTGATGATTTATTTGAATGAAATTATGTGAACTAGATTCATTGGATAAGGTATATATCATTCTCCAATATAAATTATTTATTTTGAAAATGTCATTGGTACCCTTCAACTATGTGGTGATTTTAAAAAACATGATCGATTTATGATCATGTACAAGACCCATTAAATCTGAATTAACTATTTTTATGATTATCTAAAGTGGAAATTTTGGTTCTCCATGAATATCCATTATCATGGTTTCCAAAATCATAATATCCCAGGGGTCGGATATACCTATGATATCATTTAGGAGATATTATAGAATCTACGAGTATATTATTGTCACATAATCCTTTACTGATTCACATTTTCTATTTTTTAAAATAAAAAACATAATTTTTCACTAAAACCAAAAAAATATTTTAGTTTTATTAATGAATGATTTCATATTTTACTATAAAATAGATAATAATCATTTTTATATCATGAGATAATTTATAGACATCATGATGTGCTGTCAAATTTTTTCCATTCTTTCAATGATCCAATTTATGGATTAAAGAGGGTATGATAATGTCATTTGTGAATTCATAAATCAGTATCTCAATTGATCTTATGAAGGTGAAGAAATCATCTAATGTGATGAACCACATAAAATCATTGAGATTCAAAATTTGGTATAATGGTTTTGTATTACAATAAAATTATGAATAAATTATCATTGTTGGAATATCTAATGGATAATTAAACTCCTCATATAGTCAATTTTTAATGGGATTAAAATATAGAGGCCTCAATTAAATAACTAAGTTTTAATTTGACATTAGATCATGTTTTGAATGTTCTATAAGCTAATAGGTGATATGATGTCTTCAGAAATGCATTTGGATCTACTTTTAGAATCATTATATTGTACAATGGCCATGAGGTGGAAGATAGTTCTCATCAATATTAAGCTAAAGAGATGAAAAATAACACACATTAACTTAGAAAAGTATTTATGGTTTTTTATTTAGAGTATGATATGGTAAAATTTTATATTATTTTATAGAATATAATATAATGATTAAATAAATTGTTATATCTTTTCCCATGAATATATACACCATTACCCATTACGATCATCTAATTAACAATAATTATTTTACATTGATATTTTATAAATCCAGATCAATTTTAATGTATTATCTTCTATTTTAAGTCGGAATATACCATCATAGATAATGAAATAATCATAAGAAGAATGAAATATCATGTATAAAATTTAATTAATGAATTTGGGTGTTTGAGAAGATCCATTTATGATTTTTTGAAATGTATAATGTTTGTATCAGTTGTTAAAATGAGGGTTCATCATGATAATGATATTGATTATGAGTTCTCATGAACTTTTGATTCATTAAATTTTATAGATAACATCATTAAATGGTATCTATCTTCTAAGGGTCTCATTTTCTTTTGAAAATACTATGATATTTTCATCACACAAAATGATGGTCTTGATGTTGAATACTTATCATTCAGATTGCACTGTAATATCAGGAACACAAAATGCACATTATGATATGATAAAAAAGTTGTTCAATCCATGAATTGATTATGTCATTTATAATATTGATTCTTATTGTTATAATTTGTTTTATATTTTACCAACATATCCAAATAATTCAATACTACTTATACTACTTCTGAAAATTTTATAAATGTGGGATGAGATATTTGTGTCCATTTCTGTTTGTTTACCATATTATCTTTAGGTGTAGAATATGATTTGTTTGGTGATAGATCTGTTTAAAAATATTTCTCACTTTATTCCAATTAATGATACCAAAACTTTTTAGGGATTAATGAATAATTATGTGAATGTGATTTTTTTATTGTTTTAGTGTGTTGTGTATAATTGTTTATAATAGGGATCCCTATTTCACATCCCAATTTTATGTTTATCTATAAGAGGTGAAAGGATCTTAGGTAATGTTGAGTATGACATATCATCATGATATAGATGGTATGATATAAATGATTATACAAATTCTAGATTAAATGTTTCATTTGTGTGTCCAAGACATTGGAGGAGAATGGTAATTCAAAGAGGCTATGAGATCCCATGTAATTTGTAGCCCAACATATCATCTTTGATTATTTTTTAAAAAAAATATTGATATATATTATAAAGGACATAAATTTTTATTGTTTCACTGACTACATAGGAACTTCAAAATTCCATTTGGGTCTTGTTCAAATTTCTTATTAAAATATATAAAACTACTCATTTAAAATTCCACAATTTGAGGTACTGTATGTTAGGACTTATAAATATCATATTTATTGGTTAGATATTTTATAATATCTACTTGTGGGACCTAGTTTTTTCTGGAGAAAGCATGTAAAAATCTAATAATTAATTTTAGAATATGTCATATGTAAATCTAGTAGATGTATTTTATGTATTAATTGGTAATTTTTTAGAATTTATTTGGTATGGAATATTTATTTTTATGGTCTCTCAATGAATGGGCCATCACCAGCTCAAAAAACAATTGATGTATCATCTGAGAAATGTGGGAATATTTTATGTTTTTAGAGGATTGGAATGATGGCATACAATTTGGTTTTCCACCATATATGTCATCAATCGACTATATCTTTCTTATTTCTCCACATAAAAAGTATCATTAAGACCCTACTCATGTGTTATGTTGGAGGTACCTTAACATGGGTCCCACTATATTTGAAAAGTAGCTTCTAGTTCAGATAATATATTCTCAGATAAAGGTAATTTATTTAATGATTATTATTAGGGATTCCATTTCGGGGTAACATTGTAATTATTATCATTGAAATGGGAGTTTGAGGCATTGAAGAAAGAGTTTCTTCCACAAATAATTTCAATGGAATCTTCTTTCCATCCATTTTTTGTAATAAACTATTTACATTTGTGGTAATCATGATGATCCAATGCCACCATTCAAGTAATGTTTTTTTATTTTTAACCTCTTTGATTTTTTTGTTATATATGGTTGTTCAATTTTATCTTATATTTTCCACATTATTTAATCATTTTTTGTTGTACCATGTAATGTTTTTAATATTCATATATATTTATGTGGAGAATATTTTTGAATTTGTTTAGAAATGTTAGTGAAAATTTATAGATCATCAATGTGTTATCAAATCCATACCACTTGTATATATTTTGATGGTTGGATGTTGGGGTTAATACTAGAAGACAATCCACCAATAATATTGAAAATTGGCCCATGTCAACCCTCAACTGGTAACCTGGGTCAGCCTGCGACATGTCCCGAGAAGCTTTCTTGATCAACCGAGTATTGAAACGATGCCAGGCAAAAAAATAAAACATGGT
This sequence comes from Viscum album, assembly GCA_963277665.1. Taxonomy (NCBI): domain Eukaryota; kingdom Viridiplantae; phylum Streptophyta; class Magnoliopsida; order Santalales; family Viscaceae; genus Viscum; species Viscum album. The sequence goes on along the minus strand of OY728142.1, from coordinate 368,968,273 downwards.
GGAATGATTCATCCCAGAAGAAACAACCAATATCAGGTAAATAAATAGAAAAAAAAGAATGATTCAAAATGAACAAAAAGATCTCAAATATAAAAAACAATCGATCCAGATACAATGTCACACTAAAAATAAACTATACTAGAAACCAGACCCCACTAAAATGATCTCTTTTTGACCCCTTGGTCACCTCTAACAAAAATACCAAGAAAAATACAAACCGGAAACCTCTAGGGTGTACGTGGGAAACATCGAAACTATAGGTGAAATTATAGAATATGCATGATCAAAAAAATGCTTAGTAGGGAATCTAAATGTAAACCGCCGAATCCATGTGTTTCCTACCCAATCAATTTTGATGAAAGAAGTTTTGAAATACAATTATAAAAATATGGTTTTCCCATGTAAACAAAACCAAATCTCTTTTCCAATCTGAGAACTGACTCGTGCCATATATCATTTCCAAAACAGTTTAACATTACTTAACAATACAAATGAACAGATATTGGGATTTTAAGAAATGAAACACGTAATAAATACATGATATAAATAAACAAGTTTAGTATAAAATAAACAAGAAATTTATTACTTATTTATGGGCAATCCTAATCATCCCTTGATAAACCCTAGGAGCACTCAGTTCATAACCACCTCTCGGCATATGGTGAAGCCCCATAGTCTATAACCCAATAATCACCCTCATGAAAATATCAGAGAAAAATTCCTCATGGACTATCTAGATAAAACAGTGTCACCAACCCATCTAATTAAGGCTGGTGAGTAACCGTCACTCAATAATCTATAAGATGCCTAATAACCCGTGGTGGTTATATTTACACTTTTTATGTCGGAGGCCCTCACCCGTGTGACTTGTCTCACTGCACTTGCCTTCCCAAAACATGGAACCCAATACTATATAAACCATAATAGGGATATCTCTCTAGAATGGTGTCCCATGTACATATACAAACACTTCATATAATATGAAGGTGCCAACTAGGCCACCATACCATTTAACATTTAAACCATTTCATAAAATACTCAAAGTTGTCATCCATTATAACAATTTCTCCAAAACAGGACCTCCCTTAAGGGTTAGTACAAATATTACTCTTAGGTTAACAATTAAAAATGGTCCTTAACCATTTCCATTCTCACACCAAAAATTTATATAATGATTTTTCAAGAATATAGAGTGTCTTAAAATTTTATTAAACAAAAAAAATGGACCCTCATGCTGCACAACCACCGAAACTCACCCACATTCCCAACAATAATATGATCGATGATTTCATTTACAACAATTATAATGAATAGCCTGGAGAGAGGAATATTGTTTGAAAAAAAGAACCATTTATAAAAATAAGGATTCTAAGAAAACACCAATTTAATTCACCACCTTCATTTGAGGGAACATCCATGTGGGCACTCAGTGCACCCATGCAAGTGTAAAAATATAACAGAACCTTATACATTAAAATGGTTACCAAAAAAACATTCCCATAAAACTCCGCATTCTATAAAACCATCACCACTCACCCACATTATTTTTGAATAACACAAACCAAAACAATGAATTCATTAAACTCATACCAATGTTTTTAACACAATAAAAAAGAAATAACATAACCAAATCATTTTAACACAACCAATTTCACTAATAAAAAATTTCATTGCCACATTAGAATGGATATACTTTTCATAACAAACCTAATTATTCATTAAAATAATAGGAACAATTAAAAAAAGATTCTTAGGTTCCAAAAACCTAGGTATTTTACACAATACTCATTTATAATATATTTATAAAAAACCAAATCATTTTAAAAATACAACAATATGTTGAACAAACTTTCCATATAGGTACGAAATAAGATAATAAATTAATTTAATAATCCATGTATAAAAAAAGCTTTAGGAATAAAAAACCTATAAACACCTACAGAATCCTTCTAATATTGGAAAGAGACCTCATGGAGAGGGAGATAAAGTACAAACAAACCATCCACATACCAAAGCCACATGAAAAATGAACCACATGATCCAAACCATGCCCTAGGGTTCAGTTAAGTGACGAAACCCCAAGGAAATACCGAAAAAATGAGGGGAAGAGAATGATATGAGATTTTATGAAGGAAACATAAAGAATCACAATCCCTTCTTGATAAATCACACCAAAATCTCCCCACATCAAATAAGAAAGGAGGGTGGGAGCCCTCTGGTCGATAGCCAATGCATATGGATTCATTTGAGATGTGTAATCACCCCAATAAGAGCTCTATTTCCCTTGTTATTAATCCCATAATGGGATACAGAATTTGGATTCATGGATTATAAAACCATTCATAAACCGTGTGGATAGTGTTGGAAAACTCCTACAGCATCATATGGTAAGGTTTCAAGGATTGGGAAAACCATTATCAAACTGGGAGACCATATAAATTATCCACCCCCCCCCCCGAAATTACACCCCAAACAATAGAGAAGTCCACCCAATGATCCCTGAATGCTTGAAACACAATATGGAGACACCGAGGGAATTAAAAGATCTACAACATGCCGATTTCTTCCAAAAAAAAAATCAATATAAACATGAATCGGGTAATGAGAAAATAAATACAAACAAAACAGAATGACTTTTGTTGGAGACCAATCCAAAAACTCAACCAAAAGACCCAACATCGATAAATAAATAAAATGAAGGTGTTCTGATATCAGGGGATACAATTCTATGAACCACATAATATTTCTACCCCCAAAAATTAATCATGTCAAAAGGTAGCTAAAACTATAGTTCATTACCAATCAAAACCAATGAAAACACGAACCAGATGTAAATCTTCACCTCACATGTCACACCTAACCGATCGAGAAGAAACCAGAAAACCTTAATGAGGATGAGGGGAGAACAGTGACGGTTCTCCCCTCCCTGATAATTCAACTAATACAAACAAAATTTAATCCTAAAAAACAAACTAACATTAAATAAAAACTAGGGATTCTAATAGTTAAAATTTTCCAGGCATGTCACATGGTTTGGTCGCACGACTTTCCCTTCCATCTGCTAATTGTGCCAAACAACACTATGTAACAAACCACCAATCCACATTGTTATGAGACCTTCCACACAACCGAGTGCTGTCGTGAAATTGGTTTTATCTGCAAGGCTAGGGATGCATGGTTTCAACAAACCACGTGGTAACCATGATTCACATGGATCATGATTTACCAAATTCTCTAAATACCAAAAATCTGAACAGGTGTTGAACCATAACAACTATATACATATAGGAAACTATCACAAATAAAATAGGGAACCTCCCAAACAAACTGAACCAACAATCAACCAACTTTAAAAACCCCAAGAATCTCCAGACAAGGACTTCCTAAAGATAAATAAAAGGCATACCTACACAAAGACAAGACACACTCAATGATGAATGAAAATTTTCAATGGCCTCATTTAGATAGACTCAACTTATTAGGTTATAAGAGATATAGTACTCTGTACCATTACAAAATAAAGATAACATACAACATCAAGGAAATGAGAACAATGTTATGTTAAATATTTCTATACCAACATAGGAAAAAATAGGTTGGTTTTTCACACTCCCTTCCAATACAAACCATGCACATGAATCACCCCGATACCTATGGCTAGGGCTCAGATGACTGAAGAATCTCATGCTCATTTTCAGGAAATACATCCTTTAATAAAGACATATATTTAATAAATTTCCTCCTATATAACATCTCTAAATGTCCTAAATATCCACAACTGTAGCATGTCTTTGGAGGAAAATGAGAAGATAGATTTGAGTGATCAAACAGACTACACTAGAAACATACATTCGAACAACCCAATGAAGAAGAAGTCAGATCTGATGAAATACATTTCATAGAATTATGTTCCTCTTGCATACCCTGCTCAGTAGATGTGGAACATTTATGAGAACCCTGTACCACCAGCTACACCAAGAAAACAAATTCCAAATTGAATGACTCATCCTCCAACTTCTCGAAATGGGTTTCATAGGGTGAGAGCACCTTCTTTGCAATTTAAAGACAAAGAACCCAGAAAAAAGAGGGTCTTTCATCTAATCCTCTCATACTACATCCCAAGATAATGATACCATCTCTTTAAAATGGTCATAATTAGAATTCACGAACTGATGGCCATGCTGAACACCTCGTAGCTCAACCACCTTTATCAGCTTCACCTCATTAGGTATAAGTAATTGGGAAAAAGTTTCCTTAAACACCTCCCACATCATCTAACCATGCATAGAAGATGGAAAATCCAATCTCCATTGGTCTATAGCTTATCCCCAAAACAACCTCAAAACTGCACAGACTCTAACATCGTCAGGTGTTCCTAATGACCTAAAAACACTCGACATTCTGAAGCCACTCCATAGACTTATGCGGTCCTCGATCACCATGAAATATATGTAACAGTCTGGAAGAATCAGAATCATAGAATGAATCATTAGGAACATTAGGGACCTTTCAAGGCATCATTTACTAAACAACATAAAATGCATATACAATATCAAATATCAATCCATTGCACAAACAAAGAGGAACACCTCAAACAAAAAAAAACAGACTAGTAGCCATGTAAAAGAAAACACCTCAAAAACATCGATGTTAAAAACCCACAATTTTCCTTATAGAATTCAGAACATCCTTTTTCCATGAAGATTTACCAAATATCAGAAACCCATTTTTCAAGAAGAACATATTTCAGAAATCATTTCCTCATTCCAATCAACATTTGGAAAACAATTCAAAGCTTGTAATTACAAAAACTAACCCATGATATCCCATGAACTGTGACATGTGTGTCCATCCATTCCCATCCACATGTGCCAACACACACATCTCACACAAACTAGAATACATGTAAACATCTATATGAAATACCAATGGCCACATTCCATTAACATTGTCAATCCCAAAAAACATCCAATGTTTAAAAACCCCCAATACTGATTTAAAACTATTTATGGATGACAATTCCATTATTAAATCCATTTTTTATTCCAAATACACTTTCATTTTCTACATATAGTTACACAAACTGAATCCAATGTGAAACCCAAACAACAATGGACCACCGAATTGAGAGACTAATGCTTATGCCTAACCCAATGACATAGTGGTGGTCCAAGCCCCACATAAGGCATAACATTAAGAGGGGCTTGAACTAGGAACATGGGGTCAATGAGAATCACCACCCCATTTGAGGCCATAACATGACATTGGATCGCATTCATTATCATCCCTCAATCTAAGAAATCGCAAAACAAAAGTCTCAAATCCAAGAATTCCCCTGGTGACTCAAGGATAAAAATGAGAAAAGGATCATGAAGCCCATCCCTCACCTACTTCCTTTGTCCAAATGGTCCAAATCTCTATCTAGTATACACCCTAAAGAACAAGAACCTCCTCTAATGCCATTTTTTGATGAACCAGTCTGATTCGACCCTAAACCAGTCACCGAAGCTGGTCCACGACATGTCCTGAGGAGCATTCCTAATTCACCATGGATGGAAAGTATAGATGGGCATAAAAATAATACCAGTTGGAATGATTTATCCAATAAAAGGACAAAATACATATATATAAATTGAACAAATAGATAACTAAGAAAAAAAACAACTAGATCTCAAATAAAAAATAACCAATCTAGATACAATGTATGATGAAAAGGAAAAAAAAACATGAAACAAGACCTCAAACGAATAATCTTCATGTGACCCCTTGGTTACCTACAACCACAAGACCTAGACTACTCTAAATGATCATCCTCTAGGGTGAACCAGAGTAACACTGAACCTGTAGATGAAATAATACAGTAGGATTGAGAAAAAAAATTGATTAGTATGGAGGCCCAAATTAAACCACCAAATCCATGTGTTTTCTTAACCAAATATATTCGATGACCCATATATTGAATTATAAAAACATAAATAAGGTTTTCAAATTTAAACATAAAAAAACCTCTTTCCCACTATTGGAACCAAATAATGCAATATATCATTTCAAATACAATTTCCTATTTTGTAAACAAATACAAAAAAGTAATATTAGGGTTGTGCAAAAAAGGAAACATGTAAACAGTACAGGCTATAATTAAACTTGTGTAGAAAAAAATTAAACAAGCAACAAATTTTGTAACCATGTTAGACCGTGAACTGCCAAAGACAACCCCTGGATGTAATCGGTTCGGAACCACCTATCGGCGTATGGTGAAGCCCCATAGTCTATAACCTAATGATCTCCCTCATGACAAAATCATCTATAAATCCCACCTGGACAATCTATCATGCCAGTGCACCAACCAATCTAATCAGGGCTTTTGAGTAACTATCACTCAATAATCTATATGATGCCCAATAACCCATGGTGGTTAAAGTAAAACTGTGTAAGTATGAGGCCCTCGCACATGTGACTCATCTCACTGAAATTTTCAACCCCATTAATGGACACCGATATATGATATCTCATATGTGGGAAATCCCCCTATAAAGATGCACCATGTACGTATATATACACTTCATATCACACAAAGGTGTCATCCTGTCCACCATACCATTTAATATTTAAACCCTTTCATAAATTGCTCAAATCATGAAATCAGGTATACACATTCTCCAAAAAATGATCAATATTAAGGGTTAGTACAAACATTTCCCATGGGATAAAAATTCCAAAAGGTCCTTATCCCTTTCCAAAATCACACGAATGAATTTTCATAAAGGTCATACAATATTATAGACTGCTTCATAATTTTATAAAACAAACGAAATAGCCCCTCAAGACAAACATCCACCAAAACACACCAAAAATCAAAACATTAATATGCTTAGATATTTCAATTAAAAACATTTTAAATAACCTGATGAAGAGAAAATCGTTTTTTAAACCAAAAACCACTTAAGATGTCATGGTATCTATGAAAACACAAATTTATAGCACCACCATAAAGTGATGTCACATCCATGTGGGCAGCTAGAGCACCCATGTATGTGTCTACATAAAATTTTACGTTACAAATTTATGGGTTTTCCCCAAAATGATTCCAATTAAACATTCTTTTCATTAAAAACATCGCCAGTCACCCACATTATTTTAAATGGAAAAAACCAAATCACTAAACTATTAAACCCTTACCAATGTGTTTTAACACAACAAACATGTCATAACATAACTAAATAATATCCCCCAACCATGGTAATTAATAAACAATTTTAATGCAACATAACAATGTCTAAACAATTCATAAGATAACCATTTAACCATTAATATAACAACAAAAAATCAAATAAGATTCCTCGGTACCATAAACTTAGGAAATTTACCCAAAATCCATTTTAAACCTACTTTTAACAAACCAAGTCAATTCCAAAATATCACAATATATTTAACATTGGTGCCATAGAGGTTCTAAATATATTAATAAAATTATATAATAAACCAAGCATTAATGGAAAGTCATTAGTGAAGAAAATCATGAAAACAACCAATGAAACATTGTGTGATTGGAATATGACATCATGTAGAGGGATAAATAAGCCCCATGAACCATCCACATATACTAAATAATAGAAAAACGAACCACATGACCCAACTCTATCCCTAGGGATCTTCCATAGGTGGAATACCCAATGAAATCCCTAAAAATTATGGGAGGACAAATATATGACATTCGATGATGGAAACATGAATAATCCCCAAATATTTATGGGAAAGCTCCCCAAAATCACCACAAATCAATACAGGACGGATAGGATAACCCTCTAGTCGATATCCAATAAATAGAAATTAATTTGAGATTTAGAATCATCTCAAATAGAGAACCGTGTCGAAAAATATTAATCACATTATGTGCATCATTGTTTGGATGAATGGTTAATCAAACTTTGAGAAAACCATGCAGACAGTGCTGTAAAACTCCTACAACTTCACATTGTTAGGTTTCATGGTTTTGGAAGACAATTATAAAATAGCGAGAACATAAAAATTATCCAAATCCCCCCAAATTACACCACCAAACACTAAGGATGTCCACCAAATGATCCTTGAATGTTTTAAACACAATATAGACACACTGATGGAATCCAAAAATCTCTAACATGCCAATTTTTTCTTATAAAATTCACAATTACCATGAATTGGGTTGTAAGAAACCAACTACCACCAAAACTCATGAAATTTTTTTTGACGCCAAACCTGAACCTCAACCAAAATATCAAACATGAAGAAATAAATAAAATGAAAGAGTATCTGAGGTCTGGTTGTGACAATAGGTGAGTTCCACAGAACTACATGTGGAATATAAGAATAAATGGTTTCCTATAGAAATCCAATCATTTAACTAGTATGATCCCACTGAATATCTTAAGGCACTTCCAAAGGCAATGAAATTATTTGATGTTCTATGAGAAAGAAGATTTGAGTCAATAGTAATTGGGTAATGTCATTCATGTTGAGGAATTTTACTCAATGATCTTAACATTATTTCTTTGTATATACCATTAAAATTATAAAAAACACCAAAAAAATTTCTTTTGACCCATCAACAATAGAATATTCATATTGGTGTTTTGGACATAAAATCCTTCATTCCATATGGTTTAAAGAGGATGATGATGCATTGAATATTTTATGGTAACTATGATATAAATTAAATTGGTAATATATCTTGTCTCATCTATATATTATTCTTTTTATGTATGGTTATTTCTTTTGAATTTAATGGATCCTGATTATGAATTAATGAATTAAAGATCCAAAGATATTTACTGTTCGTTATATGCTTCAACTCCCTATTATAGAATCACATGATGGGTGATTAATGATATTTTGATACAGGTTAGAATTTAAATAAGATAAATCCCATCACCTTATACCATTATTTTAGTTTTTAATATAAAATAGATTTCCAACCAATTTTTATGTTCTGACATGATACTTTTGGTAAATTAATATTAAATGGGAGGGTGTGTGTGATGAAATTACATTGATAAAAATTTCTTAAAATATGTTTTTATTTTAGGAAAATGAAATTTAATTTAAATTAATAACATGAATATTAAATAAGATGGTGAATTTTGGGAGGATATGAAGTGATATTTTTTATGCTTTCAAATTTAATTAAATAATTTGAAAAAATAAAACATTTCAAGGAAAAATATCATTATGGTTTTTTAAATGAAATAGAATATTTTGAATATTGAACATGGGAATTATTTAAAGGATTAATTGAAATTATATGATTTTATTTAATTGGATCATGTCGCCAAGTCTGATTGGATTCCATGAAGAGCATGAAGACAATGTTATAATGAATGTTAGGGTATATGATGTGAATATACTAGATCCACCTTAAAATTTATAAATGATGTAAATGATTATTAAGAATACTAATGGAATGTATTTCAATCTTTATGGCGTTCTACTAAACCCTCAAGGTATCAAATCATTGAATTTTGAGACACATAGATAAATTTCCCATAGTATTATATAAGAATTAATTTAATAATAGAACACTTAGAGTATTGAATGTGGTTTTATTAGTGACGAACATTAAGAAATTATTATGTTTATATAAATTATTATTGATGTATGTTGGATATAAATTATTATTCATTCATGTTTTAAAAAATATTTTACCAAATTATTATTTTTATGGAAATAAAATTGTGTACGTATTTTATAATGGACATTGAATTATGTTGAAAATATTAATTTTGATATAAATAGATAAAAGATTAAAATGATCAATTATACCTAAAACATTGAGTTTTTGGTTTTTTTATTTGGGTTTCTTATGGATTTATCGGAGAGATCCTAATTAGAAATTTCACACACACAAATATTTTCTCATAAGTTATTTGTAGACATTCATATTACTTGTTTAGGGGAAGAAAATGATTTTCAAGGAAGTTATAAATGTTTTTTACAATATTACACTTGAGAGTGGGTAGTGATATGTGTATATTGAATTATTTAATATTAATTTTGAAAAATAAGAAAAAATGTTTTATAAGATGAAAGAAACACAACAACGAGTTAGAAATAATGATGCAATACTATTATATAAACACGACTATTATAATTTATCCATTGAAGTTATGTATATTAATAAGTTTAAATAAAATTTAAACTACTTATAATGATCATAATAATTAATAATTTATTGATTACTTCTATTAAAATAGGTTTAATTTTCTTAGAAAAGAATATTTTTATTTTGAAAAATATTGTTTCATACAAATTATTATATTATACATTTTCTAAGTCAGTATTGTAATTTATTTCTAAATTATTTTATAATTTGTATTTTATAATAATGAAAAAAATTATTAAATATTCATTAAAAAATTAACATATTCTTAAACTTTTTGAATTTTATTAAATGATTTATTTTTCAATGAATGGTGAAAATTGTTGATTTTTATTGAAAACTATATTATCTTTTAAAGTATTTACAATTTTAAAGAAAATTTTAGGATATTAATGAAATTTAATTATTAAATTTTGAATAATAATTATTATATTATTTTAAATTAAATTATTTTTTATAATTTAATTTTGTGTGAAATAATTGATTTTATTGATGGGGACATTTTATTATCAAAAATTGGTTGTCCGCATATTTTCTAGATTTTTTTCAGAAATAAATTCTATGAAATCGTTGTTTTTAATATAGAAAATTGGATGCCATATTTGAAATAATTAGTTATATATTTATTATGTATTTTAATTTTTTTTATCTGTAATTATAAATAGTAATCATTATAAATGGTTTTACAATGATAATTGTAAAATCGGTTAGATAATGTTAAAGAAAGGTAATAAAGGCTATAATGTGACATGAACACATGTTTTAATTTTTCATGATGATTATATTTCATCTTTAATCATATATAATTTTAATATATGACCATGATTAATTCCATTGAAATATTTAATATAACAAAACCTAAAAATTGACATTCCTATTATTTTATTAACATTAAATTATTTAAATAGGGATAGAAATAATGTATTTTTGGTTCTAAATATTAATTTGTAGTATAATTTATTTTCATTATCGTCGTAAATTTTATATAATTTATAGAGAGTATATGATTATCTCAAATACATTTCTAATGCTGATATAGTATTTATTAAACTAATAAAAATTATCAATTTTTTAAATGTTAAAATTAATAATAAATCATTGAATTAATATATTCTAAAAAAATTATATATTCAATGTACATTTGAAAGGTGATAATTAATTTAATTCTAAATGAACAATTTTTATTTAGTCTTAATTGTAATATTAAATGGATAGTTCAAAATTTAAGATAAATGTTATTTTATAATAAATAATATATTATCCAATTATTCAAATACCCTAAAAATATATGTTATAATATCTGAATTTTAAAAGATTTAAAATAAAAAATTTGCTCCAATTTTTAGTTCAAGAGTTATTTATAGAATCTTTTTTACCCAAAAGAGTAAAATCACTAACACATTAGTAATTATCAAAATGATTAACATGGGTTAATACAAAAGGATAATGGGGAAATTATATCATTATCATTTCCATTTTTTATTTTATTATATAAAATAAACTAAAACTCAAAAAATATTCAAAAATTCTCAATTAGTATTCATTTTAATGTGAATGTTAATTTAGAAATTTAATAATCACAAGAGTTCACATCCCATCTCTTATAAATGGGAACCATCTTTCCAGTTTTTATCAAACATAAAAAACAATTTTTATAATCATATACCTATAAAAATACATTAAATAAATTTCACCCCACATAATAGAGAAGCATTCTCTCTTAAAAAGAAACCATTGTAAATTTTTTAGTATAAACATTAAATGGTTATTCGAAGAAGTGATATAGTCATTTTTCATGCATTTTCATTTCAATTCTTCTTATACCTCATTTAATAATTATTAAAAGATAAAAGAATAAAAATAAATAAATATAAAATAATTTAATACTTTATTATATAAATCTATTTACTTTTGTTAGTAACATATTTTATCAATATGAGTAAAAAAAACCTTGTTCATGTGTACGAAAATCTACTTTCACCCGAAATAATGCAATTCATTTTCTTACCACTCCTATTTTGACTTGTTTTAATGTTGGATTTAATTTACATATATCATATTCCTGAAATTATTATATTTATTAAAATATAATATATCATTTACTTTCATACATTTTTATTAACTTAAATATGAAAAAATCATTTGTCAATATGTGTGGATAACCACTTCAATTAATCAATGTGAATCATGTTTCATCGCCAAATCACATGGATGAAAAACAATTAATGTGTTAAATGTTATTATGAATTATTATGATATCTTTATCCTTCATATATTAAAAAATATTACATAACATATTTCTATAATTCTTGTTGAAAAATGTAATAGAAAACCATGCATATGTATAATCAGCCAATTTAAATTTTAACACAGATCATTTCCCCTAATAATATTTGTTTTTTTGATTGAAAGGTATTATTTTTTGAATAAAATTTATAATTATTTCATTATTAGACATTAAATTAATTCATAATAATGACCCCCGTTGACTTTTTTTATCTTACCACTGTTAGTTACAAATTATAAAATGAGTATCATTTATATAAGAATCATGAACTTAATTAATTAAGTAATTATAAATTACATGGTAATAAATATGAAAAAAGGAATAAAGAACATGAAAATGTTTTATAATAATGTATATAATTTACAAATTTTATTTATTCATTATTTTATTGAATATAGGTCAAAAATTTAGACGCAGAGTACGAACCTTTTTAAAAAAAACAATCCTTATATTTTACATTATAATATTTTTCTTCCAATATCATGTTAATCTAAACGTTTCAAAAGATTTTTTTATGATTACATGTGTTTTTAAATTCTTGGTAAATTTTTATTTTTTTATAATGATTTTTAAAAATATTTAATGGTTTTTTCATTAGGGAGACTTTAGTTAAAACACATCATTTTAAATATTTTCGTGATTTATTTTCAAGAATAATCTCTTTTATATAATTAATTTTAAAAATTATGAATGTATTTATATGGATTTGAATGAATTATAACGAAAATGTAATTATATTTTACATTATTTCAATGTTTTCAAAAGGAACCTATTTAGAATATTTATACTGAATTTTTGGATGAAAAGAAAAAAAGAATGCTTTATTATTACTTATACAATTTCAATATTCATTTCTGGTCTAGTAAAAATAATTTTATGTATAGATTTTTTTATTAGTTTCCCTGATTTTTTCAAATAACAATAATATTTTATATTTTTTATATAATTTTTTTTTTGAAAATTTGGATTAAAAAAAGTTATATATCATTATATGATAATTATTTTTTATGGTTTTAATTAATATGTTAATGATTCATGTTTTTCTGTAATATGATTATATTATAGATCTTTGTAATTGTTTATATTTATATTTGGGTCGGTTATAAAATAAATATTTCTAGGTTCATGATATTCTTCTAATGAATTGGGAAGGATTAATGTTTGGAAGTTGACCATGTCGGGTATTCCAATTACAACTATGATTCCTTTTCAAATTGTATCATAGATGGTCATGATGTGTAACAATGATGGTTATTCCTTTTTTAATATATATGGTTATTCTATGTATAAAAATGAGGGTTATTCCTATTATATTCAAGTTGATTTCTCTATATGATAGTAAGATATGAAAATGATAGCTCAAGTAAGATATCTGATATATTTATACTTGATTTGTGATCTATGGAAACTATATGATTTATCAAGGTAATATTATTTGAAAATATTTAATTAAAAATATATTCTTAAATAAAATTTAATTTTTTTTAATTTTTTATGTTTTTATTTTTATTTTCTAGATTTGTGAGAAACCATTATGAATAAATATTGTTTTCATGATTTTTTATTATTTTATTATGAAAATCATTGGTAGAAGTATTTATTTCATGGGTAATAATCTACATATATTGAACACAATGATTTTTTTGAATAAGGGATGTTTTTATAAGTAAACAAGTACTAATAATTTACATTCTATATATTTATATACCTAACTGGGATTTTTTTATCATACCATGTTTAATTTTTTTTTTTTCAATGATGAGTAGGGACAAGGATACATTCATGATGAAAATTTTGATGATATTTCCCAAAAAGAATTAATTCTATATACAATAAATATTATTTATTCAAAAAAGTTGATACCAAATATTATTTTCTTCCATGTAAATTATAAAATTTTTAGCTAATAGTTATGACCTAATTATATATGACTACATTCCCAAAACCTCATCAGAAATATAAGAAGGTGAATTGTGATATAAATAATCTATAATATGTAATGTTTTAAGAAATTTAAATATACTTTATATCATATAAATGGTTTATAAAATTTTATACGATTGGATTTTATTTTAAAATATCTTAAAATTTAAATATTACATCAAATATTATTATTTTAGTGAGAATTAATATTATCTTATAAATATATATTCAATTAAATGAAAAATAATTAATGATATAATATGTTTTTATCCTCATATTATATTTCATTAATATTTTTATTATATTCATACCCAAAACTTTTTGGTTTTATTAAGTGGAAGTATCTAATAAGAACCAAATAAAAACTGTTTTGAGTGATAATGTGTTTTTTTCTTAATGAAAAACTAAATGAAATGAGATATGTGGTGTAATATCCTATAGTTATTATTAATAATAATTCATTATATCTGATTAGAGATATTGACCTATGTTATTTTCCTAATAACCCAAAATAATAGATAACTATAACTCCATGGATGTTCATGTGATACATATCATAAATGTTAAAATAATCATTGATATATATTATTTGGAATTCCTAAATAAGAACCCCTAAAAATTTATTAAAATTATTAAAATATTTTTTTGTATCTATAAAAGGAGGGACGAAATAACTATTATTCTAAGGGAAAAGGATGTTTTTAGTTATTGTAATGAATTCAAATTATTGAATCCCAAACTATCAATTAAAGTTTTTTAATTTTGGGAGTAAAGGCTTTTTTCAACTTTATTTATTATGTTTAATTCATAAGAATGAGAAAAGTATGACCATATCGATGAATTTTATTCCATTCCTACTTCCTTAATATTTGATGATTAGGAAACTAAAAATGAAATATATAATTTGTTGACTCTATAGTGCCATATGTTTTGATACTGTCAAATCCCAGACTATAATTTATATTTTTTATTCGAGGGGTGTGATAATTATTATGATGTAAAATCATTATGATGAATTAATAATTATTTATGTGACTACATATAAGGATTCAATATTTAGGATGTGGTTATAAATTTAAGGATGATTTTAACATTAATGTTATTAATACCCTTTTGATTCTATATATCATTAGAGTACTCTTTCATACATTTATTGATTCTTTATTGTTGTTTGGGGAATATATAAACATTAAATTTATCATGTAAAAATGTATTTTAAGAATTAATACACATTTTATTTTTAGACATGAGTTAAAATTGATTAATAAAATTTACGGATTATATGATCAGAAAAGATTAGAGATATTTTTAATAAGATCGTCATATTTTATGGAATTTTATATGATTTATATTACTATAGATTTTGAAAAAGACAAAACATGTACTAGAAGACAACACTTCTCATACGAAAACATTGTAGTGTTTGAAAACACAGCTAAAGCATGAAAATTGTATAATTTCTAGGAGTTCCCAACCTAATTTCATAGTGACCATGAAATTTTATAAATAAAAATGTTTTATATGTATTAATTAATTTTAGTTTTAGACCATCTAGATTATATTATAGATAGCTATTGGAATGAAATGTGTAGTTTTTATAAGGCGTTTTATGTTATTTGACATAAAATTCACTATTTGGGGAATCATTTATGAACAATGTATATATATATATATATATATTTGAAGATAATACTGGATGAATAAATCGTTATATATAATTTAGAAGAATATAAATCATCAATGTGATTTATTTTTATGTAGTTCATTTAGAAAAGTGATTATCATATTATGGATATTTTATTTCTATATAATATAAATTTTTGTTTTGATTTATTAAGATTTGATGATGTTATATGGAGATAAATTTTAGAATAATATGCTATAAAATCATTATATTATATGTATTTCTATTTAATTCAGAAATATTTTGATGAATTTTATTTAATCTTTTTTAATGAATTATTTAGTTTCAGCATTTTGTATAATTGGGGTAACATCATTAATAAAATATTATTCCTTTTTATAATGGTGTAATCATCTTGAAAATTATCTTAAATTTTACTAACTATTTTTTTTGTTAATGTATAAATACTGAATAATACCATGTTATCCATTTTGAAGTATTTGATTTGATATATGTTTATTTTTTGTGAACTATGGATAAAAAATAATATTAACTTCTCATAATTTTGAGAAAAAATATTTGATTGTGGTAGAATATGTTTAAATGATGAAATTATACTTTACAAATATTATAATGTTATTATGACTTATATTTGATGATATTTTAATTCCTCCATGCTGGGAAATTATCTTGAAAATAATGTTATCTATTTAGCTGAATTTTCTATTATATGAAACTCTTTCTCACCGTTTTTTGGTGTGTTATTTTTTAATCATAAACATTCACCAGACCATTCACTATATTATTATTAGTGATCTCAGTAAAAGTCTATTTGTATTTTGATAATATTCATTAATTTTATTTAAATAATTTTACCACCCACTAAATTTATGCAACATAGAAACTGAGTTATGTTATATTTCATGTGATCCTCAGATTCCTCTCTCTCAAATAATAGGAGATAGTTTTATTAACAATTTTTAATAATATAGGAATTAAAAAAAGGTTTTTTTACATGGAAAATAATTCATTTTCCATTATAAATATTAAACATTGAGAATAAAATCTATTTAAATGGGGGGATGTAACAACTATAGATTTTATAATAAGGAAATTATGTTTATTAATGTCTATAACACGTAATAAAAATATAAAAATAATGACTACATGTTTCTATTTAAATACTACTGTTATAAAAAAACATTTAATTAACGGGTATCAATATGATTATCCACACTATGAAAAATATAGTAGTGTCATAATAATTGAAAATTTATTGATAATTATTATTAAAAAATCGATCAATATTTAGAAAACCCAATTCATTCTTCAATTAAACATTTTTCTTGAAAAATAATATTTATTTCATTATGTGTGAAAATTTTATAATAATTGCATGAGGAAAATATAATTTTAATGATAAAAATTATATCATTTTTAAAATTATAAAATTAAATTATTCTCATTGTGATTTTTTTGCATATTTCTGAAACAAAAACTATGATTAATTAATAATAATGTTTTTAATTGAAAAGTTTCTTTTTTTTCTTAATATATTTTATAATTTAAATTATATTTTGGTCGATTTAATATTTCATTTATTACATTGGGGTAAACTAAATTGGATTATATCAATTGGATTGAAATTTTAATATGTATTTACTATAAATTATTTAAGTCAAAATACATTTTCCTGAAAATTAGATTTTTTTCATGATTGGTTTTGATTATTTTAAAATAAATTCATTCAGAGTTATGTTTTAAATATTAAAAAATTGTTAATATATATATATAATCGGATTGTCAACATTTTTAAAAAATTTCACATTTTCATTATACACATAATAAATTGTAACCATTGTAAATTATAAAATAATGATAATGGTAAAATTGGTTAATTATAGTTAACAATAATATACTAAATTCTATAATGTATCCCTAACACTATTATTTGTTTTATTGGATGACAAAATTTCAAAAATAATAATAATAATTTAAATTATATGATATGTTTTCCACATGTCCATGAATTTAGTCTTTATTATATGTTATGTAAATTAATGTGAAAATGATATTCTAATTGATTTATTATCATTAAAGTTCTAAATTACATTAAAAATAAGGTATGTTTGGATGTAAATATTCCTTTGAAGTATAAAATTTTTTATTTATAATGGAAAATTATTTTCAATTTTTAGTAATGACATAGTTATCATAAATGTATATGCCACATCGATAGAATATTTACTCAATTAGTATAAAAATAAAATATTGTTTTAATTTTATTTATTATTATTTTAAGTAAAATTAATTTGTAGCATCCGTGATTTTATTCTTAGAAATAAATTTTTTTGATATTTTTTTCATTATATTGTAATTTAATTTTGATCAGTTTTTTTAATATAAAAATTATCTAAATAATAAAAAATTGATATTAATGATATTCTATATTATGTAAGTAATTATTAAATTAACATAAATTTAAAGAGAACATATATTCATCTATGTGATTAATATATAGTTTAAAATTTCATCTATGGTCCATTTAATGTTCAATTTTCTTTCTATCGTAACCATCATGACCCCTAATATGTAAAATCTATAATATCATGTTAAATTCAAAAAGGGTTGATTGAGGTTAAAATAAAATTATAAGGGGTAAAAATAACCTCAACGAGTTAAAAAATGTTCATATGATTTTTAATCAAAAAATATATTAACAAATATTATATATTTTGTTCAATTTTAATTCAAATAATTATTTTATATTAATTATATATTTTATGAAATATCATGAGTTCCCCTTCCCTCTCCTATAAAAGGGGGAATCTTCTTTTATTTTCTTCTCACTAAAAAAACATTTTGGATTTATATTTCATGACACAAATATCTTCCTTTCATTTTTACCCATGTACTAGATACATTATTTTGATCTAGAAACATCCGAATGAAATCATTTTTAAAAAGTAATTCTTTTCTTAATGATGTATAGTTTCTAATAATGAATATATATTTTATTTATTTTTTTCCCACTATTAAATCTTATTAAAAAATTAAAATAATGGAAAAAATCACATATATATAGAGTTGTTATTTTATTAATAAAATAACTTATGTCTACTTCATCTTATCTTAAATGTGAATGAAAATATTCATTTGTGTGTATATAGAACTATAACCTCACAAACTGATGTAATTGATTTTCCATCACATCCTCTTATGACTCATTGTAATAATGGATTAAATTAAAAAATAACAGATATTTATGAAAAAATCATTATTAAAAGAATATAAAATAAATTTTTCCTATTTATTTTTCTATCTACATAAATATGATGATTTCGTTTATGAATATGT
The DNA here is from genome assembly GCA_963277665.1 of Viscum album. NCBI lineage: Eukaryota > Viridiplantae > Streptophyta > Magnoliopsida > Santalales > Viscaceae > Viscum > Viscum album. Next base: position 368,948,947 of record OY728142.1, on the reverse strand, counting down.
ATGGACCACCACCACTGTGAATTCATGCATTATTTATTTAATCACCACATTACATTAATGACATATATATAATTATATTTAATGAAATAATGTTTTGCCCAAATTAATTATCATTCTATAAATATAAAATTATTCTTCACTTCTTTACTGATCGAATATTGAAAATTCAAGAAGTTTCTCATGTGTACATATGACTTACTGTCTCAATGATTATAACATAAATTATTTTTTATAACTGTAATTCATGGTTGTTTTTTAAGAATAAATGAAGTATAAAAATGAAATTTTTTTCATGATTATTATTACAAGGATGATAGAATAATTCCATTATTAACTATAGTAATCATAATGATGTTAGCATTGAAATATGAATCGAATATCATCAAAACATATAATGTGAACTAAAATTGATTATGAAATGTTATAAAAAATGTTATTGAATAAAATAAAATTCATAATGAACATGATAAGGGATAATATGTAATAAAGTTATTAAAATCTTATATTATTAAGGATATTAATAAACGTACCTGATGAGTTAGACATGAGATAAGAGACCTTATTTAATAAAAACTAAATATAATGTTTCTTTATAATTTTGTTATAAATTATCAATGTTATGCAAAATCTATAAAAGAAAATTATTATATATTCATTAATGTATGAAAAAGAAGTTTTTTACTATATTTATAATTTCTTCTCATTATTATTGATTAAAAAATTAATCATTAATTTGTTTTCAATAGGGGAAACCCATATTAAAACCCCATTTTTGAATGTCTATTTTCATTTATTTTCTAAATCATTTTCATCCATTTAAATATTTTAAAAAATATTTTTCATGTATTAATATGTTCATAATTGAACTAGAAATAAAATTTATTATCTCTTTTAAAAAAATTTAAATTCTACAAAATAAAATCATTTAATTTGATTTATATAGATTATTTTGGGAAAAAATAAGATGAAATTTCATATTTTAAACTTTTTAGAATAAATAGTTCCCCTTTATAATCATTATTTCGTGGTAGTTTTACCTTATTATTGAAAAAGAATTACTAAAGTAAAAAAATTGTTTTTCTCATTTTATTTGGAATTTTATATTGTAAAATTATATCTAATGGGATGTGACATATCAATATTATATATTTATTTCATATGGGAGAAAATAGTGATTTTATGATGATTTTTTATAAATTTTTATTATGTTCTCATACTTGTTAATTTTAGATGATGATATGTGGTTCTATTATAAACAAATAATTGGTGAATCCATGATTCCACTATAATGGATTGGGTTTTATTAATATTTTTAATTTGATCTTGATGAAAATTACTAATGTAACATTAATTTTTATTATATGATCAATATTTATGGTTATTTTAGGTTTATACATGATTTTTATTCATTGATTAACTATAATGGTGGTTCCACCAGTATTAGTGTTGTTTATTAACATTTTAACTATGAAGGATACTCTATACGTGATAATGATAGGAATATATTACCCATTTGTTCAACATGATATACTAATAAATTCTATAGTTTGGATAGATATATTATAATCTAGTAGTGTATATTAATTGGATAATTCTAAAATACAATTATTTAACTCTTCCTAGAATTTTCTATTATATCTTTTTTATGTAATTTTTGGAGAGTTTCATAATTCTGAAGAATTTTGATTGAGTTTTTTATTTTAATAATTAATATTTAATGTTCGATGAAATGATATAGACCGATTAGTTGATGTAATGGATAAAAAATTGATTATTTTGTGTTAGAACCCATCTTTAAACTAAATTTCTTATAGTGATTTTGACATAGAATTTAAATCAAACGATCGTTTTAGTTTGGAAACATAGAGGACTTGTACAAACTCTTAAAAAGTATACCATATATTACAAGTGCATAGTTATACTCATTATACATTTTTTTCACCACTGAAATCTATTATAAAATAATACATGATGTATTTTAAAGAACCATCTTGAGTAATTTCACCATGAAATCTTATTTTACCTTACCAACATTAAGACCATTAAAGTCATTTTAAAAACAAGGATGAGAATAAAAATCACAAGAAGTTATATAATATAAAAAAACTATTACACGTTCTATATTTTAAACTCAATAAAACATTTTCAACAATCATACTTTTCACTCATAATATATATTTTCATTAATATATATCATAAAATAACATGATTAATGAAAAAAATCATGGAATGCCTAAATCATAAAGGTAATAGGTGGAAAAAAGGTCATACCAACATTATAGATTTCACAATTGTATACTGAGTAACCTATGTAAATACATTTGAAATACTGATTACAATATATTATATAAATATTTTGTATATAAACCAAATTGTTTATTTACATCTTGTAACCAAATTAACTGGAGAGATATCATGGGCTCACCCACACACAGATCAATACATAACCTCTCACATACAAAAAAAATTCACAATAATCATAACATAATCATAACACATTAAATGAGAATAAATGAAAAATAAAATTTCCACTATGAAATAAAAAGATATAAATAAATGATATTGATATATTAAATATAGTCTCAAAAAAACATAGACAAAAAAATATATAAATAATAGAACTGCTAAAATGGTATTTATTTTTATTTTTATTTAAATGTGTCTAGAAAAGGATTCTGAATATTATATAATTGTTATTGTGGTGGAAGTTTCATTGGTTCCATATACATTAAAAAATATTATTTTTTAATTTAGTAAAATTCATCATATAAAATGAACAATTTTTGGAAAAAATTGAATGAAATTAAAATTAAAAGGGTTTGATTATTCACCATGTTAAATATTGTGGTGTATGTTATCAAAATAAGCCTCAATGAAAAGATATTGAGATGAAGTCCCTTAACACGAGTCTAAATAATCTTGTATAAGATTTATATTAATAAATAATAAACATAGGTTAATTTATACCTTGTTGAGATCATTTTAATGTTTATTATTCCATTAATATAACTTTTTAACATGTTATAAAAATTTAATAATTATTTAATTTCATATTGTACTTTTTGTCACTATTCAATACATAAGTAGAAAATGAACTCGTATGATCTCAATAGTCCATTCGGTAATAATTACATATTAAAAGTATAATATTAATAAATTAATACCTACTTTTATAAAAAAATTATAATATTAAATAAATCCATTATTTACATTTTTCAATAATGAAGAATTTATAATCATAGATACGACAGGTTATACGTACGAATGAGTAGCGATTTAATTTTTATTTATTCATTATGTAAATAAGGTAATTATAATATTACCTTTATAGAATTATCTTAAAATCATTAATTTCATTTTAATCATTTAATTATAATTATATAAATCATATATGTGATGTAGTGAATAAAAATTAATGGCATCGCTTCGTGGAGGTGAAAGTTCGCATTTACGCATTAACAATGTTATAATTGATATTTTCATGGAATGTAAGAACATAATTGATATATTATTATATTATAATGAGTAATATTTCCACACTTTCACTTGTAAACATTAATTCATTAATTAAAACTCGTCAAGAGATATTTTTATGGAAAATTAATTTTATCAGTCGGTGGGTGTGATAGTTCACACGTAAGGATAAACGATTAATTCCAATCACATTTGATAGAGGTGGAGATATATTTAGGTGATGATATTAATTTAATTAAATAATACTATATATAGGAAACTAGAGTTTTTATCTCATCTTGGTTGGAGTATATTTGAAGGATGTTGATGAAAAAAATAGAAACACATAAATTATAACATTACCTTTCATTCAAATGATCACATATAATAACACCTTAACTATTATAAGAATGTTTTTATTCCTAAAATATGTCCTTAGTAATGTGTGTAGTGATTATAGTAAGGGTTTTGGGTATATAATGGATGATCCAAAATGGGTTTTATGTTTAATAAATATCGAAGAGGATTGTTTTTTTATAGATAGTGGAGGGTTACTCTTCGAATTAGTAAATGTATTAAATTTATATAAATTCATTTTCTTTTCCAAATTTGTCAAATATGATTTATCTCAAATATGTGATGATTATGGGTAAAAATTCATTCATATAATAAAATTTATACATGATTTTGATATTTTTTTAATCCTTATCGTTATGTTTTAACCCTGATAACTCTTACCCTTTTGGTATGCAATTTTCACTCTAAGAGATAAATTAATTACCATAAATGTGAACTGAAGAATTAATAAGAAATTAATTAAAATTAGATTCTTAACACAAATAGTTGTAAGAATATTTAATTTTGATAAAATTTAATTTATTTAATTATATATTTTATATTTGAAATTATAAATTATGTTCATTTTGAAACTATTAATTACTTGACTTTTAAAAAAATAACAATAAAATTATTCTTTAAAGAAAAATATTTTAACTCAATCATGAAATGTATAAATCATCCATGAAATTCATATATGGAATCTAAAATTTAAATTTTTTGTTATTTAAATATCATATACATCATTTAATATATTATTTGTTTTACTAAATCTATTGTTACACAGTCATTATGCCACAATTAAATTTAATTATTTATTTCCTAAAAATTATAAATAAATTTACATGATGTAGTTAATATTTATATTTTTCAATGGATTTTTTTTAATCTAAGATATAAATTTTATAACCCGATATTAAAAGTGTTTTAGTAATAAGAGACAAGTTTATGACATCTTTTCTTTTATATTAAATTAAATTTTTATAATGTAAAAAACACACCCAAGTAGCTTCCAAAGGCCATAATTTCTTCTAATTTAAATTCATTTTATAAAATTCTCATACTATAATATTGTGTAATTTTCAAGGAAGTTTTATATTATTATAATATTAATTTTACAATTAACTAGCAAATTTACCTTTATCTGTGGTAAATAAAATAAAAAAGGTTATATTCTCAAAAAATTATCTTAATCCTTCTAGTTAAAATTTTTCATACATATTATAACCATTTAAGTTCATTTTTTTAAAATTTAATTCACATTGTTGTTAAAATTATGTTTATGTTAATCTCGTTGATGGATCAACAAAACAATTTTTTGATGTAAAACCATTCAAAAGATGACGACGTTTTTATATCCAATTTCAATGTGAAATTGATTCCAATGACAATTTTTTTATTAACTTATAAATACTTAATATAATTTAACTTTTATCCAAATCAGAATTAAAACTAATATATATAAATAAATTATCGGAAATTGTTGTTTTGAATCAAAATGAAAAATTTTCTACTATTCAATATTATATTATATTTATCAGAAATAAAAAAATACGCAGAACATAAATATTTATATCCATTTTTCAATGAAAAAGTTTATTTTTTCAATTATAAATTATAAAAGTGAAAAAACTATATTAAATTTTTTTTCTCAATCATATGGCGGTAAAAATGCCTTTTTGAAAAAAATAGTCTTTTATGCATAAAATTGAATTTATATTCTTATCATGTACATTGATCATATAAGATGAATTTTAAAACTCTTATTGAATTTATATTTCATTAATATAATCCAAAAATATTTATTTATTAATTTTTTTATATAAAAATTTATTTACATTTAAATAATTATTTTGTAAAACATTTTAATTTATTTAAAAATTTATTTTAATTCAGTTCGAATTAATTGATCACCAGATAATAATAAATAAATGTGAAAAAAATATTATCATATTTCTATTAAAACTATTAATAAAAACCTATCTAATGAATATATAATAATAGAAAATTTTAAATAATAATATTTTGTTGTTTATTTGAATTTTTTCCTCATTATTTTAATTTTGGGTTTGTAACTATGGTATGAATTTTGAAAATACACTTATTTCAATGAAAAATTTAAACAAGGATCAATAAAACCTCCACTTAAAAACAATAAATGTGAAGTATAAAGATCACTTGAGATAATAAATAATATGGTTCCATATACAAAAAAATTGACATAGAAGATAACAATCACCATCATGTTATTATCGAGATTTATAGAAAACATTGTTAAAATAATAATAATAATCCCAAAACCACAAATTTGATATTGGTTATACAATCATTGTTTTAATTGTCAGAAAACATTAAAAAAACCATATTTTGAGATCGTTTTCCAAGTGTTGATAAATAATTTTACTACATAGAATAATAAAATAAATAAATAAACTTACATTAAATTATAGATTCATATTTTAACAATATTCCACCACCAATTTTGCATTTTCACCAAAGATTAGTATTTAATATGAATATTTTTACTCTGAAAAAAATAGAATACACTTATAGAGAATGACATAATCCCCAATGAATAACTCTATATTTATCCTATATTCAAACATTAAAAAACCAAATATGGTTATGATAAGACTAAATAATTATTCAAAAATAATTAACTATTTGATGAAGGAAAACTAGTTATAATATCTTAAATTCAATATTAATAACCAAAGTTCAACTAGACCCTTCAACATAAAATTTTACTTTAAACCACTAAAATAATCACAATTATGAATAAACCCTGAAAAGTAGAAGGATTTGATAACATAGTCTTCATAGATAAAATTTTAAAATTTTCTCCAAATAACAAAAATCCCTCTTAATGGCACATACAAAAATGTAATTTCCCTAATAACATGATCTTGAAGAGAGGACAATCATTTACATAAATAACTTGAATTTCCTTAAGTCCACAATAAAATCATATATTCTTCTATAATATAATTCAACCATTAGTCATCAATTAAAATCCAATAGTATTCAATTTTCCTCATTCATATAATTCTAATTAAATTGTGAATGTCTTCCAAACTAACAATAATAATATAATCCCAAAATGATTTTCCTATATCAAGGATGTCCATTTGAAAAAACATAGGTTCTAAAAATCTACCCATTAATATTCTATCAACTCATTAATAAAAATAATAATAATTTAAACTAACTAGGTACTGCACATAAGATAGTTTTAAATTATGCACACATGCTTCTCTTTAGTTGTGGGTTTGATTTCTACATACATGTTCGACACAATGGGTTTTATCACAATCTTTAGGATTTTCTTTTCAATCAAATATTTAATTCACATAACATTAAAAAAAAGATCCTAAAATATAACCATAAAATTTTTTAATATTAAGGGTTATCTAATGAATTACATTTTCTCCCCAAAAATAAATAACCCATAATTTCTTTTAAGGAAAATGGTTCCAATAATATCATTAGTCGCCGTATAATTTCATTAAATAAATCCTCAAAATGTATTTTCTGAAATTGAAGATAATTTCATACTTAAAATTGTAGAGTCTTGAGGATATCCCTAACTCATTAAGATACATGATAATGTCTAAAGTTTTCTCAATTGTCCCCTAATGCCAACAGAAAATACCCAGTCGTAACTGTAACTTATTAAAGTGTTCTGGAACTAGAATTCACATTTGAGGACATTTTTTTATAATTTTATATGATTGGGACACACTCATACAATCTAGACCCATATATTACATGTATAAACATATACTCAGTATCTATTTCTTCACCCAAAGATTCCATTTTAATATAAAATATTATTTCTTTTCAAGACACATCCTTAATAATTTTTTCATGACATCTTTTTGGTCCTTACCAATAGTAACTCATCTAGAAAACATTATTAAACGAGGTATACGAATTGAAATCTAAATAAGGTATATATAATAAATAATGAAATAGTTAGACTATGAATATTTAAAACTCATGAAACCATTTTCACAAAATAATTCATTTCACTCATAAAATAATAATTCATTTAAAACCCTCACTAAATCATAATAAACCAAAAAAAATCATGGAAATAAAAAATCATAATGGTAACATAGAGAATCCATATGATTATTAAATTATAAGTTTTATAGTTATATTGGGATTAACTTTTGTGGTTACATTTGGAATAACCATCACATTATATTCCCTAAATATCGTTGTAGAAACCTTATACCTTAACACCATTTCCTTAACCAATTCATTGGGGATCTATCATGGGCTCACCCAACCTTCGTTAATCATGAAGCCACCTGTATACATAAATAATTACCAAAATTGTATCATAATGATAACAATGATATGAGCATAAATAGAATATAAAACATCCACATTGGAATCACAATATATCATTTCAATATATTGAAAAAATAAATCAATTCTCAAAAAATATTTTTAATACCAATATACTGTAAAAGTGAAAATGGTATTTTATTCTAAAAGATTCATGGATTATAGAGTTATCCAGATATCAAATAATGGTCATAATATTGAATTTTTTTTTCACCATAGATATTAATCTAAAGAGCCATCGTTTCATTTAAAAAATGATTCTTATAAAAAAATTTCATTTCAATACAATTTAATGACATTAAAAGTTAAAGGGGTTTATTATACATTGTAAAAAATAAGATGGTGAATATTATCGATATATGCCTCAATGAAAGGAGATTAAGACGAAGTCTCCAACCATGAGTTTGACTCATCTAGTGCAATAATTTATAATTCTGAATAATAAAAATATAATAATTTATTATTTCATGAGAATATTTCCCAATTATATTTGTTCATTTATATCACTTATTTAACATTTCTAAAAATTATGTTATTATTTAATTTCATATATGATATTTGTCGATATTCAGTACATGAGCTGAAAATGAACTTTGTATGATATTAATAATAAATACGGAAAAAATTACATCATCTCAAGGATAGTATTCATGAAATTATGATATCATTTCTACATTAATAATAAATTTTATTTAAACCATTATTTATTGTTATTAAAAATGAACAATGTCAAAATCATAGAGACGGTAGTCTTTACAAACACATGAGTTACATTTACATATAACAATTATCATTAGGGAAATAAAGTAATTATTATTCTATATTTATATGATGATAAAAAATAATTAATATCATATTTATAATTTACATATAATTATTTATATCATACAAGTGATATAGAATATATAAATGAATCACATCATTTTGTGAAGGTGATAGTTCACGTGTGCATAAGAATGATGTTATCATTTTTATGTGAATATAAATTAAAAAAATAATTTCAATATTTTTATAATATAAATATTAACATTTCATTAAAATGACATATAGAAATTAATATGATCATTAAACCCATTCATGAGAGATGTTCTTTTGAAAATGAATTATATTGTCCAGTGGAGGTGATAGTTCACCCATACGCATGAATGATTAATAAAATTCCAATTTGATTAAAGTGAAGATATATATACATTATGATATTAACATATTAACATATAATTTTATATTATATATTTTAGTAATTATCTCATCTTATTTGGTGGAGATTTGGAGGAAGTGGAATAAGAATTAAAATAGAAACACTTGAAAAATTACATTTACATTGGATGATCAACTTTCATAACACCTTAAAGACACTCAAAATTATTTTTGACTAAAATAATGCCTATAGAATGTGTGAAGACTTATTGTAATAGTTTTGGATAGATATGTTCTGAACCCAAGAGTATTTTAAGTGAATGAAATAGGGATGAAAATTGACTTTTTAGAGTAGAGTGGAGGGGAGCTCTTTGAATTATTAACTATATTTTATTAATATAGATTGATTCCTTATTGAAATATTTTCCAAGATTTATTAGTTAAAATATAGGATATGTTTTTCTATAAATCCATTAATAAAATAAAAAGTACATAGTTTTTTGTAATTTTTGAGTCCGTATCTTTATGTTTTAACCCTTTTAAATCATACTGTCATATAAAGTAATTAACACATTGAGAGTAAAAATATTTACTATAACATATCTATTAAAAAATGGACGAGTCATTAAAAAAAATATTTATATAACAAAAATATTTGGTAGAATTGTCTATTTTTATAAATTTTTCTTCATTTATTTAAATATTTATATTTTAAATTAACAATTATGTCTATTTGACAATATTTATTACATGAATTTTTTAAAAACCATAAATATTGATTAATTCAAGAGAACTAGTTCAACACACCGACAACATATACAAGTTATCCATAAAATTTGTTTATGGCATAAAATATTTCAATTTACATTTATTTTAATATTAATAATATCACTTATTTTATTTTACTTTGAATAAATCAATTATTCCATCATCATTATGTCATTATTAAATTAAAATATTTATTTCCTAAAAATTACAAATGAATTAAACATATGTATGTAATATTTTTAACTTTCTAAAGAATTTTTATATTCTATGAAATACCATATATAACCTCAAATTAAAATTGTTTTATTGATAAAAGAATTCTGTATGACATATTTGTTTTTCTATAAACAAAATGTTTTTAATGTCTTTGTCATACCTTAGTGGCATCCAAAGTTAAAATTTTTGGCCCATGTATTTCAATTATTGTGTATTTGTTATAAAATAATATTATTACATCTGTTAGTGTTGTTTTATATTATTATTATATTATTTATACCATTAATTACATGATATACCTTTATGCCTGGAAAATAAAATACTACAATTTATAAATATAAAAATTATATTTTTCATAAGAGACCATATTTTTCATAAATAATAATTCAATTTATATCTATTTATGAAATATAGATTCACAAAATTTTCAAAATTAATATAATGTCTATCCTATTGACTCATTGAGAAAACATATTACTATTGTAAATAATGTTCGAAATTTCACAACATTTATATATCCAATTTAAAAGTGAAATTGATTCCAATAAATTAAATATAATTAAATGATTAAGAACTATTCTATTTTTACATTAAAACAATCTAATGTATAACCTAAAAATTATTTATATGAAAAAGTTGTTTTTTATTAAAATACATTATTTTTATTTATTCATTAAAATATAAAATTTATCAGAACAAATAACTAATTTTTATTTTTATATCCCAATACAAAATAACAAATTTATTTTTTCAATTATAATTTATAAAAGTGACATAAACTAGTCTTAAAATTTTGCCTCCATCAAAAGATATTAAAAATTCTATTTTGACGAAAACTCCTTTTATATATAAATATGTATTTCTTCTGATATCAGCTCCAAAAATATAATAAGAACAATTATGAAAATAAATTTAAATTACTAATTCATTAATATAATCCAAGAAATATTTAGTTAATTATATTCTTATATAACATAGTTATTTAAATTTATATATCATTTAATTTAAACAATTATTTTTACTTAAAAAGGTGGTTTACATTAATATATAAATAAATAGTTACCAAATTATTTTATATACATGTGTAATCAATATTTTTATAATTCAATTCGTATTATTCATTCCCACAAATCAGATGAATATATTACAATAGAAACATTTAAATATTAATATTTAATTTCTCATTTAAACATGATGTGGTATATCATGAACTGTAGTGAAAATAATAACTTTTTAAACTTAGGGATTTACATATGGAGCACAATGTTTTTTTTTTGAAAAATGAATTTTCTTTTATTAGTATCCAATGACTAATTTTATTTATTTATTTATTATTTCCCTTAATAAAACATTTATTTTCATCCCACATTTTATAATTTTATTCAACAAAATTTATGGATGAGTATAGATAGATATGAGGTCAAGTGGAATGTTATGAAGATTATGAGTGAAAAAAACATCATATATATATATATAATGATAAATTTTATTTGTTATCCAGTCCTTACAATTACTTATTTTAATGATATATTTATGGTTTTTTTGAATGATCTATTTTTTGGAATTATATATATCACATGATGCTTTATTTTTCATTGGGAGTGTTTTTAATTTCAACTATTTATTCATTAATAGAAAGATCATTGTCTTGAATATTTATTAATGGGATTTATATCATTTCATATTGATAGTATTTTATGTCTCAGTATGTTTCACATTTTCAAGGGGTTTGGGAATTTTATTTGGGATATATAAATATTTATTCAGTTTTCATTTATAATGGTTATACATGATTGTTCATGTCATGAGGACAATGTGGATATAAATCTATTATCTCAAAAATTAAAACCATGTAATATTTATCTTTTTAATTTAGTATTTTTTAGAAAATAATATCTAAATATATCATTAAAAAATAATCATGATGTTTTATGGAGAAGACAGTTTATAAGTATGCAAAAATGATATTTCAATTTATTAACATTATAGAAAATAATTAAAGATGATAATATTGTAATTTTTCCAAATACTAAATATATTGATAAACTAATTTATATAATTCATTTTCTTTTAATGATTATACTTGAATGGTGGAAATGAAAATTCATTTCACATATCTTCAAGGAGGTAATAGTCCACACTTATTCAAGAGAAATGATATCATCATCCCAGTCAATTTAGGGAAAACATATATAATTTATTAGGTATTCTTATTATTAATTTTTTTATAAAAAATCAAATATATTCATTACATAAATTACTATATCTATAAATACTCCCTGGATATGAATAATTAAACATAACATTTTATGTAAGTGGTAGTCCACCTGAATGTTTGAGTGACGTATCCTTTTAACATGGGATAAAAGAGGATATTAAAATGGGTTTTATAAAAAAAATATAATTTTGTTATATAGAAGTTATTTATGGTATAATTTTATTCTAGATAAATATAATTTTATTATTGAATATGTTTAAATTAACAATATCCTTGAAATTAGAAATTATACATATTCTTTGGGAAACTTCTATTAGGGTTCTTTTTAAACCATAATTTGTTTTCATTTTGGTGGGGTTAACAACTATATAACATAGAAATATATATCATGATGGTTTATTTCAGTTCTTGGTTGATAATAATAAATCATTTTATATGAATATATTCCAATATTATGTGTTCTATTATATGTTAGGGGAGTGGGACTATTATAAATACACAATAATTTTAACTAAATTATATGTCTTACTCAAAGTAATATCTAACCATGTTTTGGAATATAAAATCATTGAAGAGGTAAATTTCATAACGACTCATCAAATCCAAATTTTATAAATATTTTTATTATATTTGAATCTTTTTATCATAGTTTAAAACCGCTAAATCCTTTAAAACATTATCGAGTTGAAAATGTTTTATGAAAGTAATTATTCATAATGACCAATTATGAAATTGAATATATCACTAAATACGAACCATATATTTAAGAAAAATTAGTTTTCCATATTTAATATCATGAAGAAATATTAATTAATATATATATAATCATGAAAACAAAAATTATTCTAATATAAATAAATTACTCATTTATTCAGTAAAAAAATTTACACATAAATAAATAATAAAGTCTATTACTATAACATTAACTATATTTTTTAGTCAATGTGAATTAATTTAAATTGTATTCTAATCAAAAATTGAATGGTACATTTTATGTAAATGAAAAAAATTTAATTTTAATACTATTATTACTTTTATCTATTAAAAACATATTTATTTTATAAAAATACATAATAATGAACCATAAGATATATTTTATATAATGATATCCAATATGAATTCCATTTGATCTAATAAAATTCATAAAATTATGAAATATACATTTAAAAATAAACTATTTAATTAATTTAATGAAGATCTATGTCAATAATATTAGTCCTTTAGTTGAAAAATTATGTAATGAAATTTATAAATCAATGTGGAAAATTAATAAAAAAAATTGATTACATAAAAATCATAATATTGAATTATTTATTCGAACTATATAGGCTTTAACGCTGTGGAAAATGTTAGTTAGTATTTAATATCTCCAATTGAGATATAATACCTTATCTACATTAACCTTTTGGTCCCTCTGAATGGTCATACATCAATTCGACTCATAGAAACATATCATCATACGTGTGAAATTCATCTTTAACATAGATAATATTGGAAATTATACATAATAAAAATGAAGATTTCCATATTTAAATAACTGATAATTAATATAAAATATTATTATACAAGGAAAATTAATCATTTTTTAAAACATCACATTCAATAAGATTTATGTTTCTTTCTATCTATATAATTATGTGATACCTCTCCAAAATATTGATGAAAATTATAATTATACTATAATGTTTCTAGAACATTTAAATTAATAATTAATGAAAATTTTTTAGAGAAAATTTGATCATATAACTAATCTAACATTATAATAATAGTTTGATTTGACTTATTACAATAATCAATTCATATATTGACAAAAATGAAGAAGTGAAAAATAAAAATATCACATATGAATTCAGTAAATATTATCATATATAATTATTTTAAAATAAATTATTCTGAAGATAACTAATAAATATAAATTTGAACATGTAGTAAAAAATAAAAATTAAAAGTTAATGTCTAGATAAGAATTTCATAGTCATGTTTTAATTATTACACACATAATCACTCAATCTATATGATGTGAGTATTTTCCATGGATATGAATTGTTTATTAATAGTAGAGAAATATAGAATGTTATATCATTTCATGATTTAATAACTAAATGATGATTTTGGATTAGAATATTGAATTGATTTGAAATTTTTTATGCAATATTATTTTTCCTTCAACAATTCAAAATGTGCCCTTTATATTATTTGGGAATATTTCAAAGAGAGAACACCAAATTTATAATAACATAAAACATATTGTTTTTTTGATAGTGGGAGGAAGAAGATGAGATTGATCTATTTCCATGAGATGATAATTTTGAGATAAAAATATTAACCTGTAATGTGGTATCCCATATATAAAAATGTGATAAAATATAATTCATGTGAACCAAATTTTAATCAGGTATTTTTTTAGAAATTAAGAATAATAATTTGTATATATTTTCATTAAAAAATGAATGTATTATTTGTGATTATATGTATATTATTTATAGAAATGTACAGTTGGTGTGTTTTGATATAACATATTTAACTAACTTGATGAAAATAAAATCAGATTATCTAATCTTGTGACTCATTATTTTGTCATTTGGGTATCAATGAAAATTAAAATGGAATTGGATTCTATACTATCCTTGGTTTTAGAATTATGAAAGGAAAAAAAATGTGATTTGGGGAAAAAAATTTAATGATTTCTATTATTGGTCTCAAGATTTTACTATGTGAATATATTACTAATATATAAGATCATAACAACTTTATAATGTCCCAGAATATAGGTATAAGTTTATTTTATATGGAATTATTTCAATACTACATGCTTTGATGGTATGCCATTCCGAGGCCCGGAGTCCCCGAAATGATAGGTCAAAAAATTTTAATCTTTAAATAGAATATGTGAGTGGTTTTCCTAAAAATTTGGAATAACTTATAAATGGGTGCTCAGATCATAAATACAAGGGCACCATTGCGTTCAGGTTGGTAGGTTTACCCTAGGTGCGACGTATGTTTAGTTGGCCCAGGCCTCCAATAGGAATACCAAAACATAGAATAACCATAAATAAACTAATTAAATAAAATTATTTTACAGTTCAAATTCTTATAACTAACAAATGGTGAATCAGATTAAAAATATAATACCACCCCTAAACTCTTGAGGGTATGTTTTTTTGGGCAGACCCCAACATCTGCCGGTGCGGGCCAACAATGGAATTTAGTTTCTTGTCGTAAATAATATTATTAAGAAAAATTTATTTTATTTAAAATATTTATAACTCCTAAACGGGGTCTCAGATTTAAAATATGAATGTACCAATGAGCTCAAGGGGGAATTCTCCCCTTAGGCAGAGCCTAACCTCAACCATTGTGGGTTGAGGATGAAGGATATTTCTTGAACTTTTTTGTGGTTCATATAACTAAATATGTGAATGGGTTCTTCTAACTCTTGAACCACCGCTCAGTTTGAAAATTGGGGAGCACAGTTGAATTTGAAATGCCAATATTTTCCTACAAATTACTTAGCATCAACATGCAAGTCCCAAGAAAAAAAAATTTTCTGACTTTTCATGAAAAAAAAAATAAATAAAATAGTTATTTTATTTATTTTCTCGCCATTGGGTGGCAGATGTCGAAGCTATGGTGAAGCAACCAGGTAGCGATTAGGGGCATTAATGAAGCTCATTAATGGATCATATAACATGGTGTTACGATGCCATAATGTAAGCATAACAGTGACAATTTTTCATAAATGAAATAGAGTAATGACACATACTCACAGGGTAAAATAAGTGTTGCGACACAATTTATTTTTTTAAATGAACATGTAGGAGAGTGTGGAATTAAATTGCATGGATTCTCTAACACAACCTTTACAGTGTTCTATCCAACAATTAATGAAGAACTCTGGTGGGAATTCATCGTCTTTGATATTCCTCAAAGAACAGACCTAGAATTGGCGTCGGAATCATGAAATGTTGAGGATGAATGCTTCACCATCAAATTTTAATGAGGTCGGTGTTTGGGTTTTATTTCAATGTTCTTACTCATTCTTCTATTTCTAGAAACAATAAACATTGATGAACCAATGAACATGTTGATCTGCGGTTCATGCGTTTATGTGGAAGGATGACATTTCGTGGGAATTTATTATCCAGGATTGTGTTTATCACTTGTAATGGTTGAAAAAACATTCCAGTGTCTTCAACTTATTTAAAACGTCTAATGAAGAGGGTGTGGGATGACATGAACAATGGCCAAGACACCTCCGCATGTGTGATCTTGTGAACGGATAATCTGAAGCGATGTTAATTTCAAAATGTGTACTTTTAAAGGAAGAAGGAGACCCAAGAGTACCATATGTGTAGAAAACATGAATAACGGACCACTAGAGCATGTTTGGTGGTCCGTAGAACAACATATCAGTGTGCTAGTGCTGGTATTGGCATTTTCCGCGAGCGGTGGATGAAGATAACCCATCGGTAGGTTGTGGTGGTAGGGAGACACTACCCCAATCAAGAGATGCCTATAGGTGTGTCCTGCGTCTGCACCATCAGGATAGATGGATGAAACCATTTCCTATCGACCACTTCTAAAGGTGGAGGCCTTGCAGCATCCCGTGGGGCAGAGGGGGAACAGACGCCGCCAGGTACAGTGTCCCGGCCAAGCAGTGCACCAATGACATCTCTAATGGCTGGTCCACAACTAGAGGGTCGATCACCCTTGAGGGATGATCCCATTACCTATGGGTCGGTCCCATGCCATGCTGGCTGGACCAGTACTGGTAGGAAAGAACCATTCCCTTCGAGACGGGCCACACTAGGCTTGGTTGCCGGATGACCTGATGGGCAAGATCCTCAGCTAAACTGGGTTGGGTCCCGCGAGTCCCATTGGGAATGAACCATTGGCCATACCAAAAATAAATAACCCAGACCCAATCCAAGTTTGGTGGAGTTGGTATATTTTAAACCGGGTAATGTGAGACCCATGCACCGAGTCGGTTTGGTCGGTCCGACTGAGTCGGACCGGGGCGGATGCAACCGGTCCCTGGATACTAAAACACTAATAACTCATCGACTGGGTGACTGATTGACATACCATTTATCGAATGATAACCCTTATGATGAGACAACATTTATGATATATTCTACTGGATTTGTTGATGGGGGAGGGTGTTGGGATATAGCTGGGCTAGATCGAACGTAAATCCAACTGAGGCCTTTTTTCTAAAACGTGTGTACCTTGCAAACTGTGCATCCGATAGATAATTTTTTTGTGGTGTTGTGACCCTCACGATAAGGTGGGTATTTTGGACCACTATATGGTGAAATTCATGTTTTTAGATATTCGATGAATGGATTAAGGAGAGGTTCCCCCAAGTGTGCTAGGTATGGAACCATGTGGTTCGTTGAGACCTGTGGACTGATGACTTTCAACAATGTATGACTCAACTATCCCCTAGTGGTAAACACATATATATGAATTATAAGGATCATAGAATGTATTGGGAAGGTGTAAGGTTATTGGGAAGAACATTTTTTATGACATGGCATGACCATTGTTCTTGTCAGAGGATGATTTGACCACTTTTTGAGGTATTCAATGTTGTGATAGATGTTTCAACAATCACTCCCCAAAACTTATACAAAGGGTGACCTATCTTCTGTTTTGTGCTTCATATTGGGGATTGAGTTTTTTTAATTCCTTTTTGATTTGGGTTCCCTACTGAATACATTCTTACTCACCCCTGCACGGGCATCTCCTGCACATGTTGTGTCAGGTGAAGACGAATGAAATTTCAATATGGACATTGGTGGAACGGGACCCAAAGGTGCACAGTGAGATGGGAATGAAGGACATTATAATGGTAGACTTTGTAACCTAGAACCAGGAATGGCCTATTAGGATCGAGTGGATAGTATATTCTACTTCAGCTTCCAGTATCTACACTACTCTTAGGATCAGGTGGGGTTTTCCGCAGATGGCCATCCATTATTCCATTGGGTACTTTGCCATTTTTTCGTTCATTTTTTGGGTTTCATTTTGGCCCACATTTATTAGTTGTACATGGTTTTTTAGTGATACATGATTTCTTGTTCTTTTTGTGGGACTTGGTTGGGAGTGTGTTTGATTAAAGTTACTAAACAAAATTCCCCCCTCTTGCATGTTGATGACTTCGACACTAGTCGCCAGACCATGTCCTTAGAGAGGCTGGCACAAGGTAGTAACGACATGGGCCCTAGGGGACAGGTCATGAAAATGTATATCAAAGGGTTGTTAGTGATATCATAAAAACTGAGAGTCTTAGTTTTGTTTTGGTGAAATAGTGTTATGTGTTTCGAGTCTGACTTTCAGATTCAAGGAGTCCAGTGCTCGGGTCGGGGAAGATGTATCCATACACCATGAATTTGAATTCTTATTTTCAGTACTATAATTAAAAACACTGATGTTATACTGATTTTACCATCACCCATTGATTAGCTAGCAGGACCACCTTCTGTGGTTCATGTGGATGATGATTTCTAGACAGATTCGTGGATGACTCATTTGGCATTTAACAACAAGGAATAGAGTTCAAATGTGTGTCACAAGAATCTAATGCAATGATCACCGAGGATGTAGTTTTCGTAGGACCTACATATTTTAAGTTTTCAATGTAATCCACAAAACCATATGGTTCATAGTATGGAATGTGATAGTTTCTATAAGGGGAGGCATTTCTATGCTTGTAGTGAAAAGGGACTTCTCCTGTGAGATTGACCCACTATTCATATTGTAGGGAATGAGAGGGCAAATTGATAACTATCGAGGTTTATGACCCCATCAATCCAGGGATGAATCAACAATTGATGCATTTCATTATACACTAACTGGATTATTGACAGACCATGGTAGATGAGATTTAACATTCCTACCACTTCTCCTTGTTTGATACCTAGAGGTTCCGGTTAAGACTGTTGACTTAACCCTCACATTTAGAGACTCCTACTAGATAATACAGAAAGACCAAACAATATTTCCAATACTGTGACCAGACTCTTGGAGGTGATAGAATTATTTGGGATCACTCGGTAGTAGTGTCGATGATTTAGAACATCATTCATGGTATGTAATAGTACCGTTCATGCCAAGATTGACTGTTTTAGGAAAAGGATGTTGTTTATCCGTAGAGATGGAACAAGATTTCCCTTTTTCAAAATAGGTGAAATACTTGTATCTCTTGATGGATCTAGGAAAAAGAGGGGGTATCCAAATCAGATTTATTTGGTCATTTCAACCCTTAGTACAGTGAATGTAATAACTGCTCATGTTCCTTAGTGATAGTAGAGTATACGTACGTCTCCCTTGGAGAAGATCCATGATTACCTCTCCATTAAGAGTTAAAATTATGCTTTGATGCATTCCCTATGATGATACTGATATCAACAGAAGAATATCGGTTCACTCCGGTAGAGCTTCATGAATTGAGGGAATAGATTGAGGATAGGGGAAGGGAGTAGCTGCACACGGTCAAGTAGTATGACCTGAGGGCAATAGGAATGATTCAAGGTACGATCTATATCTACTACCAGCTTCATTATAAATAGAAATAGTTTCTGATCATTCTTTCTTATCAGAAATATTTTTCAATACTTAGTGTTTATGTTTAAACTGTTTACAAGCTATTTACATCTATAGATACCTATGGGAGGAGACTCCAAAATCACACATTTTCCAACTATTTGATATGAAACTTAAGGAAATATTTTCAGTTGGAACCTTTTAGGGGCTGCGTCGAGGCCATACGACATTAGTTTGGGATTATACTAGTCATCCACAATTCCTCCTCAGACTAACTATTTTAGGAAAAAAGGATGTGGTATTTCTACCGTGTTTTAATTGAATTTTCATTTGTCGAAAAATAAAAGGGAAACCAAGAAATCATGGAATAAACACATGAATATGAGGGTGCTTCCAATCACTCTTGAGTCGGTCGGAATTACACTCATGGAAGTATATTTTTAGTGTTTTCAGTTCCTAGAAGTTGAGGGAGAGTGCTCGAACGACCCATCAAAATTTATTTTTAGGGTTACTTATTTAATGGGGGAGGGACTTTTGTATCATTCCACAACTTGAGATAGAAACAATATCAACATTTTTACATTAGATGGAATTCATTGTGCTTCACAATTGGGGGTGTAGGTAGGAGACAAGAATAAAAGGTCTTAGTAAGACCAATTATTCATGGTTGTGTGTGGATTACCTTCATTTTAAGAAAGTGGTCATGGAGAACAAGTACCCACTACCAATGGGTTGATGGGAACATCAATCGGTTAAAAGGGGTATCCTTTCACATGGATGGAGATTTTTCCGTAGGCTTTTCAGTGGTTTACACAGTAGATATGTCTAAAGTTTTATCAGGACTATTTATTTGAAATAGTATGTACTTATGGGATGGGGAATGTGATGGAAGAAATACACAATAGGAGGACTGTTTTTCAGCATCTGAGTGAGGAAACAGATCTGCTAATCGTGATCCACATATCCTACATGGATGATGTTGGAGTAGCTTACCTTCAGACAATGACTATCACTCCCCCACTCAGGCAGCGACTAAGGTAGGCATATTTCATGGATGTTGACTGTGAGGCCTAGTGTTCTCCATTATCCATAGTAAAATCTCCTTATGAATTTTCAATATGTGGGGAGCACATCATCCTTTTATGAGGACACACCGTAGTACCGGTGATGTTAAGGGAGGAGGTGTTGAGGGAGTTTCATACACCCCCATTGGTGTTATATCCTGGTGTGGAGAATATGTTCCTAGACCTCCAGTATTAGTAATGTTGGCTAGGAGACAGAGAACATTGGATTATGTGGAGGGAGAACATGTTTTCATTTGTGTCTCAGCCCAATAGGGGTTGACGAGTTTTTTCCTTGGTGGAAGGTTAACTCCAAGGTTTATTAGACCTTATTAGTTTCATAGTGGAGTTAGTGAGATGGTATACCATCTATCTCTTCTCCATAGATGAAGAATGAGAACAATGTTTTCGATGAGTGGAAGCTGTGGAAGTATGTGCATGATACTTCACAATTAATCGACTAGGAAGAGCTTCAAATTTATGATTGGGAGTTGATTGTGGAGTTTTCAGGGGAGATATAGGATCAACGAGGTTGGGTCCTTTTTTGGAGGCCTGATTCCTCTAATGCAAGATGGGGTGGCATCACATGAACCCCAAGATGTACATGGGAGAAGGAGGCTTATATTCAGAATCAGTACCCCCTCCCCCATTTTATTTAATTTCCTTTCTTTTAGATTTTAGAGATGTAAAGACCTGGAGTAGGGAGAATGTAATCTATTATAAAATTCATATAATTTTTTTAGATATAATTATTTTAAAAATACAGGATCTGATGGAATTCCATTCCAAGGCTCAGAGTGCCAAGAATGATCTGCCAAAAAATATAAACCATTAAATAGCACATGTGAGCGGTTTTCTACAAAAAGTGAAAAATATCTTCAACTGGTGCTCGAATCAAATTTTCAAGGGCACTGTTGAGTTTAGGATGGGAAATTTACCAAAGGCATGATGTAATTTTATTTTTCAAAGGCCTCCAGGGAGAATACCCAGAAATGGAATAACCATAAATAAAATTACTAAATAAAATTAATTTATTATTTAAAATTCTTATAACTCGTGAACAGTGACTCAGATTAAAAATCTGAGCCATTTGCTATAATCGTGAGGGTATTCATTCCATAAGAAGACCCTAAGATTGGATGGCGCATTTCAATAGTGGATGTTAATTTTTGGACACGGATAAAATAATTAAGTAACAATTAATATATTTTCAAATCCTTATAACTCTTAAATAGTATCTCAAGTTTCAAATCTTAGAGTACCATTGAAATTATGTTGGCAGATTCCACTTAGGCAGAGCCTAACCTCGACCAGCATAGGATGATGGTGAAATATAATTTTTTAACTTATTTTAATGTTTATTTAAATAATCATTGGAATGAGATTTAATTTCTTTCGAACTGGTGCACAAAAAAATATTCGAGGGCACTGTTGAATTCAGAATGCAGAGATTATACAGAAATTAAATAACATCAGTAGTCAAGGGCCGAGAAAAAATTGTATTTTCCAAGTATTTAAAGAAAATAATAAAATAATTTAAAAGAATAATTGTATTTCCTTTCCCAATTTTGGGTGGTGGACGACAACACTTCGGTGTAATGACAAGGAAATAATGATGTGTGTTAATGAATCTCAATAATGTCTAATATCCCATAGAAAAACGGTATAAAAATGTATGCATAACAATGACACCATTTCAAAAATAAAAAAAAAGTATTGACACAATGTCGCAGTTTAATAGGAATGTTATGACCCATTTATTTTTATTAAACCAACACTTGGGAGATTGAAGAAATAAATTGTGGGGGTTCTCTAAGGAACCACTAGAATTTTTCATCTCCAATTATGAAAAAGAAATGCCGATGAGAATTCATCGTCTTTTACATTCCTTGATAAATAAAGTTTGAAGCAAATTTAATGACTTCAAACCTCAGATAAGAACATTATGGCCTAGAGTCTCAATGAGGTAGGGGTTGAGTTATATTTCAATGTTATTTTCCATTCTTATCTTTTTATGAATAAAGAACATAGATCTACCAAGGAACCAGATGATTTGTGGTTCATGCGTTTTATGTCAGAGGGTGAATTTTCATAGAGATTATTTATCCTGGATTATTTTCATCAGTTGATTTGATTGCACCTACATCCATGTGAATTCCCCCTATTTGAGACCTCTAATGAGGATGGTGTATGACGACACAAAAAAAGTCTCAGACCCCTCAACATGTGTGATCTTGTGAACTGATCATCTGAATCAATGGAAAGGCAGAAAAGAGGCCATCACGGTGAGAAAGGCGACCCTAGAAGAATATCGGTGTAACCCCTGACCCTAGTTACCTAATGTCAGTGAATTATTACATAACATTGGCATGATCACAAATGATCAAATCCCGAATGACCGATCATATTAGTAGCCTTCGAAGTACTAGATACATTCATATGTTTTATATTACATTTAGAAATGTAAAAAAACAACAAAATATTCTCCATTGACCACATTAATATCCCGTAGACCGTCCCTTATACTATCCCTATAGGTCAGTCAGAATATACTTCTTCACATCCTCGAAAAAATAATACATAGAAAGGGGTGATCTCAGATGCTCATTATGAATGCCGGTATATTTGGAACTACCATAAATAAGAATAAACATTTAAGGAAATATATAAGATTTAAAATAATACATTTAATTATGAAATAATACATAATATGGCCAATATAAATTAAATAATTCCATTTACCTATTCACACGGATATTCTACTAGTCAAATAGTCACATGAAATATAAATAGCCAATTTCATAATGATGGAATTCATAATACCAAACTTCATAACCACATAGTCACGAACTTGTGCCAAGACTATAAATAAGATTTTTTAAAGGCCTTATTCCATGACACTAGTTTGACTCATTAGATTAACTGATGCATCGAGAATCTATAGCAGGCTCCACGCGTCACTTACTTTGACCAATGCATTCCTCATATGAAAAGGATTAAACAGAACATAAACATTAGTTTTAAAACTACCATATGAAATATAAATAAAATAACTATAAACCATGAATGGTATAAAGATAACACATACACAGTAAAATATATCACAAAACCACCAATAAAATATGGAATATTTGTATCATAATAAATCATTTTCAAAAATATTTAAAATCCATCAAATGATTTTGACATAGATGTAATAGATAATTTTTGAGAGAAATATCTCATTCTATTTTGAAATCATATAGAAGTAATGTAGTTATAAATGAAATCATTTATTTTGAAAATATTCTTTTAATATTATAAAGGAATCCAAAAAGGTGTTATAATGATGGAGAATAGTCAAACCCTCCATATAAGTTAAAAAACATTCTTACCATAATTTGATGAAAAGGTCATAAGGTACCTTGTTTGGAAAATGACAGAAAGATTTCTTTAAAACTATTTTATAAAAAATAAAACAAGGATATAAATGACTTTAAACCATTTTATAGTAAATTGTAAAAATGCTTTGAAAAACATATTTATGAAACACAGATGTGGATGATAAAGGGACCTTGTAGAGACTTACATAAAAATAACCTCGGATAATAAAGAGATTGTGAAATTAACCCATACCTTTAACATTTCCATGGTTGAGGGTTTGTTAAACTCTTTTATAATAGTAAAATTATTTTTATTAAATTATAAAAAAACTATATACATACATATGTTATCATATATGATCATTTAATATTGTTTTGTTAATAATATTTTAGTAATATCATCGTTTCAGGTGCTAACTGATTCATTTTCCGTTATATGCTTGGTTACGTAATCCATGTTTGTTATGGATAGTATGTATTTGATTCATATAAAAATTATATTTTGGTCTTAAAAAGTATTAGTAATCAAAAAAATAAAACTCTTCTTGAATGATTATGGTGGGGAATGAATCTCATTGCGTTTTTGGAGGCGGTAATCCGTACATTCGCACGAGCAACAATATCCTTATATTGATACTGAAATTATATGTAATTGGATGGTATATACAATATAAATAATCATTATCATGTTATATATATTATTTACAT
The DNA here is from genome assembly GCA_963277665.1 of Viscum album. Lineage (NCBI taxonomy): Eukaryota > Viridiplantae > Streptophyta > Magnoliopsida > Santalales > Viscaceae > Viscum > Viscum album. The sequence continues at coordinate 368,923,784 of OY728142.1, read as the reverse complement.
TAGTTATAATCATTATTATACCCATCCAAATAATGAAGTGTTTGAATAACAAACTACAGCATGACGTGGAAACGGTAAGCCGTACGTACGAAAGTATGGTGACTTTGTCATTCATATGATTCAAAGAATAATGAATATGTTTGTAACATTTTAATGAAAACATAAAAATATATATAATTTAGTGGATTTATTAATTTAGAATATAAAAAATAAAGAAAGAGGAAATGGAAGAAGAAAAGAACTTGAATGTGGTGATGAAACATTTACCTCTTCTTTGGGTTCTTCCTTTTGATTTGATAAATAAGGCTACTAAGGATAGATTTATGACCAATGGAACACCTCTAGGAATAATGGCGGAATGTTGAGAGAATATTTAGGTCAGGTTTGGCTGAGCCAAATAGATTTTGTGGTGTGAAATTAAGAGAAGTGGAAGTACCTTTTTTTAAGAGATTTGAGGGTCACTTTTGAAAATGCCCAAATTATTATTTTATAATAAAATAAGTTTCGTCTTTTAATAGATAAAAACGATTTATTTAAATTGTATGGTGGGTATGGGTCGATAAACTCTCATAAATTAGGTTCTATATAGGTTTAGGTCATAATATTACCCATATCTTATAGATTTAACTCTTAGTTAAATAGTTTGACATTTACCATGTCTCTTTGTATTTTTATATTATATGGTTAATAAACATACTATAACAAACCAAGAGAACCCCATGTGGTTCATTATTAATATATATAACATTATCTAAGTTATCTGGCAAAACCATTTAATTTTAAGAATAGTATATTCATTAATAATATAGTGTTTGTTTTAAAAACTGAATTATGTCAATTATGACACTATTTAGTATTTGATTTTTGTGATAATCATAACAGAATGATTACTTCAAAAGAAAATTATTTAATTGACCCAAAAAGGTCAGATTAACCTAGAAAATTACTTTTTTTCATCAAAACAATCAAATTACATTTATCTAGATATTTATAATATCAATTATTTTAATCATTCATGAATAAAGTAATTACTTCATCATCATTATGTAATAAATAAATTAAATTATTTAAGGTCTAAAAATTATAAATAAAATAAAATTATGTAGAAAAGTTCATTATATTTTTTAATAAATTTATATAGTCGAATTTATGTTTTTTGTAACCCTATAATAAAAATGGTTTAGTTATTAAACATTGAATTCAAATATTTTAACTATTCTTTAAATAAAATAACAATAAATGTCTTAATCTAATCCTAGAGGACCATAGGGGATCATTTTTTCTTCCCAAGGTTGTTTTGGGTAGAATTACTTTTATTCAATAGAATTAGGACATGTGTTATGGAAATTATGATATCATTTTTAACCTCAATTACCCTAATTACATTATACCGTGGTAAATAAAAGTCAAAAGTTACTCTTCACCAAAAAATATTTTTTGTCTTATTGAACCAAATTTTACTTACTAATATCAACTGTGTCTCTTATATTTTTGATTTACAACTCACAAAATTAATATTATTACGTTTCATGCATATTTTCAAATGATCCAAGAAACTGGGTAAAAGGCGGTAAAAAGTTCAATAAAATATTATATATCTATACTTATTATAAAATGACTCTAATGAATTACATTGAAAATATATAGGTATTATTTATATATTTTCACCAAAAATAAATTAAAAAAATAACTAATTACTTAAATAAATATTAAGTTTTAAACAATAATGCCGTGTTTTTCACTATTCATACAAAATTGAATGTTTTTTGAAAAATTTCAAAAAATAATTCTAAGCTAATTTTGACATTCCAATTCCAAAAAAGGTTTCCATTTTGAGCAATGAAATTTAAAAAATTACAAAAAATGGTATTATTTTTCATAATGGCTAGTTTGATTGGTCGTGGTGTGTTAAAACTCTAAGTTGCGTACAACTCATACTACTGCATTATTCAAAAGGAAAAATACCGTCAGAGCTTGGGGATTTATATTCTATCCTCTTTAAAATAATTTAATTCTAGAAATTTCTAGAACATTACTTCATAAAAATATCGGGGTGGTACATCATCATAAGTTCCTTGGGTTCCCATGTTTCCTCTTCTAGATTATGGTTTCTCTATAAACCATTTACCCTATGAGTCATCCAGTTTCTCATCACTTGTTCTATGGTATCAATAATTTTGATAAGATCTTCATAATAAAACAAATTTGTTTCTAGTTCAACTTCCCCATAGGTGAGTAAATGTGTTGGGTCAAGAATGTATTTTCTCAACAGTGATACGTGGAACACATCATGATCTTTTGAATGACTAGGATGAATTTACAGACGATAATCTACCACTCCAATTCGTTCTAGAATATTGAAAGGTACGATTTACCTGGGAATCAATTTAACATTCATAGAAAAACGTCCAACACCCTTCCATGGAGATACCTTCAAGAAAATGTGGCCTCCTACTTGAAATTCCAAATCCTTCCTTCATTTATCAACATAACTCTTTCTCTAACATTGGGATACTTTGATGTGGGTTTGGATAATATTCATGTTTTCTATTTTTTTCCTCATCATGATATGGGCCTAAAATTTTTCTTTCACCAACATTATCCCAATACGTTCGTGTGAAACATCTCTTTCCGTATAATACTTTATATAGTGCCATTAGAATTCATAAATTGATGTCGTTGTTATAGGAAAATTCTACCATAGGTAAATGTTGATCCCACATACCTTGAAAGTCAATTTTGAATGATCTCAACATGTCTTATAAGGTTTAGTAGTTCGTTATTATTGTCAATCGGTTTGAGGGTGCTAGGTAGTTCTCAAATGAAGTTCAGCATCTAGGGCCTTTTGATGACTTTTCTAGAATCTTGATGTAAAACGAGGATCATGACCAGAAACAATCGATAGGGGTACTCTATTAAGTCTTATAACTTCATAAATATATAGTCATCCCATATGTTCAAGTGGTAACTCTTCTCTTATAGAATGAAAATGTGCTATCTTGGTAAGACGATCCATAATGACCCATATACCATCATTCCTTCTAGGAGTCTTTCACAGCCCCATGACATAGTCCATCGTAATATTATACCTTTTTCACTCAGTTATGGTAAGGGGTTTCATGACTCTTCTATATTGTTACCCTCTAGCATTCACATGTTGACAAACCATGAATCTTGACACAAAATCAGAAATCTCCCTCTTCATGTTGTCCCACTAAAAATGTTTTTTCAAATACATATACATCTTAGTGCTACCCTATAGTATAGAGTAATTGGAGCTATGAGAATCATCCAACAATTCCCTTTTTAGATAAGTTAAATAGAGAACACAAAACCACTTCCCAAATTTAAAAATTCTATATTTATATATGAAGTCGATAAATCAACCATCTTTCATAACATTAATATTATTTTGAAACTCCTCATCATCAGTCCGAGAACACTTTATCCTTTCTAGTAAATATGTCTTAAAATACATTTGAAAAAGAATTGATGTTTCACCTTCCATGGTAATTCCCATATCCATATTTAATATATCAATGAAAATAGAATCCATTTCATCTCTCATCTTGTTCAAAACTCCATGTTCCTTTTTTCTCAAAGCGTCTTTCACCTTATTTTCCTACCTCGGGTGGTAGTGTATAGTGAATCATAATCCTCGAGTTGGTCAAGCCATCACAATTGCCTAATTTTGTGTTATTTTGTTGATAAAATATACTTAAAACTAATTTTATTAGTATAAATCTCACATTTTTCACCATTGAGATAGTGTCTCCATATATTCGGAGTAAAGATTACAGCTGCTAACTCAAGATCATGAGTGGGATCGTTTTGTTCCTAAATATTTAGCTTTTGTGATGCATAAACAATAACTCTATCATTTTTTATAAGGATACAACCAAGTCCTATATTTGAAGCATAACTATAAATAAACAACCCATCATTCCCAGATAGTAGAGTCAAGATAAGAGAATTGACTAATCTTCTATTCAGTTCTTCAAAACATTTTCCACACTATTTTGTCCAAACAAATTAAACGCCTTTATGTGTGAGCTTGATTAATGGGTGATCCAAATAGGAAAAATTCTGGATGAAATGTTTATAATAACCTTATAAACCAATAAAACCACGTAACAAAGTTATACTTGTCAGTTTTGGCCATTCTTGGAATGCCTTGGTCTTTGACGGATCAAGAGAGATTCCATCCTTAGAGACAATATGGTCAAGAAAAGAAATCTCTTGAATCCAGAATTCACATTTGCTAAATTTCCCATATAATTAATTTTTTCTAAGAGTCCTTAGGATAATGCACAAATGATTTTCATGATCTTCGTACACTACTACAATAACAGGAACAGTATGTGCCAATTTTTTATCAGTGCTAAGAAAAAAAGTGGTTATAAAGAAACCCTTATGAGGTCTAAAATTTTAGTACTGATAAATGCATTTTTTATCAGCTCTTTTTTTAGATCTTATAAAGAGTATGATTTATAAGCGCTAAAAAAGAGCTGATATATAATTCCTTTATTGATGTTAAAAATGACATGATAAAGGCTTCCTTTATCAGCGCTAAAATTTTAGCACTGATTTAACCATAGTCCCATATTTTAAAAAATCTGGTGCACGATATCATCTATTTATCATTCCCTTTTGCACTCGTGGTGCTTTACCACTGCGACAATTCCCTATCCCCCTGATCTTCTCTTTTCTGGACCTCCGCCGCTAGCCCTACTCCACCGCTTACACCTTATCCTCCCCCTTGAACCCCTTTCATGGATCCTCCTACCCGAAAACCCTAATTCCCCCTCTTCGTTGGACCCTACACCATGTGAACCATTCTCCTACATTTCTCAACAGTGGAAGCTCCTCTCGAGAACCTCCCCCTCAGAGTCGCGACTTCCCCTCCCGACATAGCGTAGAAGGCTCCCTGGCTAATGGATGCATCTTCTCTTCCACCATCACGGGTGAAATCTTCTCTAGGTAAGAATCCCACTTCTCATTTCAGGTTTATTTTTGGTGCATTGGTTTTGTGATATTAGTTTTTATTAGGGTGATGTTTGAATTATTCCCTTTAATAACCACCATTATATTATAAGCTAACTAACATAGAGTTATATCAATCCATGTCACGAAGTAACACACGTAGTGGATTCTTAATCTTGGTTTGTAGATGATTTGAACTAAATTTTGACTTTTTTATTATTCACCATGTGTCCTTATGGTGTTTGTAATTAGAATTTATTTTCCACTAAGTGTTATATTTATAAAGGGGTCATATTCTTGTGCAACCTCAAGCTAGACCTTGTTATACATGAATATTCTATTAATATTGACTTTTTTTACTCATCCTTCTGGTGGAGTGGGATTATCTATACTAGTGAACGTGGTATTTTTTGTACACCCGTTCATGAAAAAAAAGAGTTTGGATAGTACCATCCTCATTATTAATTGGTTACACTTTGTGGGTTTTATGATGTGCTGGTGATTTTTTAGGTTTAAGGTTCTATTTATGATTGTGATTAGGAATCCTCCAATATAGAATATGTATCCAATCATATGAATGTTATGTTATATTTCCCTTAGTTGGTGAGCATGGTCTTATGTGATGTGTTAAATAAGAATACTTTTCTTCTCTATGAATGTCGAGGAATCACAGAATGCTTCAAAATGGATACTAATGGTTAACTCTTGGTAAAGATATGGTGTATGCATCGACCCATGTACCATAGATGATGAGTGTCTTTGTGAATTTATAGTGTTCTAAATTGAATCTCTCCTTCAGACGGTTCATAGTGGATTGTAACGGACCGAAATTTTGAATAAATCTTGTTTCCTAATTTCATGTGTTATTTTATTTTATTTTTATACTCAACAAAAATGTTTTATTTGATAAACATGATAATAATTAAAATGAGACCATTGGGTTCTGCCTGTTATATGACCATCGGTCAATATGACCGCTGTGAACAAAATGTCTTGATTATTATCTCTAAATACAAGTAATCTTGGTTAATTATTATAGAAAGAATATTCGATGGCCTCACCTAGTAGTCTTGGACCGATCAAAGCCCATCTAACAGAACATGGGAAGGAGGTACCACCATTAGGATTTTCTCTGGACCAAACACAAGCCGAACTTCATTATGTGAAGCTAGAACGGAATCGCCTTCGCGAGAAGTTCAAACTGATAGAAATTACTACTCGGGAAATGCTGGCCGAGCCTCCTGCGTACTCTCTCACCTTAGCACACCTTACACTTAGGTCCTATGCTGGTGTTATAAGGGGCTATGTAAGAAGATCGTAACTGCCTTGTGTAATCCTTTGTTTTAAATAAAAATTGGGATTTCTTCTTATGATGATGTTTATGAATTTTCAAATGGCCGGATAAATATAGTATGCATATTTTTGATGAATTTTAGATAAACGATATTTTAAAAATGTTTATGTAAACCCTAAATAATTAAAAATGTGTAATGATTTTCAAAAAATGGTCTTCTACAATTATGTTCAGTACAAAATTTTGATTCTAATATGATCAACATGATTTTTGATGAATATTAAATTATGAATAGTGATTTTATGATTAGGATTAGTAATATGACCAAATGGATTAGTAATCTCACTTAAAGAATGTTTTAAAATAATCTAGGCACCTTGATTAAGTAATGTGATTCAATAAAATGATCAAATAACAGTTTGATGAATTATTAGTCAAGTATTAGTTTTTTCGGGTGAATAGTGTTTTTTAATTAAAAATTTAATTAAAAATAATTAGAAAATTATTTTATAAAAATGACTTTATTTTTGAACTCAGAGCATCGATATTATGTTATGGTAATTTTTGGGGTTTTTTTCTGAAAAAATCAATTTTCGGTGAATAGTGTATTTATTTTAAAAGAAATATTAAAATATTTAGAAAATAATTTTTATAAAATGGAGTTCATTTTTGAAATCAGATCATTGATATTTGGTGAGTGTGAAATTTTGGGTTTTTTCTGAGAAAGTTAAATTTTCAGTGAATAGTAAAAATGCAGTTTTAGGGTTTCAGTATGTTTAGTGGCATCATAGCTGTGTCATGATGATGTCATGAGATATTTTAAGGGTTGGCCGGCCAAGGGTGATGAATTATTGTTGTGGGGGCCCCATGTTGCCTAAATCCATGGTAAATTCCAATGGAGAGCACATGGGTTTGAGAAAAGCACATGTGAGGTGTCCCTTGGCCATTAATGCCTTGTCCCCTCACATTCCCTATAAATACCAAGCCCTCCACTCATCAATTCGACTCCCCACTCTTCCCCAACGAAGTTATGGTCTCATTACCTCCCAAGGAGTCCTCCCAAGGTTCCCCAAGCCCTCAAGGACCCAACCTTTGAGGTTTAAGTGTTACATGTTAAGGTAAGGGATCTGATCTCTCTCTTTCTTTTCAAGAAATCTCTTTTATGTAATTTCTTTTATGCTCTCTATTATTATGTTAAAGGGTGTTCTTTTATACTCATCTTACTTCCCTTTTCATGTTCACATAATTAGAGACCCCCTATTACTCTCATTATTTTGTTTTATAACGTTTTAAGTGGCGCCGTTAGGCTGCCGAATCTTTTGTAACGAAGTCTTTCTCCCTTCTCATTTTTTAAGATCTATTATCATGTAAAGTATTTCAAGTTCCTTTTTATTATGTTGGGGTATGTTCTCTAAGTTTATCATACTGATCTTTTATGATCATATGATGAGAGACACCATTTGATCTCTTCAATTCAGTTTTTTGAAGTTTTAAGTGGAGCCGTTAGGCTGCCGAATTTTTAAGTGGTTCTTCACCTTTCTCGTTTTGATGTTCTACTTTCATGTCAATTCTTTCAAGTTACTTTTGTTATGTTGGGGTATGATCTCTATATCTATAATTCTGTACTCTTATGTTCATATGATGAGTGACCCTATTTGATCTCATCAAGTCATTTTTGTTGAAGTTTAAGTGACGCCGTTAGGCTGCTGAATTTTTAAGGGATTCTTTCACTCTTCTACTTTTCAAAGTTCTAATTCTTTGTCAAGTCTTCCAAGTTCCTTTTTATTTTGTTGGGGTATGATCTCTATATCTATCATAATGATATTTTATTTTCATATGATGAGATACCATATTTTACATCATCAATTCATTTTTGGTTGAAGTTTACGTAACGCTGTTAGGCTGCCCAATTTTCATAAGAAAAATCTTATTTTTGTCTTCCATTCATGTTCTTCATTTCATATGGTATATTTTCAAATTTCATTACCATGTTCTTAAATCCCATATATTCTATCCCTCTACTGTTTTATGGGTCATTTATCATTGTTTGACCCATGCCCCCTCTCTTTTCAACATTTTCTAAAACCGTGTAACGTAGCTGTTGTGCTGTAGAATTTTTGTCTCAAAATGCCTCTCTCTTTTTCTCAAAATTACTTCATGTTATTAAGTGAATACTCAAAGCTCTTATTTCTACAGGGTAATTCACATATATATAGAAAATTTTTCTATTTTAAATTCTGGGATTTACATACATGATACCTGATTTCCCTTTCTGTGGGTTTAAAGTAACGTAATGATCATGTCTTTAAAGCAGTTTTTAAAACGTTATGATTATGAAATGAAACCCATTTATTTTATGATATATGGTTTATTTATGAAATTTTTGATGATGATATATGTGGCTCACATGATAATAAAGGCAAATTTAAGGGTGCGCCCTGATAGCGCTCCAATGCATTGGGTAATGACTTAATCTCTAGAGATGACCATTTTAACGATGCCTTGGTGAATAACCTTAGTAATTTATAACGACACCTTGGGGATGGATCTTGGTGAAATGAAACGATTTTCAATATTAAATTTTTCAGAAACATCTTCAAGTTATGAAAAATGTTATTTTATTATGATGTATCTCATGATTTAATTCTCATGCCTTAATGTTCTTTTCATGACTTTATTGAAGTATCTCAAGTTCACATGTAAAATGTTTCTCTTGTTTCTCTTACTGGGCCTTATTTTCACCCTTTCTTCTGATTCATGTCCCTAGGTTATGAGATGCAGTAATGATCCTAGGATGAACATGAGGGGAATCCTTTCATGTGTTTAAGAAGAATGTTTTATGTTTTCAGGTTTTAAGTTCCTAGTTTCCAAGACACTAAACCTTAAAGATCCTCAGTTCCGTGTAATGAAATTAAAGTTATGTTATAAAAAGATGGGATGTTATAGTTGGTATCAAAGGATGGTTTAGTTATTTGTGGAAATTATGATATGAAAACTCTAGGAAGAACCCTATAGAAAAGTTTAAATATAGTAAATCTTCCTTGTATTTTAGTGAGTATTTAGTAAAGGGTTTCCACGAAAATACATCCATGTCTGGATACTAGCAGGTAGAGGTGGCTATGGCACAGATGTACATAGGGGTAAAACCCGAAAAAACCGCTTTGATCTAGACTCGAATGAGAACTGGTACACGACAATGGGACTTGCTGAACTCTTGGTTACGACACTCCCGTGGGATATTATTTGGTAAATTCATAAGCTTATTATGAACCATTGTTAAAGGAACAAAGATAAAATAAAATAAAGGTTCACAGAAGAATATATGATCATGGATAACCTATATGGGAACCTAGGGGATCACAAGTTAGGTTATACTTTTCTTCTACACGTTATCCTTATATGCTTTAAGTTTCTTTTCATGATTACTGGATAAGTATTTAAGCCCCTAATTATAGCTTCTTTTCATAGTTAATGGCGGGAAATGGAAGAACATGTCCCAACTACCAATGTGATAGGAAATGCTACGATTGCTGTATTAATACGACTGGGATGATTAGTGGATTAAAATATGATTTTTATTTTGGAAGACATTCACTATTTGGGGGACCCTATATGATCGAGGTAAATAGATTACAACGGTATTTTCATTGAGGAGTAAGGTTGACTTATATTTTGAAGAATCGATGAATTTAAGGTGGACTTATAGTAATTTAGGTTACATATGGGAATGATTAACCTATCTTGGGTTAAATATGTTTAGGTTAGATACTTTTGTTATAAGATTTTAGGAGTGGTTGATGTTGTTTGGAGATGAACAGTGGTGTTTATTTTGGATTACTATGTTATCAAATCCTTGTTGTATTTGGGTTTTAATCTTAGTTTGGTTTATTTTGAGGAATTTTAAGGACCGTTATTTATGGAATGGACTATGATGAACTTTGGGCAGTACCATGGAACTTTGAAGATTTAAAAGTAGTTTCCATTCCTATGGGATTATTTCTTTTTGAAGAGTTGTTTTACCTTACCCTTTAGGTTTTTGGGATAATGTTTAAAGATAAAAGAAATAGATAGTTAATCTTTTGTGGATTATGTGATTCTCTAGAATATGATTCTTGTGTTTTGATGAGACCAAGTAGTTTTGAATGCTCATAGTTTGGAGAAAAGATTAGTTTTGGGTAGAAAATTATTAAAGGATAAAACTCTACATGAAGGTAGATATATTTCCTTATGTTTTGTTCTATGTTGTAAATTAATTCCTCAATGTTATGAAAAGGAACATAAAACAAAAACATTGTTGGTTTACTTTTCCTACTAAGTAATCAAAGACCACCTGCACACAACATAATTTTGGGATTTTCTGGTGGTTAACTTCCTTCTAATCATGTTTTCTATCACTCTCCTTTAGGACGTGACCCTTTGTTTTCTCCTCCATGTCCATGTTTCCTACATCGAATCCTTGTATGAGTAAACTCAGGTGGCCTTTGTACTTCCTTTTCTTTATTTTAAAGTAATGGTGTTACTGACTCTTTTTCCGATGTGGGACTTTCAATGAAATTTCAAAACCCCAATTTTTAAAATTGTGAGGACGCAATTTCTTAAGGGGGGAAGATTGTAACGGCCCGAAATTTTGAATAAATCTTGTTTCCTAATTTCATGTGTTATTTTATTTTATTTTTATACTCAAAAAAATGTTTTATTTGATAAACATGATTATAATTAAAATGAGACCATTAGGTTCTGACTGTTATATGACCATTGGTCAATATGACCGCTGTGAACAAAATGTTTTGATTATTGTCTCTAAATACAAGTAATCTTGGTTAATTATTATAGAAAGATGATTCGATGGCCTCACCTAAGAGTCTTGGACCGATCGAATCCCATCTAACAGAACTTGGGAAGGAGGTAGCACCATTGGGATTTTCTCTGGACCAAACCCAAGCCGAAATTCATCATGTGAAGCTAGAACGGAATCGCCATCGTGAGAAGTTCAAACTGATAGAAATTACTACTCGGGCAATATTGGTAGAGCCTCCCTCGGACTCTCTCACCTTAGCACACCTTACACTTAGGTCCTATGCTGGTGTGATAAGGGGCTATGTAAGAAGACCGTAACTGCCTTGTGTAATCCTTTGTTTTAAATAAAAATTGGGATTTCTTCTTATGATGATGTTTATGAATTTTCAAATGACCGGATAAATGTAGTATGCATATTTTTGATGAATTTTAGAAAAAGGATATTTCAAAAATGTTTATGTAAACCTTAAATAATTAAAAATGTGTAATGATTTTCAAAAAAATGGTCTTCTACAATTATGTTTAGTACAAAATTTGGAGTCTAATAAGATCAACATGATTTTTGATGAATTGTAAATTATGAATAGTGATTTTATGATTAGGATTAGTAATATGACCAAACGGATTAGTAATCTCACTTAAAGAAAGTTTTAAAATAATCTAGGCACCTTGATTTAGTAATGTGATTCAATAAAATGTTTAAATAACGGTTTCATAAATTATTAGTCAAGTATTAGTTTTTTCGGGTGAATAGTGATTTTTAATTAAAAATTTAATTAAAAATAATTAGAAAATTATTTTTATAAAAAGGATTTATTTTTGAACTCAGAGCATCGATATTATTTTATGGTAATTTTTGGGGTTTTTTCTGAAAAAATGAATTTTCGGTGAATAGTGTATTTATTTAAATATAAATTTAAAAATATTTATAAAAATATTTTTATAAAATGGTGTTCATTTTTGAAATCAGAGCATTGATATTTGGTTAGTGTGAAATTTTGGGGTTTTTCTGAGAAAGTTGAATTTTCAGTGAATAGTAAAAATGCAGTTTTAGGGTTTCTGTATGTTTAGTGACATCATAGCTGTGTAATGATGATTTATTGAGATATTTTAAGGTTTGGCCGGCCAAGGGTGATGAATTATTGTTTTGGGGGACCCATGTGGCCTAACTCCATGGTAAATTCCAAGGGAGAGCACATGGGTTTGAGAAAAGCACATGTGAGGTGTCCCATGGCCATTAATGCCTTGTCCCCTCACTTTCCCTATAAATACCAAGCCATCCTCTCATAAATTCGACTCCCCACTCTTCCCCACCGAATTTCTGGTCTCATTACCTCCCAAGGAGTCCTCCCAAGGTGCCCTCAAGGTCCCAACCATTGAGGTTTAAGAGTTACATTTTAAGGTAAGGGATCTGATCTCTCTCTTTCTTTTCAAGAAATCTCTTTTATGTAATTTCTTTTATGCTCCCTGTTCTTATGATAAAGGGTGTTCTTTTATACTCATCTTACTTACCTTTTCATGTTCAAATAATTTGAGATCCCCTCTAACTATCATTATTTCGTTTTATGATGTTTTAAGTGGCGCCGTTAGGCTGCCGAATTTTTTTTAACATATTCTTTCTCCCTTCTCATTTTTCAAGATCTATTATCATGTAAAGTATTTCAAGTTCCTTTTTATTATGTTGGGGTATGATCTATAAATTTATCATACTGATATTTTATGATCATATGATGATATACCCCTTCTGATCTCTTCAATTCTGTTTTTTGAAGTTTTAAGTGGCGCCGTTAGGCTGCCGAATTTTTAAGTGGTTCTTCACCCTTCTCATTTTGAAGTTCAACATTCATGTCAATTCTTTCACGTTCCTTTTGTTATGTTGGGGTATGATCTCTATATCTATCATACTGGACTCTTATGTTCATATGATGAGAGACCCTATTTGATCTCATCAAATTCATTTTTGTTGAAGTTTAAGTGACGTCGTTAGGCTGCCGAATTTTTAAGGGATTCTTTCACCCTTCTCCTTTTCAAAGTTCTAATTCCATGTCAAGTCTTGCAAGTTACTTTTTATTATGTTGGGGTATGATCTCTATATCTATCATACTGATCTTTTATTTTCATATGATGAGAGACCATATTTTACATCATCGATTCATTTTTGGTTGAAGTTTACGTAACGCTGTTAGGCTGCCGAATTTTCATAAGAGAAATCTTATTTTTGTCCTCCTTTCATGTTCTTCATTTCATATGGTATATTTTCAAATATAATTAACATGTTCTTAAATACCTTATATTCTGTCCCTCTACTGTTTTATGGGTCATTTATCATTGTTTGACCCATGTCCCCTCTCTTTTCAACGTTTTCTAAAACCGTGTAACATAGCCATTGTGTTGCAGAATTTTCGTCTCAAAATGCCTCTCTCTTTTTCTCAAAATTAATTCATGTTATTAAGTGAATACTCAAAGCTCTTATTTCTACAGGGTTATTCACATATATACAAAAATGTTCTATTTTAAATTCTGGGATTTACATACATGATACACGCATTCCCTTTCCATGGGTTTAAAGTAACGTAAAGATCATGTCTTTAAAGCAGTTTTTAAAACATTATGATTATGAAATGAAACTCATTTATCTTATGCTATATGGGTTATTTATGAAATGTTTGATGATGATATATTTGTCTCACATGATAATAAAGGAAAATTTAAGGGTGCGCCCTGATAGCGCTCCAATGCATTGGGTAAAGACTTAATATCTAGAGATGACCATTTTAATGACACCTTGGTGAATAACCTTGGTAATTTTTAATGACACCTTGGGGATGGACCTTGGTGAAACAAAACGATTGTCAATATTAAAATTTTCAGCCACATATTCAATTTATGAAAAATTTTATTTTATTATGATGTATCTCATGATTTCATTCTCATTCCTTAATGTTCATTTCATGACCTTATTGATGTATCTCAAGTTCACATGTAAAATGTTTCTCTTGTTTCTCTTACTGGGCCTTCTGCTCACCCTTTCTTTTGATGGATTCCCCCAGGTTATGAGATGTAGTAATGATCCTAGGATGAACATGGGGAGAAGCCTTTCAAGTGTTTAAGAAGAATGTTTTATGTTTTCGTGTTTTAAGTTCCTAGTTTCCAAGACACAAAACCATAATGATCCTCAGTTCTGTGTAATGAAATGAATGTTATGTTATCAAATGATGGGATGCTATATGGATCCTATAATCCATTAATTTTCATTTATTATTAAACTAATATTCATGGAGTGGCCTCCAGTATTCATTCTCAAGGACCACAGAAGATGAGGAAATCAAAGTAGCACATCCATGGAAAGGTGAATGGCATTCTATTGATAATGGATTTGGGTTTAGATAGTGGTATGAACATGTGAAGAGTTGTATTTGGGTGGTTAATTATTTTTAGGAATGTGGGATGTTTATGGACTTCGATCCATGGTAACTTTCACACATCATTCATTTATGTCAGGGATAATTTAAGGGTGGTGTCCACATAGTGAACGCCTAAGACCAGTTGTTCCTATATTTTAGTCTAGAAGATTTTTTCTTGAAAATGGGGAGACATTGTGCACTTCATTGGGTAGATAGTGATTCTTCCCTGATACTGATTATGGGTAAAAAGAATGATATTTTTAATGCAGACTTCTATATTAAAAAATATCATAGGTGTGTTAGGACATGAAATTTTTGTTATGTAAAACTACACTATGGAGAACACGATTATGTGATGGGGGATGAAATTATTCTCATGTAATTGTAAATTTCTTTCACTTCGTTTGATTGTATTTCAACTGTTTTTATGAAATCCAATAATTTATGTTGATCAACTCATAGACTGGCCTCTATTGGTTTGGGGGAATTCAACATGTAATACTAATATTTTGATGACTATATTAGAGTTCTATTATTATGCATCTTGTTTGATTTGATATCATATTCTTTTTAGGTAGTGATCTTCTGGGATGTAGGTTTAGAAAAACACATTCACAGTAGTTGTTTGATGCAAGTATCATCTCAGGAGGAACTGGTATTCATAAGTACCTCAAGGATATCCTATTTATCCAAGGAATTTAATATGATTGTGATCGGTATAGACATATCACCTTGAATTTCTTTAAAATTCATGCAATAGTCATAGAGGCTTTCGACGAATAGCCTAAGCAGATAAAGGAACTGGATAAAGGAAGTATGTACACTAATAAAGTGATGGAGGAGATCAGAGAGCATCATGAGGTTGATGGATCATTGATTTGATTCGACTGATACTACCATTTTTTATACCATTATTATATTGGAAATATAGTGGTTATAATCTTGGATAGTTGTAGTCACTATAGTCTTTTTACCAAGATTCTATAAGAGTGTTCGGAGGTACGTTCTATGTTCGTTATAATTTTATTTTAGTACTATTAAAAATAGGTTCAAGAAACTATTTTTCCTGATTTTTCTAATTATTTTGTAGGCATATGGTAGGTTTTGGTAGAGCCCCATGTTACTAAGAGAGAGTTATTTCATATTAATTAGATGTTCATTACAAAATTTATGTTTACAAACCTTAATTTTTTATTTCTAATGTTAATTTGGGTAATAAAAACTATGATATTCCATAATAATTTTGGATAAACCTAGGATATTTGTTTCCCCCATGATGACCTCTGTGTTTGGAAATGTATCCACTATATTAGTTTTCTCATCAAAATTGAATCCTTGTCTTTATTTTATTTGAGTTTGGTCACTAGTTTGTGGTTTTTAATGTAAAGACCCGTAAAATTCAAGGAAAATTTTTTCTTAATTTTCTTTAGAATTTTACATGAGCGCGGTTTCTGACGGCACCTGATTCCGAGGCCCGGAGTGCCCGGAATTAATTTCCGAAGTTTGGCTCGGGTACGTTCAGTGAACGAACGAGCGGGATTTCCTAACTTTTGATCCGGTGCTCGGAATTGAAATCTGAGGACACAGATGAACTCGTAGCGCCGATATTCGCTTAAAGAGACCTTTTCGGGAGTTGCGTTTGTTGCGGGTTGAAAGTTAGTTTTGGGGTTTTTAGTTTGAGTTAAATAAAATTGTGTAGAACAATTTTATTATAACTTGTTAAAACCTATCAAAGGAGGTTGGAAGTGGGACCCACACCCACTTAACCTCCCTTGGGAGGATTAAGTGTGGTGGGGCCCACACGAACCCCCACCTTTTCAAGTTCCCTAACTCCCCTCTCTCCCTCTTAATGGCTTGATATCTTAACATCTATTTAATTATACAACTCATGTATATTAAATAAGTGAGTTAATTTTGGAGTTATCCATTTTGAATTTCAAACCTTTGAAATTCTTTGTTAAGTTTTTGATTAAATTAAGCTCTTCTCCCTTTTTGTTGGGGAGAACGCTTTGGCCACCTTGAGAGCTTTTGAGAGCTTCTTCTTCATCTTCAAGCTCTGACGAAGAACACGAAGAACGCTCAAGCTCCGACGAAGAACGACGCCTCTCTTCTTCGTCCTCCGTGTCAACGAGAGGGAACGCCGCTTCCTCCTCGGACCTTCTTCGTCGGCATACGAAGATTCGCCAACGACGTATCTCTTCGGGCATGTCTCTTCGTCAACGGATTTGACGAACGACGACCGCGACGCCCGACCTCCGCGACGTTGTCTTCCGCGGGACGTTGTCAAATATTCGATCTTTTACCCGAGGTAGGGGTTGTTGAATATTGTTAATTTATTCCATTTCTTGCTCGTGGATCGCATGTCTACGTGAGGCTTTTGAATATTTTATATAAGTGTTGTTGTTAACGCGAGGGGGGGGGGGGGCGGACCGCACGAACACGGCTGAACCCCCCTCCATCGTTCTTGTTTATTCTTGCGGATGGAAGCAAGTGGCGTGGTGCCGTCGCACCACGCGGATGATCGTACTTTTATTTTACGCGGCGCCGTCGCGCCACGCCGAGGTAGAATCTTCAAGAACGCGACGCCGTCACGCCGCGTTGAAAGGAATCAAGGTACGGAGGAAGGGGCGCGGTGCCGTTGCACCGCGCCGGACGACGAACACCGCGGCCGGTTCCGGGCCGCGGCGGGGCGAGGAGACCGCGGCCGGTTCCGGGCCGCGGCGGAAGAGAAGACCGGCGGCCGGGCCGCCGGCGTCGGAAGCCGAAGGGGGGACCGGAAATTCCGGTCCCGTTTGAGAAAACCGGCCGGCCAGCTGGCCGGCCGGATGTCTTAAAAACCGGGGGAATTAATCCCCCGGCCAACCCATAAAAACCCCCCTCTTTAAGAGGGGGGCGGTTCTTTAAAGGAGGGGGGGGGGCAGCAGCCCCCCGGTTCGTGTCCAGCCGGCCCCCACGTGCGGGGGCCGTTTCATGCAAATGGCACGGCACAAGGCCGCGCCGCCTAACCAATCAGCGGGGGCTTGATTGCCCCCCACGTGCCCACCGCGCGGCCTCCTTGCGGCGACATCCTCCTCGGCACCCCGCGTCGCCGCGCCGCCGCGCCGCCGCGCCGCCCCAGGGGGGGGCCGGGCCGGGTCGGCCCGGACCCGGACCCCCCCGTTTCGAACCAGTTCCGGTCTTTTGGCCATATCTTGAGCCTCGGACCTCCGAATGACGAACCGTCTACGGCAACGCGATCCTTGGATCGAGACGGTCGTTTTGGTATATCGCACTCAAGGTTTCGGATTACTTTGAGTTCGGCCGGGTTGGTTCGTTCACGAAACCAACTGGGCCCTCGGAGCGGAAACGCTCATATCTTGAGCTACGGACGTCCGAACGGCGTGCCGTCAGTTCTGATAAGTTCCTCTTAGTGAGACGGATCTTTTGGTATACTCCGCCCGAGGTTTGGACGCAGGTGGAGTACGGCCGGGTTGGTTCGTTCACGAAACCAACCGGGCCCTCGGAGCGGAAACGCTCATATCTTGAGTTCCGGACGTCCTATTGATGTGCCGTCGACTTTGATGGAATCCTCTAAGTGGGAAGGAACTTTTGACATACTCCGCCCGAGTTTTGGATACAGTTGAGATATGGCCGGGTTTGGTTCGCTCACGAAACCAACCGGGCCCTCGGGACGAAAAGGCTAATAACTCACAGACCGGGCGTCCGATTGACGCGCCGTCTGTTGCGTTGAGACTCCTTTGACGACGCGGACGTATGTGGCACTTCTTAGTTGGACTTTGAGATACTTGGAGTATCGACCAGTAGCTCGTGGAGTGGACCCTCCCGGAGACGAGCGGGCGGGGGAGCGCTTGGGTGTAGCGGCGGACCCGTGGTACTTGACAGTGGTGGTGCGCTTGGATGCAGCAGCAGACCTTTGGCGGTGGAGCGCTTGGTTGTAGCGGCGGACCCGCGATACTTTACGGAGTGTGTGTGCTTGGTTGTAGCGACAGACCCGCGATGGTGGAGACGTGCGTGCAGAGTACGGAGACCGTGCAGCCGGCTGAGACCTGACGACTGCTTGACCGACTCGACTTGGAGTGAGTCGACTAGCCCAGTGGACGGAGCGCCCGGTATTTGGCGGCAGACCCACGGCGGACGGAGCGCCTGGTAGTTGGCAGCAAACCCGCGGTACTCGACAGGAGGAGTACCTCAGTAGGCTATTTGGGTGAGCGCCCAGTAGTTGGCAGCAGACCCTCAGCGGACGGAGCGCCCAGTAGTTGGCAGCAGACCCGCAGTACTCGACAGGAGGAGTACCTCAGCAGTCATAGGTTAGTGAGCAGTACCTCAGAGTCGTGACAGGACTACTGCACACTTCAGAGACGGGGCTCTTCAGCAGCTACGGTTTCGATAATGAAAATCCTGGTTTGAGCTGAGTCAATGATCTTTGTGTTTCCTCATGATTGAGATGGGTCGCTTGATAACTTAGGTATATGTATGGGCATATACCTGGGTAATGGTTATCCGTTGATTTCATAAACTTGTTATAAACCGTGTGGACTTGTACTGTTATCCTATGTGGATTTTACTGTTTACTCTTCTTTGTGGATTGGGTTGTTCTTGGGCTCGGTGTTGGAGCCGAACGGAAATTGGTGACATAGGTATATGTATGGGCATATACATAATCAATACTGGATGTTACTTCGTGATTGTATCCTTCTTGTGGTTTATCCTTGTGGATTTCGGGAGACCTTCGAGGGTCTCAGGGTCCCTACTGAGTATCTTATACTCACCCCTGCACGGGCCATGCCCGCACTTCGTTGTGTTGGTTGCAGACGACGGACAGCGCTGACTGTGGTTGAGGCTTTCGGAGTAGGTCGGTACCCGGAGGAGGACCACTGAGCGGGACGTGCTCGGAGCGGACAGTTGGACCCGAGGAGATGTGAGCTATCTGTACCTACCATTCAGGTAGGATCCGTGGTGGACGATCCAGGAGCTGAGCCATCTGTACCTACCCTTCAGGTAGGAATCGAGGAGGACGTCCCAGGAGCCGCTTGTACTTTCAGTTGCTGTTTTCCCTTTCGAGTTGTACTTTACTTTCAGTTGGGCTTGTATTCCGGCCCCCTTTACTTTTCTGCACTTGTAGTTACTTTCCGCCTGCTGACTCTGTGGTGGTTGTTACTTATAAAGGCAATGCCTTCCCAGTTTACCGGGATTTTACGCCTTGGTGCTAGTCGCCAGCCCCTGGCCTATGGAAGGCGGGCTTGGGGTAGTCACGGCACGGGCCCCGAGGTCGGGTCGTGACATTTAATGTGAAAAATTATTATGAATTTGGTGGCTAGTAGGGGTGGTTAAGAGGATGTTTAATGATTTTCTGAAAGGGTGGTGGGTGCTATAACTATTGGTATGCGGGTTGGAAAGTGTGTTGATTTTGATGGGGGTCTATCCTGGTTATTTTGATTTCCAAATCATTATTGGAAATGGTTAGGCACTATTAATATCTAGTTTTATAAGGAATTGGTTCTGTTAAACAATATTTGGAATTATTTATTGTGTATTTGAATAAAAAATACTAATATTTGAGTTTCAAATAGGATATATATTAATAAAGAGTGAATGGATGCTAATAATCTGACAATACAGTATGAGAAGAAAGTGAAAGAGTTCATCATGTTTGCAAAAGATCACACAATAGATTCTTCTCAAATCCATTGTCTATGTTTACATTGTTTTTATTCTAGAATAATTACTCCAGAGGAGTTATAATAACATTTGATATGTCATGGAATAGATCAGAGTTATAAATGTTGGAAAAAACATGGAGAAAAAGCGAATATAGCTACTGGCTGGGATAAAACTGTGTTATATTGATCATCAGATGTGAATAAAAATATGGATAATGAAGAATATTGTATAGAGTATGTGATTACAGATTTTATTGATGATGAAGATCGTATTGAAGAAATGAAAATGATAGTTGAATATGAACTTCATGATTTCCCAAAATTGTTTGATAAGTTAAAGAGTTGTGAAAAGATGACATTGTATGTTGGTTGCACTAAATAAACTACATTGTCAGTTGTACTGAAGTTGTATTAATTAAATGCAGTCAATGGATGGAGGGATGTTAGTTTTACAGAACTACATTATATCTTGAATTACATGCTCCCGAAATATACTGAGCTCCCAAACCGGACATATGAAGCTAAACGAATGCTACACACGATGGATAATATTTATGAAAGAATATATGCATGCCTGAAAGACTGTATACTATTTCTCATGGAGAACAAATCACTTATAGAATGCCCAAAGTATGGTTCTTCTTGATACAAGAATGTTGAATCCAGTCCTACGAATTTTGTATGGTACTTTTCAATCATTTAAGGTTTAGGCCTCTATATCGAAGTGAAGAAACTGCAAGACAACTGCCGTGTCAAGTAGATAAAAGAAGTAAATATTGGAAATTACATCACCCTGGTGACTCACCTCATAAAAAGATAATTGATCATGAGTATCCAAAATTTGGAAAAGATCCAAGAAACCTTCCTCTTGTGTTATCTACAGATGGAGTCAATCCTTTTGGTTTTCAAACTAGCACTCACAGTACATGGTCTATTATGTTGGTAAATTATAACTTGCCACCCTTGTTATGTATGAAGTGGAAATTAATCATGTTATCTATGCTTGTACATGAACCAAACCAACCAGGCAATGATATTGATGTTTATTTGTCTCCTTTGATCGATTATTTTATGTTATTGTGGGATTCATGTGTTATATTCTATGATTATTATAAATGTGAATACTTTATCTTCATAGCGATGTTGTATGGGACGGTAAATGATTTCCATGATTATTGAAATTTGTTAGGCTATATCATTAAAGGAACTCAATGGTGTCCCATGTGCGAAGAAAATACAGAATCAATTAGTTTGAAACATTCATCAAAATCTATGTTTCTAGGATATCATAGATTTCTACCTCATCAGAATAAGTACAGATCTTGGATGAAGTCATTCAATATAAGTTCAGAACAACGCAGAACACCGTCTCCACTAATAGGTGATCAACTATTTGAGAATTTAAAAGATGTGAACATTGTTTTTTGTAAACCATTTAAGAAAAACATACAAAAATATGTTGGAAAAGGAGATCAGTTATTTTTAAATTACCATAAAATAATTGTTTGTACGTTAGTTATTTTTTTGATGTGATTCATGTAAAAAAATTTGTGATAGTGTTATCAGAACATTTCTAAATGCCCTAGAAAAATAATGGATGGGCTTAATTCATGGATTAAAATGGTTTACATGGGAACATGAGAATATTTGGATCCCATGGAGGGGAAAAATTGAATGTTTCTTCCTCTTGCTACGTACACTCATTCCATGGAGGAGAGATAGTAGTTTTGAAACTTCTTCAGTGATATAAAGGTTTCAGATGGGTATTTATCAAAAATAATGAACATCGTGTCAATAAATGATTTGAAGTTAATATGTTTTAAATCACATGACATCCATGTTTTTATGAAAGATTTAAATCCTATAGATTTACATTGCAATTTTCAAATAATTTTTGTCGTACGATAGCCACACTTTTTTACTTTTTCAAATCTACATGTAGAAAAGTTTTAGACCTGGTGAAATTTCCATCTATGGAATGAAAAATTGTCATCATATTATGTGAATATCAAATGTTCTTCCCACCAATATTCTTTGATATGATGGTTCTTTGTTTCTTCACATGGTGAGAGAGATTTGACTTTGTGGTCTTGTGCACTATTGATGGATGTTCTCCATTGAAAGGTAGATGATGATTTTGAAGGGGTATGTAAAAAATAAAAGTCATCCAAAGGGTTGTATAGTAAATAGATATATTTTTCCCGAAGCCATTGAATTCTATTCTTAATACCTATCTGATGTGGAAAGAACTAATGTCCCGAAATATCATCACACTGGATACATTGAGGGTGAGGGAATTTATGGAAGAGATGATGTGACAATCAATAATACTGAATGGGAGCAATCACACGTTTATGTTTTTCATAATAGTTGAAAGGTTTCTCCATATATTTAAACCCACAAAAAAATTTATAAGGAAGTTGAATCCATCAACATATGAAAAATGGATATCAAATACACATAATCATAGGTTTATAGGATGGTTTTAAGACCATATTACTAAGGAGGTAGATGAAAATCTGAATTCAATTTCAGAATGATATCGAAGGATAGCCTCTAGACCAAGTGTGTTTGTATTATATTACAATGGTTATGTAATTAATGGTTATAAATTCAATATATATGAACATGATGAAGATAATACCATGAAAAATAGTGGAGTTACACTTGTGGCTCAAGTGGTGCATGTTTCTGGTTGTAAGGACATAAATCCAATTCATTAAAATATATATTACATTAAAATTATCAAAAAAATATTGGAGTTGTATTATAAGACATTCCAATTTCCGATTTTTAGATGAAAATGGTTTGATAACAATAGTGAAGTTAAAATATATGATTTAGGATTTGTGAATGTTTGTTTTATTAATGATGGGTACAATGATGAAAAAATTATAATGGCATCACAAGTAGTACATGTATTTTATGATCCATATCCCTCAAACTGAAAGTGTTCAATTGTTCTGTTATCATCCAAAACTACTGAAGGGTCCGATGAAAATTTAATGGAGGATGATCCTTTCAGTGGTACATCAGAATCATTTCACAACGCTCCCATTGTAGATGATGTTTTATTCATTATATGAGACTACAATAATTGGATTTTGATAATCAATAGAGGTGTCAAATCCCATCAGCCTTTAAAAAAAGAGAGTTCAATAAACAGTTTATATTTTGTTTTTAATATATATATTGTTATCTCATGTTATTATCATATCATTAGTTAATTTATGTAATCTAAATTAATAGTTCAACCACTTTTACAGATAATAACTTCTAAACGTTTTGGAGATCCTAACCTTGGGGCTAAACAAGACTCTCAAGTTGTTGCTGCTGCTGCTGCTGTGGCTGCTCATAGTGCAGAGAAAAAACAAGTTTTTGAACCTATTGTTTCTCCAAACATTGAGGTCAAACAACCATCATCACATAGATTTGCTATCATTTTAGATAAACATATATATATAATACTGATATTGATAAAATGGTTAGGGATGAAGGACTGATGTCGTATAAAACATAGGTGAGCCATTGTTTTATCGTGTTAGCCAAAGTTCATTAGGCGAAAAGAAAAGGCATCAAATTTGATGTCAGATCGAATGCACGAGGACATCATGTGAATCCCAATAAGGCTATGTTTAGTAGTTACCTTATTATTTGCAATCGACAATGCCTAGAGATTGACATAGATTCATGACACCATGTTGTGTTTGGAATGAAGGTAGTTATCTAGGAATGAATTATGGTAACAATATGATATTATTTCTTTAATTTACTATAAAATAAAATAATTAATCCATTTCTTATTGTTCTCAATCACTTACAGAGTACATTTATAGTATATTATTCACATAATAAATATGTTCTAAGGCTTGGAAAAAGGTGTCATCGAGGTTTTCGCACTATTTTAACACAATGTCACCTAAAATATTCCAAAGGTAAAATAAACCCACACCCACCCTTTGCCTACGCACACCTGATTTCCCAAGAAGCATGGGATGCATTTATTGTCCTCCATACGGATGAGAAGATTAAGGTACATTTTATCTTATAATATTTTGTTTTAGGATACACATATTAATCACTTTGATTGAAAATATTTCATTTCTGAAATAGCAACTAAGTACTAAACATAAAGAACGTGCATCAAAACCATCATACCCCTATCGTAAAGCAAGGATGGGGTACTTTTCACTAGAAAAGAAAATTCTACATATTTAAAATTTAGAGTAATATTGTAAGGTGACAAGAAAAAACATCATAATTATCTTCCTATATATCTATGTAGATTAACGAGTCTAAAATCATAGACACTTCCATCCCACATCATGTCTTTTAGAAGGAGGCATTTTTTAAAAACTAAGGAAATCTAGTAGATGAAAATACAAAAAATTTGTGGTAAATTTGTGTTTGTATGACAACATAAAAATATATTTTTTAATTTCTATTACATAAAAATAATTAGTTATTTTCTTATATCTGATATTCATAAAAATCAGAAACTCCTATAGTAGATGAAAACCTATTATCAATAGATTTTAGGTGTCTAAAATAATATGATCATGTCAGAGGTATGGGGTTTGGGGTGAAAACCGGAGTATATTTTGAAAAAAAAACAAACGGAATATAGAGATGAAAAAATGAAAAACAAATTGAGTGATAGAATAGGAACTCTTGAAGAACGATTTCAAGGACATGGACAGTTTCTAGTAACTTTTAAGGGTGGGAAGCAAGGAGAAGACACAAATAAGGAACAACCAGTGCGTTGACATCCCGCCCCGCCCACTACTAGATTTGAGGTGAGCCATTCACCACAAAGATCTGTATTAGCATTGGTAATCAATATTCAAATAATTGTTCCCATTAAATTTGAATCAGAAAAACATAGATACATTTCCTGTACTAATCTTATATAGGGTGATAATGTTTGTGATTGTTATCTATCAACACCCACCTATCACATCGTAGAAAGAACTATGGTGTTCAACATCTGAGAGGACAAGCTGCTTAATAGATAACTTCCGAATGATCATCTGAATGTGATGATTACAGTAGCTCATGATCCAATGGAGAGATACCTATGATACATGATTATAAAGATATTCATATGGTTAAAAAGGATATTGTGACATTCATGGCATATCAATCACAACATGTAAGAGTACACATAGACAAAGAAGAATTTATTTCCATTTTTTAATGCTAACGATTAAAAATTAATGAAAAAATGGTTTGAACCAATGAATGTTATTATAGATTGAGAAAGGGAAGGGGTGATAAGAATCGTCATCTCAAAAGCATCTAAAAGATCATCCAACTGATCCAAAATTTCTTCTGAAACCAAAATAACACCACATGTTCTTTATCTAAATTTACTATCATTGAAGACTCATGTGGATACAAAGCTAAGAGGTGGTAGTAGTCATATAGTGTTGTTTGAAAAGATTATATACATAGATGAAATTCAATATTACTTTTCTTTTGAAAATTTAAATGAGATCCTTGAATACGGTTGTCTAGGTGTCACAATTGTAAATTTAAAAATGAGATATTTTTTCATGAATTGATTTTCTAGAAGATGATATAATATGAAAATGATGTCTAAATACATTTAATATTATTGGTAGACGTATATATGAAAAATAGTTGATAGAATTTCTCATGAGCCAAAATCCAGATTTGTTAGTCTTCGTACCACATAAACACAAGTAACGAAATTAGAGCCATCAGTGAAGGATGAAATAGTGAATGGACTGTGGAAAACATTTGAAAGAAAGATTATGGATGCCTAATTATTCCTAATACCAACCATGAAGGTGTAAAACTCTATGGTTAAATCATATCAATTTTATTTTCACATTTTTAGTAATTATTCTTTGTTGAATTTTTAGGCAACATTGGATGCTAATGGCGGTAAACTTGGATACTCCAAATATTTATATTTTGGATTCAATGCAAGGAAATCCAATAAACCAACCACACATGATGGAGTTTGTGAATCTGTAAGACACTACATCCAATTTTTTAGGTCTAAACATCAGGTAATATAATTTATATTATCTTTTATAGAGGAATTTTGTATTATAGGACGGTGTATAAATATCATCTAAAAAAGAAATGAGGACAGGGGGTAAGAATAAAAAGGTGAGAAAATACTACGTCTGATCAAATATTAGGGTATATATAATAAAATTTTACTATATAAGCACATATCAACATAATTAACTTATTCTCTTAAAGATAATTTTTACTTCAGTGTCCAAAACGAAAAATCAATAATGATAACTATTATTATGTTTGTAAATTTATGAAAGGGATCGTTTTTCATCAACAAACTAGTATCTCTAATGAGGTATTTTTTAAAACAAATAATATTTCATTCAAATTATTGTTTAATTCACTATTTATATATTTTTCCAAACTACTATGACTGTTGAAATGCCTCATACTCACAAGAAGATATATATTTGTTTAGAAAATATTGGGCCGCATACTTGATGGAATATTGAGCACAAATAGCTTGAAGATCTGACTTGGGAACATGTACAATTGGTGGTCATTTTTTAGTGGGGGTTAAGGGGATAAAAAGAGGAAATATTTATGTATGTAAATTTTTGTAGGAAAATTTTAATTCTTATTAAATAAAACATCCTTTCACAAATAATGCATTTTACCATTTTAACAGATGAAATGCACCAGCAAAATGCAAGAATGATGATCCAGGTTTCATTGGGATTTGGACAAGAAAAACTAGTAAATTCAATAAAATACCTTCTTATCTGAACAAATGCATTTGGATTGTGTTGATAATTTAGGAGAACGATCCATGGTTCATTTGTGACATGTAAGAGTCAAATTCAACTCAATATGAGGAACAGTGTGGCCGGTACCACTCAAAGTGTCTCTCTTTTGTTTAAAATGGAAAGAATTTTAAGTGAAAACAATAGAAGTACAAAAATCCGACGAAACACATTCAGATTCTATTAATACATTATGGGAACGATCCATAGGTCATTTTTGATGTTTACGAGTCAACCCCGCCTCAATCTGAGGCAGGGTGTGGCCAGTATCACTCAATGTGTCTCTATTTTGTTTAAAATGGATAGGTTTTTAAGTTAAAACAACAACTGACAAACTAAAATATGACCAAACACATTCTTATTGTGTGGATACATTTGGGGAATGATACATGGGTAATTTTTGACATGTACGAGCCATCCCTCACTCAATCTGAGGCATGGTGTGGCCGGTATCACCCAAAGTCTCTCTTTTGTTTAAAATGGATTGAATTTTATGTGAAAAAAAACAACTGAAGTACGGAAATCTGACCAAATTCATTTCCATTTTGTTATTATATTTTTTTAATTATCCATGAGTCATTTTTAATGTGTACGAGTCAATATTGCTTCAATCTGAGGCACAGTGTGACATGTATCTGTCAAAGTGTCACTCTTTTGTTTAAAATGGACAGAATTTTAAGTGAAATAAACAACTGACATATGGAACTATAATGAATCGAATTAGGATTGATTTTATTCTTTATGAGAACAATCCATGGGTCCTTTTTTTGTGTACAAGTCAAACATGCCTCAATTCGGAGGCACGGTGTGGCCGGTATCACTCAATGTGCCTCTCTTTTGTTTCAAATAGACAGAAATTTAAGTGAAATAAACACCTAACGTACGAGAATCTGACCAAATGCATTAGGATTGTGTTAATAAATTTGGACAACTATAAATGGGTAATTTTTTACATTTAAATGTCAACCCCATCTCAATTTGAGTCATGGTATGGCCGGTATCACTCAAAGTGTCTCTCTTTTGTTTAAAACGAATAGAATTTAATGTGAAAACAACAGCTGGCATATGGAAATCTGATAAAATGCATTAGTATTGTGTTGATAAATTATAATAACGATCCTTGGGTCAATTTTGATGTTTACGAGTCAACCCCACCTCAGTCTGAGGCACGGTGTGTCCAGTATCACCCATAGTGTTTATTTTTTTTAAATAGATAGAATTTTAAGTGAAAACAACAACTAACTTACAAAAATATGACCAAACATATTTAGATTGTGTTGATAATTTTTGGGAATGATACATGGGTCATTTGTGATGTTTAATATTCAACCCCGCTTCAATTCGAGGCACAATGTCGCCAGTATCACACAAAGTGATTTTTTTGTTCAAAAATGACAGAATTTTAAATGAAAACAACAATTAACTTAGAGAAATCTGACAAAAAACATTAGGATTGTGTTGAAAATTTAGTGGAACGATACATGGGACATTTTTTATGTGTAAAATTCAACCCCACCTCATTCTAAACCATAGTGTGGCTGATATCAATCAAAGTGTTTCTCTTTTGTTTAAAATGGAAAAAAAATTTAGTGAAAACAACAATTGACTTACCAAAATCCAACAAAACATATTCGGATTGTCTTGATAAATTATGGGAATGATACATGGGTCATGTATTATGTGTACGAGTCATCCCCACATCAATATGAGGAACGGTGTGGCTGGTATCAGTCAATGTGTATCTTTTGTATAAAATGGTTAGAATTTTAAGCAAAAACAACAATTGACTTTTGGAGATCCAACTAAACACATTCAGAGAGAGTTGATACATTATAGGAACAATACATGGGACATTTTTGACATGTATGAGTCATCCCATCCATAATTTAAGGCACGGTATGGAGAGTATCACTCAAAGTGTCTCTCTTTTGTTTAAAATTTACAGAATTTTAAGTGAAAACAACAACTAACGTATAGAAATCCAAACAAACACATTCAGATTGTGTTGATTCAATAGGGGAAAGATCCATGGGTACATTGTAACAACATGAAGTCAAACTCACCTCAATCCAAGTCATGTTGTGGCCGGTATCTTTCAATGAGTCTCTATTTTGTTTAAAATGGATAGAATATAACTGAAAACAAAAATTGATGTATATAAATTTGACCAAATGCATTCGGATTTTGTTGATAGTTTAGAAGAACGATGCATGTGTCATTTATAACGTGTGCGAGTCATCCCAGACTCAATCTAAGGCACGATGTGGCCGGTATAGCTCAATGTGTCCCTCTTTTGTTTAAAATGGACAGCATTTTAAGTGGAAACAACAACTGACGTATGAGAATCCCACCAAACACATTCAAAATGAGTTGATAAATGAGGAGAACGATGCATGGGTCATTTGGGACATGTACGAGTCAACCCACCAACCTTCTAGACGTCACCCCCAACCCTCCTAGACACCACCCCACCACCTGGACACCCCCACCCCTTGTACACCCCAACCCCCATAGACAGCCACCCCCAACCCCTAGACACCACCCCCAACCGCTTGGACAACCCCACCAACCCCTTGGAAACCACCCCACCCACCATGGACAACCCCACTAACCCCATGGACTGTCCCTACCCCCTAGAAACCACCTCATTCCTTGGACACCCCCACCCATCTAGACACCCCCACCCCCATGGACACCCCACCCCTATAAATCCCCCCAACCTCTGGAAACCACTTTCCCTAGAAACCCCATGAAGCCCCCCCCCACCCTAGACATACCACCACCCCCATGACACCCCCAACCCCATGGATGCTCCCACCCCTGGTTTCCCCCACCCCTCCTAGGCACCACCCCACCACCTGGACACCCCCACCCCTAGAAAGCCCCACCCCCATGGATAGCCACCCCCAACCCACTGGACACCACCCACCCCCCTTAGAAATCCCCACCAAACCATGCACCCCCACCACCTGGAAGCAACCCCCACTCGACACCCCCACCACTCTGAACACCCCACCGCCTAGAAATCCCCCCCCCCAAACCCCCTGGTTGACACCCCCACCCCTCTTAGACACCACCACACCACCTGGAAACCCCCACCCCCTTGGAAACCCACCCCACCCCCTAAAAACTACCCCACCCCCATAAACAATCCCCCACCAACCCCCTGGGACACCACCCCACACCCCTGGCCACCCCCATGGACAACCCCTCTAGACACCCCCACCCCCCTGGACACCCACAACCCCCTGGATGTCACCCCAACCCCTCCTATACACCACCCCACCACCTGGACACCCCACCCCTAGACACCCCCACCCACTTGGACAACCACCCCCACCCCCTTGGACATCCCAACCAACCCCATGGACCCCCCCCCCCCCCCCCACAGCCCCTTGGACACCACCACACCCTCTGGATACCCCCACCCCTCAGGACACCCCAACCCCATGAGAAACCCCCAACCCCCTGTACAGCACCCCACCCCTGGAAACCCCTTTGGTAAGCCCCCCACCACTGGACACCCCCACCCCTCCCCTGGACACCCACAAACCCCATGGATGACACCCTCACCCATCCTAGATACCACCCCACCACTTGGACACCCCCACCCCCTAGACACCCCCACCCCTTGGACCACCACCCACACCCCCCTGGGCACCACCCCACCCCCCATGGACATCCCCACAAACCCCATGGACCGCCCCCACCTCATAGAAATCCCACCCCATGGAATTCCCCCCAAAAACCATGGACATCAACCCACCCCCTGGACACCCCTATGGATACACCCCCCCCCCCCCCCCCCCCACACACACACACCATGGACATCCCCCCCCCCCAACCCCTGGACACCCCACCATCCCCCTGCATGGCTCACCCACCCCTGGACACCCCCCACTCATCCTAGACAACCCCACCCCCATGGACACCCCCACCCCTAGACAGCACCACCCCCATGGACAACCCCCACCACCCACTTTCTCACCACCCCGCCCCAATTGGACAACCCTATCACCCGGACACCCCCATCCCCTGGACACCACCCCCCCCCCCCCCCGGACTCCCCCTACCCCGATGGACAGCCACCCCAAACCCCTCAAAAGCCCCCAACCCCTTGAATTCTGAATTGATTTCATTATGTATTTAATTAAATTATAAATTATGTCTTAATGGTGTATAGGAATACTTATTGTATGGGTATACTTGTTGTAATTACCATATGAATTATGTGTTAATTTTTTATGGGTATACTTGTTGATATGCCAATTTTTTGTAGGTCTTGTTTGGGTGTGCTACAGTAGAATTTTATATTATAGCAGGTGGGGCATTTATCTTCCCTAAAAAGGCACTGATAAAGGATACCTTTATGAGCGCCTTATTAGAGATGATAATGGATACCTTTATCAATGCTCTTTTAGCAGCTACAAATGATATATTTATCAGTTCTTTTTTAGCGCTAATAATGGGGACACCCCCTTTTTCAGTGCGGAACTTTACTGCCCTTCTTTAGCACTGTTAATGCCCATTTTGAGCGCTCATAAAGACTGTTTTTTAGTTGTGGTACCTTTTTGAGTGTACCAAAATATCATCAATAAATACCACTACAAATTTGTCAAAATATTTTTTGAAAACGTTATTCATTATATCCTTGAATATAGAGGGTGAATTAGTCAATCCAAAAGGAAACACTGTAAACTCGTAATGCTCGTACCTAGTTCGAAATGCTGTTTTCAGAATGTCTTTTTTCATCACACACAACTGATGATATCCAGATCGAAGGTCAATCTTCCAAAAATATTGATCTCCATGAATTTGGCCGAATAAATATTCAATGCAAGGTAAGGGATACTTGTTCTTTATTTATACATCATTGATCTCTTAGTAGTAAATTAACAACCTCATAGATCCATGATTCTTTTTAAAAAAATAACAGGGGATCCCATGGAGAAACACTAGGGTGAATAAATCCCGTATTACTCAATTCCACTGGTTTTTCATTAGTTCCACTTATTCCACAGTGTTCATTATATAGGTGTTCTTCTATATGGGCCTTGCACTAGGAATTAAATCAATGGAAAAATCATTTTCTCACTCTGGATTATGTCCCGGTAAATCCTATGAAAACACATCAATATATTCATGAAGAATAGGTAGATCCTCTATTAGAACATTCTTTTTCTCACCCATAGCTATTTCATTCTCTTCCTCCTCAATAATTGAATTTATTTGAGCTACTGGGGGTGGATCTAGATACGAATTAAGAAGTGAAATTTCTTCTCTAAATATAGAGTGCCCCTTATCATCATTGAGACTTATAACCTACGTTTTCTTACAATAAATTTTTGAATCATCGTCCGAAATACAATCTATACCAATGATTATATCAAATTCAATCATGGGTGTGATGATGAGATCAGCAGATAAAGAACATTTATATGCTCTAAGGGTAACTGATTCCCCAAACACTGTTGCAATGAAACTCCCCTTAAGAGTTTTGACTAACAACTCCATTGTTAAATAAAATTATAAATATCTAATTTTCATAACAAACTGGGAAGATATGAAACATCACAACGATCGAGAATCAAATAAAGCATTGGATAAACTTGATGAAACCATTAAATTACCTACCACCACGTATTTCGGAGCTTTAACCTCAGTAGTAGTGATTGCATAATCATGGCCTTACTCTGTTTTCCCTTTCTAGGGAATCTTTCCTCGGTACGGAGGACATCCATTTGCATAATTACCCTTTTCCCTACAAATATATCATTCAACACTGACAGGATATGTATTCCCCTTACAATCATGATCATGGTGGAATTTTTCAAGACACATATAACAGACACTCATTCCCTCGAGCAAGTACCGCTGTGTTTCTTACAACACTTACCATAGGATAAATATTCAACTTTTCCCTTCTTCCCCTTCTTTCCATTTCAAGAGTTTTCAACAGATATCTTTTTCTATCTTGAAAGAGCAAAAGACAATATATTCATACGATGATAATGAATGTGAGATAATTTCTAGATAGAGAAATGGTTTTAACCCATAAAATATTTGATCAATATAACTCCTTTTGTTATGTATATAATCTCTCACATGCCTTGATAACCTTGTTTTGTTAGTCTCATACTTTGCTACATTCTCTTCCTCCTTTTTCCTCAGAATCAGAAATTGTCTTTCTATATCCGCTCGATGGTCATGAGGAAAGTATTGTTCTAAATAAATCTCTTTAAACTCCCTCCATTACATGTTCTATACTTCTTCATCTTCCTTTTTGTTTTGGATTAATGACCACAATTGATATGCATCTCCCGTGAGGCGATAAACTGCAATAAAAACTTTTTCTCATATGCTACTCCCCAAAGCATGAAATATTTTCTCTAAAAAATTTATCCATTGCTCAACTACTAATGGATTTTTACTCAAATTGAATGTTGGTGGTTGTTTCTTCATGATGTGGTCTAAAGATTATCCTTCGTGTTATGGTTTAGGGTTCTCCATACGTGTAAGGTTATTATTCATAACCTAAGTGAGTTGTCCTAGTATAGTGATAAGCTGATCAGCACCAGTTGCATCACTAGCTCCAATATAATTATATTGAGTAGGGTGGAAATCCCTAAATATATTTCGAGAGTTAATATAGTTTCAATTCCTTCAACTAGGCACCATTTATAACCAATATAATACATTAGATTAGTTTATGAATTGAAAGACATAATTCCAAACTTGTAAAACACTTAACATAAATTTAACATCTTATGGATATAATCCATAATCATAAAAATGTTTTCATTGAGGAAATATATACTCATAAACTATTCATAATGGTTTGTAATAAAAATTTGAATTATGGTAAGCATATCCCCCAGGATTTTCATAACCAAGAGTGCAATATGGCCCATTGTCGTGCACCAATTCCCGTTAGAGTCTAGCTCAAAGCTTGTTTTTGGGTTTTACCTATAGGTACATCTGTACCAGATCCTCCTCTACCTACTTGTATCCAGACAAGGATGTATTTCTTGGAAAAATCAAAAAATTTATATAATACCAAAATTCATGGAATTTATTCTATACTAATCCTCAATGTCTATCTTTGGGTAATGTTCTCTAAAAAGAATTTTTCTAAATCTAGTTTCCAATGTTTGTACAAAACTTCCTCTAATACCAACTGTAATGCGCTGTCCCTAGTTACCTAGAGTCGGTGAATTATTACATAACATTGGCATGATCACAAAGGATTAAATCCCGAAAGACCGATCAATTTAATAGTCTTAGATGTACTAGATACATTCAAAAGTTTTACATTACATTAAAAAATGAAAAACCACAACAACATTTAAACCATTGACCACAATCGTATCCCATAGACTATCCCTTTGACTATCACTATAGGTCAGTCATAATAAACTTCTTCAAACCCTAGGAATATTAGAATATAAAAAGGGGTGAGCTCAGATGCTCAGTAAGGATATCAATATTGCAGAATCTTTTATGTGTAAGCATAAACAATTAGGGAAATGTATAAGACTAAAAAAATAAGCCATTTAAACATAAAATTATTTATAATATGGACAATATAAATAAAATAATTCCATTTACTTATTCACATGGATATTTTACTAGTCGAATAATCAAATGCAATATCAATAGACAATTTCTTAATGATGGAATGCATAATTCCAAACTTCATTACCACATAGACAAGGCCTTGTGCCAAGACTAGAAATAATATTTTGTCCAGGACTTTTTCCAAGACACTACTTTGTCTCAAGATAACTACCGATGCATCAAGGAGCTATAGCTGTCTCCACCCATAACTTATTATGTCCAACATATTTCTCATACGCAAATGTTTAAACATAACATAAACATTCATTTTAAAACCATTATTAGAAATGTCAATACATTATCCATAAACCATAAATGGTATAAAAATAACACATCCACAGTAAAATATATTATGAAACTGTCTATAAAATACAGAAGTTTTGTATCATAATAAATCAATTTCAAAAAAGTATAAAATCCATCATTGGATGTTGACATAGATGAAATGAAACCTTATTTAGGGAAATATCTCTTTCTATTATGAAATCATTTAAAAGTATTGTTATTATAAAAGAAATCATTTATTTTGAAAATATTCTTATAATATTCTACGGGAATCATCAAAGGTTTTATAACGTTGGAGAATAGTTGTGCCCCGCCGTATAAGTTAAAAAAACATTCTTACCTTAATTTGTTAAAATGGTCATAAATTATATTGTTTGGAAAATTACGGAAAGATTCCTTTCAAACCATTTTACAAAAAATATAAAAATGGGTTAAATGAAATTAACCCATAGTCTATTAAATAGAAAAAATGTATTGATGTATATTTTTATGAAACATGGATGTGGATGATAAAGAGGTCCCAGAAGATACTTATGTAAAAATAACCTCGGAAAATAAAGAGATTCTGAAATAAACCCATTACCTTGTAATTTTCCTTGGTTGATGGTATGTTATCATCCTGAATAATAGTTAAATTATTTATATTAAATTATAAGAAAAATATATACATAAATATGATATCATATATGATCCTTTAATATTATTTTGTTAATAATATTTTAGTAATATCAACATTTCAGGGGATAACTGATTTGTTATCCTTTATATTCTTGGTTACACAAGTCATGTTTGTTATAAATATGATGTATTTGATTCATATACAGAATTATATTATGTTCCTAAACATTTTTTTAATCAGAAAATTAATTTTATTCTTGAATGATTATGATGGGGAATGAATCTCATCGCGTTCGTGGAGACAATAATTCGTACGTACGCATGAGAGACAATATAATTATATTGTTGGTGAAATCATATGTAATTGGATGGTATATAATATATACATAACCATTAACATGTTATATTTATTATTTACATTAGTTATACTCATTAATATTACCATCCAAATAATGAAGTGTTTGAATAACAAACTACACCACGACTTGGAGACGGTAAGTCTTGCGTACACACGCAGAATTACTCTATCATTCATATGATGGATATAATAATGAATATAGTTGTACAATTTTTAATATAACATCACAATATATAGAATATACTAGTGTAATTAATTTATAATGGAATCAAGAAAGAAAGAGGAAGTGGAGGAATCAAAGAACTTGAAATAGGTGATGAAATATTTACCTATTCTTCGGGTTCATCCTTTTTATTTGATCAAAGGGGCTCAATAAGACGAATTAATGACCAAATTAAGGACACTATGATGAATTTAGGAAATTTGGGAGGAAATTTGGGCATGGTTTGGCTGAGGAAAATGGCTTTGGAGGTTTGAAATTATGAGAAGGGGATGTACCAATTTATTAGATAGGTGAGGGTCACTTTAAGAAAATCTTGAAATATTATTTTATAATAAAATAATTTTCAGTTTCTAATGGAAAAAAGATTTATTTAAATTTTAATGTGGGGTTGGGTTAAAAATCACACAAAAAATATGTTTTAGACAGGTTTAGGTCATCATATTAACCTTATCTTTTAGATTTATCTCTTAGTTAAATAATTTGACATTTACCATGTCTCTTTGTATTTCTATATTATATGGTCAATAAACATACTATAACAAGCCAAGAGAACCCCATGTGGTTAATTATTAATATATATATAACCTTATGTATGTCCTTTTGATGATCCTCAGATATTTACAAATATTATTTCCATTACAAATATAGTATTTTTAAAAAAAATCAATTATGACAATAATGACAATATTTAGTATTTGATTTTTCTGAAGATCATTACAGCATAATTACTTCAGAAAAAAATATTTAATAAATGATCACATTCCATATTAACCTATAAAAGTATTCAAATTCTTCAAAACTCTCAAATTACATTTATATAGATATTTATAATATCAATTATTTTAATCTTTTATTAATATGGTAATTACTGCATCATCATTGTGTCATTAATAAATTAAATTATCTAATGCATAAAAATTATAAATAAAATACCAATATCTATTAAATCACTTTATCATTATGATAAATATTTATAGTTTAATTTATATTGTGTGTAACCCTATATTAAAAATGGTTTAGTTATTAAATATTGAATTTAACTCTTTTAACTCATCTTTAAATAAAACAATAATAAATATCCTAATCTAATCCAAGTGGGACCAAGGGGATAATATATATTCCTAAGGTTTTTTTGGGTCTAATTAAACTTATCCAATTGAATAAGGACACATTTTCGGGTAATTATGATATCATTTTTACCCTTAATTACACTATTTACTTTTAACTACGGTAAATAAAAGTCAAAAGTTACTATCCACCAAAGAAAATTATCTTATTAAACCAAAATTTACCTAATGATATCAACTATTTCTCTCTGAATTTTGATATTCAACTCACAAAAGTGGTAAAATTACGTTTTAGGCAAATTTTCAAATACTCCTAGAATGTGGGTAAAAGGCGGTAAATGTTCAACAAAATGTTATATATCTAAACTTGTTATAAAATAAGTCCAATGAATTATATTAAACATATATAGGTATTATGTATCTATTTTTACATAAAATATGTTAAAATAAAATAAGTAATTACAAAAATAAAAAGTCAGTTTTAAATAATATAGTGTTTATAACTATTCATCAAAAATTGAATGTTTTTAGAAAAATAGAAAACAATTACCCTAAGATAATATTAGTATTCCAAATCCAAAAATGATGTCCATTTTGAAAAATTGAATGTATAAAATTACAAAAATTAGGAATTAATATTCATAACAACATGTTTGATTGGTCGTGGTGTGTTAATACTCCAAGTTGTGTATGACACAAGCTACTGCATTATTCAATGAGAACCATAACATGGGATCTTGGGGTGTTATAATTGGTGCTGAAGGTGTGAATAAAAGACCACTGGAGCATGTCACATGGTCCAATTAATTTCATGCATATGCATTGTACTGACATAGTCGTCGTCTGCAGGCAGTGGATGCGGCTTGACCATCAGCGTTCCACGACTGCAATAAGCATCATCCATCTAGGTGCGGTTCCAAGGTGACGTGGCCCAATGAGGTCACGTGGAGTGGTGGCCCACGTCCTCATAACCCTTCTGGTTGAAAAAAGCCATGGTCCATTGAGCCCAACTAGAGGTGGAGGCCCCGCAGCATCCCACGTGGCAGAGGTGGACCGGACACGTCCAGGTGCCATGTCCCGGCTGGGCGGCACACCATTGGCTAGGTGGCGCACCCCCAACCAATCAAGTGGCTGGTCCACAACTGGCGGGTTCAGCCCCCATTGGGTCAGACACATACCAGAAGGAAAGACCTGCACCATTTTTATTGGTCCAAATAGACAGGGTCGTTGGACAACCAAGGGGGCTAGACCCTCAACCAAACCAGGCTGGGTTCAACAAGGCCCATTGGGTCTGTCCCTTTTTCCAGAACAAACTAGACATAACTAGACCTAAACTAGGTTAGGATGAGTCGGTCAATTTTAAACTGGGGTATGTGGGACCCCCAGGATGGTTTGGTTGGGCGGGTCTGACAGAGTCAGACTGGTCTTGGAGGCAACTGACCTCCGGTTACTAAAACACTATTAACTCACAGATCGGGTGTCTAATTGAAGCACCATCTATGGCACAAGGACCCTAGAAACTAGGAGATCCTTCTATGAATGGTTGAATTTTGACTCTTTATCATTTGACTATGTCTTAGTGGGATGTGATTCTTAGTGAATTTTCAGGCCTGTGTTACGTGATGAGGAGAATTACCTCAGTTGGACAATATTTGTGGGAATCTCTTCTCTGTGACCTTTTATTACCACGATGGGATAAAAATCTCTGTGACTTAGCAGGCCCACGATACACGATGGGTAGGTGTATAGAAGCTGTCCAATGGTAGTGGGATGCACTTCACTCGGACTTTGTAGTCCCGCTATGATTGTTAGAGGATGAGTTCTCTTGTAGCTGAGGTGTTCAATGTTCTGACTGATGTTTCAACTTTCACTACCATAAACATATAGCTGGTCTGAGATGTCATGTTTTTTGTTCATTACATTTTGGATTATGGTGTGGACTTTCCTTTTTTGTTTTGGGGTCCCTACTGAGTACTTTGTTACTCGCCCCTACACTGCTTCCCCCGCACGTGTTGTGTCTTCTGCAAACGATCGATGATTTAACCGAGACTTTGGTGGACCGAGACCCAGAGGTGATCAATGAGAGGGGGCTAAATAACACTAAGATGGTGGACTTAGTTTCCTAGAACCAGGAAGGGACCTGTAGGATCAGGTGTACACAAAATTTTATATTGGATTCCAGTAGCTGCACTACTCTCACAATCAGGTGGGGTTTTGGGCAGATGGTCATCAAGAATCCTTTCTGTATTTTCTGTATTTTGTTCATTCATTTGGATTGTATTTTGGTCCACTTTTTTTATTTTTACTCAGCTTTGTTTTTAGTGATTTTTGATTCCTTGTTTAGTGTATGGGAATTGGTTGGGCGTGTGTGTGTGTGTACAGGTACTCAGGAAAAGTTCATCCCACATGCAGGTTGATGCCATTGACACTAGTCGCCAGCCCCTAGCCATTGAGAGGTAGGATTTTGGTAGTCATGACATGAGCCCCAGTGGATGGGTCGTGACAACTTTATAATAATAATAGATTTTAGGTGAATAATTATTGATAAACCGTGAAGTATAGTTTTAATTAGTGACTATGTTGGACATTTTTTGAGATATATTAAAATACAAAATAATCTAATTTAAAAACAGATTTTTAAATTATTGTTACATTATTTTACTAGGTATGTATACTAATATACATATATTATGAACATAAACTAAATAGTTGAATATTTATAGGGTGGACACCATTGAACCTATGTATGACATTTTATGTAGGGAGATCATGTTTTCAGTCTATGTATAAGATGAGATACATTTTGAGGTACATGTTTTTTGAGCAGGAAATGGAAAACTCAATAGAATCCATCATTTGGATATTTAGTAAGAATAAATTTTAGACATTTATGAATCAACTCCTATGTTAACTGACATAAATATAATTTGGAGAATCATTCATTTTTTTTAATATCTAATGATGGAATACAATATGAATTTCTACCATAATATATAAAGTTATCATATTCCATTTTTTAAAAAATATTTAATTTTACTGATTTTTGTTTTTTATAATATTAAGTTAAATATATTTTCAAAAACTAATAATAATTGTTATATTACAATATGGGTAGATATTTTAAATAGAGCATCAAATTTAATTAAAAATTAACTCAAAAAATTCAACCCCTTCATAGGCATCCACAATAATCCTAGTGTGTATTTCAATTAGTATCAAATGGATGTTATAAAATAATTTGATTTATATTATCGAAACAGATATTTTTATTTAGATTTATTGATAAATGATTTGATATTTTACAGTGAAATATTTAATTGATATAATTTTTCACAATTATTATAAATGATGAGTAAGAATATTCCAATAATGAAATTTAAAATATA
Organism: Viscum album; assembly: GCA_963277665.1. Lineage (NCBI taxonomy): Eukaryota > Viridiplantae > Streptophyta > Magnoliopsida > Santalales > Viscaceae > Viscum > Viscum album. The sequence goes on along the minus strand of OY728142.1, from coordinate 368,883,295 downwards.
AAGAATATAAATTAAATAAAGGAATAGAAAAAATTAACGATACTATGGGATTATAAAATATGTGAAGCTTACAAAATTTATAATATATCATCATGTGAATCTCTGGAATGTCATCCCTTGAAGGACTATAGTTCTATTTGTGATGATCTTTAAGAGATCAAAACAATAAAATGATTTTACTCTCATGCAAAATGTTATAGGGAATATGTTACTAATGGATTTTATTCATATATACGTAGTTATATTAATAATATATTTAATGAAAATCGAAAAAAATGTGGAAAAATTAAATCCCCTTGAGAATTGATTAAAAAATATTTTAGAAAACGAAACCTCCCTTCAAAACATGTTCATCACAAGGGTGAAACAATGTAAAATTTATATAATAATGTTTTAAAGATTGACTAATTTTAGAAAGAAGTAGTTTTTGAGAATGTTGTAATGATGCTATCATTGATTAATGTATTCAATTCATTATACAATCTATTCAAATAAATTTTTATTATAAGTATTCGATAGTTTAATGGGAATGAAAATAGAATAAATTATCATTATAGTTACATCCAATATATATGTATTATTCATGATGAATAATATAAAAATGTTAATATTGGTAGCTAAATTTGGTTTATATCAGTGAAGGATGAAAGAATATGCATATAATTAATGTGTTATGAGTAGGATATGAAATTGTTAAATAATGATTCAATTCATGCTTGATCTTTTCAATAATTTGAATCGGTGTGTGTTAAAAAATATATTTTAGAGAATAATTTTCCCTCAAGAAAAAATCATTCTAGATGTACTAAGATATAATGATGTTTTGGGGAATCATCCTCATATTTCAAATGGAATACGATAATGTATAGTATAAAAAATTATAGATGGTTTAAATCATGATTTTTAAAAGTGCATGATAAATGAAAAGTCATACAAATATGTTAGTTCAGATTTTTTATTAATAATACTATTGCATATTCATTGGTATATGAGTGGATTTTTAGGGATATTTCTCCCAAAAAAATATTTCTAGTAGGGAGTTCAAACATCTATAAGATAACATTCAATGAAATTTAAGAATTTTAATATTACATGATAGTGAAAAATTATTTTTTAACCATTTTAGGTATTATTGGAGGTTAATGAACATCAATATATATTAATATTATTAAATGATTACATATCCTTGTCTGATAATTTATATAGGTTAATGGATATAATATGAAATATAGAACATCCATGTTGTACAAAATTAAAAAAATTCACCACAAAACATATAAATTTATCATTAATGAAATTAGTTGAAATGTTGGGGAGGTCATCGGATTATATCAATACATATAGAAAATAAAATAACCAATGCTTCTTCTATTTAATATATACCCAATAATGATAATAATTTCAATAATGTGCCACATTAGTAGGTAGGGATAAAAAAAGAAATTAAGAATAGCCCACTTTGAAGAGGGAAAAAATGAATAAAACCATACGAATGGTAAAATAATAATTTCAGATTTAATAGATAACTATAATTTCATACATATTTGGTGATTATACTTCAATTATTGTAATATTTTCTACAACATGGCTATTTATAAAAAAATGTATCCAAAAACAAACCAATAATGTGAATTCTATAAATCGGTAAAAATTTAATTGAATAGATAAATTAAAAGATATGAATTATTAAATAAATCACTAATGATGAGATATATAGGTATACCTATAAGGGAAACTAAAAATATTGTTATTTTTTGGGTAATGTTTAAAATTAGTGGCTATATTAATAAAAAATTATGACATGGCTTCCAAATAAAATGATATAAAATGTAAATATTGAAAAGACATATTGGATTATATTTCCAAATTACGTCTTTAATAGTTTATGTATATAAAAAATTAGGTTAAAATAAACATGAAAATTTTTATAATAATATTATTTCATAATCATTTTGTAAAGAATCGAAGACAATCGATGATGAAAAATAAAGAATTGAATTTATTTCTATATCAAGGAGGATCGTTACAGTAAAGGAACATGATGAATCAAACTAGGAGGATATAATATTGAATGAAAGAAATGTGAATCATTTGAAATTATTTAATAAATAATCATATAATTTACATAACAAGTTAAATGAAAATGTAAATTTTTTTGACCAATAGTATGAAACTGATTTAAACAATAGGTAATTTAATCAATTAATTATAATTTCAAAATCAACAATGATTATGTGTTTATATATTTTATTGAAGGTTAGGTCTAAATGTATGATGGGATTATTATAAAACTAGTAATGAAACCATCATTGTGGGATGAAATTTTAATTTAAAATCATGAAAAAGATTAATTATTTAATGAAATAGTGGGAAAATAATTTGGGGTATAATTATTTAAGAAAAAATCAATGGTGATGATGTATGGAATTAATATCAAGAGTGTGATAAACTAATTATGTTATGAACTTCATAAAATTACTTTTCTAAAAAAGTTATGTATCTTGATTTCATTACGAAAAATAATAATTTAATGGATTGATACACACTCTCTACGAATTTATTAATTTATTCATATTTAAATCAAAGGGGAAGTTATATTGACAATATGGGAAGTAATATTACCATAACCTAAAAATTTTGATATATTTTTTAAGATCATTTTAGTTTCACATATATCTCTAAATGTTGTGAGAAATCATTGATATAGTATAAGCAATGAGATTTCCATTTCTCAATGGCTATGAAAAAATTCCCCACATTGATAATATCAATGATACATTGATTCCATCCTTCATTAAGTTACATGGAATTTAATGGTGAGAATAAATAATATTTTATAAGTAATGATATTTCCATTATTCTATGGCTATGAAAAAATTCCCCACATTTAATTTATTTTAAATAACAGGGAGTGACTTTTTTATATTTTATGAAATAGGAGTTGACCTGATGTCCAAAGGGGATGATTGATGTTTTAATGGTGGTTTCTATGATTATATTGTATTTTTTTGTCATATATTAAGGATATATGAGTAATTATATATATACATGATGATTTTGGATGTGGATTATGGTTTAGAAAATTAAAATAGTATAAATATACTGATTGTACCATCCATTTGGTTTTGGTGATGAATGATTGAGATATTTCAATTGAAAATGAAATGAATGATTCATATGCTAGAAAAGTATGTCAAGAGTTCATGATAAAATTATAGAACTTTTTAGATAGGTTCTATGGTTATCCCCTTTACATCTTATGGTTTTATGATCTAATATTATTTGATGAACAAGAATTCTACTCAATGAGTGTTTCAAATAATATTTTTAACAGTTTGAAATATTTATTTTTCATGATATGGTATAAAATATTGTGATCTATAATGTATAGTGTTAAAATGCCTATATGATAGTTGAATTTGATGTTTCATGCACCCATGAGTTTAAGAAATGTAAAAATAGTGTGATTTTTAAAATATATATTAAAATCAATGTAGAGAATTCTATTGGTTAGTTTCATGATGGAATGTTTTAAAAATATATGAAAAACCACAATATACATTAAAAATAAACTATATTGTGTATGTATAGGAATTCAGATGATTTGATTGATATTTTTTTCAAAAATTTCAACATGTGAGTTGATGTATTTATAAATTATTGATAATGGTTATATATTTTTCAATGTAACCCAATATATTGTTGAAAAACAATTATTTTTTACTTATGTCAAGGCTTTCATGTTTCATTACCTATGAATGTTTTATCTAATGACTTATAGTCTATTAATGATTTTTCTTTATTTTGATCCACTATATGACTATTAGAATATATTATTTAATTTGGATGATTCTTTTCCATATATTTGATAAATAAATTTTTCATGTAGTTGATTCAGTGATAAATAACTTTTTCATATTTTCAGGTTTAATTGATTCACATCCTCATGGATGTTCAGTGCCTTTTATATAGAAATCTACATCTTAAATATGAATTTTTAGTTATTTCTTTTTATGGTTGACTGATATATGATTTCTTGTTTCATGAATCTCTAAGGTATATCCAAATGAAATTTGGATCGATCTATATCATGACCTAGCGTGTGTTTGATCATACAACTGATCTGATAATTAGATAAGAACGGATGCTCTGTAGAATGAATACTATTGCTTCCATGTTTAATTTTGTGATGATAAATAAAAAATGGGAAGGATAAATGTGTTTAAATATTTGATTCTAATATATAAATCACAAATATTATTTTTTTATTAATTATTGAAATTAATGTTATATGGATATGTTTTTTTGGAGAAATCGATCGATTTAATGGACACTACCATAAACATTGGAATGAAAAAATGATGATATTATATTCTAATGTAAAAATTTATTCCCTTTGATTCTAAAAAAATTCTAACATGTTTCAAACATCATGATTCATCTAATATATATGGTATTATAATTACATTTTCTATGATGATGAAAGATAACAATGGGTCGATATCTACTCCACTTGGTTGTCTATTTTAAAGTAATAATGATAAAAAAACTAGATTTTCTTTAGACATGAATAATATAAATATGATAATATTGTAATCTCATATAATTTATATATTCTATCTGAATGTGATGATCATATGAATTTATAGAGTTTAATTTTAGTAATTACTAATTATATAATAGCCAAATCATAGATAATGAAATTAGGTTGGTTTCTATGATATTGCAACATATAACTAAAATTTATTAATGACACTAAATTGGAATAAATAATGAACAAATGCATAATAATATGGTATATTAGCTGGTACGGTGTGTCATTTTTCATACATGTTTTAAAAAATCATTTTTTATTTTTCAGTTGGTGATTTTGATATTGATTTTCTCAATGTAAATAAATTTGAAATATTATTTGTTCTGTGAAATTAGGTGGAATAATTTGATATTGATTCTCTATAGTAGGGATTTAATGATATTAGTATAATTATATGAAGAGAAGAATGAAAAAATTCTTGATTAAAATTAATATAATATATAATATTCACTAATTTTACATTTTAATAAGATAAAAATATGAATGATATGATATGGATAATTTAACGACACGCATTTAATTTTATATGATTTATCCATTTATAAAAAAAAATTGTTAGGATCTTTGGGGAATCCCTCATATAACAATGCATTACGAAATAAATTAAAAAATGGAAACATTAATTTATATTGACTAATATATAATACAAAAAATATGATAACTTCAGTGGAGTTAAAAAAATTAGAAACCAAGAATGGCTTTGGAGTGTGTTTTTCTGAATAAATCTATCAATGAAATTAAAAAGCTTTTGGAATCCCACGTTTTTATTATAATTTTAAAATTATGATTTTATAATTATAAAATGCTTATAATTAAAGAAATGTGATTTAAACAGGGTTTTCTAAATAATATTTTCTATGGATGAATTACTTTTCTAGTAATTTAGAATATTTTGTATGGTGTGTGTTCACGTAGAATGAATTGTGGAGAAAATGTGTCAATATTCTTTTTTGGGTAGAATATGGACATATTGATCCTCCAGTAATGATTACATGAATCATGAGAGTATGGTTGTGTATATGAGGATGGTCATGAGTTTTTTAACATGTAAATATATATGAAAAAACAAGAATGGATTGTAATAATTTTTATTGGTCTTACGTTCATTTATTTTCACTAATGGATGTATGTATACTATTTAACTTTTTTTAAATTCTTTTCTATAAATGTACTAACATGTTTTTTTTCATATTTTGATGGGTTTTTATGTCTTTGGGGGAATACCTACTTATTTTATACTTACTCCCTTATTGTGTACATTGGATTGTTTTTTGATGTAATATATTACAACATAAGAAATGAGAAGTTATCATTCTTCTATAGTGATGCGCCTTGATACCTTGCACATTAAAGGTTAACTTATAGCTGGGATATAGTCAATAACACCAAATGTCATAATTCTTGGGGAATTTTAGTCTTGTTGTACTATAATTGTTATCTCATCTTTAGATAACCTCTTTGATATTGTTATTTTTTGGATGTAATTTGGTTTTGTATCATTTTATTCAAGAAAAAAAATACTAAAATTATATATTTATGTGTATATTGATTTATTTTTTTATTAGTAAATTCATCTTTTAAATGATTCCTATTCAATTCCCATCTATTTCTATTAATTGGTGCCTTAAGGATGTAGAAAAAAGTGTGTGTCACTCTGTCTCCTCTCAAGGAAATGAGTTGGGGTGAGATGATACAAATAGAACTAGTTTTGGATGGGTTGTATATAATTCAATATAGTATAAAGGGGTCTGAAATATTAAAAAATTATAATTTTAAAATAAAATTATGTTGATAAAATTTAAATAATTACTTTCATGTTACTAAGGTGTCTCTGTACTAATTTTTTTAAGACAATTTATGGTGTTTTAATTTCATCAACATTGGTTTAGCTGATTACTAAATATTATGAATTATTAGTGGATCTTCTCCCTATAATTTTATTCTCCATTTTGAGATTAATAATTTATGAAAATGAAAAAACCTGTCTCTTTTTGAATATAGTTGTTATTTTTTTGTGGAATTTGGAAAAAATAAATAAGAATTCATTTTCATGTTTTGTTGTGACTAACAAGTGTTTTGTTGTAGTCATATAAAATGACCCTATATAGACATCATAAGGGTCAACAACATTATAATTATTTAAATATTTGGTGGACCTAATCCATATTTGTATAAACAACTAGTCCAAAACATCTTTAAGAATTTAAATCTCATATATAATGAAATATAATTTCTGAACCATGAAAAGTGGGAAACACATTTTATTGTGAGAAACAAAATCCACACATCAGTGTGACTATATTGGTTTTGGATTTCTTTATTATAGAGGTAGAAATTTTTCTCTCACTATTGGGGATTCATGTCTGAATAAAATTTATGGATGATATTGATTGTTATGGACAATATTTGATGTTTATATGTTATGGTTTAATTATCCATATCATTAAAGGATTTAATATGGTAAGTACATTCAGAGTAAGACCTTAGGTATGAGTGGTTGGAAATAATTAATATCAATTAGTGGAGGTTACTATAGAATCTATGTATGATATAGGATATAGATATTTTACATCCATAATTGAAGAATTATTTGTTTATTTTCAAGATAAATTCTATATGTTCATAGTATAAAGAGATGTGGACTTTATGATTGATCTCCAAATAGGGACATGTATGATTTAAATTTTAACTTATAGGATAGAACCAATGGAATTGAGTGAAATTAAATTTCAACTACTCTATATGAAAATTGAATGGTTAAGATGAAAAACATATCCTTTTGGGAATTACTATTTATATTAATAAAGATGGTGGTTGGAACTCTTAGGATTATTGTGAATTATCATAATCCTAACCATGTAACCAAAAATTCTTTATAATCCCCTTGCACAAAATTAATGATATGTTTGACCAATTTAGGGGATACCAATTTTTCATTTAAACTAAACTATGATTAGGTTATCTCCAACTGTGATATTCGAATGTGGATACTTCTATGAAATATTTTCATGGCCATTATGGAATTATTAATATGTAGTAATTAACATAGGTCAAATGAAATAACTATTAATGTTTATTCAATCAATTAACCTTAAATTTTTTATGTATAATGATTTATATGTACTGGTTTTCAATGAAGATATTCTACAATAATATAGTATAAAATAGGATTTTTAGGAACACATGGTATTATTGTTGACAAATTTTCATGAAAATCATTTATGTCATATGTCTTCAATATGGGATTTTTTTGATATTTTATGCATGCTTTCCTGGTAATATAATTTATAAAAAATTAGTTTTTGAGGATATTGAAATGATTGAAGATAGTATTTAATTCTATGAACATAATACTATTATCAATATACACCATTTATTCAATTAGAAATATATTATTAATGCTTGGTTTTTGATTTTTCACAACATTCATCCCTAATGATTGCTTTAAGAAGTAATGAAGATTGATTCCAATGGGGGGATTATTACCAGAAAACATTGGAAGATCCTATGTATGAGATTAAATAATTAGTAACACTAAAATTTCCATAGATAGTAATAGTGTATATTGTCTATTGTGATTCATATAGTTATGGGATGGGTCATGTTCTTATACAGGGATATCATGTTGTAAAGTATGGCTCACAAAATTAAGGGGTCCATGAGAATAAATACTCATTACATTATTTATAATTATATGCCACAATAAATTCGTACAAGACAAGGAATGGATATTATTAAGGTGATAAATTTGTGGGATTTACTACTGATAAATGTTTGAATAAAAAATTCTCACAAATGGATTTTAATCTATACTAACACAAGTGGATATAATATATGAAAATGTTAGACTACAATTTTATGTATAAACTAGGGAAATAAAATTATATAATGGGCAATTTGATCAAGATTCAAAGAAACCACATAGAAAATTAGGGTTTTATTCAATGGATTAAAATGAATGTCATTGATTATATGAATATATATTACATTGATCAAATTTATGTTATGGGTTTCCTTCAAGATCATATTGTTCTATATTTGGTTTTGAATCATAGATATGTTCATAAATCTAGTACCATGGTCATGAAAAAGTGGGTGAAACAAAATTTTTTGGTTACCATTGAAGGAAATATTCTTTATTTGAGATCTATGTTGAGTTTTAAAGATCATAGTACTGTTCCTTTAACCTAAAATGAACAACTTATTTCTACAAAACATTATTTGAGAGGATTTATTTATAATGAAATAAAAAATATATATATAATTTTTAGAACATAGTAATGGTTGGATGGAATGAATATGAATGTAGTAGTGTTTATATTTATTAATCACCCATCAAAGAGTTATGGAAGATCATATATTTATAGCTATTATGGTGCAGTCAGCTATGGATATTTCAATATCCCACCAAAAAGTATTAGAACACAATATTACATATTTTTTATTGTTGATGAATTCATGAATATAGATCACATAATTATTATTTAGGATTCTAATATGGTGGAATAGTGGTCAAAATTTAGTATTAAATATTCTATTAATATCTATGAAATTCTTGTTTCTATTGTTTTTAATATTGACTCAAGGTTTACATCTATGTTTCAGAAATAATTTCACCACGCTCTCAAAACACAATTAATTGTGATCATATATTTTCATCCTTAAATGGATTGTCAATATAAAAAAGATGACCTATTAATTCTAATAAATATGTAGATCATGTGTGATATATTTTGGAATTTCATGGTATGAGAACATGTCTTTTTTATTTTATTTAGATAATACAAGTTATCGGTCTTATTTACTGATTCACAATCAAATTTACCCATGAGATGAAGGTATAACGGTCCCTGTAGTCTAGCTTGGGTTGTCGAATCCTCAAAGACCTAAGAATTAACCTACAGAAACGTACATTAAATGGATTGTTTTTTTCTATAAAGTGGACAACATGGGTTTATTTTATATGGGTTTAAGTGAACTCTACGACACTAAAGTTAATTCAATTTAAAGTATGAGTAGATCCTAGGTTATCACTTGGGGTGGATTGGATTCATTCCCTTTTAAACAATTTCAATTTCTTATATTTGAGATGAATTCATTTTTGAAGATAAAAAAAATCATCACTCACTGTTTTAAGGCCTACACACCCTAATACTAATCACCTATACACTTGAAGGATAAATTCTTTGAGCACTCCATGGTAAAGGATTGTATTATCACTTGAAGTGTGTGGCCTTAAAATTCTATAAGGATGAAGAAGTTTAAAAACCATCAATTAAAAATCTCATTTTAAAGAAGTGATTAGAGATTAATGTAGTAATAAATAAAATCCAATACAGCCCCTTTCTACTCCCTTGGATCAACCTATAAGTGTTTTATCCCTCCATTGATCCTATGGTCTCAATGGATGTGGACAGTAAACTCATGACGGAGGAATTTGAGATGTAAAAAAACAATGAAATAACATTCACTACACTGTTGTGTGATAATCTCAGAAGGTTTGGTATGAAAAAGTTCACAAATTGAGGCAAAAATATCAAAGTGATAAGAAGAATAATATAAAAAGAGAATATGAAGAACTTTTATAAAGAATCTAAGGTAATTCAAGGAATTGACAATGGAGGGAATGTGATTACAACATCAAATTGGCAGCATAACATTATGATGAATCAAATCTAAAATATGGTAAACTCCTCCATATCCAATGCCTTAAATAGTATTTTTGGGAGGCTTGGGTTGATCCTCCAATAGTATAAACGAATCCCACTTGATTATGGTAGGCCTAGGGTGGTGGAATTCTTGTGGAACATGGACTTCTCCACTCTTGACCAGATGTGGAATCCAACTTCCAACCACAGAACATACATGCTTGGAAGAACTTTTAGATGGAAGAATTAGGGTGGTCCATAGGAGAAGAAAATGGATCCTCAGATGTCTCCCAACCTCCTGTAAAATATAATCCCATTTTGAGTTGTGAATTCCGAGGTACTATTAGATTGGTAGGATGTTTTCTGGGCCACAGAATCTGGACCCTAATTTTATCTCCAAATTGGGCCATCTTAATTACATCCATAGAGGCTGAATTGGCACTGGCTCATGAAAAAGGATTTTTTCCTCTACATGTCTTCTATAATTCCATGAATGTTGGGCTTTATTGGGTTTGTATGTTGGTCCCCACATTCTCATCAGTGGGATGGTGTCCAATATGACTTTACCATAATTGTTTGTAAGAAATCCCATTTTGGTGGTCTTCTAATATGGATCTTCCAACACCCCACAAATATTAAGTGTTCCAAATATAATTAAAAACCTAAAAAATAAATATTAAAAAGAATCTAGATCATTGGGAACTTTAAATGAAGTTAAAAAATGTACCACATAATAGAATATTATTTGAATGAATTACAATTATAACGTGAAATGATGTTCAATGTGTAAAATGCACTAAAATGGTGTTTATAAATAATAAAGCACATGAATATTATATAAATTAATAATGAATATTATCCTCACTTAGTGGCTAATCACACCCCCAACTTCTGTTTCACTTGTCCCATGAAAAATATATCTCAACAATATGAAATTCTAATTCCTTTTTCCAAAAACATTTTAATACACAAAGTTCACCCAAAATTCTTATACCATACAATCATTAAACCCAGCAAAATATTTTAATACAAGATAGTTTCATAAGAAGATCCAAATCCTAAGCCCATTCCTTTGTTCAAATCTATCACGATATTTCATCCAATATCAATTAAGAGTGATGATGCGTTGTGCATCTCATTAGACATGGGGGTTCATCTTTATTGACGAGGGAAATGATGGAAAAGCTAGGTGGAATAACATTTCCATATAAAGACGAGTATTCAAAAAAAAATTGTATTTTTTTGTTTTTGTTTTTGTTATTTTGAAATTTTTCCATGGTAATTGAAATTTCACTCAAAATAGTCAACCCATATAGCGAGACCTTGCTGATGACTCCCACGCTCAAAGACATTAGGGCACCAAGTGAAGCCCACATACTCTGGCATCATCTTGAGTTTAACCAATCAAAAAAATAAAATTATAAAAAATAGAGATAAAATTACAAACTCTCAGACAGACAACCATGGAGTCACGATCCCCAAGTGCCGAAAGCCACACATTAGGCCATTTCATTTCTCTACGTGAAAATTTATTGTTTTTTTAAATTTTTTTATTGAATACTCTTATTAAAAGTAAAATGACCACTGAACCTATGCTATTTATTTAGAGGACCCCATGAATTCAAACTAATATCCCTCTATCTAGAGGACGTGTGTTGTGATTTTATTTTATTTGGATGAAAATATAAACCATGAAATATCACATTAGATAGCCACACATTACAAAAATCTATGCTCATAAAATTATACATGGATAAAATCAAAATCAGGGCATGCTAAATTATTTGATATTCAGTTTCAATGTGTGAAATATGTATTACCATGTTCAAAGTTAAAAGATTTTTTCCATCCATTTACACACATTTTTTTTCAAATAATTCAATTTTTTTTAACTCAAATTCATTTTTTATTTTATATCCCCCATAATTAAAATAAAATTGCTCCTAGTGTTTAATGAAATGAAAATTTAGAAGGGGGCATAGGTAGAGAATGAGAGTTCAAAAAGGAAATTGAAAACGAGGATCATGGAATGAAGTCACCTGGTGGTTGAAGTTGAAATTTTGGATGCTCCAATTTAGTCCCTTGATCTTGATTTCACTCTGGGAATTCCCTAGTGGAAAAAAATAAAAACATACACACAAAAAAACACTATATATATATATATTTATATTTATATAATAAAGAAAGTAAAATATAATTATATATATAAAAATAATATAATAAGGATGAAGAAAATACAGTAGGTCTGTGGTAAGCGCACACTCCTGTCTCCATTCTGTCCCTGGTTCGATTCCTTGTGGCTTCGCTAGTTGTGATGGGGTTTGACCCAAAACCTATGACGTGTGCCTTTTTTTTGTATTTTTATTTTATCTTACAAATAGATAAAAATAAAATGAACTGATTATACATTGTCTTCTTTTTATATTTCTAGGTAAGGTATTACTCAAGAATCACACCACGTGACACAAATGAATATGGTTCTCCCCTTTCATACCCATCCATTATCATAATAGAAGAACGAGTCAGTAGTGTATTTTTTTTAAATATCCAAATTATTAATTAATCCTATTCGAAAAAAATATGACATGATAACCACGGGTTGCCTATTGTGCAACTCTTTTGTTTAATGTCATTATCCTGACATGGATCCAAAATCTATCAATTATTAACTAGTTCATAGGTTGGATCTGTTAACTCAACCTCCATTTCCTATTAATTGAATGATTCAATAAATGGTTCTATCCTATGACCATTGACCTTGAAAATGTGACCACTAGTGGGATCTTGAATCTCTACTGCCCCATGGGGGTACACATGATGCACAATGAATGGACAGGACCATCTAGACCTTAACTTTCTCAGGTGAAAATGAAGATTTGAACTATATAAGAGCACAAATTTTTCCGACTCAAAATGTTTGAATTTGATATTCTTAGATTTGTAGGCTTTAACTCTATCTTTATTGATCCCTGAATTTTCCTAACCCTTCATAATTAGTTCCTCAAGTTCCTTGAGATCTAATTTTCTTCTTGTTCCAGCCAATGAGAGGTCATAATTTATTTTCTTAATTCCCCAAAAAGCCTTTTTCTCAATTTGAATTGGTAAATGGCATGATTTTCCACAAACCAACCTATATGTTTACATTATAAGATGGTTTTCTATACTCTTTGATATTCCCAAAGATCATCCAAGAGTTTCTCAAACCAATCTTTCCTAGAAGGATTGATATTTTTTCAAGAATATTATTAATCTCCCTATTCTATAACTCATCTTAACCATTGGTTTGAGGATGGTATGTCGTGGAAACCTTGTGCGATATACCATACTTAGACATGAGCTAATAGAATGTATAGTTGTAGAAATGGGTTCCTCAGTAACTAATTATTGCCCTAGGAATTCCAAATTGAGAAAATATGTGCTCTTTTAGAAATCAGATCACAACATGATGGTCATTAGACTTGGTGGTAATGGATTCAACCCATTTTGAGACATAATAAACAGATAATAGGATGTATAGGTATCCCCTAGAGTTTGGGAAGGGACCCATGAAATCAATTCCCCAATAGTCAACGATTTCAACCACTAAGATGTGAGTGAGTGGCCTTTGATTCCTGTTTTTTATGGACCCTACTTATTAACACTTCGTACATCTTTGACAAAATGTGTAGGAGTCCCTTGAGATGGTGGGATAGAAGAGACCAAACAAAATAATCTTAGGAGATGTTTTTTTAGAAGAAATGTGACCTCCACATGCCTCACTATGATAGAATTTCAGGATGGATTCTTGTTTAGATTCTGGGACACACCTCCTAATTACTTGGTCTGGGATGAACATATAGAGGTATGGATCATCAAGCACATAGTTTCTAACATACGAAAGGAATTTAATTCGATCATGAGTAGCTAATAATTTTGGAATGACTCTTGTAACTATGAAATTTTCTATGTTGGCATACCAAGGGTAGTCGGTCACAGAGTATAGGTGTTCATCAGGAAATGAATCAGACATAGAAAGGTGATATTCATTATCTTTGAATTCCATCCGAGAGAGGTGTCCAGCTAAAACATTTTTATCACCCTTTTTATCCTTCATCGTGAGGTCAAATTCTTGTAAGAGAATGACCCACCTAATCAGTATATCATTAGCACCTTGTTTTTGGAAGAGGTATTTTAATGCAGAATGGTTAGTGAACACAGTGATGGGGGATCCTAATGGGTAGGACTTAAACTTCTCTAAGGGAAACACAATATCAAGTAACTCCTTTTCCGTGGTGGTGTTGTTGATTTGGGAATCATGTAAGGATTTTCTTTCATAAGCAATGATATAAGGAGTTTTATCATAATGGTTTACTAACACAGCTCCTACAACAAAGTCACTGGCATCACACATAAGTTCATAAGGAAGGTTCCAATTTGGAGATTTCATAAGTGGAAGAGAGGTGAGAGTGGATTTGAGGTTTGAGAATGAACCCTCACAACTTTCTGTCTAAAAAATGGATTATCCTTTACTAGGATATCACAAAGGGGACATGAGATTTAACTAATGGCCATGAGGAATATTCTATGTATACCATCATGTCCTTCAAAAGAACTCACTTCTACGACAGTTTTGGGTGATAGATGGTGACGAATGATATCAACCTTGGCTTTTTAAACATAAATCCCCATACCTAAGACTATATGGTCTAGAACTTGTCCTGCTTTAACCATGAAATGGAATTTTTTCTAGTTTAGGACCAGATTATTTTCTTCACATCATGACAAGACTCTCTCCACATTCTGCAGCAATCCCTCGAATGTATCCCCAAACACATATATGTCATCCATGAAGACCTCAAGAAAATCCCCTACCATGTCTGAGAATATTTCCATCATGCATCGTTGGAAGGTTCCAGGAGAATTTCATAACCTGAAGGGTATGAATTTGAAGGGAAAGGTACAGAATTGACATGTGAATGTAGTATTCCCTTGACCCTCTAGGGAGACCTCAATTTAATTATACCCTGAGTACCCATCTAAGAAATAGTAGAAGGCATGACCAGCTACTCACTTATGGACTTGGTCATTGAATGGTAAGGGTAAATGGTCCTTCTTGGGGAATGGTATTAGCTTCCTATAGTCAATGCAGACCCTCTATCCACTACTCACCCTAGTTGGGAAAATCTCTCCATCTTTATTAGTTATCCCTGTGATTCCTACATTCTTGGGAACCACTAGGATTGGGCTGACCCACTCACTCTCATATATGGGATATATGATACCAGATTTAATCAATTTTAGAAGTTCTTTTCTCAGGACGTCCATGAGATTAGGATTAAGTCACCATTGTGGTTGATGACATGGCTAGGAATCAGATTACAGAACAATCCTATGAGTCCCAATATGTGGGCTAATCACCTGAATATCAGACAGGGTCCAACCAATGGCTTACTTATGTTTCTTAAGTACATGTAGAAGCATCCCCTCATTATAGCATTCAATAAAAGAATAAATGAAAATAGGATGTGTTTTATTTTCCCTTAGGAAGGCATACTTGAGTGTAGTGGAAATTTCCTTCAATTCAAGATCAGGTTGGTTCAAAATTTCAACAGAACATTGGGACATTGGATCAAGATCAATTTTGTTTCCTATAGTTTTAGATAGGATTGATTCCCCACATGTAGTAGGTTCAGATACTTTATTGGATTTATCATATTTAGGGATGGAAGTTTTAGTGGTCTCCATGAAAGTGGTTTGTTAAAAAGTATCAATGATTGATGGACCTAAGACTTCATCATAAGTAAAATTTGGATATCATTCAAGCCAAGGAGATAGTCTTCCTTCATGTGAAAAAGGAAATCAATTTCATCCTGACATAAACATCCATCAAATATTCAGTTATGTTCTATGGATTCAGTATCAATGCTTCCTATCATGTTTACTTTATGAATGTCCTCATCATCCCCTATTTATGAGCATGCATTATTGATGTTCATGTTGAGACTCATGTTTCCAAAGATAATGGTCATGTTACCATTTCGGACATGGATAACAGAGTTGATAGTTACAAGGAAGGGATGAAAAAGGATTATTGGGGATTGTTCCTTATTTCTTAAGTTTGGATGGTTGTTAAGGACAATGAAGTCAGTAGGGTATATGAAGTTTTCCACCTTTACTATAACCTCCTTTAAAATCCCCTTCAGAACCATAATGCTACGATCATCAAGTTGAATTGAGACAGATGTGGGATGGAGATCTTTTAGGCCTAACTAGCAGCACACAACATAGGTAATGAGATTGAGACTAGAACCTAGGTTACACAAGGCCTTGACAACTTTTCTCTCTCCTAGTTCAACATTGATTTAAGGGCAACCCAGGTCTTTCAACATATGAGGAATGCTACCATGAATGGTGGTACTCACATTTGCATCCAAAATGACATGGTTTTTATGTGAAAATTTTCATTTAAAATTTAACAAAGCCTTAAGGTACTTTAAGTAGGAATGTATGGTTTGGATTGAATCAAGAAGAGGAATGTTCAAATTTACTTGTTAGAATATTTCCCTCAATGTTTCACTCAATTCAGGCTTGGTTTTCCCTCTCCTGCGTTGAGGAAATGGTGCTGGTTGTGGGGTAGTCTGTTGAAGAGTTGTTCCTTTGAAAATGTTATCGTATTTTTGAGTTTGATCATTTTGTTCATTTGAATTTTCATCCAAGATTGAATCATCATATAGGTTATGAATAAGTTGTTTAGTTTTCTCAATTGATTTCCCACATCTTAAAATATTCACATCCCTTAGTTATTCATGAGTTTTTTAAGTGAAACTTGACTCTCCCCTTAAAGTTTAGGATGGTACCTTCTGAGTAGGCATGGGTTCTTTCCAGTTTTGATGGTTTTAAGTTGCTGTTTAAGGGAATAGACTTCCTTTTTCATCCATTCAATTTCATTATATAATTTTTCTAGTAGTCTTTGAGGAATAGTTAAGGTTGGTGCATGAGAATATTGGTTTATCCCGGGGGGATATTTTGGAGGTGGGATGGTTAATTGAAAATGGACCGGTGGCTGTTGGTATTGGATAGGTTGGGTTTGGAACAGTTCATGGGTTTGTTAGTTTTTATTGGGGTAATGATTTTGTCCCTGTGGTTTGCTAGGTTGTTGGTTATCTTTCCAGCGGATGCCTGGGGGGTCATTAGACCATGGGATGAAGTTGTTTTGGTATTGAGGCTTTTGAAAGTTCAATGAAATTACTTCCACTGTGGGACCTCATTTAAATAAAATATTTGATTGATGGAATGGTTTGACTGTTGTCTTTTTTATGGTCATGTTTTTTACAAATTTTGCAAACAGGTTCTACAGTTTGGATTTCACCGACATTCCTAAGGTTTATCTCTTCAACCTTCCAAAAGTGCACTACGATTTTTTCCATAAGGATTTCTTCTTCTCTAAGTCTATAAATTCCAGTAGTTCATTGTGTATTTTCAAAATATGGTGAAATTCTCCATGTTTGGTTTTGTTTAGCAAGGATTTACATATACTTGTAAGCATCATTTGGGGCATTGTTTTTAAAGGTTCCATTAGACAACATGTCAATGAATTGTTTGTTCCCTGGACCCAAACCATCATATAAAATTGTCTATTGTTATGGAATAAAAAAACCATGGTGTATAACCATGTTTTGAGTATCTTTTAACTTTATTCATGTTTCATTGAATGACTCGCCATCCTTTTCAAAAAAAATTGGATGCTCTTTTTAAGTTCCATAGTTTTGGGGTGGGGAAAGTATTTTTGTACAATTATTCTTGTAATTTCTCACATGAGTTGATGGATGATAATCTCAAAAAAAATTTCCAATTTTTAGCTCGATCCTTTAATGAAAAAATAAATAACCTCAACGTAGATGATTCTAGTTGATGTGGGGGAATATGGTTTCCATAATTTCATTGATCTCTTTAATATGAAGGTACGGAATTTCAGACTCCATTCCATGGAATGTGGGAAGATGGTTTAGAACATGGGGTTTAAAAAATTAATTTTCATCTCTTAGAGATTTTCTTCTAATGAATGAGGGGGCATTGGTCTATGAAGGTGTGAGGTATTCATTTATGGTTTGATCGATTGCATTCCCCATGTTTGGGGCTGCCTCATTTGGGTTTCCATTTTGGATTCCACCCGAGTTTATGAGTTGGTTTGTTTGGAGACCTTCCATTGAAATGGGCTCAATTTATGAATCTTGAATATCAATAGTATTAGGATATAATGGAAGCAATCCCCTATGATCACTTGACTCCCTAACCCTAGTACTTCCTACCATAAGTAGACAGTTTGATTGATCGCGGGTGTAGGCGGACATGCGCCAAAAGAAAAATAATTGAGAAAGGGACAAGATAAGAGATCTTGAGTGAGAATAGAAGAAATGGGGGAGAATAGAATGGGTGTTGATATGATTTACTTGGGTCCCCATCAATGGCGCACAAATTTTATTCACGCTGAAATTTACCCAAGAGATGAAGGTAGAACGGTCCTTGTAGTTTATCTTGGGTTTTCGAATTCTTATATACCTAAAAAGTTTCCTACAAACACGTACATTCTTTGTATTTTTTTTTGATATGAAGTGGCCAACATGAGTTGATTTTATATGGGTTTAAGTGAAATATAAGACACTGAAGTTAATTTAATTTATTTTATGATTTGATCCTTGATTTTTACTTCGGATGGATTGGATGCATTCCCTTTTAAACTATTTGAATTTCTTATATTTGAGATGAGTTCATTTAATAAGATTAAAAAAAATCACAACTCACTGGTTTAATTCCCACAGAGCATAATAATAATCACCTACACACTTGAAGGATCAAATCATTGATCACTCCACGGTAATGGTTCATATAATCACTTGAAGTGTGTGTCCTTAAAATTTAATAAGTATGAAGAAGTTTAAAAATAATCAAATAAAAATATCGTTTTAATGAAGGTATTATAGAATAAGGTAGTGGTAAATAACATCCAATCTAGCCACTTTCTAATCCCTTGGATCAACCCATATGTGGGTAATCCCTCCATTGATCCTACGGTTTCAATGGAAGTGGAATGTAGACTCTTGAGGGAGGAATTGGAGAACTAAAAATAGTGAAATAACATTCACTCCACCATTGTGTGATTATATAACAAGGTTTGTTATGAAAAATTTCACACCTTGAGGCAAAGATATCAAAGTGATAAGAAGAAAAATTGAAAAAGACTGTATGAAGAACCTTAATAAAGAAGCTAAGGTAATTCAAGGAACTTACAGTTGAGGGAATGCGATTACAACATCAAATTGGCAGCAAAACATTAAGTTGAAACAATGCTAAAAGATGATAATATACTCCATAACCACTACCACAAACAGGAATTTTGGGAGCCTTAGGTCGAGCCTACAACAATACAATGCATCCCACTTGATTATGGTAGGCCTAGTGTGGTGTAAATCTTGTTGAAGTTGAACTTTTCCACTCTTGAGTAGAGGGGGAAGCCAGCTTGCGACTAGAAAATATATGTGCTTAAAAGGACATCTACATGGCCAAATTAGAGTGGTTCGTAGAAGAAGATAAATGGATCCCCAGATGTCTCCTAACCGCCTATAAAATATTGTCCCATTTGGAGTTTCTTATTCCTAGATATGATTAGATTGGAAGGATGTTTTCTGGGCTGCATAATCTGGAGCTGCATTTCATCTCCAAATTGGTCCACCTTAATAACCACATGGAGGCTGCATTAGCGCTAGATTATGAAGAGTTATTTGTTTTTCTACATGTCTTCTAACATCCTATGAAATTTAGGCTTCAATCGGATAGTATGGCAGGCCCCAGATTCTAATCAGTGGGCTAGTGTCCAATGTGAATTCTCCAGAATTGTTTTCATTAAATCCCATTTTGTTGGTCTTCTAATATGGATCATCCATCACTCCACGAATATGAAATTTTCCCAATATAATAATTATCATGAAAATTAAATATGAAAATAAAATCAAGATCATTGGGTACTTTAAATTATGTTAAAAAATGTACCACATAATAGTGCATTTTAAGAATGAATTACAATCATAATGTGAAATGATGTTCAAAGTGTAAAATGCAGTAAAATGGTGTTTATGAATAATCAATCACATAAATATTATAAAAATTAACAATGAATATTAGCCTCATTTTGTGGATAATAATTTACCCATGTATCTGATTAAGTAATTTCATTACTTTAAATTTCATTCTCCTAATTATTGGATGGAAACTAGTGATATATCACTTATCTTACCTATCATAATACTTTAGATAATAGAAATGATTTGGATGATCTGGAAGATAATGGTGATAGATCAATGTCATTATAAATCTTATAAATAATATCATCTATGACCGTTATCGGTTGACGTTGATGGTCAAGTTTTATGATGAATATATATGAGACAAAGGCATCATTATTTTGGATGGAAATTCTCTTTATCTTCTTTGTACATAAGATCTTTTTTAGATTATTGAATTAGTGATTGACGTGGATTATCTCTTTCATTTACCACCATTGTCCATTTTAGTGAAATAAATGTTTTAGGTATCTCATTTTAATAAGTATTATCATATTCTTGTCCATGTGATTCAATGGGGAACTATTAATATTGAACCAAATGCTACTTCGATTCGTGTTCAATTATAGATTGGAGGTGGGAAGAAGAATATATTTCATGAAAAATGTGTCTATTTAAAATCTATTTTTTTAACATGGTTAAATTTGGTAATAAAAGAGTGTGTATGTAAAAGAGATGATGGAACAGTGTTCAAAGGAATTCCAAAAAATCATTGTTTTCCCTATTAAAAAGATAAAATTGCAATGCCGGGAAAATATACCACCCTAGTTTTTGGTTCATTACCAATATATTATTTATATGATATTATATAATTCATAAATTTAGTTTCACGAGTTATGTCATGGTTTTTAGCGATTTTAATCATAGTATAATTTAATTTGTTTGGTGTCCACCATGTACAATAGGGTTGTGGAATAACCCATTCGTTGTTATGTTGTTGTGGTCTGTACTATTGTTTAATGTCATGAGATAGGTACTTAATAGGAAATTCCAATTTGTACTTGTTTGTGTTTTGGTGATTGGATATGGTGTATCCTAGTTGAGAAGTGTGTTGTGGAGAAGGGATGTAGAGTAGGGTAGTAGGAAGAAACATTAGTCAATTGAACATTATATCATAGTGCCTTGAGGAGGTAATATTATTTTTCTTCTGATTTTGAACTCCCACTATGGCGTAATGGTTGGGATACACAGCAGTACCTCCCTAGATAGAGTGATTTTGTACTATTGATGGTTTTGGGGTTATTGAAATGTTTTATTAGGTTGGCTACACTATAGTGTATAGAGAATTGGTCCATGATTTGGGTGGATATGTCTTAGTGATATATGATATATTATGGTGTCATAGTAGTCTCTAAATTTGGTTGTTGATATTTTAAATGTAGGTTAAAACCTTCATACCCTTATTAGTCTTCTAATCATCCATTGTATGAAGAACCCCTTCTTCTAATAGATTCTTAGAAAATTACATTCAATCCAATATGGATTTTTTAGTGAATCAATGTGTGTTAGAGATCTATAGACATTTTAAGTATTTATTCATCCTTATTTATCATTGATATAATTCCTTATATTGAGGATACACGGCAGTCCTCCTGCTCCCGACCTCCTGCTCCCCTATGATGCCCTAACTGTGGTGATGGCCACTGCTTTAGTACCTCCCCCTCCACGGGAGGGACCTCTTCCTCCCTTAGGAGGTCATAGCCCTTTTGTCCCCTTCTCTATCCCAGAATCCCTTCCCTCTTTCCCATCCATATCTCTCATCCCTAAAGTCTCCAATCTATTCGAGGGATGTTAGAATCTTCCGATCTCGACATCAGAATTTACAACTGCTTCCTCTCACCTCATCCTAACTCTAGTACCTCGATTTAAGTTCCATAATCCGTCAGTGGACATGTATGATCGATTTTTATTTAGTTAATGGGGTTAGAAAGATCATGCAGTTGTTGGACTTCTCGATGGAAGACACCTTATGATCCACTTTTCATATGAGGGTGATATGAGCCAAGCCTTGTCCAGTGCTCCTCGCTTATGTAACCAAATTCGCTTATTTCTATTCAGATGGTCAGAGGGTCTTCTTATGGAGCGGGAATCTTCTTCTATGGTAGTCTGGTTGAGTTTCCCCAAGCTTCCTCTACCTTTTCATAATCCCTCTATAATTCGAATGCTAGGTAATTTAGTTGGAAGATTAATTTTTTCAGATAGTAGAACTACGGTTGTTTTCCAACATGTCTCTCCATGAATATGTGTTAAAGTGGATGTTTAAATGGTTCTGGTTGATTTTATGTGGATTTTTAGGTGAATAATTTTGGTTCATGAAAACGGTTGTCTTTGATACATGGGTTGATTTCTGTTCCTCGTGCAACATTCATGGGCATCAGAAGGCAGTGTGTAAGAGAGAGTCTGAGAATTGTATTCAGTTGAATGAGGCAAAGGGTATGGTCTCTCTTGATTATTCTACCATCCTTACTTCTTAGTGTGACATTTTTTGTAATAATAACCATGGTCTAAGAGTTAATGACATTTTTTTAAGGTTTCTTAATGATTCAGGCACTCCCAAGTTGAAAGTGAAGTCTTTAGGAGGTGCTTGCTCCATAAATGTTCTCTCCTTTAGTAAGACCGTTAAGGGTAGAGGGGTGAATTCTGGAAAGGTAACTATGCAATAGCCATTCCAAGGTGATGTGGGTATTACAGCTGAAGAAAGGGTTCATGGGGAGATACAAAACATGAACGAAATAGGGGGGAAGTGTCTCCACAACACCAGTTGACTATCAATTGAAAAGATTCTACATCTATCGTGATACATAACAGTTATTCGGCACTGAACCAGGAAGGGAAGGAAAATATAGACTCTGAAGGATAGAAAACCATCATCCCAAGATGGATGCACAAAGAGGCTGGTTCGAGACACACAGACGATGAGGAATCTAGTGATATAGAAGGGGATTCTCACCAAGAGATGGTCTACAATCAATACACTCTTGTGGGAATTATATCAAGGAATGGGAAATAAGGAATCATTATGAAATGGAATTTTTCGGTCCTCAAGGGGGAGATAAAATAAAGACCCCATAAGTAATATTTAGACACCCCAAAAAAAATAGTCACCAAATCATCTAGGAAGTTAGCATTTAAGAGTGCAATAGTTTTACTGCAAGGTCCTCCATCGACGACATGTGTGGAACTGGCCTCCATCATGACAAGTAAGAAGAATACCTATACTACGGTGGAAGATGCTAAGGGGCCGGAGTGCCCAGAGATGGATGAAGGCCTTTAAAAAGAGGGAAGATAGTGGGACGTATGGTGGAAGGATAACCTGACATCCGATCTACCATCTGCGGTTGGAATGGTGGGGGTGTTGGGGGAGTAGGATAAAAGTGGTGGTTCTCCACTGGTGACTGCTGCTGGTTCATAGCACACAGATGGTACAAAGGCCATGGACAAGACTATGGACCTCCTTATTCATTCGGACGAAGAGATAGTGGATACTATCTTAACGATTCAAGCTTCTAGAGAGGATGTATAAAGGATGAATAGATGTCCAATTCATGTGGACACAAACATGTAACATAGCGGATAGATCGATAAAAAACTTCTAATTATGACAAGAGGCTTTAATGACAAGAAGTTAACAGTGGAGGAGTTATTAACGACAAGGGACAAACTGGCCCAAAATTTTAAAGACATTCTCAAATATGGTACGAACAAAGAGATAACAGATCTGTCCTGTAAACTATATAGGGAGGTCGTATCTAAAAAGATTAAGTTAGACTTTAAGGGTTTTATTATGTGCTAATGAATTTAATGTTTCTAGTTATACTTGATGGTTTTACACATTTTCCAAAAAAGTGCTTTAATAAAAAAATTAGCTTAATAGTAGATATAATTGCTTCTTCTATCTAAGAGCCAAATTTGTAGTGTAATAGAGAGAGAGATATATATATCTTCTTGGAGGATAATTGTGACCAGATATTATTGGACCTATTAAAATGATTGGTTTTTTGATCTAGGATCTACATATTGTGGGTTCTATGCTTAATTCCAATTATTGATGAGATATTTGTGGATTTCCCTTATCTTCAATATAATATAACATGGGGTAATATGTCTTGTTAATTACTCTCTTGTATTTTTTAAAGAAAATATATGTGGTTTCATTAATGAAACAATATTCACATCTTTATTTTTATATATAAGTAATTTGTTGTATTTTGGAAAACCCAACTTCTTTTAATAATACAAATATTATGATTTTAGAATTTTTCAATTATTAATTCAAATGAAACAATTTCCACAATACATTTTTAATGGAAGGATTATTTTTGAAATTTTATGGACATGATGTTTGGAATATTTGGATTGGTTTGGGTTTAAGAAAAATTTAATATGGAAGTGAAGTGACACGATTTATGGTTGGATGTATTATGGAATTTGATTAACACCATTAATTATACAACCATGAGTGTTTGTATGCTTGTGAAATCATAGATCGGTGTCTTGACTGTAAACATGGAAATGGATATGTAAAATAACAACTGATTGTAATAACCTTGTTAATATTTTTATCACATCTATTTTATAATATTTATTTATATAAACTATTAAAAAATATTTATACTATTTTATATAAATTGCATAAATGATTTATACCCTAGATGAATCAGTTGTGAAGTCATTGTGGGTATTCCCACCAATTTTATACTAACACCCTACATAGAAATATTTGTGAAATTTAAAATTCAATATTATAGGTTATGGGAAAAGGAATCGAATAAAATTTATTAAATAATGAATTTTGATATAGTGGGAATGAATAATTGAGTTGGTGATGGTATTTAGTCAGGATTACATGGGTTTATGTTTCAATTTTTCTTTTAAATGTTTTTCTTTTTAATTGATCTCACTTTTTCCATAAAAACTCTAATATAGTTATTTTCTTGGATATATACTGGATTCTTATTTATTTATTCTTGTATTAAATATTAGTTTTAAATGGTTTTTACATTTCATTGATCATATATGATATATATATAATCATTCCATAAATTTTTCCAAAGAGAGTTGAATTTACTTCTACCCTTCAGTGTCTTCCAGATGTCATCTAATGTTAGGGTTACTATGTATCTTTTCATGTTAATGATTATTTGGGGGGGGGGTGAAAATATCCATTAAATGTAGAAAATAATTTTTAACCATCACCAAAAATGTGTATTAATCACATCAACTTTTTCAAAATAATAACATGAGTTTTATCAATTCTTGATTTACTAAGTGAATTTATTTTATATTGTATCAAATATCATATATAGAAACAATGAAAATTATTTGGAATCATTATCCCTAACAGAATTATATTACTATTTATTGATGGTAATAGATTTATCCATAATTACATTGGCTTCAATATGAGTAAAAATAGATATTTGACACAATATTTGTTAAAATTGGTCCATCAACATTCCATCCTGAAAATCCTTATTTGTAGGATCACAAAACAACCCTCCTAATAAAGGAGGTCGTGTTTTTACACAATTTATGAATAATGGTAATTAAAAATTGAAATTAAAGAAGTACCATAAATCATGTTAATTATTGTTCCCATGAATCCTGTTACGAAATTATAATATATTAAATTACTCAATCATCCATAAACATCATTATTTCTGATTACGTGGGTTGGAAAACAACATAGTTATTCATCACTTGGGACAATATATTGATCATTATCATGAATTAGAATATTTTAATGGATGATGTACAATGTGAATTATGATAATATTTTTTTACTAAGAATGAAATGAAATTTTAGTTTTTATTACTACAATATTAAAAAAACATCACCACTAATGTTATTTTCTTAATTTTACCATTTAGGAGATATTTTCATTTGGGTATATAACATATAATTTTTATTAAATATTAATTATTATATTGTGATTTTGTATTTCATATGTTTGAATTCATAAATATTTTTACTATGGTTTAGATAATAGATATTTACTTGGACATTGATTATATTTTCATGTCCATTCATATCATCACACCATACATTTATATTTCTTGTTTTGATATTCACACTTGAAGAAGTCCAAGAGTGGAGGTCATGAGAACTGATAGATCATTATTAATTTTATATGTTTATGTTATATTGGATATTCCTTCACTTATATATATAGAGTAATACATTAATAAGAGACTATAGTTAATGTATTCCATAAATAATATATTGTTGTGTGTGAGAAAACACATGATGATACATGATCATAGGTGGTAACGTAAATAAGATTAATCAAATGATATATAGAATTAAAATAAAATTTCAAGAAAGGGTTTTCCCCTTTTGTTTTATTGAAGAACATGTATATTTATTATTTATAGAAACTTAATTGTTTGAATAAATCACTGGACGTTGTAATACAATGATGATATTAGTTCATACAATCTATGGAAGATGTATACATTATATAAATTGGTTACCCATGCTTGAATTTTACATGAATATATTGTTCTATAAAATGTAATTACCTAATAAAAATTCATTTGCAGGGTGGATTTTGTGAGGGTGATATTAACATATTTTTAATGGATTCCCTTACATAATTTTTTACACATATATTGGGATTTTTGTACATTCTGATAATGAAATTCAAAAACATGCCTAATGGATCAAAACCTATGTAAATCCATATTCTATTTTATTAAAATTAATTTAAAATTATGAATAAAATATATTCTTGTATTATGAAATTGTAATTATTTGCATAAGGTTAAATGAAACTATTGAACCAGATACTAATATATTACTAAAAATGTGATCTCAATTATATTTCTCGATTATTATTCATATGTTGATAATTAATTATTATTTAGTTACAAATATTTTAAAAATAGTAATATTAATATTTATATAGTTTCCTGAATAATATATAAAATTATTATTCATTATATTAGTTAAGATAATATTTTTTACTTATCAAGAAATTAACAAATTCTATTTTAATAATAATATTATAATAAAAGGAATGAATGAATTTTAGTTGAGGAATATTTAACAATGATATTGGCTTGATGGAAATGATATATTTTATATAATATATTTTAAATTAATACTTAATTATATATATATAATTTATAATAAAACCCCATGGGGTGTAATAATAATATGATAATAATTATCCAACAAGGGGTATTATATATATTAAGTAAATTGATAAGATAATGCATATAATTATTTGAATTTAATTTTATGAGTGTATATAAAAATTTAACAAATATTTTAGATGTTGAGACTCATTGTGATTACTTAATCGGCCTCTTGAATCCTGTCATGATAATAGATAAAATCAGTTAGCATAACTATCAATAAAATTGATGGAATAAATGAAACTTTTTTGTGATCGATTATGAATCATATGATGAACATGGTGTAGAATTGATAACACTGTGATATTTAGAAAAAATATTCAAATATTTTTAAATAATGTGGAGATAAACTGGAGGAGTCCAAATATATAATAATTTTGGAATCCCGAATTATAAAATTGTTGAAATCAAATTTCATAAAAAAAATTAATTGATTGGTTTAAATGTTGTTTTGAATTAATTTTTAATTAAATTTCAAATAATTCTTCTATGAGATTCCATTTTTTGGATTATCTATAACATGATATATTTTCCATTGAAACTGGGGGAAAAATAAAATTGGGGACCTATCCAATTATAATATTATACATTATAGTATTAAAAGGGTATACAAGGGAATGAAATTAATTTACTATTATTTATATTATGTTTTAATAATATAGTAAATAATATTTTGTGATTTTATTTTTAAAATTTTTATTTATATTTTATCATTTGAGATATCATGCTAATACTACAATGTAAAAAATGTATGGTATATAAATATACTATTATTCCCCTAATATCGTATATGGATTGTGACAAGTTATCTAGGTAATGAAATATATACATGTAATTTAACTACAAGATAAAACAATTATACACATGGTCAATTCACACTTTGGGAGAGAAACAAAAATCCATTATATGTTGAGTTTATAGGTACACATCATCATTACATGCTACATATTAACCACCATGAAAAATTATGGAATTATTTTTATTACATAGAATGTTATTGATATTATTGGGTTGTATCCACAAAAGGATTTGAAAATAAATTAAATCATTACAACCCATATGTTAAAAATAATTTATCCTTATATTTTATATATTAAATAAATGCTAATAAATGAAGATCGACAATGACTACACAAAAAATTGCTTGCATGTGCATAAGGTGGGAAAAACTTAAATGCACTAAATATATATTGAATCAATTTTGGAATATGTTTTGGTTATTCATAGAAGAAAACTTATATATGACACAAAATATATGAAATCTACAATTACAGACATGCTATGTGATTGTTTTTGTTCCACATAAGGTTCATAAACTTGTATTTTTTGAATGATATGTCAGTATATAGGGTAATTAATTAATATTTCAAATATTTTACTACTACAAGAGGATTAATGGTAGCATTATATTTTATATAATTTACATGCACTTCCAATGGTACACACCAAAAATAGTAATTTCATGACATGTGGTCATACATGTAGAAAATATTTAGTTTATTTATCCACATAAACACACATTTTTTATAGGAAGATATGTCATACAAGAACATATTTATATTATGTAAACATTCTAAAATAATTATCTAACACGATATTTATCACTTGACATATTGAGGTACAATAAATTTTGTGTTACTTTCTAAATTTAGAAATGGATTGATTCGTATAAGGAAGGTACAAAGCATATGGCCTCTTATGAACATTTGTAGTTCATAATTATTTAAAAATAATAATTTAATGACTTTATCTTATTTAAAAGATATTTGATTGACAAAAACAAGTTAATTGATGTCAATAAATAAAATGATAAAATTAATCAATTGATTGATTTAATAATTTATTAATTAGAGGAAAATAGTTTTATTCAAGATGATAATGATCAATTTAAAGAGGATATAATTACCTTTTCTTGATTTTCATTTTTTTTAATGATAAAAAAATTATATACTAGAAATATTTATTTAATATTTTATTTTATTTTATTTTTTTGAAAAAAATTATAAATAAAATGTGTTTATCTATTAATCTTCCCCCACCCATATAGTATTATGTATGCACCATTAAGATCATGGTTTAATTAATTTCAACTTAGAATCATTGAACACCTTACAGTTTTCTAAGTTAAAATTTTAAATGGGGTGACATTAAAACTAGATGAATGATTTGAGGACTAGAGTTGAGGTTAATACCACAAAGGAAATGAATTTTAAAATTGATAAATAGTGTGAAAAATTCTAATCATATGGCTCATTGTTTATTTAATTAAATGTTAGGGTATGATTGTCACCATGGACTAACCAACCAATAAATACACTCACATGTTAGTATCATGTGTTTTTCAAATAATTATTAAATTTTTATATTTTTATTTTTGTGATGTGTGGATTATTTAAATGATGAGATGTGTTAAAATAATTTAAATATGTTAATAGTTATGAAAAATAAAAAATAACTTTATTATAACCTAGATTAATTATTTTATAAAACATAATTTACTTATAATGAGTATTCAACAATATAATAACATATATGTGAAGAATGAAATAATTAATAAATATTTATAATTCCAAAAAATTAGTCAATAATGATACCTTTCATGAGTTGATTTGTAAATCAAACATAGTCAAACGTATTGGTCTATCTATTATACGAATATAATAATTATCATCACATTGTAATAAATATATTATAGTCACATAACCACGAAATCATTGAGATTTATTTCCTATACAAGAATTATTGTATCTTAGATGAATGAGATGAGGAAATAAGTGTATATAATTTATATATTTTAGTATCCATAAATTTATTATAGGTCATTAAGGAAATTTATTAAAAAATAAATTCAAACCTAAATACCTTAAAATCAATTTTTAAGACCCCCATTTGTGTGATTTGAAATGAATTAAAAATTAATTCCATAAGAATGTCTACGAAAATAATTATTTTAAAACTATAATTATGGTATATTATGATATCAAAATATAACCAGAGACTAATTTATTTATCAAATAACTTTTATTTATTATTTAGTAAAAAGAATACAATATACATCTTTATTTTTTAAATAAAAATAATTCCCCAATGAAACATCACAATCTATATTATATATTATTTATAAAATTGTAAATCAGTTGTATAAGAATCTAAACCTAGTAATATTCTTATGCATGGAAATATTGTATACTAAAGTCCCATATTCTTGGTGAACCATATGAGGAGAACTATAAAGAGAGTAATTTTTTAATATTAAAAATATGAGTAATGATTTTTTTTAAATGAATAATGTTATATTCAGTGGATTGTGATATCAATTATCTTTATGAAGACATGGTTTCATACTTTATTCCATCTCATCTCCACGACATCAATCAATAGAAAAGGATATAGATTCATGGAATCTATAATGAAATATTTAGATGAAATCTATGATATAGATTTTTATCAATTGTCCATATAATTATGAATAAAATATGATCTCTTCGTTATTCCATTATTAATCTTAGGTTTTATTGTAAATTTCAAAATAAAAAATATAAAAATATATTCCATAGAAAAAAAATTAAATTACTCTCAAATAAGATAATTATGTGGCCTTAACCTTAAAATTTTCATAATCATAAATTCTAGTCAACAAAAATATTTTATTTCAAATTAAGTATATTTTAAAGATAATATTTTTAGAGAATTAGTCAATAACTGTTACCAAAAAACTCAAATATTAAAAAGTAGAAACTTCTCATAAAGTTCAATTTTTTATAAAATATAATTTTTTAATATAAAACATGGATTATATTCCATACCAAATCATAAAAACATTCAAATTTTCATCCTTCATTCGCTTACCAACCCTTGTTACATTTAATAAAATTTATTACTTGGTATTATCAAAAAAATTTCAATATGGGGCACAAATAAAAAAACTAAATTGTTTGACCATGAATACTTAAACAAACAATTTTTTTTTCAAAATGTTATAAAAAATTCATCCTTTAATCATACTTGATTAAATCAATATATAGCAGTAAAACTCTTTGGAAAACATTTATCAAAAAGTAATTTCTTAGCATAAAATATATATCAATATTTCAATTACATTAGAAATCATGACTACGTAGGGAGTGACATTCATTGTTACATTTGAAATACCCAACAAATTACATTTCCTTAATCTCTTAGGGGAATCCCTATAAATTAACTCTATCACATTACCCAATTCATTGGGGATCAATCATGGTCTCACATAACCTCAGCTTACCAACGAATGAAAAATAGTCAAAAATATCCTTATAACTATAATAATAACACATAAATATAAAAAAATTATAAATCTTTTCAATTTTAAAGTTATGTTTGTTTCTAAAAATGATGAACAATAATAAAAGAAATCACAATGTGTAGAAATAAAATTTTAAAAATATATGGGAGACATAAAAAGAATATATCAAAATCAAAGAGGGAAATTGCATTCATGGCATAAACACTACAATACATTACATATGGATTTTGTGAAAATATTTAAAAGGGTAACAATAAATGTGGTTTTCAAAAGAATGTACATTACCTAGAGTCTAATTAATCACTGATAACCTCTATCATCTTAAATAATAAAATCATTTTAATTATTTACAATATTTAAATGATTTTTAAATTTTATTATTCCTTTTATATCACTTATTATCTTATTATATCAATTACATAATTATTTATGTTTATGACGGGGGTTTTGTTGATATTTTTACTTGAGTACAAAAGAAAGTCAATATGATATCAATAGTAAATCTGGATGTAATTAAATCATAATCATTGTAAAATTAATGGAAAATTAATCCTTTATATATAAAAAATATACTTTCAAATCTAACCAGTTATATATGATTATGGAAAATGAACAATGTTATACTGATGGGTATAGTAATACATACATATGTATGAGTTAAGTTTACATTTTTCAATGTTAATTTGTAATGAATGAATGTCATGACCCGCCATCACCATGGTGAGGGAAGGGACATCATATTTTTTAGAACCTTCTTTCTTCATGTTGAAGGAGAGATAATGATCCCTGAGAACCCCCATCAATAGGTCCCAGAGTGGCCACTAGAACCAAGGATATGGAATCATACGCAAAATGAAAGACATTACACATTTTATTTAGTATGATATGGAGATATGATAGTAAGTCTAAATAAACACCAAAAGTGGAAGTAAATCAAAACCCCAAATGATTTTCTTATATGCATGATTCAAATAATAATTACTATATTATGAGATAACTCCAAAGGTAAATACCAATGAAGGGAAATCAAGAACAACAATTGTCCCAACATTCAAACTAGTACATTCCTGATTGGTCATCAATGTCCTCTTGGAAACCTGAATGTAGTTTTATATATGTATGGTGAGTTTATTGGTATACTCCATAGGGAAAAAATGCACTTGGGCACAAGTGGGATGCATTCTAATGCTTTGTGAGAAAAGAATGTAACAAAGAAATTAATAGTGAATCTATCCACCAACAAGTCAACAAGGAACACTCCCTAAATAACACAAGCCAAATAAGGATAATAGTAATAACACATCGATGCTTGGGTACCTCACATGACTTTCCCACTGGTTATTGAAGACATCATATGTGTCAAACCTTTCATGTTGTTTTCACCACTGTCCCACAACTATACCCTTCTCGCACACACCGTCGATACCACAACCACAAATTCATGCCCAAAAACACTGGAGCCACTACCATATGTAACAATTACAATAGAAACTTGTGCCAAAACATCTACCACCACGCCTCAAGACACATATGCCTCATCTTGAAGACACATGGGAAACAACATGCCTGCACACACCTGGGCTAAACACCGCAATGTACCCTACCTAAAGAATAATAGGCTATAATGGACCTCAGTCTATCACAGTCTTCTTGAAGAGTCTTGGGTTACTTGAGAAAGGGAGCATAAAAGGAGCTATCAACCAGCCACTCATAAAAGTGTTGGAAAAAACATCACCCATCATTGAAATGGGGGTGTTCGGAACGAAGTACTCAACATGGGTGGGGCATGAATAAGAATCATAAGAACTAAATTTTATTTATAGGTAATCTTGCACACTTCCCAACCTAGGGGTTCTAAAACCAGACCATGCACAAAAACCATTGTTACTATTCATTGATAAGAAGCACCACATCCACAACAAAGTCACAACTTATTCACATAAAAAAATTCCCCATTGAACTGATGCTTGTTTTCATATTCAAGTCATTCCATTTAAATAATTATTCACCACCAGGAAACTAAAAATCATAGCCACAATAAATGAAATGAAGAATATCCATGCAAAAATTTAACCATTCACACCCGGTTCTCTTGTAATGTCAAAACAACAAAAGGATCTGTGAGATCACTCAATGTACTAGAACAAAACCATGCACCACCATACATCCCCACATGACATTTGATCCTAAAACCAATGACTGCACCTCAACAGGGGATCACATTACCACCAATGTCATCCACAAGCATCAATCTGTTTAACCACACTTGTTACCGAAATAGAGTAGTGGAGTTTTTAGAACAAACCCCATCTTTTATTAATTTTCATTCTCACACTGGGTTAATTTGGGTGACCACCCAAGAATTCTTATCCATTTGGGATCCTTTTAATCAACTGAGTTTATATGATTAACTAGTTTCCATGAAATATCAATTCAATCATAGATTTATCAAAAAAACAGAGGATCATTATTGCACAAGGAAGGACCACCAACGACCATGATTTGAAGTGGACATAAGACCATAAAATCAAGAACATATAATCAAGGATACAAGAGTACATCAGAAACATCAATCTCACCCATTCGTTCATTAAAATTTGATTTATTATCTTCATTAGGGTTTGGTTTCATCCATCCTCAAATAAAAATTAGCATACCTGCCCCACATGATATATAGTAATGATAGATGAAGGATTAACCAAACATAGATGATCAACGATTGAAGTTTCTCTCCACGTGCCATGAATTTGGGACATGTGACCTATTGGGGAGAATCATTGAGGACTCCAAGAGTGAGTAGAAAATATCCATCATAGGCACACCACTTGACTCAATAAGAGGGTCTCTAAACTCACCAAGGAAAGGAAAAGAAGCCAACCAAGAAGAATGAAAGAAAGAAAGAACTGTCGTGTGATTAAGAGGTGATACCCTAGAGTTACATGTTCAGGATTTTGACCAGAATTAATGGTGGATCATGGTTTCACCATGAGGTTTGTTGGTTAGACACTATGGAATTAATTTTCATTTTACAATTCTCATCTAAAAGGTGTCCATAATAGTTGTGAGTTAAAGGGTTTCCATTAAACAGAGGAAAATTCCCAACTGGGGTGGAACTGGAATGTATGGGAAAAAAAGAATGTGACTCCCAGGAAAAGCCCCATTTTTTGGTATGTAAAGGGTCTCCCAAATCTTGGGAGATTATATATATCATTTCTGGGCTTTAAAAGAATTTTAATGGGGTATTAAACACTCTTACGTCAACACATACGTTGCGAGAGCAGAACTAGAAAAAGAATAAAGGGTGGGACATCGTTCGGTGAGATAGAGTAATGGTGCCACAGTCATGGTGCCACTATAAGCAGTGTGATAGTCAGGGTTCCACTGTCACAGTTCCACTGTAAAGGTTCCACTAGTTCATTAAATCACCATGAGCGGTGCCACCATTTCTATGTGTGACCATGACCGGTGCCACACTCACAGTGATGTCGTGTCTAGTGACACCATTTTTGTGGAACCATTTTATGAAACCGAGCATAAGGGAAGTTCATAATGAGCCACTACCCTAGTCAGATACATTAGATAACTCTCAAGGTATTCTCAACCATGTGAATTTAAGCTAGACCCCAAGAGAAGAGAGGTGTCTGAAAAACCACCTCAAAAGATACCTCTCTAGAAAAACCCCATCGACATCTTGGAACACCTCTACCCCATGTAACCACTAATACATATAAAGGTGTCACTGTCCAGACATATGGATTGGTGAGTCCCTTACCCCATGACTAGATACTATCAACATTGTGTATCACTGAATCATCTTCATGGATTTAATCGCATCTACTCTAATGCATCTTGATTGGAAATAAGGTTCTCCGTTAACCACCATCAGGACCCTTCACACACATTCATATAAAAAGAAAAATTACCCCATCATAGTTAACAAGGCTATTCACCACATCACAAACAAGTATGAATGAAAATATTACAAAATGAAAAACATGTCAGGGTAATGGGGGTGAATTTTTGCCTCCCGCCTCTAGGTATTCTCCTCGAGACCACCATGCCTCCATAACACAAGAACCAAGGGCATGATTCATCCATGAAGCACAATTTTCTCAAGACCTTAGATCATAACCGGTCACTCTATAAACATCATGCCGTCCAAAATATCTAGCATTCCCCAATCAAGGATGAACAAATAATCATGTAGATACCGACCGAGATAAGAAACATGGAAGACATCATGCACCCTCAATAGTGGCAGCGGTAACACTAGATGATAAGCCAATTTTTTGACCCATTGCTACACCTCAAAGGGTCCAAAGAACCTGAGAGAAAGCTTACTCCCATGTTGAACCTCTGTTGTCCTCACCAAGGGGATACATACAAGAACACGTGGTCCCTAACCTCGAACTACAAGGGTCTCCTCCTACTATAAGTATATGAATTCTCCCCGTCCCGGGCCACCTTCATACTCTCTCATATAAGCGGAATCTTCTCCATCATGTTCTACACCACTCCTGGTCCAAAAACACCTGCCTCCCCAACCTCTTTCTAGCACATCGGTGAGTAAGATGAGATTCTGTACAATCCTTCGAATGAAACCATACCAACGGTAGAGTGATAGATATTGTTGTAGGAAAAATCTACCAGAGGCCAGTTTCGCACCCACGATACACCAAAGTCCAAAACACATGCACATAGAATATACTCCAACATTTTGATGGTGCACTCTATCCGCCCATCATTCTAGTGATGGAAATCAGTGCTGAGGCATAGTTGGGTGCCAAAATCATGTTGCAATCCCTCCCAAACCTGTGAGGTAATATGGGTTTCCCGTTGTGAGACTATTGACCTCGTAACTCCATGAAACATCACCACCTTGTCCATGTACCGTTGTGCTATGGAATCCACCAAGCTTGACTCCTTGATTGCTTGGAAGTGATCTGATTTCGTCAGTCGGTCCACCACTACCCAGAGGGCATCGCAACCCCCTGAAACTCTATGTAGTACTGTGATGAAATCCATCAAGATGTCACCCCACTTTCACTCAGGGACATCTAAAGGGTGCAACAGACCTCCTAGGATGAGGCGTTTAGCCTTCACCTATTGACATATGAGGCACTTTGCCACAAACTCTTCCACCGTCCGCTTCCCTCGGGCCATAAAACCTAACATCTCAATACCCGTTACATCTTGTAAACTATTGGGTGCATCGTGAGGGGTTACTTATTGAACTCACCAAGAAATATCATGCACATTTCAACCTGTACGAACAACTTCCCCTAAAACATCATCTGATTCTTCACATCTTCCGAACATCCTTCCAGCTCATTACTTAAGATAACATGATTGCACATCACCTTATCCTCTAAGTCCCCCCCCCACAGGGAATCCTCCACCTAATGAAATAGAGAGGATTACACTTACATCTGGATCATATAGCCTCTACCATCCTCCACCCTTGCATCCAAGTGTAGGGTAGCCAACTCCTCCATCGCCTTCCAACCTTCTTCTAACTCTTCAATCACATCCTTCTATGACTTCATTCTTAAGAAATCAACCACCACATTCTCCTTACCTACATTGTAAGAGATTTCAAAGTCATAGTCATGAAGAAACTTCATCCACCCCGGCTAGCACAAGTTCAGATCCTACTCGGATAAGATATAACTCATTCTCTTGTGATCCATAAAGACCACAAAGTTCTCCTTGATGAGGTAGTTCCGCCAAAACATTAGTGATAAAACAACCAATGTGAGCTCCAAATCATGGGTGGCATTGTTACGCTCATAGGGACATAACATCCTAGACCCATAAGAGATCACCCCTACTGTTTCATCAGCACACATCCTAAGCCTTCTCCTAAATAATCACAAAATTACTCAAATGTCACCCCTTCCTCTAGATACCTCATCACATGGGAGATAACTAATTTCCCATTCATATAACCGAAGGCTACCTATAACATCTCAGTTCATATAAAAGCCTACTCTTTCTTGGTCATGACTGTCAAAGGAGCTGTAACTCAGGCAAAGTAGGGTACGAATATCTGGTAGTAACATTCTAGTGAAAGGAATTTATGAACTTATATCATGTTCTTGGGTGATTCCTATGATAGAACCTCTTCGGACATTGACAAATCAACTTTAACTCCCTTCTCAGACACCACATGTCCGAGGAGGTGTACCTCCTGTGTCCCGAAATTTTTCATGGACATTTTCCCATAATGATGGTGATGTCAGAGGACCTATAAAACCATCCTCATATGCTCAGTGAGATCCTGCTAGGATCTGGAGTAAATCAATATGTCTTCAATAAACATGACTACGAAATGGTCCATATATTCTCAAAATACAGAGTTCATGATCCCCATGATCACGACTGGTGTGTTTGTAATGTTCAACGACATGACCATGAACTCAAAGTGACCATATCTGAACTTGAAGGAAGTATTTGAGATGTCACCCTCCTTCACCCTCAACTAGTGATATCCTGAATGTAGGTTGATCTTGGAGAACCGTCAAGTTCACATTAACTGGTCAAAAAGGTCATCGATCCTCGGGAGAGGGTAACTGTTCTTGACCATTTCCTGATCTAGTATATTAAAGTCTGTGAATATTCTGAGACCACCATATTTTTTATTCACGAACAATATTGGAGTTCCTCATGGTGACATGCTTGGATAAACAAAACCCTTCATCGTCAGACCATAAATATGAATCTGTAACTCCCTGAGCTCAGAATGTTCAATCAGATAGGGATCCATCGCAATCGAAAGGGACCCTTGTTGCAATTATATCCCAAACTCAATGTCACATCTAAGGGTTAGAGTCACCACCTCCTCATGTAAGACGTCCATGAACTCACTGATAATTCCCGATACATCCACCATCTCTGTATCCACCGACTCTTTTGACAGATCACCTAATAAATAAAGAATGGGATTCACTCGCAGGCTACCCTCATGGAAACCATGCTCGCTGAAAAAGGATAGATGTTGTTCACCCACATCTGAAAATAGTATCCTTATTTGGAATCAATATATAATAGAACATACAATGAGCATCTAGTCGATGCATTGAATTTTATTATATGGATGAATCTGCCGCAAAATAATGTCCCCACTAGACTGATGTTGTCCCAAAATCAGTCTAAATTCTCGGAAAACACGAGACAAGTGGGTCTGTCCTCCAAATGGCGTACTCAAAACTAGGTGTATGAGAATTAACACTGTATCTAGACACAAATCCTAGGCTAGAATGGGTGAAATAAAAGACTGTG
Organism: Viscum album; assembly: GCA_963277665.1. Taxonomy (NCBI): domain Eukaryota; kingdom Viridiplantae; phylum Streptophyta; class Magnoliopsida; order Santalales; family Viscaceae; genus Viscum; species Viscum album. The sequence goes on along the minus strand of OY728142.1, from coordinate 368,844,253 downwards.
ATGTTCATGAATCTGACAAGGCAGTTATAAGAATGATGAACAGACAGATTGTACATCAAATGACTTCTCACCCTCCTTGAACTGCAATTATTAATGCATTTAACCACCCACGCCCAGCTCATATGCCCTTTGACTGGAGGCAACATCCCCAAACATGCCCTGGTTGAGGTCCCTGAGGAGCTCCCTAAGGTCAGCCTCCTCCCGCAATGCCTACTCTCAAAGGAGCAGGAACTCGCTGTCCCTGCTGCTACTGCTAAAAGGGCATGATTAGAAACTACAGCTACTGAGGTGTGTGCTGGGCCCACGGTATTGTACTTAGTCAGGGCTCTGATTCCAAAGGATCCCATTTCTTCCATAGATAATGAATCTTGGTCCTTGGCTCAAAAGGAAATGGTGAGGACGAGGGGATTGAAACAGGAACTGATGGGGGCTTCTCCAGACTCATTGAAACATTGAATTACTTGACACAGAAGGCCTACTACTGAAAAACATTCCCTTTGATGAGCCTAATTGGACCCCCTCTCATTAAACACCTCCCAAAATGTGCATCCTCCCCACCACTTCATCCTTCTTCTGGACTTCCAAGTACGTCCGTAGGTTAAAGTGATTAACATCATACTGAAGAGAAGCTTGATGTGCCTCTTCTAAATGCCTCTCTTGAGACTTCTCATCCGGAAAACAGTCAAGAGAAAAGTGAAGGAGATCATTGAACATGATCCACAACTCCCTCACTAACATATCCTCTGATGAAGGGAGAAAAGACACTTTTTCTTCTCATCCATCATCATAGAAGAGAATAATTTTTCCCGGAACTCGCTCTCGATGTCTGCCCACGTAACCTCAACCTCCCTCTTCTCCACAACATAGAGGATCCACCCCATATACGCTGCTCCCCACATCTGGCTCACAACCAGAGGAACCAAATTCAACATCTGAGCCTGAATAAAGCTGAATGTTATCACCGGATATGTGATAATTCTCTATGTCTCCATGTCCGAGACACTTCCCTCATACTTGCAGAGGGTCAACTATTGAAAGGAAGGAAGCGTCATCATCTACAGAGCATCCTCCTTCTCTCGGTTAGCCCCGTACTGATCAGAAAAATCATCCTCCTAGGCCTCGATCACCCACACTACTCATTATTGTCATCCAGGTGCCTTAATTACAAGTTAAACAAGGAATTCCTAAGATCAAGTAGTGTAAATTATTGTTTTTTATTTTTCATAAAATCTTTATTCATTTTATATCCCCAAAATACCCAATACACACTTGAACACAAGTCATTGTGATGTATGTTCATTTTTTAGAGTCTCTACCCTAAAATCAGGGTACCCTTAATCGGTTTTTCAGTAGGCCCAGAGTTCATGCATTAGATCATGGGGGCCCCTAATGTCTCGTGTCCTAGCCGGTCTTCCATGCCCTATTTGACGCACCTGGATTGACTAACATTGTTTCCCTACCATCTCATGCCATCCTCATTGTGGTTAACATCAAACTCCATCCTATCTCTCAAAACGCAGCCATTGATGCCGTTATGTCGTGACCCTCCTTCACCATGGTGAGGGAATAGACATCAGATTTTCCAAACCCTTCCTCCTCTAAGTTATTGGATGGTTAATGACATTTGACACCTTCCGTCAATATGACTTGAATTGAAGACTAGATCCAAGGGTATGGAATCATATGAAAAATGGAAGTCATTTCCCATTATATTTTGTAGGATCAGGATATAAGATACTAAGTATCAAACAAAAGCAATACTAGAAGTAAAATTTTATCCCAAACAATCATTTCCCTTATGAATTTTCAAATTATATGTACTACAATCCTATAAACACTAAATGTAAATACCAAAGAAGGGGAAAAAACAACAAAAATTGTCCCAACACTCAAAATAGTATAGTTTCACATTCTCATCGAAGTCCTCCTGGAAATGTGATGCAGTTTTATATACGTTGGGTGAGTATACAGGTATACCCAGTAGGGAAAACCAAAAGCTATCATGGACAAGTAGGGATGCATTCTAATACCCTGTGGGAAAAGGAGATAACCAGGAACATAATTGTTAAACTATCAGCCCAAACCACTATATGGAACACTCCCCAAATAATCCAAGTCATTTAAGTTGAATATCAATAACACATCAATGTTTGGGTACCCCGCACCACGTTCCCATTGGTTATTGAAGACATCCTATGTGTTAGACCTTTCCATTCATTTTTTCTAAAGTCCCACTGCCATACCCTTCCCGCACACACTTGGGATTCCACAACCACAACACATAGCCTGTAAGCACCTTGGCCACAACCATACGTAACCATGCCAACAGACACATGGTCCAGAACAACTACAGTCATGCCCGAAGACACTTGGGCTACATCTCGAAGACACTTTGGAAATAACCTGCCAGTAAACAGCTATGTTAACCACCATAACATTCCCTGACCGAAGAATCATGGGATATAATGGACCTCAAGTTATCACAACCTACCTAAAATGTATTGGGATACTCAGGAAAAGGATAAAAATGTAGCTAATAACCAGCCACTCATAGGAGTGTTGGGTAAAACACCCTCCCCCATTGAAATGGGGGTGTTCAGGATGATGTGCTCTACTTGGGTGGGGTGAGAATAAGAAACATAAGAATTAAATTATGCATATAGGTAATCAATCACTCTTCCCAATCATGGGGTTCCAAAACTGTCTCATACACTAACACCCTCATTACTATTCATTCATAAGAGGAACCAAAGCCACAACCAAGTAACAAATCATTCCCAGTAAACAATTTCCCATTATACTAAAGATTGTTTTCATATTCAAGTGATTCTATTTAAATAATTTTTCACCACTGGGAAACTAACAGGTATAACCACAAGCCAATGAAGGAAAAATATCCATGTAGAAATTTAAGCATTCACACCAAATTCTCCTTTAAATTCAAAACAATAAAAGGATTATGTGAGATCCCTCAATGTACTGGAACCATACCATGCCCCACCATACATCCCCACACAACCTTAGAGCCACAAACCAATTACTGCACCACAACATCGGATCCCATCCCCACCAATGTCACCCCCACAAGCGTCATCCAAATCAACAAGACATGTTACCAAGGGAGAGATAATATTCTTTCATATTCAAACACATCTTTAAATAATTTTTTTTCTTATTTTTGGTTAACTAGGTTGACCATGAAAAGATTATTATTCATTGGGAATCAATTTAATCAATAGAGTTTAAGTGATTAAACAGTTTTCATGTTACATCCATTCAATCATAGAATTAACCAGAAAAACACAGGATCATTGGTGCACAACAAAGGACCACCACCATGCACTATTTTTAGTGGACGCAAGCCCATAAAATCCACAACATATAATCAAGTATAAAAGAGTACAGTCAAACCATCAAATTTAACCATTCATTCTTTAATAGTATATCTATTATCTTTATTAAGGTTTGGTTTCATACATACCCATAGAAACATTAGCATTTCCACCCCGCATGATACATAGAAAAAATGATGAATGAAGAACCCTACTTGGATGACCAACGATCTATGTTTTTCTCCACAATCCAAGAACTGTGGATGCGTAACCAGTAGGGGAGGAACACCGAGGAAACCAAGAGTGAGCAGAAAAACTCCAACAAAGGTGCACCACATTCCTAGGGAAGGGGGGCTCCAAATGCACCATGTAAAGGAAAAGAATCCAGCTAAGAAAAAGAAATAAGGAAAGAATTATAGTGTGATAAATAGGTAAGAACCTGGACTTACATGATAAGAATATTGAATAGATTTAAGGACGAATCATGGTTTCACCACGCAGTTGGGTGGTTACACACGATGCAATTAGTTGCAATTTAATAATTCTCATTGGAGTGATGGACATAACATATGTGAGTTACACGGTTTCCTAAAAACAGAAAAAGTGACCAACATCGGTGGAACTAGAATTTACAGAAAAAAGGGGTGTGACACCAAAAAATGAAACATGTTTCAATATGTCAAGGGTTGTCTGAATCCAAGGGAATTATAGATATCATTTATGGGATTTAAAAGTCTTTGAAAGGGGGTATTAACCACTCATACATCAAAATATACATACTGGGAGAAGAACTGGAAAAAGAATGATGGGTGGGACACCGTTTGGTGATACACCATAATATTACCATGGTAAAGGTGCCACCGTAACCGGTGCCACCATTATAGTGCCACTATCACAGTGTCTCCATCACAGTTCCACCAGTTCTGTGGAACATCATATGTTATACCACCATCACGGTGCCAGCGTTTTGATTTGAGACTTTGAGTGGTTCCACCGTCACGGTGCTTCCATGCACAGTGCCACTATTTTAGTGGAACCATTTGATCGAACGGTGCATTAAGAAAATATCATAATGATCCATAGCCCAGGTCGCTATAGTTGAAGTTTCATTTTATCATAAAAAATTATCATAACATCTGCAATGTCATATTAATCATTTATATATTCTTATATATATCTTCCATGAGATTTTGTGAGAAAAAAATTAGATCTCTTTGTGGAGTTGATAGTCCACACGTACACACGAACAACATTAACATATTTATGTAAAAAGAAATTAAAAAATAAATTGATATATTATTCTATAAAATGTTAAATATATCATTAATATCATATATAAACATTAATAAAATCATCATAAATAGTCATGAGATATGGAAATATAAAATAAATTAAATCGGTTCATGGAGGTGATAGTTCATAAATATACTTGAATGATTAATTCTTTTCCCAATTAATAGAAGGGGATATGTATTTTTGTCATGATATTAATATAATAAAAATTCAGTGTATAGAGGAATATGGTTATAATATATCATTTGGATGAATTATATTTTAAGGATATGGATGAAGAAATACAATATAAATAACTAATTAAAACCAATACATCTATATTAGGTGATTTTATTTGATTATGACCTTAACACTTATAAAAATTTGTTATTCTTAAACGATGGTCTATAGATTTAGAATAGGGGTTCTAGTAAGGAATTTAAGTTGATTTTTCTTGAATTTTTTTTATGACATGTGAGAAACGAGAAGAACTTATTCCTTTTTATTATAGTGGGAGCTCTGGTAATTATTTGGAGTATTAAATTAAAATTTATCAATTTTCTTTTCCATGTTAATAAAAATTGAGATATTTTTAATATTATATTTTTATTTGTCTATATAATTTCATACTATAAACATTTATATGTGTTTTTATCCATAACTTTTTTTAGTCCTTATTTTACTATTTTTACTATAACTTTATTATATTGTAATTTAATAACCAAGGGTTGATATATTTTCCATAACATTCAAAATAACCAATAAATGGGCAATTTAGGATATTTTAGAATGTATTGTAATTAGTTGCCCCTATGTGATCTATTTTTTGAATTTATTTAATTTATTAAAATGTTACTCCTTTTAAAATATTGTTAATGTCAATTTTATAAATATTTATTATCTAACATTTTAAAAATATCATAAATACATTTTATCATTTAAAAAAATATTATAAAATCCCTAAAATGTAAAAATATTCTATAAAATTATTTTATGAAATCAATTATTTTATGTTATAATTATTTTAATATTTTTAATATCATTTTATTTTATTTATCCATTACTGATAAAATTAATGCATCATCATTATGTCAAAAATTAATTTAATTACCTATTTCAAAAAAATTATCAATAAATTAAAATTATTTAGGTAAAAAAATTATATTTAATAAAACTATTTATACTAAGAAATTTTTGTTATATAACCCAATATTAAAATTATTTTTCTTTTTAAGCAAATTTTCAGGAAAATTTTATTTTTCATAGAATAAAATACTAGAAATTAATTAATGTAATTAATATAGATCCAAGAGCTAAAAAAGTCCTCCCAAAGAAGAATTTTCTTCAAAATAACTCATAAAATTAATTTTTATCATGTTTTAGTGTAATTTTATAATATTTTATAATAGTATAATTTCCATTAATTACATGATTTATCCTTAACCATTATAAAAAAATAATTAGTGTAACAATACCTTTTAAAAAAAATGAATGGCATATATTTACTAAAATTAGACCCTTGAATTCTATGTATGGAATACATTTATAAAAATACAAAACACATTACTTGTAAATATTTATTTAAAATTAAGCACGATGATGGATTGAGAAAATGGGTTTTTAAGGTAAGAACTTCCAAACGTTCACAAATATTTTCTATTCAATTTCAATTTGAAATTGATAAAAATGACCTAAATTGAATTATTTGAAAAATATTTGGATTTAATAATAACTTGAAACTAATAAGAATATAATTTAAGTGTGTTAATAAATTGGATGAAAAAATAATTTTGAACTAATATTTAATATTGTTCACTAGTAATCAAAATATAAATGTTCACAGAAAAATAACAAAAAATCAACCAACAAATTTTTTTAATTTTTACATTCAAAAATAAATTTTAATTTTTCAAAAAAATTTAAAAAAATTAATAAAATATATTTAAAATGGGTTTCCCATCAAACGGTTGATTAAATAACCTTTTAAAAATATTTGTTTTCTTATGCATAAAATTGAATTTATTCTTATTTGATGAATATAAAATGAATTGGATGAGTTGAAAAACATTTAATAATCATTTTTACACATAATATAGTTAGATAAATTTATTATCCATTATATAATAGCTATGGGTTAAATAAAACATAAAATAATAATATAATGAATATATTTTTTTCAGTATAACATAGATTTATATGCAATGTAATATTTTGGAGATAATTATTATTGTGTGTTGGGTATGTTATCTAGCATAATTCTAATATTAATGTAAAATATATGATGAATTCATAAATATTAATTAATCTGAAAAGGTATTATTCTATAATGACCTTTGATATTACATCCATCCCCCTTTTAGAAATTGTGTCCATATAATTTTATTCCCTAATAATATTAGTCGGGGTGTTTTTCCATCATATAAATTTGAGATTCCCATTGCTCCTCATAAAACACATGGTTTTTACCCATAATTGAATGCTCAAAGATCGCCTAATTCCACAACACTGGATCTCTAGAGTTATGGTCATGAACAAGTTGTTCCATATAAGAATGATATTCTTACATCTAAACAACTTCTACAATAAAATCATGATATGGATTGTGAATATAAATTCATAACATTGAAACATGAAAAAAAATGTACATAGGATTAATTCATATGAAAAGATAACCATTAGGCAGTTGATTCAACATTATCTAGGATATTATTAGGTCTGATTAGTTATGGGATTAACATCCCTTTATTAAAAAATGCATCACCCTTTTCAGTGGAGAATCTTTGAAAAAGACAGGATCACCAAAATAAAATAATATAATGTTATAATAATTATATGCATATATTTTCTTCCTAATCTTTCCCATCCTCAAGTGTTTATGAATCAAATTTATTTTATTTTCCATATCCTCTACCAATTCTGGTCCCATAAACATATTTTCCCCAAAATCATCAAAAAACAAAATAATTCGACAACACTTTCCATTAAATTCTTCAAATAGATCAATATATATGATGTAATGAAAACTATTATTATAATAAAAATGAAATATAGAAATATATTGATCCCATCATCCCTGGTAATAAATTGAAAAAAAACATACCATATACTAAAAGGATTTAAATGTTCATTCTAACCTCCCATCAGATGAATTATGATATACCATACTAAAATATAATTTAAAACCCAATGGCTTCAGAAGGACTTTCCGAAAGTTAATGTTATCCTAAGATAATGATCAAATACCATGGAGATCAGAACTCCACATATCATAATTATCTATTTACGTTACAACTGAGAAATTAGATCTAGGTGTAAATTGTTTTGATTAGTGAGAAAATGAGAAAATTTAATCATCCAATACATAATAACCTAGATTGCATTGTTACCTTTTAAATTATTCATTAATCACACTATGCATTCCATAGATATATTTTTTCATTTCCACTCTAGATCTATAAATTGTTGAATTATTCCCTCTACAACTATCTTTCTGATATAACCTACTTACACGTAAAAAAATATTAGTAAAGTTAGTAAGATATATTTTAATTCCATCCCACCAATAATTCTATCAAATGCCTTTTTACATCTTAGTTCTTTCATGAAGAACTAAAAATGGTGAAGTATGAGTTTCACATAACAACTATTTCGACAACTATGAATCAAAAAGATCACCTAATTTCGTCCTAAAACACAAAACACAATCATTATCAATGTAATATTTAGAAAACATTCCATTCCTATCTAATTATACCTTTTTCTGTAAATAATGTTCTTCCTTTTATTCTTTGTAATTTCTCATTGAATTTTGAAATTTCATTGGCAATTGACTCAAAATAGTGATTTTTTCTCAAATAACATCTAATCCAAAATTTATCAAATCATTTACCAAGGATGTTTTTTCCAAATGTATCATAATAAATGTTACATTAGTTTTTTTACACAAATCATTGGATGTATTGGTTTCTTTTACAAGATAGAAAATAATAATGAAATTATAATCCTTGATTAGTTACTACCATCTCCAATGTTTCATGCTCAATCATATCTGGGATAATATGTACTCCAAACATTTTAAATATGTATATATTTAAAATTATACTACATAAAAATGATGTATCCAAATTTCAATGGAAGAAAAAATAGTGGCTAATTCTAAATCATGTGTAGGGTAATTTTACTCATGAGGTTTCAACTAACGAGAAGCATTAGTAGGTACCTGATTGATATATATTAAGTCATAACCAATTCATTTTAGGGATGTCTCACTATAGATGAAAAATTTGACATTTCAAGAATTAATTTCAATGATGGGTGAATTCACCAATCAACTTTTGATTTCTTGACTATAATCATTACATTCTTTTTCCTAATGAACTTAACATTTTTTTTCAGTTAACCTAGTTGGTGGGATATAAAACGATGCAATTGTTTTAGAAAATATCCAGTAATAAACTATTAAACACTGTATAAAATTAATAATATATGTTTTTATGGATATTGTACATTATTATATAACTCTCATTTTATTAGGATCAATAGTTATTCCATATTTAAAAATAATGTCACCAAGGAAATAAAATTGATGCAACCAAAATTCAAACATGATTGATTTATGATATAGTTTTTTTTCATCTAGATATTTCAAAAAAAATTATATAGCTCTCGTGTTCCTTTTTTTTACATTTAGAATATACCAAAAATAAATCAACAAAAACAACCACAATCATTTCTAAAAACTCATGAATGTTTCTATTAATAAGTTCTATGAATAAAACAGGTTCATTAGTTAATCCAAATGTCATAAATTCAAATTCATAATACCTAGATTCAGTTGAAAAGATGTATTTAAAATGTTTAAATCCTTTCCATTCAACTGATGGTACTCCAACCTTAGTGAATTCTTAGAATAATATTGTGCAAATGAGAGATGCTAAAATAAATCATCAATATAATCTTAACGATATTTTTTAATAATATTGATGTTATTCAAGGCCCTATAATCAATGATACTTATTATTAAACAATCATTTTTAACAAACAAGACTGGGGAACCCCATAGATGTGATCTAGGTAAGATGAAACTTATATATAACAAATTATTTATTTTATTTTTCAATTCTAACAGCTCAACAAGAGATATTTGATAACAGTGTAATGAAATTGTCTTATCATATGAAAATAATTCAAAAGAAAATTCAACTTCCTGATATAGTATAATACTAGGAATCAAATTAGGAAAAGAATATAGATAATTATTTACCACATGCACATCAATAATCAATATGGTTAAATTTTTATCAATGGTATGTAAAAGATAACACTAATTTGTATCCTTCAATAGTTTATAATCTTTCTGATATATTATCATTGGTATGGGTTAATTAATATAAAAAACCTAAAACACTATTTTAAAAGAATATTCTTTTTCTATATAGTCCATTATAGAATTGTAAACAAAATGTTAATATATACATATAATAAACTGAATCTATAATAAAGGAAAGAATAATGAATGATAGTAATATCATTCCATAGAAAAAGATAGAAAGATACTTGTAATTTTAATTTTCATTAATTTTCTTTGAGGTTTTATTAAAGTATGTTCAAGATTGATTTATGATGTTGGAATTTGGAATTTAGTTATACATTTCCTAGAAATAAATGAATTTGCTAACCCCAAATCAAATAGCACATTGTGAGAATCAAAATAGCTAATCAATTTACCTGATATCACATTAGTTTATATTCCAAATTCTTATGATGTAGTTTCAATGGATTCCACTACACATTTCTTTGTATAGTCTGGTTTCATCCAATTGTTCGAGTTCCTCTATAGTCACTTGATTTCATAATGAAATATATCCATGAATTTAATATATTTTACTGACTCTATATCAGATTATGTCTTACCACTATAATGATATTTTTCAATTAAATTATGAACATTATGCCCCATTTTACCACATCAGAATCACTTATGAAAATTAAAAAGGCATTCCCTAGTGTTTTTTGCCACAATTTTTAGAAACTCTTAACATTATTATATTAAAATTAGATTTATTTGATGAACTATTCTATTTCTCTTTCCATATTGATCACTTTTTTACAAGTTTTCATAGAACATATTCTCATTGGAAAACTCCATTTTCACATTCTCTTCACATCGATAAGTTTTTTTACAATTTAATTCATTGGAAAGTAATTCCCTTCGATATTATCATTTTAAGACTAATTAAAAAATGATTGATTTTAATATGAATAACCTAAATGAAATATTAATAATACGTTTCTAGTTAGGTAAATTTTTTCATCATAGGTAGCTAAAAAACATCTCGCCATCCCAATTCCATGAATTTTATTTTCATCCTAAGTGGAACTACATATGTAAAATATTTTTCATGAAAAAAATTAGAATCCAAACCACACCAATGAATAAATAAACACATTGTCTATAATATTAATAACCATCGACAAACTCTAATCATCATCACTATAAAAATGATAAATAGAGAGACTAAACATTTAATTTTCTAAACACCCCATGAAATAGAAAACATTTTCACGTTCATTAGTCATTCCTTCGACTACCATATAGTGAGATGATACATTAATATATTGTTAATGTTTCATCATTATATTTTCCTCAAATGAGATATTTCATTACTGTTGATCTGGATTCTCACGTGAATTTATGAAACCAATATTAATAACATGTTTCAAATAAGAAAAAATAGTGATGAACTGTTCATCTATGATTGAAAACATCCCAAGATTTTTATTCAAAAGTATTTTTTCCTCTTGATGGATTCCCACCACAACAACCCTTTTTTCATGTGAAAAGCAATTCAAAATTGATATATCTTATATTAAAGATCATTTAAATATTAAAACGGTATATCATTTCATCATACCTATAAATTACAAATTATTTAAATACAGTCTATTAAAAAATATACTAACCCCTAAATTAATCTATATTTACCTTCAATACCAACAATAAGGCAGCTAAATTAAAAATTAAATTAATGTTGAATTTTAGTAAAAAATAATTTTCATTCACCTAGAAGGACATTTTATGTTTAGGGTTATAAATAATTAGTCTATAATTATAACATAGAAACTAAAATATTATAATGTAGACACATTTAATCAATATCTATGTTTTAAAAAATAAACCCTTTTAAAAAAACATGGACTATTTTCCATAAAAAAGATCATAAAATACAAATTAACTTAATTATTTCCCTAACCTATAATTACACACTGTGAAAAATAATAAAACATTATTTGAGAATGAAAATCTCAGTAAGGGATATAAAATAAGTAATGAATCTATTATTAAAAATTTACATTATACACATAATGTTTTTCATATTGTAATAAAATAATAATCTCCTTAGTTTACCAGATAATATCATAATATTCGTGTAAAACATCAAAGAAAATATAAATCATAGATTTAAAATTTTGAATCAAAACAATATCAAAATTACATTTACATTGTCCTTAATATATATATTGGTAGTATCCTTCACGGTTAAATTTTGAATACCCACCAGAATATATTAACTTATTATCATAACTTGAACCTTAACTATTAATTAAGTATCATTACCCAATGCGTTATAGAGATATCATGGGAGAACCATACCTTGTATTATTATGGAACCACCCATAATAATAAAAAATTCCCACTAAATATTTGAATTACACATAAATCTCCCACATGAATAAAATAACATTTCCATTTTCAAATCACATTTACTATTTTAAAATCCATGAACTAATAAATGAAAACATGTTATTTGGAAATAAAATTATAAACATGAAAAAGAGAAAAAAACATTATGGTTACATAAATTTGAGAAATTACAATCACCATTTATATTTCATAAAATATTCCTTTTGGATTTTGTAAGCATGATTGATATAGTAACATTAAAAGTAGTTTTTACAAGAATACCCTTTACCTTGAGTTTGAATAGTGAAGTATAATATTTATCATTTGAAATAAAAAACCAAGTATAATTATATAAATTATTGGTATACTTTTTATATTTTATTACTCCTTTTATATTACTACTTATCGTTTTATAACAGTTATATAATTATTTAACTCTTGTCAGATGTTTTGTTGATTTTTGGTAAATGAGTCCAAAAGGAATTCCATATGATTTCAATACAAAAGTGGTCATAATTCAATCATATCCATAATAATATTCATGAAATAATAATGAATTTTATATATAAATTATACTTTTAAATCAAACAATTTATGTACGATTTTGAAATTTGAACAACTTTATAATCATGGAGATGATAATTTATATATATGTGTGAGTATCATTTCCCATTTTCAATGGTCATTTTGAAAATAAGGTAAATATCATTTTATTTTTCCTTAATTATAATAATTTCAACAATTTAAATTTACTTTATATATATATATTTATATATAATTCATGTGATGTGGTGATAAAAATGAATTAAATCTCTTTATGGAGGTGATAGTTTACACGTACACAAGAAAGAAATTATAATATTTACGTGCATTAAAAGTAATAATTAAAATTATATTATTTTATATTATAGTGATAAATATGTCATATAAATACTAAAAAAAATTAATTCTATAATCATAACCTTATGTGATAGATTTTAATGAAAATGGTTTTTTATTAGTTTATGGAGGTGATAGTTTACATATAGGCCCAAACATTTAATAATTTTTCTATTTGATGGAAGTTTAGATGTATTGGGTTGATGATATTAATATAATAACAATATATTATATTGAGAATAATTTATATATTATATCATCCTCGATGAAGATGGTTTTTATGATGTGTAAGAAGAAATAAAATATCACCACTTTATTAAAAACGATACAATTTTTCTGTGTGATTTCCATTGACCACAACATCAACACCTCTAAAGACGGTATTCCTCCATAAATAATCACTCTATAATGTGGTTAGGGATTATATAAAGGGATTTATTTATTTATTGGCCTAAATAAATTGGGTTTTACTTGTGATTCAGTGATAATAATTTGTTCACTATTATCAAAAAGGGGAAGGAAGTCTTTAAATTCTTCAATATATTAAATAAATATATATTAATTTTCAATTCCTTGTGGCTCCAAATTTATTTAATTATAACATAGGATTATTATTTGTACTAATATAATCATCTTGTGAAAATTATATATCTTATTATTTCTATTTATAATTATATTTTTGTTTTATCCCATATTATACAATTCTAACTAGTACCGTGTTATTATGTAATTTACAAATATAGGGTTAAAATAATTACCATGAGACGAAAAACGACCAAAAAATTATTAATTTATTATCTTTTAGAAATTTTGACAATTATGTAGATAATTATTTATATTTTACCAACTTTTATATATTATAATAATATGTTATTTATTTTAAAATATCAATAATGCTTATTTTGATACATATAATTATATGAATTTTTAAAAAATTTATACCAACATTATATCATCAGAAAATTGTAAATTCATCTATAACATGTAAAAAAATCCATAATATTCTTGGATGACATAAAATATTTGAATATATATATATATAAATATATATTAAACTTTTTAATATCTTTTATATTATTATTCCAATAGTGAACCCATTACTGCATCATCACTGTGTCAAAATGCAATTATGTTATTATTTTAAAGAAAATATAAATAAAATAAAATTATTTTGTTAATTATTTTATATTTTTAAATAATACTTAATGTTGAACATATACCTTATATAACCCCATAATAAAACTATTTTTCTTGTTGAAAACAATATTATTAGAAAATATACTTGCAATTGAATAAAATACCATAAAAGTATTAAATTCATATTAATGTATCCACGAGCTCATTGAACATTCAAATTATGATTTTGATCGAAAATAATCCAAATAATGAAATTTTGAGAATTTCATGTGCAATTTTCTATTGTTTTATAATATTAATATTATATTTGATAGCCTGATTTTCACGTGAATAATAAAATAAACATAATTATTATAATTACAATTAGTATTTTTAAAAAATAAAGGAGACCAATTTAATAAATTTTTATCTTATTATTTCAAAAATATAATCAATTTTTCAAAATTAAAAAACACAGAATTGGAATAAATTAATGTCAAATTTACTTCATTGACAGATAATTAAAATAAGTATTTATGGTATAAATATTTTAAACTTCACACTGTTTTTATATCAAATTTCAATGTAGGAATGATTATAGTAATCAGTATTGTATTAAATGATAAAAAATTGATTAATTATACATATAACATAAATAAAGACATAATTTTAATATATAAATATATTTGATGAAACATTTGATCTAAAATAATATTTTAAATAATTTAATATTATTCCAAATGTAATTGTTTATAAAAAATTCCAAAAAAATTACCCAAAGTAAAAAAAATATTTTTTATTCAAAAAATAAGTTTAATTTTTCATATAGAAATTAAAAAATTTTATATCTTTTTATTTAAAAAATGTTTTTTCTCAAAAAGCGATAAGACAGAATTTTAAACATATGATACCTTTTTATGATTTATATTAGATTTAGTCCTATTTTATTCCCAGAAAATTTATTTGATGAACATAAAATTATTTTTTATTTATTTGTAAATACACTATATTTATATACATTAATTTCATCTGATATAATGCCTAGTTAATAACTCCCACATAATTAAATAATATTAACAATATATATATATATATATATAATTTTGGTATTACTCTATTTTGTGTACAATGTATGATTTCGAATAAAATCATAGTTATGTGTCAGGTAAACTTTTATAAATGTCATCTTTATTGTGGAAAAATTACTATCTAATTTATAAATATTAATAAATATGAATTATTATTTTTCTATAATTACCTGGGATGATAGAATAATAAAAAAACATAATGAAAATTATTTCCTAATAAAGAGGGGGAATGGAAAAGATAAAATTTATATGGAAATATTTAATCTTGAGGCACCTTCACACATTCCATTTAAGAATATAATGATATTTAATAATTATATAGAGAATGATTAATTATTTTTTTCATGTGGTATTAAATTCCACTTAAAATTAACATTAAATTATTTTATAATACTAGGGAATCATCCAATTGATATATAATCAAGTGATATATTTTTATATATTAAAAATAATATTATATATAAATTGGAGTTCTAAAATTTCAATCCAATACAATAAATCATGTAAATTAAAAATTATTTATATCTATTAGATGGAACATTCCAATTCCAATTGAGAAATAATAGTTTTGATGGATATAGTATATTAATATATCATATATCCAATTAGATTTTTCAAGAATCAATGATATGTAATTATTAATTTTATTGAAACAAATATGATTATATCATGGGACCTTTTAAAAATATATTGTTTTAGTTTCTTATTAATATATGTATAACAATACTTTTATAATTAAAACATCTTTTATGTTTTTAAATATTAGAATAATATTATATATGTACAATAATATAGTATCCATATCATGTAAAAGAATAATTAATCATCTACTCAGGGAAGATTAAACATTTTTTGGAATCAATATCATGATAATTAAAATAATAATAATTTTTCATGATTCTATTAATAAGTGTATAAAAATATTTTCAGAATTAAAACATTGATATATGTATCTCATATTTATACCAGGTAATTTAAAAATAAACTTTTATTGGAGAATAATAATGATACAACATTCTTGTAGAATTTGATCCCTCCATGTTTTTATACAATTTAATTTAGTGGCCTGATAAGGATACTCTTACACTATTAATTATTCATATTTTTTTAGATATAATATGATATCGAATATTAATTAGGTATATGCATCACTATATTGAAAAAATCATAAATTTCATGAGAAATGCTTATAATTATATTGGTAATAAGGTAATGAATCTCAACTCAGAATGATGTGGGGAGTATATTAATGAAATGTATAAAATTATCTAACTGTTTTTTGAGAAAATATAGTAACACGCTCGTCCATATAAACAGTATTGGAATATTTTATTTTAAATGGGAAACCACTAAATATAAAAAAAGGTGACATTAGTGATAGTTTATATTACTATAATATTATTATTTATTTTAGATTCAGAAAATGGATTAGTACATGCACAAAAACTAAGTACTAACTAATATGGTATGTCGAATAAATTATGATCATTGTTATAAAAATATTTTTTTTTCATAAATAAATTTTTATTAGTATAATGTTTTTAAAAAAATTGTAATAAACATAAATTTTAAGGATCAATGTGTATATTTTTATACTTTTCTAAAGATAAAAATTGATATTATGTATATTGTGCCTTATATCATATATTTATTCTCAAAATATTATCCATGTTCCACGTAAGGGAGAGAATCTACAATAGAGATGGTTAGGGTAATCTAAAAATTAAAGAAGTTTGGGATAACGATACATATGATTTATAATAAGAGTTGAATATATTGTACATGGTTGAAGATTATGTTATTTAGACACAACTATTACACTAGTCTATATGTGAGAATAGGGAACTATAAGAAGATATTTTCCACTGAGTAAGTTAAAACATTAGATTTTATAAAAAAGAACCAATTTTGAATGAGGATGTTTTATGTAGCTCATATTATTTAAAGTGGAAAAATACCAGGAATTTTTAAATATATTCAATGTACCAAAGTCAAGATATATTTTTTAGATTATTCAATAGATTTATAGATTTTAGGATGAAAATTCATATTTGACAAGAAATTAGAATTTGATGGTAATTCTAGAACCTATAAATCATAAATGGTTTCAAATTCATTTAAGTGACATAAAGGGATAGCCTCTAAGTAAGTATTTTCCAAATTCAACATAATGAATTTTTTTAATATAATTTTTTTTATAAAATTTTCATTACAAAGTGATATTGTATATGGATGAAAAAATAGAAAATTGTAATAGAAAAATAATGGGATATTCTAATATATTACAAAACTAAATATGTTCATGAAAAAATTGAATTATAATATAGATTAAATGTTATAGATATAAATTTATATGTTATGTAATGAATAAATAATATGGAAATTTCATTTTAATGAAATTGTAATATAATTTTGTTCCATGAAGAATCAATATGGGATAAAATTTTAAATTTGGATTAATGGGTGTTAATTAGTTTTCCAAATATTATATATCGATAGTATATTTTTTATGAGAAGTGATATATGATCATGTTGTTATATATGAAATTGTTAATGAAATGTTTCTCATTGAAATATTTTGATGAGGTATCCTATATTATTTGTATAAATATAGCTATAATATTATCGAAGATGATTTGTGGATTAAGTAATACTAATATAATATACAATCTACAAAAGAGGTAAAATATGCTGAAATCTAGAAAAAGATTATTAGTATTGTTTTATATTATATATATTTCCTAGAAAAGGATTATATAGGTACCTAATGAGATAAGAGAGTTTACTAGAATAATATAGTTTTATATTAATGGATATATTATAGATGAATTGTTGTGTACTAGGTTTGATGCACATATACATTGAAAATGATTGGGAAATATCTATTATACCTATGATATCTACATAAATTATCTCTAATGAATATCTAAATATTGAGGTCAGACATGAAGTATAATTTTCATTATTTATAGATGATATTTGGAATTAGTAGTAAAGGGATACCCAATATCTAGTTTGAAAAATATTACAATAAATTGAAGTAATATTTATGATATAAGTATACGTTTAATGGAATATATAGGAGTGAAAATATTTTAGTGAGGACAAATTTCATCCACTATTTATTAGTCATATCAACACATGCGTTTCATATATCGATATTACATTTTTTACATTTTTATTTTGGAGATGAAGCCTCTATTTTTTATAATAACAAAAAGACCTCCTTAAATTTGAATCTAGAGAGGCATATTACATAGATTGTGTTCCCATGCCTATGTGTCCCATGAACCTTCTTTGATGGTATATTGATACTTTATACCTTCATTATCTAGCCTATATCAATCTGAAAGGTTTATGTCTCATTAACCACCGGTCTATGTCAATCCTAAGTCACTTCATCCTTCAAAAATTCCATTGGGACATTCAAGGACTAAATACCTATAATTTTAGTTCTAGTATTCATATTTTCTAGTCAACAACCATCATAAATGAATATTAAAACATTATTTATATTAAATACATTATAAATTTTTCTATGTAATGTAATAGTTGAGTGTATTTAGATACTAGGTGAATACTATTCGAAATTATTGATTGATCGGAAAAATATACAATAAATTACCCACCATTATTATAAATCATAAATATACACTTTATAAAATAATTCTTTGAAACCTCAGAAAATAAAAAATAATAAATTTTACGCTTAGATTCTTATTATGGGTACTAAAGGAAGATATATAAACATATCATTCGCAAAAGGGTGTGAAAACAATAGAACAAAATTTTAAAAACCTAACATTTATATCAAGGACTATAATCCCGATTCATGTCATAATTATTTTTAGTTCAAAATACATGAATCCTAAGGAAATTTATGGAAATGTTCCATGAAACCCAAACATTGGTATAAAAAATATATTTGTGGCCTACACATAAGAGTATAAAAATATTATGAAATGTCTAACAACAAATACATTCATAACATGTTATTCTTGTGTTATATCTCCATTTATATACATCAGACATGGGATGACCACCTATGTGCCCTCTTCTTGGATTGGATAACCACTTGTATTCCTAATTTTGGTATTGGTATAACCTCATAGGCACCATTTTCGATCATGTAACATTAAACATTACCCAATGTCTTGGGGGTATATATATTACTAATTATAAAATAAATAAAATAATACATACATGTTATAAAATATCATAAAGATTTATTTTATCACATCATATGAAAAAATGGGTTACATAAAAATTTTATAAAATCATAACCTATAAAAAATATATAGGATTGAAGATAATTTAAAATTTTAATAAAAGAATTATAAATGAAAATATTTTGGATTCATAATATTTTTATGATGGAATAAACCATGTATGAGAAATAGGATTCATTAACATATTTTTATCATAAACATTAACCATTTAGAAAAATAATCAAAATGGTATACATGAATCATATCCCTTGTAAATCATATATAAAATCAAATGATCTGATTCAAGTTAGAAAATGATTTTGGAAGATTACTTGGAACATTTTTTTGGATGAAAATAAATTTTTATTGAGAATAAAATTTCCAAAACATAAAAATAATAATGAAAATTGTAATATTGAAATATACCCTTGAAAACATATTTGGAATATAAAAAATCATTTAAAAAATTTTATAAATAAAATATACAGTATGCATTTCAATTTTATTCATAAAAAATATAATCATTTAAAATAAATTTAATTGGAAATAAAATTGATAACATATAACATAGTCTATATAGAAAATTATGTTCATAAAAAATCTATGTTTTATTTATTCAATACATGTTACAAAAAAGATGAAATTAAATTTTGTGGTTAAATCATAATATGAATTGATGTTACAGTGAGAAGAAGATTCAGTTCAAATTTTAAAAAAAATGATAAAAATGTAAATGCATTCCTTAATAAATTATATTAAAAAATGTTAAAAACACATTATGAAATCATTTCGTTAAAATGTTGTTCTAGAAGAAAATGAGATCTCAATCTAAATGATGACATTTCATTAAAATATTCATTGTATTAATATGATTTTATAAATAGTGGAAAATGGATTAAAAAATATTTTCACTTTTCATAAATATTAGAGATAGAAATTCATGAGTTTTTTTGTTATATATTGTTACATTATATCATCTTAATCATAATCATAAACAACATGGATAACAACTGAGATTGTAATATATAATTTTTAAAAGAATGAAGTAATTGATATGAAAGACCCATGAATGAATATAATAAAATAAATATTCAAATATCTTGAGGAATAAAAATTTCATGATATTGAAATTAATATGGGTTTTATATACACATATTATAAGAAGATAAGTGAGAAAAATAATAATATGTTTCAATAAATGAATATTGAGACAAAAATACCTTACTGATTTTGAATATTTTTAGCCTAAATGAAATTCAAGTTGCATACTAAAATTTTTATATACGTACCTATTATTTTATTCATTTTCATCAAATAAATACATTCATGGGAATTATATGTACCACATAAATGATTCATGTGGTTAATATGGATTGGGTCTCAAAAACAATAACTGTGAGATGAATATCTCTTAACACATTAGTAATCATTTGAATCGAAATCCGATGAAAATACTAAAATTAATTTAAATTTTAAATACTATTAAAATATGGCTATTAGTTATATATAATTTCAATTTGGTAGAATATACATCACCTAAAATAAATAAATAAGTGGTGAATTTTCATATGTATCCCAAAAAATGAAAGTGAGACTAGTAGTCCCTTAACATTAGTATTGACATCTTTTATACATGTTTGAATGTAATTAATATTGAATAAAATTTTATTATACATATTTTAAACATGAAAAAATAAATATTTAATATCATATATTATTTTCCCAGGTACTTTCATTAGATATTTAATATAATGTTCATGTTAAAGTCATGTATCTTGTAATAATCACATTGTTTTTTATATATGTTTTGATTTTTTTTATAATCATACTTTCATTCTATTACTATCATCTCCAAATTTATAATCATGAAATAATTATCATATTTATACACATATTTTTATTTTACTACCAATAATTATTGAAAATTTTGAGAAATGATGTACGTTAGATCATTGAGTTGGTAGACCTTATGTACACATGAGTAACATTTACGTTTTTAAATGATTATAATGGAAAAAGGTAAGTAATATATTATATTTTGATAATGATAATATTATCACAAATACCATATATTTCATTATATATACATATTAATTTCATCCATGTTCTATGGTTTTGAAAATGCAATCACATCAAATTTTGAATGTAGTAGTCCACACGTACATGAATGCCATTATCATATTTCCTTTAGTTAAATGGGTAGATAAAAAACTATACATTTACTTTTTAGAAAAATACAAATGTAATTAAATTTATAATTATTGCATTTATAACAATTATATTATTTATATTTATACTTATTATGTTCCATGTAAATTTTTAGTGAAAACGAATCATGCCGCTTCATGTGGGGGTAGTCAGTCGTACACTCCATGAACATTATCGAATACCCTATAGAATATAATGTATAAAAAAATAAAAGATTATATATTATCCCTATTGGTATAATTTCGTTAGAAATATCATATATATACCTTATATCTATCATAATACCCAACTCTGAGAGGTATTAATGGAATTTTAAATGAGATTATTTTGTGAGGCAATAGTCTATAGTACACCGAAATGATAATTTTGTAACCCATTTTATTAATGTATAGATTTTTAGGTCATAAAATTGAAATAAAAACATATAATTAAATAGAATATAATTATTTATTAACATCATCATGGTATAATAAGAAATATTGATGTAGATGATGAAATGAAATAAAATATTTTATTGAAAAATGTTGCCTCTTTTTATGGTAAACATTTAATGTTTTATTGAAAAGTACTCCTAGGATGGAGTTATGTGTATCAACCGTCACTTTTCAAAACATATAAATTATATAAATGTTTTGGAATATATAAACATTATTCAAATAGATGCCCAAAAGCTGTAGTTGGTATAGTTCCTTTGGAAACATATAAACATAAACACTAGTATAGAAGTGAGCTATATTATCTCCCACGATGTTCTTCGTGACTAGAACCCTTTAGAGAAACATAGAAAATAATAAATTTATTCTTATATTGGGGGAGGAGGTATAGAAATTAATGTTATCAAATACTTAGTAATGGTAACAAAGGGAGATATATAAGCATAAACATGAGAATAAAGGTATGATAACAAGATCTTGAAAACGAAAGATCATACCATGCTTATCAAAGCTCAAAAACCTGAATTGTAACATCATAGGTAAATACTGTGTAATAAATTTTCATATTTATTAATATTTGTGAAATAAATATTAATTTTACTTCAATGGGGATGCTAAGATTTTATTTAATACTAGATATACAACAATGGTTTTAATTGAAATCTTACGTTGCACACAATGTTGAGTCATACTGAAAAATAATAATATAATATTATTATTTTAAATAGTAGTTAACACCTTGCTGTTTTAATGGTGGGAATAAATAGAACTGACTACAATATGACTATATATATTTGTTATATTTTTTTACATTTAACCAATAAATTATAGAGCCTTAAAATAAGAAATAATCTAATTTTATGAAAAGAACACTCTAATATTCTTTAAAAGGTCAATTTACCAACTTTTTATGGAAAACCCTCATTAAATATAGTTTTGTTCAATTTTTTTTGTTCTATTTGAAAAAATTAAATTCTTATTTATATTTGGGAAATAAAAATTTAATTTGGGTAAATTTTTGGTATTTTCATAATAAAATTTATTTATTAATGAATAGTACAAAAAATGTATTTTAATTCAATGTTGCCTTTAAATATAAATTTTTTATATGGTTATATTATCAATATAATTAGTTTAAAGTGTAATTATATTATATCTTTACCATTTTACATAATTTTTGTCATAGTAATTAAATTCAATTTGCAATTGTACATAAACTAGTGTCAATCTTTTGATAGTTATTGTTTCATAACAACGCGCTATTTGTTTTGACAAAAGGAATTGATTTTAAATTAATTAATGAAAATTCAATGTTTCGAATTGGTAAAATAGAAATTATTTTTGAATTCATAATATCAAATATATCTTAGGCTATATTTTTTGTATTTTTCTAAAAAACAATAATTTTTTTATGAATAGTGAAACCACTTAGTAGTAGTTAAAAAACTGAATTTTTCATTTAAATAAAATTTAACCTCATATGTGAATTGAATTTTAAAAATACAACATACATGGTTGTTATTAATAATTAAAATTTGGTTTAATAAGATTAAAATAATTTTAGGTGAATAGTAACTTTGGACTTTTATTTACCACTATTAAAGGTAAATAGAGTAATTTAAGGTAAAAAAATATTATAATATTAAATATTACATTAACAATTGTACTAAACTTATTGAATGAGTCATGGCCGACCATGGGCTTCCATGGGATTATTTTGGAACTCAATGGAGACACTTAAGAGTGATAATTACACTTTATTTTTATAAAATTAAAGTAAAGACAAAAAATGACATTATGAAATATGTTTTAGTATATCAATTTTTACATGGGGATATATAAGTCATATTTATGAAAATAAATATTAATTGGAATGATAATATTATTTTCGACATTATGGTATTTTTTATAATTTTTAGACAACATATAAATTAAATTATGTATGACAAAATAAGGATGTTGTATTTACCTCACTAATAAATGATTCAAATAAATAAGATTATTAATATTAAAATAATATTCAATACTGTTAAAATTTTTATTTGATGATTTTACTTCAAAAATGAGTCACTATATCTTCTACTTTTATGTGTTTTGATCCTTTTTAAACTGATGAGAAGATTATAATAAAATAATATTTTCAAACATTCTTAAAGAGCCCCTCATCTCTCTTATAAAAGGACTCAACTTCTAAAACATTCCATATACCTCTAAATCCCATTGGATCATCCAAAACCTGCCCAAATATGCTCCAAAGATCTATATACTCCTCCTATAATCTTTACCTTAGCCTTAAGGCACTACACGAAGTACTTTTGGTTCAAACCAAAGTGGGTTACCCAAATTAAAAGTAACGGTTTCTCTTAAGTTCTATTCTTTTTTTTAATTCTCCAACCCCTAAATTCATTTTATTTTATAACAAAAACCATATTTTTATATTCTATTTTTTCAATGAGAAGTATTCGATCTACACTTAAACACACCACCATCTAATTGGTTAAGAACATACTGTTTTTGTGAATGGAAAACCAATGCCTCGCAAAACGATTACTGTTCAATTATCTCCTACTTCCTATCATGGTGGCCATTATGATGACACTACATTTATATATTATATATATTACATTTTTATTTTCCTGAAGATTCTATAATTTTTATATAGGGACATACATTTATGCTTCCCAATATGTGTAAACATGATAATTTCATTTGAGGAAATGTAGACTACCGCACCCTCAAGGTGATATGATCATTTTTGACATACATGAAACGTATAAAAGATTGATTTAATGAAATTATGTAACATATATATCATTGTAGGGTCCTAAAATATCCACAAAGGAGAATGATGATCCCCTTAAACTCAAGGGATATTATCCCCAATTTCCCCTCAAAAGGGTTGGGCAAATATGGAAAATACTCAAGGAAGGCGAAGGAGGAACCGGTCCGCAGACCTGTCTAATGTTAACGATGCATGGCCAGTTCCGAGAGGCTTCCATCTTCCGAGAACCGTTTTCGTTCGTAGAATGGAGGCGGAGATCCTCTGCATGCACGAAGCAGTGTGGGAGCCATACTGGTTCACCCACATGAACCGCCCCAACAGCGAGCTGCGTTAGCCAAACCGAACAGCCTCCGCGGTCATTTGAAAAATGGAGGCGGAACCCTCCTCGGTCATGAAGCACTCCCCGAGTTCGGTTTGTAGGGGAGGAATGTTTAATGCCCCATGAATTGCGGATTGACAAAGTCATCCTTGAACTGGGTTTTTGATCATGGGCGTCCACAAAAGGTTTCGTGTGACCACATATACATCTCTTTCCCCACTCTATAAAAGGAGACCAATGGTTGGAAGGAGAGAGGGATTTTGGGGGATTCGGATGGAAGACGTAATGGAGATCAATCAGATTCAGATGGAAGGATTTCGAAGGAAGGCTTGGGACTTCGAAAGTTCTATTTTGCGAACCAGAGTAGGTATGAACCTGGGAAAGAACTAATAAGGAATCGAAAACGCATAATAATTTGGTGAACTGCGAACTCAAAATAACATTAAAAGAGAAGATCACGAACCATAGCCCCCCCGCAGATGAACTCCCTACGAACCAGGGAGTTTATGCCTCCTTTCCAATTTGTCGTGTCGCGCCACCACCCTCCTACACGGGCGAAGCCCCGACCGACGAGCCTCCGGCCGGAGCCGCCCTTGGCCACTACTGCCTAAATGGAACCCTCCATGGACCACCCTAGTTCACGAATTGAACCCAGAGCCACGAACCACCTTGGTTCGCAGGATGCCAATCAGTCCGCGGACCCTCCAGGTTCGTGGATGGCCAGTCAGTCCACAGACCCTTCTGGTTTGCAGACGACCTCTCAGTCCGCGGACCACCCTGGTTCTTGGATGGGCCTTCCAGCCACATAGCATTTCCCTACGCGAAGGTCACCAAAACCTTCAGAGTTTCCATTCCCTGAGCCAGATGAAACCCCTCCAAACCCGCCCGATCCCCCGTGACTCCTTAACTTGCCTACTCATCAGCCCCAGGATGAGGCCTCCACTAGAGCCACCAGATCCGTGTGGTGTAACCCTCAGGCACTTCAGCGCACCGTTTTGAATTCACACACCCATGGTAAGTAGAGTTGTAGCGGTTTCCCTGACCCTTGAGTTGATTCTCGAAGACTTCCTAGGTTCACACTCCCACGTTAATGTGGAGTCTGAGCTCAGGAGTCCCCTTCCCCCCCCTCCACTCGTTAAGGGATCCTTCGGGATTGTAAAATATCCATTATAAGGGAGCCCTCATGCATTGAAAAAGAGGATATGGGCACAAGATCACCCCCTTTCCCTTTCCTTCTGCAATTTGTCCCCATGGGAATCCATCCTGGAGTATGCCCCGACTATATGGGCCGCCCTATCCGTAAGCCCCACTCCACTTCTCACATACGCACCTTTCACGACATGATCTTCTGGTCCCTATTTCCTCTTGTTTCTCACACTGAGCATGAATCACGTGGACTTAGAGTAAGCATCGACCATGACATCCTCTAATGGGCCTCCTCAGAGTGTAAGCCCCAATCCATCACCCTGGTCCTCCGTAGAGTGTTAGCCCCAATCCATCGCCCTGGCCAACCTCAGAGCATAAGCCCCAAGCCTCTGCGAACTACGAGGACTTTGATTCCCTACTATAGGGATACGTAGGAAGCCTCCCTGAGGTTCAAGATCAATCACAACCGGACCCTCGGGTCCACCTTCGTGTCAGTTTTCCATTACTACCATTCGAACTACGTGGATTCTGATCCCTATCTCCTAGGCAGGGTACGTAGGAAGCCTCCCTGAGGTTCAAGCCCAACAACCGGTCGATTCGACTATCCTCGCATTAGTTCACCACGCCACTCCTAGAACCGTCTCAATGAGTCTAGACTCCTCAAGGTCATTAATCCAATGAGGGATGGTAAACCTCTGGGATGAATGATTCCGAACCCCCTGTGTCTAGTTGACCATTTCCCACCAGGGTTAAATCCGTGGATACAATGTTTGGGTATAAACCAAAGATTCGCAAATATATGAGTACATCTTAAATCTATAAGAGAGTCCCGGAATAGGAAATAATTCCCCCCAAAAGGGTGTGATGAGCTTGACTTCCCATCCTATCAAACAGTGTGAGTTCTTAAGCATCACCGGTCTGACCATCCAGCGAACGTCTGCCTTTGAAAAGCAGGTCCATCCATCATCAGATATGAATCCATTGGGTCTTTAGAGGCCGAAAACCGTGAAACAAAAATGGTGAACCCAACATGAATCATTAACCAATAATGACAGATTTAACTTAATCCTACCTTATGCCCCCTTCACTCACAAGGATAGAAAATCGAGGTCATTAATTGTGCATGGGATCATCAGATGCTTCTTTGAAGGGTTTGATTTTTGTATTTGTTTAAATATATTACAAGTAATACCTTCCGAACTCCCTTTGATCCAATTGCATCCCAAAGTAACATAGAAGTGCATGATTCCAACAACGCACTGATCGAATGTACTCACCTACGGAGGACCCCGTCACACACCCGGCGTATTCACCGCTGGGTCTCGGACGTGCTGATCTGAGAGTACCACGTGAACGGTACTCTCCCATCGGTAGAGGCAGCCATGCACTCCCTCCAATCCACCAGAACACGCCAGTCGCCTGCCCAGTAGCGGCCGCAAAGGCAGATCCAGACAACCCCATTTTCTATCTCCAACCATTTCTGGAGTCTATCCCAGGAACAGGACAATGCGTACCTCCCTTATCTTAGGGAGGCAGAAGAGGACGACATTGATGACTTTATCCCCAACGAACGATGGTTCCGTTCCAAGGCCCCCATTGGATGACGTTGTCGCGATCACACTGAGACTCAATATCCTCGCGCTGGGGAGGATGTCTCCCTGAGGATTCAGGCACATTCTCCCCGAGCTCTGGCCTCTCAGACTGCCTGACGAGGGCGGAAGATGTACAATCAAGGACCAGTCAACACCCGGGTTCCTAAGGATGAGCTCCGCTACCTAGCCACGGAGATGTACCATGAACAGGAACCTACACTTGTTCGCTCCTCCAGAGCCCGCCATCCAGATATGGCGGTATCATGCAATCCGACACACATCTCCACCACGCTCCATCAAGACCATCGCTCACACAGGGAGACATTTACCCGGAAGGAACCTCC
Organism: Viscum album; assembly: GCA_963277665.1. Taxonomy (NCBI): domain Eukaryota; kingdom Viridiplantae; phylum Streptophyta; class Magnoliopsida; order Santalales; family Viscaceae; genus Viscum; species Viscum album. The sequence goes on along the minus strand of OY728142.1, from coordinate 368,815,849 downwards.
CAAAATGAAGGTGTATTTTTGGGTAGAGTCGGAAACTATCTCCCTCGATTGGGAAAATTTCTCCAGAATACACTTGGAAAATGCATCCAAGAAAGGAGAAGGAAGGCATGAGAAAGTGTGGGGAATATGGAAATCGTCTAGAAGACCTAATCCATGAACCGGAAGACGATTTGATAGTGGATAATCCAGGAACTCAGGGGGGAGTAAGTCTTTCAAGACTCCATCGTCAGGAATGATGGGATGACTTGGGTTCTCTTGGATGTTCTCCGCTCTGCAAATCATAGCTAAATGTCTCCCTCATCCAATTGGGAGAGGCTCTACGGCAGAGGAGGAATGGATAATGCCCCGCGAATTGTGGATTGGCCAAGACATCGATGAACCGGGTTTTCGGTCATGGGCCTCCGCAAAAGGTTCCACGTGACCGCAAATACATCTCTTTACCCACATTATAAAAGGATACCTAGGGGGAGGAGAGGGGGATTTTGGGGTATTCAGAAGGAGGAGGGAATGGAGATCGATCAGATTCGGGTGGAAGGATTTTGAATGAAGGCTTAGGACATCTAAAGTTCTAGTTCGCGAACCAGAGAATGTATGAACCAGGTAATGAACTAAAAAGGAACCGAAAATGCATAATAATTTGGTGAACCACGAACTCAAAATAGCATAACAAGAGGAGATCGCAAACCATAGCCCCTCTGCAGATGCACTCCCTGCGGAGAAGGGAGTTTATGCCTCCTTTCTGATCCGTCGCACCGCGTAGCACCCTCCAACGTGGGCGAAGCCCCGACCGATGAGCCTCTGTCTTGTGCCGCACTTGGTCACCATTGCCTGCATAGAACCCTCTGTGGACCAACATGATTCGAGAATCGAACCCGATGCCGCTATCAACCTTGGTTTGCAGGATGCTAATCATTCCATGGACCCTCCTGGTTCACAGACGGCCATTCAGTCCGTAGACCCACCTGGATCACGGACGACCACTCAGTCCACAGACCACCCTTGTTCGCGGACGACCCTTCCAGCCACATAGCACTTCTCTAACCGAAGGGATCCAAAACCATCGGAGTTTCCGTTCCCCAATCCAAATAAAACCCCTCATATCCGGCCCAATCCCCCGTGACTCCTTCATTGGCCTACTCATCGCCCCCAAGCCGAGGCCTCCACCAGAGCCACCAGATCCGTGTCGTGTAACCCTCAGGCGCATCAGCGTGCCATTTTGAGTTTACATACCCACAGTAAGTAGAGGTGAAGGGGTTTCCATGAACCTTGAGCAGATTCATGAAGCATTACTAGGTTCACTTTCCCATGGTAATGTGTAGTCTGAGATCAGGAGTCCCCTTTCCACCCCTCCACTCATTAAGGGCTCCTCAGGGGTGGTAAAATACCCATCAGAAGGGAGAAATCATGCACTGCAAGAGAGGAGATTGGAACAAGAGCACCCCCTTTCCCTCTCCCACTGCGCTTTTTCACCATGGGAATCCATCATAGAGTAAGCCCCGATGGTATGGGATGCCCTATGCGTAAGCCCCAATCCACTTCTCACGGACGCACCTTTAGCGACGTGATCCTCTGGCCCCTACTGCCTCTTGTTTCTCACACCGAGCATGACTCACGTGGGATTAGAGTAAGAATCAAACATGAAATCCTCTAATGGGCCTCCTTAGAGGGTAAGCCCCAATCCATCATCCTGGACCACCTCAGAGTGTAAGCACAAATCCATCGCCCTAGGCTGCCTCAGAGCATAAGCCCCAAGCCTGTGCGAACTATGATGACATTGATTCCCTGCCATAGGGATACGTAACAAGCCTCCTTGAGGTTCAATCCTAATCACAACTGGACCCCTGGGTCCACCTTCACGTTGGTTTTCCAGCGCTCCCATTTGAACTATGTAGACTTTGATCCCTATCTCATAGGCAGGGTACGTAGGAAGCCTCTCTGAGGTTCAATCCCAACAACTGGTCGATCCGACTCTCCTCACATCGGTTCACCGCGCCACTCCTAGCACCATCTCAATGAGTCCAGACTCCTCGGGGTAATTAATCCAATGAGGGATGGTAAACCTCAGTCCTGAATGTTTCTGAACACCCCGCGTCCAGTTGACCATTGCCCACCAGGGTTAAATACGTGGATACAATGTTTGGATATAAACCAAAGATTTGCAAACACATGAATACATATAAAATATATAAGAGAGTCCCGGAGAAGGAAATAATTCCCCCAAAAAGGGTGGGATTATCCCAACTTCCCATCCTATTGACCAATGTGAGTTCTTAAGCATCGCTGGTCAGACCATCCGGCGAACGCCTGCCTTTGGAAAGCAGGTCCATCCATCATCGGATACGAAGTCGTGAGGTGTTTCGAGGCCGAAATCCACGTAACAATCATATGATATTATAATTGAATTATACTATACCTATATATTATTTTGTTTTCATCCCATTAAATATAAAATAGATATGAAATTAGTCTTCATGCGTACGTACGATTTACCGACTTCATGAACAGTGTGTTTCATATCTAACCTACAAATGATATGGAATATTATAAATACATATAAAATAGATATATATTATATATATTATATCTAAATCATGAATATTATTCTGTTGATAGTGGATTTTTGACCAAATGGGCAATTTGTAATTATAACAAGTTCATTTTTTACTAATGTTCCGAACATAGACCAAATGTCTAATATGAACTCAAATAATTAACTAATTGTTATAAAAAGGTAATAAGTGATATAAAATGAATATTAATAATTATAAATGTTACTAAGGAAGTAGAAATTAACTTATGTCTATTATTCAGGAATAACACAAAATATACTAGTCAAGTGGGTCAAAAGGAAAGGGATTTCTTATCTAACTTTTAATTCCATGATATTTCCATTGTTCATCACATATTTATTTCATGTGGTGTATTTTGTATAGATATTTGATATATACTATACGATTATTTTTATATTCTTGGTATTCTATGATTAATTTGGTGGTTATTAAATTTCGGTCATACGACTCGATTTAATTACAACGTGGTAAGGGGTTTTCATCTCGCTTTTTATTCCCATGAGATTCACACTATATTTGACACTATTTCCATTTTGTGTGGCATATGTACTGTACATGATATTATTCCTAGTGGAATATAATTTAATTTATAGGTATTTAAATATTCATTGTATGATTATGTTTTCATGGGGTGTATGTTTCATAAGTTACCAAATCGGTAAAGGGAATATTTCACCCTATTCTTTTTAAAAGACTTATTTGTTTGTTTTGTCATTTAATTTTCATCATCCTATGTTGGGATATGTTCTTATATATACTTAATAGTGTAAATTATATTTCCAGGTGATGAGATACCATTTTCCTTTCTCATAAACGCATTTTCTAAATTTTAATGTGATGATGTTAGGCTGTCGAATATTTGAAAGGGAACTTCTTTTCCGAACTTCAAATATGTTGGTTAAAATTATACATATTCATTATGTCATTCTATGAATATGTGTGAATAAACGTTGATTGTGTTACACTTAATATCCACATATATTTTGAGTATTATTATTTGTCACAAAAAATTATGTCATTTATTTATCTTTAATCGAAGGATACTTTTTCATAAGGGATTTCATCTCAATTTAAATTCCATTGAGGCTTCAATGTTGTTATGCACCAATTACCTCTTATATGGTGTATATACAATTCTTTGGAATAATATATTATTAATCTCTTTATTTTCATGATATTATAATGTTTTGATTAAATTTTATTCCTCAATTATTTGTATTCAAGCATCTCTCATTTTATTAAAAACTCATTAACTAAAATATTTTTTAAATGCCTTAATGATTTATTCTTATAAATATTTCTCATTAATTTCCATTTTTTTAAAATGGTTTTAATGATTTATTAATAAGAATATTAATGTTTTAAAATTTTAATTCCTTTAAAATCATCAAAGTGGTATGAGACACTATGATTCAAAAATCACTTAATTAAATGATTTAAATGGTTTGGAAAATGGATTGATAAATCATTGAATATATCAATATATTTAAATGATATATTGTGATTGAAATGTGGAAATGTTATCTTATTTTATGATTGTTTTACATGTTCTGAATATTTAATGGATATTGGGAACTGTTTACGTATAAGGGTGGTTCCATGATAAACCGAGGGCATGTGAGCCTGAGATAGCTCTCCAATGCATTGTGTAACGTGACAAAGGTAAATGTGATGTTTATCTTAAGAGATTTAAGGAATATACTATGATTAGTATTCCAAATATAACTCCCTATATATCTGTGATAGTTACAATGTATGTTTGATATGGATTTCATAAGTTATCTTTATGATTTATGATTTCATTGTGTTATTCATATATCATATGATTTCTTGTGGTATGTTCTGACTGAAAAGTATATTTTTTTTATTTGTATTTATTAATGTGAGAATGTTTTCTTTCCTTATTTTATAACCCTTACTGAGCTTTTTATAATAATCGATTGTCTTTGAAATATTTTTCACATGGAATAAGGAAGGGTAAGAGAAAGAATGTATTCAAGAAGATTTAAATCAAGAAAATAACTCTTATTTTATTTAAGGAGTATTATTTTTTTGTGAAACATTGGATAGAGTAGAGGTGTCTACATTGTAATTTTAGAGATGTAATATTAAATCTATGGCCTAATTCTCTAAAACTCTAATCCAAAAAAATACACAATCAGAATTTTTGACATAACTCGCGATTATATAATGGTTAGGTCCGGGTCCTTATAGTTGGTATCAGAGGTCTTTTTTGAAAACATTATAGGTTAGGATGTTATTTAAGCATAATTGACATAACCATAATGGCTATCATATTAGAATGAGTCATGGTTATTTTAGATAAATCGAACGAGTTTAAGATTACATGAATAAGTATATCTTAGTGTTTACCCTCCTCATAAGATAATATATGAATATTTTAAGGATAAAATCACACTGAACTTTTTTGTTTTAGTAAATGTTTGGATCTAGCATGATCCAACGTAACAATAGATGAGAAAGATAGTGTAGTGGCTTTATTAATGAGACACTGAATGAAATGTGAGCTGCAATGAGAACTCTTGTGGGTAAAATATGTTATGGTTATTTTTTATGAATTTATCTCAGTGTTGGGAATGTTATAAAATTATATGGGGTTAGAAAAAAGGAAAACTGGTAGGAAGGGTGACAACCCATCGTGTCTGGAAAGGATTTAGGAATCAAACCCACAATATAAATGGGACAAGGGCGCACCGCTTACCACTAGCCTATGTGAAGTCCCTGTTTAGTATAACTAATTATTTTTTAGATAAATTATTTTATGGATCAAGAATTAGATGATCTTTTGTTTTATCAAATGGATATCCTTATTATAGAAATGATTTGGTGATTAAGTGTAAAGGTTATTTTGGAAGACATTATATCTTTTGGGGTATAGTATATACCTAAGGAAAATAGAAAACTATGGGATTTAATTTGTGGAGTAATGGTTGAAAGATTATTTTTGTAGGAATCTATGTTTTATTTTAGTAATATGGATATTTGGGTTATTCGTGGGAATGAATAACCTATCATAGATAATATGTTATTAGGTTAATTACACTTCAGTATGAGACTTTAAAAGTATTTGATGTTATTTGGAGATAAATGTCAATATTTACTGTGGAATACTATGGGATTTAATTCTTCCATGTTTTGATTTTCTATATTATTTTGGATTATATTGTAGTATTTTATGGAATTTTTTTTATTGAATGGTATTTTTTAACCTAGGGTACTGTGTGTTGAATTTTTGAGATTAAGAATAATATTTATTTTTATAAAGGATTATTCTTTTTGTGGATTATCTGATATAGTATTAAACTTTTTGGTTTTGGATAATGTCAAATGACATGAGAAATATATTGTTCATCTTTTTTGGATCATGTAATTATCTATAAATTTATTATATCCCTTTAGGTTGGATCATGTCATATTAAATACTCATCATTTGGAGAAAAAAACTTTTTTTGGCAGAAACATATTAAAGTGTGAAACTCTACTAAAATAGTATATATATTTTCGAATGTTCATAATTTAAGTAGTAAAATAATTCCAAAACATTATGAAAAAAACATAAAACAAAAACATTGCCTATTTAATTTTCTTACTGGGTAATCAATGGCCATTTACCCTATCACATGTTGGTGAATTTCTGGTGGTTAACTTTCTTCTAACCATGTTTTCTATCACACTCCATTAAATCATGATGGTTTGTTTTCTCTTCCATATCCATGTTTTTTACACGGATTCCTAGTATGGGATTATCATAGGGGAACTTTGTAATTCTCTTTGTTTCTATTAAACTGGTATATTTATTGACTCTTTTATTGATATAGGACTTTCAATTATTTTTCAAAACCTAGTTTTAAAATTTTGTGGATAGAATTTCTAAAAGAGGGGAAGAATGTAACATCCTAGGTAAATAATGAGTAATACATTTTCATATTTTTTAATATTTATGAATTAAATATTAATTTTACATTAAAGAGGATTCTATTATTTGATGGCATACCTGATACACAACAATGTGTTTCTTTGAAATCTTATGATGCCCACAATGTTGATTCATACTGAAAAATAATTATATAATATTATAATTTTATATAGTAGTTAAAACCTATCCATTTTAATAGTGGGAATGAATATAACTTACTACAATATGATTATACATGTTTTGTTAAATGTTTTTAGATTTATCAAATAAATTCTAGAGCCATCAAATAAGAAGAATCTGATTTTAAGTATAAATACACTAATATTGTTTAAAAGGTGTATTTACCACTTTTTAATTGATAAACATCAATAAATATAGTTTTATAAGATTTTATATATTATATTTTTCAGAATAAAATTCTTTATTATATTCAGGACATCCAAATTTACTTTGGGTAAATTTTTGGTATTTTTCTAATAAAATTAATTTTTTTAAAGAACAGTCAAAAAATACTGTGTTTTAATTCAAATCTTACATTTAATATAATTTATTTATATGGTTATATTATCTTTATAAATGGGTTTAAAGTGTAATAAGATTATATTTTTAACATTTTATATAATTTTGGTCATTGGAATTAATTTTACTTTGATATTGAAAATAAACAGGTGTCAATCTTTTGATTGTTATTATTTTTAAAAAACACGCTATTGGAATTGACAACGAGAATTGATGTTATATTAATTAATGAATATTTTATGTTTTTAATTTTGTAAAATATAAATTGATTTTTAATTAATATTTTGAAATATATCTTAGGCTCAATTTTTTGTATTTTAATAAAAAAAATTCAATTTTTGATGAATAGTGAAACCACTTAGAAGTTGTTAAAAAACTGACTTTTTCATAAATGAAATTTTACAACATCTGTTAATTGAATTAATAAAATCCAACATATGTGGTTGTTATTAGTTTGTAAAATGAGAATCAATTATATGAAAATAATTTTTCGTGAATAGTACCTTTTGACTTTTATTTACCACAGTAAAAGTCAAATTGGGTTATTCAAGGTAAAATGAATACTATAATAATACAAAAAATACCTTAACTATTATACTAACCTTATTTGATGAGTCTTGTCCGACCATGGGAATCCTTGGGTTAATTTTAGGACCCCATTGGGCCACTTAAGAGTGATAATGAAACATTATTTTAATTAACTTAAAGTAAAGATAAAAAAGTCATTCACAAATATCTTTTAGTATATCAATTTTTACATGGGGTTATGTAATATATAATTTCGACTATAAATATTCATTAGAATGATAATACTATTTCCTAAACTATGGTATATTTTTTTATAATTTTTAGAAATCAGATAAATAAATTTATTTGTGACACAATAATAGTAAATTATTTACCTCAATAATAAATGATTTAAATAAATAAGATTATTTGTATTAAAATTATCCAAAACCTATTAAATTATTAATGTATGATTTTTTTCAAAACAATAGTCATCTTATTATTTAGTTTAATTATTTTTGGAAATTTTTGAATAGTTGATAATTTTATAATAACGTAACATTTTCAAACATTATTAAAGAGCCCCTCTACTTCCTTATAAAAGGAAACCACTTCTAACTCATTTCTCACACACATCAAGCCCCTTACCTTATCCAAACTATACTTATATAATCTCTCAAGATCCATATACTCTTCTTAGATTCCTCACCTCAGAAATAAGTCACTTAATGAATTCTTTTTGGTTTAATCCAATGTGGGTTACGCAAAATAATGGTAAACGTTTCTCTTAACTTTTTTTATTTTTCTTCTCCAACCACTAAATTCATTCTATTAATTTATTTTATAAATCAAAATTATCATCAATATACTTTTATATTTTTATGAGAAGTATTTTAACTACACTTACAGACACCTACATTTAATGGGTGACGAACATATTGATTCTGTGAATGGAAAACTAACACCTCACGATGCGATTATTGTGCAATTATCTCCTACAACCTCTCATGGTGGCCATTAAAAAGAAACTATATTTATATATGATATATATTATGTATATGTTTTCCCTGTGATTTTATAATTTTTATTTACAAACATATATTTATGCTTTCCAATATGTGTAAACAAGACAATTTCATTTGAGGAAGTACTGACTACCTCCCCCTCAAGGTGATATTATGCATTTATGACATACATGGAACATATAAAAGATGGAGTTAATTAAATTATGTAACATATATATCATATGTTATAATAATATAATTATAATATACCTATGTATTATTATTTTTTCAAACCATTAGATATAAAATTGAATTTAAAGTAGCTTTCATGCGTACGTACGACTTACCATCTCCATGAATGGTGCATTTAATTTATTAACTCCAAATGGCAGGGAATATTATAAATACATATAAAATAGATATATATGATATATATGAATCTAAATAATTAATATTATTTAGGATATAATGTAATTTTGACCACATTGACAATTTGTAATTATATCTAGATCATTTTGGACAAAAGTTCCGAACATCGACCAAATGTCCGATATGAACTCAAATAATTAACTAATTGTTATATCAAAGTAATAAGTGATATAAAAGAAATAATAAAAATTATTATTATTATTGATTAATTAGAAATTAACTTATGTTTGTTATTCTGGAATAACACGGAACATACGAGTCATGTCGGACATGAGGTTTCAGGATTTCTTATCTCACTTTTAATTCTATGAGATTTCCATTATTCGCCACTTATTTACTACATGTGGTGTATTGTGTAATGCCAGTTGATATATACTATAATTATTCTCATTATATTCATGGTATTATACAATTAATTTTGTGGTTATTAACTTTTGGTCAAATGACTTGATTTAACTTCAATGTGTTAAGGGTTTTCCATATCACTTTTTATTCCCATAAGATTCATGCTATATTTGCCATTATTTCTGTCTGTGTGGAATATGTATTTTCCATGATTGTATTCCATTTAAAATATAAGTTTATTTATTGGTATTTACATCTTCATTTTATGATATTTCATTCATGGGGTGTATGTTTCTGATGTTACGAAATAGGTAAGGGAACATTTCACCCTATTCTTTTTAAAATACTTAATTTTTTGTTATGTCTTTTAATATAAATCTTCCTATCTTTGGATATGTTATTATATATCCCTATTGTTGTAAATTTTATGTCCAATTTATGAGATACCATTTTTCTCTCTCAGAAACTCATTTTATGAATTTTAATGTGATGTCGTTATGTTGTCGAATTTCTGCAAGGGAACTTCTTTACCCAATTTCAATTATTTGGGTTCAACATCTACTTATTCATTATGTCATGCTATGAATATGTTTGAATAACCTCTGATTTATTTACACTTAATATCCACTTATAATATGTGTATTATTGTTTTTCTCACATAATTATTTCCTTTATTTATCCTTAATCTAAGGATACCTTCTTTATAAGAGATTTCGTCTCAATTCTCATTCAATTGAGACTTCAATGTTGTTATGCACCAATTCACTCTTATATAGTGTATATATTGTCCTTTATAATATAATATCATGATTCCATTTATTCTCATGATATTATAATGTTCTGATTAATTTTTATTCCTAAATTATTTGTATTCAATCGTCTCTCATTTTATTAAAAAATCTTTAACAAAAATATAGTTTTAAATGTTTTAATGTTTTATTCTTATAAATATTTCCCCTAAATTTCCATGTTTTAAAAATGGTTTTATGGATATATTTATATGGATATTAATTTTTTAAATGGTTAATTCCTTTAAATTATTTAATGTGGTATAGGAGACTTTGATTCAAAAATCTCCTTATTAAATGTATTAAATGGTTTTGAAAATGGTTTGATAAAGAATTGATTTTGTAAATATCTTAAAATGATATATTGTGATTGAAATGGGAAAATGTTATCATCCATTGAGACTGTTTTACTTCTTCAGATTATGTAATGGATATTGGTCATTGTTTACATATACGGTTGGTTCTGTGATAATCCTAGGGCGGGTGAGACTGAGATAACTCTCTAATGCATTGGGTAATGTGACAGAGGTAAGCGTGATGTCTCTCGTAAGAGTTTTAGGGAATATAATATGATGGGTATTTTCATTGTTACTCCCTATGTAGCTGTCAAAGCTACAATGTATCTTTGATATGGATGCCATATGTTACCTTTATGATTTATGATTTCTGTATGTTATTCATAAATATTATGATTTCATGAGGTATGTTAGGATTGAGAAGTATGGTTTTTTATATTTTTATACATTAATGGGATAATGTTTTCTTTCTTTATTTTATGACACATACTTATTTTTTTATGCTCATCCTATGTTTTTGAAATGTTTTTCACAAGGTATAAGGTAAGGTAAAAGAAAGGATGTATTCAATAAGACTTATATCACGAAAAGAACTCTTGTTTTATTTATGGAGTATTAATTTTTTTGAAAAATTTGATAGACTAGAATTGTGTACATTGTACTTTATGAGATATAATGTAATTTTTTTTAATAATTCCTTAAAACTCTAAACCTGAAAAGATCTTTAATGTGAATTATTGAATTAACTCGTGATTATGTAATGTTTAATGTAGGGTCCTTATATGAATCATATAAGAAATCATTGTTGTTCATAAGACATTAATCAATACTAATAAATGGAAATAATCCATGAAGTCATAACATTGGATTAAGATATAGAGTTGTGGAAACACATAATCATATAAAAATTTCTCTAGTATCTAAGGCATCAATTGTAAGACCATCTTAGTGGAAAAATCCCTTTACTAAACTAGGTAATCACATGATCCATCCCGATATTACTAAATCAACTAAACCCTCATTCCAACCCTATATTACTAAACTAGGTAATCCATCATGAGATATACATATTTACCTAATTCATTGGATAAAGATACATGTCCCACCCATCACATAAAGAAATCATACATACATGTTCTATAAGATCATAAATTAAAATATAATAACCAATGAAATGGAATGGGTATAAAAAACATGTAAACCTATCTTAACAGGTAAAAATATACATTTTCATAATCATTTCCTCATAAACATAACCTATAAAAAAAGTAGGTTTAAAAAGCATATAATATGTGAAAGTGAAATGAGCTTCATAAACATCACGCAATTAAAACAAAATCCACTCATATATTTAATATTAATAGAAAAATGAATACTTTTACCATAATTTGATGATAAACACAAATTTGTGTTATCATAGATGTGAAATAATTTTTAAATTTCTTGTAAAAACATTTATTAATGAATTTTTTTTTCATTGAAAAAAATTATTCTTATGACATAAAATATTTTGAAAACCTTTTTCATTGAAAATATATTTTAGATATAATAAATGTATCTTTTAAAATAACATATCTATTTTAAAACCATTTTTCTTGAAAATTATATTCATTAATAGTTTGATAAAAAAATTAAATCAATTTTTTGAACATATTGCTTTTTAATACAAAGGATTTATGACTAAGGAGGGAGATGATCATATTTCAATAAAATTCTTATCTTATGTACCGATGAGTGGGAAAATGGTAATAAAAATTTATTGTATCATTAATAAACTAAATATAAGGAAATTCATGAATATTCTTGAGATATTTCATTAAAGGGAGAATAAACATAATAAATATCAAAAAGTGATATGATTGTCCCAATAAACTCTTATAACATGGTTTCTTGGAATCAAACTCCTTGTTTAGTTAAATTTAATTAAATGAAACTTAATATATCATGAAAAAATTAGATTCATTATATAACATTTAAAATAAAAGTATATAAACCTTGAAAAATATATTATGTGCATAACAAACCATCAGTCTCATAGAAGGAAAATTGAGAGAAAACTATTTTATTGATTTGGTATATATTTAAAGTTAGAACCATGTAATAATGATCATATAATGAATATGTGAATACCCATAAATTTATTTATAAGATTAATATAATAAAATCATGGGTATTATATACACCACACAAATGGAATGAGTGGTGATCATAACATGAATCTCACAGAAATTAAAAGTGAGATTAAAATTCCCCAAACCACATGTCTTGAATCTCTCTATACTCATAGAATATTATTATATAAAAGATAAAAATTTATTATAAATCATTTATATAACCATATAAAAATATATATAACCATATATTTCTTGATTATGAGATTATAATAAAAAAATTTAAGGATCCAATATTATTTTTTAACCGCGTGTAATATTTTCTTTGTTCTACGCATGTGTATTAATTTTGTTATAGAATTATCCATTATACACATATCATATTTCCAGAATCATTAAAATGATATAAATATGAGGTATATAAAATATATTAATATTATGATAATTTATTTTATAATAAATTATGAAATGGAATACACCATTCATGGAGACTTTTATCTGAATGTACAGATGAACGTTGTTTTCGTTTTTAATTGTCATTTTGAAAGATAAAAAGAAAATGAAATTTATATATATGTGTATATGTATATATATCATCATTAAAATATCACTATTATATAAAATATATCACATGTTTTTATTAAACTCTTCTTCAATACATCCCATGTAATGTGTGAACGAATCACATCGCTTTGAGGTGGTGGTAGTCCACCCATCCTCAAACAAGATTATCATATTAACAATAAATGAAATGTAAAGAGATGTGTTTTTTTAATTAATAAGTAATCATGAATACATAATAAATATAAAATTTTAAATATATAAAAATATTTTACATCATAATGTCCTAAATGATTTGTGGTAAAGGAGAAATGGATAGTAATAATTTTGTGAGGGAGTAGTTCGTCACACATAGAAACAATATTTTCATCATCCATTTGATGGAAGTGTGTGTATGTTAGTTTCATAAACATTTCATAAAAACATAATATTATATTTAATGATATATATTATCACAAAATAATGGAATATGGATATTTTATAGGGTGAAGAAGGAAAATAATGTAATGGTTCTTGAAAGAAGACAATGCCTCTAAATCGGGTAAATCCTTTCTGATTATGATAGAAATGGTTCCTAGAGAATGTTTTACCCAAAGGGAGGATAAAAGGTAAAAGGGATGTTTTTTGGGTGGTAATTTGGGAAGATCTTGGATGGACATAATGGTAGTGAATGGTGTGAGGAATGGGCTGAGGTTATGTCATTTGGAATTTTGGAAAAAAAAAATACATGGATCTTTTAGAAACAACTTCGGTGTGTACATTTTATTACAAAGAAAAATCATATGAAACAAATCAAAAAAAATAATGGAAGGTCTATGGAGGAACTATTGAATGGAAATTTATGTTGGAAAATTTTTTGAGGTCATTTTGGCCCATAATTGTATTCATTAGTTTCTAATTAAGCTTATTTTAACCATAATTTTTGTGATTAAAATTAATCACGTTTTCCTACCATTTCATTTAAAAATAAACATTTAATTATTAGACAGTAAATATTATACTCAATACAATATTGTATGTTGTATTTCTTAAATTTTCATCATAGAGGCTGTAAAATTATTATTAGTGTAGGGAGATGGTACGAAATAATGGGGTTTCAATATAGGAAAAAGGTCAAAAGTTTGAGAGGTTTTTTATTCAGTGGGGATTTTATACTAATGAGTTTAATTTTATTTGGAGATGTAATATTAATCTAATTTTACCTTAAAATATGTTTATATTATCATTTATTATTAATACTTAATTGGACAAAAAGGAGGCTTTTAATAAAGAATTAGTATTTATTTCCTATTCATCAAAAAATAATGTTTCTTATAAAAATCCAAAAAATTCACCCTATTCTAATATTGACATTATGAATTAAAAAATAAAATTTATTTTATCATATTTAATTTTTGATTGTGTCTTTAAATAATTTATTTATTATAAATATTTTATTTAAGAAAATAATTTTTTTAAACATAAATGAAAACATTACCAAAAATCTTATATTTTATTAATATAAAAATATTATAAAAAATATTTGTAAAATAGTTATTACTTTTAATATTAATATTTTTTACATCTAGGTTATAATTATATTATTTATATAATTAATACAATAAGATGAGATATTTCGTACAAACGCATTGTTGTGTTTATTGTATGTCAACTCAATGTTGTGTTCATCCTATGCCAAGTCAGTGTTGCGTGGAATGTGTCCCTATATAGTGATGTGTTTGAAAGGAATATTTAACTTAATTAATTTAATGATTTAATTTTATTATAAAATAACAATTCGATAATTCCTACTCTCATTATTCATTCATGATCTTCCATTACTGTAATACTTCCCAATAATGTGGTAAATTTTTCCACTACAACACATTCTGAATCATCTCTACATTCTAAATCTATTTTTCAACATATGATGCATTCAAAAAAATAAATATCCATGTAATAGACCACATAAATATGAATAGGATGGTTATTATAGACATAATAAACATGAAGAAAAAAAATTTATGAATAAAAAGAGTAAGCTCGAGATGGTTAGACATGTTTTGATATCCTATGAAATCATGGATAGTCTAGTGAAACTAGAGAGATCATTACATATGGGTATAATGGTTTATGTAAAAACTGAGAATTCTACTACATTAAAACTCTATAAACAATAGAAAATTTAATGAGTTACCATCTCTTGTTTTCATATGATGATTTACTATTATGTGCAGGGATCTATAGCATCTGGTAAGGTTCTCTCTCAGGTGGAATATTATGAAATTCTTGACCAAATAGTATATTTCTAATCTAAAAAATGATTTAATAATACTCGATTAATTAATTATCCATAACAAGACTAAAAATGATCAATATAAATGTAATTGAAAAAAAATGACATATAAAAATTCTTTCTTGGAAAAATGATGATCTAATTCTCCACTAAAATCTTGGACATATTCCAAAATCATATAATCCCATATCATGATCCTTATCTATGAATAAATATCATTATAGAGATGATATATAATACAATGATTTAGTTGAGTTATAAATCCCTTTACATGTCATATAAAAAAATTTATATCTATTCTTAATCTGAGGTGGTGTGATTACGGGGATGTGGAGATGGAAATTTACTACTCTTTTGTTTTGACATGTTATGCATCATTATCCTTTAAATATGTCATAATTAACTCTTTGGGTAACAGCTGGTCTTAGCAAGTGAATGCGACGGTGTTGAGCACTAATGAAATCAGTCCTTCTCATGTATAACATCCTCAGCTTGTCTCCAACAGGTTTATGTGGAGCCAAAAAATCCCAATGGCCATGGAATCAATGATTCATGGACCTACTTTCCAAAGGTAGGTGCTTGTTAGCTAACAATTTGGCCAACGACACTTAAGGACATCATTGGTCAAGATTATGGGAGGTCAAGCTCACTACACCCTTCCAGGGGAGGATTGTCACATGTTCTGAGATGCACTTATAGATTTATGTCATGTTCATATGTTATTGAATACATGGTTCATTCTTTAAGAGTGTGTCCATAGGGTACCCTTGGTTTTGGGGATCATTGTAAGCATGCATACACATTTCATGCTACTGTGGCGATGGTGACATAGCTATATTATAAGGAAATCAAGAGTTTATCATCATCTAGGGGGACATAATATGACTTGAGGTTGGGATTTGGACCAAAATGAGGGCTTCATATGCATCCTCTAGAAAGGAATCAGAACCCACATAGTTTGGATTGTGTGGGGATTACACATAGCAGCTTCCCATTTGAGGAAACATGTCTGAGTGGACCATTTTGGATGAGAACCCTTTTGAGCTCGGGAGTTTGGCATGCGTCCTACATATACTGATTTGGTTAGGAACCAAAAATTTCATAGTTCAGAATGTGTGGGGATTACGCATGGGAATTGCCCATTCAATAGACATGAATGGGTGAATCCTTTATTGATGGGAACCATTTTGAGAACATGCCTTCTGGAAAACATTCTATGTATCCTGATTTGGTTAGGAGTCAGAGTTCTCATAGTTCAGAATGTGTGGGGTTTAGTCATGGGTGGTAACCATATGATAGACATGGTTGGGTGTACCCTTTATGGATGGTAACCCTTTTGATTTCGGGCCTTCTGGAAAGCATCAAACATATCATGATTTTGGCCGGAATCAGATTTCTCGTAGTTCATACGTATGGGGATTACACATGGGATATTCCCATTTTATAGAAATTATTGGGTTGACCTTTATAAATTATCACTCTTTTGAGCTCGGGCCTTCTAGAAGGTGTCCTACATATCCTGATTTGGTCAAGAATAAGAGTCATCATTGTTCCATAGTGTGGACTTTTTCATACTTAAAAACCAATAACCCCACGTGAGCCATGATCGGTGTGAGAAACAAGAGGATTTGAAATATTAAATAGTGTACATTCCTTCTCCCTTGTTGGTGGGGGAGTGAGAGCCTATGGAGGAAGAGGCTGGGGTGACTGTGGGTGAGGGAAATAGGAAATGAACATTTCAATTTTAAATGAAAATGAAGGTCATGTGACCCTACCTTAGAAGATTGGCGACTTACCTCAAAGGGAGGGCCCTGAAGAATCATATGAGCCATACTATAGTTTAACGTTATATAGATTTGATGATTTCATTATAGTTTAATGTCATGTGGAAAGAACTATTTGGTGTTTTTTTGTTTATGGTCATGCGATGAGGACCACATTCTATAAAAACCATGATTATCTGGAGGAAAACCATGTTTGGATATTCTGATGTGCCCCTAACATGAGAGGGATGAAATGTGTAAACCAAGATTATAGAGGATCTCAAATCAGGAAAATTTATATGAATCATTTAATCCATTAAAGCATACATATGTAGGAAATGACCCTCCATAGGACATATTTCCCTCTGGTTGATGTGCCCTTTTTGTTGGAGTCATATTTAGAGCCACCTGGGCATAATTTTCATAGTCAAGAATTGGTGTCATCAAGACACTGGCCTTCCGTTTCTCATGGATTGGGAGATCATGATTTTTGAGGATCTTAGATTAGGATTAATGATATGAGGAAAGGAATCCATTGATGTATACAGTGGTTATAAATGACTCTCCATATGAATAATTTTATTCTAGTTGACATACCATTTCTGTGGGAAACATATGTAGACACAATAGGGAAAAATGATCATATTCAAGAAAAGATTTCCTCATGACACTGTCCTTCCTCTTCTGATGTCCATGGTGGTTTATGAATATTTAAAATCACCATGTATACTACATTTTAATGTCATATATCTTGGAAGATGGTATCACAATTTAACGTCATTTGTATTGGAAAATTACTATATAGTTTAATGTCATGTGGTTAGGATATTTACACATAGTTTAAGGTTATAGTGTTTGGACCACTACTAGGAAAGAACTATGATTACTTGGTGGATAATAAGACATGGATGTTCTGACTTGCCTCGAATGTGAGAGGGGAGGAAATTGTAAACCATGAAAATAATGATTCCAGGATTAAGATAAATGATATGGGGCATGAAATACATTGAGGTGTACAATTTTAGGAAAAGTACTTCCTTGAGGACAAATTTTCCTTTGGTTGACGATTCTCTTGTAGGCTTCATATATAGAGAATGTGGCCCATGATGTGAATAGTCAATAAATGGTGTCTGCACATTAATGGCCTTCATCATATGATGTCCATGGCGTTTTATGAGGATCTGAAATCACTAGAGACATAGTGTTTGATTGATGGATGGATGTGTTCGAGCATTTATAATACACTATGGTAATGATGGTCAAGGGTGTTCTGAGTCATCCTGGCATAGGAGGCCGGCCATAGGGATTTTTTGGAAGTGCATGAGGAATTCATTTTATCATGGTATTTTATGGGATGGATGATTTGGCGGTATAAGGGAGCAATGAAAAATGTCCTTTACCCGACCCGAAAAGTTCGTTGTGCGACTCTCCATTAGTAATGGGGGTTATGGACAAATGAGAAGGGATTGCCCAAAGGGCCGAGATGGAAACCCAGCAATGATCCCAAATGGGGGTTCCAGGGGGGGTGGTCACCCCATGGAATAGATTTGTGAGAGATAACTATTTTCTCTATTTGGTACATGGAGGATCTGACTTCATATGATGGTACGCGGGAGAGCCTTCCATGAATTGTCTTCTTCATATGGGCATCTACAAACTGTTTTTATTATATATTTTTATTGGTTCGTTGGTTGGATATAGAGGTCCTTCCAAAGATGGTTTTTAGGGAGGACTTCTAAAAACTAATTTCTACATATGGTTCGTGGGATAGATTTTTCAAACTATTTTTGATACTGGATAGAGTCCCACGAACTACCTTGGGTGTGAGAGAAATTTCTCTATATTCCTCTAAAATCTTTTTACAATTTTCACCCGTCCCAGAGATATCTATACTTATTAATTATACCTTTTCGATTCCCTTGGTGGTCCTTTTATTGAGTATTGGGGAAGCTATGTTTTTGGTTTGCATGACACCTTCTGTAGAAGCCATGGAGGAAATCTAGCCACGGATGGCTCAGTCAGCCACAATTTTTTGAGGTTTCGGTACTTCGTCAGCTACTCCACATCCTTTAACCACATAATTTTTGGGGATGGTGTTTGGGACATAAGTCTATCAAATTCTCTCCAGCGAAAATGGCATGTGAAGGCTTCGGTTCCTAGGTGTAAATTCATCACAAAATGCTTCATTTGTTGGGAAACTTCTCATGGGCTGGTGCGTCATAGGCCTTTCACATACCCAATGTTTCATGGTTTACGCCATCCGTGAACCTTTTCCACTAATAAGTATGTGGCCAAGCTAGCTTCCATTAAAAATTTTAATTTCTTTAAATTTATTCTCAAATATTAAATCAGACCTTCGTCCAACTTCATTGCAAAACATGTATGATTTTTTTATTTCCGTTTAGTGAATTTTTGTGACCCTACAAAGTCAGTGATGAATCTCTATTAGAAAAAATCCACAATGTAATTACCTAGATGAATAAAATTTTAGATACATGTTTCTTTCCTAGAAAATCCATTTAATGATTCTCATAGATTTATAATTAATGATTAACATTTTTCATCAAATTATCTTTCATCAATTCACATCATGACTCCTATGGTGCATGGGTAAATCCACCATGAATTCCATGAACACGTTATACCATTTACACATTGATAATATATGTGGATAGATAAAAGCACTATGAAAAGGATGGTTAGATGATTTTCTCTTTGGTAGGTATGGAATCATATCATAAAACAATAAATATCCCACTACATACACTTCAACTATAATATATGACACATATTTTTGTATAAGATTATTGGCCATATACAAAATGACCCTTTAAATGATTGTTTGTATCATATAATATCCTCTATTAAAGAGGATGGAATGAAAATACACTCATGAATATTGATCACATCTCTAATATCTACTTATTATAATTTGAAATCATTACAACCAGCCAAATTTTCCAACATGGCTATATACATTAGATTATACTCTTGATAATTCTAAACATGTTTCAATTTTGAAGAATTGATAAACAAAGGAACACATGTAAAATCTATAGGATCCTTATATTAATCACCATGCCATTACACAATAAATATTTTCCAAACAAGCCCGGGTACCCTAGTAAATCGAAAATTAATCAAACAGCAACATAGATCAATGGGATTCATCATCCCAATGGGTTTGTGACTAACACCTAGCATCAAAAAAATTGATAGTGACAAATAATATTCAGTATATATTATGTTAGTAAGATAATAAGTACTTTATGAATTCAATGAAAACTCTATATTAATCATTGGAACACCAAAAATATGTATAAAAAATTCAAATTACTAATAAAATTTAATATAAACCATAAAGAACAACCCAAGCCCCGACAAATCTACACCCCAAAACAGATATCAATAACTAGAACCATCTCCAAGTGGTAATATTCCCCTACTCAAACATAGAAGGATGTTATCTAGAAACACAACAAGTAATTAGTAGGGTGTGATATTAAATACTAGTAGTTTCTCCACAATGATTAAATAATAAATTCAAAAAATTAATTATTCAAATAAATAGATTTCATTTTTAAAAAAAATTGGAAATTGAAACCATATATTTTAAATAATAATGCATTAAATTTAAAATTATTCGAATACATTTAAAATTGATTAATGCATAATTTTATTTGAAATAGTTTATATAAATTATAAGTCATGTAATAATGATTACAACAATATCATAAATTCATTTCAAATAAGAAAACCAAGAAACATGGTCACAACCTGATAACCTTCCAAAAGCGTATTATAGTACCATGATATATAACTTTTCATAGTCAAGGTGATATATAAATATGGTTATACACACTCCCCCTCTGATACTACCCATGATAACATCATCACCATCCAGTCATGGATGTGATGTGTTGCACTTAGGTGTTTGTGATGCTTTAAAATCATAGATTTTTTCCCGGAATAAGTCACTACCAATGACTACATTATCTCTAATATAAAACAGATTAAAAATTCATATAAAAATAATTTCAAAGGAAATTAATCTCATTTTCCATATCATATATTCCAAATTCAATTTTATATCCAAGACATGGGTTTTTAATCAAAACATGCATTTTGATGATTAATCCCAAAGGTTTTGATCACAACCATTTTTACTCATTATTATCAAGTAATAATATGAAATAAAATCACAATTCATTTTCACATTTCAATACTACAAATTATGTTCCAAAAATTAAATTTTATAAAATTCCGTCAATTTCAGAATAATACCATGATTAAATGGAAATGGGTTTTTTTCCAATTTTAGGAAAAAATGTAATTTAAAATCCAAATAACCTAATTTAATGGAATTATGTTTTGAAAAATTCAATTTTATAAGAATAAAAAAGAACAAATTCAATTTAATAAAAACATATTCAATTCAACTAATTTAGGATTAGTTTAATTGGCCAATCAAAATGGAACCACCATCATCATGATCATGATATCTCAAAACACAATCCCTAGCTGGGAAATCCTATAAAGAAATATAGAATGAAATATCCTATAATTAATCCCTATATTCAAGATCATAAAATAGGGTATTATATAATACAATCAACAAGGAAATCTATGAAACCCTAGGGAGGATATAGAAGGGGGAGGGAGATGAATAATGTGAATAGAAATATAACTTAGATAAGATAAAATGTCAATCTCTTAGCTTTTATTTTCCTCTATATGTGTGTAGGTGGGGGAAAAATATTACTAGGAGCTCCTAGGGAAGATGAAATCTCTTGGTGTTATACAGTACCATTAGGTTTTAATTTTTTCGGATTTTAGAATATAATTTTTGATTTAAAAACCACATATGAATGTTTAGATTTGCAGATTGACACAGTATAGAAAAATCATGAACACTATTTGTGCGGCCTGTTAAATCGGTTTAATGGTTTATCATAAGTGGTTTAATGGTATGAGAATCCACACACAATCCATGGAATAATATTCTATCCATGTTTTCATTGTTTCTTATGAGAGGGTGAATGTTTAGGAAAATCATGTTCCATCCATTCTCTTCTCAAAAATTGTATTTATTTTCTTGGATTATACTCTAGGGAACCTCAAACAAAACACAACCATGACATATTTAAAAGGGTTATTTATAACTACCTAATATCAGAAACATTTTGTCCCAACCTCCCCACTATAGAAACATTCTTTCCCTAGAAAGCCTACACTGATTAATCCATGGAATAAATATGAGGCCATTGATCACTCATCAGTGACCCCCTCTCCCACGTATCATGATTATTAGAACCATGCTTCCATATCACTCGAAATGATGTTATATTTCTCCCATGAACGACATTGGTTTAAGAATAAACTATCATGACTGAAAATTCTTTCATAGGTAAAATCATATTCATCCTCAAGATTAGTCCAGTTTAGATTATGATATGGATTAGATATATAATATGGTTGTTATGTTACATAGAATACATTATGTATCGACATCAGCTAAGCTGGAAGGGCTAAAATATAAGAAACCTTTCACACATTCTATTAACCTCAAATGGTCCCATGAAACAACAAGAATACATCACTTTCATCACAAGACGTCGATGACCCAAACTGGTAGAATCCTTCAAGAACACACGGTCACTAACAGAGAATTAAAACGTTCTATGATTAGTATAAGCATACTACATATACTAGCTATGTGTTATCAATAATTTCAGATGAATAAACTGAATCTTTTCTGTTGTCTCTTCTACCAAACTCGGTCCATGCATGGAACGTTGATCAATCTGAAACCAGATAAATGAAACCATAATACTTGGCCATAAATTTTCTCAAAAGGATCTATTTTTTTCTTAAACTAGTAACTATTTATAAACAAAAAGTTATACATCCCCAAATGATCATCCCAATATCAACAAAAGGCATGAAAATGTGGGGAATCATCTAATCAATAATATTTATTGCTATTTCTCAATGGCCATTTGACTATAGATCGTATGTCATGCCAAAAAAATCATGGATCACTTTGCCTCTTGAAGGCCTCTTAAAAAAATTATTAGTAATATGATGATCCCTATCAGATAATATAAAAGATAGACCAACATGAAAATGTATAATCTCCTTCATATGGTGACTTACCAACTCCTCAACATTTTTTGAGTCACAAATGGCTATTATGTGGGAAATTTTTTCATCTGATCGATCAAAACACATAGAAAATTCTAAATTTCAATAGTTACATGGAAGAACTACCAAAAATTACATATATATCTCATACAACTTCTATATAGGAACTAGATTTGTATAATTAAAACTAAAAGGGTTCTTCTTCTTGGACATGTCCTTCTAAAACCTATAACAATGACAAAGAAAACCAGTAATTCTTGTCTCATACCTGGCACCTAGAATCATTACATCTTGTCATGGAACATATTTTTGGTTGTTATGTGCATACGCTAGTGGTAATTACAAAAATCCACCATCATAGATTTCCTTAATTCTAATGATTCAAGAAAGATCTTTTAAAACCATGTAATTCCACCTCTGTAGAATGACCACTAAACAATGGTATCCTGCCATAAAGCGTGCAAGTAATTCTATATAAATCTTCATCAACCTACATCTCCTATATATTAATATTCATATGAGTAGTCGTAAACTGAATAATAGCTAATAAAACCCATCAATGGATTTCAAAATCACAATATGAAATTATTAGGAAACACGCATCAAGTTCCACTCTTCTATAGAATATTTCATCGACTCAATCGAATGATTCTTGATCAATAAATCTATGATGACATTCACTTTTATCAAGGTATTGGAAATTCCAAATTCAAAATATAGAAGGTATTCTAACTAACACCTCTATAAGTGACATAAATAATTCTATGAGAAGAAATCAATCAATCTATTTTTGTATAAAATAAACGTAATAAATTGTATGTAAAGGTAGTCCCATAAACACTTATGTACATGGATCACAACCACATGATCAAGAACATGGGTTAGTTTATTTTTATCATGTTTTTTATGATGATGAGATCTATAAGAAATGTAATGATCTCCCTTCATTAGATCATCGCTCATCCTTGACGCAAATTATTCAAAGAAGAGCACATAGAAATTCATGGCCTCTGGAACCATTGGCACCAATATAGTATTAAAAAGACATAACACCAACATATTACTAAAAATACTCATCACCTAAAAAAAATCTCTAAAATTTTCCATCACAATAAATCATTACTCCGTCTCGAGTTATGGAATCCATAAATGAGTCTACAATTGATAATTACTTAAAAACCGGTGAAAATATTCATCTAATCCCAAGAATCTCCCATTATATAAATCATTTCGTGAATGTTACCTAGTTAAAATACCCATTACCATTTTAGGATCCACTACAATACCATTTTTCTACACCATGTGTCCCACAAAAATCCCTTCCCAAATTAGGAAATAAGAATTTGACATCTTGGGATACAGTCTATGGCTTTTCCATGAATTCGAAACATCCATCAAATGGAACATATGAACCTCCATGGACATTGAGTAATATAGGAGACCATATAAAAAGACATCCACAATAGTATACGTATAATCATGTAAAATATTTTTTAATAAGTCCATGTAAAATAGTGTATCATTGTTTAGTCCAAAGGTGAGGAAAATTTTCATAAACTAGTCATTCCTGCTCTAGGTGGTGTTTTGTTAAACATCAGATTCTTTTACCCTGAACTAATTGTAACCGTATTGAAGGTCAATTTTGATAACCAATTTTACCCTTTACTCTAATTAAAATAATAATAAATCAATGGTAATGATGTGAAAATGTTTATTTTTCTTTAATTAACACATAAGAATACTTACCCATCTAGTTTCATTGAAAATGTAATTGGAACATCCCTAGGTGACACAAATGAGAATATATATCATATCTCTAGAATACAATCAAACTGAATAATAATATATTTTATTTCATATGGTGTCATGTGGTACAATGGATTATAAATAGGCTGAGTAAAATGAGATATTTGAAAAAAAAAGTTTACTTACCTTACCAATGAAAAACAAGATGAGTCTAAAAAAACATTGGGAAACTCAACGAAAATTGTAAGGAGATCACCACTCAATTATTTTTTCTCATGCTCAGAAGAAAACACTGATATCACATTCCAAAATTCTAGATATTATGGTCTAGATATGGTTAACCATAAGTCCCAATCTCATTGGATGACATGGCACACCACATTTGGTGTAGTTAAAAATACCCGATGAAAATAAAAAGAAATCGAGTATTTTTTTGGAAATGAACCAATCCATCCTAAAAATGTTTTGAAGCATGTTATTATTAAGAACCATAAAAATACAACATATATAACAATTTGATAGATATAAATCACAATTAGAACTATAGATACCCATTTCTGGATCATAGTAAGAGGTGTATTGATATACATTACATACGATAAAATCTACATAGTAGGATTGAGTATATTAAAAAAATAAGTTGAAATTAAAAATTAGATGCGTCATTGTAAAATAAAGTAGTCACTAATTGGGAATATATATTTATGGAACCTGTCATAATCAGTAGACCTATATCTTCTTCCTTCGTAGGCCCTTATACTTTGTGAAAATTATTCATCCTCCAGGCTTATGGATGGAACCCCTTTTTCATTGTAGCATCCTATAACAATGATGATTTATAATGTGGTGATAATCCCTTCCCACACCATAGAATAGAATAGACATAATATAACTTATATTGGTGGCAGGATCATCCAAAATAACCACGTACCATGGGTACCTCATTGAACACCTCTATAAATTACCTAGCATGGTAAATTGTTAAAAAATCAAAGGTCATCGACCAAGAAATACAGAAGGATTAGAAAAACTATACTATCGAGAACCACCCTAATAATCATCATGATTCCTTATTATATTAAATGAACATTCACTACCGTGGGGAGTGAAAAAAAATCCAACAACCTAGACATTCCGACACGGACCATTTTAACAATCAACACTCTATTTAGGACATTAACATAAGAATACATTATTATCACGAAAACCTAAGAAAATATGCACTATTAGAGTCCCAGATAGAACTTTTGAGCCATTATTATCTCATTTTATATTAAATCATGTGTGAACTATATGATATCAATAAAATTATTTTCATATTCTATAATGGTCTTCTTATCATGATCATGTTTGAAAAACATTATATATTTGACCAAAATCCATTGACACTGGATAGAACATGTTAGTGAAATGAAAACTTCATCCATTTGAATCTATTCCCTTAAGAGTATTCACCATCTCCATCATGTGTATCCATCTACTGCTTTGTCCCTCAGAAAAAAAGGTTGCACAATTGAACATAATCTCTTCAAGTGTCTCTTAGAACCCAAAAAAAATTCCCATTATGAGAAATTATTCATCAGCCTATTGATGATCATTTTATGCTTTGAGTGATAGGGAATTATAAAGAATTAATTTTAGTGGAATGATTCCAGAGTCCATCCCCATAATGATTTTTAGTTATAGACTAAACGGCAACAGTTGCAGGAGCCTGTACCAAAGAATGTATAATTATCCCAATCACTATAACTTGATTCAAGTCCATAAGAGTATTTTTCCCACTGAGGATCATCGTCATCCTCATCCTAAATCTGATTGAAACATTTTCCTAAAGTCATGATGCTAGAGTACATCCAAGTATAATAATTAATTCATGAGATTAACAATAAAATAGAGAGAAAATGAGAAAATAATCTGAACATTTAATCGACCAATATTTTTATTTCACAATATACAAATCAATATAAGGGAAAATACAAGAAATAATACTCAATATGACATTCCAAAAGCACCCCTAGTTACTTGTGGTTCTTTATGTTGATATATGGTTAGGGACACAACCACTAATATCTTATAAGTCCTGTCAATATTATAGGTTGCATACAAACTTCAAGATAAGATATTGAACCTCCTTTAATACCACATTTTCATAAACAGGCTCTGGTAATGTGTTAACCTGATCACTGATATAGAAATAACATTTCTTGAAATGCATTCCAAATCCCCACATGTTGGTGACTTGTACTTCGTATCACACAAATTGAATTGTGGGATGAATTTTTTATTAACACAGTGAATAAAATCCAAACAATACATTATAAATACATGGAAAACTCTACTAAGATAAGTGTTATATAAGTCAAACTAGTATCAAAAGCCCTAAGTACTAAAATAATTTACCATAAAACTAAAATAATAACCCAAATACTTGTACTCTCAATTGTTCATTACCAAAATTAATAGTTATAACAAAATCCAAGTGGTGCTTTACCCATCCTCGAACCTAGAAAGTGGTAATCTAAAATCACCCAAAGTAATACGTACACTATGATATAAAATTAAATTAGGGTCTCAAAAATGATTCTATTATAGATGGAAATTTTTTTAAGAATATAAACAGATTTAAATTTTAGATAAACTCATTTTTCATTTCAAGGGAAAAGTTAAAAAAATCATAAATTTCATTTTTATTTATTGAAATACGCTAAATAAATTTGTTAATTAATCAGTTATATAAAACAATTTATAATCAATTGATGTTAAGTAAAACAGTTTTCAATATTTATTTAAATTAATTTCAAATTCTAAAAATTGATGAATATGGTCATTTGCCAAAAGGTACTATAGTTAAAGGATATAAGACTCCACATAGTCAAGGTAACATTGAAATATTCAAATACACACCCCACCATAAAAACTTTTAAAGAGGTCTACATCACTTTCCCTTCAGAGATATGATGTTCTATATATGTATATATAGAGAATTTCTGAAATTGTAGAGTTCTATCCTATGTAACTCAATATCTACTAATGCACAAATATTCTCTAATACAAAAACAGATGGGAAATTAATTTAAGGGACAATATAAAAAAATTATCACATTACCTATTTCAAATTTTCCTACATATATTTAAATCACAACACCTATGTTCTTAATCAAAACATTTTTTCTCTATGAAATAACCCACAATTTTTATCTAACCTTTTTTTCATTTTTCTCATATAATAATTTGAATTCATTTAACAATTAAATTTTAAAATTTTAATTCAAAAATATAGTTCACAAATCTCCCTCGATTTTAAAAAAAATCCCAAAATTAATAGAATTAGTTTTTTTATCATTTTAACTCTAAAATTATTATTTTAAATCCAAATCACCTAATTGAATAGAATTGGTTTTCTAACAATTATATTTCATATGAATCAAATCTATCTATTTAAATTACAATAAATTTTATCAAATCAATTAGTATAAGATTAATTATATTGTCCATAAAAAACAGAACAACCATCATTGGGATCGCAAGATCTCCAAATGCCAACCCAATATGGGATGTCTATAAAAGAAACTAGCAACAAAGATCTATGATTCGATACCTAGGCTCATGATCATAAAAATAGGTTATTTGTTCCTCCAATAAACATATGGATCAATTAATCCCTTGGATGGATGGAGGGGATAACATGAGATAGAAAACTGGTAGATGATAATAATCATAATAAGACCATACACCATTTTCATAGTAATTATTCCCCTATACACGGGTTTAGAGAGGCCAATAAATTCACTTGGATGAATATTTTTATGAAAAAAATCATGGGGGAATAAAACCCCTTGAAGGGTCTAAAAATGAGGATTGGGGATTTTAAAATTTCATTTTGGATTAAAAAAATTTTAATGGAAATGATAGATGGGTGGAGATGTAAGTTTTAGAAAAACTGTGTTCCTTTGTTGAAACCCAATTTTATTTTTTTCATAGTTTATATGATGTAGGAGAATTGTTTTTCAAACAATTCCCTAGTAATAAAAAAAATCCCCACCATCCAACTTTCCATGGTTCCCTCCAAGAGGGTGCCCAATTTGTGAAAATTTTGTGTCAACAATGCATATCCGAGAAATTATAAAAATATACAATGTTTTCAATAAATGAAAAAAAATTAATCTAAACCAAATCTAAATAATAATTTAATTCAATAATCCCTAAAAATAACTGATATATATTATAAATACTATTACGATAAAATATCTCAAGGGATTTATTCCCACAATTCTACTATATCATCATGGTTTTCAATCAATGTGCATCTACAAAAAAAAATAACTATTATTTGGTAGTAGTCCATATCAATGAAAAAATTCTATATAATATCCACTAATGTAAACTAACATACATTTTTATCCTACTAATAATATATATATATGAATAAATTATGGTTCGCGTTAATAATAAATCTATTTGTATGGGAAAATGTCACAAACATATGGATTTCATGACCAATGAATCCAACATTACATAGTGAAGAAGTTATTTACAATTATGCACTCACAAAATTCATGATCCAAAAATAACTACCTTATTATAATGCATCAACAAGTCACCAATTCCAAAACCATATTAATAAAAATAAAAATTATGCATCCAATCCCATCCTTCGAATGAACTAAAACTTTTTAAGTCATAAACCTCCTTCGTAACAATGTAAAAGAATATTCATACTAATTTTTCCATCCAATCCTTAAATATTTTATGTATAATCCATATCATTGATTTTGATAATAATGAGAAATAATGAATAAATCTTCTAAAGTATACAAATATCCTGAAGAAAATAAAGACCTCAAAATAATTCTGAGGGTGAGATAAATGAATCATAACATCCAAAATTTATAAATTAAAAAAATAAAATGTCATATATTAATTCACAAAAAAATAATACCAATATATTTTAGTACATTCACATTGAACATAATGCATAAATACAATGTGATCATAGTTACTATGAATGGTATCTTATATTTAAGAATGTAACTATTATGTATTTCAAAATATATTGTTATTATCAATGATGAACATAAAACAATATTCTGCACATGGGTGAAAAATCATGTTAATGAGAGGCATGAAGTGTTCTAGTAAAATATTACATTAAAATTCTTAACAATGTTATCATACAAACAATTTCTAATCCTAATCACCACCTTAAAATTAAATCTGATCAGCCCAGCATATGATCGTATACCCAATGAAGATCAATCCTGGAGATCAAATGGTATCCCATTATATGATAAAATGGATAATAAATCACTGGTAATGGATAATTATTCTTCACCATATCCTTATTAAACATCCTATTATCTTTTTAGAGGTATATACTATAATTCTCTATCCTAATGAAAAATCATTGGAATGTCTGATGGAGATGTACACGATTTTATGAAAACCACTATCTTCTGGTCCTAAATGTGAATAATAGGTTAGCTTATGTTAGGTGATTTTATATTATATGGATAAATCAAAATGGTTTGTTATCTCAGAAATATTTATATCATAATATCCACTACACGTAGAGAGGAATTTCTAAGAATTAATTTGGAAAGATATCTTGATGTTGTTTGAAAATATTAATAAAAAATGTGGAATAATTATATGTTTCCACTGTTATTGTTAGTTTTATTTAATCGGTTATATAGTTAAAATTTATCTCAAAACATGTCCTAATACACTATCCTCACCATCATAATAATTGGTAAACAAAAAAATGTATCCCTCAAGTGAAATAAAGCATACCATCCACATATAATAGTCAATTTGAGCAAACAATATATTCATCCATTCCACTCTAAGGATTTCATCATAGAAAGTCATATGGGGGAATAAGAAATCCCATAGATCTCTTTCGAAGAAATTAACTACATGACTATTTGGACACCTCTACAAATTGTCAGCATTCATCTCTAATGGTGTGTTAAGTGAAATAACATCTGAAGACTAAATAATGAATTATTTAAGACTAGTAATAAATGAAGAAATATAAGTTAAATGGTGAAAAATTATTTTAAATTGGTATATACAGAGATTTAGGGATCAAGACTATACATAAAATCATTGCCAGTCCCTCTCCACAGTTTACTAAAATCCAATATCTCTGGTTCTCCTGACCTACATTAGAATAAAAAACATGAAATTCATGTTCTCTAATCACATGGGATAATTTATTACAAGATATAAAAACAAATATTAATAGATCCTTACTAAATCCATTTTTCATACTTAAATTACATCCCATGACCCTATGGAAACCTGACTTCAATACTCAATAGAAAACATACTATATATAACTCACGTTAACCAACTATTGTCACTTCCCCTATGTTATTTTGAAGGTCCCATGGATATATATTACCATTAAATAGTTGATTAACTATTAAACACATATTAATAGTAATAAATAATCCAAATTATAGCCAATATACCCCCTTAATCCCCGCTACACATCTTGAGTCTTTATCTTCAAACAATAAAAATTTAACTCACTATGGAAGTAGGAGGTCCACCCACCAGTGTAATGGAGGATAAAATAATAACATCTATCCGATCATCACATATTACCATATTAGTTTTTAGATAATTTTTTAGAACATTTGTGAACATTATTATGTTTAAACTTCATCAAAACAATTTATAATTAGGATAAATCCTAATATTATACCAAATTTACTTTTATTGTTCACATCTATTAAATAATGGTGAAAATGAATTATTTTATGAAATGAGAATAGTATGTAGTTACAATAATTTATCTCCATTTATGATCAACGATATCATATGAATAACACATCATTAGTGTGTTCAAAATTTATTCATATAATAAAAGTCCATTAATGGTCACCCAATAATGACTCATTCATCTTCTTACATTTCACATGTCTCCATCCATGGCCACGTATGTCATTGAATCATAAACACACCTTGTTTTACATGATATTCCTCTAGAGTATAAATTTTTTTGAAATTTCCTTTATAAGGCCAATATATTCATTTTCATCCAATTTTTTTCATGTGCCATGGAAGTATAGGAATTATTATTGATTAAATTTACAAAAATAATAAACAATGATCCATTCTTCTCCACCACTCTATGAGGGTAGGATACAAAAGACATTGGGTTGTAATGGATTCAATGCAAGGACCATTGGATCACGTGTATAAGAATGACTAGGTGAATACTTCATCATCACATTCAGTTGAATTAGTAAATACCTAGATGGAAGGGGAGATTAAAAATCTATGGTGATAATTTTTTTTAAAATTCTGAATTATCAACTAGTTCTCCCAAAAAAACATGCTTATATAAAATTAGCTGTTATGGAGAACACATATGGGTTATCTATAATATGATATACCATTGGAGGTACCAAAACCATGTGTATAACCAAACTATGTCTTCTATAGACACAATTACAATCCACTATCCCTATACATTATTCTTAATAAAATTTAATCAAAACAAAAGAACAAGATCATGTTAAACATACTAATTTCATCACATATATATTAATAAAATAATATATATATATATATAACATAGTTCAATCCTTAATTTTTTTGTAAAAATAAATCCATCAAAATTGATAATTACCTAGAATCACACAACTAATATATATAAGAAAAGTTTTATTACATGCCTACACATGTTTAATCATTGATCCCAAATAGAAAAGGATTTAAAATAATAAATGTATTTTGTAACATATTGGTCTATTAGCCATGAGATGTTTAAGAACATGGAAACCACTACATATCATATCTATATGACCTATATCCTTTCCATAATGTTCCCTAATAAATAATATAAAATGAAATGAAAATTAAATCTATTACACTTTTAAATTACCTATCCCCATGATTTAGAAATATCACTTGATTAGAGACTCCACAATACCCCATTCATTCTACCCTATTTAAAATAGAATTTCGACTAGAGGTGATGGTCAAAGAGTGTAGTGGTGATTATATACTCTAAGTAATAATATCCACACACAATAAAAATTAATAAAACTTTGTTACCTCAAGTACCATCAAGCACTGTAAAATAATTGATTTTAATAACCAAATGATACCTATGTAACATAAAAAAATTATCAGACTCCCACTATGTCATACCAAATAATAGTATACAATGAAAAAATATATAAAAAACATGACGTTATGAATCCAATATATTTTCCCCAATAAATTTTCTCAATCCTTATATATGCAACTTATCTCACTAATATGGGTAATTTTACCATTCCAAGACCACTAATAAGAATTATAAATGAACATTGTTATAATTATTCTTAATTTGTGTAATTAAAATCATGTATGACTCTGTGATTGTGTCCTTAACATGTATTCCCAAGTATAATAGTTATATTCCATGATAAGAATAAATGTGAAATAATACATAACAATTTATCTAATGAGAACATTTGTGATAACTAAGAAACCATGATCCAAACATATACTAGATAAATATCTATTCAGGGAAGATAATAAAAATAGAAATTGGTAGATATCGTGATCATGAAAAATTGTTGAAGATCATGTCTATCAATAGTCATAATGAATCATGTCTTATTGGTCAGTAAGGCAATCTCATCATGGATTCTCAATGGTTTAGGCCAAAAGGATTACATATCTTAATAAAACCATATTTTTTAAAAATGGCCTTTTTATATCGATACAACAACTCTGTTTAGTCTGAAATCTTATTTTAGATGTGTAATCCCAATATCTTATTAGGTTTGAGGTAGGAACTCCCTACATTTTGTTCTGGTCAATCATATTCATCTTCACTTGCTGTATACGCCCCCTCTAAATGGATGACAATATCTTGTTGGTACACCTTTGTTGTGTCCAATTTGTAATATTTATAAGGAAATGGTAATTAAATGTAATAAAGAATATAATGAAAATATATATAAACATGTAAGAATCATAATCAACTAAAACATAAAACTAATAGTTATTAGAATCAATATTTTTCAAATGTTTCACTCTAGTATACTCATAGAATTAAGTCTCACATTGAGGTATCATGGGATACACACACCCTTGTGAAAACTGTCATGGATTCTAAAATATGATATTTTAATAAAACTATCATATCAATGAAAGGAGAGTATAAAAGGATTCAAATATTTAAAAAACATCAAATGTAAATATCTTTAAAAAATATAAACACATCAAGGTATTTTACTCTAGATATCAACCAATGACCATAGAACCATAGAATAGTTCCAAATACTATCAAATCCATATCTAATAATGTTATTCAATATTATTCTACGTGCATGAGATTTAATAAAGTCCAATATAACAATTATTATCGTATAATGATGGTAGAATTATGATAAATCAAAAGAGGGTCATTAGTACACAATATAAACTAACATTATAGATAAAAAAATCCATTTTATATTTGATATGAATGAATATATGTGGGATAAACATATGAGATATATGATATTTATTATAGGGAGGCATGTAGGTCTAGATGAAACATAATGAACTGAGTTCCATGTAACCTGTATCTTAATTCCCAATAATCAAAAGGAGTGAATCCACTAGATATTAGATTTTAAGGGAATAGAATATCATGTTATGAGGTATAGAGTCTGAAAATATTAGTGGGATTCTAGTAGATGGAAAGAGACAATAATTCTTGAGGGAATTGTCCACAATAGGCATTTTTTTATCAGTAATCCTCATACAAGTTCATTGGTTTTATAGTGATAAAACATGTATTCCATCAATTTATTGATTACAAACTTTGTCGGTGATCCCCGTGGATTGGTTATATACTTTTTCAAACTATGTCCCAATTGTTCATTGTGAAACTAGAAAATGATACAAGGTTTGATGGTGAGGATGCATTGTGTGATAATTGGTCCCCTGTAATCATCCTCTATACCAAATACTTAATTCACATGAAATTTTATTTCCAATTGGAAAAAAAATTTTAAAAATAATGTCTCAAAATTAAACCACTGAAATCATGACCAAAAATCTATAAAACCAATTAGAAACCCCATGAACATAGAAATGAAATTTAAATGTTTAAAAATAACTGAATAAATATTGAAATTAATTAAACACGCATTAATAAAATAAAATGAAGTGACATGTATCAATACGTTATTTACATGGAAAATATTCTACATGAATCACAAAATAAATGTAATTACAAAAAAATATTTTGTGTTGATTTAATATTGGGTATCATCCATTTTAAAGTTTCATACAAATTATTTGATTCTAATGGAAAATGAAATAAAATTCATTTTCATTTCTCGGGTTCTTTATGTAATGATATTTTATTTGTTGATTTTTATAAAAAAAAACTTGTATATGGATATTCATTTTAGTATATTTTTGCTCTAATAAACCCCATTAAATGTTCAGGTATGAATATATCCTTATATGGATTTTCTTTGATAATTCACTGAGATGGTGTGATTAATTTAATCCTTATGATGGGTTAGGAATGATAAAAGACAAATATATTATAGGTTCAATGATTACAAGATATTTTTTCCCTTTAACAATAACCTAAAATTATTTGGGTCTAATAACTCACTAATAATGTTCATGGATAATAAATCCATGATATGGATTGGATCTTTCAATGAATTCCAATGAATTTAATAGTGGTTTATATCTCATGAGATAATAAACATATTAATGGAAACAAAATCTGTACAAAATTTGTGGAATTTTTCACAAAATAATTTTTGTGAATGATATAATTATATCACAATGGTACAAATATCATATAAGAATAATTTACATAATTTCTATTGATATAGTATGTTTCCAAGTAATGGACGATTTCCCTGGAATCATATTATGATTATGATTCATGTCTCAGGATTATAATCTTAGGATTTGAAATTCTTTTTCATGGTATATGTTTTTATTTTGAGAATCCATGTACTTCTATCCTGATTCCTTACAACTGATTTTCTTAATGATATTTTTTTTATGAAATTTTACCCCTTCTTAAGGACTTCTTAAATGCATCCGATACGACACTTTATTTTATTTTGACAAAGTTTCCCATTATAATCATCATAGTTTAGTAATTTATTATATTTACATTCAATATGTAATGAATATATGTTTACCTAATAAGAATGGTTTATGGAAGTCTCTTATAGTAATATTGTGGAGAAATGATCACATGTTTTCCAATATATTTTACAAATGTAACTGGTCCTCAAATAAACTCCTCCAAAATGGTTAGTAACTTGTTTTTAATTATTTTTTACTTAATTTTAATTTGAATATTATCAATATTTATTATAAA
Source organism: Viscum album (assembly GCA_963277665.1). Taxonomy (NCBI): domain Eukaryota; kingdom Viridiplantae; phylum Streptophyta; class Magnoliopsida; order Santalales; family Viscaceae; genus Viscum; species Viscum album. Next base: position 368,779,501 of record OY728142.1, on the reverse strand, counting down.
TATTCATACTATGTATTATAATTAATTTGTATAATAATTTGGTTTTATCACATTATGTGAGTTTCATGGTCATGGGTTGATTAGTTGTTATTAAATGATATTTTTGTTCATTTTGGAGAATATTGTATTAATATTTTAGGATAAGAGAACATTTGGAAAAAACCATGAGAAAAATTTGGGATATTCCTATATGAAATATATATTCCCTTTGTATTAGTAAAGTAGAGATTTTGTGGTTAGAAAATAAACTAATTGCAATTTTTATAATTCAATTAGATATAATATCATTCACATATATACAATATTGTAATAAGATATAATATAGAAGATTTATTAATTATTCTATAGTCGCATGACTAATGATAACAAGTGAAATATGAATAACGAGTTTAAAACTATTTGGGGATATACTGTGGATAATGTATAGTTTATCTAATAAATCATTATGAATGTTTTGATTATGATGATAACTAATTGGGTTTTAGAATTTAAGAGGAAATTTAACATGGATAACATAATAATAAACCAAGTTATTAAAATAATTTATTTAATGTACCATGTGTTATGAATGATTATTTCATAATGGATGATAACCAAAAAATTATTTTTTCATATTCAAATACATGATATGATCATAAGAATTTTAGTTTTTGGTTTTTTTAACTAGAAAATGAAAATAAAGCATATGATGAGATGTTTCATAATACCATTTTGTATTATAAATAAATCATGGATTACACATAAATGGTAGTAAACTATTATATATCATTGTTATTATGAAAATATGTGTTTCCAAGTCTTAACAATATTAGTTTTGTTGATATCAAAATAAGAAATAAGTCTTAAAACTCTTTGTTATTTTCACTAGTGATTGATATATTTTTAGAGTATTAATTTATATTGAAAATTTTATTATCAATTACAAACACATAGAGATATTTGTCATTTAATTATACCTTTTGGATTTGAAAACATGTAAAAAATTTAGCAATAAAAATTGAATGATATTTTATGAAAAAATAGTTTTTAGGGATAACTATTAGAGAAAACATGATTGTGGGATTAAAACCTAAATTTTTTTATATACATGTTATTGATGTAATAAATAATTGATTGATATAATGAAAAATGGTTTATATATTATTAATATATTTTATTTTGATTATTAATTTAATTAAAATGTGATCCATGATATTTTTGTTGAATTTTATCTCATTTTTAGGGTTAGGATATATATATTAAGGAGTCCACAAATATATGAAATTGTGGAAAATACCATTCATTGGTAGAAAATGTTGCTCATATTTAGAAGAATATATTATATCAGTGTGGTTGGAAACATTTATTTTTATATTTTTTTGACAAATGTAAATTTAGAAAAATATATGATTATAGTATATACAAACTTGACTATATTTTCATGGGATGTACTAGTTAATTTGGGGAAATATATGTATCATAATTGAACAGATAAGAGTACAATATATTTCGTATTATAAATTATGTAATTAATAACCAATATTTTAATAATACCAGCACATAAGTTCATCAATAAGAAATAATTAACATTGTGATAATGAACATTATTTAAGAGGGGTAGAAACAAAAAATATTTACCTATACAATTATTTATACTTTAAAAAAAAAACATATTAATATATTTCTCAGCATTCATAACCATAATAAAAATTTCAATGGAAACTATTATTTTAGAATTATAAAAATAATTAAACAAATAGTTGATAAAAATTATGATAAATTATAAAATCATTAAAAATGTGATTAAAAATTAATTTTATTTTAAATGTGAAATTTTCAGCAAGAATAAATATCTCATTTTATATTGTATTACAATATAAATGACTAATATATAAATGTTATAATTTTAATTTTTAATAATGAGAATCAATTTATTATTCATAAATCTAGAATTATCCTAGGATGAATTTTAACATTTATAAAACATGATTTATATTAAGGTGAATGTAACTCGTCGATACAATATAATGTATTTCTTCTAAATTAATTAAATATAATCCATTGATTTACATGAACACAACACCGAATGTAAATGAAATGTGATACTATGTTAAAATAGTGTTTAAACATGAGCATTATAAACTTGGAAATTAATATTATGTTATAAATATGACTAACCAAATTATGATATATAGATATATATATTACAGAAATTAATTTTTTGTACATTTATTATTAAAAAATAATAATCAATTGAAATTGAATAAAATTTATTCTAAAAACCTATATTTTTACATATAAAAACGTTTCCTCACTACTTGACAACTCAGGATAGAATTTATTTTTCAATAAATTATAAATTTTTTTTATAATTTTTTTTATAAAATAAAATATATTTTAAAAATCATATTATCAAAAATATTTTTTGGTAATTATTTTTATATTTATTAAATATCTCATTTTTCAATTAATAGTTACATGTAATGAATGTTTATTAAAAAATACATGTGGTTTAAATATTTATCGAAATAAATTTAAATTTATAAAAAACTATAAGTAATAATATACCATATATATTAAAATTTGACTAATTTTGGTCATTGGGATAAATTTTATGATCCATTTTAGTACAAAAACTATCCGTACTTTTTTGAGTTTTTTCTTTTGAACCCCTCTTTTTTCCATGTTTGTAGGTATAATTTTAAATTGGATTGTACTACATTGTGAATTGAATTTATAATTTTGGATTCAATATAAAGAATCATAGAAATTTATATTATCTTATATGTTCAACATAATATTTAACCATTAAAAATAGAAAAATAATAAAATTTAATTTCCACAATTAAGGTCTATACAATTTTACCATATTTATAAACTATGAAAATAAGGGTCAAAATGACTTACAACCTTGTATAAAAAGAATATTAAAGAAACATTTATACTATATAACAAATAAGTTACTATAGTGTTCCATTATGAAGTATTTTTTGTCATAAAATATTTTTTTAATTGATTATTTTTAAAAATTCTATTTGGGTCACATTCCAAACTTATAAAAGCCCACTCAATATCCACATTTATTTAATTTATTATTTCACTGTAATAGAACTCTATTAAATAACTATTGTATAATAACACCATTATATACCATATAAATATTTTTCATTATCTTAATGTAACGCTTTATATACATCTATTATTCCATGAAATGGGAAATGGGATTATCTATCATGTGTATGGAGGACTAACTCCTCACAAAAGTTATAATTATTTTTGAAACCCCACTATGCTGGGATTTAAAAAAATTTATATATGAAATTTTATATAATATATTTGATATTATTGTTCTTCTATAATTTTAATTTCAAATATAACATTATTTTCTCCACTCATCTTAATGTATTATATATTTTCTAATATGTACGATAGCTATTATTAATTTTTCACTTACTCTTTAAATTAACTATTAGAAGTAAAATTTTATGCAACATATGTGATATATATGAGATGATATTTATTGTATGAAATTTATTTATCACCGAATTTCTTAACCTATCACTCATTTAGGGACTGATATCATTGATCACGTTAATGTACAGTCAGCCATCTTCACAAAGTGACTTGATTTATTTTCCAAGTCATACAATAATAAATTCTTCTAATAATACTCCTAGTGAGTAAATATAATATGTATGAAATTAATATAATTTTCATGAATATGTATTTATATCTTATAAACAAAAACAAGAACCATTATAATAAAAATATCCTGAAAAAACAATGTAATTAACACATAAAATGAAAACAAATTATTATTAACGAATTGGTGAAAAATGTAAGAAGAAGATCGTATATGATATTATATGTCTGAAAAAAAAATTATGAATTAATTTAACTAATATATCCATTTTTATGAAATTAAATTGTGTTCAACTAAATGATACCCTGAGGTAAGGGAAATCATCTTGATTTCCCTTCATTAGAGAATATTCAAAAATTATGTAACTAATTTCATATATATGGTTTACAAAATGACACATTAACAAGTAAGATCTTGTATAAAAAATATTTCAAGTTATAAATAGTTGTACTTTCAATTATTTACTCCAAAGGGATTTAACAGTAATGTTACCAAATGTTGGGTAATTACAACTTAGTTAATTTTTATTAGGTTATATTACCTATTATTTTCAATTAATATAATAATATTATATTTAAAAAAAATTCAATTATATTGTATTTTTTTTGAGTTATTATATGTGAATTTAAGATTTGAAAGATACATTCTATACATTATTTATATATAAATTCATTCTTATGATCAATGTATTCTATTTTATGTTAATTTTTATTTCATTATGACATATTCTCTATTATGAACATTATAAAAATCATTATATTTATATATAAATTGTTGATGTATTTAACATGAATACCTATTTATGAATGATTGTAACTATCTCAATTATATTTACCCATATTCTATTTATCATGGATATTAATATTACCTAAATAGTATACCAATCTTAAATACAATGTTTACAATGAATGAGCCTTAATTAACTGGGTAAATATTGAAAAATATGATTTATTTACTCAATGTGGATATTTAGTGATAATTCACATTATTCATGAATAAAATTGATTTTTCAGTGTATGAGGATATTTTTGTACATTTAGTGATGGATGGTGATTGGTATTACATAGATGCTCAATAAATCTATATGTATCTTTAGACAAATCAGATGACCATAATAATCATGTTTCTACCTAATGTTAAAAAAAAGTGTTTTTAATGGTTATGACTATCGATGTATCAGTTCAAAAGGTCATGATATAAAATAATTAATCATTTACATCATTGTAGATTCATATATTATTATTATTATTATCCATGATATTTTCACAATTATATTATCTGCATGTTCATATCATTCATATATATTAATTATATTCCATGTGGTTTCAGTTATTTAACTTCACATATTCATTATGAATTATCATTTCAATGATTTTTTGTTTATTAAAATTTCATATGTGTTTAGTTGTTGACATTTATATATTGATTATTCGTTAATTCATTTAATTAAGTAATAGATTTAATTAAATTAATGTTAATTTATTTACCATTTATTATTAATTATTGTTTATTAATTCATGATACATTACTCTATAGGTAATTGTTATTTTGAATTTGAGCTGACCCTAGTTTTTGTACCCATTCACCTGGATGTGAAGAAGAAACAATTAAAGATATTTCATGGATGTTTTTCATTTAATTTGGATATGTATTATGTTTTATTTTCTATTACCAATGTGTAGTTGGTATCATATATTTATTTTCTTCCCCAAATGGATACAAAAATTTCAATTTTTTAATTTAACATGATTAAATATATGAAAATATAATAAATTAGACATCGAATCTTGGTTATTATAGTCAATAATTAATTTCAGTGGGTATTAAATTATGTCTAGTAAGGTCATTTAGAACTACGTTTTTGAAATCATATACTATAAAATATGATCGTTTGATAGAAATTGAGGATAACTATATAAGAATAACTTATAGCCTTTTCAAAGAATACAATATGTGGGTTTCCTTAGAAATAAATCCCCTTTACAAAACTATATGTGGTGGTGGTTTTAATAATATGGTACCTAGGTGTTATAATTATAAAAAATGCACACAAGCAGTAAATTTATTTTCACATAGCGCAAAAAATAGTCCTCCCTACATAATTGGTTTGAAACTCTAAATAACTATTCTTATAATATTTTAATATTTATTTACAAACAATTATATGGTTTAAAAATAATGATATCTCCAATGAATCCTTGATTTTGAATCTATGATTAACACTAAATAAAATTTTAATATAAGTTAAATGTTACAAAACTATTTAAATGATACAATATAATTTATAATTCATATAGTTATTTGAAGATATTGTATACGTCCTTGTTTATAATTATACAGTGGATATAAGAAGGATAACAATACTCATTGAAATCATAGATATTACCCTTCTGATAAATCCAATATTACTTGTATTGGAATTAAGTAACAAATTTCTATATTAGGGAATCTAAATCAGGTTATTAAAAATTAACCTTGACTAGATTAAGTATTTTATTCCATTACACGATTCTCCGTGTTCATATCAATTCATGTGATAGAAGCCCATGTCAATTTGTGGGATTTAAAATCAAATGGTAGCCGAGAAATTGATCGTTTAGAGATGATATTTAGAAACATGTGATGAAATTAGATATAAAGAGTTACTCATGTGTTTTATGTTCTCAAGGAGATTCTAATCAACCATTGTTCTTGATACATAATACAATAGAGGAAGAGGTAATATAACACATGAAATAGAATTATTATTAAGAAAAATTCATCTATAAATATTTACCTTGTGATAAACATACTTAAATTAATAGAAAGATCGCCAGATTAATGAAAATTAAGAATAATGTTTGGAAAAGTAAAGATATTCGTTTACCAGGTTATCTAGGTGTGATATTAATTACGTACATAAAATAGAGTGGAAGAGTTAAAAATTTATTGAATAGAATAATTCTTATATCTAATTGGAACTAGACCCTCAAAAGTGTTCATCATATGATAAAAATGTTTTTTGATCCATAATAACATAAAAGTAGTTATATTGGTAATATATATTCATGAGAAATCATGAGGATTATATTCCATCTAAACAACATGGAAAAATAAATTTTATAAGGAATTATTATAGATTATAACAATTTATACCTTATGAAAATAGTTGAAGCAATCACCCAAGGAAATTCTAGAAAGAAGTAAATCTTTGTTTTATGTGTAGCTAAAATGTTCAGCGGATTAATGAATGAAATGTGTTCAATGTAATATATTATATTCATTATTTAAACAATAGGGATATGTGTACAACATAAAAAAATATTCAAGGAATCAATGGAATCCATCACAGAAGAGGGCAATGGGGTAAGGAAAAGTTTATGTGCACAGTAAAAATTATTTGGAAGCAAATAATAATGTGGTGGTAGGTACTTTAAAACTATTTTAAAATTTAGATATTTACTTATTTTATTAATATAGTTACCAATTATTAATATAAACATATATTAAATAATTCTAGATTAATATTTAGTACAATGAAAATATACATTCCTAAAGATAGTAATAGTTTACTGTCTTTGGAATCATGAAAACAAAATCTTCTATCATTGAGTGAGATCCACAACATATCCCTTAAATATATAAACCTTTATAAATTCTATCAATAACCATTATTCATGACCTAGATAAAGGAAACGTAATAAATGGTTTAGCTTAGTTTCTTAATAAGGGTAAATAATGAAAATGTAAAAGAATTACTTGTATAAATGATTATGGAACATGAGAATAAAATTTGGAGATCATATGCTAGATCATAATTATGATTGGTAATTCATAAGACATTAATCATAAATAAATATTAAACATAATCCCTTAAATCTTAACATAGGTATAAAACATGGAATTGTGTAAAACACATATAAAACACCTATCTCAAGGTGAACTACATAGGCCTTTTTAACTTGTTAGGATTGTGTTAGCCACTTATATACCTGATTCGGGAATGGAATTACCACTAATGTACCATATTGTTTCTAGCATGGGATTTACTCTCTTGGACCCATTTGTTTCGGGCATGGGATGTCCTCTTATTTACCCAATTGTTTTGATGTTATTATGCCATCCCATTTAACCTCTTTTCTAAGAGAACTTCCTTAAATTTACCATATTTTTTCTAAATAGAGAAATTCGTCATGTTTACTCTCTAGTTTCTGGATTAGGATTTCATCCCACTTATCTTCTTGTTTTGGTATTGGGATTTCCTCCCATTTACTCTCTTATTTCATTCTTGGGATGCCCTATCATGTACCCATTAAGACCATTAATATTTTACAATTTCCCAACATATTGGAAATAGATATTTGTCCTTCCATTAATATAATGAAATCATACATTCATGTGCCACAAAACATTTATTATATAATTACCAATGAAAAAATATGAGATCTATAAAATTAAAATAATAACCCACAAAATGAAATGATAATAAATATCATTTTATCATAGCATAACCTATTTAAAATTGATAGGTTCTATAATAATTTCATCAAAGAAAACCCCCTAAAATAATATGTTATCAAAAGCATGTAACCCATAGAAAATAAATGGATTTCATAAATATATAACTAGTGGAAGATAAATGGGTTTCATAAAGGCCATGACATTATGTATAACACATTCGTAGCAAGTATTTGATTGAAAAATTTAGATGATTTCCAAGAATCACATGACTAACATCAACATATGTCACTAGTGATGGAATTTTTTTTAATACATCTTAATAAAACATGAGTAAAATAAACTATCTTCTTAGAAAGATTATTTTAGTGCACAAAACCATTTTAAAAACAATTCTTATAAAAAACAATTAAAACACATATATATATGAATTGAAACTATTTTTAAATACTGTTACTTGAAAAATAATAAAACATTAATCAAAAATTATTAAAAAAGCTTTCCATTCAAAAAAAATTAAAAATATATAATGTAAACTTGAAATATTTTTTAAATACTTTTTACATGATAAAATATGAATGTCTTGTTGAAAATGTTTTAAAACCCATATATTTTTAAATACATTGGGATATTCTAATTAATGTATGAAATAATTTCAAAAAAATTATCATTGAAAATAAATTTTAAAATATATATTTCATGATTATAATCCATAATACATTTTTAAAATCCTTTTTTTGAGGAAAATTATCTTCTATGATAATTTGAAATTTGTTTTGAAAGCATTAAAAAAAGTGTATTGAAATAAAATAAATTTTCATCTGAAGAGGGAAATGCAATCATATTTTTATGAAAATATTCTCTTAATTATAATATGTATAAAATTGTGGATAATGGTACAGGTAGAGTCCCCATCTTGACGTACATGGATATTACATAACTATTGCAGAATAATTATTACATAACAGAAAATAATGCCAAAAGACCATATTATATTATTGTATTGGAAAACATGGAACATAATCTTCTAATCTGGTGAAAGGTCGTAAAAATTTCCGATTAGGATCTTACCATTTGGTTTTCTTACTTAAGATCGTTCATTATTTCTTATGGAAAAGAAAACATAAAACTAGTGTGCTCAACTTCTCTGTATGGGTAAACATGGAGAATATAAAACAACCCATAAACATTTTAACATATAAACAAGAACATAATGTTTAAAAATCATAATCATGAGTCCTCAAATAATTATTCGTAGTACATAACGCATGAGTGATAAATGAGAATTAATCGTGATATAATAGAATTATAATAAAACATGTTATTGTTCAAATCTAATAGGTACATAATATAATTTCAATAGTAGCCAAGGAAATTTTTACAAGAATGTCACAGTGGACAATGTTCATTAATGATCTTTGTTAACTTGATGTTCTAGCCATGTATTACTGAACCCAACTTACTTTCCATTCCCGCAAAGTATATATTTTGAGATATAAATCATTAACCATTTCATTTGAGGGAGATATAGGTCCCACCCATATCATAATTAAATCATTTTTATATGTTCCACAAATACATAAATCATTCATCATAGCATAACCCATAAAATATTATGGGTTTTTTTAAACCTACATAAATCATAACATAATTAATACAAGATTATTGGATTAGTTAAAATGAATATCATCATAAATAAAATAAAATAAAAGTTATAATATGGAATGAAAGATAACCCATATCATCTATTATGGGATGTAATTTTGATAAAACACTTGAACTCCATTACTGAGTAAAATATCATTTCCTCTCCAAAAAATGTTTTCCTTTAATAAAATTCACAAGAAATTTAAATGAAAATAATTTAGATTAAAATAAAAATTGAAACATGTAGAGGATGATTCAGGGATATAAGGGTTAAAAAGATATAAAATTACAAACATTTTTTATAAGTTAAGAAACATTCTTCTCATACTATTTTCGAAAAAGTCAAAAAGTACATCATTTGGTAAACATAAGAAATATTCCTTCCAAAACATGTTATAATAGTAAAAAAAATTAGAAAATAATATAAAAATACATATATTAATAGAAAATATTTTATGGGAATAATATTATAAAAATGGAAATGAATGATAAATATACCACTACTAAATACATACTTATAAATAATCTAATATAAAAATAGATTTGAAAGCTTTTCCCTTACATTAGTTCTGATATGCTTTGTATATATATATATGATACTTCTATATAATTATATAAATAATGTTACTAGATTATGCAAGAATCATAATCATTTACGGTATCTTTTATGATCATATTTACATCTGTTCATTAGTAACATATCATTGTTTCTCATTATTCGGGCATTAACTCCTTTATGTTCTAATGTATTTTGGGTCTAATATGTTCTTATTAGTCATTTATTGCTATTTTTATATCATTTATAGTATGGTATTATTATAATATATATCTTATTTATTTATTTAATTAAATTATATAATCAATGTTTAAATAAGATTATGTTGAACGAATAACATCACATCGTGGATATGGTAAGTCGTACGTTGGCATGAGCGATGATATTGTTCCCATAATTATTGAATGGTAATAAAGTTGGATGTGTGTAGTTTCTTAGAATTATTATCAGGTTATAATAATCATATATAGTTATTAACACCATCATTTTAACCATCTCCATATGGTTGTGGTGGAAAACTGATTACACCACACTGTGGAAACTGTAAGGCGTATGTACGCACACACGGTGATGTTGATTTTCATAAGATGGATAGAAGGTGAAATAGATCTATTTAATATTTATAATGACATATCAGTATATTATTGGTACTTATTTAATTGAATTTAATGAAACAAATAACAAATAGAATTTATAAAAAGAAATTGTTTTGAATGAATTAGTAGAAGATATTACCTATTCCACGACGTGCCTCATTTAAATATCCTCTAATGAGATAAGAGATATTATTTTGACATTACCAGAACATCTATACTGTAACTAGGGAAGATTATAGGAGAAATGGGTAGGTTTAGTCCAAGCATGAAGGCTGAAGATAGAGTGAAGAAGAGAGGGGGAGGTTCCCTTTTATAAGAGAGGAGATGGGAACATTAGGAATCTCTCCCAATATTAATTTATTATAAAATAAATTTATATTAATAATGGTCCGAAAAATTTTTATTTGTAAAATAAGATGATTTTAGATGGAAAAGACCTTATAGAATAATTTTTAGAATTTTTTTGAATATTTCTTTATCCTTATCATTTTGGTTTAACCATTATTTTACCCTTTTTAATCTTACTTTGATATCATGTTATCTACACATTGGGGGTTAATGTAATTATCATATCAAGTAAAATGACCCCCAAAAATTTATTTATGACATATTTGTTCTTATATTATCCATTTGGACAAATAATATATTTATAGAAATTTAATATAATTTAATAACCTATTTATTGTTTTATGTTATTAATTATGTCAATTTTGTACACTATTCATACTCAACCTTTTTAAAAATTCATAACAAACTAATTCATTTTCACCTAAGGAATTAACACATCCCTAATATGTCAAGGTAACCAAAAAAATTTGTAGATGGCACAAAAATGTTGGATTTAAATTTATTTCAATATTTATAAATTTATTTCTTGAAATCATTCATTAATGATGTAATCACTACATCATAATTATGTCATAAATAAACATATATATCTAATGTATAAAAATTATAAATCAAATACCAAGATATGGGAAATGATATTATCATTATAATTATTATTTATATACATATGTATCCATTTTAAAACTTTATATTATAATTAATTAATTAAAATATAAATTTTTAAGTCATAATTATCATTACTTTAAATTAATTATTTTGAAATGTAATGTTCACATCCATGTGAATCCATGGTGTCCTAAAACTGACCCAAGGCTACCCATAGTGACAAATATTTTATCCATTAGAATTATGAAAATTTTTATGGTAATTTAATATTATTTAAATATTATATTTTACCCTTATTTACAATATTTATCCTTTAACCACGGTAAATAAAATAATTACCGGAGTTACTATTCACTATGTCTAAAAACAAAAGTTACATATTTAAACAATTCGAACCTTTTGATTCCAAATATGTAATCCATTTTTCATAATTCAAAGCACATAAGTTCCAGTAATTTAATTAATAATAAATATTGTTGTCAAAACCAAAATTCGGGTTTTTAAGAAGAAATAACTATTAGAAGATAGAAATTAGTTTATGTAAAATATAAAATATAAATTAATTAAAATGATTAAAATTTTATTAAATGATTAAATAATAATCTAATTACACTTCAAAATCAATTAATAAAATAATATATCTATAAATAAATTAAATTAAAATGATGTTTTGAATTAAAATGTAGTATTTTTCAATATTCTTCAAAATATGAATTCCATAAGAAAAATAAAAAAAATAGGACATGTTAAATATTGATGTCCATCTTCCAAATAAAATTTATATTTTTTCAAAAAAATATATATATAATTGTTAAAAACAAGATTTAAAATTGGTGTTCCATCTAAAGTAGGAAAAAGTGAATTTTTTTAAAAATACTTCTTTTATCCAAAAAAATTGATTTTTTTCCCATAACATGTTCAAGAAAATTTATAAGATGAATTATAATGTTATATAAATTTGAAAATATGGTTAATACTATTCTTAACATTCAGTTTATATCCCATTATATTATATTATATTAATAATATATCATTGATTAGTGAAACTCGGTATCACGTACACTGCAAGCTTTCAAGAAAGGACTCTCTTGAGTGTAACAAAAGCAAAGTCAATGTTGTGTGTAGTGAAATGACACTTCTATATTTCACATAATATAATACAATCTTGGTTCATTTATAAATTGAACAAAATCTATACCAAGGGTTGCGTGAAATAAATTCTATCAAAAGAAAATGAAATTGTTTGTAACACATGCCAAGAATAGTGATGCATATACTACAGGAAAGTATGGTGTTCTGTATTATCCAAGATAAGCATACAACACAAAAAATCAAAAAAATTAAAAGAATATATCTTATAAAATATTTATTTGTTACATTATACCCACCTTAAAAAAAATTCTCCCTCGAAATTTGTTAGGGTTATAAATTAGTTACTACTTGAAAGTTTCATTCATGGAATACCACATCGTAAAAAAGAACACTAATACAAAATTTTAAAAAGGATGGTTAGAAACATAAAGTCTACCAAAAGTAACTCATCACTGGGTTTCCACATATGATATTATATGTGATAAGTGAAAATATAGATATTAAAGAGAAATCTAACCATTATGTTCTAAAGGGATAGTGATATAAAATAAGGATTATAGAATGTTAACTACCATAAAACCATAAATCATTAATTATTTAAGAGGTCATATAATTCATTATATAAGAAGATACAAGGATTTCATTTTTGGAATTTAAGATCCTTTTTATAATGATGATGAATATTTCATGAGAATAAATAATTACTTGATTTTGGTACAGTCTCACTGTTTTTTGTGCCTTACAATGATTCTACATCATCTCTTATTTAAATAAAGGAATTTTAATTTCTCCTTATTTAATTTTCAGTAGATCACGTGATAGAATGATAGGTAATTCCAACTTTATCAACAAAAAATTTATCACATATTATCATATATGAATAAGGTCACCAATAGTTAGATATTAAAATCATCAACCGTAATATAACTTATATTATCCATAAATGTATAACATTACAATCCATCCAAAAAATAATAATATATATAATTAGAATGAGGTTAACTAAATCTAATTAACAATTGTCTCCCATATCTCATTATGTATTTCTTGGTTGTCACATTACAAAAAAATGAATAAATTAATCAGGTATTCTCTTGAAACATGAATTAGCATAGAACCTTAGTGAAAATATGAATGCTATCAAAAGTAAACTCTTTCCACATACAAAAAAAAACCAAAATTTATGTATACTCAAACCATGACATCATTTTGTCCTTATATCAGTAAAGAGCTCGTTAATACTATCAAACAAAATATTATCTTTATCCCTTCATTATGTGCATATCATGTGCTTTCCAAATAAAATATTTCAATCACATTTAATGATTATTGGTACCATATAATAATAGAAACTGATAATAAACTATCACATAGTTATTCCAATATTCTATAATACTATAAATGAGATTCCACAACACTATTTTGGAATCCCTTCACTTAATCATTCCACCACATTATTGTCATACTCAACATCATCGGTAGTGATCACATGTGATTTTCCTTTAAAATTGAATTTAGGAGGTTATTGAAGTCAATAATCATCATTAATCCTTGAATTTGTGCATCGGTTAGCCCAATTCCCAATTTCCTTACACTTGTAGCATTGAAGTGTTGGTGGTGTGTTCTCCATAGTATTTTCACTATTCACATTATCACCAAACTTTTTCCCATTATTTCATCACTCATCTTCTCGATAAAGTTATTTTCCACATTTCAACCATTTTTAGGCCCTTTTTGAAAATATCTACATGGATTATTTCCAAAATTTTAGCATAAGGAATCATTCATCTTCATTTCACGATTTCTTGAGATTTTCCCTTGAACTCCATCATTCGTTTCTTTTGAAAAACATGAGATGGATATGTGACACCAAATTCTAGTTCTACCTTGATAGCACAACACACAATCTCTTCAAAGCTACATAGGTGTCTTTTAGCTAATTACAATATATGACTTTGTTTCAAGCCACTGAAGAATCAATTGACGTTATATTTAGGTTGGATGATAAATCCAAGAGCATGCCTTGCATGTTTTGTAAAATAATCCTCATATATACCAAATGATTCATCATCATTTAACATAAGGTCAAGGAACTCTTTTTCCATATTTTTTATAAAAATATGAGGTATCTACTTAATGAAAAATAAGTTTTCAAACTTTTCACATTCCAAGGATTCAATTTCATCTTACAACTATGTATAATTAATTATATTAAACCACTAGTGTACTTCAACATCTAAAGGAATGAAAACCAAAATGAAATTTTCATGTTCGAATAGTGAAGGATGGAAAATATTTTTTCAATGGTATTGATCTATTCATCTGAAAAAATTGAATCAGAAGACACACCGAAAGATGGTGGACATTTCCTCATAAAGGAATCAATATAATGTCATTCCCTTATCTTCTCATTTATACTTCTAGAATGATTCATAGATTGTGTAATAATAGAAATAATATTTTTCCACTCCATCTCCCATAAAATTTGGTTGTTCATAAGGATAATAATTTTATTTCCCATTGCATTGATCCTAAACATGGTTCCTTCGGGTTCCAGCCACTTTCTAAACCCAAAAATAATAGTGTCAGAGGCAAATATCATTCTTTTAAAATAACATAATCAAGGGGAGTACATTAAATCTATAACATATTAGGTTTTATCCTAGGTTATTCATAATTCCTATCCTAATTATAGGACTATAACTAATATTTAGATATACCCTTAGGGATATCTATAGACCTATTTTAGAAATATCTGTAGGGATCTCTCAAATGTTTCGCATCCTTGTTTCCATTGTTAAATTAAACCTTTCCTCTGATACCAACTGTAGAGACTGAATATGACATAAATGGACATTAAATTAATTTTATGCAAGAAGAAATAAATTAAAAAAACATTCCAAAATACATTATTAGTTTATTGTTTTTGAAAACATGGAATATAATCTTCTAACACGGTGAATGATCATCAACATCTCTAATAAATATCATCCCCCTTTGTTTTATTAACAGAAACCATTCTTTATATACTTTAAAAAATAGAACATAAAAAGGGTAAGGTAAATTTCACATTAAGTGTAATCATAATTATCATAAAACATACCATTGAAATTTTAACATAAAATCATGAACATAATGTTTAAATATTAAAATCTTGAGTCATGAAATAAATCCTGGTAGTACATAAGGCATGAATTATAAAGTTAAAATAACCATGAAAGAATATCACTGGAATAAAACATGTAATTTTGGAAAACTAATAAACACATAATATTTTTTTTCATAGTATACAAGGCATATTTTCCAAGACCATCATTGTGGATAAATTCCATTACTCAATCGTGATAAGTTTCAATTCCATCCATGTATTACAGAACCAAATTTACTTTTTATTCTAGCCATGTTTATCTTGTGATATATAAATATTTACCCAATGAATTTTGTGGGAGATATTGGTCCCAACCATCCCATAATGATATCATTCGTACATGTACCACAAAAACATAAATCATTAATCATAGCATACCCCATAAAATATTTTGGGTTTCTTATACATCATTACATCATTTCATAATACATAAAAGATAAATGGATTTTACAAAAACTATTTCAAAAATAAATGGAATCAAATAAAAGTAATAATTGTGAAAGAAACATAAACCTATGTCATCTTATAGGGGAAATAAGTTTGATAAAAATACATGATCTGACTTCCTGAGGAAAATGTCATTTATTCTTAAAATACAATTTCATTTCATCAAATGTTGATCAAATTTCAATGAAAATAATTTAGTTGAAAATAAAAAAGAATAAATGTATAGTAATATTCATGAAAATACCTTGTTAAGAATATTTAAGAATATTTTCAGGTTGTGTAATTTAAAAAATATTTTGCTCATACTTTTAGTGAAAAAGACAAAAAGTACTTTGTATAGTAAACCTAATAAATAGTCCTTCCAAACCATATTGTGAGATTCAATATTGGTAAAAATGGTTTATAAAAAACATATAATAATATTAATCATTTTATGAGAATATTCCTTTAAAACATGGAAATGTATGACAAATTAATCCCATATAAATACATACATATATACAATCTCAGATAAAAACCTGATTTGCAAAGTTATCCCTTACAATTGGTTTAATATGATTCATATGTATCTGGACATCTATTATAATGATATAAATTATGATAATTATTTATACTTGAATCAAACTATTTTATTATAACATGTATGATCAAATTTTCATCTTTTTATTAATAACATTTCATTGTAACTCGTAATTTAGGTATGAACTGTTGTATGTTCTAATGTACGTTTTGTTGAAAGAGTTATTATTCCTATTTTTAGGATATATTTATATTGTTTACATAATGTTATTTTTATAATATATATCATATTTATTCATTAAATTCCTTTAGATAATCATTTTTTATGAATATTAAGTAGAACATATCACATGGAACTGTGGAGACGGTAAGTCATACATAGTCACGACCGACAATATCATTACTATAATAGTCGAATTGTATTGATGTAGATTGAATATAGTATCAAAAAATTTGTATCATATTACAATAATCTTATATAGTTATTATTTCCAAAATTATACGCATCCATGTTAGGTTATGGTGAAAAACAGATTACAACACGCTATGGAGACAGTAAGCTGTACATACGGATGAGTGATGATTTCATTTTTCGTAGGATGGATAGAATGTGAAATACAATTGTTTAATATTTATAATAATATGTAATTATATTAGTTATACTTATTTAATTATTTTATAATGAAACAAATAAATAATATTAATTAGAAGAAGAATAAATTTTGAATGAATTGCTAGAATATATTACCTCTTCCTTGACATGCCTCTTTTAAATTTCCTTTTATGGTATAAGACTTGTTCTTTTGAGAAGAAAAAATAATATAGAATGTAATTATGAAGTTATAAAGAAATATGGGAAGGGTTTTTTCGATCATAAAGGCTCCAAATGGTGTGAATATGAGAGGGAGTAGGTGCACTTTTACAAAATAGGAGAGGGTTACTTTAATAAAGTCTCAAAATATTAATTTATAGTAAATTAAATTTCATTTAATAATGGTTCAAACCTAATTTAACTCAAAAATAAGATTTTTTTTGTTTTCATAAATATAATCTACTAATTTTTAGACATTTTTTGAATATTTTTATATCCTTATATTTTTTGTTTAACCCTTATTTTACATTTTTAATATTACCGTAATATTAGGTTTTTTGAAAATAGTGTGTTAATGAAATTACCAAATCTTGCCAAACGACCAAAAAATTGTTATTTATAAAATATTTGTTATTATAATAACCATTTCAAATTATCATAATATTTTAATAAATTAATATTATTTAATAAACTCTTAATGTTTTATGATATGAATTATGTCAATTTTTGACACTATTCATATATGTCTTTTTTAAAAATCCATAAAAAATTTATTATTTGGAATCTAAGGAATCAAATCGTCTCTAATATCTCAATGTCTTCCAAAAAGTTATTAGATAGCATAAAAACGTCCAAATTAAATTTATTCCAATATTTATATATTTATTTTTTTGTATCATTCATTAATGAGATAATCAATAAATTATAATTGTGTCATAAATAAATATATTTATCTAATGTCTAAAAATTATAAATAAAATACCATGATGTATAAAATAATATTATATTTTTCATAATTATTTATAGTCTTAGATATCAGTTATATTACACTTTATTAAAATCTATTCAGTGAAATATTTATGTTTTGGTTATAATTATCAATAATTTAAATTAATTCTTATAAAATGTCATTTTCCCATCCAGATGAATCCATGTGGTCCCCAAATCGACCAAAGAGTTCCAATGATAGAAAATATCTTGTCCAATAGGATTTGGACATGGTTTGGGGTAGTGAAATATTATTATAATATTATTTCATACAATTATTTATCTGATTTACCCTTTAACCACGGAAAATAAAATAATTTCTTGAGTTACAATTCTAAATTTCTAAAAATAAACCATTCAATTTTACAAACTTTTAACCTTCCGATTAAAAATATGGAATCTATTATACAATATTCAAAACACAAAAATTTTCATTAATTAAATTAAATTAAATTTCAATTGTCAAAACCAAAAAGAGGGGTTTTTTGAAAAACATACTATCAAAAGATTGACATGTGTTTATATCCATTTTAAAATTGAAATTACTGACAATGAATAAAATTTTATTAAAAGAAAAAAATATAATCCAAATAAACTTTAAATTCAGTAATTTTTTTTTACTATTCTTCAAAATATAAATTTAATAAGAAAAATAATGAAATTTCAACCAAGTGAAAATGTTATGTCCTGCTTCTAAAAAAGATGTTTTCTTAGAAAATACAATTTATAAAATTATTAATAAATACATTTAAAATGGTTGTTTCATCAAATGTTGGTAATAATGCATGTTTTAGAATATAATTCTTTTATTTGAAAAATTTTAATTTTTTCTCATAACATGTTATATAAAATGGGTAAGACTAATGTTAATGTTATAAAAAATTACAAATTTGGTTAATAATATTCATAAAGGCTAGTTTATACACCATTAAATTATAATATATCATTTTTAGTGAATCTCGATATCACGTACAACACAAGCTATAAAGGAAGGTCACTCTTGTGTGTAATTCAGGACAAGTCAGTGTTTCATGCAGTGAAATCATCCTTTTGTGTTGTATATAACATAATACAAACACAGTTTATTTATACATTTAACAAAATATATAATTAAGTATTCATGAAATTAATGCTATCAAAAGAATATGAAATTTTTTGTAACACATGCCAAGAATAGTGTTTCATATACTGCAAGCTAGTACGGTGTTTCGCATTGCAGGATCTAATCTTGGTGTATCATACAATACAATACATTAAATAAATAAATAGAATCCATATCATAAAATCTAAGGGTGTTACAGTACTTATACATTTATATAAAATGAGTAAATCATGTATAATAATCTCAGGATTATTCCGATATGTATCATTATATTTCAACAAAAAACAATAATCATTATCAAAATCAAAAGGTGATGAGATTGCTGGATTAAACTCACATCACTTGGTAAATTTGGATCATAATAGTCATGTTTGAAATTTAAATTACAAGAATCATAAAATTTCATGAAAATAAAGTCATTCATTACATAACATGTCAATTGGAATCGCATACACCATGTTAAATAACACAGGTTTATCACAAAACATGTGTCTCAAAGAAGAAAATTTTTTAAACAAATATTTTCTATTTTGGTAAAATTTGAAACATAAAACCCATGAAATAAATGTAATATAATTATTATTTAAATTAATATAAATTTATGTATAATTATCATATATTTCAACCACATTCAGTATAAAGGCAAGACAGATGGAATGGGTGCTGAATAAATCATTTACGTCACAGAAATAAAAGGTGAGATGAAATTCCCTTACCTTGGGTCTTGACTCATGTCATACTCATTCGAACCACTTATATAATAAATATAAATTAACTATGAATATTTTATAGAACTACATTTTTATATCTAATACCATATATGGTTTTGTTATGACTATATATTTACTGCTCGTTAAATATATTATTTTATGGTTTCACTTCAGGTAATATTCGCTTTGTTTTTCATATGTGTCTTAACATATTATATTTTTGGTTCTTATAATTATATAATGATTCCATAAAGTAATCAATTATATATATTATATTTTTATTTTAACAATCTATAGAATATATATGTATCAAATGGAGTACACCGTTCATCGATACCATAGGTCGTATGTACAAATGAATGATAATTCTGTTTAATTATCATTTTTGAAAGAAAGTAAGTAAAATAGAAATATATATATATATATATATCATTATTATATTTTCTTTATAATATCTTACATATCATATATATTCACTAAATCAATCATTAATATAGTCCATCTAGTTTATGAATGAATCATGATGCTTTGAGGAGGATGTAGTTGACACTTCTGCGAACTAAATTACTGTATTTACATTATATAGAATACAAAATTTTTTTCGTAAATAAAAAAAATAGAATAATAAACAAATTATAAATTTAATATATATCACATATTAAAATATTTCTCATAATAATTTCTATTATGATTATTGGTAATGTATAAATGAACAATCATTGATTCGTGAGGTAGTAGTGTGTCGTACAGAGAAATAATATCTTTGTTACCCCTTAGATAGAGGTGTGTGTAAGTGTAGTCCAACTAAGATAAATAATAAAAATCATAGTCTATTTTGGATATAGTTTTTTAAACAAAAATTTAAATATGTGAGTCCGAGGGGTTGGAGAAGGGAAATAAAGGAATGGATTTGAGAGAAGATGATACATCATAGTCGGGTAAATCCTTTTAGTTTGTACCAAAAGTTTTTCATTTGGTTTACATTTGTATAAGGGAAGGCTTCAAAAAGGAATATAAAGAATAGTGGAAGTATATTTTATAGGTATTAGAATAATATAAGAGTCTTAATATGTTTAAGGAAGTGGTAGTCGTGGTGGGTTTTTATAAGGATGTCAAAGGACTCACTTGGCATTTTTCAAGAGAAGTTAGGTGTACACATGTTACTACCTTCCAAAAGGGAAAACAAAAAATATAAATAATTGATGTTTAATAGACTAAATATGGACAGAAATTGTTTCTGGAGTAGTTGATGGATTATTTGGGACCATACTTTTATGGTTTAGTCCAAAATTATGCTTAATTTTTACTTAAACGCCATAATTAATTTTAAGCACCTTTTCCAATCATTTTGGTCAAAATAAACAAGATATAAATAGTCTCATAATATTATAATTATTATAATAATTTACTATGGTTTTTAGAAAATAAATTCATTGATGTAGAAAATATTTTATTACTATTAGTCGCTTAAATGGGAAGAAATAATGGGTTTTAAGGTAGACAAATATTCAAAACATTTTTATGTTTTTATAATCAATTTCTTATTAAAATTGTTTATAATTACAAATAATTAATTAAATGATGTATAATTTATCTATTGATAGCTTAAAACAAATATTATGTATACTTTAATATTTATAATTATTTAAGAAAATGTTGTTATTAACTAAAACATAGTAGTTCTCACTATTCATAAAAAACTGTTGTTTCTAAAGAAATCCCAAAAAATATCCCTAGGATAATTTTAATGATCTAAATTAAAAAAATTAGGTTTATCTTAAAAAATATAATTTCTATATTTTTCTAAAAATAATTTTGTTATTTCTCACAATATAACATTGCCAAAAATAATATCATTCATTATCAATATGTTGTAACTATTGAAAAAAAATATAAAACACAATTCTATGATTTTATTACTATTTCTATAAGTATATTTAACTTCATGTTTTTAATTACTCCATTAAATAATTATATATAAAAAATATGATTCGTTGAAACTCGGTGTTGTGTGAATTTTACTCCAAGACAGTGTTGAATGTATCTAATTCCAAATGGGTGTTGTGTGTAATGTACACCAAGATCGTGTTGCATGTAGTGAGTGGTTGACATTTTGTTTCGTATAATTCAATAAAAACATAGTTCATTAATATAAAATTAATTTTTTTAGTGTTTCTTGAAATGAAATATTTCAAAAAAGGTAAAATTAATTAAAAATAATAATTCACTAAATCTCAAAGTGTTATATTCTACCCCCTTAAAATGAATTTCTCCCTATAAATTTATCTATTTTATCAATGATTTAAAAGATTAAATATTCATTCTGTGAAACCCACATCTTAAAAATGAATACTATCTCATCCTTAAAAAATGGAATCTCATGACCATAATAATTACCAAATGTAATATATAACTAGGTTTCCACAAAGGAGATCAATATTTGGGAGTGGAGATTGGGAATGAATTAAAATAATAAATATTTATAAGGATATATTTAGGTCATCAATAAAAAAGAACTGAATGATTGAAGAATTTTTTAGGGCATCAATTTCATAAACATTGGATTATTTAAAAGTCCATCGGTTGAATAAAAAATTAAGATATTAAAATAACACATTTCCCATTTTGATCATTTCATTATCATTGTGTAAGTATTATAATTAATAGAAATACAAAAAAAATTAATTTTTTTTTGCATTTATCTATGTTCAATTTATCCATTAGTTTATGAAATGGATGTATGGAAATTAACTATGAGTCCTAGAGAACTAAAATACACTTTTAGCTGATAATAAGGCCCAAAAAATAAGGAAATGTATATATATTTATCTTCAAATAATAATAAAATAAAATATGGTTAATAAATTTATCTCGAAACAAAAAAAGTTAAATAATTGTTTTATTATAAATAATTATTCTTAAAAAAATTATTAAACCTAAACTAGGAAATCAGGTACTACAGTGGTAGTCATGAAACCCTTATCGTTATTCGGTCATAGGTACAAAACCTACAACATTTTTAGATATTAAATTTTTTCACTCGACATACATGGTGTTTTTTTATGAAACCATACTAATATAATTTCTAAAATTTTATAGACATCCTGAAAACAATGTTATTCACTATCTAGCATTTTACTAGTTGTTTTCATCACAAAATCAGGGCATAAATATTTAATGTGATGCTTAACTAAAACATTTCAGTAATGGATAACCGTAGAACACTTCCGGAGGATTTAAATCCAATGCTTTAAAATTAAATACAAGAAATCATATTATCATTGATCCCCAATATATCACAAACTACCTCCTGTTTTTCACATTCCAAACATGTGAATAATCATATCGTATATTCCCTTGAAAAATGGTAATAACCTTAATTAACATAAACACATTTGAAAAAATGTATTCATACTTATTGCAAAGTATACTGGATAGTTCCATAAATCCAAAAAATAATTTCAACAACATCATTGATAGAATAACCCACCTAATAACAAGTGCTTACATTCTTCCATGGTAATTTGTATCATCCAATTTACTTATTCATAAAAACATTTTCTTAAAATAATGAACATATTTAGTGTTACATTCTCAAATAAAAAATATCAACTTTATATTAAATCACTTCACCAGTCCATCATGAACATTGAACATAAAATTATAAGTACTGAGAAAAAAACATAATTATAACAACCATTAGATATTAAATTTTTAATATAACATAATTTTGTAGTCCAAATACATATAATAATTTATTATTCAACTAAATATTTATTACATTAACAATGATACATCATCTTAATACAAAATAACTCTTCCCATAAAAATTTTATTAGTAGTCTCATCATCATCAATAATGTAACAACTATTCACACCACCTTTTTTATGTGCTTCTGAATAACTGCTCATGGAAAATTGAGTTCCATAATGATAACTTAATCAAAATTTAATACATTTAATATTAAATAGTGTCTTAGGGAGGTCAAAATTCTCATCAATTATTTTAATTTAACTCTTTATTTTTTCCCTAGAGTTATATTCCTTTTTTCCATATTAATCACATTAAAAAAACATCATACTACACTAAGACATTCAATTAGGATATTTTTTCAACATTCATGACATAAAGGAAACTTCATCTTATTTCCTCCATGGAATTCATTACTATAAATCTCAGAAAACTCATAATTTCTATTCATTATTGATTTTGATAATTAATTAAGCTAAATATTGATAATCAAGTTTTATAAAAATTTGGTATGATCACAAAATATTATACTCTATTGATCTTCCCAATTGACTTATCATCAGAAAATAATCCTTCACAATAAACATTATGCCAATTCTTTCTAGTTCCCAACATTGAATAAAACCACAAGCTTGTTGTGAGCATTATGTATCAATGTATAATAATATAGAGTCATTAAATGATTTACATATGTGATTTATAAGTCACGGCACATTAATTAATATACGGAAACTTAGGTTGATCCTAGTTATTCATAACCAACAAATATATAAATCCTAAATGATGGATCATGATGATTTTGAGTTTCCAAAGCATATTCCCTGGGAATTTCAAAACTGGTGGGTAGTAAAAACTGATGTTGTGTACCGGATTTCCATGGGTCATGCATAGAACAGCATGTGGGTGTTGTTTCCCATAGGTACATATATCCAAAACCACATAAACTTGTATAATCTAGAAATGGATTTATTTCTAGGAAGCCAGTCACTTTACCATTTAACAAAATTACATGAAAATTTCAAAAATGTCGACTAATATTTATAATTATACATAGATACATACCTAGACATATCCATAAAAATATACGTAGGAATATTACAATATTTTTTACATAATTTTTTCTAATGGATGACTAAACATTTCCTTTGATATAAACGATAGTTACCCAGTCTTGACATACATGGATATTACATCATTTTAGACTAATATTTTGTTCCATAAAAAATATATTCCTAAGGACCATAATTTTTTTTTGGTAATTGTAATAATATAAAAAATATTATATATCCTAGTAAAATATCCAAAACATCTACCATAACGATCTACACCTATACAAATTCAAAATGAAACTATTCTTTTTATCGTGGAAAAACAAAAGAAAATTAAGGGATTAAATCACATGATAAGTAAGGGTAAATAAAGAATGTGAATTAGAATAACTTGGAAAAAAGGATATAAAACATTATCATAACATTTTAATATCATAACATGCATATTAGTGATCAAAATAATGGTTGGATTATCATAGAAAATTAATTATATGTATTAAATGAACATAATCCATAAAATCATAATATAAGAATAAAACATGGAATTGGGGAAAACACTTATAATACCCCTATTTCCATAAACACTACCAAATACTTTTTACGTTGTTAGGCTCTTGTTAATCACCTGTGTACCTCATTTGGGAATGGTATTCCCTCTGGTGTACACTCTTTTTTTGGGCATAGGATGTCCTCAAATATCTCATCATGTTTTGGCCAATGGATTTCATTCGGTACACCCTTTGGTTTACAGTTTTGGATTTCTTCCCATTATCCCATTCGATTCAGGCTTGGAATTTCTTTCCATGCACCCTCATGTTTCATTATTTTCATTTACTCCCATATAACCTCTTGTTTAAGTCTTGAGTTTTCCACCAGTTTACAATAATTTTTTGAGGTTTGCATTTCCTTGCATTTAACCTATTGTTTCTAACATGAGATTCCATCCCATATACATTTTGAGCACATAAAATATTTACTATTTCTAATTCATTAGAAGGATATATAAGGTTCACACATCACATAATGAAATCATACATCCATGTTCAACAAACAATAATAATATCATGAACCATGAAAAGTGATGGGTTCTATAAATATCAAATGGAAACCCTTGAAATGTAATTGGAATCAATAAATTTTCATCACATAAAATCAAATTTAAAATAGGAAGGTTTTATAATCATTTTACTAAAGCATGACTTGTGAAATGAAGATGGTTTTAAAAGAATATAACCCATTATAAATAAATATAATTCATAAAAATATAACCCATGGAATGGAAATGATATTCAAAAAGACTATGTCGTTATCCATATCCCATTCATATAAAGGATATTATTTATACCATTAGATCATTTAGTATAAGGGAATGAGTAATATCAATGTGTGCTATCATATATGGAAACTTATTTTGAAGCAACATTCAAAATTATGTTTGGATGAATTTATACTTTCTTCTTCAAAAAACCCTTTTTAATAAATAAAACCATTGAAAAATATTTGTATTATTAAATCCCTTGAAAGCATATAAATGTGTCTTAAAAATATTTTGAAAACATTTTTCCATGAAAATATAAAAATTAAGCTTCAGTCCATTTGAAACCCGATTTTTTAAACTTATTAATAACATATAATGATGACATGAAAGTGTTTTGAAAATAATTTTACTTTAAAAAATATGAACAAATATTGGAAATGTTTTATGACCCTTTTCTTTGAATATACATTGAGAACATGTAAAAAAGGCTTGAAAATGAATTGAAAACAATTTCAATAAATATAACATTGAAAAAATATAAAGAAATATTTTAAACCAAAAAAAATTTAAAATACACTTCCCCATTAAATATTCTTCAATGATATTTGAAAAAAAATTTGATTTTTTTTGAAATCACGGTTTTTAAATAAAGTAGATTTCCACCCGAAGAGAGAGATACTATCAGATTTTTCATAAATACATTTGTTTGTTATATTATGTTTAAAAAGTATAAAATGGTACTAAAACATGGATATATCATGAAAAAATAGTGTATTGTGTTCATGATAGTTAGATCAAGAGATTTCATCATAATAATCAAAATATTTAACCATCCTAAAAAGTGTTGAGATTGTTTTAGTAAACATTTTCAACTAGGATAATTGGGAACATAATATTCATGTAAGAAAATAAATATAAATGAAACATAAAATATAACAAAATTATGTAGATTCATTATAAAAAAATTCAATTGGAATTATATACAAGTCAATAAATAACATATTCGTATAAAAAACATGTGTCTCAGAGAACACAATTTTTGACAAAACTAATATTCTTGATTTGATCAATGTTTCATCATTTTAAAAAAATATATTATAAAATAGATAAATAAATACACCTAATTTTTTTTTTAATAAACATATATTAAATCCATGCTAGGTATACACACCATACAAAAGGGATGTTTGGAAAATAAATCTTGTACCTCAAAGAAATGAAGTGAGATGAAATTCCCTAACATTGTGTCTTGACTCTCATTGTACCCATTAAAAAAACATGTATAACTATTATATATTTATTGTACATGTTTTAAATAACCATATTATTATATCTAATACCATATTTGGTTTTATTATTACACTATATTACACACTTGTTAACCATCATATGCTAAGGATTCACTTCGGGTGATATTCACATTGTTTTTCATATGAGACTTAATTTGTTATATTGTTGGTCCTTAAAAACATATCATTATTAAATAATGAAAGAAATTATATAAATATCATTTATATATAGTATATTTTTATTATAATAGTCTATAAAATAAATAAGTATAATATGGAATAAACCATTCATACATACAGCAGGTCGTACTACACATGAACATTATTTCGGATTAATTATCATGTTGAGAGAAAGAAAGTAACTAATATATATATGTATCATCATTATATTATTTTTATGATATCTCATATATCATATATATTCAATAAAACCACCCTTAATACAATCCATTTAGTTTATGAACAATTCATATTGCTTTAAGGGGGTGGTAGTTCATAGTCCCTCAAACAAACTTATCTTTTTTTCATTAGATGGAAAAAATAAAGGTACGTTTTCAATACTAAAAAAGTAATAATAATGAGATTATATATATAAATAATATCATATATAAGTATAGTTTTCATAATAATGAACACCATGAGAGGTGGTAAATAGAAAATGAACCATCATTATTTCATGAGGCAGTTGTTCACCGTACACCGAAACAGTATATTCGGTACCCACTAGATAGATGTGTGTCTATAAGTGTAGCTAAAACCATTTATATAAATACATAATTGAATCTTTAGAATACTGTTTTTTATATAATCACATTATAATGTGATTATGAGGGTTTTTAGAGGGTAAATCAATGAAAATACAAGAGAAATTACAATACCTCTTAATCGATTAAGTCTTTTTGGATTGTTCCAAAAGGCTTCCTTGGGTTTACTTATCCCTAATGGAAGGAATATATGAGTAATATATGTATTTTTAGAAGTGTATTAGGTAGGTCTTGGGTGGACATAATTGTTTTGAGCTATGAGAAAGTGGGATAACTGGTGCATTTTTGTAAGGAATGAAAAAAACTCACATTGAATTTTTAAAGACAAGTTATGTGTACATATGTTCCTACCTAAAAAGAGTCAAACCATTAAGAAATATCTAAAGGAAGTATAATTACATAAATATGGATAAACTATGGGTATTTAAATTTTGTGTAGATCATTTGGGACCTTAATGTTATGGTTTATTCCCTAATTAATATAAATTTGGACATAATCACAGTGATTAATTTTAATAATAATTTCTACTAATATTAGTAAAAAATCAACATGATATATTTGGATACCAAAAATAATTCTAATTCAAATGGTTTATATTTTTAATTATAAATTTAATTCAAAAAATAAATAAAATTATGATTATTTTTAATTATGAATATAGGACAAAATTATGTGTTTTTCAAATAGAAAATTGATTAATAATTTATTCTGGTTTTAAATTAAATTCCAAAGGGAAATTGTTTATAATAAAATTTATTGTAATAATATATGTATACATGATCATTTTTTACATTCAAATATATTTCATGTATAATTTAACATTAATAATTATTTAAAAAATTCAGTTCCTAACAAATGGAGTTTGGTTATCACTATTCATACAAAAATGATGTTTCTCTGAAAACTAAAAAATATTTACCATTAATATTTTAAAAATAATGAATTCAAAAATAATGTTTACATTGAAAAATTAAATTTAAAAAAATCAAATAATATTTTTTGTCATAGAATGACAATAAAAGTAGTTCATTCAAGAAAATGAAACTTTTATTCATAAAGAGACATTACAAAAAATCATATGATTAATTATAAATATGTTTTATTTATATAAACATATTTAAAAAATATTGAAATGTTTTTATTAATATTCCTATAAATTAATTTAATATCTAGCTTATAATTATATCAATCAAATAAATATATTAAAAAAATTGATGTTTTGTAAAAACTCAGTGTTTCAAACATCGTATTCTAAGTCTGTGTTGTGTGTATCGTTAACCAAGTTAGTGTTGTGTGTAATGTATTCCAAGTAAGTTATTCATGTAGTTTTTTTTATTAAACTTTAGTTTCATATTACACAATAATCAGATATTACATTAATATAAAATAAAATATCTTCAGTGTTTCATAAAATGAAAAACATAAAAAAGGTTTAATGAATTTGAAAAAAATTAATTCACAAAATCGTGGGGTTTTACAATAATGACTCCTAACAATTTTTTATTGATTCCATTTTTCCTAAAAATTATAGAAATATCTATTTTACATCAAGAAGATAGTTTTCATTAAAATATCCTAGTGGAAGTCTCACTACAATAAGGATGTGTTTGGTTTTCACCATTATGACTCATAAACGTGCTTAATTTTCATTCTTTATAATTATACCAATGTTCCCCTTACATATAATTTTTTATATATCATGGAATTCATATATGATGTATTTTTTCAAGAATAAGGTAATTATGAATTGTGATGATGTTGTAGAGTTAAATATATCTAGTTAAGGTAAATCGTAATCTTTTTCATGCCTATAATACACACAGTAGTTTTACTAAATGATATATTTGAGGATAAAGAAAAAAATTTATTCACGGAGAAGTTATTAACCAAATTGAGTAAATAACTATTATATAGAAATGCATTGATGTATTTAAATTGGAATTACCTAAACATCTACCAGAGCATGGATTTGAGTGTTCCACCCATTTAGTCTCAGATTTAATATAATTATCAAGGCCTCAAAATTGAATGACCATTATGGATTTAGTGGAGTTGATGAAAAAACTATAGCTTTTGTTTGATAAATGATCATTTAACCATGTCGTATTTTCATTATGATAAAAAATTAGCCTTTTAAGTCTAATAATGGATCAATGAGGCTGTGTAATGATTATGGTAAAATCATTTCCCTAATGATAAAGACCAGAGATCATATTCCTTGCATAAAAGAATTATTCGATCAATATCATTATGCTCGATACTTTTAACTAATTGAACATCAATCTAGATATCTACATTTTCATGTAATTAATGAATACATTTTGAATATAGAATTTTTTTAAAGGAATGTACAGTATTATGTTAATGTAACACCCTTTGGATTGACTAATAAACACTATATTGTTATGGATCCAATGAACGTAGTATTCTAGAAACTTATTGACGATATTTTTTTACATACATTGATGATGTCATGTTTTATTTTAAATGTTATGACGATCATAACAATAATTTTATGATCATTCATGGGACTCATTTAGGAATATTATTATATCTTTAATTTAGAAAGTATTCTTTTGTTCTTCAAAAAGATTTTTTTAATTTCTTATTGTTTCTAAGGATGGAATTTTTATCATGACTTCTAATAAAAAGTTGTGTAAGGATGACTAACACAATGAAAAATATTCTAGGACTCTAGTTAAATTTTATTATGGTCACTATCGGTGAATCAATTAAAATTTCCCCGATTGAATTACCCCTTTAAACAAGCTTATACCTAAAGCACTTATGTTTGTTCGGACAATGTAATGTGATGAATGTATTGATGAATTTAATTGGATATTTTTCAGTTCTAAGAATATTAATTTACCATCCAAAAATAATGGTTTGGTTATATATTGTCATTCATTTCATATAGGAATGGGTTTTACACTTATGTAAAATGATAAATTTATTGTATATGGAAAATTTTAGTTGATGACTTGTGAACAAAACTGTCTAACCCATGATCTAGAGTTGACACGATAAAATTTTCATTGAATATATATTGAATTTATTTGTGTAGTGGATATATGAGATATAAATGGATGATAATTGATTAAATATATTTTAACATAAAGTGTTCAACCTAGGGGAAATGAGAAGTTTTTAGAAACTCGATGATTATGATTGATCAATACACTACCATCTACGGAATAAAAATAAGGTAGAATATTCATTATATATGATAGATCATGATTTTATGTCCTTATTTGGGATTTATAGGGACCCTTCATTTAGGGATATAGTAAATGTGGATGTGGGAATTATTTATTATGGGAATATTTCACTCATTTCTCAAAGTTTTGAAAAATAATCGTCATTAAAAAACATAAAATAGTATCCATTTTATGATAATAATTATTAGATGAAAATTAAAGACCTAAACGATGAGATGCTGGTGAATTATATTTTGATGATTGAATAGTAATATTTTGAGATGTAATTAATTTTCCAAAAATTCTAAAATTAAAATGTTAATTATTGGGTGACTTGTATATATCAAATTTCTATATAACCCATGGTAGCACTAAGATTTTTATAGATTTGAGGGACCATTTTATGGTTGGTAACAATGAAGCTATAAATTGTAGTATATTTATTAATATGATTTATTTTTAAGTAGGTAAAGTATGATTGACAATAACCTAGATAAATCCTACAACATATAGAAATTCTAATATAAAAATAAGATAAAATTACGATGCATTTTATTGATGGACTTCTCAATAGTCATAGAAACAATGAGGCAATATCAGCTATTGTCGATCAAATAACCATATTATCACATTTCTTGTCTATAATAAATGAATTTCATATTTAGAACCATAGACGGTTCTATAATAATTATTTTTTCACACGTCATGGAACTACTATCTTTATTTTTTTATCATGATCTTTATTACACATTAAAATTCATGAAGAGTTTTTAAAAAGATCATGGTTAATGGATTATTTTGAGCACCACATACCATCCTGAAACTAATGGAAATTTGTAAATGACTATTCAAAAACTGTAATACTTGATGATTTTATGGTTAAAATATTTTCATGTTATGTGGGATCAGTATTTACCATTGGTATGATTTTCCACTACATGTAGTCTCAATTCATGTATTCAAAAAACAAAATATAATGCATTATTTGGAATGTGACATCATAATTTAAATTGTTTTGATGATATATATGAATGAAATAATTTATTAATAATAATTTTTTACTATAGGGAAAAAAATTTATAGAATATTCATTTTCACATTAAAGTAGTGCAATATAGACAACCAAGATATCTCGCCAATAAGAAGATGAATTTATAATTTCAATTTAGAGAATAAGCTTTCTTTAAAGTTAATATGTGATAGGAAGTAATATGGATTGACATGAAGGGAATGTTGAGCCCTAGATACATCAAACCCTTTTAAATTCATATGGAATTTAATCCATGTCTTATCATTTAGTAATTTTTCCTTGAATTTTAAAATTGAATTATGTGTTTAATCTATAAATACTGAGGATGTAAATAACAAACCTAGTTAATGTGATATACATTGAAGAAATATAATAGGAACATTTTTTATACCATTACAATGTAACCAAATATATTATTTATACTATGTGGAATTTATTAATGAATTTATTGACTGAACATGTAATCGTATACAGTATAAATCAAAAAATGATGATATCAATGAGGGATCTAATTAATGTTTTTATGAATAAATTCTCTCATCTATTTATAAGTTAATATACACAATATTTAGAGGGTGAATTTTTTTTAGTGTAAGAATATAACACCATGATACATTAATTTTTTTGATTTGAACAAATTCTTTTTTATTTAGAAGACTAAAATGAAAAAACTTTTTTTAACAAAACATGATAACAAAATAACATATTATTAACACAAGACCACTATAAAATATTTATTAAATTATAAGGTATGAATATGAACAAATATGTCAAAAAAATATATTTCATAGAAATTTTTTTTGATCAAAGAATTACAAATAAAAAAATAATCATTTTAATGTAATCATAATGTTTCACGTAAAAATCTATTTTATTCAAAGAAAAATATTTTTTCAATTCCTACCAACTTAATATAGAAGTAGTTTTTGACAGTTTTAGAATATTTTTGTCATTATATTAACATCATATATTAAATCATGATATAAAAAAAATTAGTTTTACTTTTTTGTGATTTTTATAAATGTATTATTAATCATTGAATAGTAATAAATAATAACAATGATAGATTAAAATTAAAATTTTATTTAATGTAAAATTAGATCAATTATGTTATAATATTACTAAATTTGGTAATTGGAATCAATTTTATGTAAAATTTAAATATAAAAAATTCTATACTTTGAGGTTTCTCTTTGGGATCCCTGTTATTCATCGTGTCTGTGAGAATAATTTTCAATTTTATTATACATCATATATAAAGATAATTTTTTTAAAAAGGATTCAATAATTATAATAAGAATAATTTTTTGGATCAAAAATATTAGAATAATTTTTCAAAGACCCACAATTTCCATGTATTTTTTTTAAATAAATGGGAATTTTATGATTCCAGGAAAATTGACGGTGTTGGAGTCTGAGGCCCGATGTGCTCGGAATCAATTTCTGAAGATTCTTTCAGGTATGCTCAATAAACATATGAGTGGATTTTTTTATAAATTTTTAATTGGTGCTCAGAACTGAAATCTGAGGGCACCGTTGAACTCACAGTGTCGATATTCTCTTATGAAGACAATCACCTCAACGGAAGTTGGTCGAGGGAGGAAGATAGTTTTTGTGTTTTCGTGGAATAATAAAATAAAATAAACCCTATATTATTCTCTTTTTAACCACCCAAGTTGAAGTTGGAGGTCGGGACCACCACACCATTACCTTCAATGAGAGGTTATGGTTGTAGGGCCCACCCGAACCTAACCTCCCACGAGAGGTTATGGTGTGCGGACCACCCAAGACTAATCCCCCCAATTAAATGGGGGAAACCACTCAACTCCCCCATAAATGAAGGAGAGTCTCATGACATCCACTACCCAATTAATGGTTCCACCACCTCCCTTTTTAAGTGTCCCAACTCTCCTCGCATATAGGTCGACTTTTACAATGTCTTGTAAATTGGGATGGAACCAATATCTACACTAGCATATCATATGGCTCTCGTGGAGATTTGCGAGCTGTGGGTACATCTAGAGGAATTTCTAGGGAAGGGATTCATCCATACATCTATTTCTCCTTAGAAATCCCTGATTCTATTCGCCAAGAAGGCAGTTGGAAGGTTCAGGCTTTGTGTTGACTATCGGTGCCTAAACCAGGTGATTGTGAAGAACAAGTACCCACTCTCAAAGATTGATGACCTATTTGATCAGTTTAGGATAGAATGGTGGCTCTCGAAGGTATACCTCAGATAGGGCTATCACCAACTCAAAGTTTGAGATGAGGATGTGTAGAAGACGGCCATCAGATGTCGGTATAGGCAGTACAAGTTCTTCATTATTCCATTCGGCATAACCAATTATCTAATAGTGTTCATGGGACTCATGAACATGATCTTTCAGCCATACCTCAATCGCTTTGTCATAGTCTTCATCGATGACATTTTGATCTACTTGACTACTGAGGAGGAGCATGCCTACCCTTTTTGGGTAGTACTGGAAAAACTCCAAGAGGACTATCTTTATTGTGAGCTCTCAATGTTCCAGTTCTAGATCCGAGAGGTTCACTTTCTAAGACATGTCATCTTAGAGGCTAGATTTTCAGTGGATCCAGTGAAGATTGAGGTGGTACTTTCTTGGGAGCCACCCATGAGTGTGATAGAGGTATGGAGTTTCTTGGGTTTGTCTAGATATTAACAGAGATTTGTGCCAGATTTCTCCAGAGTTGCAGCACCACTCTCTGCCTTAATGAAAAAGGGGAAACCCTTTGTGTGATTGGAGAGATCCCAGTAGAGCTTTCAGGAGCTGAGGCGGTGGTTGACTGGGGGCCCCGTATTGAGGCTTCCAGAGGAAGGCGTAGGGTACATAGTCTACTGCGACCCATCAGGGACCAGACTCGGATGTGTCCTGATGCAGGAGAGAGTATTGATCGCTTATGGTTCTCGTCAGCTGAGACAACATGAGCTGAACTACGCTTCCCATGACCTGAAGCTCGCATCAATAGTCTTCGCCTTGAAGATGTGGCGACACTATCTGATGGGCGATCATTTTACCATGTACTCATATCACAAGAGTCTCAGTTATATCTTCTCTAAAAAGGACCTGAACCAATGACAAGGACGTTGTCTTGAGTTCCTCCAGGACAATGACTTCATGATAGTCTATACTCTTGGGAAGTGGAATGTTGTTACATATGCACTCAGCCAGATATCATTATACAGCTGCTTGGAAAGGCGACAGAGCAGGTGTCTGATTTATAGTTATCCTTTGTGGATAGAGATAGAGAAGCCTTCCTTCAGTATATTATAGTCACTCCCCCTCTTCTTCAGCGATTCAGGGAGGCGCAGCATGGGGACACTAACTGTGAGACAC
This sequence comes from Viscum album, assembly GCA_963277665.1. Lineage (NCBI taxonomy): Eukaryota > Viridiplantae > Streptophyta > Magnoliopsida > Santalales > Viscaceae > Viscum > Viscum album. The sequence continues at coordinate 368,743,397 of OY728142.1, read as the reverse complement.
GACGTGCTCGGATATCCATAGGGTATGCACCTGATGGATTTTCTGATAGTGGGAGCATATAATCCTCTTCAAATGACGTACTACGGTACTAGTGAAACATCACAAATAAGTGTTGAGGGAATTCCACATAGCCCCTATAGTGGTATATCAAGGAGAGGCGAAGATATATCGGGATCTCCAAAGACAGAACTGGTGGTCGGTAATGAAGAAAGAAGTTGGAGATTCTGTTTCTCACAGCCTCACTTGTCAGCAACTGAAGGCGTAGCATCAGGTACCAGCAGGCTTGGTTAATACATTAAAAGTCTCATAGTAGAAGTGGGATGGGATATTCATGGACTTCGTGACGGGACTTCCACACACATCCAGAGGTCATAACTCGATCTAGGTGATCATCGACTAACTCATCAAGTCGGCCCACTTCCTACCGATCATAGAGCAGTGTTCAATAGAGATATTTATATGCCTATATGTGGAGGATATTGTGAAGCTGCATAGATTACCCATGACAATTGTTTCCAATCATGAAGCACATTTTACTTCCTAACTGTGGAAAGGGTTACAACAATATTTTGGGACACAACTTCATTTAAGCACTGGATTCCATACATAGTCGGATGTTTAGACTTAGAAGACCCTTTAAAACCATGAGGACATGATACATGCATGTGTCCTCAAATTCAGTCGCAAGTGGGAGGATCACTTAATTTAGGTGGAGTTTGTATACAACAACAGATATCACTCCACCATAGGGACGGCACCTTTTGAGGCATTGCACTGGCGTCCTTGCAGATCACCTTTGTGATGGACTAACCCAGGGGAGTCATCACTGGTGAGACAAGAGATGGTACAGGCTACCACATAGAAGGTTTATATTATCCAGGAGCAGATGAAGATTTCACAGAGTAGGCATAAGTAGTATGACGACAAGAGACGGATACCTCTAGAGTATAAGGATGTTGACCACATCTTTCTATGAGTCTCACCCCGACGAGGCCTATGGAGATTTGTCCAATGTGGCGTGTTATCTTCGAGATTCATCAGAACTTTTCAGGTCCTCATCATATTTATTGAGGTGGAATATTGGTTAGATCTTCCACCATAGTTGCATCGAGTGCATGACATCTTCCACATATCTTAGTTGATAAGATATGTGCATGACCCTTCTCACATCATCGACCATGGAGAGCTAGACAATGACGATGGGGTGACTTTTACTGAGGTTCCAAAAGAGATTGAGGATCAATATGAGTGGGTTTTTCATGGATGGTCAATACCTTTAGTGCACGTTCATTGGTAGCATGGGAACCTCTAGGAGAGCACATGGGAGCAGGAGGCTCAACTGTGTGCTCAGAAACCCCACTTTTTCACTTAGTATGATTTATGGATTTTGGGGATGTAGAGCCCTGAGGTGGAGAGAATGTAAAACCAAGAATATCAATGTATATTTTTTAAATATATGTAAATTTTACTAGTCTGCGAAAATTGACGGCGCCTGATTCTGAGGCCTACTGTGCCTGAAATCAATTTTTGATGTTTTGTTCACGTATGTTCAGTAAACATATGAGCTGGGTTTTTATAACATTTGAACTGGGGTTTGCAATTTATAATCTGAGGGCACCGTTGAACTTGCATTGCAAGTATTCTCTTAAGAATACATTCACCTTGACAGTAGTTGGTTGATGGAGGATGATAGTTTTTTAGTTTTCGTGGAATAATAAAACAAAATAAACCCATGTTTTTTACCTAATATAACCATCCAAGTGGATGTTGTAGGTGGGGACCAGCACACAATAACCTCCCATTAGAGGTTATAGTGGTGGGGCCCACCCGAACCTAACCTCCCACGAGAGGTTAAGTTGTGGGGAACACCTAGGACTAAATCCCCCCAATTTAATGAGTGAAACAACTAAACTCCCTCATAAATGAGATAGAGTCTCTTGACCTGCTCTACCCAATTAATGGTGCCACTACCTCCTATCTTAATTGTGCCAAATCCCCTAAATTAATTAACCATGTCCTCCTCATCAATTAATTGAGACAATTCTTTCAATTAATTGAATAACCCATTCATAATTTATGCCAATGATTTAATAGTATATTATAATCTTTAATATTTGGTTGGAATTTGATTTTGGGTGGAATTAGGGGAGAGGAGGAACATAGGGAGAAGGCTCTCCAATGAAGAACTTCTTCCATGAAGAATTCTAGTGAGTAGTGTCTCTGACTTCTTCCATAGATTCACCTTGCGGAGGCAGCCAACGTGGGACATCTTCGACAACTGACCCTTCTTCCTCATTGTTGTCAAAGAACCAACGCATGAGCTTGGATTGTAATTGTGTGGCGGGCTTGATGAATGATGAGAACTCTGTATTCTTCCCCACGTCTCTGTCAACGAACAACAAATTCATATAGGGTTTTTATTTGAATATGATATTATTCCTTTAATTCTTCCCTTCTAGAAAAAAGAATTGTTGTGGTTGTTTTTCCTTTCAGGTTGGGATTTGTTTTTGCGGGAAGATGTGGGGTGTTGATTTTATTTTTATTTAATCTTCTTTTCATGTTAATTATTTGAAATTCAATAATAAATTCATCGGCTTTCTACCACTCTAAACGTGGAGGGTATGGGTTAAACCAACATGGACCAACCCCTCTTCTTTTCTTGTTTGTGATGTTTTTTGGAATGGCGATGAGGCAATGAGACGACGAAGGCGACAGAGGCAATGACCGCACTACCTACGGCCTCCAAAAACTGTGCCACCCCCACAACACTCCAGCGCCTCGAGTGGAACTGCACCGTCCGCTAGACTCCACACGCCCCGCAATCCCCACTTCTTCGTTGTTCTTGCGCCCCACGGCACCCTGGCCATGCCACCTCAGCCTCGGGCAGAGCCCCCCTGAGCTGGCCCCATGTGGCGCCCTTCGGGACGAGCCGCACCCCCACGGTTCCCCGTAGGCCCAGCATCCCACTAGGCGCCCTCCAGGCCGAACGACCATCATGCTGACCAGTGGTTCGTCTATGCCCTCACGACCGGTCCGCGCTCTCGCAGCCCTCCACGACCCCTCGCGGCCCACTGGGATGGGCCTAGTGGGCCTAGCTGAACGTAATGGGTCAGCCCGCCAAATGGGCTGGGAAAGACCCAATGGGTCAGGATGGGTCGACCCACACAAGGTCGGTCGTGACTGGATCATGTCGGGTCAGTCCGTCCAAGTCGGATCAGACCCAGGCCCACTATGACCCTTTACTTTATTTTGGCCATATCGTTGGCACCAGGCGTCTGTTTGACGAACCGTAAGAGGTCCTGGAAATCTTGGAGCATGATAGCCCCTTTCATTATACCCCACTAGAGTTTGGGATATACTTGAGATATGGTCAAGTTGGATCGTGCACGAATCTAATAGGGCCCTAGGGACTGAATGGCTAATAATTCACTAACTGGGCGTCTGATTAAGGTGTCGTATGTTGCGTTGAGACCTCTATGATGTGGTAGACCTTTGAGATACATCTTCATTGATTTTGTGATAGTTGGAGTATCAACTAGTATCTCATGGAGTAGATCCTTCCAAAGACGAGCGGTCAGAGTGCAGAGACCTGGTAGCCGGATGAGACATGACTATTGCTTACCAATTGACTTGGAGTGACTCGACTAGACTAGTGGGGATCCCCTGGTTGTGGCAACAGATCCATGGAGGAGGAGCACATGGTTGTGGTGGAAGACCATCGGTACTCGATAGGAGGAGCACCCCTGTATGCTATTATGGGGAGCGCCTGGTTGTGGCGGCAGTCCCACGATGGGGAGCGCCTTAGTGACATAGCAGATGCATAGTACTCGACAAAGGGGGACCTCACCAGTCCATGGTTAGTGGGAAGCACCTTGTTGTCACGGCATATACCCAAGTGGGGTTATCTGATGATTTCATAATTTTTTTTATCCTTGTTGGATTTTGTTAGACCCTGATGGTCTTGGTGTCCCTACAGAGTATCGTTATACTCACCCCTACACGGGCCATGACCATATCTCATTGTGTAGGATGCAAGAATACAGAAAACATTGGCCAAGGCTGAGAGTACCAAGACTGGATGGTACCTGGAGTTAGTCCATATGGCGTGATGGTACACGGAAGAGAAAGACGGACCGATAGTGATGAGGAAGTGATTTGTACATACCCTTCATGTAGGAACCTCGGAGGATGACCTAGTGGCAGTTTTTCTTTTCATTTGTTGTACTTTCTATTTCTTGTACTTGATAGATGGTCTTGAATTTCCGACCCCTTTTACTTTCAGCACACATTTTTAAACTGTTTTACTTACTGTTTTGTTTCCATCTTGTGCTCTGTTGTGTGTGTTTACAGGTTACAAATGCAATGCCTTTCCAGTTTTAGGGAATTATGCATTTGGTGCTAGCTGTCATCCCTTTGCCTATGGACGTCGGGCATGGTGTAGTCAGTACATGAGCCCCGAATAATGGGTCGTGATTTTTTTACCACTATTAATATTAATTGTTGTAAAATTTAATTAATGCGGTTAATGTAAAAACTAATTTAATTTGGTGGTTAAACTATTATGATAATGTTTAAAATGATCTAAAACATGTCTAAAATACATTCAGTGGGAATAGTTTTACCTTATAATTTGAAAAAATCAACAAGGAACCAATGTAGATTCATTTTCATGATAAAAACACGGGTTTAATTTTTTTCCTTTCAAAACATATGTGTGTACCCACACCCAAACGTATAAAAGGCCAGCCAATCTCATCCCTGAATCATATATACAAAGCTATTTGGTTTTTCAAATATCTAACGAGACAAATTCCATTATTCAATATCCTAGTACTATAAGCCCTTTTCTATTACAAATGTATCCTAGGAAGTCATTTGATGTAAACGTATAGAGGTCATTTGAATAATAGCTAATGTACCAAAATGAAGGTATTTTCTATTTATTTTTTGACCATCATAAATTATAATTTAACTATTATTGTAAAATAAAACATGTATTCATGATATAATGAGATGTTATTTTGGTTATAAAATTACCTATATTCATCTAAATTACCATGAAATGGGATATAAGGTTGTTGATCTTGTGTATGGAAGACTACAACCTTGTAAGACAAATTAACTAATTTTCCATCGAAAAAATTTAATGCTAGATATAATGATGGATTTACAAACATAACAATATTATTATAGATATGTAACATTATTATTACATGTACATTAATATGTTCAATTTAGTTTAGAACACAATTACATTAAAAATGTGTATAGAGGACTACCATATCACGAAGTGATGTGAATTTTTTTCCATTAAAATTTAAATAGAATTTAATGAGGAAAAAACTAATGAATATTTTTGATATGTATGAGATGTAATGATTCAATAAAATTAGTGTATTAACCACTTAATTATCTTATACCACATTAAAGAAAATTATAATATCACTCGGGTGTATGCAAGATCTACATTCTCTACTAAGTGATGTGATTGATTTTCAATGTACACCATTCATAAATTGATATAATATTTATCTAATTATTAAATATTTAATTTATAATAGAAATATATATTAGGATAGTATTTAAATTTGATATAAATTCAATATCCAAAATATTTTTGGTGAAATTCATGTGATAAAACAAGGAAATTATGACCCCAAAAAATGAAAAATATTTAATATTTTTCACAAATAGTGGTAAAATGTAACAGTGGGATCCTATAAGATATTATGAGTATGATTATTTTTCGGTGTGAATAAATATCATCATTTATTTTATTATTCATGATGTAAAATATTTTTCAAATAATGTTAAGTCTAAGGTAAGGGATATTGTATCAATTTTCCTAATTCTTTGGTCAACTAATTTATTTTATATAATGTACATAATACCCCTTTTAGTTGTGATACAATTCATAATTACTAATATTTTACACTTTAATTTAAATGATAAGAAATTTTTCATGAAATGTACCATGTTGAAATTATTTAATAACTCAATTTATTCCCATTAGGTTTTATTATTTCTTCATTTTCCATTGATGTTATAAGATTAGATATATAATAACTTTTTATTATATTATACAGTATTTAAACATGTTCTATGTTTATTTGAATTCGATACACAAAATATATACATTGACTAATTCTCACTTCATTGATATGATCATTGTATGGTTTTTTCTCAATTTCAATTTAATAGAGTTATATATGATATAATAAACCTATTAAGATTAATTTCATAATATAATATTCTTTGATGTATTTAATATTAATATAAATGTATTCATGATGGTGAATGTTTATATTCATACATATCAATATTCATATATCATGGATATAAATATTCTGTAAATATTATAACATTCTTTCATATAGTCTTTACCTTGAACATTATTAGATTTATTAGGGAAATGATAATAAATCCTTGATCTTTAATCAATAATGATATGTAATGATAATGAATATTATTCATGAATTATGTTGGTTATTTAGTAAATGGGAAATTATATAGACCTGCAGTAATGGGTGGGGCATGAAATTACATAGCACTTCGATGAATCGGTATGACACATGAGAAAAATAATTTGTCCAAATTAAATGTGGTTATACCTACTATTTTAGAATTTTTGAAATGTGTTGATGTTAGAGGAATTGTGTTTTATTATATTAGAACATTTATTAATTACACATTTCCTTCCTTAAGAATTAAGTTATTATTATTTTCTAATATATTTTAACAATGATAAAATCTATTGATGCATTAAAATCTAGAAAATTTATTAAAGGGGATGTTTTTTAAATTATTTAAATTCCCATATTGATTATTCCTTATCTAATAATGATATTAAATATTATTTATGTAGAAATGTTATCATTTTATTTAATATTCAATATTAATTATTCCTTGTGAAATTATGATTTCCAAATTATAGATTAAATGGAATGTGTGTTCATTTATAAACTATTCCAAATTGAGTATTCATTACGGAATCCCAATAAATTTTGATATTAGTAATGCATAATGAGAAGTTGATATTGTTATTATTTTTTTCAATTTCCCCATGATATGATGAATTATTATTAGAATGGGTTTCAATAGATGCATTTAATTTTTTTATTTATCATGTATTATATTTTATTCTTTATTTACCACTGTAAATTTGGTACCATTTTTGTATTTAGTTATAAAGAAATACTGGTAAAATATGTATATATGGTTTCTTCCCCTTCGCGTCAATGCTAATTTATTTAGGAAGGAATGAAAATTAGTTTATTTGAGTCAGGGAAATTATTGTGAATTGTTAAAATAGAAAAATAAGTAAAAAATATAACTTTTATTTAATTGTCATAAAAATGAATATAATGGAATATTATGATACCATATTTTCATAGAGGACATATATTTATTAAGTAAAATTAATAATTAAAATTGTTTTTCTTAAATTATAGTACATATTTTTATCATTAGGGGATATAAAATGTTATTTCACCCAAGAAAATAATTTTATTCTCTAATTTTAAAAATTATATCTTAACACTTATAAGAATTAAAAATAAAAAAATAAAAAATTTGTTAACTATATGTTCATAGTAGTCGATTGATTCAATTTAACATATTGATCATAAAAATGTGATTACAATTATTAATGTTAATGAAATTTTCAATAGTGAAAGGAAAATTTTTAATGAAATTATTTTATTTTTTTATAATATACATCCAATAAAAAATATAGATATATATTGAATAATTTCAATAATATTCCATATAAATTATAGTATAATTATATGAGAACATTTAATTAATAAACTACTAATAAATATTATAAATTACACATACTGGTTATAACATTTTTTTCTGCAAAAAATAGTTTTATATATATTTATTTTTTTATTTCTGAAGTCAATTTTCTATCATAATGAAATTTAATAATTGTAACTCATGGTAAAATTTAGTATAATCACAAAAAATGTTTTTAGGAGGGGTTATATTATATTTTTTTTAAACATGTGTAATACTTATATAAAAACTATTTAAATATATAAGAATATAAATTATTTTTTTTAAAAAAAAGTTAATGACATTAACAATGTTTAACATTTTACAAAATGATTGTTTATAAAATCAGTCTCTTTAAAATAATTTAAATTCATCAATTTTATAATATACAAGAAAACATAAATCATAATGATATATAATGAAATTTAAATTTATAAACTAAATTATTCATTAGATGTTATGAATGATTGATAATAACTAATAAAAAAATATTTTTTACATATGTATAAAATTATTTAATTAGTTATCAATATTTTTAAAATTAAAATTAAAATCATTTGAAAGTAACATAGACTTTTTTCTGAATTTTTTTTTGCATAAGGGGTTTTTAATTTAAAAAAATAAATAGATCACTAATTTTTTATTAGTTTATAGAAATTTATTTAATATATATTCAGTAAATATGTAGAAATAATTACATTTTCTACCAAATTTATAACAATATTTATATTTAAAAAAACCAAATTTGTAAAAAAAAATCGGTCCCATATTGCATATTATTTTGAAATTTAATTCAAAACACGTAAGGGTGAAAAGGTTAAATAATGTTAAAAATATGGGATAAAGAATCAAAAAATTTGTGAAATGACATTATAAAATTTTATGAGTGGATGAGAAAAATTTCCATCAATGTATAGAATGTACTATAAGATAGTTCCATAATTCATTTACTGTGAACCTTAATTTAACTTATGAATAAAATAATAAATTTTCACACTTGTGAAAATAATATATACAAATTTTTAAAAAGGTTAAAAAAATATTATGTTCAGTTTTACAAGATTATTTAAAATATCAATAATGTTGTTTTAATAATGTAATTTCTTTATAATTTTTACTTGTTGAATAATATTTCATATCTGATAATGTTCCCGAACACGATATATATTTAATTAATAAAAAATATAAAAAATGTATTTTGAAATATTAAATGTAAAAAAATTATTGTAAATTATTTTGTTCCGAAAAATTAGATAAATATAACTTAAGCATGTTGTATTATAGGATTATATTTTGATCCTATAGTTTTTATGATGTATTTAATGTCATTTTAAATGAATAGTTTCAAATTAACGACAATAATAGTTTTCGAAAATTATATATTAATAAATTTTTTTCAATCAGTAAAATAATTATATTGAAGATTGTGTGGAATAAATGATTTATAATTTCATAAAATTAATATTTATAATTCAATTTTCACATTATAAATAAATTTATATCCAATTAATATTAAAATGTTGTTTCTATGAATAAGGAAACAATTGGTTATCCAATGGGTCAATCCAGTTGATGAAGAATAAAATGTCACCAAAACCTATGTAAATTTCATTTACAGATTCTATTTTTACCATTCAAATATTTTATTGGAATATATATCGATTTTGAAGCATTTTGTCCCAATTTCTTCTTTTTTTTTAAATTCCATTGAATTCCCATGAATTATGTGTATATTAAATATTATAGGGAACCCCTAGTTTCCCTTCCTTACACCAAATTTATCCATATATAACTAAATAAATAAACTAAATATTTTTTAAACATCATAATTGACATTATAAATTTGTTATTATTTTAAGATAACATTCCATGTGTCCTTATAATGTGATCAAAATGAGGCATATAGAACAAGTGGTAATTTTCAAACCAAACCTGGTTTCAAATTTTTTCTCCCTTTTGCTAATATAAAGATATAGTTATAAATTAAACATAATAAAATGATTTATATTAATATATTAAAATATATTTTTTATATTTAAAAATTATTATTCACCATTTTTTCTATAAAATTGGATAAGAATGCATCACTCATGAATATGTCTGAGTGACCATCTCGACCTGGTGATGAAATTTATTTTATATCACCATCATTCATGGAAAATTTTATAGTGGACTTAATTTTTATATAATATATTTTTTATATAATTATTATTTTTTATTTATAATATCATATCTACCATCATATATTGAAATATGTTGAAAAATGAAAACGATAGTCATTTTTATGTATTGAATACCACCCCTAAAAAGTGAGGTTATCCTTTTTTCATTTCATTATTACATGTATGGTAATAAGAATGTATTTAATGAATACATAAGATATATAAAATATAAATTTTATTTTAGAATTTTTAATTATTATTTATAATACTTCTATTCCATCTTTTGATAGTTGGAATCAACGTCCATCCATATGTATATCTCACTAATTCCCTAAACAATTTAATTAATTTCTATGTCATATACATTCATGTCTGAATTTCAATATATATATATTAAATATCTCTGATATTTTATTCATGATTGACATTATAGATATTTCTTAATGATGACTAATTAACAATGATTGAAATCACCAAATAGAAACATGAATAATATTTGTTAATGTTATAGACCCAAAACATATTTTAACTACACATTTTTTATCAAATGGGTGATAACATATCGAAAGTAAATAATAAATTGTATTATAAATATGGATATGGTTATAGAATAAACATATAATAAATTTATTTTATTATATATAGGTTCTCTCATATATAAATAATTTATAGAATTTAGGTAACTTATTTTCATGTTAGTTTTATTTCAATGAGATAGATTCCATATTCCCTAGTTGTTTTTTGTGATTTTGAATATTATACACATGAATTAATTTTATGAATCACTTATTGTACATTTTTTTATTTCAATATCCAGAATTTTTATTTCTTTTATGAGGATCTATTCACTAATTACCAAAGTGGTTATAGGTTCTTATTTTATTGTAATTAAACCAAACATTATTTATTTATGAATTTTCAATGTGGAAATAATATAATACTTATATGATAATTACATTTAATATTATTAAACTATATTTATTTATAAAATATATATTCTATAAATTTATTTCATATATGATATATAGTCAATATATCAAAATAGTTTTTTATGGAATTATTGCAATGTTTTACTATTTAGTCAAGAATGAATTTTCTTCCATTACAATGTATTATAAAAAAATTTAATTTTTTGTACTATTATCCTATCATTCATTAAATTAATTTTACCTCATGTTTTAAATTCAATAAATTCATTCCATAGATTGACAACTTATTTTTCCAAATGAGGTGATTTTTTCAAAGTGGAAATAAAATATTTTTACTTCAATATATACAAAATTCATAGAAATTAACACCATAATAATCACAAAATGATTAGAATATTACATGAAATTTTCTATATTTTTTCTTAAGGGAATTATGTTCCATAACTTTTTATGTAATTATGATATATTAATAAAATAATTTCATAATGAATATGGTATTTTACTCCTAAAATTTTCTTTTGATTCATTGAATATAATTGTCATCTATAATAAAATCCTTTAGTTTAATTATGATTTATTTTAAATATTATTAAATTTCACATTTCTTATTGTTTTCTTGAATGATTCAAGATTATAATGATGAGATTTTTAGGAACCCTATTTATTTTCCATGGGTTATATAATAAATAATTTATGAAATTTACATGAAAGACATTTTTATATCCATTTGTAATTATATAATGATATGATTAATGCTTTTGGTCATATTGAATGCATATATATAGTTTTAATTATGTGAAATTTGGGAATAGAATTATATTTCCCACTAATTCATTGGTTAAAGTATTATGAAACATAAAATAATTATGGTTAATAATTTTATGTTCCTGATCCAATATCAGATGTATGTTATGATTCTTGATCCAATATAGGAAATAAATTGATGTGATTGGTGAAATATAGGAAATATGTTGATTTGATTGATCCACTATGATAAATAATTTATTATCCATGTTCCACTATTATATGGAATATATGTTTTTTTATCCATTATGATTTGACTGTCTTAGTAGTAATCATTGAAATATGAAATTGTTTCTATATCTATTTTGGATCCACACTTTACGTCATAAAATTTTGTTCATGATTAATTTATGGTGATTTATTACACATATTACTCATGTATTCTGATTTGATTCAGTTTTTTTCAATAAATAATTATTATAATTCATTATAGATTAGGTGTGAACATTATATGTCATGTTCAAGATCTTGTACCCTATCGTTATTATATGATTTCATATTTTCATCACTTAATATAACCCATGTTTACCGTTACTGATCATAGGAAGTCTCCATTTAATAAATTTTCATCCCTTATGATGTGAATAGTTTTTTAATTAGGTTGTGTCTATGAATATTACAATTTATGGAATTCAAAATTTATGTGATGTTGAGGATGAATCCTAATTTAGAAAGATTTTGTATAATACAGCAATGAATATTTTTATTTTATGGTCATCAAGAATGTGTTGTTTTAAAATATTGAATATTTACCTATGATGATATAATATTCATATCTTAAAAATAAGGGTAATTATAGTTTGTATCATGGGAATCGTTTATTTAGTTATATGATATTATTGTTATAAAACTTTGGTCAAACCCCTAGGGATACATCTTATTATGGGAGAACATCCTAAGGATTTGATAATGTCTAGAAATAACCTATAATAAACCAATAGATTCATAAAATAAAATTAATTTACCGTCATTTTTTCATCCTTGTAATGATTTCTCATGATTTAATTATTGATCAATAAGATTAATCATGTTTAATGGTCAAGAAAATTAGTTTTCTTTTAATATGGGGTTTTATAAATGATGATGTTTTTTTTACAGTATTCAAAAATATTTATATAAAATAGTTGTTATTATATATATATTAAATATTATATATCTTAAAATTTATTAGGGAATATGGATTGTTATCCTAACTGACTATGTTTTTAGTTTGGAGTGAACACTACTAACTAATACATGGTCACCTCATATGTTTATAAATTATCTATAAATAGATTTTTTTTTGAAAATTGATATATAAAAATCATCATATTATCATATTAGTTTAATTTTATGATATCATAAGCATGGATTAATATTTATTACATATAACCAATATCAATTTACAACAAAGGGATGTCTTATTTCATATTATGATTAAACCTATTATCATTTATCATTGAAAAGGTGAATTAAAACATCAAATTAAAATAACATCAATATTATAGGTCTTAATTCAAATAAATGAATTGTATTAAGATATAATTTTTATAGATAAACTTAAAAGTGATGATATTCCTATTTTATGGAATTTTGTAAATGTCCTTCTAGGAGAGATTCCATTTTTACATCTGAATCATGAAATAGATTTTTCAATTTAATTCATAATTTGTGTTTTGTATAATTCAAATATTCCTTTGGGATTGGTCCAAAATTAGTTATATAAATTGAATAAGAAACTCAAAGAAAATTCTAATAATAGGAAAAAATACAGTTGTGAATCACCTTGGGTGTCCTAATAATTTTTTTATAATGATTGATGGTTGAATTTTATAATTCAATTGATTATTAGGAAGATAAATACATCAGGCTAAAGAATAAGTATCCAATACTCCCTATTATTTATTTTTGATGAATTATAGGTATTTAATTATTTTTAAAAATTAAAATTCATTTTCGATATCATTAAATATGTGTTATTATATAATATATTCCATATATAGTTATCTTTATGAGATATCGACGATATGAATTCATAGTAATTTCATTTGGATATAATATTTTTCCAACAAATCATTGTATATTTAAGTAATAGAGTCTGTAAATATTCAATTTATTAGCTTTGATAGTCTATAATGAGTATATTTGAATATATTCAATTATCGTACATGATCATGAGGAACATTAGTGATTTTTTTGAAATCCCATTATGAAGGGGATGTTCTGTACAGAATTTACTAATTCTGATTTATTTTGAATAAAAATGACTAATTCATGGGTATTATAATCTCATGTGAGGGTATATTAGTATTCCCTTAATAGAAAAAAGTTATTGAGGAATGATTTATAGCAACCATAGTAATAAAAATCCATAGTATCCTTAAGTTGGATCGATATTAATAATTATTTTTGAGATATTTCTAGTGAATATCTAATACACTCACCACGTTGACAAAAAATGTAATTATTTTCATTTATAAATATTAATGTGAAATTAATTTCATAGAGTTGATTTAGAGGTAGTTCATTTCATCTATTCTCACACAACAAGTTATTATATGAATTTTTATAATCTATAGTTATGCAATAATTAAGATAATATAATGTTTCATCATAAAAAATTATATGGTGATAGAATATTTGTAACATCAATTGAATAAACATTAGAAACTTTATTTCACTCATGACATGTTGAAATTAGGGGTGAAATTTTCATTTATGATAATAATGAATTATATCTATGGTTAAAGGTGTGAAAATTTAAGAATCTTAATATTTATAATTGTATGCATATATATATATATATATTGAAACAAATGAATATATTACAATGAATTTTTTTTGAGTTGGTAAAATATTATGTCATCAAAATAAATTACCACCCAGAGAAGGAATACATGGTAAATAATGCTCTAAATCAGAATGAAAACCCAATTTATTTAATGATAAATCCTCAATAAAATACAATACATATGGATTAATAGTATCTGTAACATGAAATAATATGGAGAGAGTAAATATATTATATTTATCAACTGAATTTCCAAAAATCCATCCATGTAAAAATTAAATATATGTAGATTCAATGTGTAGATTAGAAAAAAAATTAAGTCGTGTTCTTGAGTGTAACCAAGATTATGATGAAATATTTCTGATTAATAACCAATTATATGTCACTTATATAATATAATTGATGATTGATAATCTACATGAAATAAATATTTCTATATTTTATATTAATCATTGAGTTAGATAGATTTAAAAATTTATCAATGATTATATCTAGTGGGAAACATGATGTGAGATATTTTAGAGTATATCTATTAATTCTTAGTACGTGAAAAATTTTAATTGACATATTGAATTATTATGGTATGATAAAACAATTACAATAAAATAATGTAAATTGTAAAATAATACAGTGTATTTCATCATTAGTTTCCCAAAATCATTTAAAGGGATGAATTCTAGTTTGGTTGTAGTCATTCTCCCCATTAAGTACCACACATCAATGTCATGTAATAAGATTTCTCCCATTATCATATTTTCATGTTTTACATTAACTATTTGTTGATATTTCATTGGGTTCCAAATTATATTTTATTTGATTTGTATCATTTATTATGAAATAATTTTTAAACATATATTTACCTAAATCTATATATTTAGTCCCATTTTTGTATATGGTAACATATTTAGACAATTTATTAGTCATATAAAAATATTCAATCCCAAGAGGATATGTTGAGAACATATTATTTTGAATTAAATGGTGGTTGTGATCAGAACCATCCATTTCTTGGGATTTATATCAATAATATATTTCAATAGATCATTCATATGGTTCTTTATAAAACCTCTATAATAGGATTATAAATTCATCTCTATATGTGTGTGAATAAAGAGCAGAAAATAAAATGGGACTTGATTACAATTATAAAATGTTATATAATTTTAAATCCATTCATTTAAACGAATTCTAATTTAATATTCCATAAAAATATTATGATGAATATTTCCAATGAGATATGGAGATGGATGTGCGTGAATTGGTATTCAAGTGAATTTCATCTTGTAATAATATTATGAGATTCGAAAAGAATGGAATGATGATTCGTATATATATATATATATCTTCCATTTAAATTATTAATCAAATATGGTTGGTATCTTATATCTCATAATGTACACTTAATCATTCTCATGTTCATGATGTGATCCATGTATATCTTATGGTGATGTATAAACCTGATTATTCACATGTAACAAAATAAGTGGTCATACTGATAGAGAATGATCTATCTTTTTAGGAACATTTGGGAGATATTCTAGATTATATAGTGAATTTTTGACAAAACAATACCCCTCAACTGGTCATCATTTTTTGGAGAAATCATAAATTATATGAATCTACATGAAAACCTGATGATGTTATGATATAAATGAATCACCCTTCATAGGTTTAAACGAAACATAATTGTCAGTATGAAATTCATACTATGGGAGTTATTTTATCTTTATTATTATTATTATAAATATATAAATAAAAAATTTTAATGTCTTCAACATATTGGGAAAAATGAAACCAAGAGTCTAAACGAATCATAATGATGCATACATTTATCACATAGCTGTTAGACGAGAGTTTTTGAATGGGGAAAACAAAATTATAAAAATAGTGGGGTTAATAAAATAACACAATGAATTCAATAGTTATACATTGATTCAAAATTATTATTAGAATAAATTTAATTTATAATAAATTATTTTCAAAAAAATTGATTTATGTGGAAAATGTGTTGTTATCATGATAAAATAAAATAATCACAATTAGAGAATATTTTTAATTAATTTTATATATTATATATTTAGTAAAATGTTCTACATTTCATTTAATATATTTTTTTCTTCTAATTATATATGAATGTATTTCTAAATTTACGCATAAAAATGTATTTTTATAAAAAATGGTTTTCATTTTTTTCCAATTTAATTTAATATTAATTTCATTGATATATTCAATGTGAATCCCAAAAAAGGGGCTCCATATTTGGAATTGGGTGGAGGAAATTTTCTCATTTGGTTAAATTTTTTTGTACAATACAAATAGTAACAATTGTTTTTTTCACCTTAAAAAGGATAAAATAGTTAAATTATGTCTAAAAAATTGAATATGAATTTAAATGTAATGAACCACTTTGGAATAAAATATAATCTAGTCCTCATTCATATTTTCCCCCACACATGCAGAGATTTTCTAATATCTACATGACTCCAAAAATCACTTATAAATATGGTTATAACCTTAGGGATGATTTACCCACAACATATAATGATACTAGATATTCAATGTTGAAAAAAATCATGTATCTAAATAGTAAACAATAATATTTGAAAAAATGGGATTAATAAAAAAGAGAAGGAAAAAATAAAACTATCTAAACCATTATCCTAGTGGTCCATGACCCCCACCATTAATCAAGACATCTACCCTTAGTCATCCATGATTGAATCGTTAAAGGTTATTGAAGAAAACAAGCACCTACACTATGTAAAAAATTGATGAAAATAGGAATTGGTATAAGAAGGGAGTGATCTATAGTTCCTAGTATATGTTCATTAGAGAATATATATTATTACCTTATATGGAAAAACATTATAAAGAGAGAGTAAAACATTTAAGTATATGATTATACATTTTTTTATATGAAACAAAATTCATTATGAATATATTAAAATATTAATAGGCTCTTGAAGAATAAATTTTAATATTGTAAAAAAAATTAGAAAACAAAGTTGAATACATGTAATATTGTAATTACATAAACAACCCATTTCAAGAAAATCATTAAAAACAATTTCACATTATATATTATAATAGGTCAATAATGGTTTTGATAATAATATAGATATGACCATGTTTTACAAAACTAAATCATATAATGATTTTGTATCACAAGAATAATAAGATGATCAAGAATGATGATAAATCAATCCAGGAAACTCCAGCTCCATGTGGTTAAAATAAATGTTTTCATGTATTGATTATCAGGTATAATAATTTAATTAATGTAATATAGAAATGATAATGTGTCAACTATAATCATTCTACTTAAAAATCATCATAACTAATTATCACAAACAATGTCTACACACTCTACATACCCTTGATTCTTGTCTATATCATGATTCTATCTTGTTTTCTATGCATCTGTTTGATATGGTGTGAGATAATTAGAAAATAACCAATCAATATCAATATTTATAGACATATTGGTTCTCTTGAATAGTCAGATGAGGTGAGTGACATGATCACATTTTGATGATGAAAATGTGGATCCTAATCAATATCATTATTTGGATATTACTCTAAATACTTCAATCATCGTATCATGAATGTAAATTATATATCACTCGAATCCCAAACTACCACAAGTGAATAATCTATTTTATCAACACCTTTTAATGGGAATCATAATAGTCAATGAAGATGGATCAAAGGGTTATCCATTGATAATGTCACCAACAAAGTTTAAAATTCCCTCAATAATATCAATTTAAATTAAAATTATACCTCATTTCATCATTAAAATGGGATACCACATTGGATTCAGTTAATAAATCATCATTTAAATTATAAAAAAGAAATAAAACTACTGATTTTGTTAAAAACAACCTTATTGAATTCAATTGAAAATTTTCAATTTAAATATGGGTGAATTAATTTGAAAACCTGGGGATTACATAATTTTTGGAGTTGATTAGGAAAAACATTTCAAATCATTTATAAACTGTAATTTATATGTATGTGATAAATTATAAAAATTGTTATCTTTGACATTACATAAATTCAATTATGTGAAAACCTATGGAAATAATTTTATTTATCATAAAATTTGGTTGAAAACAAATAATTTGAAATTCAAAACAATAACTACAGATTAAACCTCCAATATAATCAAAAATTCAAAAATAATATTGAAAAATAATTTGAAAATACATGTAGTATTATAATTTATAAAAACTTAAAAAGGAAAATACATTTTATCAATTCATTGGTTAAATCATCAAGATGAGGTCCAATGAAAATTTAAAAATAATTAAATGAAAACATTCATGTTATATATATTTAAAATATGTAATACATGTCTAAAACTTCTAAAGAAACAATAAATCACAATATAATGTGAAATAAAATAAGTTTATTTATCTAAAAATATTTCATAACACATTTAAGTGATGAGTAATAGTTAAAGAAAGTAGAAATACTAAAGGCTCTATGAAGTGTGCATGGAGATACGATGTAGAAGAAAAAACATAGTATAAGATATTAGACCATGGATTAATGTTTTACAATAAGATACATCCCTGATACAAGTAATTTGTATTTTGTGAAAGATGTTACTACATTGTGAAATACATGGTATTGAATTATTGAAATATAGAAGCATGACTCCTATGGTGAAAATGGAAGACTTTATGGTTGATTAATCTCTGAAATAGTTCATTGAAATTTTATAATAAATTACATGTAATATTAATGACCATGTATTTGTCTGGTTCTATGTATGAAACAAAAACAACACAAAATACATCTTAGAAAAAAATCATAGGATCAAGATATCAAAACAAAATTTTATCATTATTATTTGCAAGACCTAAATAATTAATTGATATAAACATCTAAAATTAATGTGGAACATGTCTATATGACATGCTCTAAGACGTTGTGGTTTATTTCATTCTTCCGAGATAAATGAAATGTTGAATGTGGTCTCTACATAGTTTCTATTTTCTCAGAAGAATTCACTCCACTTCCATACAACCGCTATCATATAACCCCCAACTCTATTTTTTATCCATATCCTCTATATATTGGTTTTGATTTATATAGTTTTTTCATCTAATATTTGTATAATTTATTTTAAAACAATTAATATATGATTCAAAATGATCTAAAGTTCTAAATAAATTTTCCCAATCATGGATTCACTTATATACATGAGAAAAAGATTTATAGAATCTCTTAAATGTGTATTAACAACATTCTATGGTAGTTCATTACATCCTAGGAAGGAATATAGTACAAAATATTGGAAAACAATAGTTAAAAATGCTCCCACAATTATCCGGTGATGTCTATATTCCAAAAAAATAAATAATCAAATGAATATCTTCAAATAATAACTCCATTATTTGATCATCTCAATGAAAAAATTAAAAAACACCTTGTGGAACTAGAAAACAACATATAATGAATGAAGAGATAGTTTTTTTCTTCCCAATATTTAATAATTCAAAAAATTGTGTAGAATTATTACATCACATACCCTCAACACAAAAGGAGAGACTGAAAAAACTGAACATGAAAAAACATATATGAACCAACATAAACTATCAAGTAAATGGCACGATGAAACCCCTAAACCATATTAAGAACATTGGTTTTAAAATGATCCAACAATTATTACTAGTGTTTAAAAAGTTATTATTGGAATGGATTACCACAATATATGGGTACTAAAAGTTAACAAAGGTTATTCAACACATAACCCCACAAATTAAATATCCAATAGAAAAATCAACTACCATATCTAGGTGATTGGTACATCAAAATCTAAATTTCACTATTTACTTTAGTATAACACCAATGTATATTTATGTCCATATAAAATGATAAAATAATAAAAAGTCCTATGAAAAAAATGGGGACGAAACTCCTAGACCATTTAACATCTATGACATCATGACAAGCTCTAACTATCATGAAAAAAACAAAAGGATACGCAACAATTACAACCAATCCACCAATATAAAGCACTGACACTATGGGAAGAAACCCAATAATAGATTTCCATGAACAAAAACACCAATATCTGAAGACAATCAATGAAATATTTCACTCCATCACTTGGAGAAAAAATAATCAATGAAATAAAGATATTAATGAATAAGGCTTACCATTAGAGGGTTCACATTCACAAATAACAGCCCAATAAATATTAATAAAGTAAAACCATTATCCAGATAACATCTAAGTAAAATATGATAACATCTACATAGAACAAAATACAAGACACCATAACCTATTAAAGAATAAAATATTCCAAATATTTATAATCCCAAAAAAGAAAACTCAATCAGAATCCACTCCATTGTTAGAATCCTCTTGTTGGTTCATAATTTTCAAATAAAGGATACTCCTACACTATATGAAATTATTCTCTCTAAATCCTATGGATGGAGCCCTATTATTTTGAATCATATTATACATCTCTTGAAGAAGATAATGATCATCATCCAATACTTACATATCTATAGAAAAACAAATATATAATCTTAAAGGGTAACATGTATCAATAATGTTTATAATCAGTCAGAGATGTCAAAAACAACTAATTAAAAGGAATTGGTGTTTCACACAAGAATTGTGTGGAATTTATCTTATTTTAATGATGATATAATAGCTCATCAATAAAACTTTATAATCCATTATAAATTACATCACAATATATTATAACAAATAATGAGGGACCCCACAATTATTTTTATTCTTATAGAACCATTTCTATCGATAATGACCTTTCACGAATCCTTTTATAAGAGAAAAAGTATGATAGTGAGACAATAGTTACAGTGTCCCTATGAATTGACTTCCAAATGAATTGATCTTTAATTTATTTATAACCAACATTATTTTTTTATAAATATATAAATGATATTAATTTTCTAGAAGACTATTCTATCTCTAGCTCGCCATGGATAAAACCGAAGAGATAAAGAAAATACCCCTTCTTCACACTATCATGATATTAAAACTAAATGATGAATGACTAAATGATTTTTAAGGAAATTCATTCAAGAATACAAGAGGGAACCGTGAAATCCAAAAACTCTTGTATAGGTCCCTAAAATATGGATTTGATATACATGAACATCATAGAATCATTTATCTAATGAAAAAAAAATTCTCTTAAACTTATTCAATCCACATATTTTTTCGAGGGGCCCTATTCACTTCTGTAAGAAGGATGATCAAAATGAAATAAGATGGGGGTATGGTATAATATTTGTAGAGGTAATATATACACAATTTCATTTTTATTTTAGGTATATGTCAAAACCCATCCCCCGGGGGCCGTGTCGTGTCTACTCAAAGCCTGCCTTCCATTAGATAGGGGCTGGAGACTAGCACCGAAGGCATATTCCCTAAACCTGGGAAGGAATTGACTTTATAACCTGCAACAGTTACAACCAAGTACACGGAAGGTTAAAAACTCTAGTAAACTGAATAGTAAATATAGTGAGTACATTGTGTAAAAGAGGCAATAATACAAGCCCAACTAGAAAGTACAAGGAAAATTGGAAAGTACAAGATGGAAGATAGGTGAAAAGGAGCTCCTTGATTGTCTACAACTAATCCTACCTGAAGGGTAGGTACATCTCACGAACAGTTTTCTCTGTTGTTCACCTCGTCTAACATACACCTCCGAGAAACCTTTAGTCTTGATACTCATGTCCTCAGTTAGCGATGTATGTCATATCCACCAAACACAACATGGTTCATGCATAGCCTGTGTAGGGGTGTGGATAACAATACTAAGTAGGGACCCTTTAACACCCTAAGATTTCACAGTGATTTACTTCATCAAAATAATTCAATAACTTGCACTACACGCAACACCGAGATCAAGCGCACCATGACTTCCAAATAAGCCGTTCAAAAGACGTTATGAATAGTATTAACTAAATTTTGAACTTTATATAATCCTTATAATTTTAGAATTCATATTATGAGTTTCTTAGACATAATGTGAGAACAAATTAATTATTTTCAGATAAAAGAATTATTTTTCAAAAATGCACTTTTACCAACTTTTAATAGTGAACCATTTTTTAATCAAATATTTTAAACTTTTATATATTCAATTTGACTAAATAAATTTATTTTTTAGAATGTGGGACATCAATAAGTTACAATTAAACACCCCATGCTTCCATGATACAATTTTCTTTGAATAAAATAGTAGCGTGTGTTTTACGCAACTTCGAGTTCTAACACACACCACAACCAATCAAACTAGCCATTATGAATAGTAATACCTAATTTTTAAAATTTTATACATTTAATCTTTCAAAATGGACTTCATTTTTGGATTCATAATATCTAAATTAACCTAGGTTGATTTTTTGGTAATTTTTGGATAACTTTTATATCTTGATGAATAGTGAAAATTAATAAATTTTAATTAAAAACAACTTTTTTAATAAAAATAATTAATAGTGTTAAATTATAAATTTGTTTGTTTTTAAAGTATATTTAGAATATATTTTTACCATTTAATACAATTTTGGTCAGTGGACATAATTTCACAATTAAACCAAACATAAACAAGTGTCAATCTTTTGATAGTTATTATATCTTAAAAACTCGCTTTTTGTTTTGACAGTAGGAAATAATTTTAAATTAATTTCTGCCACTTCTGTGTTTTGAATTTGGAAAAATTGATTCCATATTTGGAATTAGGATGTCCAAATTGTGTAAATAGGTAACTTTTATTTATATACATTTTCAATAATTACTTCGGTAAATATTTTATTTACCATGGTTAAAGGGTAAATCCAGTAAATAAGGGTTAAAAAATAATATTATAATAATAATGAATTACCCTAAAACGTGTCCTAACATTATTGGTGGATACATGCCTGACCATGGGCATCTTTGGGTCGATTTTTGGGACCCCATGGAGCCACTTGTATGTGATATGGACACATTTTTTTAATTAAGATAAAGTAAATACAAAAATGATATAAGCTTATATCTTTTAGAAAACCAATTTTTATAAAGGTATATATATCTTATATTTTAGATTATAAATATTCATTATAAATACAAAAATATTTCCTACATAATTATATTTTATTTATAATTTTTGGACATTGAAAAGTAAAAAATATATATGACACAATAATGATGCAGTATTTTCCTTATTAATGAATGAATCAAATAATTAGTATTATAAATGTTAAAATAAATATAATTTGAAAGTTTTGATGACATAAAAGCATTTTATTGGTTAATATGACATGTAATGATTGCTTATATTAATTTGGTTCGAATTAATAATGTTGTTAAGACTTTAACAAAAACCAATTATTGAGTCGTGTCAAAATTGACATAAATGATTTTTTAAAACAAATATTATATTTTTAATTTATATTCTATTCCTAAAAATCTACAGTTTGGAAAAAAGACATATATCATTATTTTTGTATCATTAATGGAGCACTTGGGGGTCTCTTGGATGTATATAGTACGTTTATTAACTATATATTATAAAAATACAATGTGACATGGTAAGTGTTAAACTAATTAACCAAGAGTTAAAACTAAGATAAGGTTAATATATTGACCCAAACCTGTCTAAAATATATTTTTTGAAATGATTTATACCCATCCCCACAACAAAATTTGAATAATACACTTTGTATCCATTAGAAACATAATATGATTTTATTATAAAATAATACTCTATGTTTTTTTCTAAAGAGCCCCTCACCCCTCTTATAAAAGGGCACTCCCCCCTTCTCATTAATTCACACCATCAAAGCCATTTGTATCGGCCATACCCTTCACAAATATCCAAAAAAATTCCCTCACTTCATCTTAGAGGCCTTATTTTGAACATAAATCCAACATAATGATCCCTTTTTATCAAATCAATTGGAAGAACCCGAAAAAGATGTAACGTCTTCACCACCCTCTTTAATGCTCATTTCTTCTTCAACTCCTTTTTCCCTATTATTTCCATTATAAAATAGTAACTCCAGTATCTTCTATATACTGTGATGTTATTATAATTATCAAAAAATAAAATTCTTTATTCTATCCATCCCTTAAATGACATATCACCATACGTGTGTACGTACGGCCTACCGTCTCCACTTTGTGGTGTAATTGTTATTCAATATAATATTATTTAGATGAGTATAATAATGATGTATTATTAATGTAAATAATAAATTTAACATGATAATGATTCTGTCTATATGATATACCATCCAATTATATATTATTTCAATATCAAAATAATGATATTGGCGCTCGTCTGTACGTACGGATTACAGTCTCCACGAACGTGATGAGATTCATTCCCCATCATATCCATTCAAGAGTAAATTTTATTGGATGAAATAAAATAATATTTAAGGACTTAATATCATTCTTTATTTGAGTATGATACAACCTATCCATAACAAACATGGCTTATATAAATGAAAACGAGGAAATTAACACCCAGAATGACGATAATACTATGATTTTATTAACAAAGAGATGTTAAAAGATCATATATGATATCATATTAATATATATGCGTATTGTATAACTCAATAAAAATTATTTTTACATTATACAGGAGGTTAACCTACCATCATCAAAGGAAAATTGAATGGTAAGGTATTATTTCACAATTTCTTCATTATCTGGGGTTGTTTTTACGTAATTATCTAATGGGACCTCTTTATCATCCACATCCATGATTCTTAAAAATGTATTTCAAAACATTCATAATATTTTAAAGAATACGGGTTACAATCATTTATACCCTTTTCGGAATTTTTATAATAAGTTTATAATGGAATCTTTGCATCGATTTCTATATAAGGTCCTTTTTAACCTTTTCAAAAAAATAAGGTAAGAATGTTTTTTTAACTTTTACGGAAGGTGCACCTATTTTCCACCATTATAACATCATTTAAGCTTCTCTTAAAAGAATATAAGAATATTTTAAAAAGAAATATTTTCCTTATGTGACTCTTAAATGATTTCAATATATAAAGAGATATGTCTCTAAAAAAGTCTTTGATTTAATCTATGTCAACATCCTTTGATGGATTTTAAGTTTATTTCAAGTTGATTTATTACGGTACAAAACATCTATATTATATTGAATTTTTTGTGATATGTTTGACTATGGATGTGCTATTTTTGTACCATTCATTTATTATGGTTAATGTATTGACATTTCGGTTGCTATTTTTAATACGACTGTTTATGATATGTTTAAACATTTTCATATGAGGAATGTATTGGACAAATTAAGTGACTGGTGGAGCCTGCTATAGCTCCTTGATTCATCGGTAGGTCTCATGAGACAACTAGACGTGGAATTGACTGAGGCCCTTTCCCAATATTACTTATGGTTTTGGCCGAGGCCTTAATCATTTTAGACGTCTTGGCCGAGGCCTTGACAAAATGTTTCAGAATGTCCGGCATTATACATTCCCTCATTATGGAAATAATAATTATGGTAAATGTGGTCATTCGACTAGTAGAATACTCATGATTATGTTTTATTATAGCATTATTTACTCATCTCATATTCTTTCCATAAAATAATTCATGTTTATTATTGGTAAGGGAATGTGGCTTCAATTATATACCTTGCTTAATATTTATGTCAGTTTCAGCTTTATTACTTACCCTTACTGAGCATTTGAGCTCACCCCTTTCAATGTTTTATTTTTCCCAGGATTCCAAGAAAGGTATTGTGATTGATATGCAGGGTTAAGCCAAGGGAATAACATCATTCATGAATATTGTTTATGTTTTTTTGTATTTCATAAAGTGAAATGTAACATTCATGTATGTAATCTATTTTCCAAGACTGCTAAACTGATCGGTCCTTCGGGACATGAATCCTTGTAATCATTCCAATGTATTAAAATAGTGCACTGACTCTGGGTAACTAGGGTCAGGGCATTACAGTTGGTATCAGAGGAAGTTTATCAATAACCTTGGAAGCTATATTTAGATAACCTCTGATTAGAGAACATTACCCTAAGATAGACTTTGACGATTATTATATAAGAACTTACTAGAATTTGGTATTGTAGAGATTTTGTGATTTTTATGAGAAATACATCGCTATCTGGATACGACCAGGTAGATGCGGCTCTAGAACAGATGTACCTAGGGGTAAAACCAGAAAACACCACTTTGATCTAGACTCTAATGGAACTGGTGTATGAAAAAGGGCCTTTCTGCACTCTTGGTTACGACACTCCCGGGGGATATGCATAGGATAATTCTCAATTTCATTAAAATCATTATGAAGGGTTTACGAATATATACTTCCTCAAAGAAAACAATTTTATGATTATGGATTATATCCATAAATAGTCCAATTTATGATAAGTGTTTTACAAGTATGGAATAATGTGTTTCGATTCATAAACTGATCTAGTTTATGACGTTGTTTACAAATGGCTCCCAAAAGAAGGAATGAGAACTCCAACAATACGCATGATCCAAATAGTAAGAAAGGATCATATATTTCATGGTCTTAATCCATAATTTAGAAGAGAAATAGTCTCCCATGTATTATCATCATATGAGGAAATAGTATCATGTGTTGATATGATATGTAAAGAATTCTCAGAGTCCTATAGCTTTGAAGGGAAGCCATAGAAGGAAAGGATGATAGTTATAAGGACAGATAAAAGGAAGAAGGTAAAGATGGATTTTCCCATATTTGATAACTGTAGAAAGAATCACCTTGTAAAATGCTTGATGGGAATAGGGGTATGATATAAGTGTGGAGAAAAAGGACACCAAGTACGTGACTGAAAGGGTAAGAAAAAGGTTTCAAATGTAAAATGCTTAATCTGTAAGGAGTTTGGACACTATTCGAACCAATGTCCCAGTCATCGGACTATACCACAAATGATGCTATTGGATAATAATCATGTTATAATACTACCACGGATGAAGAGGAATTACTAGTGTTTGTATGGTATTATTAAAGAATTATTTCATTTGAGTGTTTTATCAACGATGTATTGGTTATATGAATTATGGAGATAAATAAGGATTGTACTGCACTACTATTTCATTGAGGATTTGAGATTATATGGTACTATGAAAACTGAATCAACAAGAAGTTAATCTTTTTTCGAAAATACATGGTTGAAGGAAAGGTAATATTTAATATGGTCTTGATACTGAGGTAGTAATTTTTAAATAATAGATGGTTGAATTGGATAAATTATATTGTATATTCTTGACTACCTTGGCACTAATTAATGGTTTGTTTATTTCATCATTGTTGGAATATTCAATGTTTTTTGATATAAGGAATATATCTAGTATTATATAAGGAATAAGGGAGCATGAATGTAATAAATAAGGTTTTATGGTAATTCAGGGTGTTACCATATTTTAAAATAATACATGATGAAGGTATTCACATGTTATTATGTGGAAAAAAACCTTCATTATATTTACCTTCATTATAATTGTTGGACTGTGAGTTTGGACAGAGGTAATTTGGATAAGTCTAAAGGTTGGAATGGATTATATTTGACATTTGATACAATTTTTAAGGTTAAATAATTTCCGAAGATTATTATTGGATTTTTATAAAAAGGGAAACTCGGAGGTCGGATGGCAACCCGTCACGTCCGGCATGGTCATGATACTTGAACCCATAACTGAAGGGCGACAAGTGTGTATCACTTTACCACTGGCCCATGAGATGTCTTGGATTATATAAATTGTTTTATTTTAAAAAGGTCTAGTAGATGAATTATAAATTCATTTTTTTAACCCCAAACAAAAAGGATAAATAGAATATTTTATAAGGTTCTATTATATTTTAGAGTGAAAGATGAGTTTGTGGTAGAAATTAGTTAAAGGATGAAACTATACTTGTCAAGTATATATTTTTCGTCTCCTCTTATTTTAGGAAGAAATTAATTCTTATACATTTTTGAAGGGATCTTAAAACCAATAATGTGTTATCCTAATACCTTATGTTTTGTTGAACTGATGGTATTTTAAATCATCATAGATTGATGAATTTAAGGACATCAATTTTAAACTTGTTTGTGATTGATTACCTCAATCACTACCTGTAAATATTTATGTTTTTCCTCCGATTTAATGTCTCTAATTGGCAGAAATGTTCTCCTAATTGAGATCATAATTTGGTGGTGGCCCTTTCATTTCGCTTTTCCTCTTATTAAGACTAAATGTTATTAACCAAATTTCTGATTTGGGTTTTCCCACAATGATATTTTCTATTTTCAACCTTTTATTTTTGAAAAACAATATAAAATTGTGAGGACTCAATTTTTTGAAGGAGGGAAGAATGTAACACCCCAAGATTTCATAGTGTGTTATTTCTTCAAAATATTTCAATAGCTTGCACTACACACAACACCGAGTTCAAGCGCACCATGACATACCAAACAAGTCGTTCAAAAGTGATTATGAATAGTATTAACTAAATTTTGAACATTATGTAATTCTAATAATTTTAGAATCCATATTATGAGTTTTTTAGACATAATTTACGAACAAATTCAATTTTTTCAGATTAAAGAAGTATTTTTCAAAAATGCTCTTTTACCAACTTTTTATAGTGAACTCTTTTTAAATACAATATTTTAAACTTTTATATATTCAATTTGACTAAATAAATTTATTTTTTTTAGAATGGGGACATCAAAAATTTACAATGAAACACCCCATGCTTCAACAGTATGGTTCTATTTGAATAAAACAGTAGTGTGTGTTGTACCCAACTTCGAGTTCTAACACACACCACAACCAATCAAACTAGCTGTTATAAATAGTAATACCAAATTTTTAAAATTTTATAGATTTTATCTTTCCAAATGGACTTCATTATTGGATTCAGAATATCGAAATTATCCAAGGGTGAAATTTTGGTACTTTTTGAATAACTTTTTTATCTTGACGAATGGTGAAAATTACTAAATTTTGATTATAAACAACTTTTCTAATAAACATAATAAATATTGATAAATTATTAATTTGAGTGGCTTTAAAGTGTTTTTAGAATATATTTTTACTATTTAATATAATTTTGTTCATTGTACATAATTTTACAGTTAAACCAGATATAAAAAAAGTGTCAATCTTTTGATAGTTATTATATCTTAAAAACACGCTTTTTATTCTGACAGCAGGAAATAATTTTAAATTTATTTCTGCCACTTCTGTGTTTTGATTTTGGAAAAATGGATTCCATATTTGGAATCTGAATGTACAAATTTTGTAAATAGTTAAACTTTATTTTTATGCATTTTGAATAATTAATTCGGTAAATATTTTATTTACCACGGTTAAAGGGTAAATCCGGTAAATAAGGGTTAAAAATAATATTATAATAATATTAAATTCCCTTAAAACGTGTGCTAAACTTATTGGTGGATACATATCCAACCATGTCCATCTTTGGGTCGATTTTTGTTACCCCATGGAGCCACTTGTAGGTGATAGGGACACTTTATTTTAATTAAGATACTGTAAATACAAAAATTACATAAGCTAATATCTTTTAGAAAAACAATTTTTACAAAGGGTTAAATATTTTATATTTTTTATTATAAATATTCATTGAAAATATGAAAATATATCCTATGAAAATATTTACTATGTAATTATATTTTATTTATAATTTTTAGATATTGAAAAAGGAAAAATATATATTACACAATAATGATGCAGTATTTTCCTTATTAATGAAAGAATCAAATAATTTGTATTATAAATGTTAAAATAAATATAATTTGAACGTTTTGATGGAATAAACGAATTTTATTGGTTAATATGACATGTTAGGATTTCTTAAATGAATTATTTTATAATTAATAATGTTTTTAAGAATTTATCAAAAATAAATTATTGAGTAGTGCCAAAATTGACATAAATGAGTTTTTAAAACAAATATTATATTATTAATTTATATTCTATTCTTAAAAATATATGTTTCAGAAAAAGGACTTATATAATTATTTTTGTATCATTAATTAACCACATGGGGTTCTCTTGGATGTATATATTATAATTATTACTTATATATTATAAAAATACAATGTGACATGGTAAGTGTTAAACTAATTAACAAAGAGTTATAACTAAAAGATAAGGTTAATATAATGATCCAAAAATATAAAAATATATTGTTTCAAACGATTTTGACCCATACCCATCTTATAATTTGAATAATACACTTTGTATCCATTAGAAAAAAAATACGATTTTATTATAAAATAATACTCAAAGTTTTTTCTAAAGATCCCCTCACCCCTCTTATAAAAGGTCACTCCCCCTACTCATTAATTCACACTATAAAAGCCATTTGGATCGGCCAAAACCTGACCAAATATCCTCCCAACATCCCTCAATTCATCCTAGAGTACTTAGTTTGATCAGAAAGCCAAACTAAGGAGCCCTTTTGATCAAATCAAATGGAGAACCCGAAGAAGAGCTAACGTCTTCACCACCCTCTTTAAAGTTGATTTCTTCTTCAACTTCATCATTCCTTGTTATTTAAATTATAAAATAATAACTCTAGTACCTTCTATATACTGTGATGTTATTATAATTATGGAACAAACAAATTCATTATTCTATCCATCCCTTGAATGACATATCACCATACATGCGTACGTATGACCTACTGTCTCCATGTTGTGGTGTAATTGTTATTCAATATACTATTTTTTAGATGTGTATAATAATGATATATAATTCAGGTAAATAATAAATATAACATGATAATTATTCTTTCTATATGATATACCATCCAATTATATATTATTTTAATATCAAAATAATGATATTGTCGCTCGTGCGTACGTATGGATTATCGTCTCCGCGAATGCGATGAGATTCATTCCCCATCGTATCCATTCAAGAATAAATTTTATTGTATGACTTAAAATAATATTTAAGGACTTAATATCATTCTGTATATGAGTATGATACAACCTATCCATAACAAACACGACTTATATTAAAAAACGAGTAAGGTAACACCCAAAACGACGATAATACTAAGATTTTATTAACAAAGTGATGTTAAAAGAGCATATGTGATATAATATTAATATATATAATTATTGTATAATTCAATAAAAATTATTTCACCATTATGCAGAAGGTTAACATAATATCCACCAAGGGAAATTATAAGGTAAGGGTTAATTTCACAATCTCTTCATTATCTGAGGTTGTTTATACATAATTATCTCCTGGGACATCTTTATCATCCACATCAATGTTTCTTAAAAATGTATTTCAAAACATTAATACTATTTTACAAAATATGGGTTAAAGTCTTTTATACCATTTTTTAACTTTTTATATGAAGTTTTTAAAGGAATCTTTCCACTGTTTTCCAAACAAGTTCATTTTTTTCCTTTTTGGAAAAATTAAGGTAAGAAAGTTTTTTTAACTTATACGGTGGGTGCGGCTATTTTCCACCATTATAACATCGTCGAATCATCCCTTACAAGCTTATAAGAATATTTTCAAAATAATTATTTTCCTTATCTGACTCTTAAATGATTTCAAAATATAAAGAGATATGTCTCTAAAAAAAGTCTTTGATTTAATCTATGTCAACACCCTATGATGGATTTTAAGTTTATTTAAAGTTGATTTATTATGATACAATACTTACATATTGTATTGAAGTTTTTCTGATATGTTTGAATGTGGATGTGCTATTTTTATACCATTCATTTCTTATATTTAAAGTATTATCATTTCGTATGCTAGATTTAATACGAATTTTTATGATATGTCTAAACCTTTTCATATGAGGAATGTATTAGACTTAGTAAGTGACGGGTGGAGCCCACTATAGCTCCTTGATACATCAGTAGGTCTTGTGAGATAACTATATGTGTAATTGGATGAGGCCCATTCCCAATTTGACTTATGTTTTTGGCTGAGGCCTCAATCATTTTAGACGTCTTGGATGAGGCCTTGAAAAAATGTTTCAAAATTTCTGTCAATATACATTCCCTCATTATGGATATAATATTAATGGTTCATGTGGTCATTCGACTAGTAGAATACCCATGATCATGTTTTATTATAGCATTATTTACTCATCTCATATTATTTCCCTAATAGTATTCATTTTTATTATTGTTAAGGGCATGTAGTTTCAATTATTTACCATGCTTAATATTTATGTCATTTTCCACTGTATTACTTACCCTTACCGAGTGTTTGAGCTCTCACATTTCAATGTTTTGTTATTCCCAGGATTCCAAGAAGTTTATTGTGATTGATATGTAGGGTTAAGCCAAGGGAATAATGGAATTCATGAGGATTATTTATGATTATTTATGTCTTAATGTGCAATGTAACATTAATGTATGTAATATATCATCCAAGACTGAAAAACTGATCGGTCCTTCGGGACTTGAATCCTTGTAATCATGCCAATGTATTAAAATAATGCACCGACTCTGGGTAACTAGGATTGGGGCGTTATAGACCCCGAGACCCTCAACGTCTCAAAAAATTCACCAAGGATAATCCACACAGCATGGAATTAATTGACAACCCATCTTAAGTATATTCCCATACATATACCTAAGATATCAGGTATACCCATTTCAATAATGAGGAAAAAACAAAGTCCAACTCAAAGCCCAAAGCTCAAGTGTTCCACAAATTAAGGTATACCAAGAAGGAAAGTACCACATAGCTACACCACATAGAATAATACCACCAAAGTATTACCACTAAAGAAAGTACCAAAAGGTTCATACCCAACTCACACCACGTATTTATTTGGAATAGAAGTAGAGATTATTAAATGTAACTACAGAATCATCTTACTCCGTTAAGAGGTAGTCCCACTAAGGATCCCTAAGTGTTGAACCACACATGATCACTCAGTACTGACCCAAAAAATCTCTCTTGGTGTTAACCCACACATGACCCCTAGGTGCTGACCCACAGGGGATCTGTTGGTGTTGACCCACATAGGATTGCTCAATGATGACCCACAAATGATCTCAAGGTTCTGACCCACACAGGATCTTTCTGTGTGGCCCCCAGAGGATTTCTCTTCATTCTTCACGTCATAGCCAGCTACTGGGTTTTTGCACTACGCTCCCTTGTCTCGGGGAGGGTCTGATCCACAAGCCTATGTTCAACACTCAAACTGCAATGTAGTCTCATAATGAAGTATCTCAAAGTACAGTCAGGTCATAGGGGTCTCACAACAATGGATGGTCCGTCACTCGGACGCCCGGTCAGTATGTTTTTAGCGTTTTAGTCTCAAGGGATCGGTTGGATTCATGCTCAATCCAACCCAATCATCCCCCGAATTTATATAAATCTATAGTGGGGTATACCAAAGAAACCTTCTGACTCCATGGTTTCTGGCACCATAGAAGGTTCTTCAAACGGATGCCCATTGCCAAAGATATGGTTGAAAGTGATTATGGGGGTCAAAATTGGTCCGGGTCCGGTCCGACCTGGTCGGACCGACCCGCCCCCCCCCCCCCCCTGCTAGGTTTGGCCATGCCCACATAGGGGTGCCCAGTCTATACTGTGTGGCCGGACCTAGTAGCCCGGTCTGGGCAGTAGCCCGTGAGATTATAGAGACCGCGGAGCGGCACAAGGATGCAAGGGAGGCGTAGAGGGAAGAAAGGGCCACGAGGGGTCATGTGGGTCGTGAGGCTACGAGGAAGTTAAGTCCGTGAGGCTGCTGTTGAGGGCCACTGGGTGGTGAGGTCGCAATGCCATGAAGGGCCGGTGGGAGGCGCAGAGCCCTGGGATGGAGAGGTCACGAGATTGTGAGGCCGCATGACAGCGTGGTCGTGGGACTGTGAGGCTGCCAGACGACGAGGTTGCAGAACTAAGAGGATGCGACACAGAGTGGTTGTAGGTAGTGGAGGCCATAGACGGTGGGGCCTCGGGAAGTGGAGGACATGGACGGTGGTGGCTGTGGACGGTAGGGGCTGAAAATAGTTGAGGTCGCGTGGCGGTGAGGCATCGTGCATCCGCCGGTGGCCGACATGACCGGCCACCCTTCATTCATCACCTTCATCACGTTTCTCGAGTTACGCCAGTGCCGACTATTGGAATAGGACGCTTACACCATTGAAAAGATCATACAAAATATCCACAATATTTGTGGAGGGGTCAGGCCATGCTTTTTTGGCCCATAACATCCATGTTAGGGAGGTAGCATATGGCTCATGGATGATGATTCAATGTGAGAGGGAATTTAACATTGATCAAATTAAAACACACCCTTTCCACGTTCATTTGTTGACATCGATGAGGAGGGAAGGACATGTGTTTATGGAAGACCTCCCACGTTGGAGGCTTTCCCAAGGAAGAAGTTGAAGTCGTGCGTCGACGTTCTTCATTGGAGGCCTGTTATTCTTTGGAGGACTTGTTCTTCCATGTTTTCCACATTCCAACCATTTCCTCTCAATTCCAACAAAATGAAAAGTATACCACATAAACGAAAAAGTTATCTATTATGTTTGTTGGAATAATTTCAAATTATCTTAATTAATTAATTTATGAGTTATTATAATTAATAAAGGTTGTGGCACAAAAAATGTGGGGGAGTCCAAGATTTTTTTCTCCTATGAAAAGGGGAGTTCAAGGGGGTTTTAATCTCGGGTCTTCCCCACCACCATAACACACAAGTGAGGTTAATTCTAGTGGTCCACACCTCCATAACCTCACATTTGAGGTTTAGTTCTTGTGGTCTCCACATCTCAACATCCACATGGGATTTCCAACGAAAATAAAATGTTACAATATTTTATTTTATTTTATTCATTCCTGAAAATCAAAATGTATATATTTCACCCTGGACCAACTACAGTTGAGGTGGAGGTCTCATTATGAAAATATCAGTGTTTAGAGTTCAATGTTGTCCACATATTTCAATTCCAAGCACCGGTTCAAAAGTTAGAAAAACCCGCTCACACGTTTACTGAACGTACCTGAAATAATGTTTAGAAATTAATTTCAGGCACTCATGCACTCAAGAATCGCGCGTCGTAAATTTTCGAAGACATGTAAATTTCACATATATTTTAATAACAAATACATGGATATTTAGGCCTTCACATTCTCCCCACCTCAGGTCTTTTTGCCCCATAAGCCACAACTCAATCTAAGAGAACATGTGGCGGTACTAAGAATGAATCTATTCCTCCCACTCCCATGTTATCTCTGGGAGGTTCTCATGGTGCCAGTGAATTCTTAGCATAGGTATCGACTTCCCATGAAGAACACTCTTCTATAGATCCTCATTCTCCACCAGAACCTCATTAAATGTCACCCCATTGTCAATGTCCATCTCTTCGTGGTCGACGTTGTGATAATGGTCGTGCACGAATCTCCTCAGCTGGGATACGTGGAAGATGTCATGCACTTGGTGTAACTGAGGTGGAAGATCTAAGTAGTAAGACACCTCGCCAACTTTGTTGATAATCTGAAAAGGTTCGATGAAACTCGGAGATAACATGCCTCCTCCGCCAAATCTATGCATACCTCATTGAGGTGATACCCGTAGAAAGATGTGGTCACCATCCTTGAACTCTAGAAGTCTCTGTCTCCTATTGGCATAAGACTTCTACCTACTTTGTGTAGTCTTCATCCACTCATGGATGGTCTGCAATTACTAGGTGGTAGCCCGAACCATCCATGGTCCCACGAGTTTTTACTCCCCTGGGTCAGTCCAACACAATGGTGATCCGCAAGGTCGCACGTACAACGCCTCAAAAGGTGCCATCACAATGGTGGATTTATAGTTGTTGTTGTTTCAAAAATCCACCAAAGGTATGTTACCCTGCTAGCTGCAACTAAAGTCAAGGATGCAAGAACACTACATTTCCATGAGGGTCTGAATGGTCTGCTTAGTTTGGACATAAGTCTGAGGATGGAAGGATGTTCTTAAACAATGATGTGTCCCGAAAGCCTCCTACAACCCCTTCCAAATACGGGAAGTAAAACGTGTGTCACGATTAGAGACAATATTTAAGGGTAATTTATGTGTCTTCACAATCTCTTGCACATATAGGTGTCCCAATCTCTCTACTGAAACCTTCTCTCTGATTTGTAGGAAGTGGGCCGAATTGGTGAGTCGGTCGACGATCACCCAGATAGAATCCTGACATCTGTATGTACAAGGAATTCATGTCATGAGGTTAATGGATATCACATCCCACATCCACTCTGGTACCTCTAAAGACTGAACCGAGCCTGTTGGTACCTGATGCTTTGCCTTCAATTGTTGACAAGTGAGGCCTGTAGAGACAAACTCTGATAATTATTTCTTCATTCCAAGCCACCAGTGTTGTCATCGAAGACATTAGTACATCTTCGCCACTATAGAGTGTACCTCTAGAGGAGATGTGTTTAAATCTCTCAACACTTCCTCTTAAAGTGATACTAGTACCATGGCACATCCACTGAAGAGGATGAAATTCTCCCCACCTTCAGAAAATCCCTCAAGTGCCTGCCCTGTGGATATTTGAGCAGGTCGAGCTTCACATTCAGTCTTCCCATGTTGCACCTCCCTAACTCTATAAATAAATGGGGGATTTACTATAAAGGAATAAAGAAATATTGCCCCATCCTGATCTACAAAGGATATCTGTAATGTGGCTTCCTTCTCTATCACCTCTCCTAGAAGCTTTATACCTGACCTCCTACTGAGTGCATCTGCTACAACGTTCTGCTTCCCAGGATTATTAACTATCACGATGTCATAGTCTTGGAGGAAAAGACCACTCCTACTAACTCCATGTCATGGGTAGCATTGTTTTTCTCATGATGTCTTAGCTATTGAGAACCATATGTGATCACTGGTCGCTCCTTCATTAGGACACATCTGAGCCTGGTCCCTCATGTGTCTCAGTAGACTATGTACCCGTTGTCCTCTTCTGAAAGCCTCAAGATGGGGGAACTAGTTAGCATCTGCCTCATCTCCTGAAAACTCTGATGACATATCTCTAACCAAATGAATGGTTTCCCCATCATCATCAATGCTGATAGAGGTGCTGCAACTCTATTGAAATATAGCACACACATCTTATAGTATCCAGCCAAAACCAGGATACTCCATACCTCCCTCACATTCCTGGGGGGATCCCAAGCATGTACTGCCTCAATCATCGCTGTATCCACTTCATCTCCAGCCTCTGATATGTCATGTACTAGAAAGTGATCCTCTTGGTTCCAGAACTGTCACTTATAGAGATTAACATATAGATTTTTCTCACAGAGTGGGTCCAATACAACCCGCAAATGATACGCATTCTCTTTATCATTAGTCAAATATATCAGATTGTTGTCGATGAAGATTAGTACCAAGTGATCAAGGTTTAGCTGGATAATCATGTTCATGAGTCCCATGAACACTGGTAGAGTGTAGGTTCTACCGAATGACATAAGCGATAACTTGTAATGACAGTAACTAAATCTGAAAGTCATCTTTTGAACATCCTCGTCTTGTAAACTGAGCTGATGATATCCTGATCCAAGTTCTATCTTATAGAACCATTATTCCCCCTTCAGCTGATCAAATAGGTCATAAATCCTCAGAAGTGGATACTTGTTCGTCACGGTCACCTGGTTTTGGTGCCGATAGTTGACACAATGTCTCATGCTCCCATCTGCCTTCTTGGCGAACAAAATTGGGGATTCCTAAGGAGAAACACTTGGCCTAATGAACCATTTCCCCTATATGTCCTCCAGCTTTACCTGCAGCTCATGGAGCTCCGTGGGAGCCATCCGATATGTCGGTGTAGATATCGGTGTCGTCACATTGTATAAGACAATGTAAAATTCCACCTCTCTATGAGTAGGTAGACCCATAACGTCAAAAGGAAAGACATCTGTGTACTGGTCCACCACTACAGGTTTACTCGAAATCTCCACATCAATTGATCCTAGGGTAATGCTACCCAACTGATGAGTGATCGACTGCACTCTCCTTCAGGTAAATCCATCATGTGATAAATAGAATCCCTTCACACCGGTGAAGGTGAACCTTGTCCCATCCGTGTAGACACACCATACATTGTGCCTAACACAGTCAATCTGAGCATGGATTGTAGATAACCAGTCAATAATCAAGATGGCATCGTAAGGCCTTGACACCACTACTAGGAGATCTCAGTTGAAGCTCTCGCC
The DNA here is from genome assembly GCA_963277665.1 of Viscum album. Classification (NCBI taxonomy): domain Eukaryota; kingdom Viridiplantae; phylum Streptophyta; class Magnoliopsida; order Santalales; family Viscaceae; genus Viscum; species Viscum album. The sequence continues at coordinate 368,704,737 of OY728142.1, read as the reverse complement.
TCCTATAAAAATCTTACATAGACGGAACCAGTTCTTAATCTTCGAATCCACTCTTATAGTAGTCTCTATCCATAAGGATCGAGACAACGGCTCTATCAGAATTTCTGAGCTCCAAATGTGGGTAGTGGGAATAAAATAATGACTAGAACATGTGTCTATAATACTACAACTAAGGTGGAGTAGGCACATATCATACCTTGTATCATCTCTAAAGCGTCGTGATATTAGGCCTCAGCTACCTAGAGCTCGGATCTCCCGTGTCCACCTTCTCTCTATGGTCAGGGTGGACCTCCTGGTGGTGGTGACTATAACATCTGGAATCATCACCCACCGCCAGCTGCACGACCAACTGGTCTTCCATGTCCGCCTACTCCCTGGGGAACTCCTCGGTCGAATCTCTATCTCTTCTTGGGTGGTCCTTCCACCATCTTCTGATCATCTGTATGGAGGGTCGGATAGTCATGAGCCATGTGACCTTTTCCAACCACTTGGATAACACTTCCCACTACTGGCATGACTGGCTCTACCTCGTTTTCCCTGCACAACTGAGCCAAAATCCAGCGGTCGTCCATATATAGGTCTGATCCTCTTGGACCTCGGAGGCATCTGTCCGCTTCAAGATACAGAAGACACCGCTACATGAAGACTGGTGGAGGGTCTTACTGCTAGAGACTTTTCAGAACGGAAACTCTCTACTAAGAGGGCTCTCTCCAACACCCCCACCTGCGTTGGGATGCTATGTTAGATCATTGAAGAAGCGTTGTCCCGCCTGAGTCGCTGCTCAATTATCCGGGCCCTGCAGAATGGGTCCTACACCATATCTGTGAAGAAGCGTGATAGGTTAGTAAACGTCCCTGAGTACTGAGCCACAATCTTGTTGCCCTCCTCCAGATAAAGCATATCCTATATGCGCACTGCGCGATGAGTCACCAGGACAAACTCTAATCAAAATAGGCTCTCAAATTCTTCCTAGAAATGTGTCACCACATCATGAGCTTGGAAAATAAAGCTCTACCATATTCCTACTGCTACCTGTAGAAGACTGGTGGCATGGATCACCATGAGATCGGATGGTGTCCCTACCAGTCAGAAGACTATCACTATGGAATTCAGCCAATCCTCAGCTGAAGGTTGGTCTATCTCTCCCCGGAACTTTGGTGGCCTCTAGCACTGGAACCCGTGCAATGCGCTCAAGAAGCATGGACCCTATACTATTGGGGATTGTGGCTTTGGTGGCCCAGTAGGTAATTGTACTGATGGTGCCTCCACTGGTTCCTCTACTAGAAGAGTTATATGCACTGAAACCTCATCATTCTGTGGGTTATTAGTGCGTACTACTCTTGGAACCCAAGCAGGCTGTCTGCGTGGAGGCATCCTGAAAGAAAAAAGGCATTCCATGGACAATAATTTATACCTGGTGATCTGACATAAGATATCACAATGAAAATAGTTGGAAACACACACGCAATCATTGTTTATGTGCACTGAGTCAGAAATCAAAAGTCAGGGTCCTAGTGTGTGGATACGTCTGCCGCTGCACTAGCTCTGGATTCCCTAAATGGATAACCACACTTACTACAGCTAAAACTATTTCAATTAAAATGATCAAATTCATATGTTCTACAGTAGACCCGACTCCTCTAATACCAATTTTTCATGACCCGTCCCCTAGGGTCTGTGCCGTTACTACCTCAAGCCATCCTTCCATAGTCTTGGGGTTGTCGACTAGCACCGAAGGAGTATTCATTAAAACTGGGAAGGCATTTCCATTATAACGTGTAACACACAAAACAAAGCACAAAACAAGATATGAACTGAAGTAAACTGAATAGTAAACAGAGTGTGTATAGTAAGTAAAAGGGGCCAAAATACAAGCCCAATTAGAAAGTACAAGGAAAACTAGAAACTCCAAGACCGCTGATATGTGAAAAGCATCTCATGGATCGTCCAGCTCGAATCATACCTAAAGGGTATGTATAACTCACGAGCAACCATCTTTGTGGTTCACCTCATCTAACTTCCACCTCCGAGCTACCACCTTCCCTTGTACTCACATCCTCAGTCAGCATTGTCTGTCGTCTTCACCAAACACAATAGGGTGCGGGCATAGCCCGTGTGGGGGAGAGTATAACGATACTCAGTAGGGACCTCGAGCACCTCATGGTCTCACAAAATCCACCAAGGATAAACCATATAGAATGGAATTAACTGACAACACTACTTATGTATATTCCAATTCATATACCTAAGTTATCAAGTATACCCATCTCAATCATGAGGAAAACAGGGAATCCAACTCAATACCCAAAGATCAACTAATCCACAAAGGAAGGAATAACACGATGGAAAGTACCACATAGGTATGACACAAATAAGAATACCACTATGGTATTACAATGATGGAAGGTACGAAAAGGTACATACTCAACTCACATCAAGTATTTCTTAGGTACATGAGTAGAGATGATTAGATGTTACAACTGAATCATATTACTCTATTAAAAGGATTACACGTGATGAATTACTAAGTGCTGACCCACAGAGGATTATTCAGTGCTAACCCACAAAGTATCGCTCGGTGCATTCCCACACAAGATCTCTCTTTATTCTTCATGTCACAACTAGCTATTGGGCTCCCGCATATACTCGCTTGTCTTCGGGAGGGCCCGCCCCTCAATCCATTGGTTGTTACTCCATCTAACACATAGTCTCAAGAATAAGTATATCAGAGGACTTCCCCATCATAGGGGTATAAACGCAATAGATGATGCATCAATCAGACACCCGATCTATATGTTATTGTCATTTTAGTCCTCAGGGCCCGGTTGGATTTGTGCATGATCCAACCCGACCTTTCCCCAACTTTATCCAAATTTCCAGTGGGGTATACCAAACGGACCGTCTCGCTCAATGGTTTATGGATCCGTAGATGATTCGTCAAACGGACGCCTGGTGCCAATGATTTGGTCGAATGTGCGTATGTGGGTCGAAATTGGACTGGGACTGGTCTGACCCGGTTGGACCGACCTGGCCCACTAGGTCCGGCCCGGCACGCTATGGATGGCCCGGCCTGGGCAGCAGCCTACAAGTTGGCAGAGGCCGCAGAGTAGTGTGAGGATGTAAGGGTGCAGAGGCCATGAGGGGGACGAAAAATGGTTGTTGGGTGGCGAGGCCACAAGGCTATAGATGGATACTAGGAGGTGCAGAGCTGCGGGATGGCAAGGCCATAGGACGGTGTGGCAATGGGATGGTGAGGTTGTGGGATGACAAGACCATGAAATGGAAAGGCCTATGGACGGTGAGGTTGTGGGCAGTGGTGACCATAGACAGTAGGGGCCTCAGATGGAAAGGTCGCGGGCAGCGATGGCCATGGATGGCGGTGGCCACGGAAGGAGGTTGTCGTAGAAGGGGGTGGCCGCAGGGTGGCAGGGAGGCGTGTCGGCACTGGCGGCCGGCATGACCAGCCACACATCATTTGTCTCCTTCATCACAGTCATCATGTTCCACCGGTGCCAACCACTGCCATCGACCAAAGACACCATCTTGAGGATTACACAAAAAATCCACAAGATTTGTAGAGGGGTCGGGCCATTCTTTTTTGGCCCATACCGTCCGCGTTAGGGTGTTTGCATACGTCATAAGGAAGATGATTTGATGTGAGAGGGAATTTAACATTGATCAGATTAAAACACACCACTACATTGTTCGTTTGATGACGTCGATGAGGAGGGAAGGACAATCGTCAATTAATGACATCCCATGTTGGAGGATCTTCCGAGGAAGAAGACGAAGATGTGTATTGATGTTCTTCATTGGAGGAGCATTCCTTTTTGGATGATGTGTTCTTACATGTTATCCTCTTGCCAAACCTTTATCCTCAATTCCACCAAAATGAAATGTTGCTCACATAATAGAACAAGTTAACTATTATATTTGTGGGCATATTTTCAAATTAGCTTAATTAATTAATTGATTAGTTGTTATAATTAATTAAGGGGGTGGGACAAATAAAGTGGGGTATTTCAAGATGTTTTTCTACTATAAAGAGGGGAGCTCAAGGGGTTTTAATCTCGGGTGGTCCCCACCACCATAACCCACATGGGAGGTAAATTCTGTTAGTCCCCACCTCCATAACCTCAAATGGGAGGTTTTGTTCTGGTGGTCCCCACCTGTCAACATCGACATAGGAGTTCCAAAGAAAATAAAATGTTACATAATCTTATTTTTTTTATTCTTTCATGAAAATAAAAAAAATTATATTTCACACTCAACCTACTGCGATCGAGGCGAAGGTGTCCTTAAGCGAATACCAGCACAAAAAGTTCAACGGTGTCCTCATATTTCAATTCCGAGCACCAGTTCAGAATTTAGAAAAACACGCTTTCATGTTTACAAAACATACCAAGAATAATTTTCATAAATTCATTCTAGCCACTTCGGGCCTCGGAATCACGCACCGTCAATTTTCATGGACTCGTAAAATTCCCATAAATTTAAAAACAAATTACATGGAACTTTCAAGTCATTACATATATTTTTCAATTAAATATGTAACATTTTAATAACATGAATGTATACTCAAATGACAAGATTAATTAACAACAAATCTCTATTTCTTGGAAAATAGTTTAGGATAATTCATTTTTATATGAAAAACCATAGGACCAAAAACTATATCATAAAAACTATTTCTATGAAGGATACATTGAAACAATTAAAAATGAAAAATCATGGTATATACTCATCAAATATTAAAAAAATTATTTAATAATTCATGGTAAATTTTTTACGCTTTGAACATATTATATCCATTATTTTTTAAAATATTAAAAAATATTTCCATTTCAAGCCCGTTAGAAAAATTATTATTGAATAATATTATTTTCCCATCAACCAAGAGTTGTTTCAATATTTTTTATAAACCAAATATTTCATAAAATAAAAACATTGAAATTAAAAACACATTTTTAAGAAAAAATCCTTTTTTATAGTATTTTTGCTTTCACATAGTAATTGAAATCATCAATAACTGGATCAATGATGAAAATACCAAACAAAAAACTGGGATAAAGATCATCTATAATCTGATATATTATACTCATACGAGGGAAGACATTTTTGAAACAGATAGATAGGGAATGAATTTCTAGGAGAGAGTATAGAAACAATGGAATTGGCCTCAAGGGCTGGTAAACTACAAACCAGCTGCCCAAATGATCCCTAATTTACCACTAGATCAGGCACCTCGATTCATTATAGTTTAGCATACTATAATGTTATAGTATAACTATTTTCTTAATTATTTGTTATCTCAAAACACTTATGATATTAAAAAAACAATTATAGTCTCTTTGAGAGTATAAATCATATTATTCACAAGGAAACTAATACCTAAAATGAAATAATCATGTGTCCACATTCCCTTATTAGAAAGGTATAATCATTAAGGGGTGGTGATCGTGATCCATATTAAAATATTTTTATTCAGTCTAGAGATATTCTTAATATCCTTCTACTATAAATCACACCAAATAAAATAAGAGATTTCATATAAATGATGTTTCTTTTAAAGAAATAACTCATTTGATCACATTTTTAATGAATCATCCCAAATTCATAATTAAAACACTCTCTAAACCAATTATCCACAAACTTGAAGAGAAACCAAAATCACAATGTCCTTGAAAAAAAGAACACTGGCATCTTAAAATAACCATTTGAAAAAATTAGACCAATAAAATATAATAATAATCAGTGTACACTATAGAAATAATAATATGAAAATAAATATACAATAATGATATCATGAAAAAGGAGATGATGCAAAAACTGAAGGCTAAATAAATTTACCATAACCCATCCCCTAGGGGAAAATAACCACCCCACATTACTAATGAAACATTGCCTCAGTCAAGGGTGAATAAATCCAAAAACATGGTTAACGAGAATGTAACATCCCAAATACATACACATCAAGATTCAATAAAACATTCCAAAAACAATAGATTTATTGATTAAATCCAAGAATGGTGGCACAATTTATTCCCATAAAAGTATACACTGTTAAAATAAATTATTGGATCAACTACATACAATAGGACCATATTGAGTTTTAGAAAATTAAGAAGAAAATTTAATGATGTGGATCCATAAACAACTATATTATATGATTCAACATTTCCCCCCACTATAGTGATGTTTTTACAATAGATTTTCTTCAAAATCATCCATGTGAAATCCTTCTATACATAATTCATTCAACATGTTTCTTTATAATCATGAGAAATTAAAAAAATTAAGAACTTGTTGGATCATACTCTTAGTATGGGAAAATGATTATATCAATAATCACATATGAATAATATCGTTATAAGGTTTTTAAGTCATGAGCATAACATTTGAAATAGTTTCTCTAAATATGAATGATCATAATATTGAGTCATATAATAAATTTTGGTGGATCATAGTACTAGAAGTTGTGGCCTAAAAAAGAATTTTAACTTTTATAACTTGTATAACTAAAAATATGTTATCTCGTTATGATATGATAGGAAATAAGGCCCTAACATAATCTTATAGATGTGAAAATAGGTCCATGAATATTCATATGAAAATGAAATTTATGCCACACTATAAACATACAAACATGAAAACCAGGTCCACCAATATACCTATAGAAATCAAAAGAAGGTCCAATAATAAATTGGTTAAAATATAATTAAGATCATGTATAAACAACATACATAATGTGTTATCCATATTTACCCAACACATTGCAGTGAAATATTGGTCCCACACATTACATAATGAATACAATATATATATATATATATGTTCCAAAAGAACACAGGTTATATCATAACCCATTAAAAAAGGGATTTCATAAAAATTGGCATTCATATACATCATTCCATCATATAAATAAACAAAACAGAGAAATAATAATTATGGAATCCTTGGATAATATTAGAAGTAAAGAATAATTATCATCATGTATGGTCATTTTCGAAGGAAATTAATTTTTAATGTTCATGTGAAATAATTTCTTCTGAAAATTTTCATTATATTTGGAAATCATTTATTTATTTCCATGGAATTATAATTGGAAACATTGTATTTGACAATAAAATTGTAACAATATATAGAATGATTCAAATAAATAAGTAACCACATCAAGGGGAATATATTCTTCTGATGTATATGCTATGACCATTCCTTGTGTACTTTTTTTTTGAAAAGTCACAATGAACCATAATGACATAAAGATTTTTTCAAATGACTTGGCAAAATGTAAAAATTTTGTTAAAATATTATGAAGAAATAGGAAATAAATTTTAGATACATTATTATAAAACACATGATGGGATGATTAGAATTCCACAATGGGTTCCTCATGAAACAAATTTCAAATAATGATGATATTGTGAAATAAACTCTTACCTCTTTTACAATGTATTAATCACAACCCACAAAACTAAATAGATAAAAATTGATATGTAAATCCCCATATCATTAACTTGATGTATCATAAAAATTAATTCATGGGTAATATATATAGAGCACAAAGGAAACAAGTGGTCAATAAGGAATGTGTCCCATCTAAATTAATGTTAAATGGAAATCAATATAGTTAGGTCCAACATCTATTGAAATTTCTTCAATAACCTATATAATGAATTTAATATTATTATACATATATGAAAATATCATTTAAAATATTATTATATCAACTATATTCATAATATTTTTATATTTAATATCTTACATATTTATTTTTATATAAAATTAATTACATAATTCATGGATAGAGAAGGCCTTATGTACAAATGAACGAAGTATTATATTTTTGAAAGATACAAAAAATAATGGTCAATAATAATTTACAATTAAATATAATTTTATGTCATGTATATCGTATATAATCTTCATATAAACCATCCACACTATCTATGTAATATAGAAATGAAAAAAAATCTCATCGATTAGTGGAGGTGGAAGTATAAACTAACATAATAGCGATATTAACTTTAAAAATTTGTTAGGAAGGTATGAATGAAGATATTATATTTTCATTCTAGTGGAATTAAAATTTCATAAATATAATATGTATTTTCAAAACCAATCATCATATTAATCAATGAAATATAGTGAAAGAAAATGAATGGTATTGCTACCTAAGGATGGTAAGACATACATCCATAAGAGAGTGAAAATCACTTCTAATTTGATTCCAAATATGGGTTACAGTAAATTTTTTTTATAACAATAGTTTAATTTCATCATATTAATGATAGATTAGTTATTATATTATATTAAATATCCTAAATTTAATTGTGTTAACTATTAGTAGAAAATAAAGGTGATCAGTAGCGTGATTACTATTCAGGGAAATAACTCTATTAATATCCTCTAATGTTATCTAGGGTAAGAATTTTGGGAATAAAAACACCACCATATACTTTAAGGAATTGACGGATGAGGTCCCATTCTATAAATGACTTGAGGGGAAACTTTGGAAATTCTCATAATATTATTTTATTATAAATTCAATCATAGTACAAATACATCACTATTGAATGGGATTATTTAATAAAATTGGATTGTATTCTAATCACAAATTCTAATAAATTTTAGACATGTTTTGTTGTAATTTTAGACATTTCCACTTTGATTAACACTTCATTGACATATTTTAATTTTTACTACAACCAAAAATTGTTCAATAATAAATTACTAAACGTATACCAAAAAAGGTGTAAATTGGACGTTTAATTTCAATGTTAATATATTTTTTACTATACATTTCCATCAATATTCTTATTCATTTTTAAATAATTTAATAAAATATTATTTTCATAATACATCATTATTGTTAATTATGACACTGTTAAATACATGGAATTTAAAAATAATCCTGACAATAAGATAATTTCAAACCAAAAATTTTAATACACCACAAATAATTCATATTGATCATTAAAATTAATTTTACCCATTGATTTTTTAAAATATATTTATTTTAATATTTTTAATATCATTTATTTTATTTCTCCACAGAATGATTTATTAGTAAATTATCATAGTGTAATAATTTTATGTAATTATTAATTCTCCAAAAAAGTACAAATAAATTAGAATTATTTAGATAAATATTTTAATTTTCCAAATAAAATATATAGTCAAATAATTATTTTGGTCTAAATCATTTAAAAATATAACACTTGTTAAAAACAAAAGAGTGACATATTTGACTATTGATTAAATAAAATATCATAATAGTCATAATCTCATATGGGTGACCCCAAGAAGACTTACATTTAACAAATGGACTATTAGAGTCAAAATAAATCCATTAAATAATATTTAGTCTTGTTTATGTGTCATTAAACATTTTGAGTTTTTTAAATCAATTTAATGATTTTTCTTCTTCTTGAGTACTCATTACAGAAATGTTTCAAAATCATTTAAGGAAATTCCTTCATGTATATATATATATATAATTATATACATTGGGCTCTTGATAATTCTTTAGAATCATTCAATAATAATATTTGTCCCAATGTGAACACATATTTGATATTTAAAATATAGAGAGTGTCATTTTGTATGTTTCTTTAAATTAAATAATATATAGGTAATTTTCATAGAAAAGTGTCAGCTTAGTGACTGTATTTTTAATTTTATGTGTTAAGGATCTAATTTATGTTTTCCAAATAAGAATTATATTGAACAATTATAGTCTTATCACGTAGTTATAACATTGACTAACCTAATTTACCTTTTACTGTGGTGATAAAATGCACTACAGTTATGAATCATATTAAATAGAAAAATGGACTACTTTAATAAATATAGACATCCTGAATCAAAATATGAAATAAATTTTTTTATATTAAAAATACATAAATGGAATAATGTATTCTAAAATTAATTATAAAAACAGCACAAAAAAACAATTTTTTAGAAAATTTACCTTCTATGTAAAAAATCAATTTAAAATAAAATCATGTATAACATATATTTAAATGATGAAAATTATATATATTAATAATTAAATAATTTAATTTCTAAAACAATATATAATATAATATTAATTTTTAAATTATTCAATATAATAATATTATTTTTATTAAAAAACTATATTTTCAATATTCATTAAAAAATAACTTATCAAAAAATTCCTAAAATACATATACTGGTATAATTTTATCATGATGAATAAAAAATAAAGTTCATTTTTTCTAATAAATATTTCAAATATCAATGAAATTAATTATAATATTAACTTATAAAAGTTACGAAATGTTTTTGTGATGTAAAAATATTTTGTTGAAGAATAATATTACTATATAAAAAACATTGTTTTTATTTTTTTAATAAATTACCAAAAAAATGTATTTCCTATTGGAAATATTTATTTATTTCACAACTAAAATATTATTATTTAAACCTACTAATATAATTTCTAAGTTATAATGGACACATAATAAAATTTAATTATTCATTCAAGCTCAATGTTGCTTATCTTATAGGATATAGAACATAGTATTTTATTTTAATATATTGGGATATTACATTTTCCCAGAAATAAATTGTGAACTCTAAATTTTTACTGTATTCCAGTAATGAGAGATTTGATGATTCAAAATATCATTATTAAAATATAACCTTGTAAAAATGGTCAAAAAACATCCATGCAATAAGAGATAAAAAATTTATTATGATCATCTAGAATAATACATTATATATATATAAGTAGTGGAAAATCAATGGAAAGTCAAAACATGGATATGGAAAAGAAATAAAATTCCCATGGACTGAGAGAGAACATGTTATTGAAAATGATAACCATCACAGAACCATGAATAATCGATTGAATAAAGGGTCATTGATTTCTCATTATGGATAGTAGCGGAATTTTTTTTATTTAAATATCCTATTCCATGTTTTTTTAATCTAATTTACTTCATCGTTTTTTGATATGATGAAATATACTTACATGAAATGTATAGATTCTTGTTTTAATCAAATTACTCTACAAAATCATATTTTTCACCAAACAGTCAGTATTGATGATGAATATTTCATGTATTAAGTACAAAGGTAAACCTCTAATAGATCATATATTCCATATTATAATAAAAATATATTGATCAGGAAACAAGGCATTAGAAAAGACAAAAAGAATAAGATGATTCATAAAAGTGTATAGATTTATTTAGATAAAACTACATTAATCTATAAAATTAAACAGAATTTCCAAAAATCCACTACAGTTCATTCAATAAATAATTGACTGTAAATTTCATAAAAATATTATATACTAATATAGACGTAAAAAACCATAAATAATTGATTATAAAGTCATCATAGATAAATATGTTATTTATCTACTATATGACGTAAACATATAATCTCCATGACACACTAAACATTTCCACTAATAGCATTAACCACCCTAAATTCACTATAATATTATAAATGTATCGAAATATAATTCATCCATTATTACTCAAATAAAATTAAATAACATACTATTTAACATAGTCAAATAGTGTCACTAAAATGTGAGAGTCTTCCAAAATAATATTAATCTATTAATATCCAATCCTAATGTTATCTATATAATAAACCCACATTTTCCAAAATAAAAATAAAAATTATTCATTAGATAATTAAAATATGTTATAATGATGACACACTAACTAGGACATGAATTATGTGAGTGATAGGTGATTCACCATTTTCATCATTTGATTTTGAGTTAAAGTCATTCGGTATTTGCAGATGGAATGTTTTTTCATTAAACAAACATGTTTTCTATTTTCGGAAACTATAGTCTTTAAAATATTTTGGAAATTTTTTAATATATAATGATATATCAATCCATTCTTTATCCCTATATATAATACAAAATTATTACCTGAAAATAAAATTTCATATAATCCCCAATGTTTATAAATATCATTAAAACATGTGTCTAAAAAATTTAAATACATTTATAGTCAAATAATATTTTCTATTAATAGTAATTGTTATATATTCAGAATCCAAATAAAACTACACATGGATTATCATTATCCACCGTAAATCGCCATCATATAAAACCGAAACAAGGGATTTATATGGAAATTAACTAATGATCAAACTCAAAAATATATTCCTCTCACATCGTAACCTAAAATTTTTAGTTTATTTTATAATTTTTTTTACTCTTATTTAATTGTATTCATTTCTTAGTGATTGTCTCTTTAATTAGGAGTTTTTTTATATGAAATACAAGTCTCATGGTTAAGGTTTATAGTTTTATAAAAAATGTGGTAACCGAGAAAAATAGTGTTTAACATATCCAACAACTTGGTTGGTGAATTGTTGTCCTACTATGTGGCCAATATGTGAGGGGTGCTCTGAGAGCCCAGAAGATGGAGCACAATTTCCTCATAGTCTTCCAAACAGTGCGACCTAAACCATGTGTAGCCAAGAAATTTTTAATTAAACTATTTTAATTAATTTAAAAATAAAATAATATTGATAAATTTAATCTATTATCCCTACCCTATTAGATCATGTTTTACACCACCCTTCCTCTGGTCATGTTACATAACCCCCCACCCAGACCTCTCAGTCATGCATACTCCCACTTCTAGCTAGCCACCCTCACTACTGCTTCTATCAAATTTATTCAATTGTTTTACTCAGATCACCTGGGTATGTCCTCAATTTTCTACTCTTTTAATTTATTTGTGATGTTCCCTCTCCCCATTTCCTTTATTATCTCATCCAAAACCCTATGTCAACATTGACTATAATTTGGTTCCTTTTTTCATTTTTAGGGTGCACGGTGGGTCTCTTAGTTATTCCTTATGCATTTTTTGTTTTCTTCCACCAATGTTGATGTGCCTCAGTGCATTCATGTTTATCTTCTGCCATTTAGGTTGGTTTCTTCAACCTTATTTTATTTTATTCAATTTTATGTCGACATATTATTGATTTTCTGGTCCCTATAGGTTAATAAGACAGTTTTGAGGATCTGTGAAGTATTTCACTCACATAAATAGGTCTGTATATCTATATATATTGAAATTGTACTTTTACACATTCCATAATGATGAGTGGAATATGTGAATTGGATTAATTTTTGTGTATATATAGGAGTGTATGTGCGTGTAATTGTGGAGGGATCTTTGTAAAAAGTATCAGTTTCCAATGTGGATGGCTTGGATATCTCGTTTTTAAGAAGGTTCCCCCTAGAAATCAATAATGAATTGAATATTTATATAGTTTTTCCTTTTCACACCATGTTTTTATAATAATTACTTTCATATTATTTTTAGATTTAATGGGTTTTTGTCAAGTAATGTGACTTTCATTTTTCATTAATTTTTTAATGTTATTGTAATGAGTTTTTTCATAACATGTTTCTGTAGAAATTTCTAGTTGAATCTTATGAATATATTTTGGATTTGAAATTATGATTTTGGTTTCATAAATAAGTTTCCACATTGGTTTAATAAATGCGTTTCCAAGTACAATATTGGTATTGCAAAGTGGTATGCATATGGTTATATAAGAAATGGTTATACTTTTAATGGTTTTGTGAGGCACAATTGGACCATTGTAATGGTTTCATTGGAAAAACCTCCTTGTAGTGGGACTCTTTCCTTTTTTTTATTACGTGGATGGAGTTTCCTCATCTTGGGACTTCACTTTTGCATTGATGGTTTGAAGGAAATGGATCACCCCATGGTGAGTCCGAGGTGGTTCTGATTTTTTTAAATCATGGGATGGCTCATATGTGTGGTTGATCACATGGTTTTCTTTAGAACATTGCATTGTGAATATGTATTGGGAACCTAGAATAACATTGATAACTTTAGAAATGAATTTTTGTACTAGTTTAGATTATTCACTATCAAGTGTCCCTTAGTATGGAATATCTGTATTAGGATTGGGCCCCTAAGACATGATAGGTTGGCTGACGATCAAGTGTGTCAGTGTTATAATGTATTTGGTTATGTTGTTCCTTTGGGATGAGTCACTAATATATTATGTTCTGGATTTTCTATGAGCTTCTAGATATTCACATGTTCTCTCCTTAACCATGGCTATCAACATAAGATATACAAGGTGTCTCTACCGGTATGCTCATTATGTATTGTTATCTCATTTCCCTTATTGTGTGATAATTGTATCTCAAACTAGGTTATGGTGTTATCATGGTAACAAAATGTTTGATTTTTAATAAAAATGTTTCATGAATGATTCATTTAATGAATAACTCGTTTCACCATTTCACATGCAATAGAAATGAAAATTTCCTACCTGGTTCCCATCCCCTTTTCTATATTAGAACATAATTATCCTCAATGAGAACAAGCTTGTTTTATGTAATGAGGTACATGGATTGTTTTTTATTTTCATAAAAATGATAATTAGTAAATATTTATGTCTTATATATTGTATATAAACCATGAAATTGATGATTTTTTAAAAACAAATTCATCATGGTATTTGTTACTTGGATCATCCTTCTGAGTTTTAATAATCATTCCTATAATTCATTGTTTCTTATTGAATTGGGTGTATTTTTAAACATGTTGTTGATCATCATGGATGATGTTAATTCATGGAATCAAAGAGTTACCCACGGGGTGATGTGGAGTGTTATTGGCCATCATATTCAGTTAGTTTTATTTTTCAATTCATAATTTGTCTTTGTTTTTTTAATTTATATTGGGATTATCTTTTATTGTCCCACTAATTTTGTTTATTTATATTTAGAGAAGTCATTATCATCATAAATCAGTTGATTCCTTGGTTTTTTATTTCCATCTCATGATGATCGATAACGTTCTCGATCTGTTTTGTGGCTAGCACGGGTGACCAGTTCGAGGTCGACTAGGGTTGGTTCATGATTGAATGGTTTTAGAGACTAGGTTGTTTAGAAGAACTATATTTCAAAGAAACATTATTTATTTGGGATGTAAATGTGGATGAATTAGGACTGTCACAACATGTGGTGTAATTATGAGGAAGTCTCTGTCCAACTTTTTATATAACAAACCTTGATATACGAGGGAAAGTTGGGGTTTTCTTGGTTTATTTCATTGTCGTGGGTTTCTTTATATTTAGATAAAATAAACAACATCCATTCCAATTATATAAGTATGATCATATGGCCTATAATTCCATGTGGTGTTAGGGGAATGGTTAGAGAATTATCCCTCTAATAGTGGTTTTAATGGAATATGGTATCCAGCCATATGATCAGGTCACCCATTGAAATTAGTTTCCCCTATTGAATGTATTTGGTTCCTTTTGAAATTTTTGGATTTTGACTCATTGAGTGGTAGGTGGCTTTCATTTTTAATTATGATTGGACTGGGATGGTATTGGGGTTTTATATTTATATTTGAAATGATATTTTTTTATTTGAATATATGATAATTGATTTATAAAAAAAATTACATTTCTGAAACTATATAAATGAAAATTTTTTAATGTGAAATGGGTTCTTTTGAGAATGGTTTTAATTTTGGAAAATATATTTGGAGAATTTTTAAAGGTTTTTTAAGATATACAATTAGAAAAAAATTAATATTTAATTCTTTAATGTTATTTTCTTGATGATGAGATGTGGTTTTAAAATTTGATGGGGTATTTTAAAAGTTGTTTGGAAGGTGAAAATGATAACTTTATTAAGATCATGTTATTATTATGAGTG
Organism: Viscum album; assembly: GCA_963277665.1. Classification (NCBI taxonomy): domain Eukaryota; kingdom Viridiplantae; phylum Streptophyta; class Magnoliopsida; order Santalales; family Viscaceae; genus Viscum; species Viscum album. Next base: position 368,689,013 of record OY728142.1, on the reverse strand, counting down.
CTCAAATATGTTGTTCATGGATTCTAGTATGTGGTATGTGGATAGATATTGGTTTTTTGGATAGTTGATTGAGCTAAAATAAAAAAAATATATATTTCAAGCATTTGGGAATACCAATTGTTGGTGTTCAGTTTGTATGGCTTGTTATGTTTTAAAAAAATGATCATAAAAAAATTGGGATTCTGATGGTTTAAAATTTGGTTGAATATGATGATTCATTTATTTATTTTAAGTTTTCCTTTTTTTTTATTTTTTGTTCAGTGGTGTGACTAAAAAGTTGTTTTCAGTTCAAGTCGATGATTTGAAAATGAAAAGTAGAATTATAATTTATGATGTGTTTTGATATAGTTTGGATAATTATATTTTTAGATGGTGTCCCTATTAATATTTATAAAATATTGAAAATAATATATGGGGTTTTCTTTTATCTTGTTTCCTTTATTTGATCTACTCATACAGTAGATGTTTGGTTTATTTTTTCTCATTTAGATAATTGTGGTCCTCAATATCAAGAGTTTTTCTAGTGGTTCTGAGATTATAACAATCCACTTTGCATTGGGTAGCCAAAACCAGGGATAGATTAGGAATGGCCAAAAAATATTTGGGAGGTCATTGCTTATCTTGAATCTTCTTAACCTCTGAATATTGAGATTTCCACCTTCACATTGGAAGGCTACATTTTAGAATAGTGGAAATATATTCTTCCGGCCGAACCACATTAATATTATCCATAAGAATACATTAAAGCATTGTTCAACTAGGAGTAATTACGTGATGATTTTAGGTTACGGATGGGTTCAACATTATACTGTTTCGAGTAGCTAGAGTCTATGATGTAGGAGTATGCTAAGAGCTTCTTCGAGATGGTTTTGTATATCAATATCATTGAAGGGGATGGAATTTTGAACGATTGATTATTTAAAAGGGTCCATTGATCATAAATCATTCAGGATGTGCCTTTTTTTTCTAATGTGTATGAAGAATTTTAGTGGTAGACTATTTAGGTGGAAGTTTGTTTAACATCATCTTGAAAATAGGGAAGATTTACAAAAGGCCATTGTATTCTATCTCACTAGATTCATCTCAGAGTAACATTTTTATTTGATTTTAGAGTTGAAATATTGGGAATATGATTTTTTTCATGTAAAAAAGAACCCATGATATATCATACCTATGAAAGTTTACGTAATTCTAAAAGTATTTTCCTGGATGGTTCTTGGCAGTGACACGGAACCTGATCCACTCCCTTGTCGGACCTTCTAGCTCAGCTGGATGAACATAGCATTGTTTCTTGCTCAATCAGAAGATTCATTTATTGTAAGTGCACTTTATGTTTGAATTAATGTATTTTGTGGTGTAGTTGTCACCTGGTTAAAGAGAATGGTGTTGTAGTTGTCTTGATAACCCTATATTATTTAGGATTGTAATTTTAATATTCTTAATTTTGTTGATTTATTATTGTGTTGATTGTTGTCCCATGTATTTTTCGTCTGGGTTATTCTATATTTTGGTATGATTTGAAATGTGTTAATTCAAAAAAATCAATGGTTTTTCTAGATTCCTAATATAGTGGGGTTTACCACCCTGAGGATAGAACATGATGAACACAACTTCTAGGTGTTCTTGATGGAGCACATTCTTGTATCTGCTACGCCTGAACCCGGTCTTATTTATTGGTTGACATGAATAGTGTGTCATGTAATGGATTCTTGTGGAGATCTTAAATATACAATGATAGTTTTATTTTAAACGTTTTTATGATAGGGTTGGGTTTTACTTTTTATGTTGTTGTTGGAATTCAGTGAGTCACTTAGTTATAATTTCATAATTTTTTGGTCAAGATCATTCCCCTTGTGCAATGCTTTCCTTATATGGTCATATTCTTATTAGGATGGGATGGTAGTTTATTTTAGGATTCCATTGATCAATGTTTTTAATATAAGTGAGTATTGGTTCATTCATATTTTATTTTTTATGTGTTTCTCTAGGTGGTAGTTCATCCTTACATGGGTCCTGATCAACAGGATCTCTTGGGAATTTTTGGGGGAAGAAAGTTTCATATTTTGGAAAATTTTCACAACCCCAAACCATGAATTTCACATTTATTTATTAATTTTTGATATCACATATAGACTTATTCCACTCCAAGTGTTTCCACTGGGATTGGGTGTCTTTGGGCATGCAATGCATGTCACGCATTTAAGGAACACTTTTTTATAAACCATGAAGTAACCATGTGATAACTACTACATTTTATTGACAAAGTCAATTGCTAGATTTTCAAAACATTTTCCAACCCTACATCAAACCCGTGTGTTGATCTCTAGGTTCACAGTAGAGGGCACATGATTGGAGCATGGTTTGCTAAACCATGCGACCTAAACTTTGCGACCCATACCATGTGTTGTTGAGTATTTTTTGTTGTTAAATTAAATTAGTTAAATTTATATTAAAAACAAATAATAATAATAATAACAAACTTAATATACTTCCCCAACCTCGTGTCCCCCCTCCCCTACCCCCTCATATGGTCATGTGACGCACCCCCCAGTCCTCTTTCCTACTGGTGGTCACCCTTCTGATGAGCCTCCCCTCTCCATGGTTTATACATAATTTCATAAAGTTTTTTCTCCTAGATCACCAATGCTAGTCCTCTTATATATTCTCCTTTAATTTTCAAGATATTTTCCCACTTCCTATTTTTCCTATTATCTCATCTATAACATTTGGTCATGGTTGACTTGATTCTTGTTCCTTCTTCCATTTTTAAGGCATATAGCGAGTATCTTGGTTCTTCCTCATGTGTGATTCAGGGTCAACCACCAATGAAGAAGAAATTTAGTCAATTTTGGCTCATTCATAGACATTTGAGGTTAGCTTCTTTTACCATATTTTTTGTTCTCTAATTTTATTTCGGGTGTTCGGTGAATTTTGGGTCCCAATACGAATATTAGAGCATTTGGGGGATTTGTTAAAGAATTCACTCACATATATAAGTGATATATATATATATATATATATCCTTATTTTACATATTCTAATATAGAGAGAGGAATATGTGAATTGGATTAAGGGATATATATATAGTATTTTATGATCAAGAAATTATTGATTGATCATTGTCAAATGAATCAATTGACAAATTGGTTGTCTTGGATCTCTTATTTTGAGGTAGGTTCCCCCTTGAATTCACCATGGAATTAATTAATTATTAATTAATTTATTATAACATCATTTTTTTATTAATTAATGCTTTATGTTTATTAGTACAAATTTATGATTTAAAATAAATTAATTTCCATTTAGCTTTAATTGATTAATGGGGTTGTATTTAGTTTTTCACACAAAGTGCTTGAATAAATTCTTAGTCTGCTCTTATAAATGTGTTTTGGATTTCAAAAGATGATTTGGGTTTCATAAATGAGTTTCGATGTTGTTTTTTGGTTTTTAAATGTGGCGTGCATATTGTTTTTTGAGAAATGGTTTTCCATTTATTGGTTTTTTAAGACCATTTTGAACTATTGAAATTGTTTAATTGGACAACCCTTCTATGAAATAGACTATTTCATTATTTTTTAATAATAGGAGAGAGCTTCCTCATCATGGGCCATACCTCATGTGTTTATGGTTTTAATGGGTTTTATCACTCCATAGAGTGGACATGTGGTGACATTTTTTGTGATTCATTAGATGGATTGTATTCACAATTCATTTATTGTTTTGTTTGGTAGACCACACTATGATCATGAAATTGGAACCCATAATAGCTATGATGAATTCTAAACATGATTGATATAATATTTTAAATTACGTAATGGCTAGTGACCCTTATTACAGACTATCTTATTTGGTATTGGGCCCCTCGGTTTTGTTAGGTAGGGTAATAAACATGAATTTGGGAGTCATTAGGTCATTCTTGTAAGTCATGCATTTGGGACAATTCATATGGGTTTTATGTTCTGGATTTCCTCTATGCTCTAAGGAATTATCAAGTTTCCTCTTGACCTATCATTATTAGTGGTGGATACTATAAGTATCTCTACATGTATTCTCACAATGTATCATTACCCTATTTACCTCATTGTGTGACCATAGTCTCCTTTCATGGTTTATGGTGCTTTCATCATAAAAAGATAATGTCTGTTATTTCCTAAAAAATATTCTCGAAGGTTTCATTGAATGAATCAATGTTTCCAACATTTTTTCCATTCCTGAAAAATGCACATTTATAATTTCAATCCCATTCCATTTTTCCCATCAATAAATCAATATAATCTATGAAAATAATATTTTATTAATTTATGAGGGTAATGGATTTTGATATTTTTACATTAAAATAAAAATGAGTAAAAAATATGTTTTATATATTGTAGTTTAAACCTGAAATTAATGATTCTACTGATTAATTATAATGAATTTGGAAATTGATTACAAGGGAATTCCTATTCAGTTTAAATACTACTGCCTATACTTAATTTATGTAGTTAGTCTCATGTGCATGTTTTAGAATGATCACGTTCACTATGGGAAATGACAAGTCTTTGGATATGTGAGTGACTTGTTGGGTTATGTTGATTTTTATTGGTCATTAGGCTAGGATAGATTAATTTTTCAATTATCACTTAGTCATTATATTATGTTTATTTATTGTTGTATACTCATTAATTATTATGCTACATCTGTATATTTATATTTGAAAAAATCATTCCCATTATCAATATATTGATTCCCTTGGATCTTTTATCCATCTTAGGATGATCAGGAATGCCTCTTGGGCCTTATCACAGTCTGAATTGGGTTACCAGTTTGGGGTTAACCAAGGTTGGTTCATGACAATACCCATGATGATATTGATAACTCCTATGATAACAAATGATAACATCATAACCTACAAATTTTTATAAAAAAATAATTGATATAAATTGTAATAGTTTAACACCTACACTTCTATATTCCTTACTATAAAAAAACACATTTCATTATTTCATACAGATAAATTTGAATGATTATTTTTTCACATTAAAAACATTAACATCCTATTACTATTCTGACATGTACTATTTATATTTTTTCACCGTTTTAATTTATTGTTATCTGGGTAGGGCTGAGGATGTAATGGTCAAATACCAATAATGGTGATCTGAGATATTTGTTGGAATTTTTTGCATAAATACTATATATTATGCATCCTTCCAGAGAATTTCATGACAAGTAATATAGTTACCTGACATGTAACTAATAATTTAAATTAACTCCATTTTTCATCCAACAGTGTCCCATTTTTTAGTGATTATGGGTGTTGATAATTGAACAGTGTGTAATTATATTAAAAACTGGGAAAAGTCATTAATACTATTTTTAGTAGTTATCCAAATGGATTTATCTATGGTTCTTTCTCAAGACATCCTTTATCTCATCCTGGAGCCAACCATAGTCGATTTTGAGAGCCCACCAACCCCTATAGGTCATCTGGATCTGTGATAGATCATCATTACGGTTATGAATAATTGGTTTTGGTGCAGTGGTTCTACATTCATAAGGTATGTGTATTTCATACTTTCTATCAACCCATTTTAGATAATTGAATATATATTGATATATGGATTAGATTCTATAGTTTCAGTTGATTTTGTTGGGTTTTTTTGTTGTTTGATCTAGTTGTTGGCATGTGTGGCCCAAGTGTTAAGGTAGGTTGTTCTGCCTCTAAGCTATGTTTCATAATTTTTGTTTTTTTGTTTGTACAAATTTATTTACTAGTATTTTTTTTATTAAATTTTATTTTTTTTTGTGTTATTGAAATTAATTTAAAGAAAAGTGGTTTTCCTTGGTATTTTATAAATGGAATGAAAATGGGTATTATTATGGAATTTAATTATTTTTGGAAAATAAGTGCCTATGGGTACCCAATTAGATTTGTAATTTTGAAAATTGTTATAAATGGTTTTAAAAACATTCAGATGATTTTAAAAACGAGTACAATGATTACCTTGGGTACTAGGTATATTGTTTATCTTGAGGCTATCTTTCATTCTGGGGGTTCACTTTCTGGATGTTCCTGTTGTCCTAGAGTGTAGAGTTTTGGATCTAGTAACATATATGATGTTGAGGCATCACATTTTTTGGTCTATCCTCAGTCATGGACTGTAGATAATTGGATTTATGTACGATAGTGCGTAGTTCATTGATTTATGGGTACAAGTAATTAGCTACATAACCTGTTGCATTCCCCAGTGATATGATACATATTCTTCTACTATATTTTGTACATCATTGATTTTTAAATTTGTATCCATGAATTGATATTTTTTACTTATGAAATATGATATATAATATTATATTTAATTTATATATATTTATATTTTTTATAAATGTCGAAAATGGAAATTTTTACATTTTTTCTATCAAATCTATTTTACAGGTTATCATTCCATGTATTATTTGAAATAAGAATAAATAATTATTATAAAATTAAAATTTATGGATGACTTTTGTGGGATCTAAATGATAATGTAGGATCACACCCTATAAACCTAAAACTACCTTAGGTACTCGGTGGATGGTTCAGTTCGAGGCCATCATCCATTGTGGGGGTTCAATTTATGGGTGTCCCTATTTTTCTTGAGTGTAGACTATTGATTCTAGGTACATATATGATGTTTTTATTTCACACATTGGGGTAACATCCAAGTAATGGAATGGAAAGGTGTAATAGTGAGGCAAAGGGTTTTACATGATAGTCGGTCTGGATATCTTTTGGTGAAATGGTGGAAGTTCCCCACGCTATCACATGGGGTAGTTTCTAATTTTCATTTTCTATTAATGTTGGACATGTCTCTTTGAGTATGTATATACATTATTGGTAGTTTTGTTTTTTATTTCCTATTATAGTTATAAAACCTACATACATTAATCTTTTTCCATTTATCTCTACTCTGTGTATGTATATCATTCCATCTTCTTTGTTCAGGATGGGATAAATTGTACCCTTTTGTGTTGTTCTATGATCATGTGATTTTCAATAAACTGTTGGGATCAAGAAATTAATTCAGGTATGTAATAGATTATATCATGTTCCATGTTTGAGGGTGACCTAAGTGTGTACTTTACCAATTGGTATTAGAAGAGTTATATCATCAAGATTCCTTCACTTGGGTCATCAATTATTCTGGAGATAGGTTATTTAGGAGTTGAGATGAATGTTTTGGATAAGTTCATATCCACTTATTGTCATGATGATTCTCAAGTTTCCATTGTACATTGAGATATGTGTCGCTAGTGGTGGGTATTGCTTTAAATTTCTATTCCTTATCTTGTGGTTTCTACTTCAAACTTAGGATTACTCAATTCTCTAGACATTTGATGTTTATAAGTATTATTGTGAGACATCATCCCTGATTTCATAATTAGTGTGCATTAAATTTTCTTCATGTGAATATTATAATACATTATAATATAATATAGGGTATAGTGAAAGCAGTTTGTCTTGTTCCTTAAAATGTATCATGGGTTAAAAGCATGGTTGATGAGTTACATCAAGGAGTTGCAGGATAGAGAGATCGGTCGCATGAATTCATACACAAGAATAAAATTTATTTTAAATTAATGAATGAACCTCAAGAGGAAGAGGATTGGATATATATGATTGATAAAATATTCGAAAATCTAGAAACACCAAAAAAATTCAAGGTGAAGTGTGGAGATTTTAGGCTCAAGGGTTTTATTATGGTATTGTGGGGTTCAATATTCCAGGAAGATTGACACATGGACTTGGATTGGAAGTGTTTGAAACCCATATTACTCAAATATTTTTCTCTAGAGTATATGATGCGGGAAAAATCTACGGAGTTCCTCTCTTTGTATCGTGAAGAATGATTGGAGCTGGAGTACACCAACTGTTTTACTAAGTCATCCAATTTTTCTATGGATGTGGTATATAATGACTAGTGGATGGGTCAAATGTACATATGGTTATTGAGACTGGTTATTATATCACATGTATTTATATTATGGATTTAAACCTCGACATATATGGAAGAAAAATAACTTATGTAAGATATGAATATGGAAGGAAATGATGGATTTTCCAGCTATTATCTTCTATATAGTGGTAGCTTTAGTGGAAACCATGGGAGGGAGTGGACGTGGAAGGATATCGTAGGAGTGTTGGAGGTGGATAACAATAGTGATCCTCCACTATAGTATCAGCCACAACTTGTAGTGTACCTATGACATGCTATCATTATGGTAACATTGTACATACTATACATTTTTGTGTTATGACCGATAATATGTGCAACATCAGTGGACATGAAGACCACATAAAACATTTTTTCATGCAATTTATTTTCACCATTATGGTTAGTGTTCATTATTCCCAATGGATACTGTAGGGTAGTCAAATTCTTCAAATACTAAATATATCCATCCTCATTCCTCCAGAGTTAATCACATTCATGCAGTATATTAGTGCACAATTGATATCTATGTAGGACTTGAAATAATGAGAGGCAATATATTTATTGAATATACCATAAGGATTTAATTATTTGATTCTACTTCCTCCAACTCAATTATATCTCCACATATTTTTGATATTTTTAAACATCCAATATAAATTATGTCTTTTGTTTTAGATTTAGAGCCGCACCTTGGTATTATGAATGAATATGGTGGTTTCATTTCCTCATATTTTATATATAATAGATGATAAAAAGTTTATATTGGATTTATTTAATTCATTATTTGGATTTGTTTGATGTCATCCTTAGTATGTATTGGCTAGTAATTCATTGAGATGATTCTGGTTTTATCATCAACACGATTTGTTTCTAATAGTCGATGGAGCTCCCTTTTATTATGGGGAGTGGGACCCGAGGTATGGTTTTGTGGGTCCTTCCCTCCCAAATCATATGAGTTTGTTATTTTCTATTTCAATTAAGTCAAATGACGTTCCAATTATTTTTTATCTTTTTTTAGAGATTTATTACATTTTCTTATGTGACATATACAGTCTTCCTTTTAAGAGATCGGTAGAATTTATGGTTGACATGGTTCTATTGATACTTCCTTTATCGGAACCTTCTTATTGTATGAATCTACTAGAGATGAAATAGATTATGATTTAGTTCGATAACAATTTTGAAAATGTTTTTTCCACTCTAGGGTTTTTTGAGGTATCAAATATGCTCATTTCCATGAAGGATGATGGTTCACATCAATTCTGTGTGTATGATTGTTTACTCGAAATATGACCTTCAACATGGGAAGCATTTGAGTTTGGATCTTGAAATTCTGAGAAGCCAATAGTTTTTTGGAATGTCTTCAAAATCCATTTTCTAGATTCAACAATTTAATTCATTGGGAAATGTTATTTGAAAACATGGTTTATTAATTTATTCTATAAAGGTGAAGGAAATATTTTCTTTAAAATAACCACAAAATGTCTCCATGATATGATGATTCCTTGGCCTTTTTGGATATTAAAAATGGTTTGTTAAATATTTCTATAAGCTAGCCTCACATTTGACTTATATTACAATGAAAGATGTTAAATTATCATGGGAATTAATGTTTAAATATTCCTTCAATGATGTGAAATGACTTATGAAATCAGCTCTTATCCTAACGATACCTAAGTATGGTAAGGTATGAATAGTTTTTTTGTGATGCTTTTGGTGCTGGTTTTGGTTGTGTGCATATACAGGATGATCATGTGATATCATATAGCTCTCATTAGCTCCAACCACATGATAATAATAACCCAACACGTGACATGGATATTTCTATAGTTATTAACACGTTAATTTTATAAGAAACAATATATTTTTGGGCAGAGGTTCACAGACTTTTCTAACTACAAGATTTTGAGAAATATATTTTTTTAAGAATGACATCAATATCTAAGGGAGATGATAGGTAAAATACCATAACAAATTTTACCTTGATATCACAAATATTGTGTTAAAGGGAAATGTCATTGTGGATTCTTTGAGAAAAAAATATTGAAACCTGGTAGTGAATGAATCATCAAAATATTTCAACATAATGAATATTTTTTCACAAATACACATGGATGTCTATGAATCATTGGAATACAACTCTTTGATTAGGGTCCAGTTTAACTCCTATATTTTTATGTTGGTTATTAATGAAAAAAATATAGATGATGAGTTATTTATAATTAGATAATCTATTAATGGTATAGATATTGTTATTGATTTGTCGTTATTCTTGGAGGTAGTTCTCTACTTCCAAAATCATTTATTGGTACTATAGTTGGTACTAAGAGCTGTAATGGGAGATTTTCATAATTCATAGTGGTAAGTGCACCCATGAACCATGAATATGTTCTATTACATGTAATAAATATTTTGGAGGGCTGGTATGAGATAAGACATTTCTATGAATGTCTCCCACTATTATACATGCCAACATGTGAAAGATGAGCATCAGAAACCAATAGGATTTTGTCATCCACTTATAATTCCTTCATGAAACATTGATTCCATATCTATGTAGCATGTAGTTGGGTTTCCAAAATCGAGGTAAATAAAAATTTGATATGGGTTGTGATCTATTGACTGGTGAAATCATCTCTCATTCAACCCATTCGTGATAGAACCAAAATTAAAGAGTTATGAAATTTCTATGTGAAAGATATATTTTTGTTGAATGGAGTTCTATGTTATATAGTTTCTAATATATATCCCTAGTTTACTTCCCACTTTTAAGAAGGCCTTCATGAGATTTAGGGATTTCAAGTTCATTGTGTATATCAAACCATCCATTGGCGGATATAAAGATATAAATAGAAATAAATATTCTTGATGAGATTCTGTGTGCTTGTATTATCCACTTTTCGGGGTCTTGGGATGATCACATTGGATATGTTGAGTATTCATATAAATAGAGTTAACATTCCACAGTTATAATGGATTATTTTTATGCCTTTTATGGATGATATTCTTAATTTATGTTTTATTAGACAATGATTGGTGAATGTTCCCTAATTTTATTGACCATGGTTTAAGATATACCATCGAAGATTCAGTTTACTTTTTAGAGTATTTTGATATCCCATAGAAAGTGTAAATATAAATTGTATAAATGTGGTAGGTCCATGGTGTTTTTAGATGGATACATTGTATTCATGGACGTTTCATCCCATTTTGGTCATCGATGGCTTGAATAGATAATGAAATTTCTCTTTGTTTTGTTCTATATTTAAGGTTATAGAGTACATGGATGAAGGGTTCTTACTGTTTGGAACTTCCATCATAGTAGACATAAATATATAAAATGTTTCATGTATCTCAACATTGAAAGACTCTATTTAAACCATCTCATGTTCTCATTTGGTGTTATATTAATGTTGATCATTACTTATTCGTAAATGAGATCCTATTTAGGAAAGTCGATTCTGAAACCAATGTAATCATTTGGAGGATGATACCTTTTGTTTGAGTGTTTTGGCAGAATGGTTATGATTATTATTATATGTTGGAGGGTGATCCAATAATGAAAGAGCAGTGTACATTTCTTTTTTCCATATAGGATTTTTCATAGGATTTAAGGGTACATAATGTTTTTGTGGTGGGGAGGTTTTAACATCACATCCTCTTCTGGAAGGTATCTTTTTAAACATGTAATGGTTTTCCTTTTTCATTTTTGGGTTGGGAAAATAATTAAAGGGGATGATACCTATATTGATGAATTCAGATATTTTTAGACATTTCTAGTATGAAACCATCATATTCTTTATAATTCTGGAGGATTAACCGAATTATAATAGGTTAACAAGACATGCCACTCATAAGTGAAATTATAACCATTTTAAATCCAATGAAAATTGATCATGCGATGATTATGGTAGTTGAAAATTAAACAACATGTAATTGGGTTTCCCATTGTGTAATGGTTTAATGATTATTTTTTACTAGGAATTCCAGATGGTTTTTTTCATCCTCTATACATCCTTACAATTAACCTCGTTCCTTCCCCATGTGATATTGAGAGCCCTCCATCCACTCTGGGTCTTTTCATTTGGTGATTGATCCTTATTCAAGTTGTTTATCGATGTGTTTTTGTGGTAGGAGTACTTTATTTTGGTATGTGGATTCCACCTTTCATCCAACCACATTTCCTAAATTTAATCTATCTTGGAAAGTGGATGGTATTCTAGGTTTTCTAGTTACACTGTTAGGTGACTTTTTGGGATCCCATTACGAGTCTGGAAGACTCGTGTTTTGATGTAGGTAGTTATGTATCTATACTGTGTTTGATAAATGATATTGTTTCCCTTCATAAATTTATTTATAAATTATTTGGTAGGAAATTGGAAATATTTTTCTATGTATTAGAAAGGTATTTTACGAAAAGTAGGGTTTACATTGTTTTTTATAAATGGACTTAAAATGTATATTTTTAAATCATTGATAGATTTTTTAAAAATAAATGGTCATGGTTTCACATCAAAATTTTAATTTCATAAATGGATTTTAAGTGGTTTTCAAGACATTTATATGATTATTAAAACAAGCATGTGGGTTACCTTTGATACTAGGTGGAATGTTTATCTTCAGGCTGCCATCCAATATGCGTGCTCACTTTCTAGGTGTTCCTCTTCTCTTATAGTATAGATAATCTTATATATGTATGTATATGGTGTTGGGTTTTAACACCTTGGGGGCCTCCCTTGTCATGGAGTGTAAGTGATTGGCTTCAGGTATTGTAGTGCACTGTTCATTGATTTTTGGGTATGAGTGGTTTGCTTCCTAACTTGTTGTATTCCATGGTTTTGTGATACCAGTGTATAAACTATTATTTTTTAATTATTTGATATTCATTTACTATCTTTGATATTCCTTTTCATGCTTATGAATTATGATAAGTAATTTTTTGTTAAATTGATATACCTACTTTTGTTTTATAACTATTGAAAAATAAAATTTTATAGCATGTTCAAATTAAAATTGATTTACTGTATATCAGGTAATGTTTTATTTGAAATGATAATACATGAATTGTTTTATAGATAATAATTGTGTTTCTCATGGGTTTGATCATACTGATCCTGTTAGATTATGCTGTATGAAACCCCTTTAGTGGTGTGTACACATTTGTATGTCTTTCGATTCATAGAAAAGAAATGCCCCATATTGAGGTGGAAGGTTTATAATGATAGCCATGTTGGTACATAGTTTTATTATAGTGGGTTGTTTTGCAAACTATCACATGAATTATTTAAATGTCTCCATTTTCCATTTAAGTTGGAATTCTCTATTAATGATTGTACTTACATTGGTGTATTTTTTTATTCCTATTTTCTTCATACACTTTAGACAACTATATACATCAATATTCCACTATTAATTCATATCATTAGTATGTATATGTTTCCATGTCCTTCATTCATATTTTGTGAAACAATTACATTTGTGTGTTCATTGATGACCTTGTATTAGTTGCCAGCCAGTGGGTATCAAGAATTACTTTAGGGTATGTAATAGAACTAGTCAGGTTCTAGGAATGCAGGTAAACTAGGTTGGTTCATTACAGAAACACACAATTTTAGAAGGATATATTGGAACACTAACATGACCTAGTACCTTTTAGTCTTAGAGTTTTTGAACATTATGAAAAAAGTCAATAAAAAGGATTAAAGAAATACTATCTCATAATGAACAACATTATCTCCCACTATAATAATCATTTCTTCATTTATTCATAGTAGTTAATAGAAAAAATCCATGTTAAATCCATATTGAAAATATTCAATTATCATTTCTTCTAATAAGATGGGATGATTAATAAAAAATAAATAGTGATCTCAGATTATGTATAATGAAAATTTTAGTGATATAAATAATAAAATAAACATAAAACAGGTAAAAGGGTTTGAGATCATAATATTCACATTTGAATGTATACCATTAATATCAGAGATCATAATTATGGTACATGGTATAATTATTGGAGGTTTTCAAAACCAGAAATTGTGTTATACACATATAATTATAGATTTATAAATAATTATAACATGAAATAAGATCAATAATTGTATCAAGAACATGAAATTGGACTCTTTACAAAATTTATGAACATAATACCAATTCCAGGAATGATTTTTTGAAAATGAAATCTAGGCCCACACATAAATATATGGACATGAATATAAGTTCTAGCAGCAACTTATGAACATGAAAAAAGATGATCGATTAAAGAAATTGTGAAATTGAGATGAGTTTCACAAATAAAATATTTACCTCATGAGTTATCCATCATTTACTATTGCCTTGGTGGGAGATAGAGGTCTCTAATTTCATATAATTAAATCCATACATATATGTTCCACAAGAAAAATATTATATAAGAATGCTTGAAAAAATTGACTTTCAAAAAATCATCATAAAAGAAAAACCTAGGGAAAAGAAAGATGATTGTAAAAAAATCCATGATAATTATAAACTAACCAATGAATGAATAAGGATGACTGCATTAGATCATATAACAATTAAAGCCTATGTATCATCATATAATGTCACCTTATATGGAATGTGATTTTGAAAGATCATTAGAAATTTAATTCCTATTTTGAAATAATATTTAATAATCAATAATATAATTAAAAACTATCATTGAAATTATCCTTTGTAAATTTTGAATTTTGATTGAAATAATTAATGAATCCTGATTGAATCCATTATATTTTTTTAGAAAAAAAATCCATCTCCCTTTTTCAGAAAAGTCACAATGATACACATAGAAATAAAATTCCTTATTAAATTCATTAAAAGAAAATCATTGGTAGAAATGATTTTAAGAAAATTTTGAAACATTATTTGAAAACACGTTTAGAAATTATATAAATGAATTATTAATATTCCCATGATTGGACATAAATATAAATAGTGCATAAAAATAATTAGGATGTTATATAAACTTTTAATTCAAATGTTTCATTTGAATCATACCCCAATGAATGAAATAAATAGGAATGGATAGGGAAATACCCATAAAAATTGTAATATGTATCTTAAAAATTCATTCCTATGAAGTATATGTGCCTATAAATATAAAAAATAGGTGAGTAGGACATGTTTTCAACAAAAATAATGTATAAAAGAAAATATTTTTCCTTAGGACATGCAGTTTTGAATTTTTTAAAAAATATTTATAATAAATTTAACATGATTATAAACATGGTTCAAAATAATTAACATTATAATAATATCACATGTATTAGTTATATATATTTAATTTCACATATAATAATATAGATTGAATATTAATTTTAACGTTCATGGAGACGGTCAGTTGTACATATACATGATTAATGTATTCACTTTTAAATGGATGGAACAATTCAAATGAAAATAATAATTCACAATTATAATATAAATATTGTTTCATGTATATAATAAATATACATAATATTTATCCTTATTTCTATCCATGAAAAATAGGGAAAAAATCCACATCGCTTTGTGGTTGTTGTGGTCTACATGTATGCATGAATGATGTTATCATTTCCAAACGATTCGGTTGTAGATAAGTAGATAGTTTTATTTAAATCCATAATAATAATTATTTAATAATTATAATATATAATCATTAAACCCTATATTGTTTTCCATAATTAATTATAGTGATTGAAAATTAATTGTATTTCCATATAGTGACGGTAAGTTGTATGTACGCACGATCGATGCCTTCACTACTTATTTAATGAGATCAATTAATTATAGTGGTTTTTTCATAATAATAATAATAATAATAATAATAGAATATAATATTTATAATAATTTATTTATCAGATAATTAAAAATATAATAGGTATAAAATGATATATATGAGTAACAAAATAAGTGATCGGGTAGAGTGGTTATATATTAATAGAAATGAATCATTTAGTTCTCCACAAAAAGGATCTAGGGTTAGTATTTTTGGATGAAATCCTCCTATATAATGAGTTTATGGATTTTATAAAGGTAATTTTTAATGGTAGTGTTTATATAAAAGTATATATGTGGTGTAAATATGTGGGGGAGGAGGGTGCATTTTATAATTGTGGATAGGAAGAACTTTTGAAATTCACCAAATATTAACTAATAATGCATGCAATCATAAAGAAAAATACCAAAAAATAGAAAGGGATTAAATGATAATATTGGATAAAGATTTTACACTATAAACCAAAATATTTAATAATTATTTTAGTGTAATTATGAACCTAATAATTTTAATTAGCCCTTAGTTAACCTATTTTATTTTTAACAACAGCTAAAACATTTTCAACATTTAACTCTTTTATGTTTCTCATATTAAAATATATTTATAAAAAATATAAATTTATGATATTTGATGCAAAAACCTGCCTCTTTTGTCTTTATTTATGTTCTTTATTTCCTTTAATTAATTTTAAACAAATAGTGTATTTAAAAAATATCATTATTTTCTATTTTGAAAAAAATTAATTAGTGTAAAATTAAAAAATATCAAGACAAAAAATATCATCTAACAATATCTTATAACACATACCTAATATGAAATATTAATATTTCAAATTATTAGGTTAAATTAATTATATATAAATATATTTCTTCTAATTTTTCTTAAAATCATTCATTTGATTATAAAGTTAATTTAATAGTTACAACATCAACTTTGTGTGATCATTTAATGTAATAATTTCTTCACTAAAATTTAAAATAAATTTACACAATATAGATATATAATTAATATTTAAAAATACTAGTTGAATGTGAAATAATACTTTAGGTAAAATAATATAAAAAATATTACACTTAATAAAAACTTGAGAGTGAAACATTTTAAAAATCATTAAATAAAAAATCACAAATGTAATAATCTCCTTAATGAGGGCACAAAATGGTATTAAATTGGACCATAAGATGATTATTTTATATATATAATCAACTAATAATATTTATTAATGCCCTTTTTCCTATTAATGGTTCTTATATTTTTATTATAACTATATTTTAATGAAATTTTTGATTTTTCTTCTTCTTTCACAATAATTGTGTCAATGTTGAATAATCATTTAAGAGAATTATTTCATATATAAAAATTAAAAAAAAATCATCTTGGTTGAAGATAATATTTTATATTAATGAATTGATATATTTTATCCTTATGTAGATAAATAATTTATGTTCAATTCTATTTCAGTGACATTTTGTCACTTTATATAGTTTAAATAATATATAGTTCATTTTAATTGGAAAATTTCTATTAAAATAGTAAAATTATGTCGTTTTGTTATAATTATCAAATTTAATTCATCCAATAATAAAACTATGAATAACTACATAAATATTAGTTAGTTTAAAAAACATTAACCAAATTTACATTATATTGATGTGATTAAAATTACTAAGGTTATTATTCATATTGAACAAAAGAAAAGGGAAATTTTTGACAAATTTTTTTCTCAGAATCCTAAATATGAAATACATTTAATAAAATTTATAAAATATATGTTAATGATTTTAATTTATAATTAAACAAATAAAATTCATTGATAATTAATTTTTTAAAATTTCCCCTTTTTAATTATAAAAATATTTTAATATTAGATTCAGGTTCAAAATTTATTTCAAAGGCCAAAGTTTCCTACAGTAAAAAGGGAATAATTAATTTTTATAAATATTAAAATATATAATTTGAATTTTTAAATTCATTAAAAGGGAAATTAATTTTTCAATGAAAAATAATATTTTTCATTATTCATTTAGAATTGAAATATTTTACAAAATACAAAAAAATATTCTTAAAATAATTTTGAAATTCCAGACCAAAAAATGGTGACCAATTTGTTTTAATAAATTTTATAAAATTCACAGAAATTAGTCATAATATTCAATTCCTGACTACAAGGAAATCCATTTTTAAAAAAGGTGTATTTTTTTGTAAAAATTGATTTGCAAAAAAATTGTGATAGTTTTAAAATAATTTAAAAATATATTTATTTTGATTAGTTATTTTATATTTCTTTATTAAATCATCAATTCATATTTATACTAGTTAATTTAATAACTAGGTTATAACAGTCACATAATAAATTTTCATTGTTTAAATTTTCTTTCAATTTTGTCTCTTGTATATTGTAGAACATATTATATTATTTAAAAGTCTCGGTATATTATAGAGATCATGACAACCAACTATATGAATATTAAACATACAAAAACAAAATGGTGTAATAATATTGTGAGATACAAATACTGACCAGACTTCAGCAAAGAGTCCATGAATTTTCTTTATAACACAATTAAAATCATACTAATGATTTATTACAATAAGTGAGTATAGGGATATACATATCCAGATAAGAAACTATATACATTAGGATAATATTACACAAAATATTAGGTTTTACAAGTAAAATGGTAAACATTTCATGAACATTTTTGAAACCAAAACTGAAATCATTCATTGTCATCATTTAAAAACAAATGCATTTCTCAAATGTCATTGTAAAAATTTTCAAAGGATGATGACTTATATGACATGTAATGGTAATAACATTCACCATGTATCATAAATATAAACATTATTCTACTATATAATCATTGTGTATTATTATTGTAATAGTATGGTCAGTAACATTAAACAATCAAGAAAAGAAACTCTAATGACTTGTAGTTATAATGAATACAATCATGTATGGAGTATCTGGTGTAATTATGTCATGATTACAACTTATATAAAACAATGAGTACACCATTGTAAGTATAATAAAAATTTAATCCTGGTTTATTATCGATATTACATCAAGTCTAACATGTAAAAAGCTAACTAAGTCTAAAAACACCCTCTTCCCTGACAACATATCTATATCTTGAACCTATATTGATCACTATAAATCCACTATATGGGTTTTGAGCGCAATATAAATTCATATATATAGATCATTCCAGAAAAATATCTACATTCCCATGATGGATCCAATGTTTTGAGTGAGATAATAATTCTACAAGGTTCACATTGGTGATCCATATAAATATCAATAATGTGGTCATTCCATCAACATATCACTCTTGGGGTCATTAAATTATATAAATTCTCACACTCACTCCCACAATTTCTAATGTGAAGTATCCATTTTAAAACTCCAATAATTGGTTATTGTAATAAAAAAGTAAGCCACATCCTGGTATTATCTGACGTGGATCATCCTAAATTCTAAACGACCATTCAAGCATCAACAACTTAAATTGAAAAAATTTCTAAAATTTAAAATTCATTAATCTAAAACTACCGACAACCATTAAAAATAGTCATTGAAATTATAAATAGTCATTTAAACAAGTAATTTCCTAAAAATTATTTATATAATTCAATGGGAGATTATCAATTATAAAAAGAAATGAAGCCATTTCAAAACAATGAATTACACAGTGTATCCATTTGATTATATCATTAATATCAAATTACATATCAATTCACATTTAATATAATGTGGAAAATTACACAATGTGGGGTTTTCAAATTTTAAAAAATCATGATTTTGAAACCCTTTGGAAGGAATTTAAAATATCATCATATTTTATTCAAAATATTTTAATTCACATTATATGAGAACCCAATCCGAAGACTTTACATTCATAAATAAATTCATCAAAATGTATTTTTAATGGAATTATTGAATACATGTAATTAAATTATCATCAAAACAATTAGATGGAAAATATATTTTATTCAAAATAAAATTAAATCATGTAGATGTTGTTTGAGGAATAGTTTACGGAAAATCAAAATAATAAAACATTGACTATATAATTAGAAATTGGAATATATGTATATGGTTTATCAAGAAACAATTAATAATATATTTAATAAAAAATATAGAATAACATATATAAATAAATTTAACACATATCCCTTGGGGGATAGGGAATTGGTAAATCCACAAGAAATTTGGGATGATCTATTTCATATGTAAGGAGTTAAAGAATACATGAACATACCATAAAATATTGTCTAGCAATATAGTGTAATGGTAAACTAAAAAATACCTAAATGGTGTAGGATATTTGGTTTCTATTTAGCATTTCCCTCAATGATTTATGAATATTTTAAATTCGTTTGGGGAACACCATAACACGAATACCATGGTGAAACAGACATACTATGTAATTTAGTTGTCTCCATAGATGTTATTCAATACTTTTGAGTGAATATAAATAAAAATGGATAACTTGGTATCAATAATGGTTTTATGATATTTGTAATACCCCTCATATCCCCACCCCTGAACTAATAAAATATAGGATTCCCAATTCAAATCTAAAAAAAACATTAAGCCCTATAACAATAGAATACAAAATAACAAAATAATTATACTACATACATGAAACACGATTTTTGGTTGTGTTCCTAGACACCAAGATGAAGATGTTACTTTCATTGATAATTTTACTAAATTTCGTTTCTCAATGATTTATACACTATCTCAATAGCGTGCACTCAATCACCACAAAACCACTACACTATGGCCACAAACTCTGCATAACAACCATCTACTCTAGATCAGGGGCCTATGTTTTTTGGAGGGGATGATATTTTTGGAAATGTTTCCAAATATATTTATCTAAGCTTCCAAAGGTATATGAGGCCCATAATGCATTACCCAAATCAAGATTCACTCAAAAGAAGAGACAAATATCTTATAAAATACAGTAAAAAGATGTTACATTATAAATTATATAATAATTACCTCTTTCTGTTGGATGAATAGAGTATATACATGTACAAAAATTATTAAAAAACATTACTAGAAGTGTCATGTTTATTTGATTATAACTTTGTAAATAAATTATAAGTAATTATAAATTGTAAATGTGACTATAATTATTTGATTTTCATTATATATTTCCCTTTAAGATAAAAAGATATTTATTCTGGATTAATGGAATTATGAATAAATTTATATATAATTTTAATTATTTTACTAGTTAGTGATTGAAAAACTAATGTAAATGACTATGTGACACCATCAATGTATTTAATCAATTACTATAAATTATGATATGTGTATTTAAAAATAATAATAACAATAAAATATTTGTGAATTGTTATGTAATATAAATTTTGTATAAAATTATAACATCCATGTGATTTGATAAAGAATTATATAAAATACCATATTTTTCATAATGTCGTCAAAGTCAAATTAAATTTATTTTGTCAAAAAATAACATTAATGATATTTTAAAAATTGGTATACTTATAAAATATTTAAAAAACATAAAAATATATAGTAGGAAAATGTAGATAAGTATAGTTGATAATTTAATGCCATATACATTTATCTATAAATAGTTATATTATATTTAAAAATATAACCCCTGCATATATAAAACAATGTTACAATAATGAACGTAAGAATTTGTAAATGTTGGTGTAAAAAACATAAAATATTATATTGACTCCTAAAACAACATAAATTTCATTAGATGTTGTAATATTGAACATGCCACCTGTTTCATTAATTACCTATGTATATGAAAGTATTTTTCTCTATAATGACATTATTTTCTTTTAATATTTTATGAATTTATAAGAATGATATTCCCATATCTTATAAAAATGAATAAATCATTTATTTTATTAAAAAACATTGATTCTTATATATCACAAAATCTATATCAAAATCTATACAATAATTAATAATATATAAATTTGTTGTTGTTGTATTTTAAAATGAGAATTCTAAAGGCCTTTATTATGTGATTTAAATAAGGCCTATTGAAGAAGTGGTAATTTTCAAACCAAACATCATTCAATTATTTTATTCTTATACCTCTTATATGTAAATTATTTTTATTTCGAACAATTATGTTATGTTTCTTAAATATAATTACAATATATAATTATTATTCAAAAATATTTTTAAGCATATTTTTCAGCAACTATGTAGTGGAAGAATCTCGTGTACATTTGTATAAGTTACCTTCTCCACAATGTGATACAATTATTCATCATTACCAAAAATTCATGTATATATATTATGATTGGTATAAATTATATTAATGATATTTATGATGTAATTATTATTACAAACCTAAAATATTATATTAACTTAATTTCCCTCATATCCATTGGAAAATGGTATTGTCGATCATGCGTTGGTGTGGAAACCCATATCCACAATGTGATATGACTTTTTTTTGTTTATAAGTAAAATTAAGGGAAATAAGAATATATTTATAGAATATACAAGATATAAATTTTATAATAATTATTCTGTAAATATTATTTATTCATTATTAACTTTCGTACTATCCTTATAATTATGTAATCGACATTAATGTCTATGAACGACCTAACATATCAAGGAAGGTTATAATTTTTTTCTTTGTATATCATATGTGGAATAATATATATATATAAGGTAAATACATGATATTTTTTCCATGATTTAAATTTTATGGATTATAGAAACATAATCAATTTATATGTACTAAAACTTCCAAATCGATACAGGCATGAAAAACATAGCATTTATCACCTAGAACATATATTTTATTAACAAAAGTTTTACTAAATGAGTAATATGATGTACTAATTAAATCATACACGGTATTATATCAATAATTAATACTATATAATAAATATTTAATGAATAAATATTTATTATAAAGTAGGATCAATAACATATTAAAAAAATACAGGAGATGAGGCATGTGATTTTTATCTTTCTTTTATATCAAAGATAAAAATACCATATTCACAATTTATTTATTTTATGTGGTGTATAAATTTACCATGAATATAAATTTTAATAATTTTCTAAAAACTAATTAAATTTATATAAAAATACATTGTTATATAATTAGTGATGTTGAATTCGAAGGCCACCAAAGAGGCAAATTATTTAGGTTTCAATCCCTTTAATATCGTGATTTTTTATTCTTGATTTTACATTTGGGAAATAATATAAAACATATATGATATATAAATTTAATTATTCTACACTTATAGATTTTAATAACATTTTTCCCTTTTATTTTCAGTATATAATATATTGAAGTGATTATATTAATGTATTTTTGGAAAATAATATTTTTTTATATTTATCTCAAAATATTTTTCCATCAATGACCATATTTTCTATAATACTTCTTAGAAAAGTTATATTATTATACTATTATTTATTTATTTCATTTTATGAAATCTAGTACTCCGCCCGTGTGATGCACGGAACTATAAAATAATTCTTATTATTAAGTATATAATACCATTTATAAAGCATAATAGTTCATCATAATATTTACAATATTTGAAAAAACAACAGACATAACAAAGGAATAAAAATTACATAAATTGTGGAACAAAAGTTACATAGTGAGTAGTCTTCTCTATAAAATACATAATAAAGGAACAATGGTTACATAAATGATTAATGTATAAGAATAAAAATTATAGAAATAATGGAATAAAAAATTCCCTATATAGATATAAGATCTTATGATTTCACAAATAGAAGATCTTTCGAATCCGCCTTTGCATACTAGAACATCGTATCTTGACATAAACAGCAAGCCATCGGGCATTGGGGGTTTGAGTGGCATTTAGGGTCAGATTTTTCCATGGATGGGTGTTAGAAGGCATGAAACTCTAACTTTCTATGTCATATCACTTTCTTTTAGCATTGAATTGTCACTTTCTCATCTCATTGATAAATTTTTTAAAACAATTTCTCCTAAAAGAGAAACATTACTCTTGTTTTCAATGGTAAACAATAAAAAAAATCTTATAACCTTGCTTTTAAATATTCTATATCTTCTCCTAGTTCATAAAATTATAATCCTTATGTCACATAAATAGGTATAGTGATTAAATTTATTACATTGGATATGAGAGGAATCCCCCCAAATATCTCAAAAAACTCTTTGAAACTAAATATGTTCTCTCTTATTTTGTTGTATGACATATTAGTGCAGGATTCATGACCATATACTTACTATAAAATGTATGGTATGATCTATATATATATAGATTTGAAAAAAAATCAATCAAAACTACATGCCCATATATCATGGTCAAAGAGTTCCAAATATCATCAGTTCATAAAATAATTATACAATCAATGCTGGGTTACACAAACGTAAAAACACAAAAAAACATAATAAAAAACTAAAGCATCATGTGCATGCCTCATGGAATTAAAAAGCTGTGACATTTCCTATCATCTGAATGTCTCACTTCTTAAGTTAATGTAATGATTGTTGGATTGTGGGTATTAAACCTCACATGAACATAGAAAAATAAAGGGTAAGCGGACCCTTCAACCACATCTGAGGACCTGTATAAGTGAAATTGACTCAAAATATACATTAAATCAATATGAATCTTGATATATCATGAGTCAGTATCACAATTCTATATAAACTCGCAGATGTATAAAGTATAAGTTCATATAGAACATGCAGACACATAACTGATAGAGATTCCAGAAACATTGCTTTGGTGTTCAATAGAAAATAATGAATGGATGGAAGGGGAATAGTATAATGATTAAAAACATTTACAAAAACACCATACAAGATATATGGAGACGTCCATCTTCAACATTGTTATTGAAGGTGATATTTTAATAAGGGTAAATCCATATTGAATACTGTTATTGAACATCTATGACAAATTATATGTAATTAAAAAATAAATTAAGATATAAGTAAATGAAAGTTCAGATGTTGAATCTAGAATGGATCCTAAAATAATAATATTAAAAAAATTACTTTGGTATTAAAATAAATATGTACAGTAAGAAACAAACCATGGTAAATGATAGAGATCTGACTTTTCATCAGTTCTCTAAGTATATGGATGTCAAGTCCCATATTCGAATTGGATGTTTGGTTAGGAAAACATATGGTAAGGTAGTTGAGGTAATAGGAAAACCTGAAATTAGGGTGGTACATTAAACCAAAAATATTTCATGCAGACAAGAACATGAAATAATATTAAAACAATAATAACATGTATACCTATGGTTAGGAATGATACTCTTTCTGGCCTACTCTTTATGAAGCATGCTTTATTCTTGGAAGGTGTGTGTTCCATCTCTACACTCATATCTTATAATATTCAATAATAATAATTTACAGAGAAGAATATACTATTAAAAACAACAGTTAAAATGGGTTCTGTTTTTAGAGTACGTGTATAGTGGTGTTAAAATTGTAGCTCCCTCACATCTTTTATAACCTTAATTACCAATGATGGAACCCTTATAATAGCCAATGTATCCAAAGATTGAACATTATGGAATTAAAGAGGAATAGTGTGATACATTTCAAATAAGAAATAGCAATAATAAACATTGTAAAAGGATAATTGAAATCCTAACTCTTAACATAAAAGATATTTTTTTGAAACAATTTAAACATAACAAAAATTATATATAGAATGATATTTTTGATTACAAATTGTAATAACTGAAACAATAATAGTAGTTTTTTACTGTATCTGGTGTGCCGGTCAAACTTACCTATACATGTTTTGGATAGAGGTTAAAAGTAATAACGTACCCTACAGCTAATCTGGAATATGTTATGATTCAAAAACCTGTATGATATTCTATAAATTTAAGTCCACTTTGAATGATAGCGCACCAAAATGATATATCCAAGAATATCATTGAAATGTTTTCTAGAAAAATATAGAGAAGTATGTGGGGATATAGATGTATCAAATACATTCGGTTCCACTGAATGACATTCCTAAGGGATTATTTTTTTTGGATATGATTCACATTTCCTAGTACAGTATAGTTGGCAGCCACACAATGCCCAAAATATCCACCCATACCAAAAGTGAAATTAATTTCTAGACAGAATGATAGCTCATAGACACCTAAAGTCAAGATGAAGTATAACAACATGAAAATAATAAAATAATTTAACATCATTTATTACCAATAGCATGGAACCATATTTGATAAATCATAAAATTAGATGTATTTTAATAACCGATGAAAAAATTATAAGAAAAACTCAATACAAAATATTTTAAAGTGGGGAAAATAAGTCATAAGGTATAAAGAATCAACATTATGTAGTGTAGAGTACAATTAGGGTACATAGAGGAAATCAAGAACATGAATGAAGTGTATTTCTATTTGGTAAAATTAAAAACATGATTCATACCAATCTACTTAACCAGGGTACCTTGACTGCATTACATTGACTACATTTCCCTTGGATAATTTCAAAACAGCTTATATGATATAATCAAACCAACATCACTCTACTTCTTGCTGATGGAGAAAGAAAGAATTCAAATATATTACATGAAAGGCAACAATTTAGAAATATTTTAATGTAATAACGCATCATTCAGTTGGCCAAAAATGTTCACTATATTAGGGGCTTTCCATCTCACTTCTAAAACCTTATAAATCTGCCATATGAAAAAGAAATATACAGTGTAATATTAAACTGAAATATCTATTCAAATTAAATTAATACTTTTTGGAGGGATGGGAAAAATTTCTAGAAATTGAGATAAACAAGCCTTTTTCGTACCTTTTTATCTATAAGGTCTCTAAAGACTCACAATCGTATAAAAATGGTGGGGATCGAACGTCATGGATCCCTATTTTCTGATTTTTAAATTTGGATGTATCATAGTTAGAACAAAGACATCCAACAAAAAAATAAAACTAAAAGAACCTCTTTTCGGAGATTTCATTTTTTCATGACTTCATGAAATGTTCCGGAAAAATCATGGCAGTCACATAAAAACGTTTGGATTCAATGATTGAAAATGAATCTAAATCATTAGTCTCCATCATGGAAAATTTATTAGAGAGGTTTGAACTTCAATGCACAAATGATAATATTTGATACTTTCTTAGAAGAACATGATAGAAACAAAGAGTCAGCTTTGGATTAAGCATGCACCTAATGGCAGAAAATAAAACTAAAAGGACAAAGGACATGTAGCAGGCACAAATAATCAAAACCTAGGAAGGCCCAAGACATTAACATGGATTAGGTAAGTAACGATAACATAGGATTAAAAACTATCCCATAGATCATAATGGCTAGAAAAGGCACATCTCTATGTTAAAAACAATAATTATTCCTACAAAATTAGGCTTTCCTAATCCTAATACATTGATGCCAACATGATAGACTAAAAAAATTCGACAAGAGTAGCACTCAGAGTCTTAAAATATATATTAAAATAATCCCAAGGGGATTCTGAGAATATCAAGTCCTATCAAATATATTAGCAACAGATGCAACATAGACTACAAAAAAATGAACATCGAGAGAAATATAGTAGAGAATAAGAAATGAGGTGGGATGGGGGAGACTAAGATACACGAGACATTCTACAGTATCATCAAGATCCATGTTGGACTCTTTGAGCACCCCATATACGTCCTCGTCGCTGTGATTCCCATTGATCTCCTTGATGTCCTGGATTGTCCTCCAATCACTCTTGCATCATATAGTCCACAACCCTATAATCCATGTTCCTATAACACAATATATATTTCATGTTTATAAATTAAAAAATGGAATTTGAGTTTAAATAAAATAGTGTGATAGTCCAACATCACTAAAAGTAGAGATGAGAGAGACCTGCAATCAATACAAACTTTACTTTCATAATCATCATTCAATGGTGTCTTGCTTACATGTAGATACTAAAAAGAAGACATTAAAAGGATAACAGTTCTAACCATGAATTCAGATATCCAAGAAGATAGCCACCTCACTTTCCCAAACATGAATGGAATGATTAAATCCAGCTCCTAGAGAGATAAAAATCTCAAACAAATAATCTTTCTGTCAGTATGAATAAGCATTCATATAAAGTAGTCTAGATTTACTTGGTACAAACATCACGTGAAACATCACATTCCCATTATAAAAATTGTTCTCATGTGAAAATCCATCTCCTAAAATAAATAGAATCCATATATTGGAAACCAGAAAGGGGTAAAATTCTTAGTAATTCGATAGATTCTTATGTACTTAAAACCATAATCAAAGTAAATATTGGTAGATGTAAACAATATCTTCTGAGAGAATCTTGAAAATGTATAAGGGTCGGTCTCTATTGAAAGGGAAAACAATCTATCGACCATTTTAGTATGAAAATTATAAAGGATGATGAAAAACTAATCTAGAGCTCTCTGTATGATTTGATATCATATTGAACCAGAGTTGTGAATTACTGATATTACATTTTCCAAGGATTATTTTTCATAGAATAATCCAACATAGGGATCTTTTCTAGAGCACATAGGAGTCCAAGGTGGAGTAAGTTCATGATGAAAGAGTGGATGTGTAGGAGATAGAGGCGGTAGATGTCGAGTAGGTGGAGCTGTAGAAGTGTGAGCTAGAGGTACGAGATCCAATCAACTACGGGTTTGAAGGGATGAAAATAAAAGGGGAATAATTCCTATGAGGTCGTGGGATTGGAAAATCAAAGGTGTTCAGAGAGAAGCATTGGAGGATTGGATGGAAATTAGGATAGGTATAATGACTTTGATGCTGGTATTCGGAAACCCTACCTCAAGCAGAGCTAAATCGCAAGTGGGGAAGTGGAACCCTAAAATGGAGTGAAAACCCGATGACCCGCATGGGGTAATTCGGTCACGGGGGATGGAACCCTGATATTGGAGGAGAGAAATTATGTTTTTGGATGATGTGGCAGAATATGTAGGTGATACCAAATCTGGAAGAACCCATGTTTAGTAAAGATAGTTTATTATCACATTATAGTTTTATATGAAAAGAATATTCTAATATTTTTTAAAAAGAAATACTTTTTTAATTTTTTCAAAACTACCACCATAATGTTGTCTTTTAACTTTTGTAAGGTTAAATTAACTTACCTCATTCATGAATAATCAATGGTTTGAAAAATCCACTCAATTTTTCGATGTTTATTTAAAAAAAATACATATTATTTTAAAACATTTTAATTAATAATTAGGTGATTTCAAAAGGAAATGTGCATTTTCCCCTAAAAATATTCCAATGATTCTAATAATTAAATTTTTATCTATAATAATTATATTTTATTTTTATGATGATTTTTTGAATATATGATCCCATGATACCCTAATAATAATATCATTAGATTTATTTTGATTATACTGATGGTAATTTTATTAAACTTTATTATTTTCCATAATTAATTATATTATGAATTTATTTAATGGGTATTAAACTAATATTGTTTACATGATTTATGATATGATGACGTGATGAATATTTTATTATCAAGTGTTAGACTTATGTATTTTACTCATTATATTACATATAGGCCCTAAATTATATATGCCTCTAATAAATTGGGTAATGTTTTATATCACATGATGTAATAATGGAAATGATGTTGATGTGCATGATCCATAATGGGGAAAAAGTTTATGTGCTTGATCCAGAGTGGGAATCAAGTAGATATACATTAATAACTATAAAAAAACTTTAGATTCATGATTAGTTATGATATGTAATATAAGTGTTTACGTGTAGTAAACATTGAATTTAGGGACACTACAATTAATCTTGAAAAATTAAATGGGTTCAAAAACTATGGTGTCATGGAAATATATTAACATGAACATATAGTTATTAATTTATTTTTTAAGAGTTTTAACTCGTATGATTCATGTATTTTGGTCTGGTAGAATTACATTCCCTGAATCTTCTATACGTCCATGATAGACAATGTTTCTAATTTTTATGTATTTTTCATGATCTCAGACCCATATGTTTTTATTATGACATAATATGATAAATGATGGATATATCACATGTTAACTCTCACAAAATTTCTAAGGTCACACTATTATATTTTCTAATTAACCATGTTTTAATGAACGATTCATATTGGGTTTGTATATAAATTTTAATATGTTTAATAATTCATGTTGGCGATACATTTGGTCCTTAAAAAACAAATTATATAGTGTATAAAATCTCCGAAGACATTAACTGTCCTCCATCATTTATTTTTTGTAATGTATTAAAATTTATCAATAATGATGTAATAATTATAAGTGAAAAGTATGGTTATATATATAAAACAATATTAAAAATTATAGGTAAAGGCCCTATTGAAGTTATACCATTGGAAACTACATTAGTTATCACCTTTGGAGCATTTGACCCTAGAATATTTTCATTCCATTATATAAAAAAATGACCATTGAAAAAGGTTCCCACTTATTAAATTATAAAAGGTAACAATTCCACCAAATCAGTCCAAAGAAATTAAATTTTATATCTACTCAATTCATTGAAAAATTTGTCCTCCATAAATTCTATCTCATTTTTAATCATTTGGTATATATTAAATAGTCTAATTAATTCATTTCCATGGAGACATTCAAGAGAAGTCTCAGGTTTCCAAAGATTGTATTACATTAATCATATCATTTTCATTCATACCTTTATGATTTAATAATACAGTATATATTGAAATATAATGAACATAATATAATTAATATGTATATGTTTTTCTTATATTAATGGAAAATTTTTATTTATTCTATTCCATCGACGTTGAAAAAAATTACATTGATCATTTTTTATGTGGACTATCACTTCTTAAAAGTGATGTATAATATTATTTGACATCAGTTATTTCATTATTTATAAGGTTAAAATTTAATAGTACATTTTAAATATATAATAAATCATTTATATCTAAAATAAAAATAATCATTCACTTTAATTCCATTAATTTTATTGGGGTGTTGAAATATTACATGGGCATTGTGAAAACTACCAAATACATGAAATAAATATATTTTTAGATATAGATTTCCATTTAAATTCAATCCCATTAAAATATAATTCCAAATTATATTTAAATATATATATAATATTATTTTTATTCTTATATATTCGTATATTTTTCTTCGATGACCGTATTAATGTAAAAAGGTATATCATGTTCTTGTTTGGGTTGGTCTGACCATTGACATGAACAATGATATAAAAATCAATCAAACATGACTAAAAATACATATTAAATAATATTATTTTAATTTTATATGGAAATAATTAGTTTTATTTCTGAATAATTATTATATTATTTATTAATCCTTCTAATAAATTACAATATTAAATTTATAAAAATTACTGTTTTTATGTCACGGAAATTGCATTTTCACAAAACATTGAAATTTCACACACACAATGACATAATATAATTATGAATAAATATAGGTCATATATTAAACTATTATAAATGACCTTTTAATGATAAACTAGTTAAAAAAATGAGAACCACTATTGATATTACAATGTATATGATAAATATTTATAATTTATGACATAAATAATGTAATAAAAGAAAAATAAAGTTGTAAATATATGATTTATGGTTTTAATTGAAGTATATAAATTAGTATAGATATTAATATGGTCTAAAAATACTATATTAATGTATTTAGGTATTCTATACATGAGAATAATATCTAATCACCTAATATGAAATTACATATAATTGTTTTTTTCATTTTCAAATTTGGGAGTCATATTTGATATAGTTCACCATCATTTATCTTATATAAGGTAATCCAACCAATTATTAAGTCCAATATAATTGAAACTATTTAAATAATGATATGTTAAAATCCGTTATATGCTAACACTATTATTACTTCATTATAAAAACCAAACATTTTTAAAAAATATTACGATTATTTATTTATGATTTTCGAATCATCAATTTATTCTATATATGTTGGGAACTTATAGATCATTTATTTTAAAATTAATTATTTTCTCTTTATTTTATAAGGATTTAAATTTATAAAATAAGAAATATTTTCTAAATGTCTCAGGATTCATGAATATGGATATCCATAAGAGATTATATCAACTCATTTGTTCTTTATTTGTGTTAAAATAAAAAACCATAAGAATCATTAAATTATTATAATTATATTTTCTTATTTCCAATATAATAATTTATTTACATTTTCAATATAGTTAAATTTATGTTATTAAATCAATAAAATTATTTTATTTAACTTGTTTCTCAAAAAATTACATCATTTTAATAGAAAAATCTATAAATTATATTACAACTATTTTTTAACCACCTCCACATTAATTATCCAAAAAATATTATAATTTTTTATTTTAAAATTCAAATATTCTATTACTCCTAATATATTAATATTTACTATTATCAATTTTAATATGGAAATATTACTACATATTTTCATAATGTGTTCTTATAATACAAGAATTTTAAAACATTTAAAAGGAGATAATTTCCATTAAAAAAATTATTTATCATCCAATTAAAATTCCTTTACTAAAATAATTTTTTATTTTCAAATCACTTTTATTTAGGATTATTTGAATAAATTTTTTAATTTTATTCCGATTCAAAATTTGGCGAAATTTTTTCTTTCATCAATGCTGCAATACATATTGTTCATTTAAATGTAATGATTTATCTAATAATATCAAATCAATTTATAAAAATATATTTTTAATGCAAAGGTAGTTTCATCATTTAAATAAATAAATAAAATATCAAAAAATATCTATAAAAATTTTTCTACAATTTCTGATTTTTCAATAATTTATTTATTACCTTGAAATTATTTATCATTAATCACTTCAAAATTTTTCAAATAAAATACATTATTGGGGTGAATTCTTTTGGAATATAATAAAATTATATTCATGATATAAATTATGGTTATACCATATAGAAATGATATAAAACCCATATTACATTGAGGGGATAATCATCTTTGATATTGATTTATTTTTTATATACCACACAAGTGTATGGTTTTTCATTACTATACTACTTGGGTAAAAAATATCCTTTTGATGGATTGGGGGAAATACATCCATGAAGAAATTTTGGGATGAAAATGTGTTGATAATGTTTGGGTTCTCTAAAAACAATAGATGGTTTAAATACAATTAACCCATCACATGGTCTGTGTCTAATAAAGAATTATGACAGTTTTTGTTTTATTTTTTCTAGATATGTATTTGGTAAGATACATCCAGGATAATTTTTTGGTTTAGACAATATTTAATCTGGTTTGGTTCAAAAAATTTCTTAATATTATTTACATCTATTAAGGTCATTTACTAAATTTGGTAATTCTTTATATCTCATGTGAAAATGATTATATTTTTGGAATATTTTGGTGTTCCAAAAATGATTTTTTTAATTTTTTTACAATGTAACATGTTTCCTTGATGGAATTGGATCAAAATTTTCCTACTTTCCTATGAGAATGATTTTTTGAAATATCAATATTATGAAATTGTTTAATGGACTCATTCAATTTCATGTATTATTATAATTGTGTTGATCAATAGATCATTTTTATAATCACCTTATTTTCCACTTTTTCTAAATTGAATATCTTAATAATTTGATAAAAAAAATTCCTATATTTAATTATTGAAAACATTTATTGATTCACGTTCATTTTAGTTAAAATTATCACAAAAATCTATGATGTTTCATAATACTATGATCAAACCCTTGTTGGATTATTCAAAATTTTCCTTTACTACTTATTTAAGCTCTAATATTCCTTATTTGATCATTCCCCATTTTATAAATATGTGTATAACCTATAAGATATATTTAAAATATACTAGTATGGTTTTATCAAACAATATTTCTAATAAATTATTGAAAAATATTTACACTATAACGTTTCATCTATGACAATAATGTGAATGTTTTTCTATGTTTTTAATGATTAATGTAATATGATACACTAGTTTTATGTTTATTAGGCTTATATTAGGTCATATCCATTGGTGTGAAGGATAATTTTTAAAATCATGTGTGAATTGGATCTAGAAATTATTGTATCATAAACATATAATATGGTTTGTTAAAATATTAACTCATTTATCTATTTATTTTATATATCTTTTAATTTATCAATTTTAAAATTAAAAATATAAATTAAAAATAGTGAAAGGTGGGAAGATTATTTTCCTGTGAAGTAAATTATCACATAAGAGCTTAATATTTGAAATAATTTTCATAATATCTCGCCACATGATAAAAAAATTCAGACTACTAGGAACACATTAGGAAATAGATATATCCCATATTTAATTTAATATAATGAAATAAATAATTATAGGATATGGTTGGGGATGTTGTTAGTTAAGGAATATGTATATTGAATATTGTTCAATCATGTCAATAAATAAATATTATAGAAGACTCAGAGTAATGGAGGTTTGATATAATTTTAATAAAATAAAAAATATATAAGTTTGTAATTCAATTTAGTGGATTATTCGTCAGGAAAATATTAAATTTATATTCATTTAATACTTCTATTATTTCTATTATATAAGAGAACATTTATTTGAGGAATTCATGTATTTAAACACAAATCAAACTATATTTGTTGATTAGAAGACAATACACAATTTTATATATAATAATATAATATTAAATGTATATATACTATTAAGAGTAATCAACATAATGGATCAATAAAAACTATTTTCATGATTCTATAGAATAAATATAATAAAAATGAGAAACTATTTGGTGATGCATAGTGTATGATATAAAGGGTAACATAATGTTCAACACCAATTATTACATGGAAATAAATATTTTAATGTGGAATATGAATTATAAATGGGAATAAATATAGGATATGTATTAGATTATTGGATTAGTTATTAACATTATGAAGTAATAGATTGAAGAGTTTCATATATCGGGTAACTGGAAATGTGCTATAAGACTACATGAAAACTCAGTGAATAATAGGAAGCATAAAAATTATTGTTGAAGTATTTGGATAGAAAAAATCAATATGTATAGAAAAATTGATACACCACCATTAAAAGAACTCTATAATGCGAAAAATAGATAATGCATATGATGAACATCATGAATTTCATGAATGGTGGTCTAAAAAATTATTCACTAGTTATTGATTATCTTTGTAGAAGGTTATGGAAATATTATCATATTGACTTATGTTATAAAACTATTACAATAATGTGATGAAATGATTATAAATATGATAGAGATATGAAAAAACCACAATCAATATGTTATTTAATTGTATGTATTAATAGAACTATTTATTCAAATCCATAATGTGAAAGTAATTTTACACTCAGAGAACAATAGGTGAAGATAAAAAATAGAAAATAAAAAAGGTATGTAGCCTAAATTTACCTCAAAATTCTGATGTTATTATAATTGATTGTTATTGGTTGAAATATTACACTTCAAACACTTTTATCCCCATGGATCATAAAAACCCATCCTTTTTCAATTATAAGTTTTTTACTAACTGGTATTTACTATTTTTAGAAGAATTATGAGTAACCTAGTTGTTATTATAACTACCTAAAATGAAATAAAGGGATTTTATTAAAAAATAGTTTAAATTTATTAATTAATAAAAAATACCATGAAATCTATGATGGGATAAATTAAAGGATATTATTCTCTATAATTATTATTTTGAGAATATTTTTTATCTACATATAATATAAATCCCTTAATAATATGTATTTAAAACACATTCTTGTAATATTTTTTATTGGATCATAATTTATATATTATGGGAATAAAATATTTTATTCGTATTGGAGGATATAAATTGTAGTCAATATAAAAAATATTATTTGTTTGATTAAATTTCTATATTATATAATTTTCCTCAGAAATATTATTATAAATACCTTAAAATTTTATATTTTATGTTGTATAACATGTATGTATTATTAATAGAAAACATTATTTTCATGGTTTTTCAATCATGTTTTTTATATAGAAGAAAAAAATATACCGATAGATGAATATCTAATTTCTCAAGGCTATAAAATAATTAGTGCATTCCATTTCTTAGAAAATTCAAGAAAAATAATAATCATATAAATGAGTGGATTTTTTTGAAGAATAAATATTATTATATAAAAAACACAATTGTTACCTTTACATTTAATGTAAATATATAGTAGAAGAAAATAGTTAAAGAATAGAAAAAGGTAAATTTATTTTGTATGATATTGAAATATATTATAAAATGGTATATTTAAGAGCCCATGATAATATTATTTTTTTTAAAATAACATTGATTACAATTTATAATTTCATCTAAAATTTTATATTGATTAATTTAAATATATGATATAATTCTACCAATGACTAAATATTTGAAATAAAGTACAACTCCTGCTGACTACATCTAAATATATAGGTTCTAGGAAAAATATTCTTATAAATTATTACTATAATTCTAGTTTATAAAGTATAAAACACAAGTGTTTTTAATAAATTACCACTATATATTATAAATTTAATTGGGGATTAAGAAATAAAATATTTTTTATTATGAGGATAAGTTATTAATATAGTTAATGGATTGAAAAATAATGATATGAAACATTAAATTTTTCATTTAATTCAAGGATAATAAAATCAATGATTATTTACATTTGGATTAAATTTTATGATTAGTTGAATTGTTTTATAATTCCTCAATATCGAATTATGATGTTATTGGAACATTAGTTGATGTTTAAAAAATATTTTCATAGAGGTGAACAAATAATTATCCCTACTTAATATATATGATTGATGTTAAAAATTAATTAATAGAGACATTTCAAATTCATAGCCCTTAAATGTGTTCATTATAATTATTAGATAATTGATAAATTTCATCTATCATAATAAGATGGATCAATATAATAAATTGAAAAATAGTATAAAATTATTTTATGTTTTCATGTATTTTAATTTGAGGGAAACATTATATGTTTATGTTGATTTTGAAGATTATACATGATAAGGATTATCAATTTATTTCACAAATTTCATAACCATGTGAAAAAATTTCCCCCTTTATGGAAAAATAATCAAGTGGCAGATCATATGGTTGTTTTTAGAGTTCATATGGTCAGCTCCAGCATCATTATGTTTCCTCATACCACGTTAAGGATTATATCTAATTTCTTTAAAGATAATTAGATATTCATAATGATTATCGATAACAATATTAAGATGAATTTTTATTTCATATGGATTATATAAAATTTAAAAATATTTACTGATATAAACTTTATAACGATGTAGGTTGATTTTATAGGTATCTCTTATTTATAAACACAATTAATCAGGAGACTAAAAAATAATAAATTTGATGAATATAGATAATACATTTCAATAAATTATTCTTCTCATCATATAATTAGAAATTAAAAATAATAGTGTTTGATTCAATATATACATTTATATCTCTGATATATTATAAATTTTATTTCATAATGGTATTTCCAAAAAATATGTGCACAAATGGATATGTATTAAATGTTATATATTTTATTCAGTTATTTTATGAGAGAAATATCCAGAGTCTTATAGGATATTAATACAGTTATATTTTTTATGAATATCTATGATAATGAAAAATCAAAAAATATATAAAAAATTATGTCATTATTTCCTATAACAATTATTCAAGTGTTGTTTCCATAAATAAAATATTGGAATCGATTATCACTATTAATCAATGAATATTTATGTTGTAGAATAAATATTATAAAATTTTGATTTGAAGATATTATAATGAAATGGAAAAATTATTTTGTCTTATAAAAGAAAAATTAATAAAAACAAGACTGAATAGGGATGAGTGATATATTAATCAA
The DNA here is from genome assembly GCA_963277665.1 of Viscum album. Taxonomy (NCBI): domain Eukaryota; kingdom Viridiplantae; phylum Streptophyta; class Magnoliopsida; order Santalales; family Viscaceae; genus Viscum; species Viscum album. The sequence goes on along the minus strand of OY728142.1, from coordinate 368,651,310 downwards.
TTAATATTTGATAGATATTCTAAAACAAATTAGATGGATATATTTTATATGCATGTTTTTGTTTTAGAATAAATATTTGTAGTTATATTAATGATTATGGTGGTATAAAATATGAAATATGGTGATGATATTACACCCAGAGTATAAAATAAGATCATTATTAGGAATTTCATTGATGACACATGATAATTTTGTTGTCTTAATATAATATAAACCATCCAACACTGATGCTACAAATATTACCAATTACATAATAAATTGGTCATTATATTTCCATAAATACCAATATATTATATTTTAATTCAATATAATTATGGGATATAAAAATAATATTGTTTTTCTAAAAGTGACAACAATTTGTTTTTTTGAAAAACAAATATATAGCAAAATATTCATAGGGTGGAGTCACGTTAATAACTCATAGGCCCTAGTGATCATGCTCTATTTAGATATCAAGTTCCCATATCCAATCAGTATGATATTATTATTCAAAAAAATTGATTGTAAAAAAACATAGATATAGTGTTTAATAATTTTTTTATACACTATAATTTCTATTTATATGCCACCAATAAAATAAGAAAGTGGTTATCATACAAAATGTCTGAAGGAAAAATTATATTCCTTCAATACTTCCCATAACTATATTTCCAAACATGAGAAATACCATCAATATTATTACATAGATATTCTTCTAAAATTGAAATGATGATTCTATATTGGGTTTTTCCAACTATAACATCTCAATAAATGAGATGGAATCATTATAGTGATAAATTAATGTGAACATGGATCCATGTAATCTTGAGGATGATATTATGTAGTTTGATGAAGTTGTCTGGGAAGCCATTTTTCTTTATATAAACCATGTTAAATCTCTATTTTCATCAAATTAATTTTAGTTGAAATTCATAGGAAAAAATTTTCTTCAATAACTTATATTCTAAAAATATATATTTTATAATTAATTGAAAATATAGTTATCAATATTTTGTTGTGTGACCAATCAAAACTGACCATATTTTATAAATCCCATAGTGATTTTCCAAAATTACAAAGAATTTATTATATAATAAAAAATATAATATTGTTTTAAATATATAGTATCCTAAAATAAATTATATCAAAATAATTAAATTTTATGGTGAGTTTTAAAATGATTTAGAGTTAATACCATGTTTTAGAGATTCATGAAAAAAAATTATCTCATATAATTAGTTATATTCTTATGTAATTATCAGAATAAAACAATTCAATTTTATTTCTAAAGCTTCCAAAAACTACATCAATATAAAAAATTATGAAGAGGGAGAATTGGACCCCATCCTTTAAAGGATATATAGTTTTTAGACGTTTCTAATGGCCAACAATATATTGAGATATATTATCAATTATCAAGTTAAAAAAATAATTTCATCAATATTGTGGAAATGAATTCAGAAAACTACAATTTCATATATTTCTATTTAGAGGTTAAATCACATCTATAAGTGTGAATAAAAATAGGCCATATTATTTATGTTTTCTCTTTCTATTGAAATAAAATAAACCTCGAGTTTATATTACAATATTAGAGCCATTATACATAACAGTGGTTCCTAGAATTCCGTTCCATGAGTGTAACAAGACAATCGTGTTATTAATGTAATTGCAACACAACATATGACCAAAACATTATTTATCTAATTATTAATTTTATTGGATAGTAGATACTATTTAATATGTATTATATATTCATTCATATTTGAAAATGATCAATGAGATATTCTACGTCAATATAAATAAACATTCTTATCTTTCCAGATAAAATCTAAAGGTATATACCAATACAGGGAGTCCTCCACACATAAGTGATAACATCTCCAAATCCATGAATGTTCAACAGATTATTATTATATTTATATTGTACAGGATATATTATAAGGCTCCGACCCTAAACCATACATAATATTGAATTAAATGAATAATTCACATTGAGGATCTTTTCTGGTTTATATTTTTAGAGAATTAGATCATAAATCATGAATTACATTCCACATTTAAACAATGTGGTTACATAAAAGACAGTATTCTTTTTCCCCATGAACGGAAACATATTTAAAATAAAAAATGGATTCTTTCTTGACAATTCTTTGACATTATCATAATAACATGCACCTTTCCCTTGAATTATGAAAAACATTTAAAAAACATGGGATGAGATTAAAAAGCTCAGTAAGGGATATAAAAGTACAAAAAGAAACATTAGACCATGTATGAAATCATAAATTACTCATAAAACATAATCATTTTAACATACCTCATAAAATCATGAATTAATCCTAGATATCATAAGGAATAAAAGTAACTTGAGGCATTCATAACATTCTTACATAGGGAGTAACCCTCTTGGTTACGTTTGGAATACCCATCACAGTATATTCCCCAAATATCTTCAGAGAAACCTTAACGTTTAACTCCTTCGCGCTACCCAATGCATTGGAGAGCTATATTAGGCTAACCTGCCCTCAGTTTATCAAAGAACCACCCATCTTCATAAACAATTACCAAGAACAATAACATTATCATAGCACATTACTTAATCATAAAGAAAATATAACATTACCACATATAACATTTTAAGATATTGAAATAATGAATCCATTCTAAAATCCATTTTCAAAACCATTTAAAACATTTAATAAAGAGATCGTTGAATCAAAGTGTCCCATACCACATTGAAGCTTTTAACATTTTAAACCATTAATATCCATATAAAATCTGTAAAACCATTTTGAAAACATGGATATTAACGAGAAATATTTATAAGAATAAGTCATTAAAACATTTAAAATGATATTTTAGTTAAAGGGTTTTTAACAAAATGATAGACACTTGAAAACAATAATTGAGGAATAAAATTTTATCAGAATTTTATAATATCATGAGAATAAAGGAATTCATGATATAATATTCCAATGTATAGTATATACACCATATAAGAGTGAATTTGTGTATAACAACAATGAAGTCTCAATAGAAATGTAAAATGAGATGAAATCCCATGTAAAGAAGGTACCCTTAAATTAAGGATAAATCAATCTCATAATTATGTGTGAAAAATATAAATACACCCAATATAAGTGGATATTAAGTGTAAAACAATAAAATGTCATTCACACATATTCAAATGATGACATATTCAATAACTACATGTTGAACCCACATAAATCTAAATTGGGTAAAGAAGTTCCCTTGGAAAAATTCGACAACCTTACGACGTCACATTAAAATTCAGAAAATGAGTTGATGAGAGATAAAAAGGGTATCTCATCACTTGGAAATAAAATTTACATCAATAATGATATTGAAGAACATATCCCAACATTACAATATGTAAATTAAAATACCCAACAAAATAAGACTTTTAAAAAGAGGAGGGTGAAAAGTTCCTTACTGACATGGGTATCTTTCGAAACATACACCCAATGAAAGAAAGACAATTAAAAATTGATATAAATACTCATAAACGAAATTATATTACACAAAGATTAGAATAATGGGAAGCACATATACCACACAAAGGAAATGGTGGAAAATGTAGCATAAATCTTACGGAAATAAAAGTTAGATGAAAAATCCCTTACGAAAACTCGACAGCCTAACATCGCCACTTAAAACTTCCAAAAATGGATTGATGAGATCAAATAGGATCTCTCATAATATTAACATAAACTTTACAGAAAGTGTAATATAAAATAACATCCCCCAACATAACAAATTGGAGCTTAAAAAAGTGACATAAAGGAGAGTACTTAAAAAGAAAGAGAGAGGTTGGATCTCTTACGAAAATTCAGCAGCCTAACGGCGCCAATCAAAACATCTAAAATGGATTGATGAGAGAAAATAGGGTCTCTAATCATATGAACAAAAAAATTACAGTATGTGTAATATAAAATAACATCCCAATCATACGAAAGATGAGCATAAAAAGAATGACATAGAAGAGTGTACTTAAAAAGAAAGAGAGGGGTAGGTTCCCTTACCTCGGGTCCGACTAGACTCGATCATTCATTAACCTCCGGAATAATAAACATGAGTTAATTTTTAATTTCCTAAGAACCTTTTTCATGTTCATTATTCCCTTTATATCACTTACTACCATGATATGAACACTATGTAATTATTTATGTTAATAATGGTCGTTTTGGAAATCATTGCTACTTGAGTCAAAAATAAATTCTTTATAATTACAAGTTGTTCATGTGGTAAAATATATATTATATCCAGAATTATATTAATTATTTAGATATAATATATATCATATATATCCATTATATACATTCATTTATAATATTACATAACATTTAGAGGTAAGAAATGAAATGCACCATTCATAGAGACAGTAAGCCGTACGTACTCATGAATGCTACTTCCATTTCTATTTCTTATTTAATGGAATTAAAACATAATGATACATAATAGTATTATAATTACATTATGTTATCATCTATAATATCATTAAATCTATCCTTTATATGTACCACATATGGTATTAACGAATCAAATCACTTTGAGGGGATGGTAGTCCGCACTTCCTAAAATAAAGATATTGCGTTAAACCATAATGGAAACCATAAAGGTATACCATAAATGAAAAATACATAATCTTAAGTAAAACATAAACATATTATATATCATATATAAATATAGTGGCATATTAATGGCTACCTTTGAGGGTGTTAATAGAATATTGATCAATCATCATTTCGTGAGGCAGAAATTCACCATCCACAGAAACAGTATGTTCATTAACCATTAGATGTAGGTGTGTATAATTTTACCTCGAATACTTATTATAAAAACATCCTAGTATATTGAAGATAATGTATTTGTTACAAATAAAATGAATAAAAAGATTTTAGGGGGTTGGAGAACCAAAATAAAACAAAAGAACACAAGTGAAGACATTACCTTAAAATCGGGTATCTCTCTTTGATTTGAGTTCAAAAGCTTCCTTGGGAAGAATCCTGCCCAAATTGAGGATTCTAGGAATAATAGAGGTATTTTTAGAGACAAAAGGAGTAGTGGTTGGCCTAGACAAATGCTTGATAAGTGTGGATAATGTGGTAGAGGTGGGGGGCTTCTATAAGAGGAGAGGAGGGGCACTCTTGGAAAGTTACAAAATGTTACTTTATTTTCAAATGCGTTTTGGATTTTAAAGGTCCCACATTGATGTATTTCGAGTAAAAGGTGGTAAATTTTAGAAATATACTCATACAATAGGTTTTTTAAAAGTGTAAGTTATAGTTTTAACATTATAATTTCATTTTATTTAAATCATTTATTAATGAGGTAATCGCTGGATCGTCATGATGTCATAACTAATTTAATTTATTAAATGTCTAAAAATTATAAAAAAAATATCATGATGTAGTAAATCGTTTTATATTTATAATGAATATTAATAGTCAAAAATATGTCTTGTATAACCCCATTTGAAAATTGTTTTAGTAAAACAACTCATGCTTGTGACATTTTTATTTTAACTTTAAATAAAAAGTTATTTATGTCATTTTCCAACCAAAGTGGCTCCATGTGGTCCCCAAGTTGACCCAAGGATTTTATTGGTCGTCCATGACACATCCAATGAGGGTAGTACATGTTTCAAGGTCATTTTATATTTTTAAAACATTATTTTTACCTTAAATTACATTAATTACCTCTATTCGCGATTAAAAAGCTAAAAGTTTCTATTCACTAAAAAATTATTTTAATCCCATTGAACCACATTTTACATCCTAATGAAAACCATTTATGTTGTATTTTTTAAATTAAAATCACAGAAGTGTTGAAGATTCATTTAAACAAAAAAATCAATTTTTAAACTACCACTTAGTGGTTTCACTATTAATCAAAAATTGAAGTTTTTCAGAAAAATACCAAAAAATCACCCTAAGCTATATTTGATATTCAGAATTCAAAAATGATGTATATTTTAAAAAATTAAAAACATATATCTTTCATTAATTAATTTTCTAATTAATTCCCGCTGTCAAAACAAATAGTGTGTTTTTAAGTAACAATATCTATTATAAGATTGACACTAGTTTTAGTCCAATTTCAAAGTGAAATTAATTACAATGACCACTATTGGATTAAATGTTAAAAATATATTCTAATTTATCTTTAAAAACAATTCAAATGATAATCTAATCATATAAATAAATTAAATTAAAAAGAGTTTTTTATTTAAAATACAACATTTTTCAATATTCATTAAAAATGAACTTTATCGGAAAAATACCATAACTTTACACAAAGTAAATTTTGAGGTCCCGATTCTAATAAAGAATTTTATTTTTTCAAATATAACACATAAAATTGTCAAAAAGTGTATTTAAAATAGTTTCTCCATCAAAAGGCGATTAATCGACCTTTTAAAGAATATTAGAATGTTTACGCTTAAAATTGGATTCATTCGCATTTTTAATCCTCTATCATTTATTGTAAAAATTAAAAATATTTAACAAACATATATAATCATTTTGTAGTTAGTTCTGTTCATTCCCGCCATTACAACAGCTAGGCATTAACTACCATTTAAAATAATATTATTTTGTTATTAGAGTGCAATGTAAGATTCCAAAAAAACTCGTTGTTGCATATTGGGTACGCCATCGAGCATAGCGTCCCATTTAAAGTAATATTAATATTTTATTCACAAATATGGATAAATATGAAAATTTCATATTCTTTATTTACCTGGGGTGTTACATCCTTCCACACTTTTGGTAATTTCATCCTTGCAATTTTAAAATTGGGATTGGAAGCTTCATTGAAAATCCCACATCGGAACAAGATTCAGTAAAACTATCACTTAAAAAGAATGAGAGAGAAGTACAAATGTCACCCGAGTTAACCCATTCTAGGATTCCAAGTATGAAAATATGGATATGGAGGAAAAAACAAAGGGTCATGTTCTGATGGAGAGTGATAGTAAACATGTCTAGGAGAAAGTTAACAACAAGAAAATCACAAACTTGTGATGGGTTAAATGGTATTTGATTCCCCAGTAGGAAAAATTACCAAACAACATTTTTGTTTTATGTTACTTTTCATTGAGGAATTTGTTTATGAGCTTAACTAAAACATAAGTAATCATACTTAATTGTCATGTTGACTTTCAACTTTTACTAGATTTCTTACATGAACTCATATTTTCTCCAAAAGACGAGTATTTGGGATGACTTGTTCACATTAAGAGAGCTATAATCAACTTCTAGAGAATCACCTAATCCACAAAAAAGAACTATATACTTCCCATGTCTTTAGACCTTAACCCAAAATAAAACCATAAAGGTTTTTATGAGATCAGATAATACCCAAAAAGGATAATCCTTTATAAAAAAAATACTCTTAATCTCCAAATTTTTTTAAACAAAACCCAAAGTTCAAGAAAGTATATTCAATAAACATCTATCCATAAAATTATACAAAGTAATGCAAACTAAGATTGATACCCAATTCTCTGAAGAATTTAATCACATAGTCTCCTAAGATAAATTTTAACATTTTTCTCCAAAATAACATCAGTTACTCTTACAGTCTCATACTAAATTGTAATTAACATAATCAAATATCCTCCATGATAGGCTAATCATTTCCATTGATAACCAAAAATCATCTTACTCTTAATTCATAAAATCATCTAACTAAAAAGAATCATTCAAACTAACCAGAGACTTCATGATGTCCGGTGGTAGGCGATAAATACCAGTTGCACTTTGGTTATGGGTTCGATTCCCGTAGCTTCGTCCGATGTGACGGGTTGTCACACGGTCTGCGTGTTGCCCCTTTTCAAAAACAATATAATTTTATAACATTCCTCAAAAAGAGATAAATTCATCAAAAATAACCATAACATATTTTAACCACAAAGGTTACCTGATAACTTCCATTTTGCAACCCAAAATGTATTAACCAGTAATTGCCTCAAATTCACGGATCATATAAACCAAAATGGTTCTTTATAACTATACACACAAAATAAAGGATAATTAATCCTTCAATAAAATTTTCGTATATAAAACATAAGGGTTTCTATAAAAAGACTTCTAATGTAACCCCATCATCAAAAGAGACATAATACATCTAAGAATCTCACCATCATAAAATCTACCATAACTCTTAAATCCCTTATATGATGACTTCTTACTCATTCAAAATTCTTCATGATCCATTAGGCATTTCTTTTCAACTTATTCTAAAATACTTCTTTCATACAAACAAAATCATTAATCATATCATAATATTCCAATAATTGGAAAACATATGTTAAGAAATAATCCATACCTTTCATTCTTCATTGTCAGTTTCTTCATCCTCAATCGGTATGGAATTAGGTATTGGTAAATGAATATTTGTATGATCTTGGTGACCCCATTCCCGAAACATCTTCGTAGGACATGTTTTTGCATAATTACCATGCACGCCACCTTTAAAACATTCAATTGATCCTTCAGAAACAACTTATTTCCCATTCCGGGAGTCAACTAGATTCTTCCTTTTTCCATGGAAGGTTCTTACTTTATGTCCTTCATTTTTACAACTATATCATCTTTCTGTCTCTTTGAAACATTTTCCTATGTGTTTCTTTCCACATATTTGACACATAGGTTTTATAAACATACTTACATTTATGATTATTACCTGAACTTCCGTAGGGATTTGTTTCTCGCATATACGATGCCTTATAAAAATCACTAAGGTTCAGGTGGTCAATCATGACTCCAGATAGTTGGTTGAGGATAACAACAAGAGTTCTCATTGCAGCTCCCATATCATTCAGTTGTTCTTCCATAAAACCGTCACATTTTTCTTCAAATCCACTGTTACTTTGGTGCCTCCTAGATCCATCCATTTACTAAAACCAAAAAGGTCAGTGTGAGTATATCAGTAATATCATCAAATAAAAAAGAGGAAGATAAACCCCAAGATATAATTATCCAAGTTATCTCAAACTCATTCTAACTTTAAAAAAACGACGACTCCATCTAATATACTAACCATTGTGGTTATACACAACTTGTCACTTTTTCTTAAACAACACTCTAACCTATAAATTTATTTAAACCTCTCTCTGATACCAACTTTAAGGACCTGGCCTTAAACCTTACTTAATATTGAATTAAATGAATAATTCACATTGACGATCTTTTCAGGTTTAGAGTTTTAGAGAACTAGATCATAAATCATGAATTACATTCCACATTTAAACAAAGTGTTTACATAAATGATAGTATTCATTTTTCCCCATCAACAGAAACATATTTAAAATAAAACATGGATTCTTTCTTGACACTTCCTTGACACTATCATCATAACATGGAACGTTCCCTTGACCTGTGAAAAACATTTCAAAAACTTGGGATGAGCATAAAAAGCTCAGTAAGGGATATAAAGGTATGAAAAGAAAACATTAGTCCATGTATGAAATCATACTTTACTCATAAAACATAATCATTTTAACATACCTCATCAAATCTTGAATACATCCTAGAAATCATAAGGCACAAAGGTAACTTAAGGCATTCATAACATTATTAAGTAGGGATTAACCCTCTTGGTTATGTTTGGAATAACCATCATAGTATATTCCTTAAATCTCTTCGTAGAAACCTTAACGTTTAACTCCTTCGCGTTACCCAATGCATTGGAGAGCTATATCGGGCTCACCCGCCCTTAGTTTATCACGGAACCACCCGTCTTCAAAAAAAATTCCCAAGAACCATAACTTAATCATAGCACATTACATAATCCTAAAGTAAATATAATATTCCCACATATAACTTTTTGAAGATATTGAAATTATGAATCCATTCTAAAAACCATTTTCAAAACCATTTAAAACATTTAATAAAGAGATCGTTGAATCAAAGTGTCCCATACCACATTGAAGATTTTAGCATTTTAAACCATTAATATCCATATAAAAATATTTAAACCCATTTTGAAAACATGGATATTAACAATAAATATTTATACCAATAAATCATTAAAACATTTAAAACGATATTTTAGTTAAAGGTTTTTTAAGAAAATGAGAGACACTTGAATACAATAATTGAGGAATAAAATTTAATCAGAATTTTATAATATCATGAGAATAAAGGCATTCATGATATAATATTCCAATGTACAGTATATACACCATATAAGAGTGAATTGGTGTATAAAAACAATGAAGTCTCAATAGAAATGTAAAATGAGATGAAATCCCATGTAAAGAAGGTACCCTTAAATTAAGGATAAATCAATCTCATACTTATGTGTGAAAAATATAAATACACCCAATATAAGTGGATATTAAGTGTAAAACAATAAAATTTCATTAACACATATTCAAATGGGTACATATTCAATAACTACATGTTGAACCCAAAGAAATCGAAATTGGGTTAAGAAGTTCCCAAGGTAAAATTCGACAGCCTAACGGCGTAACTTTAAAATTCAGAAAATCAGTTGATGAGAGATAAAAAGGATATCTCATCACTTGGACATAAAATTTACATCAATATGTATATATAATAACATATCCCAAAATTACAATATGTAATTTAAAAGACCCAACAAAATAATACTTTTAAAAAGAGGAGGGTGAAAAGTTCCCTTACCGACTTGGGTATCTTTCGAAACATACACCCAATGAAAGAAGGACAATACAACATTGATGTAAATAATCATAAACTAAATTATATTACACCGATATTAGATTAATGGGAAGCACATATACCACTCAAAGTAAATGGTGGAAAATGTAGCATAAATCTCACGGAAATAAAAGTGAGATGAAAATCCCTTACAAAAACTCGGCAGCCTAACGGCGCCACTTAAAACATCCAAAAATTGATTGATGAGATCAAATTGGGTCTATAATAATATTGACATAAAATTTAAATCAATTTTAATATAAAAGAACATCCCCCAACATAACAAAGAGGATCTTAAAAGAAGTGACATAAAGGAGAGTACTTAAAAAGAAAGAGAGAGGATGGATCTCTTACGAAAATTCGGCAGCCTAACGACGCCAATCAAAACATCCAAAATGAATTGATGAGATAAAATAGGGTCTCTCATCTTATGAACATAAAAATTACAGTATGTTTAATATAAAATAACATCCCAATCATAAGAAAGATGAGCTTAAAAGGAATGACATAAAAGAGTGTACTTAAAAAGAAAGAGAGGGGTAGGTTCCCTTACGTCAGGTCCGACTTGACTCGATCATTCTTTAAACTCCTGAATAATAAACTTGAGTTAATATTTAATATCTTAATAACCTTTTTCAAGTTCATTATTCCTTTTATATAACTTACTACCATGCTATGAACACTATGTAATTATTTATGTTAATAATGGTCATTTTGTAGATCATTGCTACTTGAGTCAAAAATAAACTCTTTATAATTACAAGTTGTTCATGTGCTAAAATATATATTATATACATAATTATATTCATTATTTAGATATCATATATATCATATATATCCATTATATACATGCATTTATAATATTACATAACATTTAGAGGTAAGAAATGAAATGCACCATTCATGGAGACTATAAGCCGTACGTACGCATGAACGCTACTTCCATTTCTATTTCTTATTTAATGGAATTAAAAAATAATGATACATAATAGTATTATAATTAAATTATGTTATCATATATAATATAATGAAATCTATCCTTTATACGTACCACATATGGTATTAACGAATCAAATGACTTTGAGGGGGCGGTAGTCCGTACTCCTAAAATGAAGATATCACGTTTAACCATTATGGAAACCATAAAGGTATGCCATAAATTAATAATACATAAGCTTAAGTAAAACATAGAAATATTATATATCATATATAAATATAGTGACATCTTAATGGCCACCTTTTAGGGTGTTAAAAGAATATTGAACAATCATCGTTTCGTGATGCAGAAATTCACCATCCACAAAAACAGTATGTTCATTATCCATTAGATGTAGGTGTGTGTAAGTGTAGCTCGAATCCTTCTTATAACAACATACTAGTATATTTAAGATACTGTATTTTTTACAAAACAAATGAATAAAAAGAGTTTAGGGGGTTGTAGAATAAAAATAAAACAAAATAACACAAGTGAAGACATTACCTTAAAATCAGGTAACTCTCTTTGATTTGAGCTCAAAGGCTTCCTTGGGAAGACTCCTGCCCAAAGTGAGGCTTCTAGGAGTAAGAGAGGGATTTTTAGAGACAAAATGAGAATGGGATGGCCGAGACAACGTCTTGAGAGGTGTGGGTAAGGTGGTAGAGGTGGGGTCCTTTTATAAGAGGAGAGGAGGGGCACTCTGGGAAAGTTACAAAATGTTACTTTATTTTCAAATGAGTTTCGGATTTTAAAGGTCCCACATTGATGTATTTCGAGGATAAGGTGGTAAGGGTTAGAAATATAATCATCCAATTGGTTTTTAACAAGTGTATGTTATAGTTTTAACATTATCTTTTCTTTTTGTTTAAATCATTTATTAATGAGGTAATCGCATGATCATCATGCTGTCATAAATAATTTAATTTATTTAATGTATAAAAATTATAAAAAAAATATCATGATTTAGTAAATATTTTTAGATATATAATGAATAATTATAGTAAAAAATATTACTTGTATGACCCAATTTGAAAATTGTTTTAGTAAAACAACTCATGCTTGTGACATTTTTATTTTAACTTTTAATAAAAAGTTATTAATCTAATTTTCCAACAAAAGTGGCTCCATGGGGTCCCCAAGTTGACCCAAGGGTTGTATTTGTCAGCCATGACACATCCAATGAGGGTAGGACATGTGTCATGGTCATTTCATATTATTAAAACATTATTTTTACCTTAAATTACACTAATTACCTATAATCGCGATTAAAAACCTAAAAGTTACTATTCACTAAAAAATTATTTTAATTCCACTGAACCACACTTTATATCCTAATGAAAACCATGTATGTTGGATTTTTGAAATTCAAATCACATAAGTGATGAAGTTTCATTTAAACGAAAAATCAGTTTTTAAACTACCACTTAGTGGTTTCACTATTCATCAAAAATTGAAGTTTTTCAGAAAAATACCAAAAATTCACCCTAAGGTATATTTGATATTACGAATTCAAAAATGATGTCTATTTTACAAAATTAAAAACATATAAGTTGCATTAATTAATTTAATAATTAATTCCCGCTGTCAAAACAAATAGCGTGTTTTTAAGTAACAATATCTATTATAAGATTGAAACTAGTTTAAGTCCAATTTCAAAGTAAAATTAATTCCAATGACCACTATTGGATTAAATGGTAAAAATATATTCTAATTTCACTTTAAAAACAATTCAGAAGATAATCTAATCATATAAATATATTAGAATAAAAAGAGGTTTTGAATTAAAATACAACATTTTTCACTATTCATTAAAAAATGAGCTATATTGGAAAAATATCAAAAATTTACACAAAGTAAATTTTGAGGTCCTGATTCTAAAGAAGAATTTTATTTTGTCAAATATAACACCTAAAATTTTCAAAAAGTGTATTTAAAAGAGGTTCTCCATCAAAAGGCGGTTAATCGACCTTTTAATGAATATTAGAATGTTTACGCTTAAAATTGGATTCATTCGCATTTTTAATCCTCTATCAATTTTTGTAAAAATTAAAACTATTTGACAAACATATATAATAATTTTTTAGTTAGTTCTGTTCATTCCCTCCCTTACAACGGCTAGGCGTTAAATACCATTTAAAATAATATTATTTTTTTATTAGAGTGGGAAGTAAGATTCCCAAGAAACTCGTTGTTGCGTATTGGGTACGCCATCGAGCATAACATCCCCTTTAAATTAATATTAATATTTTATTTACAAATATAGATAAATATTAAAATTTCATATTCTTTATTTACCTGGGGTGTTACATATATCATCATATGATCTATTTATAATCATGAATGGGAAATTCATTATTAAAAGATGAGACATGACAGAGTAAGTCCACAAAAACAATGATAATTATTCTATAATAAATGTGTTAGATATATCTATCCTATTTATATTCAATCCCACCATTCAAAATGGGCCACCAATAAGTGAATTTCACATAATCATGTGGAAACAATGTTTGATTATAGCTTTCAATATATGATATAAATTCCTCAAATGAGGTCTTATAAAATTTTGATATGAATGTTAATTTTTCTTTAAAACATATTTGATGTCAACAGTACGAATATAATTTTCCTTGAATTATTCAGAAATCATGATTATTATTTTCAAGACCTATCCCTCGGCGCCTATGCCGTGACTACACCAATCCCGACTTCCTTTGGCCAGGGGCTGGCGACTAGCACTAAAAGGCGTATTCCCTAAATCCGAGAAGGAATTGGCTTTAAATTCTGTAAACAAACTAAACCAATAACACAAAAAGATACAAAAACATGTAAGTTTTATAGTAATAATAGTGTGTATAGTAAGAAAAAGGGTCCATAATACAAACCCAACAGGAATGTACAAGAAAAATGGAAATTACAAGTAAAGTAAAACAACTCCTTTGAAAAACCTCCAAGGATCCTGCCTGAAGGGTAGGTAGAAATCTTGAATGGTCGTCTCTGTGGTATGCCTCATCTAAGGTCCACATCCGAGAAACCCACAGTCTTGGTATTGTCATCCTCAATCAGCATTGTCCATTTTATGCACTAGACACAACAAGGTGTGGGCATAGCCCATGAAATGGTGAGTATAACGATACTCATTAGGGATCCCGATACATCGTAAGGTCTCTCAAATTCCACAAAGTATAAACCACAAATAATGAAAACAACTGACAACCTTACTTAGGTATATTCCCATACAAATACCTAAGTTATCAAGTATACTTATCTCATTCATGAGGAAACACAAGGCCCAACTCATTAACCCAAATCTCAACTATTCCATAAAGGAAAGAATACCATGAAGGTAACACCTCGAAGGTAAGTACCACAATGGTAACACCACACAGAAGAATACCATAATGGTATCACCACAAAGGTAAGTACCACAAAGCTACACCACATAGAAGAATACCACAAAGGTATCACCATGAAGGTAAGTACCACAAAGTTATGCCATAGAGAAGAATACCACAAACATATCACCACAAAGGTAAGGAATCAGCTCATACAAGGTATAACTTAGGTACAGTAAAAACGATGACTACATATAATGACTGAATCATATGACTCTATTAAAAGGCATAGCCACATAGGATCCTAAATCATCAAACCCACGTAGGATCGTAGCACAGTAGGCCCATGTAGGATCCTAGTATTGCAGACCCACGTAGGATCAAAGAGTAGTCCATGTGGATTACTAGAGAGGATACAAGTGAAACTCTCAAACATAGACCCACATAGGATCCCAAAGCATAGACCCACATAGGATCCCTTTCTCATGTTATATCCAGTTATAGGGTTCCTTGACTAAGATCACTTGATTACAGGAGGTTACACTCCTCAAGCCACAGGTCGATACCCCAACATCTACTAAGTACCAAAAATAATTAATCAAAATAACCTCCATGAAAAAGGGGTCTCAATGCAAAAGATGATGCATCTATCGGACACCTAGTCTGTGTGTTATTGGCCTTTTAGTCCCAATGCCCTAATTGGATTCATGTTCAATCCATCCCGGCCATACCAAAACCTTATAAAAATCACAAGTGGATTATACCAGAATGACCTCCTTGATCCAAGGATTCATTCACAATAGACAGTTCATCAACCTGATCATTGTAGCTTAATATATGTCTGAAAGAGTGGAAAGGGTCGAAACTGTTACGGGACCTGTCCGACAAGGTCAGACAGACCCGCCATAGGCAAACCCGAAAAGGTTTGGGTTGACCCGGACCGTGGGTTCCGGCATTGCCTTGAGGTCTGGCCCAGCCCGCACTGGGCGGCCCACGGTGGGCGGCCTGCTCGACTCCCTTGCTGGCCGGACGACCAACCTCCTCAGCATGGCGTGGTCACGCACTACCCCATCACCCTCAGCTAGTACCGAGCTAGTTGCCACTCCATCACCTCCAAAGCCTTGCGTCATGGCCCCTTCACACTGAGTGTCACAGACACGCGCCACACCCACCGTCACGTATTCGTCTATGCACCAGAAATCGCCCTAGCTCTGCCACGGCCGACAGGCTGCGACCCTTCTCTGGCGGTGCAGTTTCACCACCGTAGTCTTCATGGAAAGCCGGATTTTCAGATGTCTCTCATGAACACCACATGTGCCAATAGCCAATACCAGTTGTGTTCCTCCTTCATCGTGATTAATGCATCAATAACCAAGAAGGATGCATAGTGGTCAGGCCATGTTTTTTTGACCTTCACCCTCTACCTTAGAGAGGTATAAACCATCGCATGGGGAGAGATTCAATGTAAAAGAAATTAATGAAGATCAATCAAATCACACCCCTACCATGTTGTTCATTGGATGAGTCGAGAGGTAGAAGATGAAGTCGTTGAATAATTTCTGCATTTTTTTCTTCCAAAATGTGCTTTTGATCTGGGCTTAAGGTTGGTTTCGTGTTCTTTGTTGGAGAGGGAATTCATTGTTAGATCATTATTTTCTCTAATGTTCTCCCCTTTAACAAATATGTCCACAATGAAATGAGGATCCAACAAATTAAAATAGGTTTATCAATTTAATTCCACGATGGCACAATTATTGTTGAAACATTTAATTAATTAAAGTTGGATCAATTAATTAAATTGAGTTTTGAAATGTTTTCCCCCATTAAGAGGGGTTTGGGTGGCCCCCACCACCATGAATTCAAATTATGAGGTTATTCAAGCTTGGGAGGTCCCCACCTCAATAATTTCAAAAGATAGGATTCAAAATAAAAATAAAAATAAAAATATTTCATTTTTTCTTATTCCAAGAAAAAGTGGAAAAGTATCTTCCCCCATCGACATACTATGGTCGAGGTGAAAGTCTAATTAATTAACTAATGGTGTTGTGAGTTCAACGGTTCCCTCGGATTTCGAATCCGAGCATCGGTTCAAATGGTACAAAAACCCACTCACACATTTACTGAACGTACATAAAAAAGGATCAGAAATTTATTTTGGGCATTCTGGGCCTTGGAATCACGCTCCGTCAATTTTCATAGACACGTAAAATTATATATAATTAAAAACAATTAAACTAAAATTTATGGGTTTTACATTCTCTTCAAGTCGTTGCTTTGGATCCCCGAAAGAAACATCACAAAAACTAGAAAAACAAGTGGGGGTACTGAGCAAGAACTTGATCCTCCCGCTCCCATGTTCTCTCCTGAAGGTACCCATGTTGCCAACGTATATGCACTAAAGGTATCGACCATCAACAAAGAACTCAATCTTGTTGATCCTCAATCTCTACTGGAACTCCCACAAATGTCGTCCCATCATTGATTTCTAGCTCTCCATGGTTGATGACGTGAGATGGGTCATGCACGTAAATCCTCAGATGGGATACAAGGAAAACTTCATACACCTGGTGAAACTGAGGTGGAAGAGCTAAGCAGTAAGCCACCTCGCTAACTCTGTTGAGGACCTGAAAGGGTCCGATTAACCTTAGAGATAACTTTCCACCCTGGCCAAATCTCTGCAAACCTCGTCAGAGTGAGACCCATAGAAAGACATGGTCACCATCCTCGAACTCTAGGGGTCTATGTCTCATGTCAGCATAAGACTTTTGTCGGCTATGTGCAGCCTTAATACACACCTAGATGATATTAACCTTCTTCGTGGTAGTCAATACTATATCGTGTCCCATGAGTACCGACTCCCTTAGGTTAGTCTAGCACAAAGGCGATCAACATGGCCAGCTATACAACACCATGAAAGGTGTCATCCTAACAGTGGATTGGATTTTGTTGTTGTATGAAAACTCCACCAAGGCCAAGTGATCCTCCCATCTATGACCGAAGTCGAGGAACCAAGCCCGAAACTTGTCCTTGATAATCTGAATGGCCTGCTCAGTCTGTCCATCTGTGTGAGGATGGAAGGTAGTTCTCAAATGAAGCTTCATCCCAAAATCCTTCTATAACCCCATACATAGCTGAGAAGTGAATCTTGAATCACGATCGGAGACCAACGTCGAGGGTACTCAATGTAGCCTCCAGATTTCAGGCACATATAGGTGTCCCAAGCTCTCTAATTAACCCTACTCAATGATCAGCGGGAAGTGGGCCAACATGGTGAGTCGTTTGATGATCACCCAAATAGAATCATGAACCTTGGATGTACGTGGAATTCTTATCACTAATTCCATATATAAAACATCCCACTTCCACTCTGGGACCCTTAAAGACTAAAGTAAGCCTATTGGTACCCGATTCTCCACCTTCAATTGCTAACAATTGTGTCACCAAGAGTCAAACTCTACTACTGCTTTCATCATTACCAGTCACGAGTGCTGACGTCAAGGATCCTCTTACATTTTTTCCACTCCTAGATGTACCACTGTAGGGGATGTGTGGAACTCCATAAACACATCATCCCGAAGCAACCTTGGTACCATGGTACTTCATCTGAAGAAGATAACGTTCTCCACACCTTCAAAAAATAGATAAGGTTTCTATCTTATGGGTATTTGAGCATGTCGAGCCTTGCAGTCAGTTTCCTAACACTGCACCTCCCTGACTCGATGAAGAAGTGGGGGAGTAACTATATGAGACTGATGAAAAGCTGCTCCATCTATATCCACAATGGATATCTACAAAGTGGAAAGATGATTCGCCGCCTTAACTAGAAGTTGTATAATACATCTCCAGATGACTGCATATTCTACAATGTTCCCCATACCAAGAGTATAGACTATCTCAATGTCATAGTCATGGAGGAACTAAAGACTATGTTGATGTCTCAGGTTCAGGTCCTTATGAGAGAAGATATACCGGAGACTATTTTGATCAGAGTAGACTGTAAATAATTCTCCCATCAAGTAATGTCGCTACATCTTCGAAGTGAAGACCAGTGCTGCTAACTCTATTTCATGGGTAGCGTTGTTTTGTTCTTTTATACTCTACTATCGAGAACCATACGTGGTCATTACTCACTCCTACATCAGAACACACCTGAGTCTGGTCCCTGATGCATCACAGTAGACTACATAACCAACTCCCTCCTCTCGAACCCTCAAGATGGGGGCACTAGTCAGTCTCTGCCTCAACTCCTGAAAACTCAGTTGGCATCACTCTTACCACACAAAGGGTTTCCCCTTCATCATCAACCCTGATAATGGTGCTGAAACTCTAGCGAAATCTAGCACAAATATCTGATAGTATCTGGAAAAACCAAGGAAACTTCATACCTCCATCACACTCCTAATTGGATTCAAATCATTTAATACCTCAATCATTGCTGGATTCACCGCAGCTCTAGCCTCCAAGATGACATGTCCCGGAATGTGAGCCTCTTGATTCTCGAACTACCACATCGAGAGCTTACCATTATGTTGTCACTCTCAGAGTGTGTCCAGAACTATATGCAAATGATATGTATGCTCCTCCTCAGCATCCAAGTAGATATGAATATCATCAATGAGGAATACTACGAAGTGATCATGGTATGGCTGAAAGATTTTATTTATGAGTCCCATGAACACTGTTGGAGACTTGGTAATGCCGAATGGCATAACCAAGAACTCATATTGGCCATAAATACATTTATATGTCATCTTATTCACATCTATGCCTTGTACTCTGAGCCGGTGATAGCTTGATCTGAGGTCTATCTTTGATAACCACCATGCCCCCTTCAGCTGATCATTGGAAAAGTCTATTCTAGGGAGTGGGTACTTGTTCTTCACAGTCACCTAGTTTATGCACCGATAGTCATCATAAAGTTTCAATCTCTCATCTGCCTTCTTAGAGAAAAAATAGGGGATACCCAAGGAGAATCACTAGGCCAGATGAACCCTTTCTCATATAAGTCACCTAGCTGTACCAGCAGCTCACGAAGCTCAACATGATCCATCTGATACACTGGTGTAGATATTGGTGATGTCTCTGGGTACAAGTCAATGAAAAATTCCACCTATCTATGAGGAGGTAGACCCAGAACATCATTAGAGATGAAATCCGCATATTGGTCCACCACTACAGGATAGCTTAGACTCTCCATTTCAACCTCTCCGAGGGTAAGGCCAGCCAACTGATGAGTGATCGGCTGCAATCTCCTTCGGGTAAGTCAATCACATGCTGCAAAGGCCCTCTTATTGTCAATGAAGTTAAACATAGTAAAATAAGTTAAGACACACCACATATTTTACCTAATATAGTCAATATATGCATGAAATATAGATAACCAGTCCATACCAAAGATGATTTCCTAAGGCCTTGACGACGCTACTAAGAGATCCCTACTGAAGCTCCCGCCTCCTAGAGTAATCTCACACTAACAACACAAGTGTATAATTGTCATATCCTCTCCCGTGGGAGTCTCTAGTTGTAAGGATAGATCCAACGGATCCACTATAATCTACAAGCTCTGAATGAGGGTAGTTGAAATAAAATAATAACCAACACATGTGTCTATAAGTACTACAGCTAAGGTGGATTAGACATAGATTGTGTCGTCTATCATCTCTAGATCACTGTGATCATAGACCTCAGGTCCCTGGAGCAGTGCTTTCCCATATCCACCTGCTCCCTATGATTAGGGGTGGAACACCTGGTGGTGGTGGCAGTAACACCTCCATTCGCCTCCCACCGCCAACTGCACGACCAGCTCTCGGCCACATCCACCTTCTCCCTTTGGACCTCCTCGGTCAAGCCTCTATCTCTGCCTGGGAGGTTCTTTGACCATATTTTAATCATTTAATGACATTTTGGGTAGTCAAAATCCATGTGACCCTACCCGCCGCATGCATAACACGGCCTGCTCCTGGCATGACTGGCTATGTCATCAGTGCCCAGCACAACCGACCCTGAATCCTGCGTTCATTCGCCTGTAGGTCTGGTCTTCATGGACCTTTGTGACATCTGTCTGGTGCCAGCTGTAGAATAATTCACTATGTGACACTCGGTTGTGGGTTTCACTACTAGTGACAACTCAGCAATAAAACTCTCAACCAAGAGGTTCCGCTCTAACACAGCCGCCTGTGTTGGGATGCTAAAAGAAATCATCGAAGCATAGATCTCCCGCTTGAGTCCCGTTTTGAAGTCAAGAGCCCTAAATAATGGGTCTCAAACCATATCAATGGAGTAGCACGAGAGGTTGGTGAAACTCACTGATTACTATACCACATTCATGTTTCCCTGCTGCAGATGAAGAATTTCATTTATGGACACTGTGCAAAGGGTTGTTGGGACTAAGTATGCCCAAAACATGCTCTCAAGGACTGCTGAGAGAAGTGTCACAACATCATGAACCTAAAACATCAAGACCCACCATCTTCCAGATGCATCCTGTAGAAGACTGGAAACAAGGATCACCATGAAATCAGCTGGTGTCCCTACTAGATGGAATACTCTCACCACGGCCTCCAGCCAATCCTCAGCCGCCTGTGAATCTGTCACACCCTTGAACCTAGGTGGCCTATGGCACTAGAACTCATGAAATGAGCTCAAGCGGTGTTGACACTCTTCTTCTAGGGATGGTGGCATCAGTGCCCAAATGGGTAACAGTACCACTGGTGCCTCTGCTGGTTCCTATGTTGGTGCCTCTACTGATAAAGGGCCCTTCACCGAGGCCTCGTCCCATGATGGGCTATCCTCATGTACTATAACTGGAACCCTAGATGGTTGTCTGCGTAGAGACATCCTAAAAAGTAATGTAACGCCCAACCCTAGTCGCCCAGAGTCGGTGCATTATTACATAACATTGGCATGATCACAAGAAAGATGAAGTCTCAAAAGATTGATTAGTTTAGTAGCCTTGGAATAACTATATACATTTATAAAGTGTCCATTACATCATAAAGTGAAAACTACTATGAAAAAATCTTGTCTTCATATTCCCTCATATTATCCTTTCAGGTAATTCATAAATTACTTCTTCACATCCTGGGAAAAATAAAACATTGAAAGGGGTGAGCTTAGATGCTCAGTAAGGATACCAATATAGCAGAAACATTCATAAATAAGTATAAACATTTAAGGAAATGTATAGCCAAAACAAACGCCTTTTAAAATTGAACTTCATCATAATATGGAAAAGATAAACTGAAATAATTACATTTACTTATTCACATGTGTATTCTACTACTCGAATAATCACATGAAATATCAATAACCACTTTCATAATGATGGAATTCATAATGCCAGACTATCATAACCACGTAGCCAAGGCCTCGTGCCAAGACTACAAATTAGATTTTGTCAATGCCTTGTGCCAAGACACTAGTATGTCTCATGAGACCTACCGATGCATCGTGGTGCTATAGCAGGCTCCACCCATCACATATTAGATCCAATGCATTCCCATATGAAAAGGTTCAAACAGAACATAAACATTCATATTAAAACTAGCATACAAAATGTAAATACTTCATCCATAAACCACGAATGGTATAAGAATAACACATCCACAGACAAACACATCACAAAAATTTCAAAACAATATGGAAGTTTTGTATCATAATAAATCAACTAAAAATAAACATAAAATCCATCAAAGGATGTTGAAATAGATGAAATCAAAACTATTTGAGAGAAATATCTCTTTTTTTGAAATCATTTAAAAGTCACACATTTATTAAGGAAGTTATTTAAAAGATATTTTTGAATAAAAGTGTCCCATAACACTTCGAAAATTTTGAAAATAAATATCATTTCAAAACATTCATGTCCATATAAAAAAATCCTTAAAATAATGTTAAAAACATGGACATAAATTAAAATGATTTAGAAAGATAAATCTTTAAAACATTAAATATTCTGATTTTGATAAAGAGTACCTTTCAGAAATTATTAAAAAATTCATTTTGAAATCATTTAAAGGTAACATATTTATAAAATAAAAAATTTACTTTCAAAATAGTCTTATAATATTGTAAAATAAGCTTTGAAAATTTTATAACGGTGGAAAATAGCCACACCTGCCTTATAAGATAAAAAAACATTCTTACCTTAATTTTGTCGAAAAGGTTAAAAAGCACCTTGTTTGGAAAACGACAAGAACATTCCTTTATAAACTTCTTATAAAAAGTCAAACAAGGGTATAAATGATTTTAACCCATATTCTGTAAAATAGTAAGAAATTTTTTGGAATACATTTTTTGGAAACATTGATGTGGATGATAAAGAGATCCCAATATATTATTACGTATAAACAACCTCGAATAATGAAGAGATTGTGAAATAAACCCTTACCTTGTAATTTTCCTTGGTGGGGGGTAGGTTAACCTCCTGTATAATGGTGAAATAATTGTTATTAAATCATACAAGAATCATATACATTATTATTTTATCATATAAGATCTTTTAACATTCCTTTGTTAATAATATCTTAGTATTATCGTCGTTTCGAGTGTTAACTTACTCGTTTTATTTTATATGTTTTTTTATGTAAGCCATGTTTTTCATGGATAGGTTTATCTTATTCATATCCAGAATGATATCAAGTCCTTAAAAATTATTTTTAAATCATCAAATGATAATTATACATGAATGGATATGATGGAGAATGAATATCATCACGTTCGTGGAGACGGTAGTCCGTACGTACGCATGAGCGACAATATCATTTTTTTAAATTAAAATAATATGTAATTAGATGGTATATCATATATACAGAATCATTATCATGTTATATTTATTATTTACATTAATTAGATATCATTATTATACCCATCCAAATAATAATATATTGAATAACAATTACACCACAACGTGGAGACGGTAAGCCGTACGTACGCACGTGTGGTGACATGTCATTCAAATGACGGATAAAATACCGAATATGGTTGTAAAATATTTATAATAATATCTCAGTATATAGTAGATACTGGAGTTATAATTTTATAATGGTAATAACAAAGAGAGAAGAAGATGAAGAAGAACTGAACTTGAAAAAGGCTGGTGAAAACATTACCTCTTCTTCGGGTAATTCCTTTTGATTTGATCAAAAGGGCTCCATAGGTTGGCTTTCTGATCAAACTAAGGCCTCTAGGTTGAAGTGAGGGAAGTTGAGAGATTATTTGGGCAGGGTTTGGCTGAGCCAAAAGGCTTTTAATGTGTGAATTAGTGAGAAGGGGGAGTTCCCTTTTATAAGAGGGGTGAAGGGCACCTTTGGAAAAGCTAGACATATTTTTTTATAATAAATTCATATTCAATTTATAATGGATAAAAAGTGGATTATTTAAAGTTTAAGGTGGGTATGGGTCGAAAAACACTCAACCAATATAATTTAAATAGGTTTGGGTTATTATATTAACCTTATCTTTAAGTATTAACTCTTAGTTAATTAGTTTCACTTTTACAATGTCTCTTTGTATTTTTATAATATATGGTTAATAAACTTACTATATACATCAAATAGACCCCAAATTTGTCTATTAATGATACAACTATCATGATATAAGTCTCTTGGCCGAACATTAGATTTTCAGGAATTTAATATCAATTAATAATATAATATTTGTTTTAAAAACTCTTTTATGTCAATTTTGACACTATTCAATAATTGATTTTTGTGAAACTCATAACAGAATAATTACATCAAAGAAACTTAACTAAGTCAATACTAATATGTCATATTAACCTATAAAATTATTTTAATTCATAAAAAGTCTCAAATTATATTTATTTGGGTATTTATAATATCCTTTATTTCAATTTTTCACTATTATGGTAATTACTGCATCATCATTTTGTCATAAATAAATTAAATTATTTATTGTATAAAAATTATAAATATAATATCATTATATAGGAAATATTTTTTTATTTATAATGAATATTTATAATCGAAAATTCAACATATATAACCCTATGTTAATTTTTTTTTCATAAATATATATTCTTATGTAATTTTTGAATTTATTTTAACTTAATTAATATAAAGTGTCATTATCACTTACAAGTGGCTCCATGGGGTCCAAAAATCTACCCACAGATTCCCATGGTTGGACATGTGTCAACCAATAAAGTTATGACACGTTTTAGGGTAATTTATTATTGTTATAATATTATTGTTTAACCCTTACTTACTGGATTACCCTTTAACCATGGTAAAAAAATATTTACCGAAGTAATTATTCAAAATGTCTAAAAATTAAAGTTACCTATTTGCAAAATTTGGAAATCCTGATTCCAAATATGGAATCCATTTTTTCAAATTCAAAACACAGAAGTGGCAGGAATTAATTAAAAATTAATTCCCGATGTTAAAACAAAAAAGCGTGTTTTTAAGAGATAACAACTATCAAAAGATTGACACTTGTTTATGTCCGGTTTAATTGTGAAGTTTTGTACAATTACCAAAATTTTATAAAATGGTAAAAATATATTCCTAATATACATTAAAACCACTCAAATTCATAATTTATCAATATAAATTATTTCGATTAAAAAAGTTGTTTTTACTTAAATTTTTTGTAATTTTCACTATTCATCAAAATATAAATGTTATCCGAAAAGTTACAAAATTTTACCCTAGACTAAATTTGATATTCCGAATCAAAAAATGAAGCCATTTTGAGAGATAAAATTTATGAAATTTCAAAAATTAGGTATTACTATTCATAACAGCTAGTTTGATTGGTTGTAGTGTGTGTTAGAACTCGAAGTTGCATACAACACACGCTACTATATTATTCAAAGAGAAGCGTACCGTGGAATATTGGGGTGTTACCTTGTAAATTTTTGATGTCCCCATTCTACATAATAAATTCATTTATTCAAATTAAATATATAAAAGTTTAAAATATTCGATTAAAAAAAGGGTTTCACTATTAAAAGTTGGTAAAAGTGCATTTTTTTAAAAATACTTCTTTTATCTGAAAAAAATGAATTTGTTCTTACATTATGTTTAAGAAACTCATAATATGGATTTTAAAATTATAAAGATTATACAAATTTCGAAATTTAGTTAATACTATTCATAACTTCTTTTGAACAGCTTGTTTGGTAAGTTAGGGTGCGCTTGAACTCAGTGTTGCGTGTAGTTCAAATTATTGAATTATTTTGAAGAAATAACTCACTATGAATTCTTGGGGTGATACATTCTCCCTTTTTTCAATAAATTGCGTCCTCGCAATTTGAAATTGTTCTTCAAAAATAAAAGGTTGAAAATAGAAAATATCATTGTGGGAAAACCCACATTGGAAATTGGGTTACTAAAATTTAGTCTTAATATGAAGAAAAGGGAAATGAAAGGGTCACCAACAAATTATAATCTCAATTTTGAGAACATTGGTGATAATTAGAGACATATAATTGGAGGAAAAATGTAAATATTTATACGTAGTGATTGAGGTCATCAAACATAAACAAGTGTAAAATTGAGGGTCTTAAATTCATCAATCTATGATGATTTAAAATACCGTCTGTTTAGCAAAACATATGGTATTAGGATAACACATTTTTCTGTTTTAAGATCACTTCATTAAAGTATAAGAATTAATTTCTTCATTGAATAAGAGATGATGAAAAATATATACTTTACAAGTAGAGTCTCATCCTTTAACTAAGTTCTACCACAAACTCATCTTTCACTCTAAATGATAATAGAACTTAAAAATAATATTCTATTTATCATATTCGTATAGGGTTAAAAAATGAATTTATAACTCATCTAGAATAACCATTAAAAACAACATTATTCAATCCAGGACATTATGTGGGTCAGTGGTAGGTGATACACCCTTGTCGCCCTTTGTTTGTGGGTTCAAGTCTCGCGGCCTTACCAAACGCGATTGGTTGCTGCCTGACCTTAGGGTTGTCCTTTTATGGCAATCCAAAATAATCCAAACTAGAACTATTTATAATACTTTAGTCCAAAATTTATAAGGAAAGTAAACACAATAAAGATCCTTTTTACCCTGTAATATTATGTTAATTCCTTCATCATGTATTCTTTTAAAATACTGAAACGTCCTGAATTACCATACAACCTTATTGATTACATTAATGCTACCTCGTTCCTTATAGAATACTGGATATACAACATGCATCCAAAAATTTGGTTATCTCCAATAATTACGGAATATACAAATCATTAATCAGTTTCAAGGCAGTCACGAATATCCAATATAATTTACCAAATCAACCATATCTTATTCCAAAATCAGTACCTCAATATTAAGACCATATTAAGGTTTTTCTTCCCTTCAACCATGTAGTTTCCAAAAAGTTTATGTCGTTGTAGAGTCACTTTTCCTAGTACCATAAAATCTCAAAACCTCAATGAAATAATACTGCAGTACAATCCTTATTTATTTCCCGTACATCATTGATAGAACACTTCAATGAAATAATTCCAAAATAACAACATAAGAACACTAGTCCTTACTCTTCATCTGTGGTAGTATCATAACTTGATTATTATCCAATAGAATCATTTGCTGCATAGTCTGATGACTGGGACATAGGTTCGCGTAGTGTCCAAACTCCTTGCAAATGAAGCATTGTACATTTGAAACCATTTTCTTACCCTTGCAGTCCCGTACTTTGTGTCCTTTTTCTCCACACTTAAAACATACTCCCATTCCCTTCAATCATTTTCCAAGGTGATTTTTTCCATAGTTATCACATATGGGAAACCCCTTCTATACCTTCTTCCCTTTATCTGTCCTTCTCTCTACCATCCGTTTCTTCTCTGTATTCCCTTTAAAGTCATAGGACTCTGAGAATTCTTTACTTATCTTATCAACACATGATACTATTTATTCATATGATGATAATACGTGGGAGACTATTTCCCTTCTAAATTATGTCATAAAACCATGAAAGATATGATCTTTCTTACTCTTTGGATCATGCATATTGTTGGAGTTCTCATTCCTTCTATTGGGATCCATTTCTAAGAAATGTCATAAACTAGATCAGTTTATGAATCAAAATACATAATTCAATACTTGTAAAACAATTAACATAAATTGAACTATTTATGGATATAATGCATAATCATAAAAATGTTTTCTTTGAGGAAGTATATACTCATAAACCCTTCATAATGGTTTGTAAAGAAATTGAGAATTATCCTAAGAATATCCCCCGAGAGTGTCGTAACCAAGAGTGCAGCAAGGCCCATTGTCGTGCACCAGTTCTCATTCGAGTCTAGCTCAAAACGGTGTTTCCAGGTTTTACCCCTAGGTGCATCTGTGCCAGAGCCGCCTCTACCTGATCGTTTCCAGACAGGGATGTATTGTTCGAAAACATCACAAAATCTCTACCATACAAAGATTCTAGGAAGTTATTCTATACAGATCCTCAAATCCCATGTTAGGTCTATGTGCTCTAATCAGAGTTTATCTAAATCTAGCTAACAAGGTTTGTACTAAACGTCCTCTGATACCAACTATAAATCCTCGACCCTAGTCACCCAGAGTCGGTGAATTATTACATAACATTTGAATGATCACAAGAAAGATCAATTCTCAAAATACCGATTCGTTTAGTACCCTTAGAACAACAAGATACATTCATAAAGTGTACATTACATCATAAAGTGAAAACTACTACAACAAAATCTTGTCTTCATATCCCCTCATATTATCCCTGCAGGTCATTAATAAATTACTTCTTCACATCCTGGTAAAAATAAAATATTGAAAGAGGTGAGCTCAGATGCTCAGTAAGGATAACAATATAGCAGAAACATTCATTAATAAGCATAAAAATTTAAGGCAATGTATAGCTAAAACAAATGCCTTTCAAAGTCGAACTTCATCCTAATATTGAAATGATAAAATGAAATAATTTCATTTACTTATTCACATGGATATTCTTCTAGTCAAATAATCACATGAAACATCAATAACCACTTTCATAATTATGGAATGCATAATGCCAGACTATCATAACCACGTATCCAAGGCCTCGTGCCAAGGCTACAAATAAGATTTTGTCAAGGCCTTGTGCCAAAACACTAGTTTGTCTCATTAGACCTACCGATGCATCAGGGAGCTATAGCGGGCTCCACCCGTCACATATTAAGTCCAATGCATTCCCCTATGAAAAGGTTCAAACATAACATAAACATTGGTATTAATACTAGTATACGAAATGTAAATACATCATCCATAAACCACGAATGGTATATGAATAACACATCCATAGTCAAACACATCAAAAATACTTCAAAACAATATGGAAGTTTTGTATCATAATAAATCAACATCAAATAAACGTAAAATCCATCATAGGTTGTTGATATAGATGAAATGAAAACTATTTGAGAGAAATATCTCTTTTTTTGAAATCATTTAAAAGTCACAAATTTATTAAGTAAGAAATTTAAAAG
This sequence comes from Viscum album, assembly GCA_963277665.1. NCBI lineage: Eukaryota > Viridiplantae > Streptophyta > Magnoliopsida > Santalales > Viscaceae > Viscum > Viscum album. The sequence goes on along the minus strand of OY728142.1, from coordinate 368,621,825 downwards.
CGATTTTTGAATCAAAGTGTCCCATACCACTTCGAAACTTTTGATAAGAAATATCATTTGAAAACATTCATGTCCATATAAATAAATCCTTAAAATCATTTTGAAAACATGGACATTAATTAAAAATATTTAGAAAGATAAATCTTTAAAACATTTAAAATTTTGATTTTGATAAAGAGTACCTTTCAGAAATTCTTAAAATATTCATTTTGAAATAATTTAAAGGTCACATAATTATAAAATAAAACATTTACTTTCAAAATATTTTTATAATATTGTAAAGGAAGCTTAGAAGATTTTATAATGGCGTAAAATAGTCACACCTGCCCTATAAGTAAAAAAACATTCTTACCTTAATTTTGTCGAAAAGGTTAAAAAGCACCTTGTTTGGAAAACGACAGAAATATTACTTTATAAACATATTATAAAAAGTCAAAAATGGTTATAAATGAATTTAACACATATTATGTAAAATAGTAATAATTTTTTTGAAATACATTTTTAAGAAACATCGATGTGGATGATAAAGAGATCACATTAGATTATTACGTATACCAACCTCGAATAATGAAGAGATTGAAAAATAAACCCTTAACTTGTACTTTTCCTTGGTTGGTGGTAGGTTAACCTCCTGTATAATGGTGAAATAATTGTTATTAAATTATATAATAATCATATACATTATTATGTTATCATATATGATCTTTTAACATTGCATTGTTAACAATATCTTAGGATTATTGTCGTTTCAGCTGTTAACTTACTCATTTTATTTTATATGTTTTGTTACGTAAGCCACGTTTTTCACGGATATGTTGTATATTATTCATATCCAAAATGATATAAAGTAATTAAACATTATTTTTAAAGCATAAAATGATAATTATACTTGAATGGATATGATGGAGAATGAATCTCATTGCGTTCGTGGAGACGGTAGTCCGTACGTACGCACGAGCGACAATATCATTCTTCAGAAATTAAAATAATATATAATTAGATTTTATATCATATATAAAGAATAATTATCATGATATATTTATTATTTACATGAATTACACATCATTATAATACCCATCCAAATAATAATATATTGAATAACTATGACACCACAACGTGGAGACGGTAAGCCGTACGTACGCACGTATGGTGACATGTCATTCAAAAGATGGATAGAATACTGAATATTTTTGTAACATATTTATTATAATATCTCAGTATATAGGAGATACTGGATTTATTATTTTAGAATGGGAATAACAAAGAGAGAAGAAGTTGAAAAGAAATGAACTAGAAAAAGGGTGGTGAAAACATTACCTCTTCTTCGGGTTCTTCCTTTTGATTTGATCAAAAGGGCTCCTTAGTTTGGCTTTCTGATCAAACTAATGCCTCTTGGTTGAATTTAGTGAAGTTTAGAGAGTATTTGGGCAGGGTTTGGCCGAGCCAAAAGGCTTTTAATGTGTGAATTAGTGAGAAGGGGGAGTGCCCTTTTATAAAAGGGGTGAGGGGCACCTTTGGAAAAGCTAGATATATTATTTTATAATAAATTTATATTCAATTTATAATGGCTCCAAAGTGGATTATTTAATTTTGAAGGTGGGTATGGGTCGAAACCCACTCATCCAATAGAATTTAGACAGGTTGGGTTATTATATTAACCTTATCATTAAGTATTAACTCTTAGTTAATTAGTTTCACTTTTACAATGTCTCCTTGTATTTCTATATTATATTGTTAATAAACATACTATATACATCCAAGAGACCCCCAAGTGGTCCATTAATGATACACTTATCATGATATTTGTCTCTTGGCCTCACCTTAGATTTTAAAGAATTTAATATCAATTAATAATATAATATTTGTTTCAAAAACTCTTTTATGTCAATTTTGACACTATTCAATAATTGATTTTTGTGAAAATAATAACAGAATTATTACTTGGATAAAAGTTAATTAAGTCAGTCCTAACATGTAATATTAACGTATAAAATTAGTTTAATCCATAAAAAGTCTCAAATTATATTTATTTGGGTATTTATAATATCAGTTATTTCAATTTCTCAATATTATGGTTATTACTACATCATCATTGTGTCATAAATAAAGAAAATTATTTATTGTCTAAAAATTATAAATAAAATATAATTATGTAGAAATAATAATTATATTTCTAATGAATATTTATAATCCAAAATCTAATATATATAACCCTATTTTAAAAATGATTTTCTAAAAAATATATGCTTATGTCATTTTTTTATTTATTTTAACGTAATTAATATAAAGTGTCATTATCACATACAAGTGGCTTTATGGGGTCCAGAAAACGACCCAATGATGCCCCTGGTCGGATATGTATCAAACAATAAGGTTAGGACACATTTTAGGGTAAATTATTATTATTAAAATATTATTTTTTAACCCTTTTTCCCGGATTTACCCTTTAACCACGGTAAATAAAATATTTACCGAAATAATTATTCAAAATGTTTAAAAATAAAATTTACCTATTTTCAAAATTTGGACATCCTGATTCTAAATATGGAATCCATTTTTTCAAATTCAAAACACAGAAGTGGCAGGAATTAATTTAAAATTAATTCCTGGGGTTAAAACAAAAAGCATGTTTTTAAGAGATAATAACTATCAAAAGATTGACACTTGTTTATGTCCGGTTTAATTGTGAAATTATGTAAAATGACAAACATTGTATTAATTGGTAAAAATATATTCCAAATATACTTTAAAACCACTCAAATTCATAATTTATCAATATAAATTATTTCAATTAATAAAGTTTTTTTTATTAAAATTTAGTAATTTTAACTATTCATCAAAATATAAATGTTATCCAAAAAGTTCCAAAATTTCACCCTAGGATAAATTAGATATTCCGAATTCAAAAATGAAGCATATTTTGAAATATAAAATTTATAAAATTTGAAAAAGTTGGTATTACTATTCATAATGGCTAGTTTGATTGGTTATAGTGTGTGTTCGAACTCGAAGTTGCATACAACAAACGCTTCTGTATTATTCAAATAGAAGCGTACCGTGGAAGATTGTGGTGTTACCTTGTAAATTTTTGATGTCCCCATTAAAATGAATAAATTAATTTAGTCAAATTGAATATATATAAATGTTTAACATTTTGGATTAAAAAAAATGTTTCACTATTAAAAGTTGGTAAAATCGAATTTTTTGAAAAATACTTCTTTTATCTGAAAAAAATTAATTTTTTCTTACATTATGTCTAAGAATTCATATTATGGATTCTAAAATTAGAAGGATTATACAATGTTTAAAATTTAGTTAATATTATTCATAACTTCTTTTGAACATCTTGTTTGGTAAGTCATGGTGTGCTTGAACTCGGTATTGTGTGTAGTGCAAGTTATTGAATTATTTTGAAGAAATAACTCACTATGAAATCTTGGGGTGTTACAGTAACATGGTCACCACAATCAATAAGTTATATCTAGTGAGATGACTCAAAAATATCACAAATAATACTTTTCTAAAAACACACGCAATCAGTGTTTTCATGCACTGAGTCACAAATCATAAGTTTGGGTCCTAGTGTATGAATACATTTGTTGCCACACCAACACTGGATTCCCTAAACTGATAACAACACTTACTACATTGAACACTATTTCCATTAAAAAGATCAGATTCCAATTATTTACGATAGAACAGACTCTTCTGATACCAATTTTACAAGACTCGTCCCTCGGGGCCCGTACTATGACTACCCCATTCCCGCCTTCCATTGGCCAAGGGCTAGAAACATGCATCGAAAGACATATTCCCTAAAACCGATATGGAATTCCCTTTAAATCCTATAAATACGCTCAACCAATCACACAAAATCATACAAACACAAGTAAACTATATCGTAAAAAGAGTGTGTACAGTAAGAAAAAGGGGCCTGAATACAAGCACAACTGGAATGTATAGGAAAAATGGAATATAGAAGTAAACTAAAATAGATCCTATGATCACCCGCCAAGGATCTTACATTAAGGGTTGATACAACTCTCGAATATTCATCTCTGTGGTACGCCTCATCTAAGGTCTACCTCCTAGCTACCACCAGTCCTGGCACCCTCGTCCTTAATTGACATTGTCTGTCATCTACACCCAACAAAACATGGTACGGGCGTACCCAACGTAGGAGTGAGTATAGCGATACTCAGTAGAGACCCCAAGACCCCCAATGTTCTCCCAAAATCCACAAAGGATAACCCAAAAATCATGAAAACAACTGAAAACCTATAAGGCCCCAGCCTTAAACCTTACTTAATCTTGAGTTATTACAAGATTACACATTGATGATCTTTTCAGGTTTAGAGTTGTAGAGAATTAGATCATGAAACATTCATTACATTACACATTTAAACAAAGTGGTTACATAAAAGAAAATATTCATTCTTCCCATCAACGGAAACCTATTTAAAATTAAACACAGATTCTTTCTAGACACATCATTGACACTATCATCACATCATGTACCTTTCCCTTGACCTGTGAAAAATATTTCAAAAACTTGGGATGAACATAAAAAGCTCAGTAAGGGTTATAAAAATATGGAAAGGAAACATGAGTTCATATATACATAAGAATGAAATCATACTTTACCCATAAAACAAAGGCACTTTCATACCTCATCAAACCATGAATAAATCATAGAAATCATAAGACAAAAAGGTAACTTGAGGAATTCATAACATTCTTACGTAGGGAGTAACCCTCTTGGTTACGTTTGGAATACACATCACAGTATATTCCCTAAATCTCTTCGGAGAAACCTTAACGTTTCACTCCTTCGCATTACCCAATGCATTGGAGAGCTATATCGGGCTCACCCGCCCTTAGTTTATCACGGAACCACCCGTTCTTCATAACAATGCCCAAGAACCATAACATAATCGTATCACATAAACATGAATAAAGGAAACATGACATTTCCACATTTCAATCACAATATAACATTTTAGGATCTTGAAATAATGAATCCATTCAAAAAGAAACCATTTCCAAAACCATTTAAAACATTTAATAAAGAGATTTTTGAATCAAAGTGTCCCATACCACCTTGAAGCTTTTAACATTTTAAACCATTAATATCCATATAAATAAATCCTTAAAACCATTTTGAAAACATGGATATTAATAAGAACAAATAATTAAAACATTTAAAACGATATTTTGGTTAAAGGGGTTTTACCAAAATTAGAGACACTTGAATACAATAATCGAGGAATAACATTTAGTCAGAACATTATAATATCATGAGAATAAAAGGATTCATGATATAATACTCCAAAGGACAGTATATGCACCATATAAGAGTGAATTGGTGCATAACAACAATGAACCCTCAATAGAAATGTCAAATGTGATGAAATCCCATATAAAGAAGGTATCCTTAAAATAAGGACAAATAAATCTCAAAAATATGTGTGAAAAATATATATACACCCAATATAAGTGGATATTAATTGTAAAACAATAAAAGTTAATTCACACATATTCAATGGATGACATATTCAATGACTACAAGTTGAACCCAAAGAAATTGAAATTGGGTTAAAAAGTTCCCTTGACAGCCTAACGGCATCACATCAAAATGAGTTGGAGAGAGATAAAAAGTGTATCTCATCACTTGCACATAAAATTTACATCAATAAGGATTTATGAGAACATATAACAACATAAAAATATGTAAATTAAAAGACCCAATAAAAGAAGTCTTTTAAAAAAGAGGAGGGTGAAAGGTTCCCTTACCGACTTGGGTATCTTTCAAAACACACACCCCATGAAAGAAAGACAATAGGTCATTGATGTAAATAATCATAAACAAAATTATATTATACAAACAGTAGAATAATGGGAAGTACATACACCGCTCAATGGAATTTGTGGCGAATGTAGCATAAATCTCACGGGAATAAAAGTAAGATGAAAAATCCCTTACGAAAATTCGGCAGCCTAACGGCGCCACTCAAAACTTCCCAAAATGGATTGATGAGAGGAAATAGGGTCTCTAATCATATGAACATAATAATTACATTAGGAGTAATATAAAATAACATCCCAATCATAAGAAATATGAGCATAAAAGGAATGAAATAAAAGAGTGTACTTAAAAAGAAAGAGAGGTGTAGGATCCCTTACCTCAGGTCCGACTTGACTAGATCGTTCCTTAATCTCCTGAATAATAAAATTGAGTTAATTTATAATTCATTAAGAACCCTTTTTAAAGTTCATTATTACTTTTATACCACTTATTACCATGTCACAAACATTATGTAATCATTTAAGTTAATAATATTTGTTTTGCCGATATTTGGTTCTTAAGTCGAAAGTGGTCTTCTTACAATTACATGTTGTTCATGTGGCCAAATTTTTATTATATCCAGAATTTTATTAATTATGTAGATATCATATATGTCATATATATCCAGTACATTCATGCATTTATAACATTACATAATCATTTATAGGTAAGAAATGAAATGCACCGTTCATGGAGACGGTAAGCCGTACGTACGCATTAACGCTACTTTCATTTCTATTTCGTATTTCATAGAATAGAATAATAATGTTATAAAGGTATATTATAATTCCAGTATAATATCATATATAATATCATATTTCCATCCTTTATACATCCCACATATGGTATTTAACGAATCAAATCACTTTGAGGGGGCGGTAGTCCGCACTTCCTTAAATGAAGATATCGCGTATACCCATAATGGAAGCCACAAAGGTAAGACAAAAATGAAAAATACAGAAGCATAAATAAAAAATAAACATATTATATATCATGTATAAAAATAGTGACATCATAATGGCCACCTTTGAAGGTGTTAAATGAGTATTGAACAATCATCGTTTCGGGAGGCAGAATTTCACCATCCACGGAAACCGTATGTTCTTTAACCATATGATGTAGTTGTGTGATAGTGTATCATGAATAAATCTTATTACAACATCCTAGTATATTGAATATACTGGTGTTGTTACAAAAATAAATAAATAAAAAGATTTTAGGGGGTTGGAGAAGCAAAATAAAACAAATGAACATGAGAGAAAGAATTACCTTTAAAAGTGTAACTCCTTTTGATTTGAGCCTAAAGGCTTCCTTTGAAAGGATTCTGCCCAAATGGAATCCTCTAGGATGAGGAGAGGGATGGAGAGAGAGTAAATGGGCAGGGTTTGGCTGAGCCAAAGGCTTGATGAGTGTGTGTAAAGAGGTAGAGGTGGGGGCCTTTTATAAGAGGAGAGGAGGGGTACTTTTTGAAAGTAAGAAATATTACATTATTTGAAAATGTGTTTCGGTTTTAAATGGTCCCACATTGATAAAATTCTTGGATAAGGTGATAAGGCTTCGAAATCCACTCATCCAATTGGTTTTGTCCATGTGTAGTTTGTAGATGTTTCATTATCTTTCCATTTTAATTAAATCGTCAAATAATGATGTCATCGCTGCATCATTATTATGTCATAAATAATTTAATTTCTTTAATGTCTAAAAATTATAAAACAAATACTATGATATAGGAAATCCTTATAGATTTCCAATGAACATTTATAATCAAAATTTGGACTTGTATAACCCCACTTAAAAATTGTTTTCGTAAAACATATTATGTTTGTGTCATTTTCACTTCAACATTAAATAAAAAGTAATTTATGTCATTTCCCAACAAAAGTGGATCCATGGGGTCCCCAAGTTGGCCCATGGCTTATCTTGGTCGGCCACGACTCACCCAATAGTTGTAGGACAAGTGTCATGGTGTTTTCACATTCTTATAATATCATTTTTACCTTAAACTACACTAATTACCACTAATCGCGATTAAAAACTTAAAAAGTTACTATTCACCAAAAAATTATTTTAATCTCATTGAACCACATTTTACTTCTTCATGACAACCATGTATGTCGGATTTTTGAAAATCAAAACACAATTATGGCAAAATTTCATTTAAATGAAAAATTAGTTTTTATAAGTACCACTTAGTGGTTTCACTATTCATCAAAAATTGAAGTTTTTCAGAAAATTACCAAAAATTCACCCTAAGCTATATTTGATATTCCGAATTCAAAAATTAAGTCTATTTTACAAAATTCAAAACATATTAGTCAAATTAATTAATTCCCACTGTCAGAGCAAATAGCGTGTTTTTATAAAACAATAAGTATCAAAAGATTGACACTAGTTTAAGTCTGATTTCAAAGTGAAATTAATTCCAATGACCACTATTGGATTTAATGGTAAAAATATTTTCTAATTTAACTTTAAAACCAATTCAAAATATTATCTAATCATATAAATAAATTAGATTAAAAAGAGGTTTTGAATTAAAACACAACATTCTACACTATTCATTAAAAAAATGAACATTATCGGAAAGATACCAAAAATTTACACAAAGTAAATTTTGATGTCCCAATTCTTAAGCAGAGTTCTATTTGGTCCAAAAGAATGTTTAAGAGTGAACAAAACTATATTTAATGATGGTTCGCCATCAAAAGGAGATAAGTGAACCTTTAGTGAAAACTAGGGCATATATGCCTAAAATTGAATTCTTTCCATATTTTAAGCCTCTATCCTTTATTGGATAAATATAAAAACATTTAAAAACATATATAATCATATATTAGTTATTTCTATCCATTCCCACCAATAAAACGGCTTCATGTTAACTACCATTTAAAATAATATTATTAGAGTGCAACGTAAGATTCCCAAAAAAACTCATTGATGCGTGTTGGGTACGCCATCGAGCATAGCGTCCCCTTTAAAGTCATATTAATATTTTATTCACAAATAGGGCTAAATATGAAAATTTCATATTCTTTATTTACCTGGGGTGTTACATCCTTCCCCCCTTTTGGGAATTGCGTCCTCGCAATTTTAAAATTGCGCTTGGAAACATCCTTGAAAGTCCCACATCATAACAAGAGTTGGTAAACAAACACTTTAAAATAAAGAGAGATAAGTATAAAGGTCACCCGAGTTAACCAATACTAGGATTCCAAGTATTAAAATATGGACATGGATGAAAAAACAAAGGGTCATGTTCTGATGGAGAGTGATAGAAAACATGTTTAGGAGAAAGTTAACCATGATAAAATCACAAAATTGTGATGGGTTAAACGGTATTCGATTCCCCAGTAGGAAAAGTTAATAGACAACATTTTTGTTTTAAGTTACTTTTTATTGAGGAATTTATTCAAAAGGAAAAATAATCACTTATCATATTGACTTTCAACTTTTATTAGATTCCTTACACAAACTCATATTTTCTCCTAAAGGTGAGTATTTAGGAAGACTTGTTCACATTAAGAGTAATATAATAAACTTTTAGAAAATCACCTAATCCACAAAATAGAACTATATACCTCCCATGTCTTTAGACTTTAACCAAAACGAAAACCAAAAAGGTTAGTACAAGGTCAGATAATCCAGAAAAGGATAACCCATTAAAAAAAAATCTATGCTTAATCTCCAAAATTTGTCCAACAAAACCCAAAGTTCAACGAGGACCATCCGATAAACAATTTGTCCATAAAATTCTTCAATGTAAGCCAATATAAGATTGAAACCCAAATATTTGAAGGATTTAGTCACATATTCTTCCAAGTTAAATCGTAACATTTATCTCCAAACAACATCAGTTACTCCAAATGTCTCGTATTGAAAAGTAATTATCCTAATCACATATCCTCCATGATAGGTTAATAATTTTCATAAATAACCCAAAATCAACTTACTCTTAATTCATAAAATCATATAACCAAAAATAATCAGTCAAACTAACCAGGGACTTCACGTAGTCCAGTGGTAGGAGATAAATACAAGTCGCACTTTGGTTGTGGGTTCGATTCCCCCAGCTTTGTCCGACGCGACGGGTTGTCACACGGTCTGCGTGTTGTCCTTTTTACAAAACTATATAATTCTCAAAAAATTCCCCAAAAAGAGATAAAATCATAAATAATATTCATAACATATTTTAACCTCAAGATTATCTCATTCCTTTCCTTTTCCATCATATCATAGAGTAACCCATAATTACCTAAAAAGTAAGGATCATATAAACCCTAATGGTTACCTTAATAATTATTACCTGAATTTCCACATCGAGTTGGCCATCTCGTAAATGATGCATTAGAGAACTCACCAAGGTTGAAGTGATTGATCATGACTCCTTGATAGTTGGTTTAGAACAACTATGAGATTCCTCATTGAATCCCCCATCTCATCTAGTATCTTAATCAGAGAACCACCACAGTTTCCTTCAAACCCATTGTCACTTTGGTGCCTTCTAGATCCATCCATTCACTAAAAAAATAAATGTCAGTGTGAGTATATAAACAAAAACATCATATACTAATGAGGAAGGAAGACTCCAAGATATACTTACTCATTCACTTTATCTAAAATTAGGACCCTTTCTGAAATTCTAACCATTATGGTAATGTCACTTATGCTTAAAGAATACCCTAACCTCTAAAGTTATCTAAACCGACCTCTGATACCAACTATAAGGCCCCAGCCTTAAACCATACTTAATCTTGAGTTATTACAAGATTACACATTGAGGATCTTTTCAGGTTTAGAGTTTTAGAGAATTAGATCATGAAACATTCATTACATTCCACATTTAAACAAAGTGGTTACATGAAAGACAATATTCATTCTTCCCATCAACGGAAACCTATTTAAAATTAAACACAGATTCTTTCTTGACACATCCTTGACACTATCATCACATCATGTACCTTTCCCTTGACCTGTGAAAAACATTTCAAAAACATGGGATGAGCATAAAAAGCTCAGTAAGGGTTATAAAAATATGGAAAGGAAACATGAGTTCATATATACATAAGAATGAAATCATACTTTACCCATAAAACAAAGGCACTTTCATACCTCATCAAACCATGAATAAATCATAGAAATCATAAGACAAAAAGGTAACTTGAGGCATTCATAACATTCTTACGTAGGGAGTAACCCTCTTGGTTACGTTTGGAATACCCATCACAGTATATTCCCTAAATCTCTTCGGAGAAACCTTAACGTTTCACTCATTCGCGTTACCCAATGCATTGGAGAGCTATATCGGGCTCACCCGCCCTTAGTTTATCACGGAACCACATGTTATTCATAACAATTCCCAAGATCCATAACATAATCGTATCACATAAACATGAATAAAGGAAACATGACATTTCCACATTTCAATCACAATATAACATTTTAGGATCTTGAAATATTGAATCCATTCAAAAAGAAACCATTTCCAAAACCATTTAAAACATTTAATAAAGAGATTTTTGAATCAAAGTGTCCCATACCACCTTGAAGATTTTAACATTTTAATCCATTAATATCCATATAAATAAATCCTTAAAACCATTTTGAAAACATGGATATTAATAAGAACAAATAATTAAAACATTTAAAACGATATTTTGGTTAAAGGGGTTTTACCAAAATTAGAGACACTTGAATACAATAATCGAGGAATAAAATTTAGTCAAGACATTATAATATCATGAGAATAAAAGGATTCATGATATAATACTCCAAAGGACAGTATATACACCATATAAGAGTGAATTGGTGCATAACAACAATGAACCCTCAATAGAAATGTCAAATGTGATGAAATCCCTTATAAAGAAGGTATCCTTAGAATAAGGACAAATAAATCTCAAAAATATGTGTGAAAAATATATATACACCCAATATAAGTGGATATTAAGTGTAAAACAATAAATGGTCATTCACACATATTCAATGGATGACATATTCAATGACTACAAGTTGAACCCAAAGAAATCGAAATTGGGTTAAAAAGTTCCCTTGACAGCCTAACGGCATCACATCAAAATGAGTCGATGAGAGATAAAAAGTGTATATCATCACTTGGACATAAAATTTACATCAATAAGGATGTATGAGAACATATACCAACATAAAAATATGTAAATTAAATGAGCCAATAAAAGAAGTCTTTTAAAAAAGAGGAGGGTGAAAGGTTCCCTTACCGACTTGGGTATCTTTCAAAACATACACCCCATGAAATAAAGACAATAGGTCATTGATGTAAATAATCATAAACGAAAGTATATTACACAAAGATTAGAATAATGGGAAGTACATAAACCACTCAATGGAATTTGTGGCGAATGTAGAATAAATCTCACGGGAATAAAAGTGAGATGAAAAATCCCTTATGAAAATTCGGCAGCCTAACGGCGCCACTCAAAACTTCCCAAAATGGATTGATGAGAGGAAATAGGGTCTCTCATCATATGAACATAATAAGTACAGTAGGAGTAATATAAAATAACATCCCAATCATAAGAAATATGAGCATAAAAGGAATGACATAAAAGAGTGTACTTAAAAAGAAAGAGAGGTGTAGGATCCCTTACCTCGGGTCCGACATGACTCGATCGTTCCTTAATCTCCTGAATAATATACTTGAGTTAATTTCTAATTCCTTAAGAACCCTTTTTCAAGTTCATTATTACTTTTATACCACTTATTACCATGTCACAAACATTATGTAATCATTTAAGTTAATAATATTTGTTTTGCCGATATTTGGTTCTTAAGTCGAAAGTGGTCTTCTTACAATTACATGTTGTTCATGTGGCCAAATGTTTATTATATCCAGAATTGTATTCATTATGTAGATATCATATATGTCATATATATCCAGTACATTCATGCATTTATAACATTACATAATCATTTAGAGGTAAGAAATGAAATGCACTGTTCATGGAGACGGTAAGCCGTACGTACGCATGAACGCTACTTTCATTTCTATTTCGTATTTGATAGAATAGAATAATAATGATATAAAGGTATATTATAATTCCAGTATAATATCATATATAATATCATATTTCCATCCTTTATAAATCCCACATATGGTATTTAACGAATCAAATCACTTTGAGGGGGCGGTAGTCCGCACTTCCTTAAATGAAGATATCGCGTATACCCATAATGGAAGCCACAAAGGTAAGACAAAAATGTAAAATACAGAAGCATAAATAAAACATAAACATATTATATATCATGTATAATAATAGTGACATCATAATGGCCACCTTTGAAGGTGTTAAATGAGTATTGAACAATCATCGTTTCGGGAGGAAGAATTTCACCATCCACGGAAACCGTATGTTCTTTAACCATTTGATGTAGTTGTGTGATAGTGTATCATGAATAAATCTTATAAAAACATCCTAGTATATTGAATATACTGGTGTTGTTACAAAAATAAATAAATAAAAAGAGTTTAGGGGGTTGGAGAAGCAAAATAAAACAAATGAACATGAGAGAAAGAATTACCTTTAAAAGTGTAACTCCTTTTGATTTGAGACTAAAGGCTTCCTTTGAAAGGATTATGCCCAAAGGGAATCCTCTAGGATGAGGAGAGGGATGGAGAGAGAGTAAATGGGCAGGGTTTGGCCGAGCCAAAGGCTTGATGAGTGTGTGTAATGAGGTAGAGTTGGGGGCCTTTTATTAGAGGAGAGGAAGGGTACTTTTGGAACGTAAGAAATATTACTTTATTTGAAAATGTGTTTCGGTTTTAAAAGGTCCCACATTGATAGAATTCGTGGATAAGGTGATAAGTCTTCTAAATCCACTCATCCAATTGGTTTTGTCCATGTGTAGTTTGTAGATGTTTCATTATCTTTCCATTTTAATTAAATCGTCAAATAATGATGTCATCGCTGCATCATTATTATGTCATAAATAATTTAATTTATTTAATGTCTAAAAATTATAAAACAAATACTATGATATATGAAATCTTTTTAGCTTTCCAATTACTATTTATAATCTAAATATGGACTTGTATAACCCCACTTAAAAATTGTTTTCGTAAAACATATTATGTTTGTGTCATTTTCACTTCAACATTAAATAAAAAGTAATCTATGTCATTTCCCAACAAAAGTGGATCCATGGGGTCCCCAAGTTGGACCATGGCTTGTCTTGGTCGGCCATTACTCACCCAATAGTTGTAGGACAAGTTTCATGGTGTTTTCACATTCTTATAATATCATTTTTACCTTAAACTACACTAATTACCACTAATCGCGATTAAAAACTTAATAAGTTACTATTCACCAAAAATTTATTTTAATCTCATTGAACCAAATTTTACTTCTTAATGACAACCATGTATGTCGGATTTTTGAAAATCAAAACACAATTATGGCAAAATTTCATTTAAATGAAAAATCAGTTTTTATAAGTACCACTTAGTGGTTTCACTATTCATCAAAAATTGAAGTTTTTCAGAAAAGTACCAAAAATTCACCCTAAGCTATATTTGATATTCCGAATTCAAAAATGAAGTCTATTTTACAAAATTCAAATCATATTAGTCAAATTAATTAATTCCCGCTGTCAGAGAAAATACCGTGTTTTTATAAAACAATAAGTATTAAAAGATTGACACTAGTTTAAGTCTGATTTCAAAGTGAAATTAATTCCAATGACCACTATTGGATTTAATGGTAAAAATATTTTCTAATTTAACTTTAAAACCAATTAAAAATATTATCTAATCATATAAATAAATTAGATTAAAAAGAGGTTTTGAATTAAAACACAACATTCTACACTATTCATTACAAAAAATGAACATTATCGGAAAGATACCAAAAATTTACACAGAGTAAATTTTGATGTCCCGATTCATAAGAACAGTTTTATTTGGTCCAAAAGAATGTTTAAGAGTGAACAAAACTATCTTTAATGATGGTTCGCCATCAAAAGGCGATAAGTGAACCTTTAGTGAAAACTAGGGCATATATGCCTAAAATTGAATTCTTTCCGTACTTTAAGCCTCTATCCTTTATTGGATAAATATAAAAACATTTAAAAACATATATAATCATATTTTAGTTATTTCTATCCATTCCCACCAATACAACGGATACATGTTAACTACCATTTAAAATAATATTATTAGAGTGCAACGTAAGATTCCCAAGAAACTCGTTGTTGCGTGTTGGGTACGCCATCGAGCATAGCGTCCCCTTTAAAGTCATATTAATATTTTATTCACAAATATGGATAAATATGAAAATTTCATATTCTTTATTTACCTGGGGTTTTACAAAACCATACTTAGATATATTCCCATACATATACATAAGTTATCATGAATACTTATCTCATTCATGACAAAACACAATACAAACTCATTAGCCCAAATCTCAAATATTACATAGAGGAAATGATAAAATGAAGGTAACACCTCAATGTTAAGTACCACAAAAGTAACTCCACATAGAAGAATACCATAATGGTATCACCATGATGGTATGTACCATAATGGTATGACACACAGAAGATTACCACAATGGTATCACCGTGACGGAATGTACCAAAAAGGGACGCCACACAGAAGAATACCACAATGGTATCACCATGAGTGTAAGGACTTAGCTCACACAAGGTATAAAATAGGTAAGGTAGCAATTATGATTAGATGTAACTACAGAATCATCTAACTCTGTTAAGAGGTAGACCCACGTAGGATCCTAAATCATCAGACCCATGTAGGATCCTAGTACAACAGACCCACATAAGATCCTAGAGTATTCCACATCGATTCCTAAAGTGGATCCAAGTGAAATTATTGAACAAAGAACCACGTAGGATCTCAAAGCACATACCCACATAGGATCCCTTTCTCATGTTACAGCCTGCTACAGGGTTCCCGCACTAAGTTCGCATAATTTCAGGAGGGTCCGCTTTTCAAGCCATATGTTGATACTAAAACTACCATGATGTCCCATGAAGACGTATCCCAAATAACCTCCATGAAAAATGGGCCTCAACACAATAGACAATGCATCAATCAGACACATGGTCTATATGTTATAGGCATTTTAGTCTCGAGGGCCCGATTGGATTCTTTTTTGATCCATCCCTGTCATACCCCAACACTATCCAAAACTCGTGTGGGGTATACCTAAAGGATATCCTCGATCCAAGTTTTTTGGAGCTGTAGATGGTTCATCAATCTGACCTTTGTAGCTCAACATATGGAGAAAAAGTGGAAAATGTCGAAACAGGTCTGGGTCCGGTCCGAACCTGTTGGACCGACCTTCCCTGACCCGGCCCAACTCGGGTCTAACCCTGAGTGCAGCATGCCAGGCCGGTCTGCACTAGGTGGCCCGCTCGGCTCTTCAGCCGGCCGGACGGCCAGCCTCCTCTGCACGGCGCAGTCACACGTTGTGCCATCGCCAGTGACCGGCACCGATCCGGCTGCCCCTCCATAACCATCGCGACCTTCCGCCGTAACCCCTGCATGCTGGGAGCCGCAACCCCTACAGGTCGAGCACCGCGGATGCGCGCCGCCGCAACCCTCTATTTTCGGCGGCTGACGGGTTGCACCCCTTCTCTGGTGGCACGATTGTGCCGCCAATAACTTTGCTGCTTACCGTAGTGATAAACGCTGCTCCTGAGCCCCACTGGTTCCTGTTGCCGGTACTATTCGTCTTCCACCTCCATCGTGATGAACACATCAAAAACCAAAAAGTTTGTAGTGTGGTTAGGCCATGTTCGTTTGTCCTGCAGCCTCTATGTTAGAGCGGTAATAAGTGGCTCATGGAGAGAGATTCAATGTAAAAAAAATTAACATAGATTAAACAAATCACACCCCTACCTTGTCGTTCGTTGGATGAGTGGAGTATTATAAGATGAAGTTGTTGAATATCGTTGGTTTTTGTTGCTTCCGCAAGGAACTTCTGATCCGGGCTTAGGTTCGGTTCCTTGTTCATCATTAGATAGGGTGTTCATTGTTGGAGTAAGAGTTCCTCCAATGTTCTCCCTTCTTCCAATGATTACCCCAAGGAAATTTGGAGCCAACAAATTAAAAAAGTTTTATCAATTTAATTCCATGTTGGAAAAATTTAGGTTGAACCATTTAATTAATTGAAGTTGGATCAATTAATTAAATAGAGAGTTGATATTTTTCCCCCATTAAAAGGGGTTTGGGTGGTCGCCACCACAATGAATTTAAATTGGGAGGTTTTTCTAGCTCGGGTGGTCCCCACCTCCATAATTTCAACTGAGAGGTTTCAAAAGAAAAATACAATGTTATTTATTTTATTTTTTCATCTTCCACAAAAAACTGAAAAACTATCTTCCACCATCGACCTATTGCAGTCAAGATGACCATATCATTATCTGAATATTGTTGCTCCATGTTCAAAGGTTCTCTCAGATTTCTATTCTGAGCACCGGTTCAAAAGTTACAAAAACCTGCTCGCATGTTTACTGAACGCACATAAAAAATTCTAGAAATTCATTTCGGGTTCTCTGGACCTCAGAATCACGCGCCGTCAATTTTTTAGCACTCGTAAAATTGTATATAATAAATAAATTACATGGAAATTTCTGGGCCTTTAAAATTATAATGTCTCAATATTTTCATTAATATAAATTAAATAAATTTTCAAAATGTAAATTACATTAAATAATATTTTCTTGAGAACTGTAATAATTTGATACCATTGGGGACATAAAAACATAAACCATAAAGGATATATGAGATATATAATATCCCACTACATTCTGTATAACATGAACCCTTATTATACATATGATACATTATATGTCCTCTTTTCCAAGGTATTGGAATCATAAAAATAGTTATATCGAATTCCATGTAAGGGTAACCAAGGGAGATATTTATGAATAATAATAGCATAAAGTTATAATAAAATAAAAAAAATATTTCAAAACTATATCTTGCATATCAAATTTCAGATCCATTAGTCATTGAATAAACATTAAATGTTCCTAAGACATGATTCATAATGAAAGAAAATAATAAAAGTCATGAGAGCATAAGACCTATAATTTTAAGAGTATATATAAGAATAGAAAATCATTTCAATTTAATCAAGGCTCCCTACCAATACCACCATAGACAATAAATTCCCTTCAAAAACTAGGTTCACTCCCCATTCTAGCCATTTATTTCTAAACTGGTTTTACATACCATTCGATCCATATATCAATGAACAATTTTCACTCATATTCCAATAATGTAAATATCATGATATATAAATCGTTATTTAATTCATTAAAGGGATAAATAGGTCCCACATATATCATAATTAAAACAATATTAATTTTTTCCACATGATCTTAATCATTAATAATAACATATCCTCTAAAATGAAATGGGAGTCATAAATATTTAATGATATCTTAACCGTTTTAATAAAAATGGGCTTAATAAGAACATTATCATAATATAACCATTGACATGAGGCAAATTTAATAAGCATAAAACCCATGGAAGAGAAATTATTTTCAAAAGAATATGACATGTTGATGAGAAATGGGTTCCATAAACATAATTAAATCAAAATGTTAACCATTTAATGATATAATATGTATTGTAATATTGTTTCTTATACCCTTAAACGAGTAAGTAACATGAACAGATATATTTTTATGTGTAAAGTAATTTTGAATTATATATTAGATAAATTTATGTTGGAAATATGAAAATTATGATATTAAAAAAGAATTTTAAAATGTAAATTTCACTGAATATACTTTTCTATGAAATAATATTTTAAAACATATAATTGAATATTTGAATTAGTGATCGGTAATGGCTACAAGGAATTCAAATCATTTGGTACAAATTAAAATATTACTTTCATATTTTCAGTAGAAGTAAAACTAGATTTGATCAGAAAAAAATGAATAATCCTTTTAATATAATATTGTGGAAATTTAAAACATAGTTAAATTTTTTTTAAAATCCAGAGTGGAATAGTGAAAAAATAATATAAATAATTTTTAGAACAAAAATTTTGAATAAAATAATTATCAGACCCATGTGATAATCAAACCCTGATTTTATTGAAATTAATATATTAATTATCATATATAAAAAATATTCGATAATTTTAAAATTACATGAATATATCACGAATATACATAGATTAAAAATTAATAATTTTTCTTATAAGATGAATAAAAATATTTCAGCAATGGAAATGTAATCATAAAAAATCAAGATAAATGATAATATTATAGAAAAAACTCTTACCACTTTAGAAAATTTGAAAGGATAACACTATATATATATAATATAATGAGATGATATAGATTCAATGGATAAAATTTCAATTGGGAAGTATATACACCACAAAAAAGAATATATGTTCACAACATAACTTCAGTCCTAATGAAAGAAAATTGGTAAAAATAAGTATTTAACTTATGTGTTGATATTCATCATTCTCAATAGATATTCATTTTATAATAAATATAAATCTATTATAAATATATTAAAGAATTATATTAATATAAATCATATAATATAGGATTTAATTATAACATTTCATTTTCCATTTATTTACAATTCATGTTAAATTTTCATTTTGGGTTGTAACAAATTTATTATCATAAATGTATTTTTTCGTTATATTTTTTGGGTCTCGATCATTAATAAGTATTTAATAATTTCCAAAATGATAACCTTGATATAAATATCATTTTATTTTATGTATTTTTTATTTATTATATGTTATAAAATATATAAATAATTAATTAAATACACCATTCATTAAGATAGTAGGCCATACATACACGTTAATGCCTTCTCTATTTTCTTGTAGTATTAAAATAATGAAAATTATATTATAAAAATAATTATAGATACATTTTATTTCATATTTATAAAATATTATTATTAAAATGATTTTAAATAATTTCAATTTAATGTATGAATGAATCTTATTATTTTGTGAGGGGGTTGTCAGTTGTACACATGAATTATGTTATGATAATCGTGCAAAAATAGAAAAGAATGATGTTCTATGTCATATAAATATTAAAAAATTAAAAGAAATCATTGAAATAATAAATATATTATATAAATTTTATTGTAATCATTATTACAATTCTTGATATGAGTTAGTATAGAATTTATGTCATTGGTTTATAAGGATTTATTCAGCCATACACATGAATGGTGATTGTACACCCCATTTGATGGAAATATCTGTTGTTGCTGGATGTACCAATTAAATAACAGTATATAAGTATATTTATGACACTATAAACCTTTTAAAAGATCAATATAAAAATAATATATTGGGTTTTACGAATAAATAATATAAAAACATTCAGTAATGAACGTTATATCTTTTTCACATATCTTCTTTTTTCGTTTGACCAAAAAATTCCTTTCCTATGTTTAAATATAATGTAAGGATTCTATTTTGAGTGTTTAGATGTTGGGAAGATATTTTTTTAGGGATTGTATGAGTAATGTTTCATGACTAGTGTGATGATAGAGGGATATGTGGTGGTCTTTTATAAGGTATGTGACTGTAAAAGATTTTAATATTTCAAAGAGAGAATTACACCCCACATTTTTTAAATGGAAAAAATGTCTAAAATGACTCCTATTAAATCCTAATTTATTATTAGTTATAAATATTTCCAAAAAATGGTTTTGTAATTTTTTTGTGTTATTTTTTCCATTTTTTTAATGTTTAGTCACTTAGTGAACTCTTCTTCCTTATATTAATCAGGATTAATATTCGTTGTTTTCACTAATAGTTATGGTAAGAAATTATTTTATCACTATTATAAATTATAAATTATTATGATTCGAAATATTTAATCCACTTATCTATATTTTCCTAAAATAAGTTTTAGAAATTAATTTAAAATTTAATTCTTCAAACAGGACAACATAACGATGTTTTGAAGTGAAATGGTTCATTATATAACAATGTTTTTCTATAAAAAAAATGGGATATTAATTATAATGAAATAAATTAGGATAAAGGATATAAAATTGATTTAATTATTTTTCAAAAAAAATTTAAACTATAATGTAACATTAAAAATAAAATAAAATAAATATCAGTTTTCTTTTATATTTCATTATTTTTCACTATTCATCCAAAATTGAGATATTTTTGTAAAATGGAATAAATTAACACTATGATAATATTGAATCAATAAAATAAAAACTAATTTTTATTTTTTCATGTCAAATTTATATAATTGGTAAAGATTATTTTTATTATTGATCACCATAGGCATAATAACAGTTGTTGAGAGAGTATTACATTCAATCAAATAAATACATTACCATCCATTATATAGTTTATTTTATATATCATTACCTTATGTAGAACAATTATAATTTATAATTATAATTATTTATTACAACAAAAATTTCTATGAATAAAACATTTGTTAGAATAATTAGGCTTAAATAATTATATTCATAACAGGGTAAGGATTTGTTAAAACATAGTGTCATGTGTCATGAATGTTAACCATGTGTTGTTGTACTAAATGATAAACCATAGTGACGTTTTAAAAATATTGAACTGATGTATTGTGTAATGAAATCCATCATGGAATGTTTTCTCTTAAAAAAATACATTAAAACACAAGGTGTTACATTCTAACCATCCAATGAATTTTCCCATCTAAATTCATCACTATGATAGAAAAAATATGGATAATTATACATCATAATAAATTTGTGTTCCCATATACTGACTTCAAAATGGGTGGTTTCACAAAAAATTAATGACACATTCTGTGGATATATATTGTATAATGTTCATTGTATGATCATGAATATACATTTGTTGTTTCTCATTAGAATTATCATTCTCTAGTGGTATGGAAAATTAATTTAGTACATGTGAAGGGACATGTATGTCTTTCGTCAATAAAGATATATAGAACACATTTTTCAAATTTAATTTGGTTTAGTTGAAGCACAAAGTGATAATCTACCATCCTAACATGATCACAAATTTCAATGTAACTAATATACCTTTGTATTTTTTTCCTTTTCATTCGAAATACTGTAACATTATTCCATAGAAAAAATTTTAAAAATAAATTTTCTAAAAGAAAAAATTCAAAAACAGGTTGATGATTATCAACATATCATTTCAACTGAACTTATGATACCCTGATATACAACATAATTGATCTGACATTTTTTTCTCTTTATTTAATGATCTTTGGATCCAATATTTTTATTCTGAAACTTCATTCCAACATGTTATAGATCTACATTTCTTACCATATATATATTCATACACATCGATCTGAATTATTGAGTGAAAGAAATTATTTTAAGAAATCTCAACTATAAGAAGGTGTTTATTCCAACAACCATTTAAATCTGAAGAACAATATTTCAACATTTCCTCTATGATTTGAATCGTTCTTTTATACTGACCATTAGTTAGACAATGTAAGATATTATAAAGTTGAATTATTAATCAAGAGTATGTTGATATCTTTTTCTATAATTTTTATTTCATCATAAGATTGAGATCAGATATATTATAATGTGGTTCTCCATGAAACAATACCACTTTTTTAAGGTATATCCTCAGAAGATAGCATAGAGATAAGACTTCTATGATAGTGATGAGGGGTGCTATCAAATAAAGGTGACTATTTACTACCAACATCAAATTATTCCCTTAAATGTTTCTGGTGATTCTAATGAAAAAAAACCTATACTTATTTTATATAGTCTCCATTTTGGCATGGGTAATGTATGAAATATCCTTATTTGAAATTTGACATTATGTCTTAAAATGTTAGAATACCTACCAATGAAATATATACATAGTAATATCTATACTCATTCCAACCCACCAAAAGTATTATTTTACAAAAATCTATAAAATTTTATAGATATTTTATGAATAATTAGTCCTTTTAGAGACCCTATTTTTTGGCATGAATTCAAAATATTTCTATATATATTTATAGTACTTTTCACTGAGATGATGTGAAATTTTGAGGCCATGTGTGTGGAGAATTATTTAAAAAAAATATTAAATGTATTTTACACTATGAATAAATTATACCACAAATAAAAAATGATAACTATTAAATAGTTAACCGTATCATAAATATGAAAAAATTAATGGGTTTGGAACACATTGTTTTAAAAATTTGTAATATAAAATGAGTCAGTATGGGATGTTTATACCCATCTCATGTTGGTGGGAGTTTGAGAGGATTTTTATATTTTTATTAAATTAATTCAATAATATATTTTTCATAACCATAAATGTTATAAATATATCACCTTGGAAAACTACCTAGGGCTAGCTCGTAATATTATGTATTTTTTGAAATCTCGCTTTCCTTCTTCTTCTCATGGATCATGTCAAATGACGATGAATTGATGGATATAATACATTAGAATCATATCTATCACAAATTAACCTCCCAAACAATTGGAATGAATTTTATTCATTATTAAGAGACACAATCATTAGGTAGAACTCATCAATTAGTGTTTTTAAATCGACGATTAAATTATTGAGTAAATCATCTATTATTCTTAAATCTAAACCCATGTTTTCCCATCACATGAGGCCAAATAATGAAATCTATGATAACTTATTATCTTACCAATACATGGACAAGTGTTCTTGATCGATGGCCAATTACTCATGGGAAATGATTGTTAAAGACTTTGCTATGGTGTTTTTCTTCCATTACTCTTTGTGTTATGTACTAGTTAATTTCCTAAAATTCTAGTACAAAAATTTATAGGTGGCTTATGCTCGATGAGACCACCAGATCCAAGGAATATCAACAATTAAATGAATTTTTGTATGATCAATGAAAAAATCTAGAAATATTTTGGTTTGATGATTTTTGGTTTGATTTCATGAAATAAATCTTAGAAGCCATGATGGCATGCTGAATGAATTAAGAAACTGTTCCTAGAAAATATGACTGGTTTCTAATGAAAAATCGCTTTATATATTTAATCTTGTCTAGATCTGCTCATCTTAAATGGATTTGAGGCAAGATATTTGAAGAAATTAGGAAAATAAGATAGATCTAACACACGGATCACAAATATTCTATTATGTGAAATTCCAAACTACACACCATGTTCTAGGATGAACACATGGTGTGTAGCCTCCCTCAATAGCAGTTTAATGGTTTGAGAATGTTTTATGACGACATGGTGTATAGTATTTCTCTATAAACAGGGAATCCCTCCCTCGATTGGATAAATCTGTTGGACATGTCACACATTTGGGGAATCCATGTAATAGTTCACATACATGAGTTGAACACATGTTAAATATCTAGTCATAACTAACACACCATGTTCCAGATTACCTGGATAGGTGGTTTGGTACATGGACATAGAGAGAAGCACACATACCTAGTCTCTATTATCCCTGAAACTTAATTTAGTATTTTTACACGGTGTGTACTGATACATATATAGGAACATGTGTTCTTCTCAATGACACAACCATGTTTTGATGTGGGGGAACATGTCGTTTTGGTCCCCTCACATACCATGTAACCCCTTGTTTCCTTTTCAAGAAATATAAATTTCTCATATCACTCTTTTTACATTGGTTTTGTCCCATGAGTAGCCTGCCTAGAGTGTGTTTCCATGTAGAATGCGATGTTCCTCCCAATTGTATATTTTGAGACCAGATTTGAAATTTTTCTTCTATGAAACCATCTATGGTGACCTTGATGAAGCACGTGTTTACGTAGGATCACTATATGCTTCCACTTGAGTTTAACCCCCCAGTTTGGATGGTAATGGATCCATAATTGTAACACCCATATATTTTTATGAAATATTAACTCCAAATATTTTTAATTCTTTAATATCATACATTTCACAGAGTTGCGACATTAAATGAACCATGTGATACCCTTCGAATGAAATGAAAGTTTTAACCATGATGTTAGATAATTAAGAATAAATATAACTATCTTATGAAAATATATGGTGAATTTATTTTCTACACATTATTTATGAAAAAAATATAATTAAAATATATATTTTTATTTTTGAAATAATAAATTAAGTTAAATACTTGTTGAAAAAGAAATTAATAACATATATGTGGTATATACTTAATAAAAAAATAGTATTCATCCAATAGATATATTTTTCATTGGGTATGACTAAATCCTATTGGAGGTATAAATAAAATATTTTTCAGAATGGTAATTTTCTTCCTTTAAATAGGGAACCCCTTTTAAATTAATATGTTGACACATTAACAATTAATATATGAAAAATTAGACATTTTCCATCAAATTGAGATATAAAAATTTACTTTGACCAAAATTTTAATATTTTGATGATAACATTAAAAGTTTGATGAATAGTTAAAATACAATAATTTTAAATTGAAAATAAATTTTTCACAAAAGAATTTGTGTGAATAAATTATAATATTGAATTTTTTAAAAGTATAAATGTAATTTTTTTATAATTTAATTTAATATATGTCATTAACTTTAATTTTACATTGAATTCAAACGGAAAAACATTTCGATCATTTGTAATGTTGTAGCTTTTAAAAACTTTTCTCCCTTTACAACAATAGGATTAATTTAAAATTAATTACTAATAATTATATGTTTAGAATTTTAAAAAATTAATTCTATATTTTTAATCCTTTTTCCAAAGTTATTTGAAGGGATTTGTTTTATTTTTGGCCATTATGAATATAAAAGTTGATAATTTTTTTTAATATGGTAAAAGGGTAAAACGAGATATTAACAGTCAGAATTATAGAGAACCTGCCATTGGTCACATTCTTATTACATCATTATATGGATAAAAAAATAATAGTATTACAAATTGAGGATATAAAGGTTTAGATTATATGTAAAAGTAGGATCATGCACAACATTAACAACATCAAGCATAATCATTTATTTAATCCATTGATCTCCATCATCATATTGTCCCTTCAAAAAACCTTAGTACACTTAATCAGGTGATGATATACATAAAATATAGGTGAGATTATATCTCAATTAGAGGATAAATAAGAACAACATAACAATGGTTGATCACAATCATAACATAGGAAAAGGATCATGAACATGAGAGGAAGCGCAAATAATTTTTTTGAAATGTGGCAATGCATAAAAATGAAACATCATGTTTTGGTGGTCAACTAATACACATATTTATGAACAATTATAGCATCATGTTCACAAATCATTAACCTTTATCTCATTATACTCATCATTTTACCCAAATAATTGTTGGGCTATATAATTCTGGGAGCACCAATCACATCATAACATTCATAATGTGATATATAATTTTAGGTACACCTATTATATCAGAACATTTTCATTATCATTCATGGCATATAGATCATATGAAAATCGAAAAAATAAGACAATCCATGGAATGTAAGGGGTTTAAAATAAAAAATAATAAATTCATAAACATTTGGTGTCACGACCCATCCCATAGGACCTGTGCCGTGACTACCCCAAACCCTGCTTCCATAGGCTGGGGCTAGGCGACTAGCACTGAATGTGTATTCCCTATAACTGGGAAGAAATTGCCTTTATAACCTATAAGAACCCTAAAACATGAACACAAAAAGATATGAACTCATGTAAACTAAATAGTTATTAGAGTGAGTACAGTAAAAAAATGGTCCATAACACAAGGCCAACTGGAAAGTACAGGAAAATGAATATACAAGACGACTTATAGATGAAAATCATCTTGTGGACCGTCCACCA
The DNA here is from genome assembly GCA_963277665.1 of Viscum album. NCBI lineage: Eukaryota > Viridiplantae > Streptophyta > Magnoliopsida > Santalales > Viscaceae > Viscum > Viscum album. The sequence continues at coordinate 368,595,172 of OY728142.1, read as the reverse complement.
CAAATCATACCTGAAGGGTAGGTACATCTAACGAACGACCATCTCTGTGGTTCTCCTCATCTAACGTCCACCTATGAACTACCTGTAGTCCATGTACTCTCATCCTCAGTCAGCGTTGTGTGTCGTCTACACCAAACACAACGACCTACGGGCAAAGACCATGCATAGGTGAGTGTAACAATACTCAGTAAGGACCCCAAGAACCACAAGGTCTCACAAAATCTATAAAGGATAAATACAATGCAAGGAATCAACTGATAACCCTACATAGGTATATTCCCATACATATATCTACGTTATCATGTATTCTAATCTCTATCATGAGGAAACACATAGTCCAACTCAAAAGCCCAATCTCAACTATTCAATAAAAGAAAGAGTACCATGATGGAATGTACCACTAATGTATGCCAAAGGGAAGAATACCACCAAGGTATTACCACAATGGAATGTACTTCTCAGGTACGAGCTCAGCTCACACGAGGTATAACTTAAGCACAATAGTAGAGATTATTATATGTAAATACTAAATCATATTACACTGTTAAGAGGGAGACCCATGAAAGATCACTAATCATCACCAGTCCCACATATGATCACTAGGTGCTGACCCACTTAGGATGGCTCAATGCTGACCCACACAAGATCCCTCGGTGTTAACCCACACAATCTCTCTCGGTGCTGACCCACACATGATCGCTCGGTGATGACCCAGATAGGATCCCTAGGTGTTTACCCACACAGGATTTCTCTGGTAGTCTCGCATGGAATCCTAGAGTAGTTCCATGTGGGACCTTCAATCACAAACCCACGAAGGATCTCTTTCCCAAGACCCAGCCAGCTACTGCGATCCCGTAATAAGCTTGCTCATCTCTGAAAGGATCCACAACTCAAGCCGCTAGTCATTACTCCAACTTCCATGAAGTCCTATGAAGAAGTATCTCAATGGACAGCCACATCATAGGGGTCTCAATGCAACATACGATGTGTCAATCGGGCGGCTGGCCTGCATGTTATATTCCTTTTAGTCTCGGGGGTCTGAATGTATTTGTGCTCAATTCAACCTGATTGTCTCTCAAAGTTATCCAAATCCCATGTGGGGTATACCAAAGGGACTGTCTCGCTCCATAGTTTCCAGCTCTACTGATGGTTTTTCAAATGGGCTTCTGGAGCCAATGTTATGGCCAAAAGAGCGTAAATGAGTCCGAGTGGGTCCAGGGCTGGTCCGACCCAGCCCGACCTGACCTGGGACGACCCGGTTTGGGTCGACCTGGCCTGACCTGCTAAGTCTAGACAGACCTGTGTTGTGGCCTAGCCCGATCTGGGGAGCCCATTCCGCTGGGAAGCCCAGTGGCGCGGTGTCCATGGGGCCACGAGGGTGGAAAAGTCATGGGCCGCGGGCAGTGGAGCCGCAGGGTGGTGCGACAGGGTTGTGGGCGGTGAGGGCCATGGTCAGCGGAGACCACGGATGGCGGAGGTTGTGGATGGCGGTGTCCGTGAGTGGTGTGGTTGTCTTTTTCATGGTCGATGTTAGTGTCAGCCTCCATTATCAAGTTCCACTGGTGCTAAACACCGACACTGGTCGTTGTCACCATCGTGAAGAATGCAGAAATGATGAACGACGGAGGGGTTGGGACATGTTTGTTTTCCCCGCACCAAACACTTTAGAGCGGTAGCAAGTGGTTCACATATTGAATCAAGAACATGTATGGAACATATTTACAAAAAAACATCAATCCCCACAACCTTCATCAATCACCATTCCCAATCCCGCAAAAGAAAACATATGCGGATCAACTAGTTTATGAGTGTTGATCACCATTATTAGTTTATAAGGGAAAAACATGGTAGGTGATAATCACACATAAATAAACCCCTACCATGGAGATTTGTTGAAGGAGGCCACAAGTAAGGAGAAGATGTCATTGGGGATAGACGGACATCGGCGATGTCGGCGTTTCCTTGATCGTCGGTCCGTTAGTCGTTGGGGATGTTCCCTGTTGGCGTTCTTTGTTGGAGAGATTTCTCCCAGTAGTTCATCTCTCCCCAATTACACCAAAATGAATGGTATACCACATAATAGAACGAGTTTTCTATTATTTTTGTTCTCAAAATATCAAAATATCTTAATAAATTAATTGATGGTTTGACTTAATTAATTAAAGGGGAGTGTTGGCACAATTAAGTGGTGGAGCTCAAGAGGTTTCTCCCCATTAAGAGGGAGTTCAAAGGGGATTAAAAATTATAAGTCTCGGGTGGTCCCAACCAACATAACACACATGGGAGGTTAATCGCTTGTGGTCCCCACCATTAAAACAACCACATGGAATGTTTCAAAAAAAGAAAATAAAAATGTTACACATTTTTATTTCATTTTAATCATTCACAAAAAACACAATAAATATTTTTCACTCCTGACCTATTGCAGTCAAGGTGAAGGTCTCCTAAAGAGAATATCGACACTACGAGTTCAACAGTGCCCTCATATTTCAATTCTGATCACCAGTTCAAAAGTTACAATAACCCACTTGTACGAATACTGAACGTATTTGAAAAAAAGTTCCAGAATTAATTTCGGGCACACCGGGCCTCAGAATCACACTCCATTAAATTTTTCAGACATGTATTATTTCCATACATTTTAAAAAATTACTTTCAAATTCTGAGTCATTACATTCTCCCCACATCAGGGCTTTGCATCCTCATAAGCCACAACTCAAAATAAGGGAACAAGTGTGGGTACTGAGCACGCATCTGTGCCTCCTGCGCCCATGTGCTTTCTTGGAGGTTCAAATGTTTCCAATGAACACGCATGAAAGGTAAAGACTAGCCAAAAAGGACTCGATCCTATCGATCATTAATCTCTACTGGAACCTCTACAAATGTTGCATTATCATCGATGTCCAGCTCGACGTGGTCGATAATGTGAGAAGGGTCGTGCACGTATCTCCTCAACGGGGATACATGGTAGACATCGTGCACCCGGTGCAACTGAGGTGGAAGAGAAAAGCAGTATTCCACCTCTCCATATTTTCAATGAACCTGAAATGGACCAATGAATCTCAGATATAACATGCCACCTTGTCCAAATCTTCGTAATCCCCATCACGGTGAGCCCCATAGAAAGACTTGGTCACCATCCTTAAACTCTGGAGGTCTCCGTCTCCTGAAAACTATGCTGGCATCTCCCTATCTACATGAAGGTTTTCCACATCTTCATCAATGTTGATAAAGGTGCTACAACTATGGAAAAACCTGGAACAAACCTCTATTAGTATTCAGCCAAAGCCTAGAAACCTTGTACCTCCATCACACTTCTGATTGGATCCCACGAAAGTACCACCTCAATCTATGTGGGATCCACTGCCACTACAACATCCGATATGATATGTCCTAGAAAGTGAACCTCTCAGATCCAGAACTAGAACTTCAAGAGCTTACTATAAAGCTGGTGCTCTCGGAGTGTGTCCAAAACTACCTACAATTGGAATTCATGCTCTTCCTCTGTAGTAGATTAGATCAGAATGTGGTTGATGAAGACTACCACAAAGAGATGAAGGTGTGGATAAAAGATCTTGTTCATGAGTCCCATGAACACTACAGGAGCATTGGTCATGCCAAATGGAATAACCAAGAAATCTTAATGGCCATACTGACATCACAATGTTGTCTTCAGCAAATCATCTTCTTGCACTCTGGGCTGGGGATAGCTTGATCTAAGGTCTATCTTTGAGAACCATCGTCCTCTCTTCAGCTGACCAAAGAGGTCGTCAATCTTTGGGAGTAGGTACTTGTTCCTCATGGTCACTAGGTTCATGCACCAACAGTTTACACAATGTCTCAAGATCCTATCCGCCTTCTTGGAGAACAAAATCGAGGCTTCCCAAGATGAAAAATTGGGATGAATGAACCCTTTACCCTATAAGTCCTCTAGTTCTACCCATTGCAAATGAAGCTCCATGGGAGCCATCTGATACACTGGTGTAGATATCGGTTCCATCCTGGGGTACAAGTCAATGTGAATTTCCACCTCTCTGTGAGGATGTAGACCCAACACATCATTAGGGAAGACATATGGATAGTCGTCCACCACTATAGGATAAATTAGACTCTTCACATCAAGTTCTCCGAGGGTATGGCAAGAAAACTAATGAGTGATCGACTGCACTCTCCTCCAGTAAAGTCCATCCTGTGCTTCAAAGGATCCATTCTCACTAGTGAAGGTAAACTTAGTCCCATCAATGTGGAAACACCGCACTTTTCGCCTAATACTTTTAAACTGAGCATGAACTGCAGATAACCTATCCATACCCAAGATGACGTCGTAAGGACTTGACACCACTACTAAGAGACACAAGCTGTAGATATTTCCTCCTATAGTAGGATCACACTACCAACACAAGTACGTAATCATCTAATCCACTCGTGTAGGAGTATCTAACCGTGAGGATCGACCCAACGGCTCTATCGGAATTTATGAGCTTTGAATGAGGGAAGTTGAAATAATACAATGATTGGAACATGTGTCTATAAGTACTATAGCTAAGGTGGAGAAGGAATATATTTTATCTCGTATCATCTCTGGAGCATCGTGATCGAAGGCCTCATCAGCATGGAGATGAGTTCATCCCTTTCCTCCTCGACCTTATGGTCGGGGTGGACCTGCAGGTGGTGGTGGCGGTAACAGCTCAAATCATCACCCACCTATAGATGCACGGTCAGATACTTTGCCACATCTGCCTACTCCCTGTGGACCTCCTTGATCAAATCTCTATCTCTACCTGGGCAGTCTTTCAACCATCTTCTTATCATCTGAATGGTGGGTCAGACAGTCATGAGCCATGTGACCCTGACCACCGCATGCATAACATTGCCCACTCTTGGAATGAATGTCTCTGCCTCAGGTGCCCCGAACAACTGATCATGAATCCTATGGTTGTCCACCTGTAGGTTTGGTCCTCTTGGGCCATTGAGACATCTATCTTCAACGAGCTACAGAAGACTCCACTACGTGATGACTAGTGGTGGGTCTCTCTTCTATAGACTGCTCATCAAGGAATCTCTCCACTAAGATATATCTCTCTAACACCCCCGCATGCGTTGGGTTACTAAGAGAGATCCTCGAAGCCCTAATCTCCCACCTGAGTCCCTGCTCGAAGGTCTTGGCCCTGAATAATGGTTCTCGCACCATATTTGTGGAGTATCGTTAGAGGTTGGTGAACCTCACTGAGTACTGAGCCACAGTCATGGTGCCCTGATATAGATGAAGTAGCTACTGTATGTTCAATGCACGAAGAGTCACTGGGAAAAACTCTGCCTGAAAAAGGCTCTCGAAGTCTTCCTAGTGAAGCGTCACCTCATTGTGAGCCTGGACTATAAAGCTCCATCATCTGCATGTTTCTACCTATAGGAGAATGGAGAAAATTATCACCATGAGATCTTCTAGTGTCCCTACCAGTTGGATGACTCTCACTTTGGCCTCCATCCAATCCTCATCCTCCTGTGGGTCCATCTCTCCCTTGAACTTGGGTGGCCATTGGAGCATAATGTTGTGCAGCATGCTCAAGTGGTGTGCACCCTCTGTTTCTAGGGCTGGTGGCATCGATGTCTTAATGGGAAATTGTAGCACCGGTGCCTTTTTTGGTGCCTATACTGGAAGAGGTCCATGAACTGAGGCCTGTTTGCTCAGTCCACTATCAATTCATACTACTCTCGGATCCCAATATAGCAATCTGTGTGGATGAATCCTGAAAAGAAACAGGTGTTCTGCAATCAATAAGTTATACATATTGAGCTGACTCAAGAGATCACAAATAAGACTCTTGAAAACACACATGCAATCAGTGTTTTTGTGCACTAAGTTGAAAATTAGAATTAACGTCCCTTGTGTAGGGATACGCTTGCCACCGCACCAACACTAGATTCCCTAAACTGATAACGACACTCACTACACTTAACACTATTTTTTGTTAAAATGAATGATCAGAGTACTATGTTCTATGGTAGAGTCGACTCCTCTAATAACAATTTGTCTCGACCCGTCCCCCAGGGCCCATGTCATGACTACCCCAAACCCAACTTCCATAGCATTTGGGTTGGCGACTAGCACCGAAGGCGTATTCCCAAAAACTGTGAAGGAATTTATTTTATATCCTGAAAGCACACACAACCATGCATGCAGCAAGATATGAACTCATGTAAACTGAATAGTAAACAAAGTGAGTACAGTAAGAAAAATGGGATAGAATACAAGCCCAACTGGAAAGTACAATAAACTGATATTACAAGACGGATGATAGGTGAAAATCATCTCCTAGATCATCCACTATGAATCCTACCTAAAGGGTAAGTATAACTCATGAATGGTCATCTCTTTGGTTCTCCTCGTCTAACTTCCACCTCCGAACTACCTCCAGTCTGGGTACTCACATCCTCAGTCTGCGTTGTCCGCTGTCTGCACCAAACACAATGATGTGCGGGCATAACCCATGAAGGTTTGATTATAACGAAAGACAGCAGGGACCCCAATACCTTGAAGGTCTCACAAAATCCAAAAAGGATAACCATAAATCATGGAAACTACTTATAACCCTTCTTAAGTGAGAAATGTGTTACCACTTACGTTGTGGGAAGTGTGATGTTGGAGTTGTATACTTCTCCCCTAGATATACATCCTAATGTGGGGATAATTTACATAGACCTTCAATGTTAGTTTTGGTGGTTCAACATTAGATGATACATAGATGATTTCACCCCTCGTTGTCATACCTGCCAGTAGGTAATGGTTGATTACTTTTCCATGTAGGTTTGTTGTGGAAAATGGAGATCACAAAATGGATGTTGTATGAAATATCCCTTGAATTTTTCATAGGGAGCCCATCATGAATGGACATTACGCTATCATTGTTATTCATGACCACAAAACGAAGTCATCACACTTTCTAGATATCAGATAGTAGATTTAATTAGAGATTTTGTTACATATGTATGTATATGATATCATTTTCATTCAGGGGGTTCCCTCAATATTTTTTATCATGACACCCAATTTATATTATTATTATGTAAAGGCTTATAGATTTAAATCAAAACCCAATTTCATATGGGTACATACTTTCAACCCCATGATGAAGGGAATATGGAGTGCACTATCTAGTTGTTAGAGGATATGTTGAGGGCGTGTTTCATTGAATTATTTTAGATATGTTAGGATAACCATCTTTTTTTAATGTATGTGAAAAGCAATCACCACCCTAGCCTATGGATGTAGGCTTGGTGTAGATGGGGTGTGATCATTATCATGGTTCGGGTCATGACAATGATGAACTATGAGCTTACTCTAATAGCTCCTTAAAAAATCTAGAATATAAAAAATAGATACATAGTTATGTAACCTTATTAATACATCATGATGAAGGTTAATCTCAATAGAATTTCTAAACTTATTTTTCATGTATACATCTTCCATATCCACCTATTTAATCATCACAAGGATTTATGCATGGAAATTTAATTTATAATGATATGATTTTTCCAATTACTTTATTACATTATGATCTATATATAGAAATCCATTTATATTGTATCTTTTTTTATCCTCCCCATGGATAAGCTAGCATGATCATTTTCACTCAAATAGTCATCCAAGTTTTTCACATTCACATGGTGGTAATTTATTATCATGTTATAGTCTATATCAACAATAACCATCATATATTTCTCATGTATAACTCCTCTTATGTAAATATATACATTAAAAATTTATAATCAATTTATATATTATAATTTTTTTCTAAAATGATAATTCCTCAAAATTATTTAATAAAGAAACCCCTCAGTTATCTCTAAATCATGATTTTTTTAATTTTGATTATGAATATTTAATTTTCATGACGCATGACATAATACCATGCAGTTATATTAAAGAACACATCCTAATACCTTTTTTTATTTTTCAATATAGATTAAAAATAATTCTCCACTTGAGGGTAATTTAAGGACATGTGCGCTGACTAACCTTTTCTTCAGTTCCATGAAAACATTCTCACACACATCTTTTGAGAGGAACTATCTCCATTTCATGTCAACTTGGTCAAGGGATTATATAGTATTCAAAAATTCTAAAATACCCTCTATATTATTTAGCTATACCAAGAAAAGAAAATAACCACAATCACCATTGTTGGTCTATGAAAACATTAAATTACCTTTTTATTGTAGGTGTATACTGATATTACCTCTTCTAAGATGATGTGCCCAAAAATTTAATACCTTTTTTGAAGTAATTCACAAATTTTAAATCTTACATCTATTTTATCTTTCCCTAGGGTATTTAGTTCAATTATAATTTGTTCTTCATGAAAATTATTTTTTTGAGTATATATGAACATTTTCTATATAGACTACCATGTAAAGACCTGTAAATTTCAAGGAAAGGTTTTTTTATAAATTCTTTGGGATATTACGTGTACGCAGTTTCTGACGGCACCTGATTCTAAGGCCTGGTGTGCCCGAAATCAATTTCCAAATTTTAGCTCGGGTATGTTCAGTGAACGAATGAGCGGGTTTTTCGAACTTTTGAACCGGTGTTTGGAATCGAAATCTGTTTGCACCGATGAAACCACAATGCTAGTAATTATGTGGAAGTTGAGGTGGGACCCACTAAATCCTAACTCCTCTTGATAGGATATTAGTGAGGTGGGCCCCACATGAGCCCCACCTTTTCACATTCCTCTAATCTCTCTTAAGTTGGAAACCCCCCCCCCCCCATTATGTTTTAACTCACCCACTCTCCCTCATTAATTTCATGTCAACTATCGCATTAAATTGATTGATTAAAGCTATTAAATTAATTTAATTTTGAGTTTGAGTTTTTTTTATGTTTTGAAAATGCATGTCATGTGTTAATAAAATAAAGAATACCTTATTCTATTTGGGGGTTGTTTAGTTGTGTGAGGATATTTGGAGGGAATTCTCTAAGTCTTGGCAAACATCATCTTCTTCGTGAAGAATTCCAAGACTTCGACGAAGAACGCCATCACCGCAAGAAGAGAACGACGTTTCGTCTCTTCTCCTCTCGGCAAACGGTGTGTGACACCTTTCCCGAAGAACGACGACGCGCCCACATTCGATCTTCTCCCCGCTTCAAAGGAAGGGAGATGATGTTTTCTCCTCGGACGTTCTCCGTCAACATATACGGATCATCACCTTGCGATTCTGTTTTCTGTGACGATCATCGTTCAAAAACTTTTTCAAAGTAGGGGTTAAATTCCAATTTTATCATTTAAATTTGAGCTTTTTTTCATTGTGATTACTCGTTCTTGGATGCTTGCTATCGGAATAACGCTGCCAGATCGGACTGGACAATAAAAGCCTACCCTCCTCCCCATTGTTGTTGTATTTCGTTGTTGATTGGAATGGATGCAACACGGTGCCGTCGCACCATGAAGGAATGAGGAAAACCACGGCGAAAGAGCGTGGCACCGTCGCGCCGAGCTGTTGAGGCCAAAAGAGGCCGCGGCTGGATTCGGGCCGCAGCGGAGGGGCGCGGTTCCATTGCGTCGTGCCGGTCGGAAAAGGGCTGCAGCCTAAGGTCGCGGCGGTGCAGATGAAGGTGGCCGGATCTGCCGGCCACTGGAACTTCAGAAGGCGGGACACGCGGGGGTCCTGCGATGGCTCACCGGCCAGCCAAAACAGCCGACCGAGTTCGGGAAGGCTGGGGGATTGTAACCCCTGGTGGCCAGGTTGGGCAGACCCCACCGGGGTCCCCCATTTCTCGGAAAACAGGGTCCCCCCCTCCGCGTCTGCTCAGTGCATGGGCGCCCGCACTGGGCCGACCGGCCGCGCCGGACCGGACCGGACAGCCGGCATTGGGTCGGACACCCACGTCGGGCCGGACCGTGCCTGCTAGACCGGGCCATGCTAGCCGAGCCGGGCCACACCCAACCAGTCCAGACCTGGACCCAGGTCAGGTCGACCCGGTTCGGGCCGACCAAGGGGGTATTGGGTTGGGTCGGACCGGGCCCAAACCCCTTATTTCCGGAAAGATCCGTTCAAACGCCCATAACATGGGCTACGGACCTCCGATCAACGCACCGTTAGTTTCATAGAAATCCTTGGATCTAGATAGTCATTTTGGTATATTACACTCAAGGTTTTGGAGAACTTTCGGTATGGGTGGGTTGGTTCGAAGAGGAAATCTTTCGGGCCCTCTGAGCGGAAACGCTTATAACATGAGCTCTAGATGTCCGATTGACGTTCCGTTGACTTTGATGGATTCCTCTTAGTGAGACGGTTTTTTTGGATTACTCTGCTCGAGATTTGGATGCAGTTCGAGTACAATCGGGTTGGTTTTGACTTAAAAACCAACCGTGCCCCAAGGACGAAATAGCCGGTAACTCTCATACGGGGTGTCTGATTGATGCGTTGTCTATCGCGTTGAGTTCCTATTGACGAGATGGAACATTGTTATACCTCAACACCAGACTTCGTGTCAGTTGATGCAGCGAACCCCCTTGGATCGTGGAGTGGACCCTCCAGGAATCGAGCATGTTGTGTGCAGGAACCCTAGAGCTGGCTGCGACTGCAATGATGATAACGACTGTACTGGGATCCTTCGTTGGTTCGGCAGCGACGACGACCGTACTAGATTCCTCCATGGGTTCAACGACGATGAATATTATTCTTGTATCCTATGTGTTTCCATCAGTACTTGACTACTATTTTTGTATGCTATGTGGGTCCTACAGTATTTGACTATATACTTGTATCATATTTGGGTCTAGCAGAGTAACTAGTCTTGTATCCATTGTGGGTCTGACAGCTTAGCTGGTCTTGTTCCTATGTGTTTCCGACATCTTAGATGAATTATTAGATACATCTTATCATCTCTATCATCTAACAAAGTGTATACCTGTGTGAGATGAGTCTCAAATTTCAATCAATAACATAGATATGATTTTTGTGCTTTCCTGTGTGGATTGGGTTGTGATTTCCTATGTGTAATGGGTTATGTTTTCATTTGTGGACTGGGTTGTACTTGGGCTCGTGTGCTGGAGACGAGATGGAATTGATAACTTAGGTATATGTATGGGCATATATCTATGTAGAGTTGGTTGTTACTTTGTGACTGTAACTTTACTTTGTGGTTTATCTTTCGTATATTCTAGGAGACCTTCAGGGGTCTCTGGGTCCCTACTGAGTAGTGTCTACTCACCCCTACATGGGCTATGCCCACACAACATTGTGTTGGATGCAGACGATGGACAACGCTTATCGGGGTGAGAGCTCGTGGAGCTGGATGGTACCCGGAGGTGGATCACTGGACGGGACATACACAGAGTGGACGGCTGGAGCCAAGGATCAGAGGAGACTATCTGTACCCACCCTTCAGGTGGGATTTCCAAAGGACAGATCAGACTCGCTGCTTTACTTTTTAGTTGTTGTACTTTCATTTCAGTTGTACTTTACATTCGGTTGAGATTGTATTCCGGACCATTTACTTTCCAGCAATTGTATTTGTACACTGTTTGCTTAGTGTTTACTTCAGCTTGCATACTCTATGATGTTTGTTTACTTTATAAAGTCAATTACTTCCATTTTATTGGGATTTACGCATTTGGTGCTAGTCTCCAGCCCCTGGCCTATGGAAGGTGGGCTTGGGGTAGTCACGGCACGGACCCCGAGGATGGGTCAGGACAAATTGGTATCAGAGGAGTTCAGTTCTACTGCAGAAATCATGACTCTGATATTTATTCTATTTTAAGTAACAGTGTTAAGGGTATTGAGTGTGGTTATCAGTCCAGGGAGTCCAGTGTTGGTGCTACGGCTGATGTATCCATACACCAGGACCCTGGCATCTGATTTCAAACTCAATGCACGAAAACATTGATTGGATGTGTGTTTCAAAAGTTTTTTTTGTAATTACTTTGTGTCAGCTCAGCAGGTATACTGAATTGACCGTGGAACACCTGTTTCTTTTCAGGATGGCCCCATGATGGAAAACAGCTAGGGTTCCGAGCTTTGTGCGGGACGACAGCCCCCCGAGCGACGAGGCCTCGGTGCGGGGCACTATTACAGCAGAGGCACCGGCGGTACCTCTACCCACTGAGCCACCAATGCCACCAGCCCCAACCGTTTAGAGTGCACGTCACCTTAGTGCACTGCATGAGTTTCATCGTTAGAGACCACCCAGGTTCTGCAGGGAGACGGAACCTCAAGCAGCCGAGGATTGTCTGGAGGCTGTTGTATGAGTTTTCAGGTTAGTGGCGACACCAGCTAACCTCATGGTGATCCTTGAAACGAGTCTCATGTACGTGGAAGCAGGTTGATGGTGGAGCCTGATGCTCCAGGTTCACGGTGAGGAATCTATCCATTGGTCAGACTTCGAGAGCCTCTTCTTCTCGGATTTCGTTCCATCCACCCTCCGTGCGATGCGCATTCAGGAGTTACTGCAGTTGGCACATGGTAGGATGACAGTAGCCCAGAACTCTGTGAGATTTACCGATCTCTCACACTACTCCATAGACATGGAATGGGACCCATTCATCTAGGCCCAGACCTTCGAGCAGGGACTAATTCATGAGATCAGGGCATCGATGATCTCCCTCAGCATTCCAACCCAGGAAAAATTATTGGAGCGAGCCCTTATTGTAGAGAGATTTCTTGCTGAGCATACACCAGTAGCGAGAACTACCACAGGGCGGCATGTAGCTGAGTCTTCTGCATCTAGAAGTTGAAGGATGTCACAGGGGTCCAAGAGGACCAGAAAATTAGGTGGAAAACCTCAGGACACTAGCACAGAGGTGCGGGGAACACGGCGTAGAGCCAGTCTTAATAAGAGAAGAAAATTTTATGCATGTGGCGGGCAGGGCCACATGGCTCATGGCTGCCCAACCCTCCATGCAGAGGAGAAGCAGACTATTGAGGGACCACCCAGGCAGAGGCTGTGGATAGACCGTGGCGGTCTGCAGTGAGGAGGCAGACGAAGTAGAGGAGCTGGCTGAGCAGCAGGTGGTGGGCGACACTTTGAGGCACTACCACCACCACCACCAGGAGGTCCGCCCGACCACAGAGAGATGGCGGTCAGAGGTAGGCTCAACTTCATGCAGTAGAGGCCTACAACCACGGTGCACCAGAGATGATTTGAGGTACTATCTGTGTCTAGTACACCATTTTTTAGTTCATATAGACACAGGAGCGAGTCATTCTTTCATTTTCGCTACCCTTGTTCAGTGCTCGGAGATTCTGACGGAGCCGTTGGCTCGATCCTTACGACTTGAGACTCCTCCAGAAGAAGACTCGACGATTATGAACTACTGTCGGCATAGTGAGCTTACTCTAGGAAGTGAGAGCTTCGGCTGAGATCTTCTTATAGCGGCGTTGAGGCCATACGACATCATCTTGGGCATGGATTGGTTATCTACATTTCATGCTCAGATCGACTGTATTAGGCACAAGGTGATGTGTGTTCGCACCAATGGGATCAGGTTCACCTTCAGCAGCGAGAAGGGAACCTTTGCAGCGCAGGACGGACTCATGCAGAAGAGAGGACAGCCGATCAATCATCAGTTGGCTAGCCTCATCCTAGGAGCAGTTGACCTGCGGAATCCGAGTTTTCCTATATTGGTGGATCAGTATGCGGACGTTTTTCCTGACGATGTTCCATGACTACCTAATCACAGAGAGGTAGACTTCTATATTGACCTGTACCACGGGATAACCCCGATATCTACTCCATCATATCGGATGGCTCCCGCTGAGCTTCAAGAGCTAAAGGAACAACTGGAGGACTTGCAGGGCAATGGATTCATTCGACCTAGTGTTTCACTTAGGGCTTCCCCGATTTTGTTCGCAAAGAAGGCGGACGGGTGCTTGTGACTGTGTGTCAATTATCATCACCAGAATGAAGTGACTGTGAAGAATATGTATCCACTTCTGAGGATTGAATACCTCTTCGATCCGCTCAAGGGAGCATGGTGGTTCTCAAAGATAGACCTCAGGTCAGACTATCATCAGCTCAGAGTTTGAGAAGAGGATGTGCAGAAGACGGCTTTCAGGTGTCGGTTTGGCCACTATGAGTTTTTGGTTATGCCATTCGGCATAACCAATGCTCCAGTATTGTTCAGGAGTCTCATTAACTGGATCATCCAGCCTTACCTCGATCGATTTGTCGTGGTCTTCATCGACGACATATTGATATACTCGACCAATAAAGAGGAGCATGCCTTCCACTTGCGGGTTGTACTGGATACAGTCTGATAGCACCATCTTTATGGTAATTTCTAAATGAGTCAGTTCTGGATACGTGAGTTCCACTTCATGGGACACGTTCTCTCTGAGGTGGGATTTGTGGTGAATCTTGTGAAGATTGAGGTAGTGCTAGCTTGCGAGCCACCCAGAGCTTGACGGAGGTGCGGGGTTTCCTAGGTTTTGCAGGGTACTACTGGAGATTTGTGCCAGACTTCTCCATAGTTGCGGAACCGCTTTCATCTTTGACGAAGAATGGAAAAACCCTTCGTGTGTTCATATAGATGTTAGTAGAGCTTCCAGGAGCTTAGACAGTGATTGAACAGTGCACCCATCTTGAGGCTACCGGAGGAGGGAGTAGGGTATGCAGTCAACTGTGATGAATCATGGACCAGACTCGGGTGTGTCCTGATGCAGGAGTGGGTGGTGATCATCTATGGATCATTACAGTTGAGGCAGCACGAGAAGAACTATGCTACCCATGACCTGGAGTTAGAAGTCGTGGTCTTCACTCTGAAGATGTGGTGGCACTATCTTATGGGCGAGAACTTTACAGTCTATTCTGACCACTAGAGTTTCAGGTACATCTTCTCACAGAAGGACCTGAACCTGAGATAGCGGTGATGGCTCGAGTTCCTCCAGGACTATGAATTTGAGATAGTCTATACTACTGGGAATGGGAAGGTAGTAGATGATTCTCTTATCAGGAGGATGGACATTCAGCTTCATGGAAAGGTGACAGAGTCGTTAGCCACTTTGTGGATATCCTTCGTGGATAGAGACGAGGCAGCCTTCTTTAGTCGCTCACAATCACACCTCTACTTCTTTAGCGGGTCAGAGAGGCATAGCATGGAGACGATGATAGTGAGATGCTACATGCACATATTTCTATAGGATAGACACCTGATGGTTTTTCTACAGGAGGAGAGCATGTCATCCTTTTCAGTGGGCGTATCATGGTACCATCTGCATTACAGGAGGAGGTGCTGAGAGTGTTTCACACTTCCCCTTTGGCGGTACATCCAAGGGTAGAAAAGATGTACTAGGATCTCATATGACAACACTGGTGGCTGGGTATGAAGAAGGATTTGGTAGAGTTTGTTTCTCGATGCCTCACCTTACAGCAGGTGAAGGCGAAGCACCAGGTACTAGCAGGCTTGGTAAAGACCTTGGAGGTCCCAGAGTAGAAGTGGGATAGGATATCTATGGATTTCGTGATTGGACTTCCACGTACATCCGGAGGTTACAACTCCATTTGGGTGATTGTCGACCGACTCACCAAGTCAGTCCACTTTTTACCCATTAGAGAGTAGGGCTGTGTGTAGAGCTTGGGAAGCCTCTATGTTCAAAAGATTGTACGAATTAATGGTGTGACATCATCTATCATCTCGGATCGAGATGCTCTCTTTACTTTCCGGATTTGGAAGGGGTTACAGGAGTCATTCAGGAAGCATCTATGCCAGAGCACCACCTTTCACCCTCAGACGGATGGACAAATGGAGAGGACCATTCAGACTCTTGAAGACATTCTTCGTGCTTGTGTCCTCGTCTTTGGTCGCAATTGGGAGGATCGCCTACCTTTGGTGGAGTTTACATACAATAACAGCTACCACTCCTCCATCGGGATGGCACCATACGAGGAATTGTACGACCGACCTTGCAGATCACCTCTGTGCTAGACAGACCATGGGGAGTCAGCACTAGTGGGACCAAAGATGGTCCCGGCCATGACAGAGAAGGTCTAGGTCATTCAGGAGTGGATGAGGACAACTCAGAGCCGACAAAACTATTATGCTGATAGGAGGCGGAGACCACTAGAGTTCGAGGATGGAGACAATGTTTTCTTACGGGTCTCACCTCGACATGGATTATAAAGATTTGGCTGGGGCAACACGTTATCTTCGTGCTTCATCGGACCATTCCAGGTTCTTAGCAGGATAGTCGAGGTGGCGTATCGCATGGCTCTACCACCTCAGTTACACCGGGTGCACGACATATTCCACGTATCTCAGATGAGGAGATACGTGCACGACCCGACGGATATCATTGACCATGGGGAGCTGTACATTGATGATGGGGAGTCATTTCCGGAGGCCCCGGTGGAGATCGAGGATCAAAAGAAGTGGGACCTATGTGGGTGGTCGATGCCTCTAGTGTGCATTAGGTGGCTGCACGAGAACCTCTAAGAGAGCACTTTGGAGCGGGAGGCTCAGATGCGTGCTCAGTACCCTCATTTGTTTCCCTAATTTGTGATGTCTCTTTATGCAGACGTAAATCCCTAAGGTGGGAGTAATGTAAAGACCCGTAAATTTCAAGGAAATTTTTCTTCATAAATTAATTGGGATTTTACAAGTACGTAGTTTCCAACGGCACCTGATTCTGAGGCCCTATGTTACCGTAATCAATTTACGAAGATTAGCTCAAGTATGTTCAGTGAACGAATGAGCGGGTTTTTCTAACTTTTGAACCGGTTCTCGGAATCTAAATCCAAGGGTACCGATGAAACCGCAACGCTGGTAATTGCTTAAGAAGACATTCACTGGAGTTGTGTTTTCTCGGGAGGTGTTGTTAAATATGATGTTGTTTAATTGAAGAGTGAAATAAAATATGTGTTACAATTTTATTTCTACTCTAAGTAATTATAACCTATATGTGGAAGTTGAGGTGGGACCCACTAAATCCTAACTATTCTTGATCGGATATTAGTGAGGTGGGACCCACACGAGCCCCACCTTTTCAAATTCCTCTATCCTCTCTTAAATTTGGAAATATTCCCATTAATTTGTAACTCACCCACTCTCCCTCTTTAATTTCATGTCATGTCTCGCATTAAATTGATTGATTAAATCTATTCAGTTAATTTAATTTTGAGTTTGAGTATTTTTTTTATGTTTTGAAAAAGCATGGCATGTGTTAATAAAATAAGGAAGCCCTTATTTTATCAGGGGGTTGTTTAGTTGTGTGAGGATATTTGGAGAGAATTCTCTATGTATTAGAGAACATCATATTTTTCACGAAGAACGCTGAGACTTCAACGAAGAATGTCGTCACCACAAGAAGAGATCGATGTTTCGTCTCTTCTCCTCTCCGCAACCGGTGTGTGACGCCTTTCGCGAAGAATGACGACGCACCCACTTTCGATCTTCTCCACATGTAAAAGGAAGGGAGACATCGTTTCCTCCTCATACATTCTCCGTCAACAATTACAGAGCTTCTCCTCGCGACGCCATTTTCAGCGATGATCATCGTTTGACAACTTTTTTAAAGTAGGGGTTATGTTCAAATTTAATCATTTAAATTTCTGCTTTTTTCGTTATAATTACTCGTTCTTGGCCTCTTACTATCGGTATAATGGGGGGAGGTTGGACTGCACAAACATGGCCGACCCTCCTCCCCATTGTTGTTGTATTTCGTTGTGGATTGGAACGGAGGCGACGCGGTGTCGTCGCACCACGCAAGAATGAGGAAAACCACGGCGAAAGAGCGCGGTGTCGTCGCGCCATGCCATTAAAGATGAAAGAGGCCACGGTCGGGGAAAGCCGAAGCAGAGGGGCGCAGCGCCGTTGCACCACCCCTATCAAAAAAGGACCACGCCCTAAATCTGCGTTGGTGCAGAGGAGGGCGGTCGGATCCGCTGGCCGCTAGTGCTTCGGAAGGCTGTACCCGAGGGGGTCCTGCAGCGGCTCACTGGCCATCCAAAATGGCCGTCCGAGTTCGGGACGTTCAGGGATTTGTAACCCCCAGCGGCCAGCTAGGGCGGACCCCACAGGGGTCCGCTGTTTTATGGAAAAGAGGGACCGACATCCCCCGCCCCCTTCCGCGTCTGCTCAGCGCGCGGGTGCCTGAGCCGGGCCGGACTGCCCGCGCCGGGTCGGACCCCCGCGCCTGGCCAGACCGCACTGGCTGGGCCGGGCCATGCCATCCGGGCCAGTCCCTGACCCAGGTCGGGTGGACCCGGTTTAGGCTGACCCAAGGGGTATTGGACCGGGTCGGACAGGGCCCAAACCCCCTGTTTCCGGACAGATCCATTAAAAGGTCCATAACATGCGCTACGGACCTCCGATCGACACACCTTCAGTTGTGTAGCAATCCTTGGATTTATACAGTCGATTTGGTATATTTAGATCAAGGTTTTTGAGATCTTTTTGTATGGCAGGATTTGTTCGAACATGAAACCAAACGGGCCCTCGGAACGGAAACACTTATAACATGAGCTCCAGACGTCCGATTGACGTGCTGTCGACTTTGTTGGATTCCTCTTAGTGAAAAGGTTGTTTTGGCTTCTTCCGATCGAGGTTTGGATACTATTGGATTACGGTCGGGTTGGTTTTGACTTAAAAACCAACTCGTCCCCTAGGATGAAAAAGCCAATAACTCTCAGATCGGGCACCCGATTGACGTGTTGTCTTTTGCGTTGAGTTCTTATTGACGAGACGAAACATTAGGATACATCGACACAGTACTTTGTTTTGGTTGATGTATCGACCCCCCTTGGCGCATGGAGCGGATCCTCTCGGAATTGAGCATTCTGTGTGTGGGAACCCTAGAGCTGGCTGCGACTGCGACAACGATGACGACTGTACTGGGATCATCTTTGGGTTTGGCAGCGATGACGACCGTACTGGAATCCATCATTGGTTCGATGGTGATGAATACTATTATTGTATCCTATGTGGGTCTGGTAGTACATGAATACTTTTTTGGTATCCTATGTGGGTCTGACAGTATTTGACTCTGTACTTGTTTCCTACGCGGGTTCGGCAGAGTAGCTGGTCTTGTATCCATTGTGGGTCCGACAGCTTAGCTAGTCTTGTATCATATGTTTGTCCAATATCATAGATGAATCAATGGCTAAATCTGATCATCTCTATTATCTTAAAAAGTGTATACCTTATTGAGCTGAGTCTTAACTTACAATCAATAACATCGATATGATTGTTGTGCTTTCCTATGTGTATTGGGTTGTGCTTTCCTGTGTGGTTTGGGTTGTGCTTTCCTGTGAGGATTGGGTTGTGATTTCCTATGTGGAATGGGTTATGTTTTCCTTTGTGGACTAGGTTGTACATGGGATCATGTACTGGAGCCAAGCTGGAATTGACGACTTAGGTTTATGTATGGGCATATACCTATGTAGAGTTGGTTGTTACTTCGTGATTATAACTTTACTTTGTGGTTTATCCTTCCTAGATTCTGGGAGACCTTCGGGTGTCTCAGGGTCCCTACTGAGTAGAATATACTCATCCCTGCATAGGTTATTACCTCACTACGTTGTGTTGGATGCAGACAACGGACAACGCTGATCGAGGTGAGTGCTCGTGGAAATGGACCATACCTGGGGGTGGATAACTTGACGGGAAGTACTCGGAGCAGACGGCTGGAGCCGAGAAGCAGAGGAGACTATATGTACCCACCCTTCAGGTGGGATTTCTAGAGGATGGCTCAGACTCGCTTCTTGACTTTTCAGTTTTTGTACTTTCATTTCACTTGTACTTTACTTTAAGTGGGGTTTGTATTCTGGCCCATTTACTTTCCAGCACTTGTATATGTAAACTGTTTTCATAGGGTTTACTTCATCTTTCTTACTCTATGGTGTTTGTTTACTTTATAAGGGAAATGCCTTCCCTTTTATCGAGATTTACGCCTTTGGTGCTAGTCTCCAGCCCCAGGCCTATGGAAGGTGAGCTCTGGGTAGTCACGGCACGGGTCCCAAGGACGGGTCGTGACATTCCACAAACTGATCAAGGTAATATCTAAGGACAATATTATTCAAATCCATAAATATATATGTAACAGCCCGAGATTTAATGAAAAATATTCTTTTTAATTTTATTAATGTCTTGTGTTGTACGCTACACCAAAAGGAGCTTACACAACAGGCATCTTTGACTTGCCTTGCATTACACGCAATCACAACCTTCCTCGATAGCGTGTGTAGTACGCAATACTGAGTTTCACGAAACAACGATATGCTATTAAAATATTATTAAAACTAGCCGTTATGAATAGTAATAAACACGTTTTAAATTTTAGAAATTTTAGCTCTCAAAATGGACTTCATTTTTGGATTCGGAGTATCGAATTTAGCCTAAGGTGAAATTTTGGTACTTTTCGGATAACTTTCATATTCTGATGAATAGTGAAAATTACTAAATTATAATTAAAAACAACTTTTTTAATCGAAATAATTAATAGTGATAAATTATTAATTTGAGTGGTTTTAAAGTATATTTAGAATATATTTTTACAATTTAATACAATGTTGGTCATTGAATGTAATTTCACATTTAAACCAGACATAATCAAGTGTCAATCTTTTGATAGATATTGTTTCTTAAAAACACGCTATTTGTTTTAACAGTGGGATTTAATTATAAAATTAATTAATGCAAATTCTATGTTATGAATTTGGTAAAATAGACTTCATTTTTGAATTCTAATATGAAATATAGCTTTGGATGAAATTTTGGCATTTTTCTGAAAAACATCAATTTATGATGAATAGTGAAACTACTAAGTGGTAGTTAAAAAACTGAATTTTTCATAAAACTTAATTTTACCGCTTCTGTGAATGGAATTTCAAAAATCAGAGAGACACGGTTGATGTCAGTAAGTAAAATGTGGTTCAATGAGATGAAAATAATTTTTGGTGAATAGTAACTTTTTACTTTTTTTTACCATGGTTAAAAATATATAGGGTAATTAAGGGTAAAAATGATATTAATATTACCCTAACACATGTCCTAATCCTATTAGACAAATGTATCTCGACCAAAAACAACCTTAAGTGTAAAATATTATCATTTAGGCCCACTTGGGTTAGATTAGGACATTTATTATTAATTTATTTAAAGAAGGGTTAAAATAGTTAAAATCAAAGTTTAATAAGTAAATTGTATTTAATATGGGGTTATACATAAGATAAATTCGACTATAAATATTAATTAGAAAGATAAAAAGATTTACTATATAATGGTATTTTATTTGTAATTTTTAGACATTAAATAATTTAATTTATTTATGACAGAATGATGATGCAGTAATTATCTTATTAACGAAATATTGACATAATTGATGTTATAAACACCCAAATAAATGTAATTTGAGACTTTTTATGAATTCCACTAATTTTATAGGTTACTATGATATATTAGTGTTGATTTAATCAACTTGTTTCGAACATATAATTCTGTTATGACTTTCACAAAAATCATATATCAAATAGTGTCAAAATTGACACAAAATAGTTTTTAAATCAAATATTATATCACTAATTGTTATTTTATTCCTAAAAATCTAAGGATCGGCCAAATGACTTAGATAAGGATATATATATTAATAATAAACAATTTGGGGTTCGTTTGGCATGTTATAGTAAGTGTATTAACCATATAGTGTAAGAAAACAAAAAGACACGGTAAAAGTTAAATTATTTAACTTAGAGTTAAATCTAATTTATAAGGTTAAAATAATACCCTAAACTTGTCTAAATCCTATTGGATGATAGGATTTCGACCCATACCCACTTTAGATTCGAAATAAGACCCTTTGGAACCATTATAAACCGATTTTGACTTTAATATAGAATAATATTTTGAGATATTCCTAAGGTGCCCCTCTCCTCCCTTATAAAAGGGCACCTCCTCCCCCTCCTCCTCACACCACATTGAGCACTCAAGCTCGTCCAAACCCTACCTAAATCCCTTCTCCTCTTCCCTAGAATAATCCTAGATGTCCTTGTCTTCTTCAAAGACCAATCTTAGTTCCCTATGTGGAGGATTCAAAGAGGCGTTCCAAAGAAGAGGTAATATCCATTACCTATCTTTTCAATTTCTTTCTTCTTCAACTTATTCTTATTTAGTTGTTTCGTGATAAATTAATAACATCAGTATTACTTACATACTTATATTTTATTATAAATATTAAACAACCCTAATTCACCATCTATCCATCCTATGGAAAAATGAAATCACCGCGCGTGCATACGTACGGAATACCGTCTCCACGCCGTGGTGAAATCTATTTTCCACCACCACCTTACTTGGATCAGTATAATGGTGTAAATAATGACCATATATGACTATTATAAAGTGATATTGATTCTGATATATTGTATCATCCACTCTAATTCAATTCAATAATTATGGAAATGATATCATCACTCGTGCGTACGTACGGACTACCGTCTCCACGACGCGATGAGATTCATTCTCAATGATTAACCATTCATGAATGATTATAAAGTATATATAATAATTACTAATGAAATATATGACCTAATAATGATACTGGAATTATTTATATTTATATGTATGTCATCTACTTTATTCCATTCAATTCAATAAGGAAACGAAAACAGCGTTCATGCGTACGTACGGACTACCGTCTCCATGAACGGTGTATTTATTTCCATTTACTGATTTATTATATATGTGTATTATGAATATATATATATATAAGTCATGTTTTATATTCTGGAATTATGTAATCATGATCTAAGTAATCATATTAATAATTACAAGTTAAAAACGCGAACGACAAATGAGACGATTTTACCCAAAACGCTTCTTTAACATGGAATTTACAAAAGAACGGGTAATATAAAGTCATAAGTGAACCATATATGATATCATAACAATGAATATGATTCTGTAATAAGTTAATGACATTATTTAAATCATTATACAGGAGGTTCGGACACTTACGAAGCAAATTGGACTTATGGTAAGGGAAATATCACAATCTCATTTTTATCCGAGATTGTTTATACTTTGGTATTTACTGGGGTGTATTTTATCATCCACATACATATTTTCTCAATATGTAATATTATTTCCATCCACCTACAATTGTTTAAATCCAATTTTACCCTTCGGTGAGTTTTTAGTAAAAGATATGAACGGAATCTTTTGTCGTTTTTCGTATGAGGTACCTTTTTTGACTTTTTCGACAAAAGTACGAGAAGAATGTTTTTTTAACTTATAAGGCATGAATGTATTTTTAAAACATTATTTCCAAGAATCTTACTTTACAAGTTTTCAAGTTTATTTTTAATCAACTTCTTTTATTTTAAAGTCATATGACATGTTATGAAAGGAAAAATATTTTTGAAGAAGAAAGGATATTTTCCTCAAGAATGGAGTTCAAGTGTTTTATCAAAATTATTTTCCATCTAAGATAATAAAGGGTTCTGTTTTTATCCCTATTATTACATTGATTTGATTATGTTATGAGGGAATTATTTTTAAGAAGTCATTTACCTTATATGATTTTTTTTATGATGTCATGATGTTTCAAGAATCCCATTTTTGATACATGTGTTATGCGATGATGTATGATTTATGATTATGTGGCACACATAAGAAAAGATTCATTATAAGATGGGTGGGACCTATATCTCTCTCCAATGCATTGGTTAAAGATTTTATATCTCATGAGATAGACATGGCTGAAATGGTAGGTTATACCGGTTCAGTGAAACAGGACTGAAACGAGGGCTACTCGATTCAAAAAGGGACTTTTTCCACTAAGATACTCTTGGCAATGAGTCTTGACTAACAAGAAATGATTCTCTATGATTATGTGTGTATTCCATAAAGTTTAGTGTTTTAAGTTATTATTATTGGGATTACATTTCACTTCTATGATTTATCCCATTTTATGATATTATGAGCTCTTTTGTAGGTTAAGATTTCCAAAAGCTATGTTCTTATGTATATGATGTGATTGATATTTCTTTTGTTTACCCTTAATGAGCATTTGAGCTCACCTTTTATGTTTTCTTTTCCCCAGGATATAAAGAAAGGTTTTAGGTAAAAAAAGGGAAGATCTTTATGGGAGATATTGAGGATCTTTCACCACGATTAGAAGATTACGTTCCGAGTTTCCGAAGACACTAAACTATTACGATCCTTGTGTGTGTGTTTTTTTTATGTACTAAGTATTCCGCAAAAGTAATGTAATGTTCATGTATGTCAAGCTACGGGTCTCTACAATTGGTATCAGAGGAAAGGTTTAGTCAACCTTTGGAAACTAGGATGCGAGAACTTTAGTGAGATCCCTAGAGATATTTCTAAGGTATGTCTAGGGATGTCCCTAAGGTTAAGTATACGTATAGGTTATAGTACTAGAATTACGCTAACGATCATAGAATTAAACCTAAGATGTTAGATATTGAAGGTACTTCCCCTTTATTATGTTTTTTTTCCCTAGCATGATTTTTGCCTCTCACACTATTCTTTTTGGGTTTTAGAAAATGGCTAGAAACAAGATGATTCACGATAATGGAGGATATGATGGACAATGGAATGATATTCTTCATAATGAAATGGGATTTGGAAGTCCAAACATAATTATTATGCCTAATCAGCAATCTCATAATATGATCAATAATGTAAAATTTGGTAAGTTTCCTGACTCGGCTAATAAGAGAAAGATGGAGTTTCATGATGATCATAGAGGAAAGAAAGTTCAATTTCCCCTATGTAATTCATGTGGGAAGAGGCATCAAGGAGAATATTTCAAAGGAACTGGAAGATTATTTGGGTGTGAAAAAGAAGGACAGAAAGCCAGTAAGTGCAAAGGAAAAGGTTCAGTTAACACCAGGGATGAGGATAATTGTATTGCTATGACATCAACAATGGTTAAATGTTTTAAATGTGGAATGTACGGGCATTATGCAAACCAATGCCCTAAGGGAAAGTCTCATGAAGAGAATCAGTATGGTCGTATGGGAAGTATTTATGTTGATGATGATGAAGAGACTACAAATGATATGTGAGATGAAAGAATTGTTGAATCTTGGACAATGGTTTAAGAATGTAGTGGAATGATTACATGTTTATCATGTGTAATGTTGGAATAACGAGACATCTAAGGATTGTTACACTATTGTCTTTCCTTGAGTTTTGAAAGTGTATGATTAATGTTACCAGTATCCATGGAAGGTTATTCAGATATTTTTGGAATGTAGATGATATGCGCATAATGTAGGGATAAGGAGAAAATTAAATGTTTGATAGTATTCATGAGCTCATGACTGATATAAGGATAAGGTTATATTATGGTTTGAGTATATAGAGTTTTTGGATTTTGGTATGTGGAAAGTGTTAACTTTTAACAGTATTCATGATTTCACTAAGGTTCAATGGGTATTCATTCTTCAAGAGAATACATGATTAAGGCCTTTGAATGTTTGGAATGTTACCAACAAGACATATCTTATGATATATGGGGATCAACGACAGTATTAAATCTCTGGTAATCGTTTTCACTATATTATGAGAGTGGACTGCAGTATTATGGATAAGCCTAAAGATTACAATGGATTATGTTGGACATAAGTTAGTATTGTTTAAGGATAGAAGTTTTTTTCGATATTATTGATGGGATGTTATAGTAATATAGTTTTATAAAAAGGACAACCTGCAGGACGAGCGACATCCCATCGCGTCGAACACGACTGTGGGAATCGAACCAACAACCGAAGTGTGACTGGCCTTTATCGCCTACCATTGGCCTACAGGAAGTCCCTGTTTAGTAGAAACTAGTTTTATTATATTAAGCAGTATGATATATAAAGTATAAGTCCATTTTAGGAACAATATATGATTAATCTCACTATAGTTCGACTTATGTATATAAATTTTGCTAACCTTTTGAGACAGATGGAATGACCCGTCATTCTATCACATGATCTACTAACACTTCACGAATAACAAATTCAACTTCATTTATTTAAGAGATGAAGTAGAAATTGTTAAAGGCGTGAACAACAGTGAGGTTGTACCAACATTACGTAAGTATTTATTCTAATTCAAATTCTTTAACTTTAGTGAAACAATCATGAAAACCAAAAATGTTGTCCTAGTGATCTTATATCTGATGAATCAGATGGTACCTTAGATCG
Source organism: Viscum album (assembly GCA_963277665.1). Taxonomy (NCBI): domain Eukaryota; kingdom Viridiplantae; phylum Streptophyta; class Magnoliopsida; order Santalales; family Viscaceae; genus Viscum; species Viscum album. The sequence goes on along the minus strand of OY728142.1, from coordinate 368,569,020 downwards.
TCACAAATTTATGGCTTTGTGATTACTGGATTTTCCATAGCCATGTTCTCTACCACTCTCCATCAGAACATGATGGTTAGATTTCTATTCCATATCCATATTTTCACCTATGTGGAAACCCAATGATTAGTTTATTTGGGTAACCATTATGTTTCATACTTTTGTTTTTAAAGATTGGTTTCAATATTCCTTTTTACGATGTGGGTTTCTATTAAATAAACTTTCGAATAGTAAACCATTTATAACCCCGACGAATTTCGAGGGCGAAATTCATTTTAAGGGGGGTAGAATGTAACAGCCCGAGATTTTATGAAAAATATTCTTTTTAATTTTATTAATGTCTTGTGTTGTACGCTACACCAAAAGGAGCTTGCACAACACGCATCTTTGACTTTCCTTGCATTACACGCAATCGCAACCTTCCTCGATAGCGTGTGTAGTACGCAATACTGAGTTTCACGAAACAACGATATGCTATTAAAATATTATTAAAACTAGCCGTTATGAATAGTAATAACCACTTTTTAAATTTTAGAAATTTTAGCTCTCAAAATGGACTTCATTTTTGGATTCGGAGTATCGAATTTAGCCTAAGGTGAAATTTTGGTACTTTTCGGATAACTTTCATATTCTGATGAATAGTGAAAATTACTAAATTATAAATAAAAACAACTTTTTTAATCGAAATAATTAATAGTGATAAATTATTAATTTGAGTGGTTTTAAAGTATATTTAGAATATATTTTTACAATTTAATACAATGTTGGTCATTGAATGTAATTCCACATTTAAACCAGACATAATCAAGTGTCAATCTTTTGATAGATATTGTTTCTTAAAAACACGCTATTTGTTTTAACAGCGGGATTTAATTATAAAATTAATTAATGAAACTTCTATGTTATGAATTTGGTAAAATAGACTTCATTTTTGAATTCGGAATATGAAATATAGCTTAGGATGAAATTTTGGCATTTTTCTGAAAAACATCAATTTATGATGAATAGTGAAACTACTAAGTGGTAGTTAAAAAACTGAATTTTTCATAAAACTTAATTTTACCGCTTCTGTGAATGGAATTTAAAAAATACGAGAGACACGGTTGATGTCAGTAAGTAAAATGTGGTTCAATGAGATGAAAATAATTTTTGGTGAATAGTATCTTTTTACTTTTTTTACCATGGTTAAAAATAAATAGGGTAATTAAGGGTAAAAATGATATTAATATTACCCTAAAACATGTCCTAATCCTATTGGACAAATTTATCTCGACCAAAAAAAACCTTAAGTGTAAAATATTATCATTTAGGCCCACTTGGGTTAGATTAGGACATTTATTATTAATTTATTTAAAGAAGGGTTAAAATAGTTAAAATCAAAGTTTAATAAGTAAATCATTTTTAATATGGGGTTATAAATAATATAAATTCGACTATAAATATTCATTATAAAGCTAAAAAGATTTTCTATATAATGGTATTTTATATGTAATTTTTAGAAATTATATAATTTAATTTATTTATGACACAATGATGATGCAGTAATTATCTTATTAATGAAATATTGACATAATTGATGTTATAAACACGAAAATAAATGTAATTTGAGACTTTTTATGAAATCCACTAATTTTCTAGGTTACTATGATATATTAGTGTTGATTTAATCAACTTGGTTAGAACATATAATTCTGTTATGACTTTCAAAAAATTCATATATCAAATAGTGTCAAAATTGACACATAATAGTTTTTAAATCAAATATTATATTACTAATTGTTATTTTATTCCTAAAAATCTATGGTTCTGCCAAATGACTTAGATAAGGATATATATATTAATAATAAACAATTTTGGGTTCGTTTGGCATGTTATAGTAAGTGTATTAACCATATAGTGTAAGAAAACAAAAAGACACGGTAAAAGTTAAATTATTTAACTTAGAGTTAAATCTAATTGATAAGGTTAAAATAATACCCTAAACTTTTATAAATCCTATTGGATGATAGGATTTAGACCCATCCCCACTTTAGATTCTAAATAAGACCCTTTGGAACCATTATAAACCTATTTTGACTTTAATATAAAATAATATTTTGAGATATTCCTAAGGTGCCCCTCTCCTCCCTTATAAAAGGGCACCTCCCCCCCTCCTCCTCACACCACATTGAGAACTCAAGCTCGGCCAACCCCTGCCAAAATCCCTTCAACACTTCCCTAGAATAATCCTAGAGGTCCTGGTCTTCTTCAAAGACCAATCTTAGTTCCCTAAGTGGAGGATTCAAAGAGGCGTTCCAAAGAAGAGGTAATATCCATTACCTATCTTTTCAATTTCTTTCTTCTTCAACTTCTTCTTCTTTAGTTGTTTCATGATAAAGTAATAACATCAGTATTAATTACATACTGATATTTTATTATAAATATGAAAAAACCCTCATTCATCTTTTATCCATCCTACAGAAAAATGAAATCACCGCGCGTGCGTACGTACAGAATACAGTCTCCACGCTGTGGTGAAATCTATTTTCCACCACCACCTTACTTGGATCAGTATAATGGTGTAAATAATGACCATATATGACTATTATAAAGTGATATTGATTCTGATATATTGTATAATCCACTCTAATTCAATTCAATAATTATGGAAATGATATCATCGCTCGTGCGTACGTACGGACTACCGTCTCCACGACGCGATGAGATTCATTCTCAATGATTAACCATTCATGAATGATTATAAAGTATATATAATAATTACTAATGAAATATATGACCTAATAATGATACTGGAATTATTTATATTTATATTTATGTCATCTACTTAATTCCATTCAATTCAATAAGGAAACGAAAACAGCGTTCATGCGTACGTACGGACTACCGTCTCCATGAACGGTGTATTTCTTTCCATTTACTGATTTATTATATATGTGTATTATGAATATATATATATAAATAATGTTTTATATTCTGGAATTAAGTAATCATGATCTAAGTACTCATATGAATAATTAAAGTTAAAATCACGAACGACAAATGAGACGATTTTACCCAAAACGCTTCTTTAACATGGAATTTACAAAAGAACGGGTAATATAAAATCATAAGTGAACCATATATGATATAATAACAATGAATATGATTCTGTAATAAGTTAATGACATTATTTAGATCATTATACAGGAGGTTCGGGCAGTTACGAAGAAAATCGGACTTAAGGTAAAGGAAATATCACAATCTCATTTTTATCCGAGATTGTTTATACTTTGGTATTTACTGGGGTGTATTTTATCATCCACATCCATATTTCCTCAATATGTAATATTATTTCCATACACCTACAATTGTTTAAATCCAATTTTACCCTTTGGTGAGTTTTTAGTAAAAGATATGAAAGGAATCTTTTGTCTTTTTTCGTACGAGGTACCTTTTTGACTTTTTCGACAAAAGTACGAGAAGAATGTTTTTTTAACTTATACGGCATGAATGGATTTTTAAAACATTATTTCCAAGAAGCTTACTTTACAAGTTTTCAAGTTTATTTTTAATCAACTTCTTTTATTTTAAAGTCATATGACATGTTATGAAAGGAAAAATGTTTTTGAAGAAGAAAGGATATTTCCTCAAGAATGGAGTTCAAGTGTTTTATCAAAATTATTTTCCATCTAAGATAATAAAGGGTTCTGTTTTTATCCCTATTATTACATTGATTTGATTATGTTATGAGGAAATTATTTTTATGAAGTCATTTACCTTATATTATTTGTTTTATGATGTCATGATGTTTCAAGAATCCCATTTTTGATACATGTGTTATGCGATGATGTATGATTTATGATTATGTGGCACACATAAGAAAAGATTCATTATAAGATGGGTGGGACCTATATCTCCCTCCAATGAATTGGGTAAAGATTTTATATCTCATGAGATAGACATGGCTGAAATGGTAGGTTATACCGGTTCAGTGAAACAGGACTGAAACGAGGGCTACTCGATTCAGAAAGGGACTTTGTCCACTAAGATAGTCTTGGCAATGAGTCTTGACTAACAAGAAATGATTCTCTATGGTTATGTGTGTATGCCACAAAGTTTCATGTTTTAAGTTATGATTATTGGGATTACATTTCACTTTTATGATTTATCCCATGTTATGATATTATGAGCTCTTTTGCAGGTTAAGATTTCCAAAAGCTATGTTCTTATGTATATGATGTGATTGATATTTCTTATGATTACCCTTACTGAGCATTTGATCTCACCCTTTTATGGTTTCTTTTCCCCAGGATAAAAAGAAAGGTTTTAGGTAAAAAAAAGGGAAGATCTTTATGGGAGATATTGAGGATCTTTCACCACGATTAGAAGATTACGTTCCGAGTTTCCGAAGACACTAAACTATTACGATCCTTGTGTGTGTGTTTTTTTTATGTACTAAGTATTCCGCAAAAGTAATGTAATGTTCATGTATGTCAAGCTATGGGTCTCTACAATATAAGTGGAATTATTAAGATAGAAAGGAATCACATTATATTAATCATTCCCATAGATTATATTAATAGACTTCATGGGTATATGATCCTTCTTGACCATTAATTGATGAAATAGATAATAAATCCCAATCCTAGAAAATAATTTATATCTACTCAATTAATCAAACTATTCATCAATACCTTGATGTGGATATTTTTTCGTAATTTTGACGTTGTTCATATCATTATAATCAACACATGGTCCCATTGATCCACAATTAATTTTTCAAAAAAAAAAAACTAGTAAACCCTATGGTGGCACACTTGACTTAATGAATCCCTTATCAAGGATTTCTTGGAGTTCCCTCTTCAATTACTAACACTCAATTTGGGACATTCTATTGGGAGTCTTTCAAATTGGTGTGGTGCAAGGATTGAGTTCACTTTAGAACCCAACATCATGATTTGACTGCAGGTTTGAAAAATATTCCGTAGTGACATCCACTCATTCCCAAAAAATTGGCATATCATTAATGTCAATTTTATCCACAACAATTATATATAAATACACATTAGGACTGGGAATTAAGACCCATGAAATTAATGTAATCACCATATAATGGTCATACTTATCACCACACTAATAGATGATTATTGGTCTGTTTAAAATTTCAATTATAAAATCCCTTCTTCGAAAACTTATATGGTATTTATTTATATTAATCCAATCCATGCGTATGATAACCTCAAATTAAATAAGAGTGAGAATGAAAATCTTTCCATGAAGAAGATTCCCACAAACATTTGTTAGATATGAATCATAAAATTGATATGTGATCATCATACCACTATTGTTTTTTACATATAATTCCACATATATTCATTTGGATGGAATTTGGATACCCTTATCTAAATTATTTGATATTAAGAAATTGGAATATCATTATTCAAATGAAACATTAGTTAGAGAATATTGGATGGTAAATGTAAATTTCACTATGAAATTATAACACCTTTCATCATAATTACTAATCACATTAGATTTCCCCATTTCCCTTGTATTAATAGGTTATCGACATTGATCATCATTATTTTCAATTGGGTTGGTAAATAGGTTAGAATATTTCCCATTATTTATACACTTGAATTGCTAATGTGGGAGTGGTCCATTAAGTGAAGCTTTATCCCTATTCAAGTTCTTAGAAAAAAAAATCACAACCCATTTTTAATCAATTCCTACCAAACATTCCATCCACACATGAAAAATTATCAAGTACCACTATGTAAATTTCACCCTTGTTTCTTCCCACAATTAGACTATAAATGAAATATAATCTTATTATCACAACGGTACTTAGAATTTTTTTGAGCTCCATATTTCAAATCAACATAAAACCATGTGATTTTAAAAAACATTAACATCCATTTGCAACATTATTTAAAATTATAATATCTCATCATTTATAAAAAATTATATTTTTCGATATTGATAGTTCGAGCTTTCATTTTATGCAATTTATGAATTTAAAATCCTCTATTCTATATTAGATGAAAATACTATAATGGTACATCAAAAGTCTTTTTATATTATACTTTTTGGTACCAAATGATTGATAATAAATTTTCCATATCTCAGTTAACTCTTGTACATTTTTTTAAGAAGTATATTTGGAAATTAATTAAGTAATAAAGTACATGAAATATTCCCAATCAATTGAGTGAATTTTATATTATTGCCACATATTATTGATAAGAGTCAAAAATTGATCCTATTGACCTTCAATAATGTATAGAACAAACAAATCATTATAAAATCACTCGAAAATTGAAAATATCATTTTAGTGGTATTGATCCATTGTTCAGAAACAACTTGATTAAAAGACTCACTAAATGGTGGTGGATGTTACATTTTGATGAACTAAACAGAATGATGTTCCCTCATTCATTTGTTTGAAAGTATAGCATCACTCATAACATGAAAATGTTTTATGTGACTATCCACAAGTTAATATATCACATATCCTATATCAATATGATTTTTAGGAATATAATTCTTTCATTTTACATTACACTCATCATCAATGTTGTTCAATCATATTATTAACATTTTGTAAAACAATACTCATTGGGTAACAAAAAATAAACATAGTGGAAAAGAAAATTTTTTTGATAATAGCATATATGATGTGTAAAATATGACACCCTATTTAATCTACGACACCTTAGGATTATTTTAGGATACTCATATAAATGTTATATTTATATCCATCATGATATTTTATTAAGAGATTTTGATTTTTTAATATATATTCCCTGGGTGTGTCATACTATGTGTGTAGAAATGCACTTTTATATGAATTAATACATGATCAACTATAGATCAATAAAGTTATTTTTATTTTGTATCCCATATATACTTATTAGATAGATCCACATCCCAATTTATTATCTAGATATGGATTTATTTTTAGGAAACTCCTATCTCATTACATTGTAAAAATTCCTCTATATTTTCTTATATTTTGACTCATCCTAATAATTATCCTAGCATAAGTCCTTAGGGATCAAAATATGGTATTAAAATCCTTTTTTACCAAGGTTAATTAAACATTTTATATGATATTAACCATAATTACACATGTATTCCAAACATTAAAATTAAAAAATTATTTTGGATTACTCGTTACATTACATAAACTCATGGCTGAGAAACATAATAGATTAGTTCCTAGTAAAACATAGAAACACACAAACTAAAATATAAGTGAGATAAATATTCACCAACTATGTTATTTAAAGACTAAACCCCTCTTATACATATCATATATAATAAATATACATTTTACCGATAGAAAGTAATTAGAAAAGCATGATCTCAATTGATCAGTAAGGGGAAAAAGGTAGATATGTGTGAATAACATGAAAATAAATGAATGATGAAATGAGAATAAAATTTAATAATACTAAACTGTATATCAAATATCATAATCATTATGTATGGAATAAATATCTAAATTTGATAAGACATGAGTCAAAATAGAATCAATGACCATTTTCCATGAGAGCGTAATAAATGAAATTTTTGGTAAACACATAAGAATAGAAATTCATTTCAAAACTATCCAGGAAGCACTCAAAGGACCATTATAGTGTTACATGCCCGTTAATGAATTGTTTGGACTAACCATTCTATCTTGGTATTATTGTACTATATTCACGACCCATTACATTCCTCTATTATTGAATTGGGTTCAGTCCCCATTCAAATCTTATCTATATCATGAGATATAATACATTATCCAATTAATTATATGGAGATATAGTTCCCAAAAATAATATAATGAAAACCATATTTATTTCTTCCATAATATTGTAAACATTAATTTTATCATAATCCATGATATTAAATGGGTATCATAATCATTTTATCAAACCTGAACATGATGAAAATAGACATGATTAATAATAATTTCATCATAACAAAACCCATTAAAATAAGTGGGTTTCTTTAGAATAGAACCCGATGAAGGGAAATAGGTTACATAATAATATCATCAATAAAAGAGGAATGGGTGTCATAAAAACCATTCCATAAAAATATAAACCATTTAGAGAAAGAAGATGAATGGTAATCTTGAACCATACCCAATAATGAAATAATAACACCAAAATATGTAATCATAGATGGAAAATAATTTTGGATGATCTTTCAAAAACATTTCCTGAGGAATAATATCCTTTGTTATTTGAAAAATATTTTTAAAGAATAAAAAAATTAATTTACTTTTTATTGAAACTAACATTGATAGCATATAAAAGAATATTCAATGCTATTATTTGTTGTGGTAGTATAAAATTGTGTACGTTTAGTTCATGTTAAAAGATTATTTTCTTATCCTTGGTAATACTCAAAATATCATTGATCAGAAAGTGTCCAGAAGATTAATTTTTTTTAAAAGGAAAAACATGGGTAGAAATTTCATTTAAAAATACTATCATAATAGTATAATAATTTTTAAAACGTTTTAAATAAGAATATTTTGGGAGAAAACATATTTATGACCAAAGAGATATATATATATCGCTATTTTTGAAATCATTTTTATAAAAATATTATGTAAGAATGATTGAAATATTTTTACCAATAAATTACGATATCATTAGTAATTATAAGACTATAAAATAAAAAATATTTCTTGATATATGGATCAAAATATTAAAACAATGAATGCATAAACATAAATAATATCAGTATTTGATGTTATTTTAGAAATATACATCTAAAAAATTGGTAAAATTAATCATATTTTAATGGTAAGGATTTAAATTATATAAATATTAAATGCGGATGTATATACACCTCATAAAATATAATTGTTTTATAACATAACATGTTCCACCAATAATGAAATTTGAGATAATATGCCCTTACCTTTAGTCTTCACAACCATCATACTTGTGGAAATATAATATATATCAAATATAAGTTTATAGGATGTAAAATTATATAATAATATTCATATGTATTATATAATATGCATTATTTTTATATGAAAGTTTATAAACCTTTTATAAAGGATTCTTTTCAAAATTACTATTGAGGTAATAACAAATTTAGTTTTTTTATAAATGTTTTGTTTCATTATAATTTTAATTATTTTACATTAATTATGATATCATAATCGCTATAATGATATACATTATATAAATATAATACATATTCAGTATTAATTTATTTATTATTATCTATAAAACATATTAATATGAAATGAATTACGTCGTCCGTGGAGATGAGATGTCATATATACGCATGCATGTCATTTCCTTTTTATTTTAATATTAAAATAAATAAAAAATTCTTATGTTATCATTCCATATTAATATTTACATTATTTATATCAAATATTACTATTATACCCATAGTTAATAAAATCAGTGTAATGTGTGAATGAGTGACATCACTTCGCATGACAGTAGTCTGTCGTACACATGAATAAAAGTATCATATTACCACAAAATAGAATAAATGAATTTATATGTTATATAAAAATAAAAATTAAACAAAAAACATTAAAATAATAAGTATAGTATTTAAATAATTTCTTCATCATTATTCTCAACCATAAAAGGTTGTAATAAAAAAAACGACATCAGTTCATGAAACAGTAACCCGCTAGACATAAAAATGATTATTTGATAACAAATTTGATGTAATATGGGTGTTGTTATTGTAAATACCATTGAAATAAAAGAGTACTAACATATTTTTGAAAATTTTGTTATTACGTAATCAAGATACAAAAATAATTTATGGTATTTTAGGAAGAAATTAAATGAAAACATTCATTGAGAAACTTTAACTATTCATTAGGTGTCTCTTATTTGGTTTTCATAGAAGGACTTCCTTGGATATTTTCCCCCCAATGTAAGGATTATATGATCAGGGTAGGTTTTTTTGGAATATATTTTCCATGTTCGTGTTAAATAAAAGGGTATTTAGTGGTGTGAATAAGGGTTAAGAGTGGGATACATTTATTAAGGGATGTGAGGGGAAAACATGTAGTTTTTCAAAGGAGTCAATTTCAACCATGTTTTTAATAAATAAAATGTTTCCAATGTGGATAAACTAAGATCTTTAGACAATATAAGGGTCAAATATTTCTATAAATGTTTTTTTTCAAAAGTTTTCAATCATTTTTTTTCTTAAGGTTTAATTCTTATTCCCTTTGCAAACTTAATTTCCGCTTATTCATCGAGATTAATTTTAACTATTATCACTAATAATTATGGTAAAAAAATAAGTGGGAGAAATTATATATTCTAAATATTATTGATTAACATTATTGAATCTATTTTATATCAAATTCCACTAGAACAAGTAGCATGCATTAACTTCAATTTTAATCATGTAGACAATGATTTGTTTAAGGAAAATTTTGATAAGTTTACAAATATTTTATAAAAAATTTTATTATAAAATTTATTTCAATGAAGAAATTCAGATTAATATACCTATAATAAAACTATTAATATATTCTAAATAAATTTTGAAATATAATTTATCAATATTGATAAATTAAATGAAACGTTCTTTTTCATTTATAATTTGAATTTTATAATTATTAATAGAAAAAAATAATATTTCATAAAAAACAATAAAAATAAATCCTATGAAAATTTTAGCATTATAAATAAAAAATTTAGGTTTATTTTATATAGTTAAATTTCTAAAATTGACAAAAAAAATATTTTATTGTTCAAAAAATTATATACAAATATTCCATAACAAAAATGAATTTTTCAACATATAAATACATTTAAAAAATATATATATTATTTTCAGTATGATTCTTCTATATAGAACAATTATAATTAATATTTGAAAATTATTTATTAGAATTCAGTTTTATAAACCTAACGGATATGGTAAAATTATATCATTTAATTTGCTATATTAATTATATGTCAAGGATTGGTTGAAAATTAATGTCATGTCTCACGAAATCTAACTAAGTGTTGTGTTAGTGAATTATAACCCAATGATACATGTATAAAATACAAAAATTGTGTATAATGTAACATACACTATAAATGAAATTTAATTTATTTGAAATAGTTTCAAAAAACATTGGGTGTTAAATCTATAACATCTTGTGAGTATCTTATAAGTACTTCTCGGGTATGTCATTTTATTTTAGTGAATTTCGATTCTTCTTAAGACTGATATCATTTTCTTGGAAAAATGAAATAATGATTTGGTATTTTTGGATGTTTGAATTAAAGTATTCAGAAAATGAATGTGATCATAATATTTATATGGTGTTGATAAGATGTTTTAAGAGTTATTAAAGAATCTTGGTTTGATATGGTCTATAAGAAAATAATAGACCATAAGACTCATTTATTAATTAATGTTTCACCATGATGATTTTTTGAAATTACATTATGACATAAGAATAAAATAATCCATAATTTTTTTTTTCAAGTGTAAATTTCTTTTACATCATATGATAATCAATTACACAATAAAATAATAGGTATGAATTTTAACTGAAGGTGACGTGTTTTTCATAATAAAAAAGTAACATTGTTTATATAATGTTAAATGGATATCTTCCCCATTATTAATTATGCCTAATAAGTTAAACTGTGTAGTGAATTCTATTTTTTCATTTGATGCGCATTCTTCACTCCACATACTTATGAGCCTTCCTGGTGGATTTTGGATACCTCCACAGCTTCCAAATCACATCGTTTGATTATTTATCTTTAATGTGGTTGCACTGCTTATCTATGGGTATGGGTTCATTATTACTCGTCATTTACATTTTCATGGGAAAAACATTGTGTTCCACATATATAACCTTTCATCTTATGGTTACATTCTTCTTGAACCTTCCATGATCTATTGTAAAATCAATTCCATGTGGCTAACCATTATTTTAGTTGTGGTATGACATGAGTGTTTTTTAGGAATGTAATGTTTATCTTCTTATTCAACTAAGTCACTTTTTACTGTGTTTATTTTATTTTTTAATTAGTTTTGTGATCTTGAGTGTTTTCCTTGAGACCCATACTTTTATTTCATTTTCTATTGTGGGTGTGTGAGACTCAAGTTGAGGTTAGTGGTTTCATCACTATTTTATATTGGATATTAATTTATTACACTAATATTATAAATTGATTTATAAATAAAATTGAATGATTTATTTAATTATTTATTCTTTGTAGAAAAACAAATTTTAGAGAATTTTTTATCCCATTGTTCTCATCATGGGAATAGGTATTTCCAAAGAATAGTCAAGTTGATCTATGAAATGTTTTTAATGAATTTATTCAATGATTTTATATTGATATTATATCATATGGGAGCCTTGGATACTTATTTGGAAGGTGTATTAATAGTTATTTTCCATTAATACTATCATGGGGTCACTCATGAGGTATTCATATTATTCATTGGCCAATTATTCGATGGATTTGTAGACCTGTTGGGATATAAAATTTATAGGGTTTTATTATGTTATCTAATTTTTTAAAAATGTATAAATATTTGAATTGGATGATTTTTATGTCTAGTTATGAGTTTTCTAGGGATCCTAACATATAATGATCTTTGTAGTTAAGTTTCACACTCTTTTATTTAGAACTAATTTTGACTTGATATGATAAGTGATATGAAATTTGAACAACAATGATACTTTTGATATTCTTTGAAACTGTTTAAACATGGTCATTTGGATTTATAAAAAATGGGGATATTTTTTACAATTATTTTGATATAAAAACAATTTAACTAATTGTCATGCATCTATTTCATTAATTTTTAAAAATTTTGAATTTTTTGAAAGTGGATTATTATGAAAAGAAAAAGTGTCATCCTATTAAGAATGTTATCTGACACAATACAAACACATTCAGATATGTATAGACCTTATTATCTCTTATGATGAAAGGAAACATCAGGAACTATAAGGAGGTGGTGATTTTTATAAGAGATATATATATATATTTCCTTTGGTGGGATGGACGTAGTTTCACAAAATATCATATTGAGCAGTTGTTTTTTTACTTTTAATTATTCCAATACCATGGATCTTTTTACTACAATTGGGTTGTATGATTTTATTTTTCTTCATTATATTATTTAACACCCCAAAATATTATACCTCTTGTATTGATAAGTTTATTTTTTCATTTAGATTGAATTTCATAACAACTAAACAAAACATGTTTCTCATGAGAAACTAATAATATGGTTTTAATTTATATTAGAATTCAACTGAGTAAAAAAAATGGACACAAGTATTTTCATAATAAGAAGTACACCGTACTGTTTACAATGTTTCACGATCAGAAGGAAACATCCTACCCAAAAAATGCCAAATAAAAACCCTATCAGAACTACGGGAAGGCCCCATACAAAGAAAATAAGACACAGTTAATTAAAGAGATCCTTTAGGTCAGTGAAAATGAAGAACAACACCACCATGATCATGAAGACTGTACTGATCATCAAGGGTATAACAAGATCCAACCTCATCGCATTCCATAATCTTAAGACACCCCAAGACATGGTTTTATATGGAATCAACCTGACCTATTCTCTTGTGACCATTCAAAGCTAACGACAATAATTATAGTCATTGGGCATTGATAAGATAATTATATATATATAAGTATTAATTAGTTTCCAAATATTTATGTTATAATTACAATTATAACATAATAACCATTTATGAACTCTAAAAGGATATGGCTTAATATGTTGACTTACAGTTAAGTGATTTTGAGGAATATTAAGGAAAACAATACACTTTGAAAATAATTCAAATACAATGTAATGATTTTCATTTCTTAAAAAGTGTTATAAACTATGAATAAATTATTCGAATTAAATTTTTTTTTGATTAAATTTTTTTTTCTATAATAGTAATATAATAATTATCATGTAGGTTTAATAAATATATTTTTTATAACTTTTATGGTAAAGGTTTAGTGTTTACAACTTTAGAGATACTTTTAACTACGAAAAAGTTTAATTAACATCATAATGTTTAATAGAATCCATGTTTAAGAAGACAATTTCTTTTTATTTATAATAAATTTATTTTTTCTCTATTTTAATACTATAATTTTGAATGTGGTTGTTTATAAAAAAAAGTCCTTCAAGGGGAATCCATTTATTGGTGGGACGATGGAGGCTACACATTCTAGGTGGATAATCCTAGCACTCAACCTAAGACAAGGTCGGACTGATCTTGGGAAGAGTGTCCCCAAAGGGCGAACGTGGGCATGATCACATGGGTGCACCACCGTGGGTGTGAGGCCGTGGTGGGGCATGGGTAGGCCAAGGCCTGTGGGGGCAGGAGCCCATGTGTAAGTCTCCCTAGTGTGTGTTGTGTGTTTTTTATGAGTATTCTATCGGACACTTAGGCTTATAAAGGAAGAGAAATCAACTCACTATTTTGATGTGGGATGTTTTTTTTGAGCCAAACGCGATCTGGTCCATTTGACTGCATCCCGCGTGATCTGGACCGTCAATCCCAATCCCGATTTCGACCTTCAACAAACACGGATTTCCATCGTGTTTTGGTGCGTCGTTTGATCTACCACAGATCTAATATTTGTTGTCCAGGTGTTTTAAAATTCCTTGTTAAACAAGGGTCTCCCTATCTTTCTCGGAGTAATCTAAGTCGTCCAATCTATCTCTGGTTTTCCCTCTTTTCGTGTCGCCGTATTCTTCTTTTCATGGGTTTACACCAGTAACCCTACACCTATTGTAGAATCTCTTTTTCTTCACCACTGAACCCCGTTGTACCCTTCTTGTTTTCCCTTTATTAAAAGAACAAAACCATCCATTTAATGCACCACAATGGGGGTACATTTTTTAATTAAATGTTTGTGTGTTAATTTCATATATAAGTAACCAGTTGCGCCCAAAGAACTCTCAGTTCTTCTCCCTGCTCAAGCCTCCGGCAAGTCCAACCCAACCTTCCTCGACTTCTCCTCCCCTTGGTTTTATTATAAGGTTTATTTTTACTTTTTTTGTGGTTTTGATTATATATATATATATAAATAGCTATATATATGTATGTTCTTAAAACTATGTGTTTTAAATATTCTTACGGGTTTGTTAGAAACCATCCTTATAACAGAACCTATGTCCCTAAATTTTGTATTTGTAGAGTATTTGTAATTGGAGAGGTATTTAATTCTTAAAAATAATAATACGTACTATATATATATATGATTATTTGTACTAATGTTTATATATGAGTATGCATGGGCATGGCCATTTGGTTTTGAGTATAGGCCCACGAATAATCAATAAATCATGTTTGAATAGATTGAAAGATAAGAACTTCAAATGAAAGAGTATATTTTCCATATGATATTATTATTATGTACTACACATACATATACACACATAAATTCATATTTGTAAATATATATGGAGAATTATATATATGTTCAGTTTTAATTGAATTGTATGGATATGTTTTCATAAACAATGTTTTTTATCAATGGCATGACATGCCCTATATAAAACATTGTTTAACTAATATTCTTAGGGGGTTAAAAAACATGGAGGTGCCAACCATTTTAGTATGAGTATGGTTATATTCATATATATTTATATGTTACAGAAATCTTCATTATACCATGTTTTGAGGTATTTACACATTAAGTCTCGAGTTTAAGTAGAGATTTAAAACATAAGAATTGTTGTTCCAAACATATACATATACATATTTTTTTATATAGATATATAGTTTGTATAGAATACCCTCTGGATAATTTTTTTATTTTATCATGGAACCTCTATAATTAATATATGTTTTTGGAAAATAATTTTGTCCTAATAATATTATGTTTAGGAATCCGATAAAACATGTATGTTATATATATATATATTTACATAAACATATATGAAAAATCATTTAATGAATAAATCCTTTTAAAAATTATGTATATACTTGTTTAAAATGTTACTCTTTATATACACTTCATTGCAAGTGAAAAATTATTTTTTTTGTACTTTGGATGTCAATATACATTCCATCATATTCTTTTATTCTTACTATTTAATGATTTTCATATATTTATTAGCTCAGTTTTTAAACATCTTGATGCATGTCTCGCCTTATAAAATCTATAAATGTTTAAGAATGAAATTCATCATCAATGACCAATTATGTATGAAATTATCCAAAGTGGTATTGGCACATTGAATAATATGAAATTACTAATTTAATATTCAAAATGGAATGGGACATTTTGAATATACAACCCTTTTTGGCATATTAGTAGTGTATTGGACTAGTATATTATGGGCTGGGGACCAGTAAAAGTAAGTCCTCTAGGATGGAGTCTGGATATAGATGCTCTCAATGATGGAGTCTAGTTGCAAATGTTCTCTGGGTTGGGGTCTAGTTATAGTTAGCCCTATGTCTTGGATTGAGGCCTTGACACAGAAGTCCGACATTATACAATCCATCCTTATGCATATAATAATTCTTTAACCTAATGGATATTCGACCATACTGATCATCAGGGGTATAACAAGCACTATCCTCGTCACTTTCATTATGATTAAGACACACCAAGATAGGGTTTTATATGTAATCAACCCAAACATAGCTCAGGTGACCATTGAAATATAATGACCATAATTATAGTTGTTGGATGTTGATAGGATAATTAAATAAATATAAATATATATATTTAAGTATTAATTAGTTTCCAAATATTTAAGTTATTATTAAAATTATAATATAACCACCATTTATGAACTCTAAATGGATACAGTTTAATACATCAAATTACACTTAAGTGATATTGTGAAGTATTATGGAATTAAAATCAATATGAAAATATTTCAAATACAACATAATTTTTTTAAACAGCGTTATAAACTATGTTTAAATTATTCAAATTAAATTATGTTTTTGATTAAACTATGTTTTCTATAACACTAGTACAAAAATTATCATTTCGGTTTATAAAATCAGTTTTTTTATAAATTTTATGTTAAAGGATTAGTGTTTATAATTTTAGAGATACATTTAAATAAGACAAAGTTTAATTAACATTGAAATTTCTAATGAAATCCATGTTTAAGAAGATATTTTCTTTATAGTTATAGTAAATGTATTTTCTCTCTTCATTAAGATTTTTTAATTTTTTTGGACTATTATAAAAAAATGCCTCATAAGGGCCAGCACTTTATAGCTTGGTTGAGGGAGGCAACTCACACTAAATGGCTGAGCCTAGCCCTCAATCCAAGACGAGGTCAGACTGAGCTTGGGAAGAGGTTCCCCAAAGGGCGCACATGATCAGGATCACATGGGCGCACCATCGCGGGCATGAGACCACGTCGGGGCATTGGTAGGCCAAGGACTGTGGGGGTGGGAGCCTGTGTGTAATGCTCTCTGGTGTGTGCTTGGTGTTATTTCTGAGGATTTTATCAGAGGCTTGGGCTTATAAAAGAGGCAAAGAAACTAACTGTTTTGGTGTGGGACATGTTTTCTAAAGAGAAATGTGATCTTGTCCATTGGATCACATTGCGCGCGATCTGGACCGTCGATTCCAATTCCACTTTCGGCCATTACCAAATGTGGATTCCTACTGTATTTTTGTGCATCATTTTATCTACCACAAATCTAATCTCAGTCTTCCATGTGTTTTAAAATTATGCGCGGATCCAGGGTTGCCCGATCTATCTCGGAGTAATCCAACTCATCCAATCTATCTCTGGTTTTCAATCATGACGCGTCGTCTTCTTCTTCTTCACACGGGTTTACACCAGAAACCCAAAAAATATTTCACCATCTCTTTTTCGTCACCACTGACTACCAGTGGAGCCTCTTTGTTTTCCCTTTACTAAAAGCATGAAACCATCAATTTAATGCAACATAAGTGGTATGTTTTTTCAATAAAAGTTTATGTGGATTTTTAGTATATAAGTAATCGATTGCACCCAAATAACTCTTGGTTCTTATCCCCACTCAAGCCTCCAGCAAGTCCCAGCCAACCTTCCTCGAGTTCTCCTCCCCCTGCTTTTAATATGTTGTTTATTTTTCCTTTTTTGTGGTTTTGAGTTTATATATATGTGTGTGTGTGTGTTTTCTTTTAAAACATTGTGTTTTAAATAACCCTACAGGTTAGTTTCAAACCTTCCTTATGACTTAACTTAAGTCTCTTTTTTTTTATTTTAAGAGCATTTTTAATTTGAGAGTTATTTAATCCTTACAAATTTTAGGGCGTACTATATATATATACACACACACATGTATATAAATATTGTTATTTTTTACATTGATTTATATATCAGTATGAATAGTCTTGTCCTTTCGATTTTGAGTATAGGCCCATGAATAACCAATCCATCAAGTTTGAAAAGATTGCAAGATAAGAACATCAAATTCAAGAGTGATTTTTCCATATGAAATTCTTATTATGTACTATGCATACATATATACACATAAATTTATATATGTAAATATATATGGATAAAGCTATATTGGTTCTTTTTTAATATAATTGTATTGGTAAATTTTCATAAACAAAATTTATGAATAATGGAATGACCTACCCTATATGAAACATTGTCTAACTAATATTCTTTGGGGGTTAAAAAACAGGAAGGTGCCAACCATTTTAGTAAAAGTACAGTTATATTCACATATTTTTATATGTTACATGATTCTTTATTATACCATGTTTTTTGTTATTTACACATTATGTCTCGAGTTTATGTGATGATTTAAAATATAGGAAATGATTTTCAAAACATATATATATGCATATTTTTTTTATATAGATATATATATTGTATAACATACACTCTTTGTCAATTTTTTAGCATGGATGCTCTATAATAAATTTATATTTTTTGAAAATAAGTCTTTTCAAATTATCTTTAGTGTAGGACTCTTCTAAAACATGTAAGTTATATATATATATACATAAACTTATATGTAAAATATTTTAATGAATAAATCCTTTTCAAAATTATTTGTACTATTTTTTAAAATTATACTCTTTATATACACCTCATTGCATGTAAAATATTTTGTTTTTTTCATTTAGTACCTTGGATGTCAATATACATTCCATAATCATCCTTTATTCTTACCATTTAATGATAGTCACATAATTTTAAGCTTAGTTTTTAAACATCTAGATGCATGTCACACTTTATAAAATATGTAAAAGTTTAAGGAAGATATTCAACTACTATGACCAATTATGTTTGAAATTATCCAAAGTGGTATGAGACACTTTGAATAATTGGAAATGAATAATTTTATATTCAATATTGTATGATACATTTTGAATATACAACCCTTTTTGACATATGAAGAGTGTATTGGACTGGTATGTTCCAGGCTGGGGACCGGTAGAAGTAAGCCTTCCAAGTTGGAGTCTGGTTACAGATGCTCTCCGGGATAGAGTCCGGATAAAGATGCTCTCCGGTTTGGGGTCTG
Organism: Viscum album; assembly: GCA_963277665.1. Classification (NCBI taxonomy): domain Eukaryota; kingdom Viridiplantae; phylum Streptophyta; class Magnoliopsida; order Santalales; family Viscaceae; genus Viscum; species Viscum album. Next base: position 368,549,554 of record OY728142.1, on the reverse strand, counting down.
GTTACTGTTAGCCATAGGTCTTGGATCGACGCCTTGACACCAATATCAGACATTATACATTCTGTCACTATGCTTATAATAATTATTTAACGTAATGGATATTGTACTTTTAGAGTATCCAATGTTAAGAGCCATTACTTATGATTGTTAGAAAAGTAAAATTTTATGGCATGACTTGTGTTTTTCACTCAGTGAAATAGTATCAAATATATGAAATTGATGTTGTTTCCTTCATGAACAACACTAATTAATCATAACTCTTACCTGATCAATTTTTTCTTAAATGTTCATTTTCCATACACGTTTAGAACATCATTTATTTATTACTCCAAATGATCATGCCTTTAATTGAGTCATGTATCCTTGTAATTATATTGGTATATTCTTATTTGAGAACTCTTATCACATGTTACATGTGTTATAGTTTTCATCAAGATAAATGCTCTATGGAAAGTTTTAAAAAATGTATTCAAAAGTTACATTTGTTTATATTAAAATCCCTCACTGGGCATTCTTATACTCAACCAACATTTTGATTTAAAATTTTTATATAACAACTTTTAACAGATGAAAAATTTTTGTAGTAGTTGGTTTCTCAGAGCCTAAATCGAATTCAATCCTTTCTATGGGACATTATGTGTTGTTTATCAGTGCATGTTTTTGTTTAAAATGATACATCATGTTCTGAAGGCACTGACTCCTAGTTTTTCTAGGGTCGGGTCTTCACATATTATGTAATATATTTTTTCTATTTTTTATCTTCTGTTTTTTAACATTAGAATATATATATCTGTGTGTGTATGCATTTGTCGAAATATTGTTGGAAAAAAAATCTATATGGTTTTTGATGATTCTCGCGTGATATTGGCCATCCCATGTTGAACAAAAATTCTGTTCTAGATTGTGATGGTTCATGTTGTGTAGTATTTTATGATTATATCATAGTCATCTATCAGTAATAATTTAATTGATCTAGATTACTCTCAGTTTTTTAATTTTGGATATAATGATAAAATATTTTTGAGACCATAGAGGTAGGTTGTGGTGATTGGCTAGACTACTATTTCCATGAAGAGTTGCAAGATAGCTTGGGATGTTGCGATGTGGATATTCTATTTTTAATTATTGATCTCAATTTATACAAATGGGTTTCATGAATAAAATGAGTTTTTTTTCAATCGTCTACTCATTTCTTATGTTTTTAATGTAATGATATGCCTCCAACCTAACTTCTATGAGGTCCAAAAGAGGATGTAGTGGATTAGCCAAATGGTTAATTTTCTTTGGCTCATAACCTCATAGAGTCTATCATGTGAGTAGTTCATGTAATTGACTAAATTTTACTATATGAACAGAACATAGTTGATGAGCTACAACAAGGATCTATGAGAGAAATATATCGATATCAAGATTTCGTATATGAAAAACCACCATCATATAAGGGTATGAATGAGCCACACTATGTGGATGACTATATAGAAATGACTGATCATATCATTAAATTCTTCGATACGACTGAAAAAACGTAGGTTAAGTGAACAATATCCAGACTTGAGAGTCCCAACAAGTGATGGTTGTATTCAATGGTATATATAGATAGGAAGGTGGGCTTAGAACATGATAGTTTTATTATGCTGTTATTATGATATATCTATCCATAATATATGTAAATAGGTCAATTATCTATGTTCTTTGAATAAATGTATATATTTTGAATAGTAATTGAATAAACTGATCGTTTCAAATTGTTGGTTGTGTTTTCTAAAAAGGTAGTGAAGTAATCAAGATGAAGTATGTCACGAAAAAGGCCGGGTCATCATTCAACCCAATGCCTAACCTAGTCCGCAACATTGCCCGAAGGGCATTCCCAATCCCCACGGGATGGTACAAGTTCCCCGGTATCAAAACTAACACATGGGAACAATTTACCCGAAATAGTAAACACAAAACAACTGATAAGATAAAGAAACTGAAACTAAAAATAGACAACCAAACATGGCATTAAATTAAAAACACATTTAGAGGTTTACAACTTGAATCAACATCCAAAATAAATGACAAAAAAATAAAATAAAACTCTCACTCAAACCTCTATAAAACAAGATAGGCACAACATCCACACTCCACAACACCAACCTGCACGAGAAGACCATCAACGACCAGTACCACCATCGCTGAGCACGATGCCTCAACCTATAATACACAGAGAAAAAGGTCTACATACACCTAAAGGTGTATGTAGGGTGTAAACCAATATCCTAGTAGGATGTCACACAATAAAAAGGTTCCACGCAAAATTATCAAATTAAAAATACATTTGAAATTTTAGTAAAAGCAACGAAGTAAATGTTGGAACAGTTTTAAAGAAAACGAGATTAAGGAGAACAGTTTCAAATTGAAAAACTTAAATTAAAAAAACACCATTACATTTTAAAATAAACAATGTATCACACCAACATGCGTAAAGTAACCAAAGGGAACAAAATATGGGAGATTCCTCATGGGTATTAGATAGCATGGGCCCCTTGATCATCGTGGCCTAGTGAAATGTGGCTTAGAAGGCCACCACCCTCATAAAACGTTTCTTAGAAGGCCATAACCCTTAGAAAATGTGGCTTAGAAGGCCACGACCCTCTGAAAAGAAAACATTTAGTTAGTGTTGCAATCTTCAGTCCTGCTAATGAGACTGGGTCGATTCACCTCCGGAACACTAGCACACTAGTCCAGTCTACCCTCCTAGCTACCCGAGCTTCCTAGTTTGTGCTCATACAAGTTTCAAGTTCATGTCACATGTCACACTAATACATAAAATCCAAACATGGTAATTACACACGCAAAATCACAGTTTGATCACCCAACCCGCTTTTAAAACCATACACACACCAAAATCTTTTCATGACAAAATCTGTATAGGTAACATACTCAATTAGACCAATTGAGCAAAAAAAACACTTATCATTAAACAAACCTCCACTTACACATATAAATACCATTTTGAAATGAGATACACACTATGTTTTTTTCAAAATGATTCACACCATGGTTATGATTTAATAAACCATATCAAAAGTTCATAAAACAATAGAAACAGAGTGTCACATGGCGTTACACAAAAAAAGTAACCATTTCTACATTCAAAACACATTCTAACATCACACACACTCAAATACCATTTTAAACTGTGACATACACCACACCGATAGTTTGATGGAAGACCTTACACCATATGTAAAACACTTTTTTCACAAATCACCTAATTAAATAAGACAAAAATAAAAGCATACAAAATAATTTAAAAGAAACATTTGGCGTTACCGACTAAACCCACACCACAAACATATTTTCTATCTAGACACATACGACGCCATGTCAAAGATATATTTCCCACCAATGTTAAATAACAATAATCTAATAGCACAATAAAAAAACACCAACAACTAAATAGACATGATTTTAAAATTAGAAATAACACACATAAAATAGACATTCTATTAAACAGTTCAAATGAATATCAAACATCAAATAAAAACAACTTCTCAATATAAAAATAAAATAAATGATATTATAAACAAACTAAACTTGCAAATTAATTTATCAAATAAAAACTTAGATGTAGAACCACCTACATCGACATCGAACCATGAAAATTGAAGTGAAATCTTCAAATTCAAGCATGAAACATCAATCGCGTGCCGTTTTTACCTTAAGGAACCTGTGGCGAGGCTGCGAGAGGCTGGCCGGAGAATTGAGGATGCCATCGGAGGTGTGTCATGCTGTCGAAACCAGTTAGAATGGATGAATGAGGGTTCCTACCAAAATGGGGGGCACTGTACATGATGGGTAGAAGGGATCTGGTGGAAATAATAGGGGAAAACAGGAGGATTTTTTCATGTGGAAAGTGGGTAAGGTATCAGAGGTTTCTCCAGCAAAAAATGGAAGGATGTGACTCCCCATTAGATGGAGGGTGGTCCTGCGGTTGGACATAGGTGCTTCGCAATAAGGTGTATCCAAAGAACAGGCTGGGCACAGCGAGGAGGTCACCGTGGCTGTTGGCCGAGACATAAAGAAGGGGTCGACGGTCATAGGGTGTGGCGGACCGAGGAGAGGCCATCGCTCAATGGGAAGGGTAATATGGAAAGGGAGGTCTCTGGTGAGGATTTGGGCGGTTCTGAGTGGGGGATATGGTGCGAGGGAGATGGGAACCGGACATAGTAGGAGATGCGCTAGGGTTCGCTGGATAGAAGGAGGGTCGTCACCGGGAGGTGGAGCGGCCAATGATGGGTGTGAGCAGAATAGGGGAGAGGGGGCAGAACCTGCAGCGTGACGCAATGGGTAGGGGAGAGGGATTTTATGCACAGAAATCCTAAAAAAAGAATAAGAGAAAAATAAATGTAAAAAAACAAACTAAGAAAAAAAATAGTCAAAATAATAGTCATATTCATAATAATAATATTCTCAATTTAAAAACAATTACAATAATAACCTATTAATGTAAATGATGTCCATATTAATAACTTAATTAAAAAATCAGCAATAATAATAATAAACTAGTCATGAGTGATAAAAAAATAACTATTTTTTTTGTCCCTAATATAAATAATATTAACACTCAATAATAATTAATATTATCCTCAAATAATAATAATTATAATAATAATATCCATAAAACAATTCAATAAAATTTTATCACTCTCTGTATTTTATTTTATTTTTATTTTACCACTCATTTAATTTTATTTCCCTATTGTTAATTCATTTTATTTAATTTTTTGAACATCAGTAGGTCACCCAATGTTCCAGGTGAGGCCACACGGTTTAAAAATCTTGCCACACATGAGGCCGTGCAGACTCAATTTTTTTCATTCTATTATCGTTTTATTATTCGCCACATAATTTTTCACCTTCCTTGAACATCGAGCAGGCCGTGCGGTGAACCGGGCGAGGTCGTGTGGCAACCCAAGCAAGGTCGTGTGACTTCGACCGTAGTGCGCGGGATGCAGTTAAGGACAAGACAATAAATTTTAAATAAAAACCTCAAATTTTAAGTCGGGCTTAACCCCGGACTACCCAACGCTGAGAAAATTAATAAAATAATTTATTTAAAGACGACGAGTGTGAAAATGTATCAGATGTAATTGTATGGTTTTTGACATGATATTAGATTAAATTTATTTCAAATGAATCATTATTTCTATATAGGGATAGTAGATATTGAAATTATATATAATAAATTTATATGAAAGTAAATGAAATATCTTATAGAACTACTCTACCACCCAATGGAATCATCATTAGTTTACATGGGAAGAAGAGAAAGTGGAATAATTGTTACATGGGTGGTGGAGGTGGATCATAGTAATGTTCCACCTCTCCACCATTAGTAATAAAAATTATTATTACCATGACATTCTAATTGTGTGGAAAATATTGTAACACCCAATATTATGTTTCTAAACCAAAAAATATGTCCAATGGTTATCACCGCAATGGCCTCTTGCAGAGGTTTTATCAAAATATGTCTACCCCTTGATGAGGTCTTAGATCATCTTATCCAATGTCATCTACAGTGCAATAAACTAATTTAATCAATATAGATATCTAACCATATGTCTTAAGATAATATCCAATTCATGTATTGGATGATTTTCCAACTGATGTTAGCATTAGTTAATCTATTTTGATAGGTATCTCTTTTATTGCATATTCATATAGTGAATGATTTACTTCATATCAGTGCTTTACAATAATTTATTTGAACACATTTTTTATATTATATAAATTCCAATAGAGCATATGTACATTTATATCGACTTACAAATTATTTATCAGAAGAGGAAACAGAGGGGGTTGTCGTGTACTTTGTGTTTTCTATCAACATTTGAGGCTGAGATATTATAGTATTCTGTTGATATCAATCTTTTATATTTTAAATCATAATGAATATGGATTGAACAGTAACTCATAATGTTGTGTCTAATTTTAATCAAAAAAATTTATCATTCAATGGTACTGATCAGAGCTCATTGTTTTTTAGGGAGATTAGTATATAAGGTCTTGTCATAAAGGTCTTTTCTACCAATGCCATTGGTTTTTATATTAACATATTTTTAATCCCAATTCAATTTCATCTCATGTTTATAATACAATTACTATTAGGGTAATTCATAAAATTACACATGATGAATTATCTAGTCCACCTTTATATAAAAAAGCGGTATTCAAAAATTATTTTTTGCATAATACAAAATTGGTCTTAATATCTTCTTATCATATGAAACCAGGGGAGAATTATGTTCTGATATTTTAGAAGGATAATCTGATATATAGAGGGTTTATTTAAAATATTTTTTCTACTTTGGAATCCCAAAATATCATTTTTAATAAAAAAATTGTGGAAATCGACAATGAACGTACCATCAAAAGATGAACATGGTGCTGGTTTTGTATAAATATCATTATCCTCTTGTGGATTTTTTTATTAGTTAACAGGTGCATGGTTTTTTTAAATGATTTAATATCATTGAAGTTATAATTATATTAGTGGAAGGAAGACTAATATTCCTTATAGGAATTTCGAGATTAGTTATATCTATTATGAATATCTCTTTACGGCTTTTGGTCTTCTCAAAACTAACGAGGTTAATATTTATTTAATTAAATGTTCATTGTATCATACTAAAAATTGTTTTCGTAGTGTTCATGAATAATAATTTAGTTTACATTATATCTGAGCATGTGCAGAAGAACTATCTAGTTTTTATTTTAGAAATCTTGACGAGTCAATATTTTTATGAAAATATTTCAAAATGTAGATAATAGATCAATAGAATGATAATATTTGGGAATTTTATTTTTGATCATGGATAATCAATCAATTATGATATATTGAAATTTATATTTTATTTTGAGGATTCATAATAAATATTTTAAATTATATATTCCATTATCTAAATGGATATTAACAATGATTTATCTATTATTTCATGATGTTTCCGTCAACATTGACTGATCTTAACAGAATGTGGTTTGAATAAAATGGGATGAAAAATTCTTATCTCCTTTCCATGAACTAAAATAGCTTTTTCAACGTCTTCTATAATAATATTAACTAATACCGCTAAGGGATATGTTGTGTACTATGAATATTATCATTCTATTTTGGTTTTTTGTCTTACATAGGATGATCATGTTGTGTCTAATGTGTGTCTTTAATTTTAACATCATGATAAGAATTAAAACATTCTCGAATTAAATCTCATAATAGTTATGCATTCACATAAATGTTTTTGGAACTATATAATTGTGCATTAGTTCATAGTATTTTCTAAACCTAAGAATGGATGATATTTCATTTTTCAAACAAAATTCAATATAATATAGTAATTTTTGGTTGAATAACATCATATGTTTTACAAAAATATCACTTACACTAGGAGGAAGGGGAATGTCATTATATACACTATTATCTGAAAAGTAAAAACACAGTATATTTTGGTGGGTCTATAGTTGGATGATGAGTTCATAGGAATTCAAGAAACACTATATAGTGGGAAAACCATTTCTAATTGTTCTATATCATGAGAAGGTATTCTACACTTTGAGGAATAGTCTATCACCCTATCATCTGTGGGAACCTTATTTTTTTTATTGATATTTATTATTCATCTTGGTCTATTCATATTGGAACTATGATGTTGTATTATTAAATGAGATAATGATTTTGGTGGTCATTTATGAAAAATAACATTTTATATTATGTCTCCAACTATTTAAAATATATATATATAATTTTAGATCATCTGAAACCTTTTAGTCTATTTGTTCTTGTTTGGGTAATAGTTTTGAATTATTAATTGGTTTCTAATGAAATTTATTTTTGAATACAATGAAATACCCATTGGAACAATTCAATCTTATTGATGAAATATAGTTTGATGAAATAACCACCTTTAATTCATATCAGAGTCACCATTAAGGTTAATGATATGGGTATGCTGTATACATAGGGTATTTTGAGGGTAAATTGGGGTTCCCCTATCATTATGTTAGACACAGATCCTAGATTTACATAATCGTCTGTAGGGGTCTCAAAGAGTATATTGGGACTATGTGCAGGTGTTGTACAAACTTCCGTCAAATGATATATGGTCATTAAGTGAAATCTATGAAGATGATGGAACATATGCTTCACACACATGTCTTGGAATATAGTGTAATGTGTAATTTCAATATGGGGATAATTGTGTTTTATTATAATAATAGTTATTATATTTTTATTAGAATAGCTCCTTCATAGATTTTTATGGGGCCCCATTCATCTCACCTCTATATTAGAATGACTTGGGAAATAACTGAATTATCAAGAAAATTCTAATTGAATATACATTAGTGAGAATTCATGATATATGTTGGGGAAGGGTTATATCTTAGAGATTTAGGAAATCATATTAATATCATCGAAGACATCAATTGAAGTATTTTATTTTGTTCATGATTTTTTTGATCATTTCTTCTCTATTGGGGAACAATTGTATTGGGAAATAGGTACTGTTGGATTTTAAATATTTTATAACATTTTAGGTTACTGTGAATCCTTGTAATATCTTTTATTGGTTGTAATTATCATCTTAGATCATAGATATTCAGGTTGTTTCTCACATATCTCAAATTAGTAAGTACCATCTTGTTCGTTCAGTTGTTCTGTGTTGGAATGAAATTTATATGGAGCTAGAGTATTATACTCTAAGGAATCCATTGGGGAAACTAATTCTTAAGAGAATGTATTGTGTTTTATGTCCATATGGATTTTCAACTTGTTATGGTGACACTGATCATTTTATCAGGAGACAAAACAGAGAGAAATGATAGTAAGGAAGAAGTTCACTCAACTCAATTCAGAGCACCATTCTTCCACATGAAATTTTGAGAACATAATGTCTTATAATGGGGAGTTTGTATAACCATATTACCTACATATAGGTAATTATTTTCATTCTCATATTTTGGGTTCATTTTGAGACTTTCAAAGAAAGAGATCATTTTTTTTGGGAAAAGACCAAATGTTTCACGTAGTAGGTATCTCTTCATTAATGATTTCCTTGAATCAGTTTGATGAGAATAATTATTGGGTGAATGGATGGTTTTTAACAGTTTCTGTTGAATACGGTATTTCTAATTCATGTATGAATATATTTTGATATAATATTCATTTAATTTATAAATGAGTCATTAGGAATAATCTATGAAAATAGTATAGTGAATAATAATATGGAATAAGGTATTGTTACTTTTTACATACTAATGGATTCTACATATTAATATAATATTTTAAGATATAACATAATTGGATGAGATTTTATATTGGGGTGATGTGTTTTTAGACTTAAATAAGTAACATTGTTGTTATTACATAAAATGGATGATTACACCATAAATACTTCAGACCAATTGGTTAACTAGTGGATCACATCTTATGTTTTTCATTGCATGTGTATAATTATCTATAAAATCCTATAATATTTTTATAGATATTTTATAAAAGTACAATTTTTTTAGGATTAAATTATTCAATGATTGTTATTCAAAGTGGTAGAGATTGGTCCATCTTTGTAATAGATCATTATTCATTGTTGTTTCTATTGAACATTGAAGAACCACTGTGTTATTTTTATGGATATGTTGATCTGCTGGGGAGTTTTTTATCCTTTATATATCCAATGTGAAATCTTCTCTAGAAGGATGACTATTTTTTTGTTTTATAGAATCAATGCATATTCTATTAGTGGTCATTCTCTTATATTATCCATCCACAATATCAAATTTCAAAAATATTGAAATATATGGGAATTGGTTCTTGGGAATCCATTATTATCATTATATTCCATCCTTTTTTTTATTTTGTCTCTGTGTGTGACTTAAGTTATTCTTGATGGTTATATCTCTAATATATGTTGGGTGATAATTGATTTATCATGTTTTAAAAAAATTATAAATAAAATGGATTGACTGAGTTGTTAATAAGTGTTTGATGAAACAAATTCTTGTTTATATGGTTTTATAAATGAATTGTATAAATTAATTGTAATTTTTAAATAATTTTGAAATGTATTTATTAAATTTTTTGGAAATAATTTTTCTGATGAAATTATTTAAAAAACTATGGAAATGAATTACTATGGGAACTATTGTGGAATAATTAGTGATATGACACATAAATTGATACTATCAGTGGGTTCACTCATGGGGTATTCCACTACTCTATTTTACTATTGTCATAGGGATGTGTTTCACCTATTTGGGGATTTAGATTATGTGGTGTTCCTCTATTATATAGATTCAATGATTTTATCTAGATATATGATATGTTCAATTTTCCTTGTTTTGGTATATGTGTTCCATTAATCCTTAAATTTAATAATCCTTGATGTGATGTTTCTTGAGACATCAGTTTCAATTAAATAATATTTAAATGATATCAGGTACCTACATTATAAATATATCATATTTTTCTTATGATTGGAAATTGTTTTTATTATAATATTTAGAACATTGGAAAACTGATGAATTTTTATAATACTCTTCATATAAAAAATATTTATCTAATTATAATGATTTTATTATTTAATTTTGAACATGTTTATGTTGTTATACATGGGCTTCTTGTGGAAAATCTAGGTGGAATCCTATTGAGCATATTATCTAACACCTAGATCTCCCCGTATGTGGTCCATAGATATTGTTATGTATTTTGATGTAGGGAATGGTATAGATCCACAATCGGGAGACAAGGTTTTTTTCAACTATTTCTGGTTAGATGGTGGTGAGATGAAGGGATTTTCTCATGCTATCAAATTGAGTATTTGTTCTTACGTTTGTGTCATCCATTGCTTTAGAAATCAAATCATTGAGTTTGTTATACTAAATTTGAGTTGGGTATATTTTATTATCTTCTTTTAGTTATGGAATATTTATTTATTATTATTTATCATTAATTATATCTCTCCAAAATATATATATATTCTATTTTTTCCTACATTTAATTGGGGGAAATAATTTCCTATAGTCTTGGTTGATTCCCAGGTGCTAGTCACATACCCTTAACTACCAATAAAACCCTTCATGTATGTGATGTGTCAAGTTCTGTTTCAGTTTTTGAAGATTTATATTTCAGTTAAAACTAATAGACAAATACATCCCATGTTATATTAAAATTATATATGATGGGAAGTAATATAGTTAAGATATAACTAATGAATATTCAATTAATAAAATTTAATCATTCACATAATGAAATAATTGAAAACATTAATGAACCCACATATATTTGATCGCTAGAATCTACATTTTTTTCTACTATATCCTATATTAAATTATATTATAGAACATAACATCAAATGAATGTCCAATTTAAGGTCTTTAAATTGTAAAAAAATAACAGTTCAACTAATTCAAATAATAAAATGTTTTTTGTTATAAAGTAAATGTCTATGTAATGTGATATTTTTAGAAATCCTATTAATGAAACATTACTAAAGATCATGGTTCAGTATTTTTATGTATAACTCACACATATTCTTGGAATGTTCTTTTATTCCACATAAATGAATGATTTCATCCATTTACATTTATCTTTTTCATTTTTCATCATGTCGTTGGACTTCCCCGTGATGATATCAATCATTTTAATGGATCAATGATTCTTTTACTCCATCAAGACTTTCATTATAAAAATAGTTCTCCTCAAAATCATATACCCAAAAAAATTCCCTTTGTGGAATAAACATGTTTGTACTTTTTTCACTTGTGAATGTTATACTCTCAAGAAACATTCTCTAAAAAGCATTATTTGAAAGAAGCTACATGAATGATTCTACATATTTTATAAAAGTGTGAAAATTTCATAATATATAATCTTGAAACCACTCTAGTAATTTCAAATATTTATTAACTATGTTTGTATAAAGGTTCCCTCGTTCATTAACCTTGGTGATATCATGATAATTTCTCTCTACAACATCAACAAAACATGAGTTACTTCCCTAACCAATCTCTATAGTTTTGTTAATAATCCATCAATTGTATATTATAACTTATTTTCTAACAATTTTCATTTAATTAATTACCATTAGATTTTAAATGAAAAATTATCATCCATAATTGGATCATCATGTGGTATATTCCCCACAACATATTTTTTAATAGTGATGTAATCTATAATCCAATAATCGATTTGATCATCCCTATTTAAAAATTTTTAATGGTCCCCATATGCGTCGAATGTTCCGACTCAGTATTTCCTAACATATTTCTTTATAAAAAATTTAATCTATTAGCTTTATAAAATTTCCCTTTACCCAATTCAATGGACCTCTATAAAATCTTATCATCATTCTTTCTCAATTGTTAGTGGTTTTAGATGTTCTTTATTTTATACTCATAGGGATCATACTTATATGTTTTCATTCCATCCATATCATATGAATAGGAACATGTATTATTTCAAATATAATTTAATTATATAATGTTTTAATGATCACCTACCAAATAAGAGTGACATCCATGAAAAAAAAAACTAGTTCCCTTGAAAAATCAAGAAAATGATAGTTTTACATATCAATATTTAATATAAAATTGATTCTAATTGGTGTCGTAACGTTTCATATAAATCATGGATTATTGTACAACCAATATATCATCATGATATTGAACAACACATATGCATGTGTGTTTAAAAAATTAATAGTTTTGAAATTAAATAACTATGATTTCATAAGTAATATCGATTAAAAATTTCCAAATCCTTATGCATCTCATCCAAATAATTGTTTTTTGGGTGTTAGAAAAATGTCAGTGGAATTTCACAAGGGTTTTTATATTATCTCAAGAATTATAATGTTGTTTCAAAACCACTTCTAACAAATATAAATAAACATTAGATTCAGTGGCTATAGACCGAAGCCCTATATAACACCGGGGAATATTGGGTGGCCAGTAGGGTCTACATGATATCTAATAGAATCTTTAGTATTTCTTATAGTATAAGAATAGTACATTTACAAGTATAGCCATTTATTTAATTAAAAAAAATTCCTTCAAATTTATAGTAGAAGAAACCAATGGTTGAATTATCTTCTATCATCAACCATAGTTGGTATCGCTCATCATTGGTCTATATTTACATTTGTTTAATGTGTTAATGAGACAATATAAGGTCTAGGAATTCTCTAGCTTCTATTATGTGGTTATTTAATCAATAATTTTTTATCATTTTTTAATCCAATAAACCACAATCATATGTATTATGTCATATTTTAATTTATGGTTCATCATAGCAGAATTATCATTAAATGACCTGGATATAATTTCATATAATTATGTTTAAATCCACCGTAATTATATTCCATAATCAATAGATATTTAAATTATGGAAATTAAAATTTCTAAGACACAAAACTATTTTTTTAAAATTTCCCTTAATTATTAAATATAATTTCACACTACATCCTTAAAAATCAATTATTATAGGATAAATGGTTGTGGAATGTTAATAATCATAATTAATAGTAATCGTATTAGGTTTCAATTTATATTTGTGTATAATAAGATGAGATGAGAAATATATTTATGATGGTAAATGAAATAATTTATTTTTAAAAAATAAAACATTTATGATCATGAAATGAAATTATATTATTCAAATTATCCATGTTGTTTTTAATTTTCAATTATTGTTTGTTAAATTGAATGAAATTGTATCAAAGGTAAACTTATTCAAGAGATGCCCTTGGAGATGGGTAATATTTTAAATTTTTTATGATTTTGGAAATTGGAAATTCTTTATTTAAATAATATTTAGAATATTAATTGTAATGGAAAGATATTACTTCCTGTTTATCAGATTAGTATTAATTAATTTTGTTTGTAAAATAAAATAATGATTTTTGTAAAATTGACCAAATTTTAGAAGAATGTAATGATTTATATAATAAAATAAAGTCACAGTATGTGGTATTCAAGCTTCTTATATGGAAAATGAATTTGGAGATATTTTTTTAGACTATTTAGTAAATTCTTTATTAGGTGTCCTCTTATTTTTGATATGAGGATTCTCATAGGTGAGGTACAAGACATGTACTAGTTTATGATAAATTTTATAAAAACTATAGTTGTGGAGTTCTTTAGTGTATATTCAGGTATACCAAGGATATATTAACATGATATTAGGATGTGTGGTCGACATATCATGATTAGAGACACCTTGACATTGTCCAATGTATGTATAATAAATCATGCTAATAGACTTAAAATCGACAATATTATGATCGTCCTAATGTGCCTTTTTTAGTCAGTGGAATAAATGATTATTTATTATTTCTTTTTATTATGTAAAAATACATAAATGAATATTTATAGAACTTTTGTAGACAACTTCTTCATGTTGGTTATATATAGCTGTATCATTGGAAGTGGATTATTTATTTTTACATTCACCCTATATATTACACCATAGAACATGGTTATCTAAGGAAGATTCTACTTTTTTACATGTATATTTTTGGAACAGTATGTGTCTTGTTTGGTTGGATATCATGGATGGATCATGGGAATTGTGACTAAGAGATGTCACCACAAGTGATTCAACTGATTACGAGGGTCACAATTTATGTTATTTTACCTAATTTATTGGCATGGAAATATAGTTTTTTTCATGCATCTAATCCAAAACATTATATTTGTATGATCATTTTATGATTCCATGTGATTTATTATATGTTTACATTAACTATGTCATGAGATACTTATTTAATAAATTTGTAGACATTAATTTACTATTTTCAAATACATGTGACTATTATTATCAAACATAACTGGATCTAAAATTGTATTAATGATATGTTATATTAAATCTAATTCTAGTTATTGTGTGGATTCAGCTAAATGATTTTTCAATATTATCATACATAGTGTATTCCACAATAACATTTATTTAAAATATTATTTAACCAAGCATCCTCTATGAAATTTTTTTTGAATGTAAAATACTAAATCCATTATTTTATTACATTAATTAAATATTATTATTTGTTATCGGAATAAAATTATATAAAAAACATACATATTATTTTCAAATATATCTTGTACTTGATATTTCATTTTTTAGAATTCTTATTATAGATATCATTGTTAATGTAAAATGGGAACATGGTTAATTATTAATCTTATATATATGAGTTATGTATTACAATGTGTAGTGTATTTGGCAGCCTAGATATTTCTTATAAATACTATTAATATTTTTTTGTAAATGATATACATGTGTCGTCTTGATGATAAATATTTAGAATAGGGGTATAAGGGAATTAATGTAAAATATAAATAGTGTAGAAGATTACATTAATTTTTTATGTGTTTTAAAGTATTTATTTGATGATTTTTATTAATGTGGAGCACCTAGGAGACATGTTTGGGGGATAAATCAAGATTAATAGTGATCCACATGATAGTGTATTATCGTCCCCATCTCGATATAATGATTAGTGTTGGGAATGACATGTGATGTGGTGGTTATAATTTTTTTGGAGATGTAATGAAAAGGTTTATCATATTTATTTTGTAACTATGGATTTTTTTAATATAATACTCACCTAAAAGTGTAAATTAGATATCATAAGATGGTAATACTTAAATTGGAATGTAATTTATGTATTCTTATGTAATATAGTTATAATTAATTTGTAATCCATGCTTACTTACAGATAGAGTGTTATGTGTGGGGTTGGATGGTCCCTATACAATTAAAAAGACTATTATTTATATTTAAGGTAGTTCAATTATTTTTCCTTGATGGTGATTCAGTTATCACTGTATAAAAAAACTATTTATGTGGAATTGTGAAAAAAGATTAATAATTAAATTGTTATTCATGTTAAGATATCATGGGATGTATCAATGTGATCATATAATAATGGTATGAATTTAAGGAGGAAAAATTTACAATTTTATAATTGCATTATTAGGGATATTATAGAAATTTTGGGTCCGGTTTTCCAACATAATTTCCACTCAAATTATAATAATAAAAAATATATGGTCAGCGAAAAACCACTTATAGTGTGAAATATTTTAAATGAAGGGAAATTTTTTGAACAAGGATTAGGATTATATTGATAAAACAACATGTTCTATATCACTGAATGAATTATATAAACCCATATGTTTTACGTTGAAATGGATAATCAATTATTGGGAAGTTGTATACATAGTGTTTATTCAATTGGTGAGTGATTGAAGTAAGATGCTATCTAGAACAAATTGTGGGAATGAAGAAACTGAGTATGATATAGGAATTTAGGGAATGGACGAACCATATTTTATTTCAGATAGCATGGATATTGTTTTATGATGGGGAGCACCATATGCCAATTGATCATATGGTAGAAGGAACTATATTATCCTAAGGAAGAATGGTGGAGGTGAGTTACACCAGATTGGTTAATTAAAATTATGATATTTAACTAATTGTGTTTATATTTGATTTCCTATAATTTGGATTAGTTTTAGAATAGTTCATGAGTATTTAACATTTATGATCAACTGAGATTGAGATAATGCACCCATCTATTTGGTGGTTTGGTCATATAGTGAATAAACTTGTGTGACTATTGGTTAATGAGAGGATAATGAGTTGTCTTGATCATTAATTGATGAATGATGGTTATTCATTAATAGTTATATAACAATACTGTGTGTTAATTTTTGGTATTAGTTTTTTAGGGAGATGTGGTCTATGAGGCTTTAGTTCTGAAGGGTATCCTATGGATGATGATGACGGAGAAAGGTTCAAGGTTATTGATATAATATAGGTATAATGTATTATTTTATGAAAATTACCAAAGGGAATGTGTTGGTATATACTAGTTCCATTCAGTAGTATGATTATATTGGTATCATAAATAACTTTACAATAACATTATATGTTGGGTCTTGATGTTGTTTTTGATGGACTGAGAAAAAATTTGATAAACATGTTGGTAAATCAATTATTTTTGAATATTCCTGATCCTATGAGATGTTTGTGGTTGAATGTGAGCCTAAGTTATAAAATATTATGATGGTTGTTGAATATTATTTATTCTACATGAGAGCTTATGATTTAATATCTCATCTATTAGGATCTATTTAGTTAGTATTATATATTATGGAAGAGCTATCTTATATTGTGATGTTGTCAATACATAGACTTTTTGAAGGGTGAAATGGGAAATTTTTTAAAGATCATAATGTATCTCACAATGAAAGATTATTATAGTTTTTAGGAAATCTGTAATATGAATTTTAAGAAGATTATGTGGGATTTTTAGGCAACAATCAGCTACTAAAACCCACTGGATAACTGATATAGAGCCACCGGCTTCCTAGAATCCATAAACAGAAGACATATATGGAGTTTGGAATACCTGTGGCCATAAAATCTCTAGTCATAATACTCCAATATTTTTTCCTTATATAAAACTCCATAAATTTACAATGTATACCTTTATTCCCTTTCATATGATTTCCCCCCAACCATGGCTAGTAGTAGCAAGATAATGAATCGTATATCACAATTTATATACTATAAAATATATCCCTCATGTATTGATTATTTTTCTTTACTTTTAATGAGTTAATGATCCTATGGTAGGTATATGAATACGGTAGATTATATTTATTTGTTATTTATCTCTTATAATGCCTCTCTCCCTTTTTAAACAAATATGTCCAATATCTATGGTTTATTTGATTAATTTATATCAATTTTAAAACAATCTAAGGGATGATGATGTCTGTGTGGAATCTTATTTCATTATGGTAGGTATTCCTTGGGAATAACCCATTTACATTACAAGTACATTGTGTGTTTGGTTCTTCATACTAACAATGTCATGATATTAAAATGTTTAATTTTTAAATAATTATGATATTTCATGACATAATTTTATTTAACAATTAATAATAATTGATTCTATGGAATTGGGATGTTCCATGGGAACAAACTATTTTAAAAATGGATATTAATTATTTAAATTAAAATTCACATGGACATAACCAAATTGTAAATTAGTTTTCGATTGAGGATTTTGAAATTGGATTTCACAATCGTCAACACAAGTGTGATTGGGTTTAAATTTATGTTTTGTTTTTATAAAGTGAATCAAGAATGTTTTAATTTTTTTTGCTGATATATTACTGAGTTTGAAATTAATTTTTTTAGAATATAATGTAAAAATAACTACATCAATTCTTTTATGGGTTTTATTTCTTAAATAGGATGTCTATAGAAATTTTTTATAGTATCGTATCGAAATGTTTATTAGAGTGAGCCACATGAAATGGTGAGGTTTCAATATAACATATTATTTTTAGAAAGTATTGCATTATAAAATAATTCATAAAATAGGAATTCTATCATATTGAGAAGGAAACCGTTATTTAATGAATTGAGATTATATAATTTTATCTCTACATTGAAATGTTTATTTTAGATACATTGTGATAATGTTAATGTTGGTTTTATAATGTTTAATATATGGGAATGTAATAGTACATGGGGAAAATCATAATGAATCTATGGAAAACTCTATTGAGGAAGATTTTTAAAACTTATAGAGGATTTTTATGAGGTACTCGATGATATTGTCATAGAAAAATATAATAATAGAGTCATACATTACTATTTTTTATGAAACATGGTAATAAATTCTCATAGGGGAGGTCCATATTACATTATAGACTATGAAATGGGTTTATAAAACACTACAGGTGGGGGTCCATTTTACATTTCGATATATGATTAGGAATCTGTTGTCAATTTAATGTTTTATGGTTCAAGAATTGTTCTTAGATATTCACTAAAACTATCCAATATTGTTATGGTCAATATAGGTAAAAAATATAAGGACCAATAATTGTATAACTGACCCTATGTGTCTTTAATATTCAAAATAATCTGTATTTATTTATTACATTTCTTATTTTTTTAAAATATAAATGTATTTATTAATATCACTTCAACATGAATAATTAATCAAACAAATATTATTTAAATATTTCATTGGTTAATCCCCCTTGATTTGTTCTCATAACATCCTTGTGCTTCTATTAAAATTAGGTAAATTATTAGAAGATATATTGTTGTAGGTTGAGGAATATGAATGTTTACATACATGATGGGTTGGATTACTAAGATGGATCTTTGGTATTGGGACTATGTGGAGACACAAAATCATTTTTTTGTATCTCATACAGTGGTATTAATTTTATTTTGGATATATTGTATTATGGACATGGTTTATTGAATGACTTTGTTATAGGTTTAGTATATAGTTCATTCAGTAAGCAATTTTTTATTTTATTATTTTTTGACACTTTTATGAATGAATTTTAATTTCATTATTTATCAGGATTATTAATCATACCTTTATTTCCATAGTTTTTACCATAATAATTAAGTTTAATATCCCCTCCATTCTACTATAGTTGCATTCTTCTTGTATTAATCCTCTGAAGTAATCATAGTTCCTCTAGACGTACAGTTGTGACCACTAGTCTAATCAGTGATTAGTTTTCTGAGCTAGTGAGTCATTACAATAAATTATGGTTTGATTGTGAAATCCAAAAAATAGTTGGTTATATATTATTTTTTGAAGAAACATATAATAATTTTTTATATCACAAAGAGAAATAGATATTATAATATCTTAAACTAATTATTTTCATCATCGGGTCATTGAATCCATGGATGTCATTGATTTTATAAGAATGATCCTAGAATTTCCAACCATTATATTGTTTAGTGACAATCACCCTCATAATAATAAGTATATTACATGACCTTAGCCTCACACCAACTGAATATTTATCATCCAATTCACGTGTACCACATCACATCACAACCACCATAAAAGGATATGAGATGGTAATGTATAATAATCATAGTCTTGTGGCCATTATGATATAATAAGTAAAAAATTTCATCATAGATGACCCTGAAAACAAAATTTTCTCTATTATTATAGATGAAATAGTTTATAAATTAATATTATATCCTTTCCTCAGAAATATCCAATTAAACCATATATGAGTATAGATTTTCACAATATGTGGGAGCCATATAATTTTTTCAAAAAAGGTGTTCATCACTAGACCCCTATGATTGTTCAACCATAAATTAATGTCCATGTATAATTATAAAATAATTTTATGTATATGCTATAAATATTTCATATCACCAGTAATAATTAACCATCATTATCTATGAAAATAATTATAAAAAAATCATTCCTTATAAATCCTTAAATCGTAATGAACTACTTGATAATAGAATTGTTTATAATAAAATATTATATAAATGTAAAAAAATGTTAATAATTGTATCAAATAATATTTTTAAATATTTATTATTCATATTTAATAATGATAAGAAATCCCCTTTTCCATTTGTAACCATAACACATATCCATCATCAGTACCCATGATCATTTCAATCATTTCATCACGATCTATATGAATAGAATAGTGGTATATATTAACAAATACATTCTAAAAAAAATAATAAATATAGTTAACATAACGATTAATTTGAATTTATATTTTATATTGATGACCTGTTTCATAAATATATAAACACTATAAATAAATATATATATATATATATATATATATCAAAAAGAATCACAAATATAGAGACCTTGAAATTTTGAAACATAGATATCAAATCTTAATAGATGAATATTCATTACATAAGATATTGACCCACAACACAATCATACACATATTGATTCTTTAAAACCCGGGAGACCTAAAAACTTGTTCACAAAATGTAAAACTTATTTCATATGACTTTATTCATTACAAGAACCCATATTAAACATATCAAACATATTTCCTTTATTCATAACCTAAGGAAAGGAATAATATAAATCGATAACATCTAATTCATAGTAAGGGGAAAAGGTTCTATGAATAATCACATGATCATAACAAGACCATAAGGGTATAAGAACATGATAATAAAAATTGAAAAATATACAATGTATATCATATATTATAATCATGAGTCATGGAAGAAAACATGATTGTTCATAAGACTTGAATAACATTATAATCAAAGATTGGGATCCATGATGTAGTACCCCCAATTTCTGGTATATAACCCTTACATTGTGACTTATATTTTTACAAAGTGTAAGGTTAATGTGAGGATGATTTGGGTAAAATTTCAATAAGATTTCAGGAAAAGGGGTTGTGCACGGGTTACACACAATTTGTCTAATCCATGTAGATATCCTAGGAGAAACTATAGGCATTATAAACATCCATGTTGTACCATCATAATTATAGGAACATGGTTTGGGGGACTATGAGAATTTTCAATGAAAACGTTTCTATAAGGTGGTATCTAATGCATTGATAGAGCACATTCTATCTAATAGTGCAAACTAACTGTTCGCAGAGTTAATGTTAGATCGTAAAACAGAATATCTTACGTTTTTGGCATCTAACTCCCTATTTTTTCCATGGTGTATCTAACTCTGTATTATTCTCTATTAAAGGTAGGGTAACCTCTCCCATGTGAATTTTAATCAAATTGGATCTCTCCCTTGGCGTTTTCAAGCCCGATTCTTGTGGTAGATGTCATTCTTCACCATTCTTGTCGCGTTTTATTAGATCCACAAAGATATACTTCTCATATTCTATTAGTTTCATAAATCTACACTCATTATGGGTATATAAAATATTTTGGATGCCAAATAATATGATATTTGGTATTTATTGGTAGGATAAGCGATCTAAAGTAGTTTCGTACATAGTAAACCTGGGTTTCTTGAGGGTTCAGGGTTCATTTTTGGTTTTCGTCAAAATTTTCAAGGTAGGTGGATTCAAAATCAAATCTTCTTAGTAAAAATGGATGGAATGGTTTAGAATTGATAGTTTTTTCTGTATTTTATATTAAACTAACTACTATTTGATTTCTAGAAACACTCTATGGGGATAGTCATTGAAAATAAAAAACGGTACTTTTAATTAATGTGTTTGATTATTGATTTGAAATTGAATATTTTAAAATGTAATTTATATTGAAATATGATAAATGGGTTTGAAAAATATGGTTTTCAATAAAAGGACTGATTTCATTGAGATGAAATGGATTTTTAGAATTGTTTTTTTAAATGGGTATCAATAAAAGAACAGTATTAATTAAATGGTATGAAATTGTTTTTAAAATTAATTTTTCCTAATATTGGTGTGAGTTTAGATTTCATTTTCTAGGATTGGTTGGAATATGAATTTATTCATAGTGCCAAAGGTTTAATGGAAAATGGGTTATAATTATCATGTGAAGAAATGGTATATTGATGAGAGACAACTCATGTGTACGGAACTGTCATAATGAATCATGCATAGTTGGAAGTTTGAAGAAGTGGAATGGAATGGTTATGAAAAAAAAATATTAATAAATGGTTATAAAACATTTTTTGGTAGTATTTATAGATGGATTACTTTCTAGATGTTATTTCAAATAAAACTTATGAGATTTTGGTTTTAAATATATTTGACATTTTATTTATTTTGTGTTATAAACTATTATTGGATTTTTTTATATAAACTATTTCAATTAAATTATTCTAACATTTTAATCCTAGTGGAATGAGTTTTGATGTAATTGGAGAAATATTATTGAGATATATACTCACCCCAACTTTCGAACATTGGTTCTTTTTCAAATGATATCTTCCAGGGCATGGGAAAAGGTAAAGTATCACTTGTAGTTTGAACCACATCATGATACATGGGAAGTATGGTTATTAGAGCATTAATCATATAGATAATGGAGTCTTATGGTTTTATTGGAGTATATTGTGGTTTCCTTAGACTATTTACCTTCAATTTTCCTTTTCTTTTCTTTTAGTACACATTGGTATTATTTTGTTATAAGGATGATTATTTATTCATCTTGTCTTTATCACGCATCATATATTACTCATGTGGTTATGAGGGTTTGTTTGGTGGTTTATTTAATAAGGGGTAAATTTTCCCCCACATGTATCAAAACCCTTCAGAATTTATTGTTATCCTTTGGCACCATGAGTATTTTTCTGAAGGCCTAGTAATGATTTATTGTATTCTCAACCCAATGAAAATATGTGGGCCATTAATAATGGTATCATTTTTTTCAATCCAAATGTTTCTTTGAGATAAATGGTATCCAACTGTTTCTTCCCTTGTGTAAAATACATTCATCAGTTTTCTTGTTCATGGATTATAAATTCATTCTTATTTAATCGTTATTTTATGATCCTAGAAAGGAGTTTGATTTTCATGACATGAAATAAAGAGCATTAAAAGTTGTATCTACCCTTTTTATGATAAAAATAAAATTATCTTGGATTTGGGTACATATGTGTTATAGAGACACTTATAAGATATTGGAATTTCATTTTCATGGGTTTAAACAATGAGATGAAAATGTCATGAATTATAGAGGAAGGACATCCCACTATCTATGCATGTTTCATTTTGATTTTAATCAATGGTGGAATTTTGAACAATGATGCAATTGTTATAAAATGTAATGATTTCGAAAATAGAATGATTTATAAGTTTTTAAAAATAGTTTAGTTTTTAAAAGAAAGAATATAATTTTTTCAAAAATGGTTAAACCTGGAATACGATGTCTGATAATAAAAATCTATTATATTTGATGTGATAGAATTTGAAATTATCTGACATATTTTTCTAAATATTGAGATATACAATTTCTGTTTTCTTTTTAGTAAATGAAACCTCAAATGCATCATATAAGCCAAGTGAATGAAGATGTAAAGAATATGGTTTCACCTAAATCATAGGTAAACCAAGAGTTGGTTTAGAGTATCGACCCAGTGTTTTAAGTTTTAGATATGGGGAACCGAATGGATGAGCCAAAGCATGTGGATCATTCAATCAAGTTCATGAAGTAGAATCCACCCATTTTCTAGGGTGATTATGAACCCAAAAAGGCTGAGGTGTGGATAAATAACATGAATTGTATCATTTATTTAATATAAACACCATCAAATCATAACATTAAGATGAAGAATTATATGCACGAGGATCTCACATGCTAGTGGTGGGATTCATAGGTGTTTGATAAACATTATCATAGTCTTATTTAGGGGGATTTAGTGGGATTTTTAAATATATATATATATCCTAATGCATTCAGGATCCAGAAAATGATGGAATTCCTTATCTTGAAAAAGGAAAATATATCCTTCATCAATTTTTTTGATAAATTCATGAATTTTGTGTGCTTAGAAATAGAGTATGAAGATAGTGTGTCCATGAAGGTACACATATTCAAATCATGTCTAAGGGATTCTATTCACTTGAATATTGTGGTGCTTTCTATTACAAATTATACAAAGATAGTGAATAAAGAGATAGTGTATGACTATGATATTTGAGGATCTACAGTAGGAGAATGTATGATGACACCATTGAGATATGGAGGGAACTCAATTAATGGGATGAAGTTGAATATGGAAAACTATTTCCATGTTAAGAGTATGAATGCAAATCAGACTACTAGATCAGTGAACCTTCCCCCACAACTAAAGAACCATGTGGGTTGTTTCCAATGTGGTTCCTTTAACCAAATGAAACAAGAGTGTAAAAAACAACAAAGAGCTTAATATAATTACAATATGATTGGACATCTTATGGTCTATTATCACCGTGCACTATGGTCAAGTGCTCAAGACACTTATCAGGTGTCACAAGAATCTTATTCTTCGACTAGGAGAGGACAGTTTAATCATTCTCATCCATGGATTAGATCTATTCAAAGATATGTTAGTAACACCATTAATCCTATGTAAGGCCAATCTCAATATGGAAATAAGGATAAGAGTGTAGAGAAAAAGAGATTATAGGAAAATGAGTAGGTGATTATAGATGACCATGCTTGATCATGTACAATGATAAGTACTAATTGATTGAAGATTTACCTTTTTCAATTTGTGTTTTACAATAATTCAACTCATTCGATAATTTATACATGATTTATTTATTTTATATGTTTAATACCTAAGATGATTCAATCTGTAATGAAGCTTTAAACTCCTCTTGGGTATGGAGAATGTAGAGCCTTCATGTTTTGAGCATATTATATAAATTTTGGTGAAGCTAAGATAAAGTGGGGATTATATGAGTTGGATATGGATGTATATGATGAAATCTTGTTTAAGTATTTTTTAGAAATATTTACATATCACATAAACTTTGATAAAATAATGGTTATTTTCACAACTGAGGATGGCATCAAACATCTCTAAAGAGAAATTTTTATTTTCAGATATGTGCAACAAGAATGATGGCACTAGTGATGGGAACAATATCATTATAACTGGAAGCATTGACATTGGAATCAATTGAAGAAAATGATGATATTAGTGTTCCATTAGTTGTGGATCTATTTTAGGATTAATTTACTATGAACATATCTGGGTTTCCACCTATATGGGAAGTGGATTTTATGATTGATTACATTCTGGGGACCTGTGCTATTTTCATTCCATATAATTAGATGGCATAAACAAATTTGAATTAACTGAAAGATAAATTGGATGAGATGGAATGAAATGGATTCATTCGGCCGAGTACGTATCCATGAGTAGCACTGATCTTGCTCATAATGAAATAATATAGAATCCTTTGATTGTGCATTGATTACTGTATGTTTAACTATGTTACAAAAAATAATAGAAATGTACCTCCCCATAATGAGTATATGTTTGATCAATTGAGGGGATCCCAATGGTTCACAAAAATTGACTTGCGATCAGCATATCATCAATTGGTATTTTGGATAGAAGATAGTATGAAAACAACATTCATATGTAGATATAGAAACTACGAATATTTAGTATTGTTATTCAGTGTCAGGAATGAACTAGAGGTCATTATGGAATTGATGAATTATATATTTCAGCGATATGTAGATTCTATATTTGTGGTATTTTTGGATGAAATATTGGTTTATTAAAATACAACAGATGTGTATATGAAACACCTAGTGATATTGATGGAAATATTGAGAGTCCTTAGTTTGAATTATAAACAATAAATGCGTGATTTTTGGATACAATTAGTTTGATTTCATGGAAATGTAATATATGAAAATGATGATTCAATTGATCCTGAGAAGATTTAACCTATTTTTCCTTAGAAACTATCGATGAAAATATATGTGATGCCAAACTTACTTGGTCTAGAAAGTTATTACTGACTCTTTGAGAATGAATTCTCATGACTATCCTCACTAATGACAACTATGGAAAAAAAGGAATGCTCTATTCCAATGTATTTAAGAATATGATAAGCCCTTTCAAGAGATGAAAGTTCATCGTACGTTAGAACCTATCATTATTTTTACTGAATTGGGATAGGGGTATGTGGTGCGCTTTTATTATTTGGGATCTGGGATAGAATGTTTTCTCAATAAATGAGACCTTGTGGTTCATTATCGTTCAAGTTATTTGAGAGTTTATGAGAAGTATTATCTGACACACGATTTTGAGTTTTCTATAGTTTTTTATGCCTTGAAGACTTTCTATATCATTGGTGATGATTTTTTTGTGTTCAAAAATAATAATATCTTGAAAAATATTTTCTCACAACACGATTTGAAGATGTGGAAATGAATATTAATGGATTATCTCTATATTATTGACATTAATTTGATGTATACACTAGGTAGGGAAAATATGGTGGCAGATGAATTATGAAGAATGTTTTATAGTCAATTAGAAAAAGAATATTCAGATGAATTTATATTAATTTCGATCCTAGATGACATGCATGTGAAATTTGATGATCGAGGTGATTTTGTGGTTGTATTTTGACTTTATGTGGTTTTTCATTATCGTAAATATAGATAAGGAGGCACAAAAAAATTAAATGCAGAATGCCTATTTATGAGTTCAAAACTCAATGGGGTGGATACCATTGAGGGATGTAAACATGTTGGGTGTTCAATTTTGTGGTTTATAGATCAGATGGTCGTACCTATTTCTTATCAAGAAAAAAATATTCAGGATTACCACCATTCTATATGGGATCTACATCCATGTATACAGATGATGTTTATGGTGTTGAAGGTAAATTTTTTGTGGAGAGACCTGAAATAGAATGGAGATGGTTTCGTTTCAAGGTGATTAACTTGTCATAATGTTAAGGCATACCATCAATGACATGTACATATGTTTTAGTCATTACCTATTCCAGTGAGGAATTGGGAGTAGATAATGATGGAATTTGTTACAGGTCTCAATAGAACGGTTCAAAAATATGAAACCATATGAGGCATAATAAATCATCTTAATATGTTAAACCATTTCATCTCTATTCATGGAAGTCATATGGTGGGGGATCTATCTAAAATCTATATCCAATAATTTGTAAAGAGACATGAAAAACCAGTTTTGATTGAGTTAGATAGAGATCCTATTGAGTCTCGAGCTTGACGTACATTGATATTACATTTCATTTGAGGAATACATAATACCTAACACAAACAAACAACCAATGACCATATTCATTTATTAAATTTTGATACTCGAAACATAATATTATAATCATGGTGAAATAGCATCAAAATATCCCATAAAGAACATCCAATTTTTTCCCTACCTAAATATTCTCTTTATTTCCTGGTGAAAAGGAATCATAAAAAGGGTAAGCACAAATGTTCAGTATGGGTAAACATAGTGAACAAAAAAAAACAAACTATAATCATTTGAATGAAAAAATATTAACATAAAGTTTAATCATCAAAATATTGAGTCATGAAATAAATCATGGTAGAATGTAAGGAATGGATCATAAAAAATTAACCATGATATAATTGAATTTGAATAAATCATATAATTGTGTAAAAAAATAAGCACATAAAATGATTTCTATAGGATCAAAGGCATTAATGCAAAGACAATCTTTTTGGATGAAGTCAATTCCTGAACTGGGTTTACATGTCGTTTAATCCATGTATTACTGAATCAAATTAAGTTTTCATTCCATCCATGTCTATATAATTAGATATGAATCAATACCCAATGAATTAGAGGGAGATATAGGTCCTACCCGTATTATAATAGAAACAGTCATAGTTGTTCTATAAAAACATAAATAATTCATTATAGAATAACCAATGAAATAAAATGAGACTCTTAGAGAAAATTGCATCATAACATAATCCATATAAGATAAATGGGATTCATAATAATAAAATAAATGTAAAATAATTAAAATAAATTTAGTTAGAGGGATATGAACATATCCCTATGTCATCATAGATGGAAATATTTTTGATAAAACACTTGAACTTAGTTCTTGAGGAAAATATCTATTCTTCTTCAAAAATGTATTCCTTTCTCAAAATTACACTGAATATTAAAAGAAATGAATTTAGTTGAAAATAAACATGAAAAAGTTTAGAATATGAGACTTTAAATAAGGTGACATCAAACCATAAAATTTCACTCCTGTCATATAATAAAAAAACATTATCCTCAAATATTTTCTTGAAAATTAAAAAAAAGTATCTCGTATGGTAAACAAAAGAATGATTCGTTTCATACTAGGTAGTGAATGTTAAAAATGTGTGAAAATGACTATAAACATACATATAATATTAGTAAACATTTTAGGAAAACATTTTCTGAAAACATGGACATGGATGATAAATCTATCCCCAGTAATTACATATGTATAAACAATCGTGGATAAAAATGGGATTGCAAAATTATCCTTTAGCTTATGTATGATTTCTTCCATATGTGTCAGAAACTCCAATATAGTGGGTTTAAAAATATTATTAACTTTTAACAGAACTATAATAATATTTATGAGATAATATATTATTTAACTATGACTTTAAATTACCCGTTCATTTTTCGATTCCATGTTAATACAACATTTTGGGTAATAATCGTTTTAATTATCGATTGTGTTCAGATTTGTTATTCTTGATATTATTTCATGGATCATGATTTAATTACATCAATAATGTAAAACATAATTTATATATATAATATATATTCATTATATAAATATATATATAATATATATATAAATGGAATGGAATAAACTATTCATGGAAACAGTAGACCGTACGTACGCATGAACGCTGTTTTCGTTTCCTTAATTAATTGGATGGAAGTGAGTAAATGATATATATATATATATATGTTAGAATTATTATGTAAAATATTTCATGATTATTTATTATATACACTTTATAATCATTCTGGAATGATTAACTTGGAAAATGAATATCATCGCGTCATGGAGATGGTAAGTCGTACAAACACAGTAGCGCCGATATAATTCTAATAACTATTCAATGTTAATGAAGTTTATGGAGAATAATATCCCATAATTAGTATCATGTTATAACAATAATATATAGTTATTATTTATACCATTATACCAATCTATGTAAGGTGGTGGTGAAAAAACAATTGCACCACGGCGTGGAGACAGTAAGCTGTACATACGCACGCAAGGTGATTTCATTTTTCGTAGGATAAATAGGAGTTGAAATAGTATTTTTTCATATTTATAATAATATATGATAATATGAGTTATTATTATGGTATTAATTTATAATGAAACAACTAATTAAGATGTAGTAGAAGAAGAAATAAATTTGAAATAATCAGTAGAAGAGATTAACTCTTCCTCGATGGGCCTCCTTTAAATTTCCTCTAAGGGCACTAGAGTTGGTCATTTGAGAATAACATAACCTCTAGAATGTAACTATGGATGTTGAAAAGAATAATTGGAAGAGTTTTTTTATCTTTAAGAATCAAACTAGAGGGAAGAGGATAGGGAGGAGGTTCCTTTTTACAAGAGAGGAGGGGACACTTAAGGAAACACTCAAAATATTAATTTATTATAACATCAATTTCAATAAAAAATTATCCAAAACATAATTAATATGAATGTAAGATGATTTTGGTTCAAATAACCATCATAAAATATTTTTTGACAGGGTTTAAATATTTTATTAACATTTTCTTTTTGGTTTAACATCAATTTTACCCCGTTTATTCTTACCATGGTATCATGTCATTTACAAATTGTGGGTTAATGTATTTTCCATATCATGTCAAAGGTCCAAAAAAATGTTATTTATGACATATTTGGACTTATATTTTCCATTTGGGAAAATCTAAGATATATAGGACGTTAATATCATCTAATAAACTACATCATGTTTTATGTTGTGAATTATATCAATTTTGGGCCCTATTCATATATGGATTTTTTAAAAAAAATTCATCAATACCTGATTCATTAAAAAAAGGAATAAATCATCCCTAATATGTAAATATAATCCATAAAATTCCTATATAGCATCAAAATTTTCATATTAAATTTATTTTAATATTTATAAATTCATTTATTAAATCTTGCATTAATGAGGTAATCACTACATCATAATTGTGCCATTATAAAATATATTTATCTAATTTCTAAGAAGTATAAAATAAAATACCACGAGGTATGAAATATATTTTTATATTTAATAAATATTTAGATTCATATATATTATTTATATAAGCATATATTAAAATGGATTTTGTAAAATATAAATTCATAGGTTATAATTATCATTACATTAAATTAATTAATATAAAAAGACATTTTCACATCTATGTGAATCCATGGGTTGCCAAAATCGTCCCAAGGATTTCCATTGTAGTAAATAGCTCATCCAATATTTTTAGGACATTTTTAGGTTAGTATAATATTATTACAAATATTATTTTTTACACTTATTTACAATATTTACACTTTAACCTTTGTAAATAAAATAATTACAGAAGTTACTATTCATAACGTCCAAAAATAAAATGTACTAATTTAGAAAATATTAACCCTATGATCACAAATATGGAATCCATTTTTCATATTCACTACACAAATGTTTCTATAATTAATTTAAAAATAATTCCCGTGGTGAAATACAAATAGATGGTTTTTTAGAAGTTATAACTATCAAAATATTGACATGTGTTTATTTCCAATTCAAATGTGAAATTACATCTAATGAAAAAAATTATATTAAATGATAAAAATAAAATCTAATTTATCTTTAAAACCAATTAAAATGATAATCTAACTATATAAATAAGTTAGGTAAAAAGGCAGTTTTGAATTAAAATGCAGTATTTTTCACTATTCTTTAAAAATTTAAATTTATTAGAGTAAAACCAAATATTCATTAAAAGTAAATTAATATGAAAATATTCCAAAGAATAATATTATTTTATCAAATTTAAATTATTAATGTGTCAAAAACTAGATTTAAAATTTTTTCTCTATCAAAAGGCAGTAAAACTACATTTTTTAAAAAAATACTTCTTTTGTCAAAACAATTGATTGTGTTCTCATATAATTTTCTAGAAAATGTTTAAGATGAATTAAAATTGTATATAAAATTAATAATTTGGTTAATACAATTCATAATTCATAGTATTTTTCTCATTAAATACTAATAACATAATAATATATCATTGTTTTGTGAAACTCGGTATCGCATACAACACAAGTTATAGAGGATGGTCTCTCATGAATGTAACACAAGACAAGTCAGTTTTTTGTGCAGTAAAATAATCCTATAGTGTTGAATATATCATAATTAAAACATATTTCATTTATACATTTAATAGAATATATACTTAGTGTTGTGTGAAATGAATTATATCATAAGAACATCAAATTGTGTGCAACACAAGCCAAGAATTATGTTGTGTATACCAAAAACTAATATGATGTTTCATATAGAAAAAGATAATCATGGTGTAGAGTACAAAACAAGGAATCAAAGAAATTAAAAATTACCTATCTCATGGAATCATTTGGTGTTACAGATTTAAGGATCACCTGTTGTTTCGGTAAAGCCATACAAAAATCCATTGGGATTCAATTGACTATGAGTACAGTGTATCATGCTCAGATAGATGGGAAATCATAAATGATGATATAAATGTTGGAATCCATGTTGTGGGCTTATGTAATGTATTTGGGAGGCTCATGGGAGTAACATTACACTTAATGGAGTTCTCATATAGTAACTGATAGCATGCCTTGATATAGAATGATCCTTTTGAATAATTCTATATGCACCCTTGTTGTTATCCACATTATTTGGTGGAAATATGTGAAAAAAATACTATTTGGGAAGATACTTGTCTAGAAAACAATATAGAATATTCATGTTATTATAAAAATTATGAAGACAACTTAGAGTCTTCTAAAATATTATGCACATCATTAATGAAGACTGTTGTTGTTCGTGGTGAGTGTTTATGTGTTCTTTAGGATCCCTCTAGGTATTGGAAAACATCATTTTGGAATGTATGTAATGTTATCTCATATATATATTGTCCCTTTAGAGATACTTGAATGGGTGTGAGAGTTGTAATATCAGTTGGGATTTCCATAATGCATTAGTCTGATGCATAATGTGTTCCATATATCTTAGTTGAAAAAGTATCAACCTTATCAATGTTGAGTCAATAAGGTTTTCTTTATGACTTTTCTATTACATCTTGTTTGGAAAATCACAAACACCTTACAATTAATAAAATCGATATTTTAATTATCTAAGTAAAATTTCCTTCCTTAATGAAATTTACCGTTACCCAGAATTCCTTATACATATTAATATTTTTCTTATGTATAAAAATCATATTCGTACCTAAAACCTCATAATCATATAATACTTAGATATGAAGTATTCTGTTTTAGGATCCGAATTCTGGATGCGATCTCTAATAAAGTTCCACTCTGAATTCAGGATATGAACTCTATTGAATTTCCACTATGAATTCTAGATACGAACTCTAATGAAGTTCCATTCTGAATTCTAGATACAAACTTTAAAGAAGTCCCCCTAAGAATTCTGGATACTAACTCTAATGAAGTTCTATTCTGAATTTGGGATACGAACTCTAATGAAGTTCCACTCCGAATTCTGGATACAAAATCTCACAAAGTTCAACTCCGAATTCTGGACTCCAAACTTCTACTAGTTCAACTTCGAACTTTTATGAGTTATACTCTAAACTTTTACTAGTTCGACTCTGAACTTCTATAAGTTTGACTCCAAACTTTTACAAGATTGACTCCAAACTTCTATGAGTTCAACTCCGAACATTTATTAGTTCGACTCTGAACATCTACTAGTTCAACTCCAAACATTTACTAGTTCGACTATGAACTTTTACTAGTTTGACTTCGAACTCTATAATTTCAGATTTTTATTTCTAGTGAAACCAGAATTCGGATTTCCTAAAAAATACAGACTCTGGATTTCTACAGAATTCAGGTTCTGAATTCCTACAAAACATAATCCTAATATCTCTTTATTATATACTCTGAATTCCATTTTTTTTAGACTCTGAATCTTTTTATTTTCTTACATTCTGAACTTTATTTTTACTTATGCTCACACCTGTTTCATTAAAAAACTATTTCATTCTTTCAGTTATTAACTAACCGCTGGTTGAGCGACACATGTAGAGGTCCCTCTGAAATTCAAGGAAAAATATGACCATTGGAGGTGGGAGCTGACCGTTGGAGCTTCACCTATAAATAAGATCTCATTTTAATTAATATCGACCCAACATTGACACATCATTGAGATCTCTGCTTACATGCAGTTGAAGTGATTTCTATAGAGAGAGTCCCTTATCAACACTCAAACTTCGTTGAAAAAGTTTCAACAGCTTGTTCAAATATTTCCTTGTACAGACTTGCTTCATGTGACTCTGATTATTACTGATTACAATCTAGGGCTTCTGGGGATAGGAAGAGAGAGGTTCAAACACCATTAAGTTGAGGGCTTCCTTGCTGAGGAAGACAGAGGTGTTGACTAACTGATAGTTGAGGGATTGTGGGGATAAAAGGATAGACTCTGATCTTCGTATCGAGGGTTTACCCTGGTGTGGGTAAGATAGACTTGCTTGAAAGTATAAATCAAGGAACCTTTATCCATGTTTGTTGGATACCCTTCTCTTTGGATTAAAAGAGTTATTGTTGGATTACTTGTAGTTTTCTAATTGTTTTTCTGCAGTTTTTGGTATTACTAAAGAAAGATTAACTTTATTATACTTTCTTACTTGTACTCTGATATATTTATATTATATAGGCTTTAAGGTTGAATCTTAATCCTTATAACTTTTTTTAAGTTCCATTTACGGAATCACTATTCCGAAATCTATCAAGTATTTAGTACTCATAGAGGTCTTTTTAATTATCTTTTTTTAACATTGTTAAACATAACCATAATGAAAATTTCCTAAGGAAATTTTTAAACGTACAATTCACCCCCCCGCCTTATATCTGAGAATCTCATTCTTATTTTGATCATACATTTGGTATCATAGAGTATATAATTTTCCAAGTTATACCATCCTAACAATCAAGATAATGTAATCATATAGGATCACGTTGAACTAGAGCCAGATACATCATTGGTATATATCTTGGTTCTGATTGTGGAATGGTCAGAGAATTTTGTGTTTGGAAGAAGAATTATTCTAGTGATGGTTTTATGGAAATATGGTCAGATTCAGTAAGAGAAATGGGAAGGGAAGAAGGAAATGAAAGATAAATGGCCAAAACTATATCATTAAAGTAATGGTTTTGTAGTTTCTGAAAATATAACGATCATCTATGGGGATAATTTAGGTCCCCCCGGTTTATATTATGTAACCCTTAAATTTTTATTATTTAAAATGTGTAAGGGTGATGTATGGAAGAGGTGGGTTTACTTTCGATATGTTTTTGTGAAAAAATGCTATATGAATGGGCTATGCATGGATAGTCTAAACCGTATGGATGTAGTGGGGGAAACCATGAAACATATCAGTTTTGAGTTAGTAAATTCTCCATGGTGAGGGATACCATTTTCATAGTCCTAATGAGGGTTTCCATAACGTAGTATCGTACACACAGTTAGTGCACAGTTTGTCTAACCGTGTGTAGTAATCATGTACATAGTTAATGATAGAGCCTAAAAAATAGGATCTCACTCATTTTTACTCTAAAAACTTTATAACCTTTTATTTTCCCTCACACATTATTCTTCTCCATTAGTGGTATGGAAACCTCTTCTAAGGGATTTGGAATCAATAGAGATCCTTTTCAAAGAGTTTTCAATCCTAATTTTTTTGCAGCATGTGTCCTTCTTCACTTTTGTTATAAAATTTTCATAGATCTACTTAAATATACATATATTATTCTCCCTATTTTTTTATATATATTCCTATTATGGGAATATATATGATTTTTGGTTACATATATGAAGATATATGGTCTTTTTTGGTTGTAGAATAGATGTAAGCCTGTGTTGTGGAGAATGAACCCGTTTTTCTTGAGTATTCTTCATCCATTTTCATCTTTCATCAAAACCAGTGAGTTAGGTGGTATCACTATCAACTCTTAATAGTATAATTGAATTTAATGGTTTTATGTTTTTTTCATTAAGTGGATTTTATTGTAAATAGGGAGTTATATTATTTCTGGAAACCCTCTTTGGTTATATATGTGGAAAATCATGATAATTTGTGATTTTGATTAATGTTTTTCATTCTTGATTTTAAAATGAATTTTTAAAAATGAGATTTATATATAAATATTGATTATTGATTTTATAAAAACATTTTCCAATAAATGAATAGAATTTTATGAGATGAAATGGGTGTTTGTAATTGGCATGTTTTAGTGGGTTTTAATAAAAGATAGGTTTTATTGAAATAGTTTGAAAAGGTTATATGATATTCATATGGCATACTAGTTGTGTTTTTATATCAAATTTAACTAGATTTGTTGTAATATGAACTTGTAATTTGTGTCAATTTTTTAATGGAACACGGGGTAAAATTATCATGTGATAACGCGGTAGATCGATGAGAGACCGCTCCGGATGATGGAACTATCATAATAAAGCATTTATTGTTTGATGTGTGAATAAGTTGAAAGGAATGGTTATCCCTAAACATTAGGGAGAAATGGTTTTAATGTTCTATTTGGTTGTTTTTCTGGATGTACAACATTTCAAGAAAATTTCTGATATAACACTTGTCTTATTTTGGATTTAAATGGGATTGAATATTGGTTATTTTATTTGGAAAATGGATTTCTATAAAAAAAATTATAAGAATATTGATAACATTTCTCTACAAGAGGCATGAGTATGGAAGTAATTGGGGAAAGAATAATATTTATTTTACACTCCTATTCATTTGAAAATTGATGATTTTGTTGTATGAAATCTTATGAGACATTGGAAAAGGTAAAGAATCACACATATATAGCACCACATCATGATACTTGGTCTGTTTAGTAACCATATCATGGATCTTGTGGATGAGGTAATATTATAGTTATCCTGGAGTATCTCATTATTTTCTAAAACTATTTACATTTTTCTTTCTTTGTCTTACAGTATAGTATACATTGCTATCCATTTTTATATTAATATTATTGTTGAGTAATATTGTTTTGATTATGCATTAAATAGTATTTCTATGGTTATGGTTGTTTTTCTTAAATATTTATATCATAAATGGTAAATCATCCCCCACGTGTATAAAAAACATTCGACATTTATTTATTGCATGTGGCACCTTGGTTATGTCGATTAAATCCTAGTAAAGTTATACTGTATTCTTATTTCAATAGGAATAATTGGGTCAATACACTTGATCTCAAAAAAATTGTATAAAATTTAATTATTTTCTATACAAATAAACACTAAAAATCATAACCATAAAAGTTATGGAAAATTTCTAAGACTATCATACATGATTGTCTTAAATATATAAATCATCGTAATTTTCTTGGTTCATTTCATATACTATCATTGTGGTCAAAGTCCATTATTGCCCAAAAGTGAGGTATACATACATTCATCATTATCTTATTATATGACCATATTTAACCAATTCATTGGAGATAGATACAGGTCCAATTTTTCCTTTACTATAATGTGACTTTCATCCTTCATTAAAATTTTTCAACCATCCCTGATTAAAATAGAACTACCATCCTTGGTTATAACATATCCATAAACCTATTCTATTACATAACCTCCTTTATTGGTTAAAATATTACAACTATCACATAATTAAATATACAAATATTAGTTACACCGGATTTTTAAACATTCCCCATTTCATAATTTTATAGCCCTTGAAAAGAAAAGTTTTTTTAACATTTTATCCAATAATCATTTAATATCCCAAGGTAAATAAATGTGTTTCATAAATATATTACAAAAATAAACAATAAAAATATATCTATATAATAATTATGGTCCAATTTTATAATATCCACATTTAATAATAATTATCTTCAAATAAAGTATTCATATAGTAAAATTCATTTTACATATTAGTGAAATATAAGAAAAAATATTATTATATTTTTAAAAACACAATTAAAATATAAATATTTAAAAATAATTGGTGAAAAACTTCATAGAAAAGAACCATGATAACATAAAAATAAATATTTATAATGTTGAGCAGTGATGATTGCAGGAAACTCTTATCATGTCCTAAAAGATAAAATAAATCATCCCTTTCCCATATTTGGTAAACAATCCAAAAGATCCTCGTTATGAAAATTTCAACGATTATTACATTTATACCATTTAGAAATAATTAATGAAATTTTAAATAAAAATTAAAAAATAAGACAATATTAAAAACTTCTTGATTTTTTTAGAAAATCACGGAGATAGAGTAAAATTTTTTTCGACTAAAGGGATAAATAAACTCATTTTTCTTCAACATGTATTTTTTCCTCTGGTTTATTTGAGGTTGGGATAATAATGGAAAGGGATTAATATCAATATATAACCTAGGTATAATCAATTTCATGTGTTTCTAGATAGATATATAATAATTTGTCACTACTATAACTTAAAGATCAACAATCTTGACAGATAATGATATTGTTACATAAGAACCTTATAGCGTTGCCAATATTTGAATCATAAGACCCAAAAAATATATAAAAATTTAATTACTTCCAAATACATAAAAATGTAATAATTATCATAAAAAAAATAAATTCATTGATAGAGTATACGCGACAAAATATAATGAAGTGGTGAATATAATATGTATCTCACTAATGTAATAGTGAGAGAACAATCTCATACCTTAGGTCTGAGAATTTTCATATGTGTTGGTAAATCCTATATAATAAACATAAATTTATTATAAAATATATTACATTACTATAATAATATATATCAAAAGATATTTTTTTACACATAACATCTTATCAATCATTTTTTAAAATATCTTTATTAAAATATTCATTTCAGGTGGTATCTTTTTTGATTTTCAAGTATGTTCTAGTTCGATAGTTTTAGTCATTATATTTCGATAATGGTCCCAAAATATCCATAATTTCAATATTTATATAAATATAATTTATAGTTTTTAGATATATCTTTAGAGTTGTTCATAAAATATATATATAGAAAAAGGAAATACAACATTTTTTCAAATTATATGATGTATTTATGCATTATCCCTATTTACATATTGTTTAAAGATGTAATAAAAGAAAGGTAAATAGTAAATATGTATTAAAAAAATTATTATAACATATATATATATACTATATTTTAATTGAATCTATCAATAAATCCATCATTGTAAAAATCCATAGAAAACATAAAAAATAGAAAAACAAATCACATCACTTTGGATAGGTGGTAGTCTATGGGTACACATGGTCATAAATAATGTATTACAAAGGATTCGATGATAATAAGTAATATATGATGTTATCATTAAAGAATTATAATGTAATAAAAAATACAATATATATACATTAAACCCATCAATATTCCCATTCATAAATTTTTTATATGAAAAATTAATGGTATCACTATATAGAGATGGTAAGCCATATATATTCATGAGTTATATATACATATCAAATTAGAAGAAAATAATTTAAAAAAGTATGGGATAATATTCATAATAACATTTATGTATATTTAGGATATACAATTTATTATTTGGAAAAAAATAAAATGTATTTATAAGAGGTAAAAGAATAATTGAAAAGAAACTGATCATTTATAGTCATTGCCTCCTCACTAAATTGACATCTTTTGATATCCTTTAAGGCCTCTATGGATAGTTTGTTGGGAATAAAATCAACTCAGTAATATTTCTTGGGATGTGTAAAAAGAAGTTGGTAGAGGTCAGTTGATATATATAAATTAATGTTGTGTTAAGAATTGAAAGGAGGGTTCCATTTTATAATTTAGGTAGGGGAATCCTTGTAAATCATAAAAGGATAAAATATATTATTGTTAATCTCATGAAAAATGGTACCAAAAGAAATTTTAATGGTAATGGGATGAATATTTTGACTATATAATTTCCCCACTATCATATTATAATATATTTATGATTTTATGTATTTTAATAATGAATTTTTTTCATGACTGAAAATTAAATTTTATTATTTCATTCTAAGGTAAATAATAAAACTAAAAATAAAGGCATCTATAATTGATTAAGGCCAAGAGAATCAACCCTGATAAGAAACATGAAGTTATCTTATAGAGACACTAAAACAATATAAACTATAATTTCTCCTTATGGAACCCCTTTATTAGATAACACATAACCATCATGGTTTACTTCCTTGTAGGTGTGCCCAACCACCATACCCATATATAATAGAATCTCGCACCTCCTAAAAAGACACCTGAATTCCCTTGAGTGTGAGGGGATTACTTCATTGCAGAATATACTCCAACATATATATTCTGTTTTCACCTCTATGATAGATTTTATTCACTTATTCAAAAAAATTATTTTATTTACATATATCAATGAAAAAATCATAATTGGAATGTAATAATCATGTTTTAATATTAAATATATTTTTGGATCATAATTTTTATTAATCAGGATTCATGTTAGTTTATTGTATTAATTATAAATCTCACCCAAGATTTCCAAATTGTGTTATTCCTGTTTTTTATGGTTCTTAATTTAATTCCGTTCAAATTAATAATCTATTACATAGTCTAATTCATTCATCTTAAAGGTCATATAGTGCACACAAAAATATCCATGAAATATATGTTGAAAACAAGACCACCCAAAATAAATACATTTCTGGGCTCAATCCAAAATACAAAATTTGATGAAACTACAGAATATATTATTGAATATCAAATAAAATGATGGATACAAATTTGAATGTCAAAATATACCATAATGGATCCCAAATGTTGTTTTTAAATCCAGAACACCATTCTTTCAGTAAATTTAACACTACCTACCATTCAAGACTTTTCTGCAAATAGAATTGAATAATTCAGCTGAATATTTTTCAATGAATGAAAAGGATTCATGGGTAATATTGTTTTATGAAATGGTTC
Source organism: Viscum album (assembly GCA_963277665.1). Lineage (NCBI taxonomy): Eukaryota > Viridiplantae > Streptophyta > Magnoliopsida > Santalales > Viscaceae > Viscum > Viscum album. The sequence goes on along the minus strand of OY728142.1, from coordinate 368,509,032 downwards.
AAATATGATTGTGTCTTCTATTTCAAAAAAACCTTCACATCATGGCTTTTAAAAAAGTCTAGATTAAAATGCATAACCAGACATTCTTCATTAAAATAACCATAACATTGAATAAAATGTCCTCTACTAGAAATAATTCCTCCATTGACATATAAAATTATTATATAAATATTTTAAGAATAAAATATATCTAGATTAATTTTTCTACATAAATAAATTTCTGATCCATCTTGAGGGATGTTATTGAATGAAAAAATATCATCACATTGGGATATAAATTTCTTCCCCTCTTCTTCATGCGAGGGAATTGTGTTTCAGAATATATGATTATATATTTTCCTAAATAAATCCAGGTAAAAAATATTATGGACCATCAAAACTCATGTTTTCACTTTGGAGGCCATTCTTCATCTACTTGTTTCATGTTCTTTTGTTTTTTATTTGTAATCATGTGTGTTAATTTTAACTTCAATTGAATTTTAATGCATGTTTCTAGTTAATACTAAATTATTCTCATCCATATTATTTTCTTTATTATTAATGGTTGTAAAATATTTTATGTTAGTCATAATAAATTGTTTCCCCCTTTTTCTCTTTCAATAAAAAGTCTATGTTTATTTCTATTCACTATTTATGTGTCTGTTCGGAACACTACTCTTATTTTGTCATAATTTTTTTAATATATTTTAATATCATCACAATAAAAATTAAAAATAAATTATTAACCCCCCAAATGGATGATTAAATATCCTATTTTGGTGAGTTACAATATAGGGATGTTATTATATTGAGATCTTTTCATCTATTAATATTCTTTAGGTTAACATTGAATATGTTAAACAAAAAAATTAATGGATTAATGAAATTTTTTTAACATGTTAATAACAAGGATTATTGGAAATATTAATATTATACCAAAAACAATCATTTATTGAGTTTATAACACTATTTAATATTAGTCTTGAATAAAATCTTCAACACTTGATAATTCTGATCAAAACCATCATGTAAAGTGGGTGTTAATTTAATGAAATATAAAGATAATTTAAAGAATATTGTAATAATAAATCCAAAATAACAAAATCACTCAAATATTTAATTTTTTTTAAATCTAACATCATTCATAAATAATTTTACATAATCTCTACAAATAAACCCCCACCCCATTAATTAGAGAAAAAAATCGATAATTTAAAAGGTACCATCATCATGGATTTGAACTTATTGATTCTATACACATTTGTTGAGAACCAATCCTAGAAATGTTCTATATTTCATAAGTATCCTTGCATAAAATTGTTCCTTTTTTACGTATGGTAAAATTCATAGTCTATAGTTTTCTATATTTGTAAAAAAAGTGTAGAATCAGAAATAATTATGTAAAAATCACAACGAAAAACCCTCAATTTTATCCATCCCAATAATCCATGAATTCACCTTATCATCCCAAATAATATACCAAATTTTATAGAACCATAAACTTAGTGACCTACTCCCCAATTTAGGAGGACCATTCTGGATAATAATGTCACTCCAAAACCATTTTGTTTCCACCGAATTGAACAAGATTTGTTCAATCATAGGGAAATCTATTAAATGACTAATTTCCCGTTATATGAATTACCAACCCCTTAATACTCAATATAAATACATCTAGTATGATTTATAACTCAAATCGGTTGTGATTCATCTTCTGCCTCAAATCCACAGGCTGGCCAATGAGGATCCTCATATTCACCAAAAAGAGTTCCTAGTGGTGTTCTCTACCATAAATACTAAAGGGGTTTCTAAAGAATAAATCACTCTCCAATAATCTTTTTTATGCCTAGATTACTATAACATTTCATGGATCTACTACCACCCTCAGAGTTCCATAACCACATAGAGTGACATGAATAAAATATTCTTAGAGAAGTTAATTCATTCATTTCTTACTGCATCTATCCAAAATGAAATAAATGGTATTTGGAAATTCTGTAATAAATCACTCTATGTGCATCAGGAGTGGTTTTAAAAATCCTGTAGAACCATCCCAACCCACAAATCCCTTTCCAAATATTTATCTTGTACTTCTTTGAGTTGTTATTTTCTATAGAGAGAACACTTAATTATGCCACAAGTGGTAGTGATCTTATTTTCAAAATTCCTACTTCAATAGAAGATATCATACAATACATGGATATGGACACATAAAAATTGCACACTAGAGAACATGGTCAAGTTAATAATGTCCAATAGATTCAATCCATAGATCTCAAAAATATGACATTGTGGATGGGTGAAGTTATAAGTCATGTGACATAATTAGTTATGGATGCCACAACTGCAACCTCATCTTCTCTGTATTCTATATTCCTAGTCCTGTAAAAAAATATTGAATATGTACATCACCAACTCATCCCATTGACATATTTCCATGGATTCAAGATGATCAATATGATTCTTCTCATTAAATGGATCTCAATGTATCATTTTAAAAAAGGAACAAAAAGCCACAACAAAAGGATCAGTTCATTATATCAATTAACCAATCCCACTCTGATCCATTCTCTTCAAACTATAACCCTGTCATGATGTATGGAATCCCTTTATATAACCCAACTCAGTTTCCTACTCAAAATCCCAACCATTTATAATAAGGTTATGATGTGGTTTTCTTCCATCAATATTATACATATGTTCCTAAACCGTGTGGAAATACTCCCCTTCATCCTCCTAGATACTACTGTCCTAATAATAATTCTAGATTCCCATAAAAATAAAATCAATTTCTAAAGAACCCAAATCATGGTAATCCTAATGTGGGACATTCCTCTTATTCTAATAGTCAACAGTAATGTGATGTGGAGGATCATTCCCATACAAATTGTAGACTTAAAAATATGGAATCCCAAATTGTCCAACATGCCTCCCACCTAGGTTGACAACAAAAAATAAATTCCTCCAAACTCATAGCTTAACTGTTTCTTAATAGTTTGTAATATGTAATTGAAATTTATCCTCAATCGAGGAAAAAAATTAAATCATAATGATTGTTCTTCAAATTAATCTTTGAGTGTTGATATTGAACATGAAAAGAAAATAATACAAAAAAGATCGTGAAACCATTACCTCACGCCATCCATTGCACTATGGAACCCAATTCCTTTTCCTCGGGCCATATCTAGGACACTAAAGTCCTTTTAACATGATCCTAAAATACTAGACATGTTTAAACATGTGGAATTCAATATTCACCTCTTAGTGTCCATCAATAAAATCCATATTTGTGAAATGATACTTAAAGAATTGTGCACTCATAAAAGAAAAGTTAAAACCATCAATAATGTTTCATCCTAGTAATCTTTACCCATGAAGTCCAATAATCAAGGTATATTTACTATTCCATAAAAAAGAGGGAGGTAAAACTTATATGATACACAAATTGTTCTGGGATCCATGCTAAAGAAAAATATAAAATCCATCATCTCAAAATTTGGTCAATGTATATTTCACCTAACAAGTTTTTTCATTCAGTTATCTAGTCACAACACATCCATTACAACATGAATAATTTATGGTTCCCATTTATGTATTAATGATCTTATCTACCAAGATGATTTCAAAGTTCTTGACATGGATGGTGACATGAAATCTTCTCGAACTACCCTAATTCTAGGAAGTCAATTCTTTATAATAGTTATAAAAACGATTGATCTCCCTATATGAATTTAATCCATTGAATTTGATGTGAAAATAGTGAGGTTCAAAAATTTTCAAGCCATGTGATACCCATTATATAATCACTCTACCTTATCAATCCATGCTTCTAAGGACACTTTAGAGAGTCAATTGAATGCAATTTCATAGAGTTAATCATGTTATATTGAGAGAAGATCCAGTGATATTTTCACCATGATTAACACATTTCATAAATGTGGATGTTTATTTTGACCATTTGTTCATAGACTCCTTCAATATAAAGGATCATAAAAACTCTCTTGAATACATTCTCACCATTGGTCTCTACTATTCTACCGTGGATAGTATTATAAAATTGGAATCCAATCCAACTATATCCCTTCTTCCATTACTATTTATTCTATGGAAATAATGAAAGATGGTAATGGTATGAAACATGTTCCTTCACACATAAAATATTAATTCCTTTTCCATAATCACTCTTATTATTTAATTGCCTCTTCGACACCTACTAAAATGGAAGAGTATGAACATGTTCAGTTGTTATAAGAAAACAAAAAAGTTCTTTGGTTGGATCTTAGATTCTATAATTTGAATCTACCATGCCCTTTTCACATTTCACATCTATGTTGAAGAGTCATCCAAACAGATCATAAATCCTTAAAAGAGATTAAATCCACTCATAATTGATTTAGCCAAGGAAGATATTACCATGTTTCTACAAGAAGTTTTTACTTTCCCATTTTTTTATTGTGATTATGTTTTTCGGATTCATTCTGCACCTATGGCGTGTGGGATAACTGTTTTCACAAATGAACAGAGGAATGTGGTCACAAACCAATTAAAAAATATAATTGTGTGTGTGCATTGATATTTGGAAATTCAATACTGAGACATGAGAATAATACTTCCCACTCCCCCCCCCCCATGTAACATTATTTAACAGATATACAATAAGTTTCATTATTTATTTCATGATGGATACTCTATCTACATCCAAATCAAAATTTCACCTCATGCCCTATAAAATACTACATTTGCATTATTCTTTTTGATCATATTAATATTGTAGAATTCATTTTAGACAATGAAAATATCATCCACATTTTATAGGTGTGTGTTGGGTATCTTTTTTTAATTAATTTAGCATTTCATAGAGGTCTTCATGGTTGAAATTTCCATTTATGGTGACTACATTGATTCATGCTTACATTCGCTCAATATAGTCCGAAAAACATGTTTCATGTGAATGATTTTATTGAATTTGGAAAATTTTCAATTAATGAAACATAATGGTATTGATATAGTGTACATAATATCAAAAGATGATATTCAAGTTGGGCGTATAAAAAACAAGGCGATCTGATCACTTCCAAAAACCATATCAATTCTAACCATGAAATTATTCCATGGTTATGCTGTGTTCTATCAGTAATTCATCCATAAATTCTTTATATTTTCCCTCAGACTAACTCATTTACTCTAGAATGATTTTACATTTCATTTTTATTATATTTATATTATATCCTTCCTCTCAATGACTTAATTACATCTTCCCCATCAATCCAACCCCTTTATGGGTCCTTAACATTTGAATTGATGTTTGACTCTTTTTTATATAGCCATTTGTGCCATTATTGGTCAAACATGAGAAAAAAATTCTCATGTTATATATTACACCTCAACAACATTTTATAAAACTCAACATCACTAAACAGTTAATGAAAATTATGTTTTATTTTTTCTTTTTTCATTATATAAATTCTCGACCTTCTTCTTTGGTACAAAAATAATCATTTCTATATAGGATTAAACATCAATGTTCATACATAAGAAAATAATATCCAAACCAAGTTAAATAATTTGGATACTAACACTCAATGAGTTTTACATTATGATTAAATATATAGCTAGATTAGAAAACCACTTGGCTAATAATTGATGTATAATTTCTAATTTTTCTCATTCTGAAAAATTTGATCATGAATTTCTAACTGATCATCAATCATCTATCAATTATAAATTTCCATGGTATTCCAAAATTTTAAATTACATGGTTCATGGGGTTCTTCAATATAAATTAGAAAGAATAAAAATTTATGATAAAATTTTATTTAAAATTTTATTTTTGGGAAGATAATAAACATTGATTAACTAGGGAAGACATGGTAATTAAAAGATGTATTGATAAAGACTAATAATTAAAAAAATTATAATTATATCAATCACTTCTTGATGGCAGACACATTGGATCACAATGGACCTCCCAAAATATACTTAACTATGGAGTCTTCTGGAATTATCTATTGATGGGCTCACATGAGTTCTGTGAATCATGTCCAACTTGCTAGATGCTTGGAAAAATTTCAAGAAGAAATGCAGTGCCCCAGAATTCCTAAACTATCTATAAGATCTTCAAATCAAAGGGAATAAATTTCATAGTACCATCCCCAATTCCAATGGATATTATGACATACTTCTTTTAGTTTATTATGCTTTTTGGTGGGTCGAGGCCAAACCCAATACGAAGGATGATGTATATAGTATTTTTGAATTCATAAAACCCCACATTTTAAAATTTTTGTAACATCATATTCCGTGAATAGATACTTTGAAACTCATATTTATAATTTTTCATTTAATATCATTTAAAAATTAGTTGAGTTTCTATAAGACTTTAATGGTTTATCACCCCCAAAAAAAAATAATTTCATAACTTTCTAACAAACATATGAAAATGGTTCTTTATAGAATTATAAATCCCATTAGATATGTCTATCCTCAATTACATGGTGGAGATATTTGGGCTTAATGAGAAACTAGTAAAACACCCGTTGGAGTATATCCTTTTTGAATATTTTTTGGATAATCATTTCATTTAATGCTAAAATCCAACAGAAGTCATTTTTTGGATGTGAAAACATTTAATTTCGATACTGAAAAATATAGAGAAGAGTGATTGTTGGAGATTAATGAATGAGAAGAACTTCATCAATATTCATATAATATTTCTAATCTGTATAATGAAATGGATATGGCATCCCAAGAAAAAAAATCATGTCCAAGGAATTTGATGAAGGTGAAAACATAATTCTCTCTAAATCATGATTTCACCTTCTCCTATGTAAGGTTCATTATCAATTAGAATGTCATTTTATTATTACAATTGTTTGGTTGTATGGTGTGATGAATTTAAAAGATACTTATTCAAAAAATAAATTCAACTTTAATGATAATTGGATAAGTAAACCCCGTGAGAATACAGACACCATAAAAACCAAATCAAATTTCACCATCCCACTATTTAATGTAGAAAAAATCCCAACAAATCTAGACTCGGGGATGAAAATTTCTGTTAACTCTATACTTATCTCTTCTTCCGCATTCTCTCTTTATATATACATATCTCAACTTATTTCTTATTATTTACGTCTCCCTTTTCTTTTCTTCCACCTTATTCATAAAAAACGTTTTTTTGCTTCCTTATATTTTTTATGACTAAACATTTTAAAAAAACTAAAAAAATAAAACTAAAATTTAAAAAAATTAAAAACAATTATAAATACTGAAAATTAAATTTTGAAATTTTTCATATATTTTTTTGTGATAGTAATTACTTATTTTTATCACAATTTTTGTTTATTTTCAACATAATTTTTTATCAATATTTTTGGGCCCATATAAATAAATTTTGAATACACAATTATTGGATTGGAAAATAATTCTTCCCCAACTATGTGGAATAATTTCATTATCATGCCAAGGTGTCCTATGGTCATCATTTCATATTATGTGTTTTTAACCCTTATTTTGAGTCTTGATATTGTGGACCTTCTATTAGAGATTTATACCCTATTTTACTATAATATGATAGAGGCATTTTCTAAATCACATGAAAATCATATTAGCCAAAGTGTTACGCCTTCTGATTATAGTCACCACCCTTTTAAAATCACCTTCAATCCAATGAAAACTTTTTTTAGAGACATTTGAATCCCAAAACCATATCCCACCCAACATCAAAATGGATTTACATTTCCTAATTTATTTAAATTTATGTTGGTGTGTAATGGATTTCATTTTGGGTACCATTTATTTTATTACCATTGTGTCATCCTATGCTTGAGTGATATCATACATTTGTGTGGGTGGAGTGGTTTTTCATTAGTGAGTTTATAATGTATATTTTTTTATTAAATCATGTAAAAATTATATTGAAATGTGTTCAAAAAATAAAATGGAATATAACCAATTGGATGAAATAATAATTTTTGTGTCTTGAGAGGCTCAAAAATAATTATTCATCAACCATTATATTGTTATAACTTTTACAATTATTTTCCTCAGGAGATATTACCATGTTTGGGAGAGGTGTCATATATTTTTTTCATGATAGAAATTCTAAAAAAATGGAATAAAATAAAACTGGAATCAGGTTTTATTCTATCAATTGGGATATGTTGTGTGTTGTGTACATATTATTATCATTTAATCACATTACAATTTTGTCACTCTCTTATATTCCTTCATAAATTCATTCCGTTACTAATATTCCTATAAATTTTCTTCCAGTATTTATTTCAAAACCAATTCCTCATTTATGTTTCCATATTTGTAGTGACCCTCACTTTTCAAACATTAATATTTCATTACGTATGCAGATTTCTTAATCATTATACAAAAAGTTCAAAAAAGGCCATAGATGGTATAGTACCATTGGAATCATGGAAACATAATCATTCGTATATAATTGAGGTACATTATCTCCCAATAGGTTCTTATTGATTAGCATCCTTCATAGAAACATCAAACAAAATGCATATCATCATAACCTGGGGATAGAAACCAAAAATAGTGTTGATATCAAATTCTCTCTAAGGTTACCCAAGGGAGAGATGTATCCATAAAAATGAGAATAAAATTATTAGAAAATGATCATAAAAATAAAATATCACACCCTTCACATCAAAGATCATATACATAAGTCATGGTATAATGATTGGCAGCTTCTAAGACACGAACAAAAAAGAAGTAAAGGACATAATCTATAAAATAATAACAGAAGAGTAATACATGAAATTATTCCAACACATAAGAATATATTGATTTTCATAGTGGAAAAGGCATCATTTACAATATAATATTTGTGGAAAAAATCCATTATTGATTCAGTTGAACCCCTTTTCAATCACTGTATTTTAGAATACAGTATTCCATCGTTCTATCACTGTCTATGTCATAAGATATAAATCACTACCCCCAGCATTTGAGGGAGATATTTTCTGACACATCATATAATAAAATCATACATAAATGTTCCAAATAATCATAAATGCACATATCATAATCCATTAAAATAAATAGGTATCATATACATGTAAACGTATCATAACATATGGAAACATTCAGGGTTCATTATCATTTCATCCTAAACATAACCAAAGAAAAGAAGCTGGTCTCAAAAAATATAATATGTTAGAGTGAAACAAGTTCCATAAGAGCATAAATTCAAAACATAATCTATAAAAGGAATTAATATAACTATAATAATTGAATAATATCCTTATAATGGCATTATAACTTCAATAGATTTCATCTTAGATGGGAAATAATTTTAAAAGATTTTAAATCATGAAGAAAATAATATTTATTAATTGAAAAACTATGAAAATATAATTTAAATAAGACTAGAAATATTTTAAAACAATAAAAAATTCAAATAATTTCTCTATGAATATTATCTTCAAGGTTCTTTTGATTTTTTTTAAAACATGCGTTTTTAATGCAATAGATTTCTGACAGAAGAGATTGATGGTCTGATTTTACAAAAATAATATTAAGTGAAAATGTGTGTAAAATGGTACTAAAAAATTGGATATATAGAATAAATATAGGACAAGAAAAATCATTATTAATCATAACATATTTCTTCAAAAGTAAGCTTCAACATAAACAACATTGAATAATGATATAATTTTCATAATAAACATTAATAAAATGGTTACATGGGATCATACACTCCTTGTAAGAAATAAATATACTAGAATCATAAGTTATCATAAAAATAATTTGATTCATGATTTAACATGTAAAATGGAATTTTATACACCTTAAAAATAGTTTTGGTGTATAAAAAAACATGTTTCTCAAAGATGGAAAATTGAGACAAATTTGATTTACCCATTTGGAAAATTTTAAAAGTTAAACCCATGAAATAATGATCATAGAATGGATATGTTATTACTCATAAATTTAGTTATATGATACATTTAATTCAATAATTCGAAGTACATACACCACACAAAATAAATGTGTGGTGAACATATCATTAATCTCACAAAAATTAAAAGTGTAATAAAAATCCACTAACGCTGGGTCTTGACTCTCTCCCTACATGTACATGATTCTTGTATAATAAATAGAATATTATTATGAATATCTTAATTAATAATATATTTATACATAATACCATATATTGTTTTATTATGACTTTATATTACCCACTCTTTAATGATTCTATATTAAATTTCACTTCTAGTAATATTTTTGTTGTTCTTTCCATGTGTCTTAATTTGTTTTAGAATTGATTATTATAATAATATCATTTTTATATAATGTGGAAAATTATATATATGTGTGTGAGTTATATATATTATATTAATATTGTAATATTTTATTACAAAATGATTTATGAAATTGAATACAATGTAAATTGAGACATTAAGTTGTACGTACATATGAACGTTGTTTCTGTTTTTATTTGTTGTATTAAAAGAAGAAAAGAAAATGAAACATATATATATATATATATATATTTATTTGTGTATATAACATTTTTAAAGTTTCATGGATATATAATATATATCATATATGTTTATTTAACATATTCTTAATACATCTCATGTGGTGTGTGAACGATTCACATTGCTCTGAGGGGGCGGTAGTCCACACTTCCTCGAAAATGATTATCGTATTAACACCAAATGGAAGGTAAAAGGATGTTTGTTGTAAAATAAATAAATAAGTATAAATAAATAAAAAATATATTATATTACACATATAAATATATTTTATATCATAATGTCTCCCTTGATTGGTTGTAAATGATAAATGAAAAATCATTATTTCGTTAAGAAATAGTTTCCATACACAGGAAAAGTATGTTCATCTTCTGATAGATGGAGGTGTGTAAAATTGTAAGTCATAAACTATGGATAAAATATAATAGTATATGGTATATAATAGTTTTTTCACAAAATATGGTAATAATTATATTGTATGGGTGAATAAGGAAAATCATTTAAATGAGCATGAAAGAATACATTACCTCCAAATTGTGTAACTCATTTTTTTTGTGCCAAAAGATTTCTTTGAAGAGGTTTCTATCCAAAGGTCGGATTAAAAGATTAAGGTATAATTTTTGGAATGAAATTTTTACAAATCATGGATGAACTTAATAGTCTTCCGAGGTGTGAGGAATTGGTAGAGGTGGTGGACTTTTATAGGGAAGGAAAATGACTCACATAAACGTTTTTAAAACAAATTATGTGTGCACATGTGCTATCCTAAAAAATGTCAAAAAAATAAAAACAGATAATTAATTTATGGTTTATTGACTAAATTTTGACATACAATCAGTGTTGGAGAAGTTTCTAGGTGATTTGGAAATATAATTGTAAGCTTTAGTTCATAGTTAAGCATAATTTTTCTTTAATTGATCTGATTTATTTGGTTTTCTTTTACAAATAATTTAGGTAAAAAAATCACATAGTATTATTATAATCAACATATTATATTGAATATAATTTTGTATGTAGTATTATTTAATTTCCATTCCTAGAAGAAGCAAAATAACTATTACTGCTAATCTAGTAGACGTGATGAAATAACAGGGTTTTAAAGTAGGAAAAAGTTCGACAATTTGTTAATATTTTTTATTCCTTTTCAATGTGAAGATGATCCTTATGAGTTTCAATCAATTTTTAGATGTATTATAAATATAATTTCATATTATAACTTATTTATAATATCATTTATAATTAATAATTAATTATACAAAATGTAATTTTCTAACTAAAATATGAGTTTTCATTATTCATAAAAATTGATATTTTCCAAAAAATTCACAAAAATTCAATATAATATAATTTAGATGTTATTAGTTCAAAAATTATTTTTATTTTATCCAATTAAATTTCTTAATGATTCTAAAATTAAATTAATTTTTAGGTGAAGTTTATTTGAGAAAACCATGTTTTTAAACATATAATGGACTTTATAAAAATCATATGTTTTATTTATAGAAAACTATTGTAAAGAATATTTTAAAAATAGTTATTATTATTCATATTAATATGTTTAAATAAAATGTTATAATTATCATATATAAAAAATAAAACAATAAGAACACATATTTCATAGAAACTCAGTGTTGCATGTATCATACGCCAACAAAGTGTTGTGTGCATCCTATGCCAAATTAGTGTTGTGTGGAACATACATTGTGTATGTGTTGTGTGTGAAATAAATATTTAACTAATTTCTTTATAATATTTAAAATTATTATAAAAATAAATATCTATAAAAACTCAAGATGTTGTAACATTATTCTCCCCTTAAAATGAATTGACCCTCGAATTTCATCACTGGAGTAAAAAAAAGTGAGGATAATTATAACTGATCATATCATCAAGTTCCCATGTACTTATTATTACTTTTGATTTATCCAAAATAAAACCTCAAATAGGATAGTGGTGTTGATTTATAAAACATTACCTAATCAATCCAGAATTTCAACTGTTTTCTTCACATAAGAATGATTTTCCTCTAGCGATGTGACCTTTGAGTTCAGTACATGTGAAGTGACAAGATTGTAGTTAATCAGGAGAGATAAATAAAACACATCGTTAACTTGAGAGATATTTTGAGGAATATCCAAGTGATAGGATACTATTCTAATATAATCATGAATTTAAAATGGGATGATATACATAGGGATTAGTTTCACCTTCTTCTCAAATCTCATAACTTTACTCCAAGGTGATGTTATTAAATACAAATTTTCGACAACATCAAATTACAGATCATAATGAAATTTTTCAGTATATCTTTTATAGAAACAATAATCTTATTTGATTTTCTACTTAATGGTTATAACCTTTTTGATAATTTTTTTACCGATCATAATTTTTTAGTGAAAGCAATTGTTGTAAGAAAACTCAGATATATAATGATCTTGGTCTCAACTAACCTGGAAATCTAGATAACACGATATCAACATATCCTATAGTGTTTGAATTATTCTTTTAAACTATCCATCTGTTTGAGGATGATTATTAGTACTGAAACTCAATTTTTTCATGAGATTTTTGAAGACTTCACCAGAACATAGAGGTAAAATTCAGATCTGGATTTGATATAATAGAATGTGGAACCTCATGAAACCTTACCAATTTTTTAAATTTATATTCTTAGAATTCTGATAAATATAGAAATATTATCTAAAAATAATGAAGTGTGATAACTTATTAAAGAGATCGACAACCACCAGTATAGCATTAAACCTTTTTTAGGGTTTGAGTTTTCCATCAACAAAATCCATAGTGTTGTTCTTCCATTTCCATTATAGAATGTGTAATGGACACATCATCCCTTTAGAATTTTGTATTTTATCCTTAACTTGTGGGAATAACAATCACTGAGATAAAAACTCCACGATATCTCTTTTTAGTCCATCCCACCTGAAGTATTCCTTCAACTCCCTATACATCTTTGTACGTCAAGGGTTTATAGATATTGATGAATTATTAGCTTACTCTAATAGATCATTTGTGAAATTTTGTATTTAAGGAACACATACATGGTTCCAGAACCATTTCATTCCATCCTAATAATATTTTAACATAGGAAAATTGCGAAACATATTTTGCAGGGAATCATCTTCCTTCTGTTGCTCTTTAATCATCACGTGGATAGAGGGTTGAATAATAATTTTAGAAAGATAATATATTTACCATTCCTTCAGGGTTTCAATATCGATATATTTAAAATATATAAATATTGGATAATTTTTTATCCTCATCATATATAATATAGCATGTTCCTTTTTACTCAAAGCATTTTCTGCCTTTTAAGATTTTCCAAGTTGGTAATGTATTGACCAATCATAATATTTTATTAAATAGAACCATATTCTATAGAACATTTTAAACTTCTTCTGTGAGAATATATACATTATAATTTTGATGATCAGTATATACAATACACTTTTTACCATAAAGATAATTCCTCCATATCATTAATGAAAAGATTACTGTTGCTGACTCCATATCTTTAGTTGGTAAATTTTTATCATGAATCATCTATTGTAAATGGGAATAACGTAAAACCCTGTAGATTGTCATAATAATGCATCCAAATATCGTTTTGGGATGAATTGCTATAGATTACAAACCTTTATCCACTACTGGGTAATGTAAGAACAAGAGCACTACCCATCCTTCTCATGAGTTCCTTGAGATTTTCCTCAAATTCATATATCCAGAACAACATTACACACATAGGAATTAAAATTAATAAAGTATTATATAGTCATGAGAAATTCTCAAAAAACAAATCGATACTATCCATCTAATATAGAAATGAATGGCTCCCAATCATCATGGTTGGTCAAGGTGAGCTTTTAGTAGCCTCTTTCATTTATGGATCTACTGTGGTACGAACCCTCACGATTATGTAACCAATGAAAGAAATATTTTGTATCCAAAATCATTATTTTGTAAATTTTTAATATAACAACTCTTTCCATAAGATATTCAGAGCAATTATCAAGTGATATTCATTCTATTCATTTGTCATTGAATATATGAGAATATCATATATAAATACTTCAAAATCATATCGAGGTAATATCTAAAAAATATATTCATTAAATCCATAATGATAGAAGAGGAATTTATTAGACCAGAAAGCATCACTATATATTGAAAGTGGCCATACGAAGTATGGAATTTCTTCGTGGTTATATCATCCTTCTTGACCCTCAATTGATGATATCCCAAACGAAGGCCAATCATAGAAATGTATTGATATCCACATAGTTTATCAAATAAGTCGTAAATAAAAGGAAGAGGATTCTTGTTCTTGAATTTGATCATGATCAACAACCGATAATCAATACAGTGTCTCACTTATTCATATTTATTCTTTAGAAAAATAATTGATACACCCCATGGTGACACACTTATATGAATGAATCACTTATCAAGGTTTTGTTTGAGTTGCTTCTTCAATTCCTACAACTCAATCTTGTCAATTATATAAGGAATATTTGAAATTTTTGTGGAAACATGTATATGTTCTACTGGGAAATCAACTTCACATATTGGAAGAAGACTAAGAAAATCATTCAGAAAGACATCCACTAAATCCCCAAAAAAAATTCATATCATAGATATTGATATTCTCTCCTCCATCTGATATAAACAACCCTTATGAATTGGAATTAACACCTATACTCCGGATGTAATCACCATAGTAAGATCAAACATATCATCACACTAATTGGTGATCATAGGATTGTTTTAAGTATCAAAAATAACAACCCTTTCATGACAATTGATCTTGGATTTATGTAGAGAAATCCAATCCATTCCAGATATGAAATAAAATTATACCTATGGAAGAATTAATATATTTTCAGGAATCACATTCCTAAAAACATCAATAGGAGAGGAATCATAAAAACACGATGAAATCATCATACCATTAGTGTTTGGACTACTAATTCAGCCTCTAATTTTTTGGGAGGAATCATAACAACCTTATAAAATTCCTTATATATGAAAGAGTGGCTAGATATATAATAAAATATAATAATAGCTGTTCTACAGTGTATAGTATGTTGACCATTCACCACGTTGTTATCGCACCCCTCATTAGATATTAATATTGAATGAGATTTACCCTTATTTTTAAGATTAAGAGGTTGTTGACCCTGATCATCATCACATACCTTCAGGTTTCTTCAATGGATAGGAAAATGTTCATTCTCTTTAAACTTGTAGTACTGAACAGTGGGATGTGCATTTTATTCTACTTTTTCTCCATTAGCATTTTTATTAAATTTCTTCCCATCAAATCAAAAATAAAATTCATGATGTCCATCCATTCCACACAAAAAACATCTATTAGACCCCATAAGTCTATTTACTACATTATTCTTCCCACACGTATAGCATAAGAAAAGTGTAATTTTTTTCTCCACGGTTATTAGGGTTTCCTTTCAACTACTTATTCATCTTCCTGTCAAATCTATGAGAATGATATGTGGATCCCACCTCCATTTAAAACATTATTTCACAACTCACAATCTCTTCATAGATACTAATTCCTCTTATGGACCACCCCTTTTTGAGACTTGTATTTATGCCACCATTAATCCTATAAAATAATCTTTTAGGTTGGATGATAATTCGTGATGTGTACCTTGTAGGTATCGTGATATTAGCCTCGTTGGTGCGAAAATACTCTTCATACTTTTTCTTCAACTCAAGGAACAATTTTGATATCATGGTGTGAATAATTATATGAATATAATTATTGAAAAATATGATATTGAACTCATCCCAATGAATGGATTTAATATCATCATGCTTCAACGTATTCTTGAATAGTGTCCACCACTGATCTACTTCATATTCTAAGTGATAAACACACTGAATGACTTTCTTGTACTCTGAACACTGATGAAAAACAAACATCATTTCAATGGTACCAATCCATTGTTTAGAAACAACTAGATCAAGATAACCTCTAAAATAAGGTAATAATTTCCTCACGAAAGCCTCACCAAAATGTTGTTCCCACCTTTTATCATTTGGATGTCCATCATTATTCATAGCGTGTGAAATATATGTGCGCATTTTAATGTTTTTTTTCATTCCAAATCACATAGAGTTCAGTTTTTAGGTGGATAACCATTGAATTTTCCATCATAATCAACATTAATTCAGTGCATTTGGGATCCAACCATTGACTTAATCCAAAATCACAAAGTATGAAATAGTTATCCTATGAAGAAAATACATAATCATGAAAATTAAATCATAGGATGTATATCTTATGAAATATTCCATAATCTATAACACCTTAGGTATGTCCCCGGCTATTCTTAGTGAATATTGGATTGAATATTTCATAATGGTTAATGAAACATTCATTAATTCTAGAAGCATATCACCCTTCAGTGTAAATCCATGTGTGTAGGAAGGCCCTTTTACATGTACTAGATTACCCTGAGTCATGCATGAAACATCTTCTTGGATACGTTACAACTTACATATGTGTAAGAGACACATTGATTTGTAGTATTCAGACACATATGTATTTCTAGGAAACCACTCAATCAACCATTTACACAAAATCCTAGAAATTGTCTTATATTTTATCAATATCATAGAGTTATCCTTTGACTTTTCATTAGGGTTCTCAATAAAGTTTTCTCATAGTAGTTTCCAAAGTTTAACTATACGATTACTCTAATGCCAATGGTATCGACCTTTTCTCTCCAGACAATAAAATTTTGTTACATATTTGGAATATATATACATTTTAAAAAAAGATTCCAAAAGGCCATAGTCTATATAATGCCATTGGAAACATGGAAACCTAAACACCAGTACATAAATTTTCTATAATAATCCTGCTAGTAAATTCATGACTATAACCCTTCTTAGAAAATTCATTCATAATAAATACCTTGAAACCTTTGGTAGGAAACATAAAAATGTTTGATAAAAATGATCTTTAAGGGTAAATAATGGATACATTTAAGCATAAACATGAGAATAACAATATGATAACATGATCATGAAAATAAAAGATCATACCATGTAGATCAAAGATCATATACATGAATCATTGCATTAAGATTGGTAGTTCAAAAGACATGAATAAAAATGAAGTAAATGACACAATGGCAAGAATTCATAACATATTAGTAAGACATAGAATTCTGGAAACACATAAGGATATACGGTTTTCTATAGTATCCAAATCACAATTCCAAGACTATCATAGTGGAAAAAGTCCATTACTGTACCAGGTGAACCCCCATTCTAGCCCTGTGTTACTAAAGTGAGTAAAAATTATTCCAACGATGTAATACTAAACCACGTAAACCCATGTTCCAACTCAGTATTACTGAACTGAGTAAACCATCATTTCAGATTTGTTTATTCAATGATATATAAATAATTAGCCAATGTATTGGAGGGAGATATAGGTCCCACCTTTCACATAATGAAATCAAACATACATGTGCCAAAATATCGTAAATTAACATGTCTTAACCCATTAAATGAAAGGGGTATAATAAAAAAGTAAACATATCATAACCTATTGAAAGAGATAGGTTTCATATTTATTTCATCAAAAACATAACCTGTGAAAATATGAGGGTCTCAAAAGTATATAACGCTTGAAAGGGAAATGGGTTTCATAACATCATTTCATAAAATCAAAATCCATAAAAAGAATCAATATGAATTAAAAAATTGAATAATTTACCTATAAATTTATGAGAAACACAAATCGATGTCACCATTGATGGAAAATAATATTTAATAATCTATTAAGAATCACTTCTTGAAGAAAAATATCCATTCTTCTTTGAAAATTTATTTTTATAATTAAAAAACGTTTGAAAAAAAATTCATTGAAAAATTATTTGAAAATAGATATAAAATATTTGAAAACAATAATTCATTTTTAAAATAATTTTCCAATGAAAGAAATATTCAATGAACTTTCGAAATCAATTTTGAAAACATATTTTAGTACATGATTTTCAATACAATGGATTTACGATGGAAGAGAGAGGCGATCCAATTTTTATAAAATCATTATATTAACTTCTAAAGAGTAGAAAAATGATAAAAATGATTATATATTGAATAAACCTAGTATAATAATAATTAAATATAATATTTATATATTACCTCAAAATAATCATAAACCTAAACAATCTCGAATAATAATAAAATTTTCTTAATAAACTGTTTTTACTTGGTTAAAATGGATCACACTCTCCATATAATAAAACAAATTAAATGATGCTTAAAATATCATGAAATGAAGATGATTATTTATATAACATGTAAAATTAAAATATATACAACTCAAAAAATAGTTTAGGTGCAAACAAAAATACGAGTCTCACAGAAAAATAATTCAGACAAAACTATTATACTGATTTGGTAAATTTTGAATGTTAAACCCCATTAAATAAGGATCATATAATAGTTATCAGAATAACTCAAAATTTATATATAATATATATATAATTCAATGAAGGAATATAAAAACACCATAAATATGAAATGATTGGTGAACATAACATAAATCTCACAGAAATTAAAGGTGAGATGAAAATTCTCTGGCATTGTGTCTTGACTCTCTCCATACTCATACAAGATTCCTATATAATAAATGATTTTTTATTATAAATATTTTATATAAACATATACTAATACATAATACCATATATTTCTTGAATATGACCTAATTTTACCAAGTAGTTAATGATCATATGTTATGTTTTAACTTTGAGTAATATTTTCTTTGACCTTCACTTATGTCTTAATTTTCTATAGCGTTGGTCTTTATACATATTTCATGATTCCTTAATGTAGAACCTGATATAAATATCATTTATATATATTATATTTAAATTATAATAATTTAATAAATAATAAATCAGGAAATTGAATACACCGTTCATGGAGATGGTAAGTCGTACGTAAGCATGAATGTTGTTTTCATTTTTAATTGTCGTATTGAACTAATAAAAGAAAATTATATATATATATATATATGTATGTATATGTATATATATATGTATGTATATATATATATATATTATTAAATTTTAATTCCATTATCATATATATCGTATATGTTTATTAAACTCATCTTTAATACATCCCATGTGTTGTGTGAATGATTCACTTCACTTAAAGGGGGCGGTAGTCCACACTTCCTCAAAAGATATTATCAAATTAAAAGAAAATGTAAGGAAACAATTTGTGTGTTGTAAAAGGAATGCAAGATCATAATTCCATAATAACATTATTATATTACATATATAAAGAGAGTGTCTATTATAAATTCTTCCACGATTGGTGGTAAATGATATGTGAAAAATCAACATTTCGTTAGGATGTAGTATGTCATACACAGAAATGATATTTTAAACATCCATTAAATGGAGGTGTGTGTATGTTTATGTCAGAATTTTTTTCATAAAAAAATTATAGTATATAGAGGGTACTAGTGTTGTCATGAAAAAAGAGAGTAAATATATTTTAAGGGAGAATAAACAAAATTAATTAAAGGAGCATGAAAAAATACATTACATCTAAATTGGGTAACTACTTTTGGTTGTTTCCAAAAAGGATTCTCTGAGAGTTTTTATTCAAAAAGGGATTCTTCATTGTATAATGGAGAATTTTTGGAAGGTAATTTTTCATATATATAATTAACATACAATTATTGAGAGGTATGAATATTAGGTAGAGGTGGTGACCTTTTATAGGAAAGAAAATAGACTAACATGGAATTTTTAGAAACCAATTAGGTGCGAACAAGTTATTACCTAATAAGATTCCTACCAAACCGACCAATTTCAAGACTGGAAGGTGTATCAATAAAATATAGACATCCATTCAGTGTTGTAAATGTTTATAGGTAATTTGGGTCCTTAATTTAATTGTTTAGTTCCTAATTAAACTTAATATGAAAATAATTGATTTGATTAATTTTAATCACTTTTGATATTAACTTTGGTAAAAAAATATCATTGTTATTTTAGAAACTAATTATTATACTGACTAAATCAGTGTATTTCATTTTTTCAGTATGTCATTGATAAAATTATAATAATTATGATTCGTGTTAATCCAGTAAAATGGATGAAATACAAGGTCTTTAATGTTGGAAACATTTTATAAGTCTGTTAAGGGTTTTTATTCAGTTTCAATGTGAATTTGATCCTAAGGAAATTAATTGTATTAGTAAATGTAATATATATATTATATGAACTTAAAAAATAATTATAATATCATTTATAATTAATATAAATAAGAAAAAAGTTAGTTTTTAACAATAAAGAATTATTTTTCACTATTAATAAAAAAATTGTTTCTCATAAAAATCCCACATAAAATCCCGCTATGATAATTTTGATATTCTTAATTAAAAAATGAATTTTATTATATCAAAATTATTTTTGGAATTTTTCTACAATTAATTTCATTACTAATAAGAGTTCATTCAAGAAAACGGTGTTTTTACACATAATATAAACTTTACCAAATATAATATATTTTATTTATATAAAAAAATTATAAAAAATATTTGATAATTAGTTATTACTATTCATTTAAATAAGTTTAACCTATAAGTTATAATAATTTTTTTTAGATAATTAAAATAATATGAAAATATATTTCATAGAAAATCAGTATTGTGTGTATCATAAACCAACTTAGTGTTTCGTGCATCGTATGTCAAGTCCTAGTTGGTGGAATGTATACCATGATAGTGATTCATGTTAAATAAATCATTGAAATTATTAATTTTAATATTTAAATTTCATTAAAAAACCCAAGTCCTGAAAACTCACGGTGTTAAAATATTGGTGTACCCCCCCTATTTTTCTATCTTTTTAGACATTGTTTTCTTATCATCACATATCCACTAATACCCTCTAATTTATCTTTTGATTATTCTCCAATTAGGATAATAAATTGAATCTAATAGATCATAGAATCTATACGATTTTCACTTTTTTCTAAAGGAGAGAAACTCTATTAATTAAATTTTATCATATTGATAGGAGTGAGTTTTGAGGGACCACATTTTAGGTTAAAAATATTGAGCATGAAAAAAGATTTTTTTTAATAATTTTTCTAGAAAAATATTTGATAGAATGCAATATTGGAGATTGAAACAGTCTATTCCTCTTTAGATTGGGAAAAATTATTTAATATTTTTTGTCGAGTGAAAATTATTTTGTTGTGATTTTATATTTGATGAAAATGAGGACATGGACAAGACTATGTGTGGGGGAGTTTATGTTATTCAATTATTGACAACTTTTTATTTAATCATGTTACTTATTTTTATTGAAAAGTGAATAATTGGTCTGAAATACTCATGTTTTAATAATAAATATAATTATTGAGCTTCATTTTTATTAATCCATATCCGTGTAAGTTCACTGTTTTAATTATAACTCTCAACATATATAAAAAAATGTGTGAATCTTGTTTATTAGGGTTTTTAGTTCAATTTCCTACAAATTATAAAATTGGATATTTGTATAATTTGGAGAATTAAATATCTATATAGATCTCAAAGGAAGTACCACCAAGTCATGGAAGAGAACTTGAATTTCCCTGAAGATAGGATATATGGGCTTAATATAGAAGCACAAATTTCATTAATCATATAAACATATTATTGAATATCAAAAAAAATAATTTATGATACTATTGAAGCCCAACTCTACTATAGCTCGGCCGAACTTATTATTTGAAGTCTATCCCACCGTTATATAAATAAATTTAAAAAGTCCCACATGTATTGAATTTTATCCAAATCCCAAGGACTAGTTGACCTGCAATTTTTGATGGAATTCCAAGATTTATGATCTAAAATTATTAGAAGAATCAGTTTAGAATTTAGGCCATATTCCAGTCTAACAACACAATTCCACTGTGGCATTCAAAATAGTCTATATCAAATTGGAAAACATCACATTGTTTTGTAAAAATTGTATATTATTTGGTAAAAAACACCTCTATCTAAAAAAATGGGTTGAATACTTTGCATAAATTTCTAATGCTTTTTATGATTAGGATATTTTGTGGTTCATCTTTCAAGATGAAAAAATGTATGGTCCAACATGAGTAGAATATTTGGAATTAATATAGTCCACCATTATGGGATATAAATACATCACATTAATCATCATACAATCAGTTGTAATTTTATAATGGAGAATGATAAATTTTAATAGAAAATGCCTTACTAATGTCCTGGGAGGACCTTCCAAACACATGTTTTCAATTGATAGACCATTCCTCAATTATTTTATCTTGTTCTTTCTCATTATTCGCATTTTTAATCATGTATTTTGTTTTCATCTCAATTTAATTTTAATGCATGTTTCTTTATATTAATATATTATTTTCATACATCTTCTATAAAATAATGTTAATGGTGTTAAATTTGTTTAAATCAATCAATATAATACAAAGCCCCCTTTTCATTCTCATTCAATCAAGTGATTTTGTTAATTTCATTTTCACAATATGTGTCTGTTTTTAGATATCTACTTTTATTCCATCCCATTGATTTTCATATAATTTTAAAAAATAACCATAAAGGTTATAACCATATAATTAACCACACAAATGGCTGAATAAATTACCCATTGTGGTGAGTCATTGTTTGGCGATGTTAAGTGATTTAGAGCTTCATCTCGATAAATATTATCTATGATAACATTGTATATGTTTCACTTAAAAAGTCATGGATTAATGAAATTTTTTGTTCAATGTTTAGATTCAATGTAATAATGGAATCATAAATAAACTACTATAAAATATAATTTTTTGTTATTAGAACCCTTGTTATTTTAAGTTTTGGTTTAATTCATCGGCACATGGTAATTCTGATCAAAACCATCATTCAATGTGGGTGTTAATTTAATGAAATATAAATCAATTATCAACGATATCATAATCAGAAATACCCATTAATGGACTGAAAATAATAAATATCAAATTTTTAAATAAAAAAATTAATCAACCAACTTAATTAATCTCTGAAAAAACCCCACCGAATTAAAAGTACAAAAATAATGAAATAACTATTAAAAAGTACTATCACCATGGATTTGACCGGAGGGAACCTATACACATTACTAGAGAACAAAATCATTGTATAGTCTATATGAGACAATCAATATTTGTTAAATGAATCTATGATTGTATAAACTTCATAGAAGAAGTGCACTGATAAAGGTCCTAACTGACATACAATTAGAATTACCAGAATCAAAGAAGGTGATAAACCAAATAGTTATTGATCTTTATCCATTTGAACAATTTCCCACCACCTCATAATCCCTTCCATACATCTTCCATTAATGTTTGATTTAATTATTCTAGAGGCAGTAACCCATCAAACCCATGCCCCTGTAGGGTATCCATTATTCCACACACTTGAGACCACCCATGGAATCATTATCCTTAAAGATGTCTGACAATATTTACTAGGAAAAGGATAATCAATCTCAAATATGATGCATTTGAATAGATCCTGATGAATAAGATTTTATATATCATGCCCTCCTCTTTCATGGTACGTTCCACATAGATGACCCTGCAAGCCACTCAAAAAATAAGGACTCTAGAAATGGAATCCTATTTGGAGTGATAACCTCTATTGAACCATGACTCTATAAAATTATGAATGTTCTCTCCACTATATGATAAACATGTAATGATACTGATGGTGATCTAAATACACCTATCTAATTCATATCTAATGAAAATGTTTAATATGGATTCTATGGATGGGGGAACACATCACCAAAAATAATATCCCATCCCGATACCCTTTTTCTTAACATTATCAACTTCAAACAATGTTATTTTCCTTATCATACTAATTAGGGTGTTAATATTCTATGGAATCTATTTACACTATAGCCTATATGGCCTCTTTTCATTCCCTCTATAGAGGTGAATCAAAAAGTGAAAATCTATTCCACTGATGCCCCATGTGATCGATGAAGAGAAGATGCATCTAATTGTGGGTTCCAATCAAAGACATTATATCAAATAGATAAAATTGATGGATGTCAAGAGTAATCATAATAAAATTTAGGAAATTAAAGGAAACCATCAAGGATATATATGGAATAGAAAATCAGACATAAAATAGTGATTTACTAGACTATGTATACTTCCAAAAAGTGTCTCACCTCTACCCACATCCCCCCCAAACCTTTTACTTTATATACACTGAGATATAAATCATTCTGGGTTGAATCTTAATAGAATCATTGTGATATCATATCAGTCCAAACAACTTGTAACATAACTAACTCTCATGAAGCTGTCTCACATATATTCCCTTCCACAATATCCCATGTCGTATATCATAAATTCCCTATACAGATTCTCAAATTCCATGTGGATTGATACTTCCTTTAACACCCATCTCTGCTATTACCTTCCATGCCTCCTAGTGATAGCATCTGGATTCAATGGAATCCCACATGAATTTATTCTTGATTTTATATATCCCCTCGATAATACCTTTTGGGATTTTAATTACATAGAAAACATGTATATCCGTGGAAGATATCATATTTCTAATCTTGGTAATGTATCCCCCAAATGATGTGAACTTATTTTCCCAATTGTAGATACATCCAGTTACTGTATCCAGGATTTTATTAAACAAATATACACGAGACCTTCCTCATGAAAAGGTAGCACTAAGAAACACCATAGGAATTTTTTTTGTTTCATACCCACTATAGTTTTTAGATTAACACCACCTTACTAGAAAAATGATGGAGACAAAAACATTTCCCTTGACCAATTTTATCTTCTTCCCACTTATATTTCCACATATATATTTCATTTTTATCCATCCACTGATCGGATAATTATTTCCATTAATTAAGAAAATGAAATCATTTTCAATTTATGACACACTTTAACTCTCAAAATTAATATTACATTTTATATTTATAATATATTTTATATTTATTAATTTAAAAAATATTACGTCAATGTTTAATTAGCATTGATGCTCATAATACAATTTATAAAAAATACTAATAAAATTATATAACTAAAATATTTTAAATAATATCAAAATATTCACATATATTATTTCATAAGATTTTTTCTTACAAATGTCGATACATGTTATATATTAAATATTATGATAATGAAAATTTGGAAATTTATTTGATTTAAAACTTATAGAATTAATTTGCATAAAGTTGATGCCATTAAAAATTCCCTTAATATACTACAATCATATTTATAAAATTTCATTCATAAAATAATGATTATTATAAAAAACCATGTCTTTATCATATATTTTTATCATAGATTAACCAAATTTACAGATTTTAGAGGTGATAAATTTTTCCACAGTTACTATTAATATTTATTTAAAATAAAATGTTCAATTTAATAAAATTTAAACTTCTTGATTCTAAATAATGAAAAAAGTTATGAAATTTAAAAAAAAAATTTGGTAATATTTATTTTAATATAACTGTGAAAAATGTTATGAAATTATATTTTTAGAAAAATACATTTTAACCTAAATCAAGGTAGATTATTATAAGGTGCATATAAAACAATTAATGTCTGATAAAATATTTGATATAATATTTAAGATATAAATTTACCTAATATAACTCACATATTTTTCTTAATATAATAAATTAGTTTAAAAATACATTATATTTAAAAAAAATAATTTTTCAAAAAATACATATTTTCAAATGATTTATAATATTTATTATTAATTAATGCCTAATTATTTCATTTCTACAAATGTGACCATAAATACACTATGCATGATGTGGACTAAAAAAATCCAAATTTCATAAATAATGAATGAATATCTCTTGAAATCATAAACACATGTATTGAAAAAACACATTCACAATTAATCATTTACTGATCAATATTAAAATTAATTTCATAAAAAATATTTCTAAATTATAATATTTATGGTAAAATAAAATCACGAAGGAAAGATTTATAAATTCAAAATTGGTAAATAATAATTTAAAATCTATTTTCATTTATTAATGGTGTAATATAATCCTAGATTATTCCTCAAAGGATTCATTGTGTATTTTTTATTTTTATGTCTTCAAAGGATAAACTGGGTAATACAAACATTTTTTCAAAGTTTTTGAACTAAATATTATTTTCTAATTGTCTCATTGATATGAGTATATATAAATCTATGATGTTTTTAGGTGATTTTGGATCTCGTGTTAGGTTAAATAAATATTTAATATTTAGTAAAAGGAATATCCTACAATAGAAAGTATTGAAACAGTAAAAATCTATAATAAGTCTTTTGTATTTGGTAGTGTCTTCAAAACAGAACACCAATCTTAAATAACCTATGAGATATTTTTCATTAAATTTAATATCTCTGATATTTTTTTGGAATATAAAACACATAGTATATATGAACCCAATCATAGTATACCACATTAAACTAGCTATTAAATCAGATTATTTGATTAGAAATTAATAATTTATGAATATATTGATTATATATTCATTACAATGAAACAATAATCATTTAGATGAAAAATTAACGTTTTCTGAAGCATTTTATTTTTTTAAAGGATTCTTCATGAAAAGTGCACATAATTAAAAATTAATATGATTGTATTTTTGAAAATTAATTTTAAAAAATAAAATTCATTTTTGAAATCAACAAATCAAAATAATCATAGGTTTTTTTGTAAGTTTATTGGAATTTTTCTTTTTTCAATGAATTTTGAAAAATATGAAATTTTAATTGAAAACCGAATTTTTATATAAATTATTTATAAATATAAATTATTTTATTATATATTTTTAAAGTAAAATTCAATAAATTATATACCAATTAATCCAATTTAGGTTATTTTAAACAATTTAATGCCAAATTTTGAAATAAAGAGTATGCTAACTTTACAAAAAAAGTCATTGAAAATCTTATTTCTCATCTCATCTATGAGATTAATTTTTAAAATAAAATATTTTATTTATGTGAATTAAATTCAGAAAAAATAACTGAATATTTTGAATCATATTAATTTAAATGGTTTAATTGATGGAGATTAATTTTTTATAGAAATTAATATTAAAATAAATAAAAATTATAATCTGGTTAAGGAAAAAATGTATTTACAGATGTGTTAAAATTAAATGATAAGAGTTAAAATGGAATTAAACATCATAAAAATATTTTATATGGATTATTTAGACCCTTAATGTATATGTTTCCAATGAATAATAATTTTGAACCTCTTGACTTGTGAAAAACATTAGAACTTCAATTTATTTTCAAATATTACAACTGTCCACTCACTTAACATATAAATGGAAACCTCTTGGCATCTTTTATTCACATATGAATACTATTTTTTTCATTGAATTCATTAAAAAATATAATTTTAAATTCTGTCCTCTCATCCATGAAGCCTTATATTTATATATAATCCATCCTATTAAGGATATTGGTGTAAACCCTAGGAGGTTACCCGAAGAAGTGGTAACATTTTTTAATGAATATATTTATTTTATTTCATTCTCAAACTAAATAAAATATCATTAAAACCTATTTATATCATAAAATTAGTATCTTCCATATAATATGATTATTTATGTTTTCTTTTTTCTTAATAACCATCACAACTACCATTAAATTGGTTATGAATTCATCATTCGTGTGTATGGAGGACTAAAACCTCTTGAACTGATGCCATTGGTTTTTAAGTCACCTCCTCTATTTTTTTTGGTACAATTAAGGATATAAATTATATATTTGATATGTGTTACATATTTATACATATTTCATTATTATATTATATAAAATATTTTTACTATAAATTTCATAAGTTATATAATATCATCGCTCGTGTGTAGAGTAGAAAACAATCTCACAATGCGACGTGAATCTATTTTTAATATAATTTACATGAAATTTAAGTGGGGGAATGATAATGAATATAATAGATAAAAAATGAAAAAAATTAAGATATCAATAGAATATTTTTATGTATTTAATGAATATATATCATTTTATTTCTTAACTTTTATCTCACATAAAAACTATCATATCATTCATGTATTTTCGGACTACCGCCTTTAGGAAGCAATGTGACTATATTTTATTCACCACACAAAAATAATTTTATATATAATTATGTTTAATGAATTAAATATTATAATTATGATATAATTATCAGTATATATATATAATATATTAATTACCTCCATTCTAAAATGACTGTTGAAAATGGAATCATTTCTCATTCTTATATATGACATATCATCTACATGAGTGTAACAGACGTAATTTCTCAAAAAAATTCTTTCTTTTTTCATAATTATTATAAATAATTAATAAATATGATAATTATGTCATTAATATTATGTAGATGATGTAAATGGAAAATATTCCCATTAAATGTGTCATCCATAATAAGGAATGCATGAGCAAAAATGGTTATCAACACCTACAACAATGAAAATATGGAAATATAATTAAATTGTGAAGTTATGTTATTAATGTAACATATTTTTTAACTTAAATTTTAATATGGTTATATTGTAACATATTAAGGATTTTTAAACAACATATAGGTGTTTAAATCATGTTCAACCAATAAAATGTGAGTTAATGTGTTTCCAAACTCAATTTCCATTTGCTGGAATAAACTTATAATCCATTTATTATTCTATTATTTGATAATGTGTGCAATGAAAGTTATTTATTTTATAAATTATTTCCAAATTTATTATGTTAATTCGTGTTTTTATACAAATAATAACTTCTTTTAGTAATTCCAAAAACATTGATATGATCTTTGAAAGAGACATCATCTCAATTTTCCTCAATTAGACAATATTTTATTACTATGAATGTAATTTATTAAATATGGTTTCACATGACATTTAATATAATAATTAATTACTAATTCATGTTATTATATGTTTTAATTTTTAATTTTTATACAAAGGGATTATTGAAAAGAAATGTTAACAATAGGTGATGAATTTGATAACTCAAATTTGAACATTGGGTTATATTAATCGTTTGTTGTCTTTGATATTCTATAATTATGTTTGTAATATATTTCAATAACATGTTTTTTGATTTCCATCATTTTTATATAGTTTTATTTTTTACACGTTATGTACTCAATTTTTTAATTTTCAATTCAATGTTATGATATATTTCATAATCACATTCTAATCAAGGCCAGTTGTTACTTAATTTTAGTTAAAAGAAATTATTTAACTGTTTCATTATAAAACTATTTAATTTTATTGTAAAATATTAATTCACTAAACTTTTCATGTAAATTAACCCTTTTTACAGTCATTTGAAATTAAAATAATTATGATAAGGTTTTTTTTTTTTGAAAAGTTGACATCATTTCCTCTTTCAACCATTAATTGATTTTCTTCCTACGCAATGTTTTCTAAAAATATTTAGAACATTTTATAAACATCCCAAATGTTTGGTTATATATATTTTACCCATTTTGAATTTCTAAAATATAATATGATAATAATATTTATGAATTTTCCAAATCAAGGCTATTTGTGTATTTTATCAAAAATATGTGAAAAGATTATGTGTTTTAATGTACTCATCATGTATGGAATTTCATTTCAATGTGTGAATTAAATTTTATAAAACTTACTTTCTATGTCTAAAAGGAATTTTTTATGAATCATATCTTCAAAAAGATTTCTACTCTTTTTGTTTTAGAATTTTATTTTTAAAATAAAAAATGATATTTTATAAAATAATGCATTTAAAGACCTTTTTATTGTATTTTTACTTTGAAATTAAAAAACACTTTTTATTATTACTCCAATATTAATATGATTGATTGATTTAATCATTATTCATTATATGGATGGTTATTTTCCATTTAACCACGGAATGTATCTAAATTAACTTTATTGATTCATTTTAGTTTTCATTAACGTTCTCGTGAACGATTCACTATTTTTCATCATTGGTCATTAAATTTATCTTGCATATATTTATTATTTATAATTGATATGATAATTTATTAATTCCTTTATCATTTAAAAATGATGTTCTTAATTTGAATGTTATGTTCATTCCTATGTAAATATGGATAATCCATGGTCATCTTTAAATATATATATATAATGGTATAGAATATTGATTCATGAAATAAATAAATCATTCAATATGTGAGGAATAATTTGTCCATGAAGTGATGGATTGGAAGAAGAATTATATAGTTTTTTGGTGAATCATTATTTCTATTGAGATAATTTAGTAAGATAGGTTTAAATGGGTTTCAACATTTAGTTTTAAAAAATCATGTACATTGCCTTGATGGTAGTGGAATCAGATTCTTAAGACATGACATCCATTAATTAATAATTTTCTCCATTAAATGATCTTTTATTATTACTCATGATATTATTATATTGATATTATCTTTGAATTAATTTCATTATTATTTTATTGATTGATTACCATCTATTATCTGTTATTTTCCATTCCATATTAATTATGTCTTATCCAGTTATGATAATCATATTATTTATTTAATGCATTATGTCTTCTCATATTTACCATTAAATTTTGATTTTGTTTATTAATTATTGATTTGATGAATTATAATTATTCCTTATTAGTAATATTTCATCAAAAAAAATTTCCTTTTCCATGAATCCATGAAGTGTACTATGACTTATTGTAAGGATATTCTAGATCATATAATTATATTATTGAAAAAATAAATAATTTTATTATTTTTCATTTCAATTCTAATATGGGTATCATTTATATATATAGTTTATGAAGACTACTATCCTATTCAACAAATTAGGATGTGATTCCTAGTATCTTATATAAATATTATTAATCTGACACTAATAATGGGTTACTCGGGTTCGGGTTTACTACAGTTATTATGAGGGGAAATTTAATAGAAACCCTGGGGAATAGATTTTCAAAAACTTATATTATAGATCTTAACCCTATTAAAATCATTAAATATATGTTTAATAACATAATAATGTTTTATTAAGGAATATATTATTTTCTACCTAGAAATAAAACAATATATTGATACTAAAATTTGATGTTGTTTTGGCTGTGAGTAACCTAGCGTGAATAACACTAAAATGGGGAATTAAGATTAATCTGATCATCACATGATTCATGAAAATAGTCCATATTATTATACCAGTATGACATATCTCATAGATATTCTTTGGAAACACAATTTATATTTACAAAAAAATTATAATGGATTTGAATATATAATGAAAATTATTAACCTAGTTTAAACATAATATATATTACATTGAAATGTTGGAGTAATGATTTAGAAATCCAAAAAATTATTCTCTAAGATTACATTATTTCCCACTATGATTATTTCTACTCACAATATATTTATTTGGACATATAAAATGGCTCTAATTATAATGAATTGGGATAACATTTGATATGATAGATATGGTAGTGATTATGAGAAACCAAATAGAATGATGACTGGAGTGAACGATAATGCAATTATTCATAAATAGGTAGCCCAAAATATTATTAACATCATATACCTTAACTGACTCATGAACTCAATGAACATAATAAGTAAGGACTTTACTAAGATATAGAATTGTGGTGACCAAGTAGAATACCATGAATGTATGTCAATGTAATGATGAAATTATTTATATGTGGAAAAAAAGGGTATAATGAAATTTGATATTGGGGAAAATTAATAGTTCAATGGTAATAAATAAATCTTAGTTAATGGATATATTCAAAAATAGTTATCATACATACGGAGATCCTAGGAATTATCTTAGTCAATTCACTTATCTAATTGTTAAACCTCGATCCATGAAAGAACATATGTGGAAACAAAATGGATAAGGTATTTTATGTCTTGGGGTTCAGGAATTAAATTAAATAAGTAAATTTTACTAATGGTGTTGTGGTGATAAAAATTTTAAACATATATGTATTAGGTTGGATTTTAGAAGAATGTTTATCTTCATTAACATAAAATTATGGATAAAATAATCGGTTTATGAGATTATTAGTTTTCGTTATTTCAATATAATAAAACCTACTTTTTATGTTTTACATAATAGAACTCCACCAAAATTAATGATATTTTTGGAATAATTTATCAAAATAAAACTAACTGGTTTTTTATAATGTTTTATGATAATTATATTCATGGAATAATGAAGTATCAAATTATATACATAATTTTTTCTGTACTGATAACCCTTAAGGTTTATATGATCATTAATAAAATTTTATTAATTGTCAAATAAGATTATCAGTATTGGTGAAATAATATGTCTTAATAGTAATCCAAGTAAAAACATTATTTATCGATTAATTTAATCTGAAATATGTCTATCATATTTTATTGGAACATTATTGCAATTTTATTCTTATTGTTTTAGAAAAATGGAAGCCCGTATTTTTGGTGATAACACATCAGGATTAGTAATGTTGTAGGATTGTACCTATCACCTGAGGATGATATTGTGTTTGTTTCTACCATTGTAAAACAAGATTTCTTACTTAACATGTTATTTTTTAGTTAAACAATTTGAAAATTAAATATTCATAATAAATTATTTTTGTTACATATTAGGTGTAATGAATTATAAATTATATTTGATAACATATCCTAAACATATTGGTTTCAAAAAATAGTGATTGGATGATGAATATAATTTTTACTCTTTTTTTGTATCTTATGATCCCTTAAAAGTAAATTTTACTTGATTCTTGATTAAAAATTTTCATTTGATCTTAATCTCATTGAGTAAGGGATGAATTTTAAATTGAGAGAATGTAAATGAAAGAATAAATAATTTTTATTAATTATTACCCTATAAATTATGAATATATTTTTATATTATTATATTGTAAAAAAATACATCAACATATAAAAGATTAAGATTAAAAAACATGTTATCATATTATATTCATATCTGTAGAAACATATGTCATTTTAATTTCTAATAGATTATGGTTTTGAGTTCTTTATCATTACATTTTTCATTTATATTCTAGTGAACAATGAACCCAATAACTATTTAAATAATTTATTCTTTTCATTTTGGTTAATATCATTACATTATATAATTTTTCTCTTATGAAGATATGTAATTATGTGTTATTATACATGACCTTCATATTTATATTTATCTCCAGTTATAAGGATTTTATATTAAATATTTTTCGGACAAGAGTTTTGAGGTAAATAATTTAGAAATATCAAGAAAATAATTACCATGAATAAATATAAATAAGAAGGGTGCAACATATTTAAGGATGAGAGTTGAATCAAAATAAATTATAATATATGAATATTGTATTTAATGAATATAATGAATGATAACTGTTTAAAATTATGATGTTATTAGATGATAATATATGAAATTATAAATAACAATATGGTAATAAAATAAGTTTAAAACATTTTTGAGACCTCTATGTAATATTTTAATGCAACCTCAATAAAATGGAAGGGTGGTGTAATGGATTTCATAAATCAGTTAATTTACAAATGATTAAAACATCCACTCTGAGGATCATATGATGGTATGATTATGTGTTTTATAAAAATTTATTATATTATGATATATATACTCCTATTTTATGTGGATTTACATTTTATTCACATAATCAATTAATTTATTAATCTACACATCAACAGTATGATATTTTTATTGGAAATATTTTCAATTTCCCTTCATTGAGGCATACTTTATCATTGTGCACTGAATTGATGATTTTTTTTATTTGCATCCCCCTTAAAATTTAATATCATTATTCTTGAATAATTCTCTGTATTTTCTATATCTATTTTAAATAATTATTCTTAGGGTGTTTTTAATTAATATTTAAAAATGTTAATGAATATTGTATCTAAAATTTTATTTATTTGTATATATTGCAAATTCTATATGTATGATATTCTAGGATTATGTCTATAATTACTTTTGACTATATATTATTGTATATACACTTGTTTTAGGTTGATTTAAATATGATACACATAATCGATTCATTTGAAAAATTATCAATTAAATCTATTGTTTTACTTATAAATCCCATTGTAATCATTATTTTTTATTCATTAACATCATTTCAACAAATTTATTTATTCAATTCATTTTAATACATGTTCATTTTATTCAACATTAATTATTTTGAAACCTTATCATGTAATAATACCATTTTCCATTCTGTGATACTAAAAAATAACGTTCATTTTTATAATAATCTAATAACATTTTTCACTTTAAATGGAAATCAATTTTCATTCAAACCTATATTTTTTTAAAATTCGTTCAAACATGTTTTTATCCTATCCTAAATAATGAAATAAATATTAGTTTCCAAATTATAACTCTCTATTTTTTTTATTATCATATTCATGTTATTATCCATACATTACCCATTTGGGTTTTTGTGAAATTGTGAAATGAATATGTGTTTAATGGACTCAAAATGTACCAATTTTTTAACAATTGTGACCAATACTTGTTTTAAATATCCATTAAATGATTCAAAGTTCATTTTAAGAGATTTTTTTAATTTTTTTTAAATTATAGCTTCAAAACGTGAATTTTCAAACTAAAAATGATATTTTCTTCAATGATGATTATAAATATATTTTTGTTATTTATATTAAACAGTTATATGAAACCTTTATTATTATTCCAATGATTTTATGTGGGAATTATACCATCCTTATTCATTATGTTGATTTTAATTTTCATTTGAACAAGGAATGTATTAACATTCACATTCTTGATTATTTTTTGTAGTCATTAGCATTCCATTGGAATATTAGTATTCTTATGGAAATTAAATATTAAATTTCCCCTATATATTTATATTATTTATCATGTATATGGTTATTAAATTAACTTTATATCATATCAATATATGGTGTTTTCTTATGAATGTTAGTTGATTGTATTGGAAAATTGTAATAATATATATTCTTTCTCTAATATATATATTTAATGGTAATGCATATTTATAAATTGATTAAGTATATCATTATATATGTGAGTAATGATTTGGGCCAAAAATTATGAGTGGGGTTCATTATTATATTACCACTCTATGAAAAGGTATGTCTCATAATAAAAATTATTAAGCTAGTATAAAATGTATTCATACATACAATTTCAAATCATGTGGTTAGTGGTCGTG
Organism: Viscum album; assembly: GCA_963277665.1. Taxonomy (NCBI): domain Eukaryota; kingdom Viridiplantae; phylum Streptophyta; class Magnoliopsida; order Santalales; family Viscaceae; genus Viscum; species Viscum album. The sequence goes on along the minus strand of OY728142.1, from coordinate 368,473,257 downwards.
AAATTTGTGGTTCAATATCCTTAAGTCATGATCTCAATTGTTATGTATTTCGAACATTAGCATTTTAATAATTACTATCTATTAGATGTTTACTATTATTTTATCTTTAGATGAATTTAACAATATATTTTTTTATTAAATTCAATATTTTTTAATTTATTTTTCATTGAAAAATTAGTTTTCTTCATCCAATTATGACAATGAAATTAATGATTTAATGGAATTTTTGTACATATATTAACCATTTCATGTCTATTAGTTAAATTTATTCAGGATTTCATATATTGTACAGAACCCTTTATAAGAATATAAGTGCCCTATTATTTTTTTACATTCATATGAGTTCAAGAAGTGTATTATAAATTATATAAATAAAAATATATCGAGAATAATTATATTATAAATAAAATTATTTTGTAATTTTTGGTTTCACATTAAATATGGTAATCATGAATTTATGTAGTTTACCAAGAAAATTAAACTATTCAATACTTTAGAATTTTATTCAATGAATCTTGTGCAAATGTGGTAATGTTTTCACCAGTTTTAGGTTTCTAGGGTTGGGACCACTATAATAATGATGATATAATCTTAATGGAAGACATGAATGAAATTATTAAAGAAAAATTGTATAAAATTCATTTGTATTATTAGGGGATGATTATGTATTTTGTTTCGGTCATATGCCCTATAATGGATAGTTGTTTTTTATGTGCTTAAAACGTAACACTAAATTTATTTATACTTATTCAAATAATCCATATCTTGTGAGATTAAAAAAATCAAGTATTTTCAATGATAATCAAAGAGAGGCATATGATTGGTAAGAGGACCGTTATCAATGAAATAAATATCAATACAAAGATGAAATGAAGGATCAGACCGAATTTGATAATTCAATAGATTTATAATGACGAAAAAAATAATGAAATGTTATTTTTTATATGTTGTTGTATCATTTAAAAAATCTCTCTTCAAAACATTTTTATATTTTTATTCCTCCCCTATAATGAAATAAATATTTAAAATATTATCATAGATAACACTGTAAAAGATATTTAGTATCTATAATTTGAACTGTTATACAATATTTAGACCAGAATAAAAATAATAATTTTATTAATTAACATAATTATATACTATGTAATTGTGAGAAATAATATATGATAATTTTATATATTTTATTAGTTTTTATATTAATATGAAGTTTCAATCTACAGATAATTTTAATGTTAGATAATAAATTTTATAATTTTGTACCAATTTTTGGTCATTAAATATTTGTTTTATTTATATCTCATTTCTTGAACTAACAATTAATTTATATTTTGAATATTAAGAATCATCATTTAATTCCATGATTTGATTTTCAATGTCTATCATATAAAAAATTCTGTAAAATCAATTTGATCACCAAATTGAGAAATCCATGAATCCCTATCATATAAAAGATTTTTTGTACATGGAATTGAGTTAGATTTTGAAAGATTAGAATACTCACAACCCAAAATTCATTGAAATTAAATTCGTTTCTTCAAAAAATTGTCTCATATATGATGGATGATGGTATAATGTGCGGTTAAACTCTTAAAATATTTGATTAACTATCATGTTTGAGGGAGGCTGTGGTGGCTCTATGTCAGGTTCCTCATACCTGAGTAGTGAAGTATTATATGATTGAATATAATGTATTGTGGGTCACTATATGAAGAAATTTTAATGATATTATTTGATAATAAAAAAATTATTTAAATTTCATATTATTAAATCTATTTGAATTTAGGGTCCATCAATATTGATGGCGTGACTAGGGGTGATAGTGATTGAAATATGAACACATTGTTTTTTTTTGAAAAAATTTTATTAAAATTGTAAAATGTTATATTATATAAAATGTTTTATTTCATTTTAATTTAAAATTATCAAATGTTCTATAACATCATTTTTTTCTACCAAATATAAATGTTTCAATGGGTGTGACTCTTGGTCCCACATTTTGTAATTTTTCCACTATTATTTGAGAATTTCTTTGGTGTGCATGCTGATTAATATATCAAGATGAAGAAAATATGTGATAGATTACATGTTTCATATAATAGACATTAATCCTTTTTATTCAACATGTTGAACACACATAAAAGCTTTTGTTTTCCCACATTTTATGTCTTCAACTTCAACAAAATTTGTGCATTAGAGACATGATTTGTCATACTCTTGAGGCATAACCAAATTTAGAAACCATGCCACGAACAAATTTTATAATGATAATTTCATTTTTTATAATAATAAAATTTTATATTGGAAGATTAAATGATATATACTATGTAGTATATGTTGGTTCCCATGACATGAAGAATCGATGTGTATTTACTGTACATGAAAATACTGAATTTATCTAAAAACCCACAAAACACATAATCTTTCATAGTTGACCAATATGTTAACTCAACTTGTGTTGAATTATAAGAACTTTTTTACAAATACAACCAAATATTAAGGGATGTTTACTAAAAATTATAATATGTGTGCAACAAACAACTTATTAATATCAATATATTCTCATATAAGAGTAAAATTAACATGTATTAATAGATATATTTATAATTTATTCATGTGTAAAATGATGTCATATATAATAAATAGTTGTGATTTATCTCTTAATGATATCATGAATTTTGTATCATTATCATAAAGAAATGAAGGAGATGGGAGGGAATATTACTAGAGTAGACATGGGGTTTGTAACCAGCATAAGAGCATACCAGTTCCTAGTAACAGGTTGACCATACACATAGTAATGTTTAGTTTTAAAATCACCCACTTCTTCCAAAGATGCCCCTCTAGGGATATAAATGATGAATGTGATACAATTACCCCTATGTCCCACTGATAGTAGGCCCTGATTTGGAGACTATAACCAGTGGTATATAGATATAACAATATGGGAGGAATTACCCTTTATTGAAACAACATCAGAAGACATGATAGATCATCAACAAAACAACTCCAATACATATATAAAAGAATGCCAAAAACCATACCACATGCATTTTTTTAACAGAACTGTTACAAGTACAAAATTTTATATTTAAACACCAAAAATAAATCCAGGAATCAACCCAAACACATTTCCAATCCTAAACTAATAAGGTCCAACAATATCCATGAAATCCACTTGGGAACTTGAAAATTGTTTTATATATTTACAGTGAGTATATACGTATATTTAGTAGGAAAATAAAAGTCTCCCATACACATGTGAAATAACGATACTAATTCCCATGTGAGGAAAAAGTAGAACCAAACATCACCTAATTGGTATAATAAACATTCCAAACTCACCAAGACATGGTCAGCAAACAACACAAGTCAAGTGATGTAATGTAATTCACATCTATGATAGGGTACCCCATAACAATTTCCCACTGATTCGACTTTATTTTGTAATAAAAAATGTCCTCATGCACCTACCTCCTATGAAAGTACCATGCCAAAAACCTCTCGTACATAATAGGGCCTCACTAACCACACAAAATTCCTCTTGGAGACACCTAGTCCAAAAATCAAACCAAATCCCACCCTCATACACCTTGGCTACAAACCACACCACATCCAACCCATAGACACCAAGGCCACATAGCACGTCCTAGATTGTGTGCTGGAAACTAGACCAAAAATAAAAACCTCTTCACACATGAATACCTCAAGGCTAGAAACCACACCTAGTCCCTAAGACACATGCAAATGAATGACACATCTCATCGTGAAAACACATGGGAAAGAAAAACATGCATGCACACACCCTGGAATTGAAAATCACAAAATGATATAAAAATTATAGGATATCACCACCTAGAAGAGGTGGAATGGAAGAGAGTATGGGATTCCATCCATCATATATGTGGGATGTTTGATAAAGTCAACATCTACTTTGATGATGTGGGTGTTTGTAACAAAATGCTCTTCTGTGGATGGTGTGTATAGAAATCAAAGGTAAAATACATGTATTTTCATATAAGATAACAACCACTAAATCCCAACATATGGGTTATAAAACAAAGTACTGAATCACAAAACTACTAGCCTCATTGCTACCTCTAAATGAACAACATCACATAAGAGTTCATAAAACCCATTAAAATTCCCATGAATTTTAATTAACCACTTCTATCCTATTTTCCAAACCAACCTAATCCATTTCAGGATTTATTAATAAATTATTTATTTCATCCCACAAATATCTAGCCATCTATGAATCAAATAAATACTAAACACATTCACAGTCATTTCAGATGGTAATGATCCTAATAAACCAAAGTGGATTCATAATAAAAACACATTATACCATGACCTCCATCTACATGGTGGATCCATCTAAAAGATACACATGGATAAAATCTAGTATAATTACCCAAAAAATCTCTATTTCCCCCCTTCAAATGCATCCTGCTCAGGTTATTCACCAACAGAGCCAACCCCAACTCACAACTCCAATAAATAACACCTTTTCGCACAACATGTTTCGTATCACCACATCACAACACCTCTTATCCATTCTATAATAAATAAATATCTAAACATGTGGTTCTATTGAACAAACAAATCCATCCCAAAACAAAAAAATTATTCATAAAACCCTACAAAAACACAATATAGTGAAACCCTACAAACTAGATCAACCCAGGTACCACAAAACAAAATCCCCAATTTAAGAAGGTGTCTCTTTTTTAATTACACATGATTAACATAGGGGCTATTGTAGAACTATATGAACCTAGGGAATCCATTCATTAGACAAATTAATACTATTAACCAATTTCCATTTTTGAGTGATACTAAACAATCTTTATCAAGAAACAACCACAAAACACATACCACGTGCAAGAAAAGGCACAAACATTCATGATTCCCATTGGGGTGTTTATCCTATATAAACCAAATATCACAATGATAATATCAAAAAATTAAGTGAATTAAAATTGAATCTATATTCCCTATTAAATTTAATTTAACCCATTCTTTCCTTTTATTAATCTAAAACAACCAAAATCCATAGGTAAACAAAAGTAAAACTCTACCACATGATTCATAATTAATAGAAACTAATGTAAAACTATATCAAATTGGTGTTAACAATCCTCGCACAAGAATGATACACACAACAAATCTTAGATCACCTCTATCATAAGATCTACATCCATTATATAATATCAAGACTCCAATACACCAACAATAACCATATTAAATCCCATTCAGAAACATGGGATATCATATTTATTCGCATTCCAATAAGAAACTATAGGGTAAGGAAACCAAAATGGAATAAATTGCATGAACAATGGAAAAGATCACCTTATATCGGATATGGATCACTATATATCAAACGAGTGATACTAGTAATCCATCCATAAAGAAAGAATCATAGAAATGACAAAGAGGGGTTTCTGGGTCACCAGGGGTTGAGGAAGGGTCACTGCAACCATTAGGGTTTGAAAGCCCAAGTGGTTGGGAAAATACATAAATGTAAAAATAGTAGGGTATTACAAGATGTTTAATACCCTTTCATATCGTGTAATGCCCCAGGATTTAAATCCATTGAATACACAATTACTATCAATTTATTTTATTTCAATGACACCAAGACATTTTTCACTATGAACCAACCTAGAAATGACGTGTAATAAACCATCACCTCATGTAATAAAGTAACATGATGTTTAACCTCACTTATTCCATTTTTTGAAACTGAACATCTCCAAATTCTTCTGATCATCCTCTGAACATCTTCAACATACAAAAAACATATAATTTAATGGACTCGGGGAGCTAGATAATTACATTAGATATATCTCAAATGATTATTTCCCTTGAGAATTGAAAAATAAACCCAAAAAAATGGCATGAAAACCCACCTCATGAGATGACTCACAAGGATCGCATAACTCTTGATGCACTAAAACCAGTCAAAAACATCAAATTAGACGACCACATACACACCTACACATGACCACCATGCAACCTCCATACCATCTATATAGCTCAAACCATCAAATACTATAGTTAAAAAATGACACCATCCTGATCACATGAATAATAGAATCACATCCTCTGTATCGATATACTATCCACTCTAGGTGGCAATAACTCCCACACATATAGAGACCCACAACATGATGTACATAGGAATCACATTATTTTTCGGAATACTTAATACATAACAAAAACAGACACCCAAGGACCATAATAGATTAGTGACTTTGGAAACATAAAACATCATCTTCTAGTCTTGGTGAAAGTTCTTCAACATCTCCCATAAAGGTCTTCTCTATTTTTTTTCTTACCTAAAACCATTCATTTAATCCCGGGGAAATGAAAATATAAAAATGGTGATCTCAAAATCGTAGTAAGGGTAAACATGAAAACATAAAACAATCCTTAAACATTTGAACATAAGAAGATGAACATAAAACATAAAAATCACGAGTAATGACATAAATCTTGAGAATTCATAAGGCATAGATCATAATGGCATATTAGTCATCATAAATAACATGGGAAAAAACATTTAATTGTTGAAAACCATTAAACACATTATATGATTACTATAGTAGCCAAGGCATTGCTGCTAAGACCATTGTAGTGGACAAAGTCCCTTACTGAATTGAGTTCACTCCTCGTTCCAGTCCTGTATCACTGAACTAGATTAACCGGTCATTCCAGCCATGTCTATATCAGGAGATATAAATCTTTACCCAATTTATTGGAGGGAGATATAGGTCCCACCCATCTCATAATGAAATCATTCTTACATGTGCCACAATATAAACATAAATCATTAATCATAACCCAAATAATATAATGGGTTTCATAAACATCACCTCATCTTGACATAATCCATATAAAAAAATGGATATCTTTTAATCATAATAAAAATCAAACCATGTAAATAATATAGACATTATACTTGAATCATAAACATTCTAAATAATGTCATCTTAGATGGAAAATAGTTTTGATAAAACACTTGTAATGAATTCTTGAGAAAAATATCCTTTCTTCTTCAAAATAATTTTCTTTTCACGAAATGCCACACAATTTTAAAAGAAAAGTATTATATTGAAAATAACCATGGAATATTGTAGATTGAGCTTCATGATGGAATGGAATTATAAAACTGTGAAAATATTTTCATGCCGTATAAGTTAAAAAAATTATTCTTTTACTTTTCTTGGAAAAGTCAAAAAGTACATTGTATGGTAAACAAAAGAAAGAATCATTCCATACCACATAGTAAAATTCAAAAATACGTTACACAATATTAAACATACATGTAATAATAGTAAAAACCTTATGAAAACCTTTTTTTATAAAACATGGACATGGATGTAAAATGTAACCCCATTAAATACTAACGAATAAACAATCTCAGATAATAATGAGATTGGAATAATTATCCCTTACCATATTTCCAATTTCTTAAGTATGTGTCCAAGACTCCTATATAGTGGGTTTAAACATATTATTATCATGTAACAAAATCATAATAAAATTTATGATATCATATATGATTCACTTATTACTTTATATTAACTATTGTTTTTTCAATTCCATGTTAAAGCGGTGTTTCGGGTAAAATCGTTTCATTTATCATATGTGTTTGGACTTGTTGTTTCATGATATTATTATTACATATATAATAATTTACATACTTCCAGAATGTAAATCATGATTTATATATCTTATATATTCAGTATACATATATATAATAGATAGATAAATGAAATTAAATACACCGTTCATGGAGACGGTAGGCCGTACGTACGCATGAACGTTGTTTTCCTTTCCTTATTAACTTGAATGGAAGTCTGTAGATGACATATATATATATAAGAAAAATAGCTTTATTATGTCATATTTTTTATTATTATTCATTATATATAATTTATAATCATTCATGAATGGTTAACATGGAGAATGAATCGCATCCCGTCGTGGATATGGTAATCCGTGCGTATGCATGAGCGATAATATCATTCCCATAATTATTGAATGGAATTGGAGTGGATGATATAATATCTTAGAAATACTATAATGTTATAATAATCCTATATAGTTATTTTTTACACCATTATACCCATCCATGTAAGGTGGTGGTAGAAAAACATATTACACCACGGCGTGGAGACGATATTCTATTCGTACGGACTCACGATGATTTTGTTTTTCATAGGAAGGAAAGAAGGTGAAATAGTGTTTTATCATATTTATAATAACATATGAGTATATAAATAATAAATATGTTTTTATATTATAATTAAAAATCTAAATAAGAAAAAGTACACGAAGAAAGACTCTTGAGAGAATCGGTCGAAGAGATTACCTCTTGTTCAACGTGCCTCTTTTAAACATCCTCTTAGGGAACTAGAGTTTGTCTTTTGAGAAGATAAAAACCTCTATTATAAAACTAGAGAGTTTGAGAAGAGAAATTGGCAGGGGTTGGCTAAGAATGAGGGCTCAAAATTGTGTGATGAGGAGAGGGAGGAGGTGCGCTTTTATAACAGAGGATAGGGGCACCTTAGAAAAAACATAAAATATTATTTTATAATAAATTCATATTCGATTTATAATGGCTCCAAAGTGACTTATTTTGAGGCTAGGGTGGGGATGGGTCGAAATACTCTCAGCCAATAGGTTTTACACAAGTTTATGTTACCATTGTAACCTTTTCATTTAGATTTCACTCTAAGTTAAATAATTTAACTTTTACCATGTCTTCATGTATTCTTAAACTATATGGTTAATAAACTTATTATAAACTTCCAATAGAACCTTTATTGGTTCATTAATGTCATATATATTATTATATATTCTTTTTGGAATATCCTTAGATTTTTAGGACCTTTATATCAATTAATAATATTTTTTTTTCAACTCTTTTATGTCAATTTTGAAACTATTTGGTATTTTGTTTTCTCTAAATTCATAACAGCATTGTTAATTCAAAAAAATTCATCTAACCAACCCTACTATATTATATTAATCTATAATATTAGTTTAATTCATAAAAAGTCTCAAATTATTTTTATTTGGTTATTTATAATACCAATTATGATAATATTTAATTAATAAGGTAATTACTGCATCATCATTATGTAATAAATAAATTAAATTATTTAATGACTAAATAATATAGATAAAATACCATTATGTAGTAAATATTTTTATATTTATAATGAATATTTATATTCTAATTTATCTTATGTATAATCCTATATTAAAAAAAATTAGTTATTAAATTTTTATTTTAACTCATATAACTCTTCTTTAAATAAATTAATAATAAGTGTCCTAATCTAATCCAAGTGAACCTAAAGGGTCATATTTTATTCCAAAGGTTACTTTTGTTCAAGTTATATTTATCAAATAGAATTAATACATGTGTTAGTGTAATAATAATATCATTTTTACCCTAAATTACCCTATTTACTTTTAACTGTGGTAAATAAAAGCAAAAAGTTACTATTCACCAAAAGTTTTTCTTCCTTATTGAATCACATTTTACATACTAATATCAGACATGTCACTCTTATTTTTTAAATTCCACTCACTGAAGCAGTAAAATTATGTTTTATGTAAATTTTCAAATTCTCCTAGGAGGTGGGTAAAAGAAGGTAAAAAGTTCAATAAATTTTTTTTATCTAAAATTATTATAAAATGACTCCGATGAATTACATTGAACTTATACAGGTATTATGTATCTATTTTGACCTAAAATAAATTTAAATAAAATAAATGATTATTTAAATAAAAAGTCGGTTTTTACAAATAACTGAGTGTTTTCTCTATTAATCAAAAATTGAATGTTTTCAGAAAAATACCAAAAATTCACCCTCGGCTAATTTCGATATTTTGAATTTAAAAATGAAGTCCATTTTGACAGATAAAATGTATAAAATTTTTAAAAGTGGGTATTATTATTCATAATATCTAGTTTATATAACATATCTTTGTTTAGTGAAACTCGGTTATGCGTACAACACATGCTATCGGGGAAGGTCGCGATTGTGTGTAATGAAATCCAAGTCAGGGTTGCGTGTAGTGAAAGATTCCTTTATTGTTGCATATAATATAATCCAACCATATTTTATTTATACATTGAATATATATATATACAATCAATGTTGCATAGAATAACTTTTATCAAATGAACTTGAAATTGTGTGTAACACGATCCAATAATAGTGTTGCATATACTACAAGCTAATATGGTGTCGTGTATAGGGCAAGATAATCCTGGTGTAGAATACAACATAAGACATAAAATAAATTAAAAATAATACTTCTCATTAAATCTTGTGGTGTTACATTCTACCCCCCTTAAAATGGATTTCACCCTCAAAATTTTTTCTGGGTTATAAATCATTTAAAACTTCAAAGTTTCGTTTATAGAAACCCACATCATAAAAAGGAATACCAAAACATAATTTTAAAAATGAACATTAAAAACATAACGAATACCCAAAGTAATTCATCACTGGGTTTCCTCATAGGATAATATAGGTGAAGATATGGATAAGGAAGAGAAATATAACCGTCATGTTCTGATAGAGAGTTGTAGAGAACATGGCTAAGAAAAATCCAACAATCACAAAGCCATAAATTTGTGATGATCTAAGGTACCATCTGATTCATCGGATGTGAGGGTACTAGGAAAAAATTCTTTATTTTCAATTTCATTTCCCTAAAGTTGAAAATTTTGAATTAGAATAAATACATACTTGATTTTTCTACAATCTCACTGTTGGTCGTTCCATGAACAATTTCCACTTTATATCATAACGAAATGAAGTTGAATTTGTCATTCGTGAAGAGTTACCATATCATGTGATAGAATGATGGGTCATTCCATCTATCTCAAACAAAAGGTTATCAATAGTTATCGAATATACATAAGTCCATGTATGGCAAGGTTAATTGTATATGATTCCAAAAATGGACTTATACTTCATCTATCATACCGCTTAATAAAAAAAATTAGTTTCTACTACCCAAGGACTTCTTGTAGGACAGAGGTAGGCGATAAAGCCCTGTCGCACTTCAGTTGTGGGTTCGATTCCCACAACCCTATCTGACATGATGGGTTTTCGTCCATCCTGCATGTTATCCCTTTCTCTAAAGCTACATTTTCATAACATTCCTACAATAATATCGAAAAAATTCCTAGCCTTAAACAATACTATCTTATGTATAACTTAATTCATTCCAATCTATATGCTTATACAAAATACATATATCCAAGGTCATAGTATAAAGAATATGATTACTTTAAAGGTCACATTGCAAGCATGTGAATACAATCATTTTTCCCCCATATATCATAATATATATCGTGTTGGTCACATTCCAAACATGTTAATAACTTAATCATGTATTCTTTTGAAACATAAATTACCATAGAACCACAGTGAAACATGAATGCTATCAAAAGATAAATCTTTCCACATACCAAAATTCCAAATTTTCTATATACTCGAACCATGATATCACGTTGTCCTTATATCAGCCATGAGTTCATGAATACAATCAAACATTTCGTTTTCTCCTAATCCCTTCATTATGCGCATATCATCTACTTTCCAAAATCACTTTTCATGGTTACCTATACCATTCAACATATAATTTCAAATACATTAGGAAAAAAATAGTGTAACAATCCTTAGATGTTTATTTATTCCACAGTACCATACATTATTTTTGATAAACATGCAATCATTCCACTACCTTCTTAAACCATTGACCAAGTTTCAATACAAATTAATCTCACATATCATGTGTAGTCTCTTCATCATCATCAATATAAATATTACCCATATGACCATGATGATTCCCTTAATGAATCCTCCTATTATGGAATTGGTTTGCATAATTCCTGTACATTCCACATTCAAAACATTTAACCGTTGTTGATTTCTTCGCAATACCATTATCCTTGTCCATGGTGTTAACTGATCCTTTTCCTTTGCAATTACTGGATTTTTGTCCTTATTTTCCACACCCAAAGAATCTTCCAATTCCTTTGAAACATTATCCCTCATGCCTCATCCAGATGATTTACATGAGGGAAATTGAACATTCTTTCCACTATGATCATCATGAAACTCCATCTTTCTCTTATTAGATGAGTCAAGAAACATAACAAATTTGAGATTTTTTATCATATTATGAGATTAATGATTAGGAATAATAACGATGTTTGGACTTCCAAATCCCATTTCATTTGGTTACTCATGAATAATATCATTTTATTGTCCATCATATCCTCCATTATCGTGAATCCTCCTATTTCCATCCATTTTCTAAAACCGAAAAAGAATAGTGTGAGAGGAAAAAATCATACTAGAAAAAAAACATAATCAAGGGGGAGTACCTTCAATATCTAACATTTTAGGTTAAATTCTATGACCGTTACCATAATTCTAGGACTATAACATACACTTACACTTAACATTAAGAACATACCTAGGCATACCTTATATATATCTCTAGGGATCACAAAAAAAATTTCACATCCTAGTTTCCAATGGTTAACTAAACCATTCATTTGATAACAACTTTAGATACCCAAGGCTTAACGTACATAGATATCACATTAATTTTGTGGAATACTTAATACATAACAAAAACGGACGCCCAAGGACCGTAATAGTTTAGTGTCTTTGGAAACTCGTAACATCATCTTATAGTCATGGTGAAAGATCTTCAACAACTATAATAAAGGTCTTCCATATTTTTTTCATACCTAAAACCATTATTTTAATCTTAGGGAAAAGAACACATAAAAAGGGTGAGCTCAAATGCTCAGTAAGGGTAAACATGGAAACATAAAACTATCCCTTAACATTTTAACATAAGAACATGAACATAAAACATAAAATTCATGAGTAATGACATAAATCATGACAATGCATAAGGAATAGATCATAACATAACATTAATCATGATAAATAACATGGGAAAAACATGGAATTATGGAAAACCATTAAGAACATGATATGATTTCAATAGTAGGAAGGCATTGCTACTAAGACAATCGTAGTGGTCAAATTCCCTTACTAAATCGAGTTCACTCCTCGTTCCAGTCTTGTACCACTGAACTGGATTAACCTGTCATTCTAGCCATTAATATCTCATGAGATATAAATAATTATCCAATGCATTGGAGGAAGATATAGGTCCCACCCATCTCATAATGAAATCATTCTTACTTGTGCCAAAAAATAAACATAAATCATTCATCATAACCCAATGAACAAAATGGGCTTCATAAACAACATATCATCATGAAATAATCCATATAGAACAAATGGATATCATTTCATAATAATAAAAATAAAACCATGTAAACAATAGAGCCATTATACTTGAAACATAGACATGATAAATAATTTCATCTTAGATGGAAATTAGTTTTGATAAAACACATGAAATGTATTGATTAGGAAAATATCCTTTCTTCTTCAAAATCATTTTCTTTTCACAAAATGCCACACAATTTAAAAAGAAAGAGACTTTATTGAAAATAGCCATGATATATTTTAGTGTAATATTCATGATGAAAAGGAATTATGAAATTTTAAAAAAATTTCCATGCAGTATAAGTTAAAAAAACATTTTTCTTGTACTTTTCTCAGAAAAGTCAAAAAGTACCAAGTATGGTAAACGAAATAAAGAATCATTCCATACCACATAGTAAAAGTCAAAATGATGTAAAAATCCTTTAAACATACATGTAATAATAGTAAAAACCTTATGAAACCCATTTTATATAAAACATTTACATGGATGTTAAATATAACCCAGTAAATACTAACGAATAAACAATCTCGGATAAGAATGAGAGTGGAATAATTATCCCTTACCTTATGTCCAATTTCTTCTATATGTGTCTGAGACTACTGTATAGTGGGTTTAAACATACTATTTTCCTGTAACATAATCATAATAATATTTGTGATATCATATATTATTTACTTATGACTTTATATTAACTGTTTGTTTGTCAATTCTATGTTAAAGCAACGTTTTGGGTAAAATCGTTTCATTTATCGTACGTGTTTAGACTTGTTGTTTCATGATATTATTATTACTTATATCATGATGTACATACTTCCATAATGTAAATCATTATTTATATATCACATATATTCAGTATATATATATATATATAATAGATAGATAAATGAAATGAAATACATCGTTCATGGAGACGGTAGGCCGTACGTACGAATGAACGTTGTTTTCCTCTCCTAATTGACTTGAATGGAAGTAAGAAGATTACATATATATACCTAAATCCCAAAGATTTATTATGTAATATATTTTATTATTATTCATTATATATACATTATTATCATTCTTCAATGGTTAACATGAAGAATTAATCTCATCGTGTCGTGGAGACGGTAATTCGTGCGTACACACGAGCGATGATATCATTCCCATAATTATTGAATGGAATTAGAGTTAATGATATAATATCTCAGAGCTTTTATCATGTTATAATAATCATATATAGTTATTATTTACACCATTATACCCATCCATGTAAGGTGGTTGTTGAAAAACATATTACACCACGGCATGGAGACGGTATTCTATACGTACACACACACTGTGATTTAGTTTTTTGTAGGATGGATAGAAGGTGAAATAGGGTTGTTTAATATTTATAATACCATATCAGAATATAATTTATACTGATGTTATTAGTTTATAATGAAACAACTAAATAATAGGATGTATAGGAAGGATGAAATTTGAAAGTATCGGTAGAAGAGATTACCTCTTCCTCAACGTGCCTCTTTTGAACTTCCTCTTAGGGAACTAGAGTTGGTCTTTTTGATAATACTAGAACCTCAATGATATAACTATAGAGGTTTATATGATAAATTTTCAGGGGTTAGAAGATCTTGAAGGATCAAAATTGTGTAAAGAGTAGTGAGATGAGGAGCCCATTTATAAGGGAGGGGAGGGGCACCTTAATAAAAACATTAAATATTATTTTATAATAAAATAATATTCAGTTTATAATGTCTATAAAGTGACGTTATCATGTTTTGGGTGGGTATGGGTTTCAATCCTCTCAACCAATAGGTTTTAAAATAGTTTAGGTTACCATTTTAACATTATCATTTAGATTTAACTCTAAGTTAAATAATATAACTTTTACCGTGTCTTCTTGTATTCTTACACTATATGGTTAATACACATACTATAAACCTCCAATATAACACCAATTGGTTCACTAATGTCATATATATTCTTATATATGTCATTTGGACGAACTTTAGATTTTTAGAACAATTATGTAAATTAATAATGTAATATTTTTTAAAAAAACTTATTTATGTCAATTTTGACACTATTTCAAAAATGGTTTTCTCTAAATTTATAACAGCATTATAACGTAAAAAAATTCATATAACCAACCCAAAATGTCTATTATCCTATAAATTTAGTTTAATTCATAAAAAGTTTCAAATTACATTTATTTGGGTGTTTATAAAATCAATTATGTTAATAATTCATTATTAAGTTAATTATTGCATCCTCATTGTGTCATAAATAACATAAATTATATAATGTTTAAAAAATATAAATAAAATACAATTATATATGAAATATTTTTAACTTTCTGATGAAAATTTTTAGACTAATTTATCTTATGTATATCCCCGTATTAAAAATATTTTAGTTATAAAATATTGATTTTAACTCTATTAACTCTTCTTTAAATAAAATAATAATAAGTGTCCTAATCTAATCCAAGTTGACTTAAAGGGTAATATTTTATTCCTAAGGTATTTTTTGTAAAATTAAACTTATCTAATAGAATTATGATATGTTTTAGGGTAATAATAATATCATTATTACCTTAAATTACCCTATTTACTTTTAACCATGGTAAATAAAAGTAAAATGTTACTATTCAAAAAAAAATTATTTTTATCGTATTGAACCACAATTTTCATACTAATTTCAACTGTGTCTCTCGGAGTTTTGAAATTCCACTCACAGAATCTCTAAAATTATGTTTTTTGTAAATTTTCAAATTCTCCTAGGTGGTGGGTAAAAGGCGGTAAAAAGTTGAATAAAGTTTTTATATATCTAAATATATTATAAAATGACTCCAATGAATTACATTGAACATATATAGGTATTATTTATCTATTTTGACCTAAAATAAATTAAAATAAAATAAAGGATTATTTAAATAAAAAGTCGGTTTTAACCAATAAATCAGTCTTTTCACTATTCATCAAAAATTGAATGTTTTCAGAAAGATAACATAAATTCACCCAGGATAATTTCGATATTCTGATTCCAAGAATTGATGTCCATTTTGAAAGTTAAAAAAATTTTAAAAATTGGGTATTATTATTCATAACTGCAAGTTTATATAACATATCGTTTTTTAGTGAAACTCGGTATTGCGTACAACACATGCTATCGGGGAAGGACATGATTGTGTGCAACGCAAGCCAAGTCAGGGTTTCTTGTAGTGAAAGATTCCTTTGTTTTTCCATATAATATAATCCTACCATATTTCATTTATACATTGAATATATATATATATATACACTCAATGTTGCCTAGAATAACTTCTATCAAATGAACATGAAATTGTGTGTTACACAATACAAGAATAGTGTTGTGTATACTGCAAGCTAATTCAATGTTGTGTATAGCGCATGATATTTTTGGTGTAGCATACAACACAAGACATCAAATTAATTAAAAAGAATACTTCTAAAAAATCTTGGGGTGTTACACCGCACATGATTAATCACATCCTAGTGAATGTGTCTTTATTATGAATATATTCTGACATTATTTTTTTGTTAGGAATTTATCACATACCACACTAGACATATCCCAAACCTAGTGGAAAATATATCATTCCTTTAAATAAGATTCAAACACTAGATTTGAAATCAAAATAAAACACAATCAAACTCATCACAACATCATTTACTATGATCACATATGTTTTTCTCACTCCTATGTACTCTCGTTATACCCATCATTCCTCTGAAAATTAAAAACCAAGGGAATAGTCCATCCACACAACACGATCTTATGAGGATCCCAAATTCTCCATGGTTATTCCATTAACATCACATCATCTTCGATATCAAACTCCCACAAATCTCTAAAATGGGAGTCATCGTGATGATATCGATAAAAACTAGAGATATAAAATATGTCATGGATTTTATCCAACTATGGTGGAAACAACAATTGGTATGTTACCTTGCTTACTCATCCAAAAACGTCAATGTGTCCAACAGACTTGAGGGAAAGGTTACCCCCAATTCCAAAACTATGCCCTATACGTATAGGAGAAACCATTAAGAACACATGGTCTCTAACCTCAAACTCTGTTGGAATCCTCTTTCAATCAGCATAAGACTTATTTCGGGGATACGCTCCATTAATTCTCTAAAAAACATTGAACCTTCGTTGTTGTTCTCTTCTCCTCGTTATGGCAATGTCAAATTGTCCCCCTACCTCCATCCATCACAAAAAATAAGGGTATATTCTCTCATAAAAAGAAACAAATGGATTCATTCCAATGTAATTATGGTATATATTATTATAATAAAACTCTACCATGGTTGGGTGTTGAACCCATAACTCACCAAAGACCAATAACCATTCTCGCACCATTTCTTCTAACATCTGGACTGTCTGATCTATATACCCATCTGTCTAAGAGGGGAAAGCAGTACTGATGAAAAACTATGATCCAAAAGCAACCTACAATTCCTTATAGAATCTTGAGGATAAAAATTAATCCCAATAAGACATAATCGATACTTTAACTACATGAAACAACACCTTCTCATCCACATGCCTCTTTCTAAGGAATCCACAAGACCGGACTCCTTGATCACTAATAGGTGAACCAAATGCTTCAATTGATCCACTACTACCCAAATAGTGATATAGCCTCCCGATGTTCTGGGAAACCCTATACTGAAATCCATTGATATTAGATCCGACTTCCTCTAGGGAACATCCACGGTATGTAACAAACCATCGAGAACATAGTGCTCGACCTTTACTAGTTGGAAGACCTAGTATATTCCAAGAAATATCACTACTGTCTGCTTTATCCAGGGTCACTAAAAATGAATCCTGAAGAAATAGTACATATTTTAAACTCATAGGTGTATGATTATAGGTGAGATATGAGACTAATAAAGTACCCGCTCATGTATTTCCACTGTAAAAAAATTGACCCAGCGAACACCATCTGGTTCTGAACATCCTCCAACCATCCCCTAGAGCATCACCATGGCAAACACCATTATAGATAACCTCTTTCTATTAGTCCCCCAATAAGATTATTACACTTATTGCATCTGATAATAATTCACTCTCATATTAAAAAACATTTCCTACCACCATCCTCTACTGCATCCAAGTGAAAACCTAGCAACTCCACCACTGCTCTCATAAAATCTACAAATTTTTTTACATCCTTCTTCTGTGACTTCTAGATTAATGCATCAGCCAAGAAATTCCCATTCCCAAAAGTGTATGAGATGTAAAAAACATTCTCATGAAGAAACTCCATCCTCTTATATTATTGAGTGTTCTGATCTCATAAGGTAATGATATACCTCAATCTTTTTTGATATCTGAAGACCATAAGGTGCTCCCAAATGAGATAATGTCACCACATATTTAGAGAAAACACAACCGATACTAGAAAAAAAAAGAATGTATTTAATATTTATCATCAAGAATACACAACTACCTAGACATATAAGATATCACTTATTGCTTCTAGATCCACACATATTCTAAAATGAGAGAGAAAGTGTCACAAAACACCTCAAACATCACAGCTCCCTCAAGAAAAAAGTAGTAAAATATCACTAACCAAATTCAATTTAGTTAACCGAACACATCCTCATACATACCAATCCATGTAAAATCATGATCCTTCATTTTCAAAGCCATAATCATGGATGAAACTCAAGAATAATAGTGTAAAAATGTATTATAATAGCATGGAAGACTGAGAAAATGGTGAACTCCTTCCACATTCATGGGTGCCTCCTAAGAAAAAAGTTCTTCAGTCATTGATAGCTCTACTATTACTTGCTAATGAAAAAAAACATTAATGAGTAATCAATAATCCCATGGTTAGAATATACACATTGGAAACATTTCATAGATTTGCTGATGTCGAAGGACCAGAAACATAGTTCTGAGATGCTCTCAATGCTCCACCGTTGAATTTGCGTAGAATAATATATCATAAATGATGATAATGAAACACTAATATAAGATATCATAGAAAATAGAATTCATAATCCACATGAACATTGATGGGGTGTTCGTAACTCTAAATGGAATGAATAAAAACTCAAAGTTATCATTACTACACCTAAAGGTAGTATTTAGGATATCTCTCTCATTCACCTTGAACTAGTGTTATCCAGACCATAGATCAATCATGGAAAACCAACTCAAAAAATTCATCCATTCTATATGATCATATATATTTTAAAAATACTAATAGTTCTTGATAATTACATGATTCAACCTCTGGTAGTCTATAAACAGTTTCACACTACCATCCTCCTTTATGTTGAACAACATCGGTGTACCACACTATTAAAAAGTGGGTGAGATAAAAACCATTGTCATGAGATCATATTTATAAATCATCAACTCTCATAGCTTAGGGGGTTTGATCTGATAACAAGCCCTCAAAATTGGAGAAGCCCCATGAATGAGATATATCTTGAAATGAATATCACATAAAGGTTGTAGCATCACAACATAACTAGGGAAATCATGTCGAAACACCTTAATGACCCAGGGAACCTTAACCATCTCAACATCCACTAATTCCACTGATAGCTCAGCCATCGTGGAAAAAAGAGGCTCTACATTCAGAATTCCCACCTAAAAACTACGCTATCCAAAAAAATTAAGATGAAAATATACATTTGAAGACACGACTCCCCTTTATAAATATAAAATAATGGAATGAAAAAATACAACTAGTTGATTCTAATGATGTCATAATATCATTTCATCATTTGTATGAAGATACCCCCACAAAACTAATGTGGTCCCATAATTATTCTACACCCTTGTCACACAACAGAATAACTTGTCTATCCACTGACTAGCATACTCAACATTAGGGGAATAAAAAGCCTATCTACATTTAGTTATATAGAATGGTTATTTTTTGTTGAAAAAAAAGAGTGTGAAGCTACTAAATCAAAAAAAAAACACAATCAGGGGTAGTATACAATACAGATTATTCCTCTAATGATCTTCGGACCTGTTTGGCTGCCACCTTCACCGCCTTGAACTAACCATGCTCGGATCCCTTACCCCTTTGCTGTCGACCTCCTCTATTAATATTATTGGGTTGAGGCCCCTAAATAAGAGAAACATCTCGAGTTCGGCCTTTTCCTTCCCTATATCCCCTTGGTGAAAAAAATCATACTACCCATACAACTAAAACAATTTCCCCAGAAAATACTAATATGTCTAGAGATGAACCTATCCACCTCTAATAGTTTTATCTAAAAAAACTACTACACACTGTTTTAGAAGATGGTTTTGAATTCTACCAAAGAAACACCTCATCTGCAAGCCCACATGAAGGGTATGAGTAACAGAAGGTCAAAAAGTGAACACATGAGGTCAACTCCATACCTATTCAAACCACAAAGAGTGTGGGTCCTGAGATCTACCACTAGTTATCATGCCTCTTAATGATCTCTACTAGATAAATCTTATAGTGGACCTCATTGTAAATGTATCCAATCTATCAGGTCATTTCTCTTATGAACCTCCATGTGCGTCAACAACATAAGATGACTAACCATGTACTAGATAGAGGAATGATGTGCCGCTTCAATAAATATCACATGAGACTCCTGATCTAAAAATATATCTAAGCCAAAATGAATAAGATCCTTCATTATGATCCCCAAAACTCACACTGAAATACTCCCATTGGGATGGGATATCATCTACTTCCTCTTCTATTCCTTCATGGTTAATGAAAATAATTTTTCTCCAAATTTATTATGAATGTAAACCAACACAAAGTATGTTACCTTTCTCTACCATATATAAATATTCCACCACTGATGTGCATATCCTTGCATTTGACTGTTTTCCAAAGGGACAAATTACTCCTTTGGGGCTTGGATCAATCTAAAGGTTATATCAATCTCATTAATCCAGCTTTCTATTTCCAGGTCCAAATCACCACCCTCATACACTCCTAAATATTGCTACTGGGAGGCATTCAATTTCCTGTTACAATAGTCATCCACTTCTATTGGGTCATCCCACTCTGAATCAACCAGATCGGCATGGTGATCCTCAACTAGATGATCCACTATCATAAGACGACCATGATCCATAGATGAAATTTTAAAAAATATATCCTATGCCTGATTAGTATGGATTTTTTAATTTATTTTAATTTTAAATCATTTAACTAATTTAATTTTTCATTCTAGCTATCCCAAAATAGCCCTGTTCATATAAGGAAACAATTTATTATGTTTCCCATTCCTTTCCAAGGGTCTTTACTCTATGAACCATGTATCCTAACTTTACAATTCTATATGATAATATTCCTTGCATCGAATCATGGGGTCCCCTAAAATCATGTGTCATTGCGAGTCATTCCTAGCATATTTCATGAACCAAGATCACCGAAAACTATTTCCATACCATCCCATTCTATAATCACTATGGATAACCCCAAAATCAATCTTATCTGAAAAAAATCATCTATGATACTATTTTTTTATTTCTACCACACTCCAATGATGCAACATATGGGCATGGAAAGAATAAATAGTTATAATGGCCCCTTATGTATCACCCCCAATAGGACCAGGTTTGAGACTAGGACCAAGGGTATACAGATATAACATTTTGAAAGTCATTGTAGTATTTGTAATCAAGATATGAATATATGATGGGTCATCTAGAAAACTACTCCCAGACATATATCAATTATATCCAAAAACCATCCCATGTGCATGTTTTAAAATATAACTATTACATGTACAATAGTCTCCAAGTAAATAATAAATGTATATCTATTTAGTGACATAGCAACTATCCCAATACTCAATTTTTAAGGTCCAACATGGTCTAAGAAATCATCCTAGAAAACAAAAAATATTTTATACACATAGGGTGAGCATACATGTATACTCAGTTGTATGACCAATGTCTATCATGAACATGTGAAAGAATCATACTAAATCTCTTATAAGAAACCAATTGAGAAAAGCATCTAATAGATATAATAACCATAACAACCTCACCATATAACACTCACAAAATAGTGGAAGTCAAGTTATATAATATAATAAATACTAATGATAGAGTACCCCACAGAAATTTCCCCATGATTATCTACCATTGAATAGTGGGAAACATCATTACAGTCTTATATATTACAAAAATACAACTTCAAAACCCTCCCATACACACTGGGTCATCACAAAATACATCACATATCTCCCTTAAAAACATAGACCATAGACCACATCACATCCAACCCATAAAAACATGGCCCCAAAACCACATAAAAACCCACCCATATACACGTCGGCCACTGACCACATCACATCCCACATTTAGACACCTCGGCCACAAATAACAACATCATCTCGCCCACAGACAACTTGGAGAAAAACCAAACCTCATTCCAAATACACATGGGAAAGGGAAACACACATCATTAAGAGAACACATGGGAAAAAACTCACCCACACACAACAGGGCATCTCAAACCACAACCTTCCTCATGAGTATTGGGCTACAACAACCTAGAAGAGGGAGTAGGGAGGAGCTGGTGGACTGTCATCCATCCTCCCACTAGGATGTTTGAGAGAGAAAACATCCCCCATGATGATGGGATTGTTCAGAAAATACATCTCAACTATTGTGGGGTGTATATAGAAATTCCATAGACATTAAATTATATGAATATATAATACCAAACATTCAAGCCAAAATAATTGGTTCTCAGAAAAAATATCGACTCAAATTAATTCCAACCTCACTGCTACCTCTAAATGCACAATATCACACAACAAGTTATAAAACTCTTTCATATTCGCATCCAATTTATTTATACATTTTCGTCCAATTTTCCAAACCAACCCCTCTATTCCAGGATTTATTAATATATTATTTATTTCATCCCATCACTATCTATGATAATAAGAAAAATAGAAATATTGCCCAATATCCCAGTAATTTCAATAGGTAAAGATACAAAAAAACAAAGTGGCCTCACACTATAAATACATCATACCATAAACACCAGCTATGGGGTAAAACCTTATGCATGCTACTAATAGAAAAAAATGGAAAATTACCCATACCAATCAGTATATTCCCCCTATCAAACACACCCTCTAAATTCACATGCCAATAGAAGCAACCATAAACTCACAACCCCATCCAATAAAAACATACATCCCAACCATTTTTTCATCCCTACTACACAACACTTCTTATCCATTCCATAATCAATAAATATCTCAACCTAAGATTCCATTACACCAACCAATCCATCCCAATGAACACTATCATTCTCACAACCCTACTACTACACAAACAAGGTAAAACCCATGCATCATGTCACCCATGATCCATGAAAAATCGTAAATTCCAAATTTTAATAGGGAATCTGTCATTTAATTCAACTTTCATAATTATGGGGTTACCACAAAACTGTATAATTCGGAAGCATCAATTCTTATAAAGATTTACAGGATTAACCATTTCCTAATTTTGGGTGATACGAAACAATCCTGATCAAGATAAAACCACAAAACATATGCTGAGTACATGCAAAGCTATCAATATCCATAATTTTCAGAGGGGTGTCTATCCCATATAATATCAATATCAAAACAATAATATTGAAGGTGAAAGGGTATGAAAAATAAATGCCTATAACCTTTTATGTTTAATTTTAAAAAATTGGTTTCTGATAAATCTATAACAACCAAAATATAGAGGTAAACAAAAGGGAAACCCTCATACATGGTGTAAAATGTAGAGAATCAAAGGAAATCCTACATATAATGGGTGTCAAGGATCATCCCATAAGAACGGGACATTGAACATATCATGGATCACTTATCCCATAAGATGTTCTGGCATCCAATTATGTTGTTACACGATCACACCAACAAAAACTGAAGATAATCCAATTTAGAACCATGGTAAGTCATCCACCATCTAATGGAAAGAAGAAACAGGAGGGGAATGAGAACAAGTTCGAAGAAACCACAAGAAATGAGGAATAACACATTGTATATCATACATGTATAGAAAAGGATTGAAGGAGGTAATATAGGAATCAATCCTTGAAAAATGAATCTCATAAATGTCGAAGATAGGTCATCAGGTCACCTGTAGTCAAGGAAGGGTCACTACAGATGTTAGGTTTCACAACTCAACAGGATAGAAAAACACATAAAAGTTACTAAAATGGGGAATTACACTATATGTAATACCAATTGAAACTATGTAAATCCCCATGGTCGAATTATGCTGAAAATAACATCAACTCTCAATTTGTTATATTATTCATACCCCCAAACATTTTACATAGTAATCCATCCCTATCAAGCTATAAAACCAATCTTTCACATCGTTAAATACAATTACATGTTGTATAATCCCCCTTATCTCACCTTTTTATAATATGGATTTTTCCAAACTCTTCGAATTCTCCATTGAACATTTGTGTCTACAAAAAACCAGAAATGAAAATTACTAGGGGGAATATAGACAATTTAAATATCCCACAACAAGATATTGCATTTTTAATAAATATATGGGGTCAGAATTGGCCATTCCTAATAAATAAACCAATTTTCGAGTCTTGATTCATCCATTGGGTCTGTAAAGTAGTGAAAACCTTGTACATCATTGTGAAGAAATTTTACCCGATTACTATTACAGTGTAGTAGATAGGAAATAATGATATATTGTTTTTGAGATATTGTGTGATACTTATTTTAGGGTTTTACGTCAGGATTTAGATGCACTATCTCTTTATATTTTAACCTTAGTTCATAGAAATCATTGGGGTTGAAATGAAATATGGTGTTTTTTGTATATATATGTTCTTTACAGATATGCTCCCCAGGGTAGATAATATGTGAGCGTTTGTAACATTTACAAATCAAAGATTATAATAATTTTTTCGGTAATTTCTATTCTAAATATGTTAAGCTTCGTTTCCCAATTTTTTGGGATTTAGTGGGGGTATTCATCAATAAATAATTTTCCTATTTTTTGAATAATACAATGTCTGATTTTATACATCCATAAACTATCATTTTTCAATGAAATTTTATTTTATTTAGATGATTCATAGTATACTGGAATTTTTATACATTGGGGTAATAAATATTGTTAATACATACATTATAGGAATTTAATTTTTTATGATATATTTATATCATATTTTTTCTTATTAGTAGTTATTCTATCATTGAAATGTATATTTTAGGTCCATGTATGTGATATAGAATTATATTCCATAATATTTTATTACTTTTTTTAGGTTTTGATGTTATTTATATTAAATTCTAGATATCCCATGCATTAATTATTTTATTATTTATTTTATATAATGTATTTTTTATTTGTTTTCTATATATGGTTTATTTTGAAATATACTTTTTTAATAAATAATATATGATGAAATATAATATTTTAATTATACATTATATGTTCTCATCATTATCAACTAGTATATTGAATGAAATAATGAGGTGACATAATCATATTATCATCAAATCACATAGAACAATGGTGTGTTGGTTCATAACCAAATTGCATATAATTAATTCTTGTTATATGGATGGTGTTGAACATTGTTTTTCATATACAAATTTATTTTCAAATATTTGTAAATGTGTTTACATTGGTAGCGAGTAATCTTATTTGATTACAAAACCCATCATAAATGTAGAAAGAAACATTTACATTAAAACAGTATTATAATAATATCTCAGAAGACCCAAAATTCAATTTTACTATTTTCAGGTTATAAGTATGTTGGTTTATGCATTGAACTTTTGGTAGTTATAATATTTCATGACGTCTTTATGTCATATTTACCATAAATAATATCATTACCATTTGTTAAGATTGTTTAATAATGTATTATACACATTGAGATCCCTAAAAAAATTAAATGTAGTCTTATGACATGAATATGGCCATTTTTTCCTCTCTACACTTATTTTTAGTGTTTAAGAATCAATTAAATGTTCTGATTTAGTGGGATCCTTACAAAATGATTATATATTCAACCAACTATGTTATATCCTAATTAAGTTTAATATGTAATTGATATAATAGTTTACATTGATCAAGATTGAATAATTTTAGTTTTGGATTGGAATTTATGTTTTTTTATGATAACCTCATAGGAATAGAAGGTGAGATGGATACATGGTGATAATGGATTTTTCAATTCATAAACTCATGTCTTCCATATTGTTTAGAATATTATAAACTAGTTAGAAGTTCAAACAAAAATTTCTCATTATTGAAAGATGTTTAATCATAGAAATGATGATTATAGTCTACCATAGTGGTGTTTGAAAATTTATATAGGTGTTTATATCTAAAAATGGAATAGATCATCAATGATTAGATATCCTAGGACACCTTATATGGTATCCTGAGCAGTTACAAGATCTTGTTTTGTTTTATAGTTTAGGTATTTTATTATTTTGATTCATGATATATTTCATATAAATCTAGTGTTTGTTCAAGGACATAGAGTGAGGTTTTGAGTGTTTTCCACCTTTTTAAAGCCCCGTTTTACTAAAATCCCAATACATGAAATACTAGTTTATGTTTTATTTTATATTTTATTCACTGATGCAAATATATTTATGTTACGATATATATGTAATATTGGGTTCTTACAAAAAAATACACATTAAATAGAGCATTGAGATTATTATTTATCTTACTGTAAGAGAAATCTCTTTTCTTAGGAAGTTGTAATTGAATAAGTAGTAGTGGTGCATGTGTTTATAAAGATTAATTATGATTTAGAGTATCTCTTTTACTATATTAATGTAATTCTATTCGGAAATAATTATATTGTATATAATTAATTGAATTTATGAGATAGATATCTCAATGTATGGGGTACTACAATAAAATTTTGATTCAACTTCTATTTTTATTATATACACACATATACCTAAAATTTCAATATGATTCCTCTAGATTAATTTGTTTTCTTTAATATTTCAAAATTTTATTTGAATATTCTATATGTATTTCATGGACTATAGAATATTATAGGTGGATATCATCTTCTTTTTTATAGCACATGAATGTCAGAATTTTCCATATAGTGAGAGGGGTTTTTTATGTTATTCTTTCATAACATAATATGACTCCATATTATAAACTTTTGACCGGGTAATGTGGTTCATTATTTTTAAAATTGTGTAGATATAAGTAATGTAAGTATTCAAGGGATTTTAGATGAACATAAATTAGGAGGAGTGATTGGATTTTTTATAAATACCTTTTCATAGCGAGGTTTCTAGTAGTGTTTTATGAAAATGATATTTTTATATTAAAGGATATGCTAGTGATTACCTTGGGGATTGACATACATTTTACCAATATCCTCTAATGAAGACCCTTGATAAACCCATCTAATTTACTCATAAAAACATGTAACTTCCAAAAAAGGGATAATAGAATTATATATACAGTGAATACTATCTATTCAAGGTTAGTGATATTAAATCGTACCCACCACAATAATTATTATATATATGAACCTCCTAAAACCTAAATTCCTGAAAATCAATGGACAATAAAAATTGATTTATACTTATTTCTATAATTTTTCATATTTGATATTAAAATACAAAAAATAAACACAATAATTTTAGTAACATTCCTATGTATATAGTTCTAACTATGTTTGATGTTGTATAAAGGATACATTAAATATGGTTAATTTACTATTATTTCAGTATTGGCAAATATAATATTATATGTAGGTTCCACTATGTAATAACTTTTTCATTGTACAAGAATACTATAATCCATTGTTAAATATTTCATAATAAATTATATTAGATAGTATTTATTATATAAATATTAGGAAAAACATATAGGTTAATGAAACGAGGGAGTTAATTTCATAAGTATATCAACTCATAATTGACCTAGTCATTTTTAATGATAATAAATTATATACTGAGGGTTAGTAAATTCTCTTAGTGAACTTCCATGTAGATGAGATATATTTCCTCAACTATGAGTAATTCTTTGATGATAAAAAAGGTTCCATAATCATTAATATGATACTTGGAATAATCATTAATAAATAACCATTTCTTTACAAAAATATATGAAACAACGCCCCATTTAATGTTAGGAATTGGTCTATTTGGATAATTGAATGGTAATTTTTATTATACGATAATTCCTCTAAATAGTTGTAATAGTCCAGTGAGACTCCAAAATAAATTATAATTTATTATCCATGATATTAATGGATCACTCAAAAAATCCATCATTTTGATGCTAAGTTGACATAATCAGTATTCCTTGAGTTTCAATACATTATTAATAGACATTCCATAAATAAAATGGGATCCTAAAATACCAAAAAAAATATGATACTATCAATTTTATTTGGTATCATTATAGTCTCTATAGATAATATCATATCTAACTATTTAATAAATAATATTCCATGGTATGTCTAAATATTTTCACCTTAGTCAGATGATCCATGATCATGGAAAATGAATCCCATCTTATTGAAGATATTTCAATCATTATTATAATCTATATTTTAATTTTTTAATATATTCCTAATAGTAGTGGTTATTTTTTGGAATAGACATACTTGGATTATATTTGATATATTCACCTAAAAAGTAGATAATCCTATAGAAAAGGTCCATGTGATATGAGTTTTTATACTAATTCATCAATTTTTTTGGAATATACCATTAAACAAAATTATTAATCTTTTATTTAAAACTAAATAATAAGAATTAAATTCATTCATTACATCTATTCATATATATTTTTTTGATGAAATATTCCCCATGATTATATGAGAAATAATATTACTAAATGAATAGTTCATAAAGCATCATAAATTTATCTTATATCCCTCAAATGATGATTCCTTTATAATTAGATATCTCTTTTTTACATGGTTCACTCCATGATTTGATGACTTAATTTATTTTGGTAATAATTTTTCTAAATATGAAAATTTCTCATATTTTGATTCATTTAAAAAATATGAAAATCAATACCCAATAGTCATTTACATATCATGTTGTTTTCAAGTGAATGGCCATATTTATAGATTTAAAAATAGAAATTCTTTTCATGAGTGAATACAATATATAAAAATAATTAAGGTTGTTTTCTAATATGTAATGTTATCGTTAATTTAATCCATATAGTGAAGAAATATACTTAAGAATAAAAATTATGTATAGCCTGATGTATTCCCAAAATAAATATTATCTAATTCACATTACAACATTGTAAAGGGTGGTAAACTTGCAATCAGGTGTATGGTAGACTCTCTTTTGTTAACATAGTTATAGAAAATCTTATCATACTATATGATTTTCCTATAAAATATTTGGAATCAAATTTTGATGGATGATATATCACAATATTAGTATAATATATTAGCTTATTGACCTAATAATTTTTCTTGATTTGGGGTAAATCAATATATGAACATTTGAATGATTCATAACATAGTATAAAACACATGAACCTAACTCCTCTCATCATTAGAACTGTCATTAGATAATATTTTTTTTGAAATATCAGATAAAATTATTTCAATACCCAACATGGACAATAAAATTCTCTTAATTAATAAATACAATGATATTTTCAATGATTTCATCAACTCTTGATTTTTTATGTCTGAAAATATTATTGATTCTGAAATCACATTCTCTTATATATAACAACCTAAATAAAAATTAGAATACTAAAAATAAAACATTCATATTTAGTTCTTATAATATATCTATGAATGGGTGATTATTACAACCATGATCAACTATTAATTTTGATGGAAAATGGTATAATCTATAATACAAATGACATAAGTGTCTAATTGGGGGTGTATGATTTTGTTAATTATTTCCTTGGATATATATATATATTTAGATAGGAAAAAATAAATGGCTAGACCCCATAGTGGAATTATTATCATTTATTTTTTTATTAGAAATATATTACAATATTACAGGAAGATAATGAGATGATAAATAATGAGAAACCATTGATTATGTATTCTTAAAATATTTTTTTTCAATGAGATTAGTGTTTTTAGGGAAGGAAAAATGGGTCATGTTCATTTAGATGTTCAGCTACTGATAGTCAATAATGTGAGGTGGAAATCCATCATTAGACAACGTAAAAGGGTTGGTTCACACAAAAGGGATGATGTAATTATTATGAGGACCATTTTAATGTCATCCTATAATTAATTAATAAACATAGTCAATAAATATAGAAATATGAAATATACAGTAATTAATATAGGTTCAGTAGTAGCAATAAAATCTATGGTAAAATACCCCGCTAGTATTGGACATAGTCTTGTAATATCATTGAAGATGGAATTAAGATAAATATCAATAAATGTTGCTATATCAAGGTAATAAAATACCTCAACAACATTATCAAAAATCTAACCCTATCCGTAGGGATCGTATCCACACATCCCCTATCAAGGGACTATATGAATCTATTTATATCACACTCCCCTTAAATAAAATACTGTATTCTGAAACATAATGATATATATTTCATTTTTTTTTAGAAATCAATATAAACACTGATCTTGGGGTAAGAGTCATATCCAATTAATGGTATAAAACTATATCATATTGACAATAATGAAATCTAAATTAATCCCTAAAGATTAATATGTTAGATTACCCTATGTATATTTTTTGATATTGTTACATAAAATTTATAATGATTCTTCATGATTCATATGAAAAATAATCACAAATTAAATTATTCTAGAAAATATAATTATCAATTGTCAAATATAAACCTCATAAATATAGGGGATTCAATATTAGTAGAACGAAATGTATATGTCTCTGAATAATTATTAATACATAATTTCAATAAAACTTATATCATACATATCCATGCATACAAATGTAGAGAAATAAAATCCACACTAAATGGATTTCATTATACATAAATAATCATAGCTATCTCATCAGTATCCTATAAATGATATCTTAGAAGGTCATAAATGTGATGACCCAGACCCCCCTTGGTCCCTTCCTTTGCCAAAAATCCGGTTTCCTTGCGGGGTACCGATCGGTGAGACCGATCGGAGAGACCGATCGGTGAGACCGATCGGTGAGACCGATCGGTGAGACCGATCGGAGAGACCGATCGGTGAGACCGATCGGAGAGACCGATCGGTGAGACCGATCGGTGCGACCGATCGGTGAGACGGATCGGTGAGACCGGCCGACGTCGCCCGGCCTTGCCAAGTTGTTCCAGTAACGTTCCTTTTTCGCAAATAGGGTTTTAAACCCTATTCTGCCTTGTTAAAAATGTCTTGGGAATCCGAAACGCACACAAAGGTTTTAATTAAATGCTTCATTAATTCATGGGTCGGTTAAAACCACCCAGTGCCATTAATGATGAGTCAAGCCACGTGGTCAACCCACGACTCCCTCGTCTTCCGTGGTTTTGTGTTTCATCTCAACCGTCCCCAGCTCTTATAATTAAGGGTTAGGCCATGGCTTTCCCCCTTCTTCGATCGTGGCTCTTCTGGTGCTTCGGGACCGCCGCGTCGTTATCCGTAAAGTTCCGCGCCCCCGGCCTAAACGTCGATCATCTATCAACAAGTAGGGAATTTCTCTCATCTCTCACTTTTGTGTATCATGCGGGGTGGGCGCTACTTTTGTTCCTATGGAATTGGTTGAACCAAACCCTAATGAAGATAATAAACAAAGTTTTAAAGGAAGAAGGGGAAGGGGTTGTGATCGTTGTTATGCTTTATTTTGTGATCATCCCTTTTGTTGTACTGGTTTATGTTTTCTGAAAATTGAGGTCGTTGGTGGTCGTGTGTGTGCACTTGAATCCCCTCATGATGTTTTAAATGGGTTGCTGAAATTGTGAACTCCTGCTGTGAAATTGGTTAACCACGTATATCCGGCTGAATAATTGAAAGCACCAGGATCGGCCCTTCTGTGATAACTCCCGGTTAGAACACACGAAATTTGAAATCATGGAGTGTGTTAAATCGTTTAAATATGAAAATCCCTGACTTGTGTTGGTAGTGGTTAGTGGTTGTTTTCCCTTCGGGCCGTTTGCTGGAAATGTGGGAGGGGATGGGATCCCCTGTTCTTTTTATACTCTCGGTGGCTGTGTGAATTTGGGGGATGGGATCTCCTGTTGGCATGGTTTTAGTGGTTGTGAGTTTTTATCACAAATTGGGGAGAGATCCTCTGTTGGCAGAACCGGGTGTGAGTGTTTTGGTTGATCTATGCTTTGACGTTTTCCTTGGTTATTCTTATGGTAGTTGACCAGTAGTGCTTAAAATTAATTGAACATTTTGACTGAACGTGAAACAAGAATGGGACAAATGGTTTTGTGGGCAAGGGTCGTGAATTGTGACTCGGACGCTGTGGTATTGTGTTCTGTAGGTTGGCTAGGAAAACCTATGTTTTCGGTGAGTGTTTGTTACCTATATCTATACTTGTAGCTTTGTGTTTCTTATTCGTGCCCCACCCAAGTTGAGCACTTAGTGCCGAACACCCCCATTTATGGGGGAAGGGTGTTTTTCCCAACACTATACTTAGTGGCTGGTTATTAGCTCCTTTTCTGCTCCCTTTCCCGGATAGCCCAAGTACCTTCGGGCAGGCTGTGATGGCCTGAAGTCCATTATTAGCCCAAGAACCATCGGGCAGGGTGTTGTGGTGGTTGGCCAGGTGTGTGCGGCAGGTGGTTTCCCAAGTGTCTTCGGGATGAGGCCCAGGTGTTTTCGGGCGTGGCAGTGGATCCTTTAGCCCAGGTGTCTTCGGGCATAGCGGTGGTTGTTCTGGCCTAGGTGTTTGCAGGCATGGTTACTTGTGACAGTTGAGGCCCAGGTGTGTGCGGGCGGGATTTGGCAGTGGGACTGCGTGTGGTTGTGGCCCAGGTGTGTGCGGGCGGGATTTGGCAGTGGGACTGCGTGTGGTGGTGGCCCAGGTGTGTGCGGGCGGGTGTGGCAGTGGGACTGCGGTGAGAATGGCGGGATTGGTCCGATGCGTAGGATGTCTCAATAACCAGTGGGGAAGTGGTGCGGGGTACCCAAACATCGATGTGCTCTTATTATATATATTACTTGACTTGCGTTATTTGGGGAGTGAGCCTTGGTGAGGCCTGGGATGGATAGTTTGCCTTGTTAGTTGTTTGGTTCACTTTTTTCTCATGGGACTTTAGTACGTTCCCCCACTTGTGCACGAGAGTCTTGGTTTTCCCTACTGAGTGTACTTGTATTCTCACCCTACGTTTACTTTCAGGTTTCCAGGAGGACTACCAGGGCTGCGCGGGACCCTATTAGTCGGACAGTTGGAGTTGTCGCTGTTGTCGTATCTTTGTTTTCTATTGGTATTGTACTTGAGAGCTTTCTTTTTCTTTTGTACTTGTACCTTGTTGTAAACTGTTTAAACATGCATGGGGTCTTTATTTGGGTTCATTTATATAAACTTGTTTCTTTTCCTTTTTGGGAGGTCGACTTGTCCTTTTTCCCGATCCTAAATAATAAAAAGGGTAATGCCTTCCATTTGCGAGAATTTTCTATACCCTTGGTGCTAGTCGCCACTCCGGGACCTATTGAAGGCGGGTTTTGGGGGTCATTATCTCTCCTTCAACATAAAGAAGGAAGGGCCTGGCAATCCGTTGACTCTTCCTTCCTTTTGGTGAAGGCGGGTCGTGACAGAATGGTATCAGAGTTGAGGTTGAGAGATAGGACGGAGTCTGGAGTTAGGCACAGTAAGGATTGCATGGGATGGTGAGGCAACAGCGTTGGGTGACCTTGGTGCGTGAATTAGGCCAGGGAGGACCGGCTAGGACACGGGATTTTAGGACCCCCCGTGATCCGATGCAAGGACTCTGGACCTACCGAACGACCATGTGAGGCCACACTGATTGCAGGGTAGAGACCCTAGGAAAGGTACATGCATCATAAATGACTTGTGTTTTTGTGTTTCTGGGATGTCTTGGGAAATTAAGAATAAATTAAATCTTAATATGTTTTGAGAACGGTTTCCTTTGCACTACTGGGCTTAGGCATTCCTTGTTTACCTTGCAGCTATGGCACCTGGAAGTCGACCACGTGTGGTACAGGCGATCGAGACTCCTGAGACTACTTTGGCCAATTGGCAGAGAGCTGGTCGGGAGGAAGAGGACGACCAGTGGCAGAAGACTCTTCGAGCCTTTCAGCGACAGGCCCTCGAGAAATATGAGGGCAGCACCTCCGACATGAAGACGGAAGGCTGGCTGGAGGAGCTAGTCATAGCCTTCGGCCTGATTCGGGCCCCGACGGAGTACTGGGTTCCTCTGGCTGTTAGCCAGATGCGAGGAGCGGCACGTCAGTGGTGGATGCTTCACCTGGGGAGTAGGAAAGAGTCTGTGGTTGCTTGGGCGGACTTCGAGAAGGAGTTCCGGGCGGAGTTCCTCTCCTCGACAATGAAGGCGGAGAAGAGGCAGGAGCTACTCTCCCTCCAGCAGGGGAGCATGTCCGTGAGGGAACTTGGAATCAAGTTCAAGGACCTCCTGCGTTTTTCTCCGGACCTCTTTCCCGATGAGGAGTCTCGGGCAAGACGTTTGGAGGAGGCGCTCCGACCCTCCCTCCAGTATGCTGTTACCCCCTTTACCCTTCCGACATACTTAGAGGTTCAGAAGAAGGCCGAAGTGGTGGAAAGGATGCACGCTCTAGGCGGACTGTCACGAGAAGGGATCCAGCTGGGACCATCGAAGGGGAAGGCCGTCAGCACCAGGCCTCCAGCATCAGGACCCTCCAGGTTCCGACCCGCAGGGAGCAGGCCGCAGCAGTTTCAGTTTCGATCCCCTGGCCCACGTTCTTTTCCTTCAGGCTCGGGACCACGATGCTTCATCTGCGGGAGCCCTGGACATCTTCGGAGTCAGTGCCCCGATCGGGTGCAGTACAGCAGTGGCAGTCATCCCCAGCGTCCGCCGCAGCAGCAGTTCCCAGCCAGACCCTTCCAGCAGCAGCAGTAGGGACAGCGAGCTCCCGCTCCTCCGCAGACAGACATAGGAGGGGGAGGCCGACCTCAGGGCGCTCCCCAGGGACCTCGACCAGGGCGTGGTCGGGGAGGTGGCCGACAGCCGAGGGGCAGGGGAGCTGGGCGTGGACAGTTACACGCCGCAGAAGCAACAGTTCCAGCAGGGCCAGAGGTTTTTCGAGGTACGATCAGTGTGTTTAGCACTCTTTCTTATGATTTGTTCGATACCGGAGCTTCGCACTCCTTTGTTGCACCCAGTCTAGCCCGCGCCTTGGGTCTAGATGCCGAGAGACTTCCAGTGCCCCTGGTGTTGAGCACACCAGTTGGAGGTCAGACCGACTTGCTGTTCGTTTGTCGGGGATGTAGACTGATGTTGGGGCCACATCAGTCGGTTAAGGATCTCCTTCTGCTACAGATTCAGCCGTACGATGTCATCCTAGGCATCGACTGGCTATTTTCTGTGTGCGCCGTCATCGACTATTTCCAAGGGAGGGTGGTGTTCTCCGGTTTGGACGGCCAGCGTGTTACTTTCAACGGCGAGCGGAGCTGTCCGAAGGGAAACAGGAGGGAGGAACCTCTCCTCTCCTTGTTGACCGAACTGACGATAGAATCAACAGATGAGGAAATGGTGGAAGTACCAGAGATCGTTCGTGAATTTATGGACGTCTTTCTTGAGGAGGTGACGACTCTACCCCCTCGACGTGACATCGAGTTCGGGATAGACCTGCAGCCCGGCTCTCGACCAATCTCGATGGCTCCTTACCGGATGGCACCTTCGGAGCTACGGGAGTTGCGGATACAGATTGACGATCTGATGAAGAGGGGTTATGTTCGTCCAAGTGCATCACCGTGGGGTGCCCCAGTCTTGTTCGCAAAGAAGGCAGATGGTGGCCTCAGGTTGTGCATCGATTACAGGAGGCTGAATCAGGTAACGATCAAGAACCGCTACCCTCTTCCGAGGATAGATGATCTTTTCGACCAGCTGAAGGGGGCAGGATGGTTCTCGAAGATCGACCTGCGATCCGGGTACCACTAGCTGAGGGTGAAGGATAGCGACGTCCCGAAGACGGCGTTCAGGTGCAGGTACGGGCACTTCGAGTTCGTGGTCATGCCCTTTGGTGTTACGAACGCCCCGGCCGTGTTCATGGGGCTTATGAACTCCATCTTTCGGGAGTACCTGGATCGGTTTGTGGTGGTGTTCATTGACGATATCCTGATCTATTCAAAGTCAGAAGCGGACCATGCAGAGCACCTGAGGACGGTTTTGGAGGTCCTCCGACACACCAGCTCTATGGGAAGTTGTCAAAGTGCAAGTTCTGGGCACGAGAAGTGCACTTCCTTGGACATGTAGTGTCTGAGCAGGGAGTAGCAGTCGACCCATCAAAGGTTGAGGCAATTGTTTCTTGGGCAGCACCCAAGAATGTGGCGGAAGTTCGGAGTTTCCTCGGACTGGCAGGCTACTACCGGAGATTCGTACCCAACTTCTCCCGGGTAGCAGCCCCTTTGACGGCTTTGACCAAGAAGGACCAGGTTTTCATGTGGAGCGAGCAGTGTGAGTCGTCCTTCAGCTACCTAAAAGAAAAACTAGTTAGTGCCCCAGTGTTGAGATTGCCAGAAGAAGGGATGGCCTATGTGGTATTCTGTGATGCTTCAGGACAGGGCCTGGGGTGCGTATTGATGCAGCGACAAGGGGTGATCTCTTACGGGTCCAGGCAGCTACGCCCCCATGAGCGGAACTATGCCACCCATTACCTGGAGCTTGCAGCGGTAGTGTTCGCATTAAAGCTGTGGCGACATTACCTCTTTGGGGAGCGCTTTGTGGTCTTCACCGATCACAAAATCTTGCGCTATATCTTCTCCCAGCGTGACTTGAACTTGCGACAGCGGAGGTGGGTCGAGTTTCTCCAGGACTACGACTTTGAGATCTCATACACTGAAGGTAAGGGAAACGTTGTGGCTGATGCCCTGAGCAGGAAGCCGCATCAGGAGGTGGTTCGGGAATCTGCTGATGCTTGGAAGGCGATGGGGGAGTTGGCTGCCTTGCACTTGGATGCAAGGGTGGAAGGTACTAGAGGCTGTTTGTTTCAGATGACGGTACAGTCCTCTTTGTTGCAGCAAGTGGAAGAGTCTCAGTGGGGAGATCCTGAGGTGGAAGTGTTGCGGGATCGTATCGATCAGGGGAACGCCCCGAAAGGATGGTCGGAGGACAGCCGACGTCAGATGCTCTTTCATCTGAGGTTGTTTGTTCCAGAGGTGATGCGTGATGAAGTCCTTCGTGAGTTCCACAGCTCAGCCTTGGCAGTACATCCGGGTGTTTCGAAAATGTACCAAGGCCTGAGGGGACAGTTTTGGTGGCCCGGGGTGAAACGGGCAGTGGCAGAGTTCGTGGCTAAATGGTTGGTGTGTCAGCAGGTGAAGGATGAACACCGTGTTCCTGGTGGTCTGTTGCATCCTCTAGATGTTCCTGAGTGGAAGTGGGACGACGTCTCGATGGACTTCGTCACGGGACTACCCAGAGCTCAGGGCGGGCATGATGCTATCTGGGTAGTGGTGGATCGATTGACAAAATCTGATCACTTCTTGGCTATCAAGGAGTCAGGACCCGTGAGTACCTTAGCACAGAGGTACGTGGATGAGGTGGTGCGTTTGCAGGGAGTTCCGAAAACGATCGTCTCAGATCGGGACACTCGATTCACCTCACGAGTCTGGAAGGGGTTACAGCATGCTTTTGGCACCCAACTACGCCTTAGCACTGCTTTTCACCCTCAGACTGATGGGCAGACAGAGCGGACTATCCAGACCTTGGAGGACATGCTGCGAGCATGTGATCTGGATTTCAGAGGATCATGGGTACGACACTTGCCTTTAGTAGAGTTTGCCTACAACAACAGTTTTCACTCTACTATCGGCATGGCTCCTTTTGAGGCTTTGTATGGAAGACCATGTCGTTCACCCTTATGCTGGGCAGAGGTTGGTGAGACTGGTACTCTTGTACCAGAAGTAGTGCAGAGCACCACGGAGACAGTCCAGCTAGATGTGGGAGGAGACGCGACCTTCGAGGAACGGCCAGTCAGAATCGAGGATCGCAAGGAGAAAGTGCTCCGTGGACGAACCGTCGGCCTGGTTCGTGTGTTGTGGAGACATGGCGGCCTCGAAGAGAGTACGTGGGAGAGGGAAGCACAGATGCGTGCCCAATACCCCGAGTTGTTCTGAGCTTTGAACCTTTGGTGCCTGTTGTGACAGAACGTTTGACCTTTTTGTCTATGAAATGTGCTAGTTCCTTTCCTCTGTTATGTGTGGAAAGCCCCGGCTAAAGGGAAGGGGAAACCCGACCCCTAATCAGGACGCATTAAGGTGGATGCGATTAAACCCGTGCGGGCGAGTCAGTGCCGCCCAAAGCGGATAATATCTTGAAATGGGGGAGGGGAAATCCCCAAACCCACATGACCGGGCGATCGGAGAGACCGACCGGTGAGACCGATCGGTGAGACCGATCGGTGCGACCGATCGGTGAGACCGATCGGTGAGACCGGCCGACGTCGCCCGGCCTTGCCAAGTTGTTCCAGTAACGTTCCTTTTTCGCAAATAGGGTTTTAAACCCTATTCTGCCTTGTTAAAAATAGCTTGGGAATCCGAAACGCGCACAAAGGTTTTAATTAAATGCTTCATTAATTCATGGGTCAGTTAAAACCACCCAGTGCCATTAATGATGAGTCAAGCCACGTGGTCAACCCACGACTCCCTCGTCTTCCGTGGTTTTGTGTTTCATCTCAACCGTCCCCAGCTCTTATAATTAAGGGTTAGGCCGTGGCTTTCCCCCTTCTTCGATCGTGGCTCTTCTGGTGCATCGGGACCGCCGCGTCGTTATCCGTAAAGTTCCGCGCCCCCGGCCTAAACGTCGATCATCTATCAACAAGTAGGGAATTTCTCTCGTCTCTCACTGTTGTGTATCATGTGGGGTGGGCGCTACTTTTGTTCCTATGGAATTGGTTGAACCAAACCCTAATGAAGATAATAAACGAAGTTCTAAAGGAAGAAGGGGAAGGGGTTGTGATCGTTGTTATGCTTTATCTTGTGATCATCCCTTTTGTTGTACTGGTTTATGTTTTCTGAAAATTGAGGCCATTGGTGGTCGTGTGTGTGCACTTGAATCCCCTCATGATGTTTTAAATGGGTTGCTGAAATTGTGAACTCCTGCTGTGAAATTGGTTAACCACGTATATCCGGCTGAATAATTGAAAGCACCAGGATCGGCCCTTCTGTGATAACTCCCGGTTAGAACACACGGAATTTGAAATCATGGAGTGTGTTAAATCATTTAAATCTGAAAATCCCTGACTTGTGTTGGTAGTGGTTAGTGGTTGTTTTCCCTTCGGGCCGTTTGCTGGAAATGTGGGAGGGGATGGGATCCCCTGTTCTTTTTATACTCTCGGTGGCTGTGTGAATTTGGGGGATGGGATCTCCTGTTGGCATGGTTTCAGTGGTTGTGAGTTTTTATCACAAATTAGGGAGAGATCCTCTGTTGGCAGAACCGGGTGTGAGTGTTTTGGTTGATCTATGCTTTGACGTTTTCCTTGGTTATGCTTATGGTAGTTGCCCAATAGTGCTTAAAATTAATTGAACATTTTGACTGAACGTGAAACAAGAATGGGAAAAATGGTTTTGTGGGCAAGGGTTGTGAATTGTGACCCGGACGCTGTGGTATTGTGTTCTGTAGGTTGGCTAGGAAAACCTATGTTTTGGGTGAGTGTTTGTTACCTATATCTATACTTGTAGCTTTGTGTTTCTTATTCGCGCCCCACCCAAGTTGAGCACTTAGTGCCGAACACCCCCATTTATGGGGGAAGGGTGTTTTTCCCAACAATATACTTAGTGGCTGGTTATTAGCTCCTTTTCTGCTCCCTTTCCCGGATAGCCCAAGTACCTTCGGGCAGGCTATGATGGCATGAAGTCCATTATTAGCCCAAGAACCATCGGGCAGTGTGTTGTGGTGGTTGGCCAGGTGTGTGCGGCAGGTGGTTTCCCAAGTGTCTTCGGGATGAGGCCCAGGTGTTTTCGGGCGTGGCAGTGGATCCTTTAGCCCAGGTGTCTTCGGGCGTAGCGGTGGTTGTTCTGGCCTAGGTGTTTGCAGGCATGGTTACTTGTGACAGTTGAGGCCCAGGTGTGTGCGGGCGGGATTTGGCAGTGGGACTGCGTGTGGTTGTGGCCCAGGTGTGTGCGGGCGGGATTTGGCAGTGGGACTGCGTGTGGTGGTGGCCCAGGTGTGTGCGGGCGGGTGTGGCAGTGGGACTGCGGTGAGAATGGCGGGATTGGTCCGATGCGTAGGATGTCTCAATAACCAGTGGGGAAGTGGCGCGGGGTACCCAAACATCGATGTGCTCTTATTATATATATTACTTGACTTGCGTTATTTGGGGAGTGAGCCTTGGTGATTCCTGGGATGGATAGTTTGCCTTGTTAGTTGTTTGGTTCACTCTTTTCTCACGGGACTTTAGTACGTTCCCCCACTTGTGCACGAGAGTCTTGGTTTTCCATACTGAGTGTACTTGTATGCTCACCCTACGTTTACTTTCAGGTTTCTAGGAGGACTACCAGGGCTGCGCGGGACCCTATTAGTCGGACAGTTGGAGTTGTCGCTGTTGTCGTATCTTTGTT
The DNA here is from genome assembly GCA_963277665.1 of Viscum album. Classification (NCBI taxonomy): domain Eukaryota; kingdom Viridiplantae; phylum Streptophyta; class Magnoliopsida; order Santalales; family Viscaceae; genus Viscum; species Viscum album. The sequence continues at coordinate 368,432,197 of OY728142.1, read as the reverse complement.
TTCTTTTGGTATTGTACTTGAGAGCTTTCTTTTTCTTTTGTACTTGTACCATGTTGTAAACTGTTTAAACATGCATGGGGTCTTTATTTGGGTTCATTTATATAAACTTGTTTCTTTTCCTTTTTGGGAGGTCGACTTGTCCTTTTTCCCGATCCTAAATAATAAAAAGGGTAATGCCTTCCATTTGCGAGAATTTTCTATACCCTTGGTGCTAGTCGCCACTCCGGGACCTATTGAAGGCGGGTTTCAGGCGTCATTATCTCTCCTTCAACTTAAAGAAGGAAGGGCCTGGCAATCCGCTGACTCATCCCTCCTTTTGGTGAAGGCGGGTCGTGACAATAAAATACCATTATTGGATAGAAAACCATAAACATAATTCGAAACCTATAATATGTAGCATAATATTTGATACATTCATATTTTTTCCTCTATTAAAAATTGGATGATAATCATATTGCTTATTTTGGAATCATTTCATCCCTATAATTGTAATGTTTCTCTATGTATACCAGGCATGATTTCAATATTGGGAAAAAGTATGAATTTTACAAAACTATGTGGTGGAAGAAACCCAATACCATGGATTCCTTAGGGGAATCCTCCTCTTATATCCCAAAATATACTTTTCCCCATACCTCCAAAAGAGGTATCTTATAATGATTTACAATAAAGTGTGAAAATATTTCCTAATCCCTCAAGTGCAATTGTCAATGTAAGAAAAAATTAAATGGTGGAAGATGAAGGAGAATAACATGAATATCAATTTTCACTTTCAAAACATTCTCAAACAAAAAATATTTTTTTCCATTCCCCCTATATTATATAGGGAAAATAATTTGAAATCATGAATTTAATGAGACTAATCGATAACAAACATGTACCAAAATTTTATTACCATGAACACATTTTTATTATAATATCATAAAGTATAAGAATGAAAATGATGAAGGATGATGACCTTATAGATCTTCTATGAAGTTTCATTGTCATTAATAATAGTGAAAAAATGATATTACTAAAAATGATTCACCTTTTTAATAATGTTATTTTCCAATCTTAAAAGATTTTTTATTACATATTAAATACACATTAATGTATCATTGAGATAGAAATCCCAGTCAATGGAATACTGTGGTGATACCAAATATCGATTGGTTGTCCAGTGATGGAATTTTAATTCCATCATAATGTCAACAGTAAAATAATCAATGAATTTAAATGAATTACTACGTTCGATAACAAACAATATACATAACACCGAGTATAAACTAACAATGAAATATTTATGATTTAAATAAAACCATTATTACCTATACGGTAAATTGGAGGATATGAATATGATTGAATAAATTATAAATGTATATATATATATTTTAAGTTATAATACCAAAATTATCTTATGGAAAAATATAGAAATTTTTATAAAAATATTGATTTTTTAGTAAATAAGAAAAATAAATATTTTTATTGAAAACAATATTTCCATTAAAAGTATTTAAAAATATAAATTATATTTTCTATTATTTTTTAAATTTAATTTTTTAATTATTATTTTAAATAATTTATTTATGGTTTCTCAAAATTATTTTATAATATAATTCAGTTTTAAATCATTTTTAAATTTAAAAGGCTGTTTTAAATGAGGAACAATTTCTCAAAGAGTTTTTATAATTTAATTTGAAATTAATTTATACTAATTAATTATTTTGAAACCTAAAATATGGATTAATTTAATATAATCAACATTGAAAATTTTGTAAATAACACACATTTTCTTAGTGCATGTGAATAGTGACCATAATAATTTCTTTACTACTATAATGGGTTAATTAAGTAATTAAGGGTTAAAAATAATATTATTATAAAAAAATAAACATATATCATCCATTAATTTTAATTTTTACTCTATTTTATCTAAAATAGTTGATTATTAAGTTGTGTAGAATTTCATTCCCTTTTAATGCTGATTTTTTTAGAATTTTATTCAAATTAATATGATGAAAAAGATCACACTATTTCTTTTAATAAATATTAAAAATCTAACATGGGGATTCAAAAAAATGTTAAATTATAAATAGTTTATATAAATTTAAATGATTTATCATAATTATTTAATATTTTTATCTATTCATAATAAAATATATACCTTAAATGAGTACACAATGAATATAAATTAATTATTCAATTAATTTAAATATAAAATAAATTGTATTAAAAAATTAAAAATTTATAGAATTTTAAATAATTAATGTTATCCATGAATGTTATAGAAAAACATAACATCTTTTTTTTATATTAAATTATATTCTTTGATTATCATTTTTATCTTGTTATTATAATAGTTGATGTAAGTACATCATTCAAAAATTAAGATTATTCATATTTTATGAATATAATAAATTTTATTAAATTAAATATAATTAAAAAAATTGTTATTTCTATTAATGTTAAAAGATCCAATATTTTTCAATGCATGTATCTCTTAGTTTTTTCTGTTTATCCTCAATTCTATAGTCTTTTTTGGATATGGATAGATTTTAATGTAGGAAATGGACTAATGTTTATGGATGCCTAATTGTTAGAGTTAATGGAGTATTGGTATAAAAACAATAAGCATTATAATGGATCCTTGGTATATTGAGTAGAATTAAAGTGGGTTCTGGTTGTTTAAATAGAAAAAGGGATAAAAAATAAATTTCAAAATATTTACATATCATGTAAAGTGATTAAACATCATGTAATTGTTCAATGGTTTTACTATAATAAATCTAATGGGAAATTTTTTTCAGATAATTCCATTAGAAATATTTACATTACCTGTTAAAAAATTACACAACCTAAAATTTCTTTACTTATTGTTTTAAACATGATGTGGGTCATATTGTCATTATAAATCACTACAGATCATCTCTTTCAACACTATAAAATTCTCTAAGTGGGTTTTGGGTGCCAAAAATACTTCTAGACGTTCATCTTGTGTGAGATATCCATGGTATGTTACATGGTTTAGGATTCTTAATTATTTCATTTAGTTCTCCAACCATTAAGGTGAGATCCATTAAATGATTGCATTGTTGTTTTTGATGTTGATAAGTTTTGATACAGAAACCATATTGAAATCATCCGAACCTTATTAATCATGGTAGTTCTCCATTGAAATAATTGATTTTTTTGGGTTTAAGGTAGTGGGTTAAAATCATAACCCTATGGGTTGATAAATAAAAAATTTATGCTAAATTATGATTTTAGGAATTAAATGACCACCCAAATTGAAAAAAAGGAGATTATTTTGTGAATCCTATGATTACAATTTTCATTGGACCTAGCATGTGTCTACCCATAGGGTGAGAAAACCATTGAATATAATTGAATATGTTATTATCTTAAAATTTTATTTACTTCACAAGTAACCTATAGAGATTTCTTAATATATAATCCCTAAGCTGTGGATAATATAATATTGATTTATTTTTCAATCAATTGATAATTGTATTTCATGTAGGAGATGAACGGAAAATTTTATTTTTCGTAATCAACCACTATGATATATGATGTGATATTGTGAAATCAATGTTATATTTTAGGAATGGGTTTCCATGCTATAATGAATATATATCTAGCTTGGCCTACAAAATTGCACGCATATAAACTATAATGATAATATTTAGTGTTCTCGTCTGGATATTTTTTTTAATGATAATAGATTCCAGGCTATGCACAGTTCCATAATGTGACAAATATTGTCATTTTACTTATGAAATATGGTTGTGGGTGGCTTGGTTTTAATAAATACTTTAAGATATTTTAGATATGAGAAGGAGGAAATTATGATTTTATTTTATTAATTTTTCAATTAATTAAAACACATATTTATCACCTCACTTCATAAACTTCTTATCATACTTGATTAGTTTAGACATGGTGGTGTCGACCAAATGAGATATACTCACAACCTCTTTGGGATTCAATTTGTCACCTGAGATATAAGTTTGGAAAATGGAAAAGTAATTTTATTTCTATTGCATATTGTTCATTGGGATAATGTTTTGAATAGGAACAACATGGGTTTTGGGACATTAAAAATATAGTCTTTTATTCGATACTTCTATCCATTAATATTATTGTTCTATAATGAAATTAAGTTTTATTCCTCCATGTCATAATATTATTTCGATATTATTTATTGGATTATTCAATTGGATTTAATTTTTTTCTACTGTGTCATCATTGATTATTTTTTCAAATATTATAATTATTTGATTGATGATATCTAACTTCATATCATGGGGTATACTCTCCACACTATACATAATACACCCCCAACAAATAGCTTGTATCCTCTAGAGTACGTGGAGGCAATATTGTTGTATCATGAAAAACCTTTCCATCCATGTGAGAGCGTTCCATATTAGGTGATGTTACAAATTTTAATCATATGAGAATGATTTTTTTATTTTACATATAGTTTGGTAAAGCTATAAAGAAGAGAAGTATGTATTAGGAATTGGTAATAAGATTTTTCATGGTAGAATCTAACAAATTTATGTGGGAAAATCCATGTTCCAATAGATGGGATATCTATTTTATTGAGTTTTTATTATAGTTTATGTTATTTAACAACTGTTGATCAACATTTTGTGTTAGATTATTGTTTTATGATGTTAATATATTGGGGATTTGTGCCCTTTTCTATTTATGGAGCGAGATATGAATTCATGCATCATAATAGAAACATAGGGATATATTTACATTCATTATTCATGTTAGTGACATATCTATTTTTTTCATTTCATATATACCTACCTATAGAAAATTAATTTAATATATTTATTTCTGAGGATAAAAATAATGAATTTAATTTTCATACTAAAATAATTTTAATTCGTGTCTAAATAGAACAACAGTTAGTGTTTCTCAATTGTAGAAACATATTGTGGAAATCATTTTAACAATCCATTTTATATGGTGTTTGTTTGTATTATATAAAACATTCATCCTCACCATATTCTATTTGATCATCAGGATTGTGGAAAACATTAATCTCCTAATTTAGTTGAACCACAACATCCTATAGTTCCAAAGGATAATATGGATGTTCATCTTTCTGATATATTCTATAAGGTCATTCAATCCATCTAATGAATTACTATTCATGCAAATCCTTTGATATCTGAGATGAAAAGTAATTTTTTTCTTTAATGACCTACTATCGTAAATAGGGATGGTGGAACCTATAGACACGAGTTATGGATTAATTTAGTCAAAACAATATTTAAGAAACATAATATATTGGAGGAAGCTGGGAAGTGGGATGAGCTATGATGGAAGGAATTTGATACGATGTTACTAATACATTTCTATATTGAAACCTTGAGGGATTATAAATCTATTGGGTTCATGCATTTGATGATGGAGGTTTTGTCATTGATAAAATATGTTGGACACTTTACCATCATAAAATTATGTGCACTATCCATGGAAACTGCTGATATCTCTAAGGGGATACATTTAATAGATTTTATATATTATGAGATCATATTATAGGTATGAACATTCTGTTTAAGATTATATGATGACGTGATGAATTCAGCACTTATCACAAAAGTGAATCTGAAGGAAGCCCTGAGTCACTGTAAGACTATTTCTATAGGGTGATCTTAATATTCTTCTTCAACTTGAAAGAATCATAATTATTATAATTTCTACAATAATAATAGTATGGAGAAGTTACTATAGTTTACAACCATCGCAAAACCATGATATTTTCTAGTGCTTTCAGTGAGGTATGTTTGGTAACAAGTAGTCACAGTGTCCATTCCCACCATCGAGTGTCATATCAGTGGAAGATGGGTTAATCTTCAGAGGTTATGTCTAAAAAATTAATAATTTTCTAGTGTGAGAGGATGAGGCCGAGCAATGGAATTGGTAAGGGGATCATTTAACCCATAATATTCTAGAAGTTGAAGTAGCACATGCCATTAATGATGAGTTATGGGATGTGGTACACTTGTCCCTCAGCACATTAGCAAGCAAGATATGTATCTCATGGTTGTAAATGTAGATCCCAAGGTTGTGGGAAAATTTAATTTCTTATTATGTAGAATACAATTACAAATTTTGATGCAAGGCTGTCCTCCATGAGAGGTACAATTATTATCTTATCTACCTTATCTTCTATTTTTTGATACATTAGCATCATATTAATTTATATATTCTCTTTCATCCATTTTTTTAGTCATGAATGTGGAAATCTTTGATTTTGTTTTGTCACTATTGACACACCATTGATAGTCTGGTTAGAAAAGATCAATCCTTCCCAGGAATGATCCATAGAGATTAGTGGGTAATATTTTATTTCGGATCCATTTGTGAATTAAATAATTATATTCAACATGTTTATTAGAATGGATTCATTAGTGTTATACCTGGATCATATCAAATATTTCTGGAGGTATGTTTCTTTCCATTATCTTGAATGAAGAATGAATTCTCACATTGATGAGTGGGATTATTATGTTGATTATGTGGGATGAATTTAGTGTAGGTTGGTTTGTGTAATAACCCAATATATTATGATAATTATTCTCTTTAATTTATTTAATTTCATGTGTCTTATGCTACAACAAGATTATCTTGTACTATACGCCACACTATATTAGCTTGAAGTATACACAACACTATTCTTAGATTGTGTTACACATAATTTCAAGTTCATTATATAATAGTCATTCTACGCAACATTGAGGGTATATATATATATATATATTCAATGTATAAATGAAAAATGTTTGGATTCTGTTATACGAAATAATAAAGGATTCTTGCACAACAGGAAACCCTAACTTGTCTTTCATTACACGCAATCGCGACCTTCCTCGAGAGCGTGTGTTGTACGCAATACTGGGTTTTACTAAACAACGATATATTATTATAATATTATAATGAACTAGCAGTTATGAATTGTATTAACTAAATTTTGAATTTTATAACAATATTATTCATCTTAAACATTTTCTAGAACATGGTATAAGAACAAAATAAATTTTTCGCGTAAAATTTGTATTTTTAAAAAAATGCAGTTTTTCCGCCTTTTGATGGCGCACCCACTTTAAATCTAATTGTTGACATATTTATAAGTTAAATTTGACAAAATAAAATTCTTCTTTTGAATCAGGATATAAAAATTTACATTGGATAATGTTTTGATATTTTTCTGATAACTTTCATATTATAATGAATAGAAAAAACATGCTATATTTTAATTAAAAACAACTTTTTTCACCATAATAATTTATATGGTTAAATTATAATGTTGAATGGTTTTAAAATATAAATAGAATATATTTTTACCATTTAATATAATTTATGTCATTAGAATTGATTTTACATTGAATTCTTAGGTTAAATCAATTCAATCTTTGGCAATGTTTTAAAAAAAAAAACCCATTTTCATTCGACAACAGGATTAATTTTAATTTAATTTCTGCAACTTCTGTGTGTTGAATTTGAAAAAATTGATTCAATATTTGGAATCAGTGGGTCCAAATTATGTTAATAGGCTATTTTTTTGGGAATTATGAATAGTAACTACGGTAAATTTTATTTACCATAGTTAAAGGTAAATCGGGTAATTAGGGGTAAATATAATATTATAAAATTACCTTAACACATGCCAAAATTCTATTGGATTGCTAAAAATATACCCATATCACATAAAGGTCGGATTAGATTCATTTTATAGACTTTTGACCATGAAAATAATTTAAATATTATTTAAATCAATGAAAGTGACAACATGTCACTCTCTTAAGTATAATAATTTTAATTTAGTGATAAACATCATAAAACATCGAAAATGAATAGTATCCAGAAAGCTAATATAATTATCTAAATCATGATAATTTATTTATAATTGTTTGGGACTAAATAATTGTCATTAATAGTGATACATTAATGATGTAGAAATTATTTATTTAGTGAAAAATCAATAATATAGTTTTTATGGAAATAGTAATACATATCAAAAGGCCCAAAAATCTGCACAAAACTTATTATTAGTGAATATATAAACCCTAATCATCCACTAGCCGAATTTTTGACCATTTAGATCCTTATTAAGGAAATTATGACACATATATGATTTTATATTAAATGATGCCAAAGTTATCACCTTCCTGATTTAATAAATATAACAATTTAAATATTGTGATTGTAAGATTATAAATTAAAGTAAAAGTATTATTGTAAAATTTAATATATTTATCTTCATCATAGGATTTTATTATTAATTTGTATTCAATAAATAAGTATATTAAGTAATTATACAAAAATGTTGTAGTAATTATTTTATTAAGAGATAAACCAAATAAATGGCTTTTAAAAATAATAAAATAACTATTATATGAACTATTTAATGTGCTCCACTAATTTTTTATATACATATGTTCTTTTATGAATCTATTAAATCTTTTATTTAGAACATATCTTCTGTATATATTTTATTTAAGTTCAAATAAATGAATAGTGTCAAAATTGACACTATTGTTATTTTATAAAAATAACATATTTTATAATTGTTTAAAAATGACAAAAATATTTAAAAATTATAAATTTAAATTTATATGGTATAAACTATTATAAAGTATTCAATTATGGACAATTCACAACAAATAAGTAATTGTTTTTTATAATTTAAAATTTAGAATGTTATTACCATAAATAAAATTAAATTGATTAAATAAGGATAAATCAAGTTGATATTGTTTAAAATAAATTCCAAACATGTCTAAATTTTATTGGTTGATGAGATTACAACCCTATATCATCTAATCTTTGGATATGAGTCATTTTTGGAGGTTTTTAAGTGGGGTTAGATTTATTATAAATTAATATTTTTAAGAATTCCAAAGGTGCCCCTCTCCTCCCTTGTAAAAGGGTACCTCCTCCCTCTCATCCTCACACCACGTTGAGCCTTCAAGCTCAGCCAAACCCTGACAAATTCTCTTCTCCACTTCCCTAGAAACATCCTAGTGGTCCTGGTCTTCTTCAAAGACCAATTTTATTGCCCTAATAGGAGGTCTCAAATAGGTGCTTCAAAGAAGAGGTAATGTCTGTTACCAATTCTTTCACCTTTATTTCTTCTTCCACTTCTTCTTCATAGGTTTTTTCATTATGAAGTAACAAAATAAGTATCACTAATACACTTATATTTTATTATAAGTATGAAACAATCCTATTTCACAATCTATCCATCCTATGTACAACGAAATCACCGCGCGTGCCAACGTACGAAATACTGTCGCCACGCCGTGCTGTAATCTATTTTCCTCCACCACCTTACTTGGATGGGTATAATGGTGAAAATAATAACTATATATGATTATTGTAAAGTGATATTGATTCTGTAATATTTTACATACACTCCAATAAAATTCCACGATCATGGGAACGATATCATCGCTCGTGCGTACGTACGGAATACCCTCTCCACGACGCGATGAGATTCATTCTCAATTATTAATCATTCATAAATGATTATAAAGTATATATAATAAGTAATCATGAAATATATGACATAATAATGATACTTTATTTATTTATATATATATATATGTATGTCATCCAATTAATTCCATTCAATTCAATGAGGAAACAAAAACAACGTTCATGCGTACGTACGGCCTACCATCTCTAGGAACGGTGTATTTCTTTCCATTTATCGATCTATTATATATACGTGTATTCTGAATATATATTATTTATAAATCATGTTTTACGTTATGGATGTAAGTAATCATGATCTAAGTAATCATATGAATAATTACAAGTCAAAACACAGATGACAAATGGAACGATTTTACCCAAAACGCTCTTTAACATAAAATTTACAAAAGAACGGGTAATATAAAGTTATAATTGAACCATATATGATATCATAACAATGAATATGATTCTGTAATAAGTAAATAACATTATTTATATCATTATACAGGAGGTTCAGATACTTACGAAGCAAATCAGACCTAAGGTAAGGGATAAATTTTCAATCTCATTTTTATCCGAGATTGCTTATACATAAGTATTTATTGAGGTTAAGTTTATCATCCATGACCATGTTTTCTAAAAATCCTTTCATAAAATGTTTACCATTCTTCCATGGATGTTTTAAGTCATTTTTAGCCTTTATTGACTTTTTACCACATTGTATGAATGGAATATTTCCTTTGGTTACCATATAAGGTACATTTTGACTTTTCCGACAAAAGTATGAGGAGAATGTTATTTTTACCTTATATTGCGTGAACGGATTTCTACGGTTTCATAAAGCCTCATTTTCATGAATCTTACTCAACAATATTGCATGATTATTTTCAAAAAAAACCCTTATCTTTTAAAATTTCATGGAATTTTTTGAAAAGAAAATGATTTTAAAGAAGAAAGGATATTTTCTTCAAGAATTCATTTCAAGTGTTTTGTCAAAACTATTTTCCATCTATGATGACATTATTTCATATGTGTATGTTTCAAGTAAAATGTATCTATGATTTAAATGGTTTCAATTTTATTATGATGAAATGATATCAATTGTTTATGGATTATGTTATGATGGCATGATGTTTAAGAATCCCAATTTATTTCATGGGTTATGCTATGATGTATGACTTAGGATTTTGTGGCACACGAAAGAATGATTTCATTATGAGATGGGTGGGACCTATATCTCCCTCAAATGAATTGTGTAAAGATTTATATCTCATGAGATAGACATGGTTGGAACGGTAAGTTAATCTGGTTCTGTGTTACAAGACTGAAACGAGGAGTGAACTCGATTAAGTATGGGACTTTGTCCACTAAGATGGTCTTGGCAGCAATTCCTTGGCTACTATGGAAATCATTACATGTGGTTAATGGATGCCACAATTACATGTTTTATTCCCATGATATTTTATCATGATTTATGTTCCATTATGATTTATGCCTTATGTACTTCCCTTTTTTATGTCGTTGCTCAAGATTTTTAATGTTCATGTTTTTTTAAGTTCAAATTTATATGGTATGTTTTATTTTATCCATTCTTACCCTTACGGAGAATTTGAGCTCACTCTTTTTATGATTTCTTTTCCCCCAGGATTAAAAGAAAGATTTTAGGTGAGGAAACAAAAATGGGAAGATCTTTATGGGAGATGTTGAATATCTTTCACCATGATTAGAAGATTACGTTCCAAGTTTCCAAAGACACTAAACTATTACGGTCCTTATGTGTCTGTTTTTGTTATGTACTAAGTATTCCGCAAAACACATGTAATTTCTATGTACATCAACATTTAGGTTTCTACAGTTGGTATCAGAGGAATGTTTTAGTCAACCTTTAGGAACTAGGATGCGAAAATGTTAGTGAGATCCCTAGAGATATTTCTTAGGTATGTCTAGGTATGTCCCTAAGGATAAGTATACGTATATGATATAGTCCTAGAACCACGGTAAAGATCTTATAATTTAACCTAAGATGTTAGATATTGAGGTAACTCCCCATTTACTATGTTTTTTTCCTAGCATGATTTTTTCCTCTCACACTATTCTTTTTGGGTTTTAGAAAATGGCTTGATACATGAAGATTCAAGATAATGGAGGATATGACAGACAATGGAATGATATTCTTCATGAGAAACCAAATTAAACGGGATCTGTAAGTCCAAACATCGTTATTATTCCTAATCAGAAATCTCATAATATTATCAATAATCTCAACTTTGGTAAGTTTCCCGACTCAGATAATAAGACAAAGATGGAGTTTCATGTTGATACTGGAGGAAAGAAAGTTCAATTTCCCTCATGTTAATCATGTGGGAAGAGGAATCAGGGAGATTGTTTCAAAGAAACTGGAAGATGCTTTGGGTGTGGAAAAGAAGGAAAAAAATCCAGTAAGTGCAAAGGAAAAGGTTTCGTTAACACCATGGACAAGGATAATGGTATTTCTATGACATCAACAATGATTAGATGTTTTAAATGTGGAATGTACGGGCATTATGAAAACCAATGCCCTAATGAAGAATCTCATGAAGAGAATCAGCATGGTCATATGGGTAGTATTTATGTGGATGATGATGAGGAGACTACAAATGATATATGAGCTGAATGAGGTGTTGAAGCTCATTCAGTTTTTTTAGACGGTAGTGGAATGATTGTATGTTTATCGAGAGTTATATTGTATAGTTAATGGTACTATGGAATAGAGAATCATCTAAGGATTGTTAAACAGTTGTTTTTCCTAAAATTATTTGAATGTATATGTTGAATGGTACCAATAACCATGGAAGGTTATTCGTATATTTTTTTAAAGTAGATGATATGCGCATAATTAAGGACTAAGAAGATTATGAGATGTTTAATTTTATTCATGAGCTCATGATTAATATAAGGACTAAGTGATATCATGGTTTGATTATATAGAATTTTGAGGATTTTGGTATGTGGAAAGTGTTAACTTTTAACTGCTTTCATGTTTTCACTAAGGTTCAATGGGTATTCATTTTTCAAGTGAATACATGATTACGACCTTTGAATGTTTGGAATGTGACCAAAAAAGACATATCTTATGATATATGGGGATCAATGATGGTATTAAATCTCTGGTAATCGTTTTCACAATATTATGAGAGTGGACTGCAGTATTATGGATAAGCCTAAAGATTGGAATGGATTATGTTGGAAATAAGTTAGTATTGTTTATGTATAGAAGTTTTTTTTGATATTATTGATGGGATGATATAGTAATGTAGTTTTAGAAAAAGGAAAACCTGCATGATGGGCGCCAGCCCATCACGTCGGACAAGGCTGTGGGAATCGAACCCACAATCGAAGTGCGACTGGCCTTTATCGCCTACCACTGGCCTACAAGAAATCCCTGGTTAGCAGAAACTAGTTTTATTATATTAAGTAGTATTATATATGAAGTATAAGTCCATTTTAGGAACCAAATATGATTAATCTCACTATAGATCGATTTATGTATAATTAATAACTTTTTCTAACCTTTTGTTTGAGACAGATGGAATGACCTGTCATTCTACCACATGATCTGCTAACACTTCACGAATAACAAATTCAACTTCATTTATTTAAGAGATTAAGTGGAAACTATTCAGGCACGAACAACAGTGAGATTGTACCAAAATAAAGTAAGTATTTATTCTAATTAAAATTCTTCAACTTTAGGGAAATGATCTTCAAAACCAAAAATGTTGTCCTAGTTCCCTTATATCCGATGAATCGGATGGTACCTTAGGTCATTACAAATATATATCTTTGTGATTGGTGGCTTTTTCATAGCCATGTTCTCTACCACTCTCCATTAGAACTTGATGGTTAGATTTTTCTTCCATAACCATATTTTCACCTATGTTCCCCAATATGGAAACCCAGTGATGAGTTACTTTGGGTAATCGTTACGTTTCATACTTTAGTTTTCAAAATTAAGTATCAGTATTCCTTTTTGCGATGTGGGTTTCTATGAATAGAAAACGATTTATAACCCCAACGAATATCGAGGGCGAAATTCATTTTAAGGGGGCTAGAATGTAACAACCCGATATTTTATGATAAGTATTATCTTTAATTTATTTGATGTCATGTGTTTTATGCTACAACAAGATTATCTTGTACTATATGCCACACTATATTAGCTTGAAGTATACACAACACTATTTTTAGATTGTGTTACACATAATTTCAAGTTCGTTTTATAATAGTCATTCTACGCAACATTGAGGGCATATATATATATATATATTCAATTTATAAATGAAATATGGTTGGATTCTGTTATATGAAATAATAAAGGAGTCCTGCACAACACGCAACCCTGACTTGTCTTGCATTACACGCATTCGTAAACTTCCTCGATAGTGTGTGTTGTACGCAATACTGGGTTTTACTAAACAAAAATATATTTTTATAATATTATTATGAACTAGCCGTTATGAATAGTATTAACTAAATTTTGAATTTTATAACATTATTATTCGTCTTAAACATTTTCTAGAACATGTTATAAGAACAAAATATATTTTTCGGGTAAAATATGTATTTTTAAAAAATGCAGTTTTGCTGCCTTTTGATGGAGCACCCACTTTAAATATAGTCCTTGATATGGTTATAAGTTAAATTTGACAAAATAAAATTCTTCTTTTGAATCAGGATATAAAAATTTACATTGGATAAAGTTTTGATATTTTTCTGATAACTTTCATATTTTAATGAATAGTAGAAACACGCTATATTTTAATTAAAAACAACTTTTTTCATCGTAATAATAATTATAGTAAAATTATAATATTGAATGGTTTTAAAACATAAATAGAATATATTTTAACCATTTAATATAATGTATGTCATTAGCATTGATTTTACATTGAATTCATAGGTTAAATCAATTCAATCTGTTGCAATGTTTTAAACAATAACTTGTTTTCATTCGACAACAGGATTAATTTTAATTTAATATCTGCATCTTCTGTGTATTGAATTTGAAAAAATGGATTCCATATTTGGAATTAGTGGGTACAAATTATGTTAATAGTCTACTTTTTATTTTTGGTAATTATGAATAGTAACTACGGTAAATTTTATTTATCATAGTTAAAGTTAAATCGGGTAATTAAGGGTAAATATAGTATTATAAAATTACCATAATGCATTCCAAAATTCTATTGAATTGCTAAAATTATACCCATATCACCTAAGGGTCGGATTAGATTCATTTTATGGAATTTTGACCATGAAAATAATTTAATTATTATTAAAACCAATGAAAGTGACAACATGTCACTCTCTCAAATCTTATAAGTATAATAATTTTAATTTAGTGATAAACATCATAAAACATAAAACATGAATAGTATCAAGAAATATAATAAAATTATCTATATCATGATAATTTATTTAAAATTTTTTGGGACTAAATAATTGCCATTAATAGTGACAGATTAAGGATACAGAAATTATTTATTTAGTGAAAAATCAATAATAGAGTTTTTATTGAAAATGTAATACATAAAAAAAGGCCCAAAAATCTGCACAAAACTTATTATTAGTGTATATATAAACCCTAATCATCCACTGGCCGAATGTTTGACCATTTAGATCCTTATTAAGGAAATTATGACACTTATATTTTTTTATTTTAAATGATCCTAAAGTTGTCACCTTCATGATTTAATAACTATAACAATTTAAATATTGTGATTTTATGATTATAAATTCGAGTAAAAGTATTATTGTGAATGTTAATAGATTTATATTCATCATAGGATTTTATTTTTAATTTTTATGCAACAAATATGTATATTAATTAGTTATACACAAATGTTGTAGTAATTATTTTGTTAAGAGATAAACGAAATAAATGGATTTTAAAAATAATAAAATAACTATTATATGAACTATTTAATGTGCTCCACTAATTTTCTATAAACATATGACCATTTATGAATCTATTAAAGATTTTAGTTCGAACATATATTTTGTATATATTTTATTTAAATTCAAATAAATGAATAGTGTCAAAATTGAAACTATTGTTATTTTATAAAAATAACATATTATAAAATTGTTTAAAAGTCACCAAAATATTTAAAAATTACAAATTTAAATTTATATGTTATAAACTCTTATAAAGTATCCAATTATGGACAATTCACAACAAATAAGTAATTTTTTGTTATAATTTAAAATTTAGAATGTTATTACCATAAATAAAATAAATTGATTAAATAAGGATAAATCAAGTTGATAATGTTTAAAATAAATTCCTAACATGTCTAAATTTGATTGGTTGATTATATTACAACCCTAAATCATCTAATATTTGGATATGATTAATTTTTGGAGGTTTTTATGTGGGGTTAGATTTGTTATAAATTAATATTTTTATGAATTCCAAAGGTGCCCATCTCATCCCTTATAAAAGGGCACCTCCTCCCTCTCTTCCTCACACCACATTGAGAATTCAAGCTTTGCATACCCCTTCAAAATTCTCTTCTCCACTTCACTAAAACATCCTAGAGGTCCTGGTCTTCTTCAAAGATTAATTTTAGTTCACTAAGAGGAGTTCTCAAAGAGGCGCTTCAAAGAAGAGGTAATGTTCGTTACGGATTATTTCACCTTTATTTATTCTTCCACTTCTTCTTTTTAGGTTGTTTCATTATGAAGTAATAACATCAGTATCAATAATATATTGATATTTTATTATAAGTACGAAACAACCCTATTTCAGCATCTATCCATCCTACGGAAAATGAAATCACCGCGCGTGCGTACGTAGGGAATACCGTCTCCACGCCGTGGTGTAATCTATTTTCCACCACCACCATACTTGGATGGGTATAATGGTGTAAATAATAACTATAAATTATTATTGTAAAGTGATATTGATTCTGTAATAGTATACATACACTCCAATAAAATTACACGATCATGGGAATGATATCATCGCTCGTGCGTACATACGGAATACCGTCTCCACGATGCGATGAGATTCATTCTCAGTGATTAACCATTCATAAATGATTATAAAGTATATATAATAAATAATCATGAAATATATGACATAATAATGATAATGTATTTATGTATATTTATATGTATGTATGTCATCCAATTAATTCCATTCAATTCAATGAGGAAACGAAAACAACGTTCATGCGTACGTACGGCCTACCGTCTCCATGAACGGTGTATTTCTTTCCATTTATCGATCTATTATATATATTTATCTTCTGAATATATATTATATATAAATAATGTTTTACATTCTGGATTTAAGTAATCATGATCTATGTAATCATATGAATAATTACAAGTCAAAACACGTACGACAAATGAAACGATTTTACCCAAAACGCTCTTTAACATGGAATTTACAAAAGAACGGGTAATATAACGTTATAAGTGAACCATATATGATATCATAACAATGAATATGATTCTTTAATAAGTCAATAAAATTATTTTAATCATTATACTGTAGTTTCAGACACTTATGAAGCAAATCGGACCTAAGGTAAGGGATAAATTTTCAATCTCATTTTTATCCGAGATTGCTTATACGCAAGTATTTATTGGGGTTACGTTTATCATCCATGACCATGTTTTCTAAAAATGATTTCATAAAATTTTTACCATTCATCCATTGATGTTTAAAGTCATTTTTACCCTTTAATGACTTTTTACCACATTTTATGAATGGAATCATTCTTTTGGTTACCATATAAGGTACTGTTTGACTTTTCCGACAAAAGTACGAGGAGAATGTTATTTTTAACTTATACGGTGTGAACATATTTTTACGGTTTCATAACGCCTCATTTTCAAAAAGCTTACTCTAAAATATTGAATGATTATTTTCAACAAAACCCTTATCTTTTAAAATTTCATGTAATTTTTTGAAAAGAAAATGATTTTAAAGAAGAAAGGATATTTTCCTCAAGAATTCATTTCAAGTGTTTTTTCAAAACTATTTTCCATCTAAGATGGCATTATTTTATATGTGTATGTTTCAAGTAAAATGTATCTATGATTTAAATGGTTTCAATTTTCTTATGATGATATGATATCAATTGTTTATGGATTATTTTATGATGGCATGATATTTAAGAATCCCATTTTGTTTCATGGGTTATGCTATGATGTATGATTTATGATTTTGTGGCACACGAAAGAATGATTTCATTATGAGATGGGTGGGACCTATATCTCCCTCCAATGCATTGGGTAAAGATTTAAATCTCATGAGATAGACATGGATGGAACGGTATGTTAATTCGGTTCAGTGTTACATGACTGAAACGAGGAGTGAAATCGATTCAGCAAGGGACTTTGTCCACTAAGATGGTCATGGCAGCAATTCCTTGGCTACTTTGGAAATAATTACATGTGATTAATGGATTACACAATTACATGTTTTATTCCCATGCTATTTTATCATGATTTATGTTCCATTATGATCTATTACTTATGTACTTCCATGTTTTATGTCGTTGCTCAAGATTTTTAATGTTCATGTTTTTTTAAGTCCAAATTGTATATGGTATGTTTTATTTTATCCATGATTACCCTTACTGGGCATTTGAGCTCACCATTTTTATGTTTTCTTTTCCCCCATGATTAAAATAGAGATTTTAGGTAAGGAACCAATAATGGGAAGATCTTTATGGGAGATGTTGAAGATCTTTCACCCCGATTAGAAGATTACGTTCCATGTTTCCAAAGACACTAAACTATTACGGTCCTTGTGTGTCTGTTTTTGTTATTTACTAAGTATTCCACAAAAGTAATGTAATGTCTATGTACGTCAAGATTCAGGTTTCTACAGTTTGTCTCATAGATCCAATATCAATAAAAGAACACTATAATTATTGGATATATTAGTATTCTTTTCCCCGATCGGTAGACTCTTTTTTGGTTGTTTTCTGGAAAAGTATTATGCCTTACCACATGAGTGAGGGATTGAGTTCATGATCTATTTGGAGTCAGATGTAGAGGCAGATTCTATCCCACCATTCTGAAAGGAACTAGTAGAGCTTCAGGAGTTGAAGTTTTAGTTGTAAGATATAAAATCAAAAGGCTTTATGCATCCTGGTTTATCTATATGGGGTTCTCTATTATCATTCACCTAAAATTCTATTCTATTATTTTATTATATTTGTATAATTGGAGGTTGAACTAAATGATGTTCAAGAACATATATCCTTTTCCACACATTAGTAAAAATTTCAATTATTTGAGAGGTGATAAGATCTTCCCAATTATTGATTTTGGTTCATGAAATTAACTATTATGGTTAAGACTAAGAACTATATATACTACTGCTTTTATGAGATTTTATTTTTTTTTGTGAGAATTATTACTGATGTCATTTGGGTTTAATAATGTTATTGTTGTATCCCTATCCATGATGGATGAGATTTATCATCAATTTCTTGATTTTTTTGTGGTGGTTTTCATCGACAGTATCATAGTGTACTCCCAGTAAATAAGCGATATTGTCAAACATCTGGACATCATCTTGAGTACTTTCTGAGAGGATGATATTTATTCCATGATAGTGAAATATAGATTCTTTATAAATAATGTTTAATTATAGGTCAATGTAATCTAAGTGGATAGTGTTTAATTGTACATAGATAAAGTATAAACTATGGTATATTCGCAACAGCTCAAGAACATCTTCGATATTTATATATTTTAGGTGTTAGTAGGTTATTAAAAAATTATTCTCCATGATTTCTGATATTTGGAAGCACCAACGCATGGGTTGACTAAAAAATATGTAAAATTAGTATTTTATGACATATGAAAAAGATATTTCAATGAGAAGAAAGTTATTCTCCCTGAGAACCTATCCCAAGACTATCTATTTCTGGTAAATTATATAACACAGACTGTGGAAAATATGATGTGGGATGCAGAAACATTCTAATGGAGGAGCATCGTATGGTTTATTTAGACTCTTTTGAGCTAATACCACATAAGAGGAATTACCATACTCATGAAACATAGTTAGAGTAAGTGGTGATAGCTTGAGAAGATGGAGATACAACATAATGGGTGAGAGTATTATGGTATACATAGATCACCAAATCCTCTGGTATATCATTTCTTAGATATAAAATAACCTTTGGAAGAGATGGTGGGTTGAGTATATATAGACTTTTGAATTTGAATTTTCTTTTACATCAGTCAGGGGAAAAATAGTTTCCAACACATTGAGTCGAATGACCGAGATAGAGGCAGTACAATTTCATGTTAAAAGAGGTGGATATTGGCCCATTTTGTTGACATGCATATTTATGTTTAGGAATATCATAGGTGAGTAGATATGACATAAACATCTATTATTCCCCTTCCATTAGACTAAATTATGATCGAGAAGTATTCTAATCAAAAGGGTTCAGTTCTAGAAGAAAAATTATATAGTTGGTTGACACCATCAGGTTGTCCTCTCCAAAATTTCAATTATATTCTTTTCCATGGATGAGTGTGGGTTCTTATGGGCTTATGTGAAGAGATGATGAATTAGATTCAAGAATATAGGTTTATGATGAATCCTAGTTTAACAAATATGTATCATGATCTCTGTATTAATTACTGGTGGTCAAAAAAAAGAAAGAATTTTAAATCATTTTTGTCAAGGTGATTCAATTTTTAGTAGGTGTGATTTAATTACCAGAGTATATCATAAATATTTTAGCTTTTAACTGTCCTAGAGGTGATATTAAATGATGTCACAATGGATTTTGTGAAGGGACTACCAAGGAAAACCCATAAAAATAAAGCAATAAGGGTTTTTTTTTATTGACTGACTTAGTAATAAAATTTATTACCTCATAGTCAAACATTTACAGATAAATATTATGGAAACCTATTCATGTGATATGTGGGTTTCTTTCATAGTGTACCAAGTAGTTTCATTTGAGACATATATACTCATTTCACGTCACATTTCTGGTTGGGTCTTCATATTTCTATGGTATTGTCATTTTTGTTACGCATAACCTATCAGCCATAAAAATGATGGTCAATATAATTAGACTATTTAGGTTTTTAATGATATATTAAAAGCCTAGGTTATGGATTTTGGTTGTCCATCAGGGTAATATATGGCACTCGTGGAGTAGTCATATAATGATAGATACTATGAATAAGTCCAAATTGATTATTTTTATGATATAAATTGAAGTTCATGTCTTTCACCCTTTTTAGATGGAGGTAGGTGCCTCAGTGGTTTTATTAATAATTTTTCTAAATATATTCCTATTAAAAATTGGTATAAGTCACAAATATATCTAAAAATATCCCTGAAATTTAGCAGCGACGCTTCTACCTTTCATCCAAAATAAAAAAAATAACTATTTTTATTTAAATTTTTAATTTTTAATTTTCATTGTTTTGTTTGGATTATTAATATATGTATATATATAGAAATATTTTTTAGTAGAATTTAACTTCTATTTAATAACTAGTAATACATCTATTACAGCAGTCTAGATTCTAATAGAAACTCTCACCCATTGATCCCTTTTATAAGAGGTTTTTACATAGAAATCATTATGCATTTCCAAAGTAAGATTCAGGTTCTCCCTTTTATGTGCATAACAATATATATTTCTAATTTGGGAAATGGTTTGAGGTACTACTACCACCACCCTCATGTTGTCCACCCCGACCTCATGGAGCAAGTAGACATGGACGAGCTCGGAATCAGGTGGTAAAGGCTTATGACCATGGTGCTCCAAAGATGATTCAAGGTAATATCCATGTCTACTCCACCATAGCTGAATTTCTTATAGACACAGGGTCCAGTCACACATTCATTTCCAAAAATCTCATTCAGATCTCGGATATTCTATTGGAGTCGTTGGCTTGATCATTACATTTAATGACTATTATGGGAGGTAATTTGATGATTATGAACTAGTTACAAGAGTGTGATATTTCTATATTAGGTGAGATATTTGGCTAGGATCTCCCCGTAGCAGCGTTGAGGCCTTACGATGTCATATTGGGTTTGGATTGGTTGTCCATGTTCTATGATCATATTGACTATTTTAGGTCCAATGTGTGGCATGTCTGTGGAGTTGGAACTAATTTTTCCTTCACCGGAAAGAGGAGAACCTTTGCATCACATGATGGAATTTATCGAAGGAGGGTGCATCCAGTCACTCATCATATGGCTAGCCTTTACCTTGGTGCAGTTGACAAGGTGAGTCTATGATATCCTATAGTGGTGGACTAGTATGCTGATGACTTTTGTGAGGATGTTCAAGGACTACCTCTACGCAAAGAAATAGAATTCAACATTGACGTATACCCCAGGACGACATCAATATCGACACAAGCATATCGGATGGCTCTTATTGAGCTTCATGAGTTGAGGGTACAGTTGGAGGACTTTCATATTTTGGGGTTTGTAAAATCTAGTGTTTCCCCATGCACAACCCCAATTATGTTCTCCATGAAGGAAGATGGGAGTTTGAGGCTTTATGTGGACTATTGGTGCCTAAATCCGGTGACCGTGAGGAACATGTATCCAGTACTAAGAATATATGATCTCTTTGATCAGTTGAAGGGAGATATGTGGTTTTCGAGGATAAACCTTATATCAGGATATCATCATCTTTGGGTACGGGATGAGAACGTACTAAAGATAGCCTTATGATGCCGGTTTGGCCACTATGAGTTCTTGGTGATTCCTTTTAGTGTGACCAATTCCCAGCTTTGTACATGTTACTCATGTATATGATCTTCCAGACATACCTTGACTACTTCATGCTGGTATTCATTAATGACATATTGGTGTACTCGACATTAGAGAAAGAGCACACCACACATATGTGAATATTACTTGATACACTCTGATAGATCTAGCTATATGGTAACCTCTCGATGTTCTAGGTCTAGATACAGGAGATGGACTTTCATGGAAGAATTATCTCATAGGATGGAGTTGCTATAGGTCCAGAAATGATAAAGGCAGTTCTTTCTTGGGATAGAGTGAGGAGCGTGACCGAGGTGTGGAGTTTCATGGGATTTTATGGGAACTTCTGAAGATTTGTACCTGACTTTTCTAGAGTTGAATCACCCTTGTCATCATTGACAAAGAAGGGACATCCTTTCTTAAGGACTGAGAGTTGCCTGCAGTGTTTCAAATAGCAAAGGTGGAGAATGATGATTTCCCCCCATCATGAGGATACAAGTATAGGGAATTATGTATGTAGTCTATTGTGATGCATTCGGGACAGGACTGTGATGTTTCCTGATGCTCGAGTGAGCAATGATTACTTATGGATCATGAAATCCAAGTCAACATTATCATAACTACGTGACCCATGACTCGGAGTTAGCAGTAGTGGTCTTTGCATTGAAGATGTAGCAGAACTACTTATTGGGTGTGTGGTTTACTGTCTACTCCGATAAGAAGAGTCTCAAGAATATCATGTCCCACAAAGACCTGATCCTGAGACAACGATGATGGAATGAGTTCATATTGGACTATTACATTTATATTTTCTACACTCATGGGAAGGTAAACATAGTGGAAGACACACTAAACAAGATTTCAGGTCAACAATTGTTGAGTGAGGTGAAAGAATAGATAGACGCATTGTAGATATCCTTTGTGGATATATATAGAGAGGAATTTTTCCAGTATATGACTGTAAATACCCAATACTTCCATGATTTCGGGAGCAACATATTAAAGACATTGATTGTGAGGCCCAACGATCTCAGATATCTTGAGGAAATCCTCCAGATAGATTTTTGATAGGTGTGTAGCATGTCATTCATTCCAGAGGACACACCATGGTACTAGTGACGTATCAGGAGGATTTGTTGAGAGAGTTATATAAATCTCATATGGAGGTGCATCATAGTTTTGTTAAGATGTATCAAGACCTCCGATATGAGTACTGGTGGCCAGGGATGAAGAAAATAGAGGCAGATTTCATTTCACGATTCCTCACTTGTTAGAAAGTGAAGGCTGAGCACCAGGTTTTAGCAGGCATGACTCAGCCACTTGAGGTACCATAGTGGAAATTGGATGGTATCTCGATGGACTTCATGATGGTGGTACCACATACGTCCATATTCCACGACTCTATCTGAGTGATTGTTATTCGACTCACCATGTTTTCTCAATTCATACCTGTCAGAGAGCATGTATCATTAGAGGGATTGAGATGCCTCTATGATCATGAGATATTACGACTTCATAGGGTACTATAGATGATCATTTCATATTGTGACACTCATTTTACATCCTAGTTGTGGAAGGTATTATAGGAGTCTTTCGGGAAATATCTTTGCATGAGTTCTACCTTTCACCCTTATACTGATTGTCAGATGTAGTGCACCATACAGTCACTTGAGAACATTCTTTTTGCTAGAATCCTTTATTTTAAAAGCATTTATTAGGACCAACTTCCCCTTGTGGAGTTTGAATACAAAAATAAATATCACTACACCATCGGCATGACATTGTTTAAGGCCTTTTATGGGTGACCATGAAAATCACCACTATGCTGGACATACAATGTGGGGTTAACAATTATGGATACAAAGTTGGTATGAGCTACCACTAAGAAGGGAAGATCATATAGAATAGTATGAAAAATGAATAAATAAGGAAAAAGTCTTATGCTGATAGGAGAGGGAGACCTTTGGAGTTCAAGTATGAAGACCATGTCTTCCTATGGGTCTCACTCCCATGAGGATTGTGGAGATTTGGCTAGGGTGGCAAGCTATGATTGAGGTTCAGCAGACCTTTCCTGATCATGAGCAGAGTTGGAGAGGTGTCATACCACCTAACTATTCAACCAAAGATAAGCATAGTGCATAATTTATTCCATGAGTCTCAGCAAAGAAGATATGTTCCCGATACATCACACGTCATCAACTTTGGAATGTGGGAAATTTATGATGGGGTGACGTTCATAGAGTTAGTGGTGTATAGATTGGATTGAAAAGAGCATATATTTTGGGGGCAGTCGATTCCGTTGGTGCGAGTTCAGTGGCAGCACGAAAACCTCCTGGAGGGCACATGGGAGTGGGAGGCTCTGATTTGTACTCAGTATCCCAATTTTTCCTATCATTTTTTTTGTGTAATAAGGGGGTGTAAAGCCTTAATTATGGGATAATGTAAATACCTGGATATTCATTATAAATAAATTTAATATATGTAATTATTTTGATAATGTGCAATTCAACAAAACAGGATTCTATGGCTCGGAGAGCCTAGAACAAATTTTTAATGTTTTTTAGTGTACGCTCAGTAAACAAGTGAGTGAGATTTTTTATATTTCGAACCAATTCTCAGTTTAAAAATATGAGGGAAACATTGAACTTTCCGCACTGAGATTCTCTTAGTCGATGATTAACATTGACCGGGAATGGTCTGACAAAAAAATATTTTTATTGGACTTTTTTGAAAAAAATAATAAAATAACTCTTCGAGTTATTTTATTCTTCACCAACAGTTGAGAGATGGATGGTGGGACTGCAGTGTGATGGAAATAATTAAATTAGATTCATTTTATTTCCTATTACATTGTTTTTATGACAACAACGCATGTGTTTTTGGTTGGTTGATTAATTAAGATTCATTATTGAACAACATTAATGAACACAACATCGATTTGTTTCATTTTATTTAATCAATATATTGGAAAATAGATAATAAATCATTGAGAATGCTCTAAAAAACTGCAGATGATGTCACCCTCTAATGAAGTACATTTATAGATTAACGAATATTGTAGGATTCTACTGATACAATGACGAAAAAAGACAAACGTCTTCAAACACGGATTCATTTCTTCATCGACAACAAATTTTACTGAATCTAGGAAAGGGAATTTAATTGTTATATGTGTTCAATGATATCTAATTTTTCTTATTCTATAAAAATACAATGAACCCAAATCAACCAATAAATAGGTTGATCTGTGAATAATTTTTTCTTGTGTGAGGTTGTTAGGGGTTCTAGACATGGGATTTTGTTTATTCTATTACTGATTTTTATTACCACTTGATAAAATGCAAACACGTAGGGAACAAGCCAAACAAAAAAAGGCTCATACCCTCCACCACTATTGGGTTTTGTTTAATATTCATGGGAAACTATGAAATGTGGCAGGAAGTAAATTCAGTGTGCTTCACAATGAAGGCGGCGACCAGGGACACCAATAGGTGCAGACAGGAAGGAAAACGGACCACTGGAGAATCTCAGATGGCCCGTGGAAGCTACCACTGGTGGCCGGCCCGTGCAAGCCACATGGAGAACCGGTACCCACATGTGCAATAGGGGGTGGCTGGTGTGGTGCTGAAGTGTCGCACATGAGATAGAGCGGCCCACTCGGGTCACTCATCTGGTGCAATGGCTGGCTCATGGATGTAGTTTTGGGAGGAGGGCAGCACCACATTGGTTCCACCGGCTTGGAAAATCAGACATGTTGTATCCAGTACAGTACAACCATCCCACATGCAGGCTACGTTTTCCAGGCTGTCCACACACACTAGTCGGGCAAGATGTTCTAGTGGGGTCGGACCCCTACCAGACCCATATCCGGTAGGCCCCGTTTCACAAAATCAAGCGTAACTTGCAAATTGTTCATCCGATTAACAAACCATATATGGCAAGAGGACCCCTTGTACAAGTAAGTCCATATTAGATACTTAAATTATGTTATGGAAGAAGTTGGAATATGATTGGGTTGTATAGGACTCGATTCCAACAGGGCCCTACTTAACTTCTTTTCTTATAACATACAGACCAAATGTCCGATTGACGAGTCCTCTCTCATGTTTGGGACCCTTACAACAAGATTTTATATTAGGTTACTTATATGTGTGGAATAATGTTGGTTGAGGTAATACTTATATCATGGGGATCATAATAAACAGAACTCCAAAATTCATGGTACGGGAATCCAGTGGCTGGATGTTTAGTGAGAGTAACCCTCCATGGAACAACAATGGTGTGACTCTCTGTAGATCAAAAATGGTGTGAACCTTTGTAGATCAGTATGAGAGTGACCCTACATGTATCATTAGCAATGAGACCCTTTGTGGATCTACATTAGTGTTTCCCATTATTGATTAGCAGTTGTGTGGCCCAATGTGGACCGGCCGTAGAGCGACCCGTTGAGGATTAGTGGCAGAACAACCATTTGTGGATCGAAAGTTGAGCAACCATTCACAGATCTGTAGCCGATCCACCCAATAGAATAAAATGATCTAGCTTAGAACTAATTGTATTTATTTATGTTCTCTATGTTATATACATGGTGTGACCAGTCTTTTACATTGTGTTTTGTGATTGAGGGAATTATTTTTTATTTTTACTTTTTGGAATTTGGTGAGATCTTTTGGAGAATTGGGTTCCCAACTTTGTATTATTATACTCACCCATGCATGGGCTTTTCCTTCACCTGTTGGTTTCTTGTATAGATGATAGAAAACATGACGTAGACGTAGGGATCCATACTAGATAGTTCCTGGAGGAGATTGATAGATGTGAGGATCATTCGTGACAACAGATGATGAGATGTACCAATCCTTCATGTAGGATCATTGGTGGATTACCTTTAGAGAGTTTTTTGCTTTTCCATGTACTTTTTTCAGTTGGGTTTGTATACTGGCCATGTTAACATTCAGTTCACACTTTTCCTATCATAATTTTTATTTTGTGGGTTTCTTCTATTGTGTACGTAGTTTGTGTCTGTACAGGTATAAAGGAAATGGATCCCCTTTTTCGAATATGTATTTCCGGTGCTAGTCACCGACTCTTGGCCTATGGAATGCGGGCATGGGGTAGTCATGGTACGAGCCCCGAGGGACCAGTCGTGACATGATAGGTATCACATAACCATTAGAATGTTTAAAATGAAAGGTGTTAAATAAATTATGAAAATATGGTTTATACATGTTCATATACAGATTTAAGGGTTAACAATTTATTTATGAAATAAAAAAAAACCAGTTGAATATAAAGGATATGTTTTTATAAAAAAGTATTTATATTGAAATAAGTGATTTTATAAAATAATAAAATTAATCATGATTGATATTATTAATGAAATATATCTAATATATTCAATTAATGTTTTAAAAATCATATTGTATGCTTTACCGTCTCTATGATTGTAATGTAATTAATTTTTCATAACCAAATTGATTGCTTTTTTAAAGGCAATGTAATTATTTGGATATATTTATTAATATTTATGTGATTATTTACCAATGAACCCTCTGACCATGCTCAACATTCTGATTTATTTTTAAAATTATAAACTATATGTTCTCCAAATTCCTGATGTGTAATTAAGTCATTATGTATTTAAATATGTCATTGTATTACATGAAGAAAATGGTTTAATTATAAAAAATAAAAATTTAAAATTTTTATTATTCATGTATTTTAATTAACACGGGTCTCTAATTCCATAATATAAATAATATATGTGATGATTTGGTCTCGATGTAAGAGAGACATAAACACGAAGCCTCATTTCAAATTATTTATATTTAGGATATTTATCTTCTAATAAAATATATTTAATTTTAATGTTTTAATACATTAAAATCGGAAAAAAAAATATTTATAATGGTAATTTTTTTGTTTTTTGACAGAATTTAATAGGATTTAAATATTATTCTATAATATAATGTTTTCAAATTCATACAAAAGATAAAATGGATGTTCTATTTTAATATATATTGTTATGAAAAATATTTCTGATCACCTTAACTATTATATAAATTCCATGTTATATAAAATGATATCATAATTTATTCTATAAAAGAATTGATTTTTTTTTTCATTTTTATTTTAGTATTAAAAAAGGTTTTCAAAAATAAAATGGTATTTTCATATAATAATGTGTTTTTCATAGGGGTTTGAAAGATATTTTTTGAATGTTTTATCGTTAAATGTAAATGAATAAAAATTAAATTAATTATATTATAATATATAATTATATATTGGGAATGGCTAAGCATGATAATAATTATAAATGGTGTTGATCTCTATTATATCTCATGAGAGTTATGTGAGAAAGATATAACATATATGATAGGTGCACCCAGAAATCCATAAAATGCATTGGTAAATGTTCCTTATTTTAATTGGAATAATGGATGGAGTTACTAGAGGATGTCTCTAAAATATTTATCTATGGTCCAATTATTTCTATATGTGTTTAAAAATTCTATTAACTAGGATACTCTATATTTCCAAAAAAATTCTTTGGAAGATATGTTTTTAAATGTGTTTTTTGAGATAATGTTTTATTTTTATTCATGAAGAAAAAAGTATTTACCTCAAAGAAAAATACAAAAAAGGTAAAAAAAAGTAAGGGTTTAATTGTTTTTTCATTTTGAAATTGTTTTCTTCTTTTTTATTTAACTGGATGTTATTTTTCATGTCAATATATATTTTAAAAAATATATAGGATTTTATGGTTGATTTGGAGAAATAATCAGGTGAAGATAAATTTTATGATGATATTTCCTTAAAATAAAACATATTACATTATAAAAAAAATTATATTATTAAAAATTTGTAAAATAAGTAGTTGTTTACTCATTAAGATATAAGGGTTTTCAATGAATGATTGATTAATTAATTTTATAATAATATAAACCCAGAAGATGAATGGAAATTAATTCTACCATAAATTAACGAAATTATGTATTTTTTAAATTAAGATCATCAGAACATGCATCACAAAATGTTTTAGAAAAAATTCTAGATTACGATGTTTTCATGTGAAGTTCTCTTAAATGCTATAGATTCCATTATGGATCTATATAGTTAATGTTAATTATATGTTAATAGGTATATACATTACGATTTATTGTTTTATGTGTTATAAATTTAAGGTAATTAATTATATTTGGGGAGATTTTTTACTAATTTTTTGTATTTTTTACCCTTGTGTTTAATAAAAATAATTATTTAATAAGAATGATTTTACAGTTTCTTGGAGATATAAATTGATTGTATGGATATTTTTTTAATCCCATAAATATAATTAATATTGACATTATTAATGTTATTTTTTTAGAGTTTATTGTTAATATATTTCCATGTTTCCATAATTATTCTCTTTATAATGATGATTTTCATTTTTATATGAAATAATTCATTTCATTATTTATGTATGTTCATTTATATTGATTAAATATAATATATAAATCTGAAATAAAAATAGACCACAACAATCATTCTTATAAATTTAAGATGATTTAATCATCACTATCACAGAATATCATGTTCCGATGATTTTGAAAGGTTTTTTAAAATAAAAATCTCTTCCAAAAATATTTAACATATCAAATACCTTGTAAATTATAAAAAAATTATACATATCATAGATATTAATTTATTTAATTTCAAAAAACCATTCCATCAATCTCATATAGAAAGTATAGTATTTCTATGGACATTAGTATTTCTTTTCTTGAGATATGATCTTCATGCTCAATGATAAATGGTATATGAAAAACAAAACGGAAAATAATTATAGTGATAATTAATTAATTAATACATCACCTATGATTTGTTTATACATCATGAATATATTTATGTTGACTAAATATAAATAAATACATCACATCATTGAACTTTTTACTGTCTTTTACCCACCTTCTTCGAGCATTTGAAAATATGCATAAAACAAAATTTTACTACTTCTCTGAGTTGAAATAAAAAAATCTCAAAGAAACGGTTAATATCAATAAGTAAAATTTGGTTCAATAATATGAAAATATTGTTTGGTGAATAGTAACCTTTCAATTTTATTTATCACGGTTAAATATAAATAGGGTAATTAAAGGTAAATATGATATTATAATTACCCTAAACCATGTCGTAAATCTATTAGATAATTTTAATTCTTCCAAAAAACCTTATGAATAAAATATGATCTTTTTGGTACACTTGTATTAGATTAGGACATTTATTATTGTTTTATTTAAAGAAGAGATAAAAGTGTTAAATTAAAAGTTTAATAACTAAAACATTTTTAATACAGAGTTACACACAATTTAAATTTGACTATATATATTTTTTAGTAATATAAAAAAATTTACTATATAATGGTATTTTATTTTTAATTTTTAGATATTAAATAATTTAATTTATTTATGACACAATGATGATGCATTAATTAAGTTATAAATGAAATATTAAAATAATTTATATTATAAATTCTCCAAAAAGGTAAATTGAGACTTATGATGAATTCCAATAATTTTATAGGTTCATATGACATGTTAGGGCTGATTAAATAAATTTTATTCTAAGTATTAATGTTTTTATGGATTTCAAAAAATTCAAATACTAAATAGTGTCAAAATTGACAAATTAGAGTTTTTTAAAAAAATACTATATTATTAGTTGATATAAAATTATTAAAAATATAAGGTTTGGATAAAATACTTAGATAATGTTATATTTATTAATAATGATCCCCTTGGGGTTCTATTGGATGTATATAGTATGTTTATTAACCATATAATATTAAAGTACAAACTGACATGGTAAATGTATAACTATTTAACTAAGAGTTAAATCTAATAGATAACATTAATATTGTAACCTAATTCTATCTAAAACTTATTGGTTGAAAGGTTTTATACCCATTCCTCCTGATCCTTTAATTTAATCATTTTGGAGCTAATATAAATGGAAATTGATTTTATTATAAAATAATATTTCAAGATTTTCCTAATGTGACCCTCACCTCTCGTATAAAATGGTATTTCCCCTTATCTTAATTTCACACCTCCAAAGCCATTTGGCTCATCCAACACCTACTCAAATAACCTCCCAATATCCCTTAGATCAACCTAGAGTCATTATTTGATCATAAATCTAACCTATGGATCACTATTGATCAACTCAAAATGAAACACCCAAAGAAGAGGAAATAATTTCCCCACCCTCTTTCAAGTATTTTTCATCTTCCACTTCCTCTTTATTTGTTGTTTACAAACCAAAATAATAACTCCAATACCTTCAAAATACAGTTATGTTATTATAAATATGGTACAACCATATTTTTTTTATTCTATCCATCCTATAAATGAAAAGTCACCATATGTGCGTACGTACGGCTTACCATCTCCACGTCGTGGTGTAGTTTGTAATTCAAACACTTAATTATTTGGATGGGTATAATAATGAGTATATATGATGTAAATAATAAATATAACATGTCAATGATTCTTTATATATGATATACCATCCAATTATATACAATTTAACCATCAATATCATGATATTGTCCCTAGTGAGTACTTACAGATTTCTATCTCAATGAACGCTATGAGATTCATTCCCCATTGCAATCATTCGAAAATAAGTTTCATTTGATGATTAAAAATGTTAAATCTCATGTAAATAAAGAAATAATACATTTTTATTATTATTAATATTTGTAAATTAAATATTAATTTTAATTTAAATGGGTTTCTCTGTTCGATGGCGTACCCGATACACAACAATGGGTTTCGTTGAAATCTTACATTGCACACTAATAATATAATTTTATTATTCTAAATTGTAGTTAATTCCTAGTAGTTGTATTAGAAGAAATTAATAGAACAAACTATAAAATCATTATAAATTTTTTTAAATGTTTTTACATTTATCGAATAATATTTAAGGGCTTAAAATTTAAATTAATCTAATTTTATGCATAAATACTATAATATTTTTTAAAAGGCAGATTTTCCACCATTTGATGGAGAACCCTATTTAAATATATATTTGGTCACATTTATTTTTTCGATTTGATAAAATTAACATGTTTTTAGATTCAGGACATCAAAATTTAGTTTGGGTAAATTTTTTGTATTTTTCTAATAAAAATCATTTTTTTGAATAGTGAAAAATGTTGTATATTTATTCAATAGTGCCTTTAATATAATTTATTTATATTGTTATATTATATTTTAAATTAGTTTTAAAGTGTAATTAGATTATATTTTAACCAATTAATTGAATATTTTCCATTGGAATTAATTTCACTTTGAAATTAGATATAAACAAGTGTCAATCTTTTGATAGTTATTGTTTCTTACAACCACCATATTTATTTTGACAATTAGAATTAATTTAAAATTAAATAAGGAAACTTTTTTGCTTTAAATTTGTTAAAATAGAAATCATTTTTGAATTCTGAATATCAAATATATATTAGGCTGATTTTTTGGTATTTTTTTGAAAAACATCAATTTTGATGAATAGTGAAACCACATAGTGGTAGTTAATAAACTGACTTTTTCATATAATGGAAATTTTAAAACTTATGTGAATTTAATTTCTATAATCTCACATACATTATTATTATTAGTAAGTAAGATGTGGTTCAATAAGAGGAAAATATTTTTTTGGAGAATAATATATTTTGATTTTTATTTACCATGGTTAAAGGTAAATAAGGAAATTCAATGTATAAAGAAAATTATAATAGTACAAAATTACCTTAAAACATTTATTAACCATATTTTTTGAGTCATTTAAGACCATGGGAATCTTAAGTTCTATTTTGGGTCCCCCTGAAGCTATTAAGAGTGATAATGCCACTTTATTTTAAATAACAAAAAGTAAAAGAAACATTGAAATAAACAAATATCTTTTTGTAAATAAATTTTTACATGGGGTTATATAAGTTATCTCTTAGAAAATAAATATTAAATAGAAATATAAAATTATTTCGTACATTATGGAAATTTTGTATAATTTTTAGACATTAAATTAATTAAATTCTTTATGACACAATAATGAGGCAGTGTTTACCTCAGTAATAAATGATTTAAATAAATAAGATTATAAATATTAAAAAAAATTCCAAAACCTATCCAATTATTATTGGATTATTATATTTAAGACATGATTCATATTATCTTAAACATTAATGAGATTTTTATTTTTATAAACCAAATATATGTTTATAATAAAATAATATTTTTACACATTCCTAAAATGCCCCTCCTCCCCCTTATAAAAAACCCTCAACTCTAACCTATTACTCACACCTCTCAAGCACCTTGGCTCATCCAACCAATTCCCAAATAATTTCTCAAGATCTCTGTCTTCCACCTAGAAGCATTACTTTAGGCAGAAGTTAATTCAAGAAGTATGTTTGGATCAAACCAAAGGGATTCACCCCAATTAAAGGTGATTAAAGGACATACAAGTTATGTCGGACATGAGGTAAGAGCACTTTTTAACCCATTTTCATTTCTTTGGGTTAATCTCCTAATTTTAAATAATTATATAATATTATTGTATAATAAATAAACTTTTATGTCATATATTGTACTTTTACAATACTTATGTGTACCTATAGTTAATACACATAATCAATATATTTTATTTACAAAATGATCTTGGAAAGGGACTTCATCCCATTCTCCTTTTATTAATGAAAATTTGGTTTTTTACATGACATTTATTTTATGGTTTATAAACACCTTTGAATTTTCATTTCTTACAAATGGAATCTTTCTCTACGAGGCGTTTTACTAAACGACAAAAAATAAATGTTCCTTTTTAACGTAAGTGGTGAAAACGACCTTTTTGCCACCATGAGTATTATTTGATCATTGGTTTTTTTTAACAAGACGTAATGATTTTAAAAGGAAAATAAATAACATATACTCATTTATAAATTTTGGTATTGAAAACATTTTTGATAATGGGTTTTTTATGTAAATATATTTAAATGATATATTGTGATTTAAATGTAGAAATGTTATCTTTCCTTTATATTTGTTTCATAGGTTATGAATATGTTATGGTTCATGGGTATTTTTTACATATACGGGGGTTCTTTGAGAATCCTAGGGTAGGTGAGCCTGAGATAGCTCTCCAATACATTAGGTAATGTGACATAAGTAAATGTGAATGTTTCTCCTAAGAGATTTAGGAAATATACTGTGATGGTTATTCTAAATGTGACTCCTTACATAGCTATGAAAGCTAAAACATAAGTATTTAATGGATGCCACAATTTACCTTTATGGTTTGTGATTATTATGTGTTATTGATAAATCGTATGTTTTCATGAGGTATATAAAAGAGTTTATGTTTTGTATGTATTGATGGAATAATGATTTCTTTATTTATTTTATAACCCTTACTATGCTTTTTATGCTCATGACATGTTTTTGAAATGTTTTTCAGATGAAAAAAAGTGGAATAGGGTCAAGGATTGGGTAAAGGAATAGTTATTCTGTATAAAACATGGAACTAGACATGACTCTTTTTTTCAATGAGTTTTTTTTATGATAAATGTTGGTTACTTTGTAGAAGGGTCTACATGTAATATTTAAGTATTTTTTTTATTTTATGATCTAATTATCTAAAGCTCTAAACTAGAGAAAAAACTCGAGGAGAATTATTGTGTTAATTTTAGATTATGTAATGTTTTAAGTCCAGGTCCTTATAGTTGGTGTCATAGGAAAGTTTAGACAACATTAGGAGTTAAAATATTTTCATATTCATGTCCTTAAATTAATTTATAGTAAGATTGTTGTTATAAAACTGTTATAGATTACCATGTTGCTTCTTCGAAGAAATTTCTATGTTTAGAATGTTTTTCCGAAGAGGAAACAAGGCAATTATGCTGGGATGACATCATGAGGAAGAAAACCTTAAAAATCAAAAACCTTAGATGGTTAAAATTAGAATTAAATAGTTTGTTTCAATTATGAAATAGTTGACTTAGGCTATAAATGGTTTTCGTATCCATGCACGAGATCAGCCAACTCAACCTCAAAGAAAAATGATAGTAGTAGAGAATTTCATGAGGCAATGCCCCCCATCATTCAGAGGATCATCGGACCCTGTGCAAGCTGAATGGTGGATTGAAGCACTGGAGAATATTTTTTATTTTATGGGATCTTCAGAACATCAATAGGTTAGTCTTTATATTTACCATTTTGAAAGCGAATCTGATAAGTGGTGGTTGATGATGAAAAATATCAGGGATAATGACGAGATTGATTCTTTTGATTGGGATGAATTCAAAGGTATGTTTTTGGGAAATATTTTCTTAATGTGGTTCATCTTTGGATGGAAAACAATTCGTGGAAATGAGGAAGGATGATGACTCACTGGTTGATTGTGAAGAAAAATTCACTCGACTATCAAGGTATGATCCAAATTTTATATGAGATATTGATAGTAAAATCAACCATTTTTACTCAATATTAAAGCCAATGTGTCAAATGGATTTATCTTCTCATGAGTATAAAAGTTATGAAAAACTAGTTCATTATGCATAGAAGGTAGAAATGTAATTTGATGATGATCAGATGATTTTTGAGAAACAACAGAATAAGAGGTCGATGTGGCTCAAAAAAAGAAGAACTCTTAAAACATGTCTGATGGTAAGAAACGTAAGTTTTCAGTTTGTGAAAATTTTGGTAAAAATAATGTTGGGGAATGTCTTTTTAATTTTGGTAAGTGATGCCGATGTGTTAAAATGGGACATAAACCTTGTATTTTCACCAAAAAAGATCAAGTTAATGGTAATAAAAAATATTATTTACAGTTAGTAAAAAGATTCAAATGCAATGAAATGGGTCATTATGCAAATGAGTGTCCAATAGAAGAACTCATTTGAGGGAAATCATCTAGACTACACGTAGAAAGATGTAGTGAAAGGCTTTTCACATACTTCAATAGCAATTGTGAAATCAAATGAAGTGGTATCAGGTTCACTATTTGTTTGTTCAGATTATGAAAATGGGTTGTTAGATTTATGGTCTACACAGTCTTTCATTTCGATGAATTTTTTTATTAAATTGGGAATTCCATCTCTATATATGAATAAAAAACATATGGTAAAAAAACTTGGAGAAAATAATGGTACCAAAAAACATAAGAACTTTCTTGTCCTTGTTTGTAGGAAGAATCTACTTACAAACCTTATTGTTTTGACACTAGTAGAGTTTGATGTTATTTTGGGTATGGATTAGATTTCTATTTATCAAGAAAATATTGACTGCAGAGCTAAAGATATTATTTTTTAGAAATATTTATTGTTTTTGTAGAAGAATGAAACCTTTTTTATAACATATCAAGAAGTTTAGAAACTAGTAAAAGATGGAAATTAATGTTACCTTGCACATATTGTTTAAAATAAAGGAACTGTTGAAATTAATGATGTGTTAGTGGTAAATTAGTACATTGATGTTTTTCCTGATGATTTTTATAGTAACATACCTGATCGAGAAGTAGAATTTTTTGTTGTCTTAGTTCCCGATGCTAAGTCAATTTAATAAACCCCTTATCGAAGGGCCAAAATTGAAATTTTAGAGTAAAAGTTGAAATTGCACAACATATTAGATAAATGATTCATTCGACCTAGAACATCACCATGGGGTGATAATGTCTTATTTTTTTAAAATAATGATGGTTCAATGAGAAATTGCATTAATTATAGAGAATTGAGTAACAACACTATTAAGAACAACAATCCTTTTCCTCATATCGATGATTTGTTTGATCAGATCTAGGACGACCATTATTTTTTGAAGATTGATATGTGGTCAGGGTACCATTAGTTGAATTTAAAGGAAGAATATATTCCTAGGACTGCATTTTATTGTGGAAATGGATATTAGGAATTTGTAGTTATGCCTTTTGGGTTTACCAATGCAACTGTTGTATTCATGGATCTTATGAATATAATTTCACATGAGTTATTAGATAAGTTTGTGGTTGTGTTTATTGTTGATATTTTGGTTTATTATAAAATTAATGATGAGAATGAAGGTCATTTGAGGTTTTTCTTTCAAACCATTAAAAAAACTGTATTGGAAATTCAGCGAGTGTGAGTTTTGGTTACAACAAATTTCATTCCATGGTCACATTGTTTCAAAATATAGAATAATTGTTGATCCTTCTAAAACAAATGTTGTTGATGAATGTCCAAGAAAAAAAAATATAACTTAGATATATAGTTTTCATGGTTAGGATGGTTAATACTGGAGGATTGATGAATATTTTTCATCTCTATCTAGACTATTAACTAATTTAACTCGCAAAGGTCTGAAGTTCATTTGGACAAAAGAAAGTGAAGATTGTTTTCCAGAATTGAAAAGAAGATTGGTGAATGCCCTTGTTTTGGATCATCCTTCCAGAAATAGTTAGTCTGTTATTTACAGTGATGCTTCATTGAAAGGACATCATCGTTTCCTTATGCAAAATGATCAGGTAATTTCTTATGATTAACGTCAGTTTAAACCTCATGAGTTAAATCACCCTACACATGATTTTGAATTAGATATTGTTGTTTTTACTTTAAAATTTTGACGGCATTATTTGTATGAAGTAAAATTTGAAATATATATTGACCAAAAATTTTTAAATAATATATTCACTTATAAATAATTGAACATGAGATAGAGGATATTGATATAATTAATCAAGGATTATGATTTCATAATATTTTATCATCCGTGAAAAGAAAATAAAGTGGTTGATTCTTTGAGTCGAAAAACTAATGCTATATTAACCATGTTGTATTTGGAATGAGGTCATATGTTTTTTGATTTTATGAACATTGGGATAGAAGTTTTTGGGGAAATAAATACTTCTGTTTTGTTTCAGGTGTTAGTGAAATCTTCTCTATCAGATAGAATTAAGCAAGTTTAGAAGGAAGGTAATAAGTTGTAGAAAAAGGTACAGTTGGTTTGGAATGGTTTGTTTCCTAATTTTAGTTTTGATAATGAATGTGTTTTTAGGTTCAAGAAATGATTATGTGTGACTTGGGATCCACAGTTGAAGAATGAGTTGTTATGTGAAGCTCATAGTTCTCCATTTTCAGCTTATCCTGGCAGAATGAATATGTACATAGATCTTCAAAAGTATTACTGGTGCAGTGGAATAAAAAGAGATATTGTTGATTTACTATGAATTTTTATACTCTTCAACTTGTTGAAGCAAAGCAGCAATGACCAAAAGGGATGCTTCAGTCATTACTGGTGCCAGAGTGAAAATGGGAAAATATATCCATGGACTTCGTTGTGGGATTACCAAAGACATCACAAGGTAATAATGAAATCTGGGTTATTTTTGATTAATTGATTAAATCTGCACATTTCATTCCTATTCAAGATACATTTTCTCTAGATCATCTTTTTCATTTGTGTGTTAAAGAGATAGGAATGTTGCATTGAGTTCCCCTATGCATTGTATCTGATCGTGATCCCAGGTTTACTTCTATCTTTTGGAAAAGCCTTCGAAGTTGTTGGGCACTGAATTAATTTTTTTTACAACTTTTCATCTTTAATCAGATTGGCATTCAGAATGAACAATTAAATACTTGGATGATATGCAATGTGGTTTTTCACTAAATTACTTGGTACGTTTGGAACAATATCTTTATTTGGTTAAATTTTTATATAATAATATTGTTCAGTAAACTATAAGGATGTCTTTATTTGAGGCATTATATGGAAAGAATAGTTGAACTCCATCTTTTTATAATGAAGTAAGTGAAATGAAGTTTATGGGACCATAATTGGTAGAAGAGACGGTAGAAAAGGATTAGTTGATTCAGAATAACTTTGGAACAACTCAGAGTAGGTAGAAATGTTATGTGGATAACTAGAGGAAGGATCTCTATTTTTATGTTGGTGATCATGTCTATCTCAAATATTATCCATCTAAAAGTGTGATGAATTTTGGTAGGAAGGGAATTTTGAGTCTGAGGTTAATTAGACCTTATGAAATCTTAGATAAAATTGGATCAGTTATGTACATAGTGGATTTACCTCGATTTTTATCTTAGGTGCACAATGATTTTCATGTTTTGATGTTGAGAATGTATATTCTAGATCCATATCATGTTTTGAGCATAGAGGTCGTTCAATTAGAAGATAATATCTCTTATGAGGAACAACTAATTCAGATTATTGATCGTATAAAGAAAGTGTTGTGGAATAATGTAATTCACTAGGTAATGGTTTTGTGTAAAAACAATATTGTTGAAGAGGAAACAGGGGAATGAAAAAATACTATGAGGGATAAACACACCCATTTGTTTGATAAGTGAATATAAAATGTGAGGAAGAAATTTTCAAAAGGATAGAATGATGTAAAAAAACATATAAATAAAGGAATAATACATTTTCATTTTTATAAATATTTGTAAATTAAATATAAATTTAACTTCAAACAAGTTTCTATGTATGGTGGTGTACTCGATACACAACATCGAGATTCGTTGAAATCTTATGTTGCACAGTAATAATATAATATTATTCTTTTAAATGGTAGTAAACGCCTAGAAATTTTATTGTTGGTAATGAATAGAACTAACTAAAAAATTATTATAATTTTTTTTAAATGTTTTTACATTTATCCAATAAAATTTAGAGGCTTAAAATGTGAATGAATCTAATTTTAAGTATAACTACTCTAATAATCTTTAAAAGGTCGATTTACCACCTTCTGATGGATAACCCTCTTTAAATATTGTTTTGTTTACATTTATATGTTCTATTTGACAAAACAAAATGATTTTTTAGATTCGTAACATCAAAATTTACGTTGGGTAAATTATTGGTATTTTTATGATAAAATTAATTTTTATGAATAGTGAAGAATAGTGTATTTTAATTCAAAAGTACCTTTTAATATAATTTATTTATATTGATATATTATCTTTTTAATTGGTTTTAATTTGTAATTATATTATATTTTAAACAATTAATCCAATGTTGGTCATGGGAATTAATTTCACATTGAAATTGGACATAAAAAAGTGTCAAAAATTTGATAATTATTATTTCTTGAAAACAAGCTATTTATTTTGACAGTGGGAATTAATTATGAATTAAATAATGAAACTTCTAGGTTTTTAATTTGGTAAAATAGACATCATTTTTAAATTCATAATATCAAATATACCTTAGGGTGAATTTTTGGAATTTTCTTTAATACTTCAATTTTTGATAAATAGTGAATCCACTTAGTAGTAGTTAAAAAACTGACTTTTTCATTTAAATGAAATTTTTCTACTTCATTGAATTGAATTTTATAAATACAACATACATGGTTGTTATTAATAAGTAAAATTTGGTATATTTAGATGAAAATTATTATTGGTGAATAGTAACTTTTGACATTTTTTAACGCTGTTAAAGGTAAAGAGGGTAATTCAAGGAAGAAAAATTTTATAATATTACAAACTTAACATAACACTCTTCCTAACCTTATTAACTGAGTCATTTACTACCATGGGAACATTTGGGTCGATTTCGGGACCACATGGAGCCACCTAAGAGTGATAATGGCACATTATTTTAAATAACATAAATTAAAGGCAAAAATGACAGAAACAATATCATTTAGTAAGTAAATTTATACATTTGTTTATATAAGTAATATCTTAGACTATAAATATTTATAATAAATACAAGAAAATTTCCTATATTAGCTTATTTTTTTTATAATTTCTAGACATCAAAAAAATTAAATTCGTTCTGACACAATAATGATGCAGTGTTTACCTCATTAACAAATGATTTAAATTAATAAGATTATAAATATTAAAACAATATATAAAACATTTCCAATTATTTTTGGATTATTTTATTTTGAACATGAGTCATCTTATGTGATAATTTAATGTTTTTTGGATATTTATAAACTAAAAATATGTTTATAATAAAATAATATTTTCACACTTTCCTAAGAGGCCCCTCCTCCCCCTTATAAAAAGCCCTCACCTCTAACCCATTACTCACACCTCTAAAGCTCCTTGGCTTCTCCAACACATGCCCAAATAATCTCTCAAGAACCCTCTATTCCACATAGAAGCCTTACCTTAGGCATAAGTCACTTTAAGAAGTCTTTTTGGTTCAAACCAAGGGGAGTTACCCAAATTATAGGAGAATAAAGGAAAAACGGGTCAAGTCGAACAAGAGGTAAGGGAACATCAAAACCCTAATTCCTTTCTTTGGGTTAATCTCGTACTTTTAAACTATGTTATACTATGATTATGTGTGAACTAAAATTTTATGTCCTATATTGAAATTTTTAATTACTTATGTGTACCTATATTGAATACACATAATTAGTCTATTTTATTATCAAATTTTTCTTGTTAAGGGAGTTCATCTCAATCTCCTTTCATTGATGAATATTTTGTATTATATACAAAATTATTTTATACGCTATATAAACACCTTTGAAATTTCATTTTATTAAAATGGAATCTTTTCCTACGAGGTGTTTTACTAAATGAAAAAAATAATGTTTATTTTTAACATAAGTGATGAAAATGACCATTCCTCTACCATAAGTATTATTTGATCTTTGGCTTCCATAACAAGTCTTAATGTTTATAAAAGGAAAATAAATATCATATACTCTTTTACATATTTAGTAATTGAAAATGGTTTTGAAAATGGATTTTTATGTGAATATATTTAAATTATATATTGTGATAGAAACGTAGAAATGTTATCTTTCCTATAAGTTTGTATCATATATTATAAATATGTTATGGTTCTTGGGAATTGTTTACATATACAGGTAGTTTCATGATAAACCTATGGTGGGTGAGGCCTAGATAGCTCTCCAATGTATTGGGTAACCAGATGGAGGTAATCATGAATGTTTCTCCTATGATATATCGGGAATATACAGTGATGGGTATTCCAAATGTGACTCTATATGTGTCAATGTAATCATTAGTGTAATAATGTAACTGATGCCATAAGTTACCATTATTATTTGTGATTACTATGTGTTATTCAAAACTCTTATGTTTTCATGAGATAAATAAATGATTTTCTGTTTTGTATATATTGATGGAGTAATGACTTCTTTTTTATATAACCCTTACCGTGCTTTTTATGA
Source organism: Viscum album (assembly GCA_963277665.1). Lineage (NCBI taxonomy): Eukaryota > Viridiplantae > Streptophyta > Magnoliopsida > Santalales > Viscaceae > Viscum > Viscum album. The sequence continues at coordinate 368,389,749 of OY728142.1, read as the reverse complement.
TAATCATATGTTTTTGACAATGTTTTTCACATGACAGAAATTGGAATTGGGTCATTGATGGGATCACGGAAATGTTATGCTATCTAAAACATGGAACTACACAAGACTCTTTTTTTTCAAAGAGTTTTTATTTTATGAAAAAAATTATACTGAGTAGATGTTTCTACATGTAATATTCATGTTGTTGTGATTATGTTATGATCTAATTCCCGAAATATCTAAACCTGAAAAGATCCTCAATGTTAATTATTGAGTTAATTAAATATTATGTAATTTTATAAAGTCAGGTCCTTATAAAAAATAATTCTTATGAACATAATATCATTCTGTATATGAATCAAATACATACTATCCATAAAAAACATGGCTTATGTAACCGATCATGTAAAGGAAAACGAATCATTTAACACCTGAAATGATGATACAACAAAAATATTATACGTACAGAAATATTAGAGGATCATATATGATATCATATTTATGTATATTGTTCTTGTATAATTTAATATCAATGTTTTTACAATTATAGATGAGGTTAACATACCATCGACTAAGGAAAAGTACATGGTAAGTGTTAATTCTACAATCACTTCATTATATACAGTTGTTTATACATGAGTATATATTAGGACCTCTTTATCATCCAAAACCGTGTTTCATATAAATATATTTGAAAACATTTTTACTATTTTCTAGACTATTAGTTATAGTCATTTATACCCTTTTTTGACTTTTTAGAAAATGTTTATAAAGTAATAGTTCCATTATTTTCCAGACAAGGTACATTATGGCCTTATCATAAAATTAAGGAAGGAATGTTTTTTAACTAATATGGTTGGTGTGTTTACTCTCTGACATTATAACACCATCGATGCTACCCTTAAAATCTTATTCAAATATTTTCAAAATAATTTATTTCTTTTATAATTACATGACTTTTAAATGTTTTGAAAATAGAAATAAATATTTCTCTCAAATTATTTTTATTTCATCTAAGTAAACATCCTTTAATATATTTTATACATGTTTGAAGTTGAATTATTATGATACAAATTTTTAAGATTTTTTTCAAGGTCTTCGGATATGCATGACTATGGATGTGTTATTTTTATACCATTCATGGTTTATGGTTAATGTATTAACATTTCATATGCAAGTTTTAATATGAATGTTTATGTTATTCTATAACCTTTTCATATAAAGAATGTGTTGGACATAGTATGTGATGGGTGGAGCCCTCTATAGCTCTTCGATGCATCTGTAGTTCTCATGAGAAAAACTAATATCTTGGAACTAGGCCTTAACAAAATCTTCTTTGTATTATTTTCCCCATACTTTGACTATGTGGTTATGAAGTCTGACATTATGCATTCCATCATCATGAAATTGGTTATTGATATTTCATGTGATTATTGGACAGGTAGAATATCCATGTGAATAAGTAAATGGAATCATTTTATTTATATTGGTCATATTATGCAGAATTTTATGTTTAAAAGTCATGTGTTTTAGTCGTATACATTACCATAAATGTTTATGTTTATTTGTGAATGTTTCTACTATATGTTTATCCTTACCGATATTCTAAGCTCACACCTTTCAATGTTTTATTTTTCCTAGGATGTGGAGAATTATATTATAACATACCAGCAGGGATAGTTGTAGGGATTTGAATGTGGCCAATGAATATAGTGCTATTTTTGTTTTTCATTTGGTAATGTAATGAAATACATATGAATGTATGTAGTACATCCAATGCTACTAAAATGATTGGTCTTTCTGGAAATGATTCTTTTATCATGCCAATGTTTTGTAATAAAGATCCAACTCTGGGCTTCTAGGGTAGGGGCATTATAGTTGGTATCAGATGAATTTTCGTACAATCTTTGGAAACTATATTTAGAAAAACTCTAATTACAGAACACTACCCTAAGATATAATTTTAGGATTAGTATAGAATAACTTCCTAGAAATTTTTTAATGTAGAGATTTTTTGTGATTTCCAAGCAATACATCTGTCTCTGGATATGAGAAGGTAGAGGTGGCTCTGGAACAGAAGTACCTAAGAGTGAAAACTCGAACAAGGAGTTTCAGGCATGACATGAGATATCATGTTACACGACAAAGGTCCTTTCTACACTCTTGGTTAGGACACTCTTGGGGGATATGCTTAGGATAATTCAAATTTTCTTTAGAAACCATTATAAAAGATTTATGAGTATATAACTCATCAAAGAAAACATTTTTATGAATATGGATTATATCCAAAAGCTGTTCAATTTATGTTATGTTATTTAGTAGTATAGAATTATGTATTGTGATTCTTAAACTATTTTTAGTGTAATCTATTGTTTAGAAATGAAGCCTAGTTAAAGGAATGAGAATAGTATCAAAACACTTAATTCATATATGGATTTCCCCCCTACCCAAGATAAATATTGTGGAGTCGGTGATGCAACTGGGGTGATCAGCTTATCCCCATACTGGGAAAACTCACTCAGGTTATGAATAATAAATTTTCCTGCATAGAGCACCCTGATCCACAACATTGAGGATCAATATTAAACTGATTTGTAAAGAAAAAACCACCAACATTAAAGGGGACTACAAATCTATTAGTATATGAGATATGTATAAGTTCTTTAGAGAAAATAGTTCATGCTTTGAGGATAAACGAAAGGGAAAAAGGTGTCATGGTAGTTTGTTGCCTCACAGGGAGATGCAGATCAATGGTGGTCATTAATTCAAAAAACAAAGGAATATAAAAAAGTATCAAATATGGAATGGAGGTAGTTTAAAGATCATTTCATAGAAATATAATTTCCATCTAAGTATTGAGGAGTTATGGAAATTCAATTTCTGAGTTAGAGGGAAAAGTAGGATGAGAATGTCGCTAAGTATGGGGCTAACATTATAGGTATACCAAGGCATGCAACAAATTATATACATAATCCAAAGAGTAAGGATGATCAATTATTTTATTGGTAAAATCCATTTCTCCATCAAGCATTAGTCTCACAATCCTTTTCATTGTATCAAGATATTGTCTCATGGGCTATCAAGATATAAAAAAATTCAACATGTCTTACGACTTAAAATCAAGAAGGAGAAAAAAAGATCAGCTGAACACACTTGAAATGGAAATAAGGGGAACAAGGGAAAATATTAATATCCATCATGTGGTAAATGTGGGAAGAAACACCCCAGTACTTTCTTGAAGATATTGTGAGTCTAATAAATGTGTGGTAAAAAAGGCCACCAATATTTTTATTGCAAAGGAAAATATTTAAGGCTACAATTTTAATGAAATGGGGAATTATGCAAATGAATTTCATAGGCACCAAAAACATAACTCAGAAAAGGCCAAGGGAGAAAGTCCAAGCTTATACGATTACTATCGCTGAGGATGAAGCTATAAAAGGAATGATGGTAAGTAATTTAATGGTTTCATCATGTTTAATTGATTCTTTATTTGATTATCAATTATCTCTTTGTTTCATATCTTCCCAATTTTCTATGAAAACTAGATATTTCTAATTAGACTTAAAGAATGAATTATCAGTCAAAATTAGTTAGGGAAGTGTCTTTAGAACAATGTTCTGCGAATCAGTCCCCATTAGGGAATATAAATGTTCTCTATCCACTGATATCATTATCATACCCATGTTTTAATTTGATACAATCCTGAGTATGCATTGGCTTTCTGACCATGATGTGAAAAAAAAATTAAGAAGAAGGAGGTTAAAATTTCTTATGATGATAAGAATTACCATATCCTTAGAGCAGAAGCATCACCATCTGATTCTTATCTAGATCCACATTTAGTATCTCTAATAAATTCAATTAATGGTGAGAATGATATTTAAATAACTATGGTGAGAAATATAATTCTCAAATATAGGATGTACATATTGTACAAGAATATGTTGATGTATTTTTAGATTATTTACTTAGACGTCCTCCTGAACAAGAAATTGAGTTTTCTATTGATTTAATTCCTGGTTCAAGGCCCGTATAATAGACCCCTTTTAGAATGGCCACTTTAGAATTAGTAGATCAAAATAAAAAACTAGAGGATTTGAGTAATAAAGGATTTATTCTCCCTAGTTTTTATCCATGGGGAGATGCTATTCTTTTTTATAATAAGTTAGATTGATCTATGATAATGTGCATTGACTATAGGGAGATCATTGCTATAACAATAGATACCAAGTATCCCCTACCTCACATTGATAATTTATTTGATCAACTTCATGGATATCAACATTTTTCAAAAATTGAACTTCGATCTAGATATCAATACTTGTGTATGAAGATGGAAGAAATATAAAACATAGCATTTCGAACTAGGTACAGGCTTTAAGAGTTTACAGTAATGCCTTTTGGACTGACTAATGCACTTACTGTGTTCATGGATCTAATGAATATAGTTTTCAAGGAATATCTTGATAATTTTTAGTGGAATTTATTGATGATATCTCGGTATACTCCTAAATAATTATATATCATGAAAATCCCATGTCCACAATTCTAAATACTCTTATATGAAATTAATTATACGGAATGTTCAGAAAGTGTGTATTTTGGATTTAGAAGATTTCATTTATTAGTTATATTGTCCCTAAGGATGGAATCTCTATTGATCCTTCAACGAAAAAGGCCATCCAGACATGGCTAGCACCAACAAGTATAACTAGGGTACGCAGTTTTATTGGTTTAGCATGATATTATCGGCATTTCGTCCAAAAAAATTTCTGATTGGCTAACCCATTAACCAAGCTTACATTTAAAGAGGTTAATTTTTTTTAGGCAAATGAGTGTGAATAATTTTTCGAAGAAGTGAATAGATGATTGTTAAATGGAACTATATTCACTATACAATTAGGGAATGGTGTGTTTGTTATTTATATAGATGCTTAAGAAATGGACTTGGTTGTGTCCTTATGTAGAACGATAGGGTTATTCTCTATGCATCATGATAGCTAAAATTCATGAACAAAACAATCCAACTAATGATCTTGTTTTAGAAGTTGTGATATTTTCTCTAATGATATGGTGAAACAATCTCTATGGTGAAAAATGTGAGATGTATACTGAACACAAGACTTTGGTGTATATTTTTCACAAAAGAAATCAACCTGAGGAAAATAAGATGGCTCTAACTACTCATGGATTATGATATAACCATACACTAACACCCGGGAAAGAAAAATAGGATGGAATATTCATTGAGTAGAAAGGATCATGGAGTTTTGAACAAGATGGGAGATGAAAGAGATCTTATTTTCATGGATACAGTAAATATGGATATAAGAATGATCATGGAAGGTGATACATCAAGACTTTTTCAAATGATACCTAAACCGTATTTACTATAAACGATAAAAAGTTCACTGACTGATGAGGAGGAGTTTCAAAAGATAATTAATGTTGTGAATGATGTGTGATTAGTTTACATCGTATATGAAGATGGGATTTTGAAATTTTGGAATAGACACTGTGTTCTTGACACACATGATCTAAAAAGGGAATTTTTGGATGATTCGCATTGATCCAATTTCTTTATACACCCTGGTAGCATTAAGATGTATAGAGAATTGAAGGAACATTTATTGTGGGACAACATGAAGAGAGAGATTTATGATTATGTGTCAAGATGTATGGTTTTTCAACAAGTGAAAGCTTGAAGACAACATTCTAAAAGATTCATGAAACCTCTTTCTATACCTAAATGGAAATAGGATGATATTACGATGGACTTTGTTAAGGGACTACTAAATACTCCTAGAAGTAATGATTCAATATTGGTCATTGTTGATAGTCTTACAATGTCAACACATGTTCTCTATATAAGAAAAGATTTACCACATGAAAATTTGGAAAGACTATTTATTAATGATGTTGTAAGACTCCAGGGTGTACCCCTATCAGTTGTTTCGAACAGAGATCACCACTTAGCATCAAGAATCTAGAAAACTCTTCATAATTCCATGGATACTGAGCTTTATATGAGCTCGGTCTACCACCCTCAACTCAATGGACAATCAGAACGGACTATTCAAACCTTTGATGACATGTTGAGATCTTTCTCGCTTGACTTTCAAGTTATCTGGGATCAATATTTACCTCTGGTAGAATTTTTCTATAAAAATAGATTCTATTAATGTATTCAAATGGGACCATATGAAGCGTTATATGGAAAGAGATGTTTCACACCAACTGGTTGAGATGATGTTGGTGAAAGAAAACTCGTTGTCCTAGAAATTGTTGATTAAAAAATGGAAAAGTGAAGATTATCCAAACCCACATCAAAGAAGCCCAAATTAGGAATGAGGGATATGAAAATAAAAAAAAACAAGGATTTGGAGTTTCAATTAAGAGTCCATTTTTTATTGACGGTATCTCCATTTAAGTGTGTTATACATTTCTGTAAGAAGGGTAAATTGAGTCACAGGTACATCAGACCATTCAAAAATATAGAATTAAATGGAGTTTTAGTTTATCATTTGGAAACTCCACAAAGTCTCTCCAAAGTTCATGACGTGTTCCACGTTTAAATGTTGAGAAAATACATGTTTGACTGAACGCATGTACTCACCTATGAGGAAATTGAACTGGAACCTGATCTGCATTTTTGTGTACAGCCTGTTAAAATTCTTAATACTAGAGAACAAGTTCTGAGAAACTAGACGACTCATCTGGTAAAACTTCTATGGAGAAACCAAAAAGATAGAAGAGGAAACATGGGAACCCATGGAACTTATGATGAAGAACCCCATGAATCGTTTGATGTAGTAATATTCTTTAAAATTCAAGGACGAAATTATTTTAAGCAGGGGAGAATGTGACACCACAAGCTTCTACAGAACATTTCCCTTTGAATAATGCAGTAGCATGTGTTGTACGCAACTTGGAGTTTTAATACACCACGACCAATTAAACTATATATCATGAATAAAAATACCCAATTTTTTAAATTTTATAAATTTTATTTTTCAAAATAGAATTCATTTTTTGATTCGAAATATCAAAAATAGCTGTGGGTGAATTTTTGGTATTTTTCTGAAAAGATATAAATTTTTATGAGTATTGGAGAACATTGTGTTATTTTTTAAAACTGGCTTTTTAATTAAATAATTGGTTTTTTGATTTTAATTTATCTTATGTCAAAATAGATACTTAATAAATATATGTGTTCAATTTAATTCATTAGAGTCATTTTATAATATGTTTATATTTCTAAAATTTTATTGAACTTTTTACCATCTTTTACTCACCTTCTAAGAGCATTTGAAAATTTTTATAAAACATAATTTTACCACTTATGTGAGTTGAATTTCAAAAAACGTATACATATAGTTAATATTAGTATGTAAAATGTGGTTTAATAAAATGAAAATAATTTTTGGTCAACAGTAACTTTTGACTTTTATTTACCACGATTTAAAGTAAATAGGGTAATTAAAGGAAAAAATGATATTATAATTAACCTAACACATGACTTAATTCTATTGGATAAGTGTATTTTGACCAAAAACAACCTTTCGAATAATATATGATACGTTTGGTCTAGTTAGATTTTATTAAAAGATTTAATATTATTTTATTTAAATAAGTGTTAAAATTGTTAAATTCAAAGTCTAATAACTAAAAAATTATAATATAGGGATACACACAATAAAAATTTGTCTATAAATAATCATTTGAAATCCAAAACGATTTTATAAAATAATTATATTTTATTTTTAATATTTAGACAATAAATAATTTAATTTATTTATGACACAATGATGATGCAGTAATCACCATATTAATGAAATATTAAAAAAATTGATTATATAGATATCAAAATAAATTTTATTTAGATTTTTGATGACATCCAATATTTTTATTGGATAATATTACATGTCATGGTTGATTAAATAAATTTTATTTGATGTGATAATGTTTTTATGCCTTTCAAAAAAAATCAAATACTAAATAGTGTCAAAATTGGCATAATTGAGTTTTTAAAACAAATACTATATTATTAATAAATATAATATTCCTAAAAATCTAAGGAATTTAAAAAGGACTTAGATAAGGTTATATATATTAATAATGATACACTTGGGTTTCTCTTGGTAGTTTATAGTATTTTTAATGACAATAAAAAATAAAAATACAAAGAGACATGGTAATTGTCAAACTATTTAACTAAGAGTTAAATCTAAAAGATAATTATAATATGGTAACCTAAAATTGTATAAAACCTTTTGGTTGAGAGGTTTTAGATACATCCCCACCTTAACCTCAAAATAAATTATTTTTGAGCCATTAGAAACAGAAATTGATTTTATTATAAAATAATATTTCAAGCTTTTCCTAAAGTGACCCTCACCTCTCTTATAAAAGGGTACTTCCCCTTCTCTTAATTTATCACCTCCAAAGCCATGTAGCTCGGAAAAAACCTACCCAAATATCCTCCCAACATCCCTCAAATTGTCCTAGAGTCCTTAACTTCATCAGATATCCAACCTACGGATCCCTTTTGATTAACATAAATTGAAACACCCGAAGAAGAGGTAATAATTTCACCACTCTCTTTTAGGTTCTTTACTTCTTCCACATCCTATATCTTTGTTGTTTCCATTCCAAAATAATAACTCATGTAACATCTTCATACTGTGATGTTTTTATAAATATTGTAAAACCATGTTCATTTTTCTATCCATCCAATAAATGACAATGTCACCATACGTGGGTACGTATAGCTTACCGTCTCCATGTGGTGGTGTAGTTTGTTATTCAAACACTTCATTATTTGGATGGGAATAATAATGAGTATAACTGATGTAAATAATAAATATAACATGTTAATTATTATTAATATATGATATAACATCAAATTAAATATTATTTCATCATCAATATAATTATATTACCGCTCATGCGTATGTACGAATTATTGTCTGCACGAACGTGATGATATTCATTCCCATCGCAAACATTCAAGAATGATTTTCATTTTATGATTAAAAATAATGTTTATGAACATAATATCATTATTTATATAAATCAATTACATCCTATCCATAACAAACATGTCTTATATAACCAATCATATAAAGGAAAATGAATAAGTTAACAATGGAAATGATGATACTACAAAATTATTATTATCAAAACAATATTATAGGGTCATATATGATGTCATATTTTTGTATATAATTATTTTATAATTTAATAAATATGTTTTAACTATATACAAGAGGTTAAAATACCATTTACTATAGAAAAATATAAGGTAAAGGATAATTCCATAATCTCATCATAATTCAAGGTTGTTTATACGTGTGTATCTACTAATACCTATTTATCATCCACATATGTGTTTCTTAAAAAAATATTTCAAAACATTTTTAATATTTCCCAGACCATGGGTTAAATAAATTTAAACCCTTGTTGTAATTTTTATAAGATTTTTATAAAGGATTATTTCCGTTGTTTTCCAAACAAGGTACATTATGACATATTCAACAAATTAAGGTAAGAATGTTTTTTTAACTTATATGGTGGGTGTAGTTATGCTCCGCTATTATAACACCTTAAATACTTCCATTACAAGGTTATAAGCTTATTTTCCAAACAAATGATTTAATTGATAATTACATGGAATTTAATTGATTTTAAAATAGATAGATATATTTCTCTCGAATAATCAAGATTTCGTCTATGTAAGCATCCTTTAATGGATTTTATACTTGTTTGATGTTGATTTATTGTGTTACAAATATACCATATTGTATTGTATGTTATGTGATATGTTTGACATTGGATGTGTTATTTTTATACCATTCATGGTTTATGGTTAATGTATTTACATTTCATATGATAGTTTTAATAAGAATGTTTATGATATGTTTCAACATTTTAATATGAGGAATGCATTGGAAATATTAATTGATGGGTAGAGCCCAGTATAGCTCGTCGATACATCGGTAGGTCTCGCGAGAAAATCTAATGTCTTGAGACAAGGCCTTGACAAAATATTATTTTTATTCTATCCAAAAATCCTTAACTATGTGGTTATGAAGTCTAGCATTATGCATTCCATCATCATGAAATTGGCTATTGATATTTCATGTGATTATTCGACTAGTAGAATATACATGTGAATAAGTAAATTGCATTATATAATTTATATTGGAAATATTATGAAGAATATCATGTATAAAAGGTTTCTATTTTAGTCTTATACATTGAAATAAATGTTTCTGTTTATTTATGATATTTTCATCTATATTGGTATTCTTACTAAGCATTTGTGGTCACACCTTTCTATGTTTTATTTTTTCCAGGATGTGAAGAAGTATATTATAACATACCTGTAGGGATAGTATAATGGATATGAATGTTTTCAATGGAGACAATGTTGTTGTTGTTTTTCTTTTTTTTAATGTAATGTAAAACATATGAATGTATCTATTAATTCCATGTCTATTAAACTGATCAGTATTTCAGGACATGATTCCTTGTATCATGCTAATGTAATGAAATAATGCACTGACTCTGGGCTTCAAGGGTCATGGCATTGCACTGATATAACTCATGAATGGTTTTACACATATTTTAATGCTTCAATATTGAATGGCCCAAATTGTGTGATTGTAACTAATGAGTCCACACAAAGAGAATCGTGGTAATGTATTCATACAACCATATGGGTCCTTGAGTGGTTCATTTATTATTATTTCTAGGAAATAATATGGACCAATAAGACATTATATTCATAATGGTGAGCATAAAAAATCACTTTCAATAAAATTTATATATTACCTCATATTGATGACATTTTTATCAACTTTAAAAATAAGAATACACTATTATGATCTCCCTTTCTTATTGATATCATCAATTGATGGTAATGAAAGAGTAACTTCCCTAGAGAGTATTCTATATAATGCATTAACACTTGTAATTTATCATGATACAATATGGTCTTACCAATGTACCATTTCTCATTATGTATATAATTAATAATGTATTTATAATTTAAATTCATGAGTTTACAATTGTATTTATATAATATATTCTTATATAATCAATGACAATAAAATTGTATCAAGAATAATTTAAAATTAATATAAATACCCATAGGAATGATAAGATTTATGGAAAATTTAGATTATTTCAATTATGAATTTGGAATGTTTCATTCATCAGTTATATAAAATAAAATTATAATATATTAGTAGATCCTCCCAAGACAATTGTTATTGAATGCTTTCACAAAAAACCCACTATGATTTAGATTTATAATTTTATCAATTTGGTTTGATATTATTAAAAAATTATGTAGAATTTCCCATGACTATTTAATCCATTCAACATAATATTTCAAAAGGGAGTATGTTCTTTTGGGCAGATGAATGTGAATAAAATTTCAAGGAAATGAGGATTATATGAGTTAGTGAACATGTTCAAACATTATCCTATTGTAAAGTATACATCCAAATCTATAATGAAACATCAAATAATTGATTTTGTTTCATTTTTATGCAGTAAAATATAGTGTTATCTGTAGACTCCCACCAGTTAATGGTTCATTAGAAAAATTAGTCCCTCATGATTTAGAGTTACCTGTGGAAAAGTTTAATTAATGACATGTATAAAATTAACTTTATATATATATATGAGTTATTTATAATTTTATTATAAATGAATATAGTTCATTTTTACCCTAACTGATTTCAGTATGCACTAGAGATTATTATCAAATCTAATTAAATATTATGACATCTTAATAACTTACAATCATGTGATATAATATATGGTAACATATCCAATATGTTTGAAGGATCCTATTATTTTATCAATGAAAAGGATATTATAATATCCAATATTTTCCATCATTAAATGAATGGATATAGAAATCATGATGGAATGAGAGATATCATATCTTTATCTATCATATGTTCAACTATATATAAAATTTGAGATTAAAGATGCATTTATGGAAGATATGGAACCGAAAAATATAGTGATATATGGTTAACAATATATCTTGAACTATGATAGGATGATAAGGTTTTGAAAACTTGTATATGTTCCTTCCATACCAGATTTGAAGAGGTAGCTTTTGGATAAATATCATAGCTATGTAATATCTAAACATCCTTTATGTAAAAAGATGTATAAGGAACTAAATGTGTACATATTATGGGAATTACTGACGATCTAGATTAGTGAGTATCTGTCTTGGTGCTTGGTATATAAAAATTTTTTGGATGGGAGGAAAAATTCTATAAATATGTTATAACTATTACCCATACAACAATTGAAATGGTAAAAAACATCAGGGATTATTTTCATTGTAATCACTATGAAATCAAATAAGGATAATGATATGTGTGTTTTATTTTATCCTTATATAAATTTATCACACCCCATTTCCATTAAAGAATATTTATCTCTTTATAATATTTCCAAAACATAATTAAATAATGTGGTAATGATACAAGTAGTAAAACATTAAATTGTATTTAATTTTGTAATGATATTTACCTTGATGTTTTTGTAAATAAATAAAAATTCTCTAGATAAATATTAGAGTTTTTGAACGACGTATCATACTTAAACATATGATCAGTATGAATGAAAAAATAAAAATGTAGAGGATATACAAAGATCGTTTTATGTGGATTACTAGATTGTTTGGATATGTAAATTCCTCTATATGGGTTTTCTAACAATAATAGGCTTCACTCAAGGATTTAGACTGAACCTTTTGAATATATATAGGGAAAGATGTGTTGAACTAAAAAATTGTCGATTTATATTGGGAAAATTATGATATTATTACTAAATTTTTCTATGGAAATGATAATGAAAGTCATATCCATGAATCAACACATTGTAAAATCTCATTGTTTACATAAATGTTATACTGACAATCATCAGTGTGACAAGAAATAATAAGTTTGTGATAAATTATTTCTAAAAATATCTCTATTGGAGAGGATGATGTGATATTGAATAATGGGAATGTTTTCCCTTCTATATATTGTCTCGTTCAAGATTCATGATGGAGTAAGGATGAAAACTTATCACTTGGTGCTTCAAATGAACCTATCTCATGTACAAAATGTAATCAATGTTTACTCTATAGGTAGTACATACCATATCAACCACTGGTTCTAAAATAAAAAATTTTAACACACAAGCATGAAATTTAATATTAGGAACAACTAGTATAAATCATATATTATGGATATAATTTACTACAGAACAAGAGCTCTTAACTGGTGAATACCTATAGAAATAAATTTTTTAAATATGCTACATGGGGACCAAAATATGTAATGAAAACAAGATATCATAATTTTTTTGCATAATAATTCTTGTTATTGAAAATGAAACAAATTTAATTGGTTTCAATGTAACATCCTAAGATGTTATGAACTATTTTTTAAAATATATTGAATTCATTTGTATAGAATACGTTATAGGAAAAACCAAGAATAAATTAAAAAAATTATTCTATTCAAATATTGTTTTCTTCAACCCATTGGATTGGAGGGTATAAATAGTAATATAAAATTTATTTAAAAATGTTTGGGTAGAAAAATATTTTATATAAAAATTGATATTTGTTTTCAAAACTGTTCATATCATCACAATTAATTTTTAATTTCATAAATTAAAATAATAATTATTTTTAATTGAATTAAAGGATAATTATATAATATATAATAAAAAAAATTTATATACATTAAATGTTATTTCTATAAAAGAGCTAATAATAAATGAGGTTTCATGCTTAGATATCCTTTTTTGAAATAAGTAGTTTTCATTTCTTAATACATTCTTGTTTTATAATTTATTTATTCAACTTATAAAAATAAAATATATAACATGGATTCTATATTTAGAATTAATAGGTTAAAATTTTGAAATTAGTTCCCAATTAAATTTTTCAATATGATGAGTAACTATTGTAAAATTTACCAACTTGGTAAAGAAAATATCAAGTTAATATGTGGTAAAACTAAGTGTAAAGGCCATAATTTGTTTTCTTAATTCTTTTATATGGAATTTATATATATATATATATAACAAAATAGTCATTAATATGAGTTATAAAAAAGATAAATTCCCATGAAAATGATATATATAATATTTAAAGTGGATAAACATACAATATGTCACCGTATTAGATATAAATAATTCTTATATGGCCCCATAAATTAAAATTTAATTTATGATATAAATTATATTTATAAATTTATATTAAGGTGGTTATTTTAATATTATTAATTTATCATAATTTATAGTGATTATATGATGACATTATGTTATTATAAAACATCAATGATGTATTTCTCCTATAGAAAAAATAAATTATTTTTAAAATTTTGAAAGTAATATAATTTTATTGAGTTAAGGTGTGTGTCTTGTTTTTTGAATAATATTATATTATAATTTTATATTAAAAATTATATTCAATTTAAATTCATTCCATTTTTCTGTTTATTTAAAAATAAATAATCAATATCTTAATTGAATATAATGAAATATTTTTAATTTACATAAAAATTTAATAAAATACGTAAAGGGGGATAATGGATGGTGTAAAATATCATACCTAATTGTATGTCTTTTTGACCAATTTTTCATCTAAATTAATAAAATATATTTTCTTCATTTGATAAATTTCAATATTTCTCTTCCCCTATATTATAAAATGGAACCCCAACATTCTCTTATTCACAATGAATTTAACATTCAAGATCATCCATACTCTTTTATATTGTCATATAAAATCTAATAAGAACATTCTATAGTAACTCTCTTCCCAAATGAAAAACCATAGATACCATTATAGTGTACGTAAAGGAGTTATTTCAAAGATGATAATGTTTATTTTATCGATAACATTATTTAATTATAATTTTACCTCCTATAAATTTGATATATTCTTCATAATATAAATAGTTAAATATCATAAATATAATTAAATGTTATTATTATTATGATACAATCATTATTCTCCATCTATTTGAAAATGAGATGTGAAAATATCCATTGTTTTTACTAACGGCTTACCATCACCACATATAGATTCATTTCCCACCACAATCTATAATGGATTTATATTATTATGGAAATGTTTTTTATATATTATACATATGATAAAATTAAACTTTTTTAGTTATAATAACATATATACCTTCTTATATTCTATACTTTTGGAAAGAGATAATGTCAACCATACTTATAAGAGGATTATCACCTCTACGAAGTGAAGTGATTCGTTTTTCATTAATTTTTTTATAGATTTAAATATATATATATATAGTAAAATAATATATATTATATAATTTTAATATAATTAGGATTCAAGAAATTTGATTCTTAATTTATCATTATTCTATTTCATCCAATGAATAATGGAATCATTATTCATGCATAAGTTTGGCATGTCATTTCAATAAATTGTGTAATTCATATTTCTATCATAACATTTTTTCATATAATCTATCCATGTATATATGTATTCTATATATTTTTTTTATCATTATAATAAAAATAAATATGATATATTGATGATAAACATAGAAGGAACAAAACTACTAAAACTAAACATACAAGAAAAATAATGTAAGTATCACCCTAAAAAATGTTTTTTAATAAATTAGTGTTAACATAAGGTAGGTAAATGTTAATAAGTAAATCATATATTTTATGATTATGTGTCAAGATGTATGGTTTTTCAACAAGTGAAAGCTTGAAGACAACATTCTAAAAGATTCATGAAACCTCTTTCTTTACCTGAATGGAAATAGGATGATATTACGATGGACTTTGTTAAGGGACTACTAAATACTCCTAGAAGGAATGATTCAATATTGGTCATTGATGATAGTCTTACAATGTCAACACATGTTCTTTATATAAGACAAGATTTACCACATGAAAATTTGGAAAGACTATTTATTAATGATGTTGTAAGACTCCAAGGTGTACCCCTATCGGTTGTTTCTAACAGAGATCACCATTTCGCATCAAGAATCTAGAAAACTCTTCAGAATTCCCTGGATACTGAGCTTTATATGAGCTCGGTCTACCACCCTCAACTCAATGGACAATCAGAACGGACTATTCAAACCTTTGATGACATGTTGAGATCTTTCTCGCTTGACTTTCAAGGTATCTGGGATCAATATTTACCTCTGGTAGAATTTTTCTATTACAATAGATTCTATTCAAGTATTCAAATGGGACCATATGAAGAGTTATATGGAAAGAGATGTTTCACACCAACTAGTTGAGATGATGTTGGTGAAAGAAAACTCGTAGTCCTAGAAATTGTTGATTAAAAAATGGAAAAGTGAAGATTATCCAAACCCACATCAAAGAAGCCCAAATTAGGAAAGTGGGATATGAAAATAAAAAAAACAAGGATTTAGAGTTTCAATTAAGAGACCATTTTTTATTGAAGGTATCTCCATTTAAGTGTGTTATACATTTCTATAAGAAGGGTAAATTGAGTCACAGGTACATCAGACCATTCAAAAATCTATAATTAAATGGAGTTTTAGTTTATCATTTGGAAACTCTACAAAGTCTCTCCAAAGTTCATGACGTGTTCCACGTTTAAATGTTGAGAAAATACATGTTTGACTGAACGCATGTACTCACCTATGAGGAAATTTAACTGGAACCTGATCTGCATTTTTGTGTACAGCCTGTTAAAATTCGTTATACTAGAGAACAAGTTCTGAGAAACTAGATGACTCATCTGGTAAAACATCTATGGAGAAACCAAAAAGATAGAAGAGGAAACATGGGAACCCATGGAACTTATGATGAAGAACCCCATGAATCATTTGATGTAGTAATATTCTTTAAAATTCAAGGACGAAATTATTTTAAGCAGGGGAGAATGTAACACCACAAGCTTCTACAGAACATTTCCCTTTGAATAATGCAGTAGCATGTGTTGTACGCAACTTGGAGTTTTAATACACCACGACCAATTAAACTATCTATCATGAATAAAAATACCCAATTTTTTAAATTTTTTAAATTTTATTTTTCAAAATAGAATTCATTTTTTGATTCGAAATATCAAAAATAGCTGTGGGTGAATTTTTGGTATTTTTCTGAAAAGATATAACTTTTTATGAGTATTGGAGAACATTGTGTTATTTTTTAAAACTGACTTTTTAATTAAATAATTGGTTTTTTTATTTTAATTTATCTTATGTCAAAATAGATACTTAATAAATATATGTGTTCAATTTAATTCATTAGAGTCATTTTATAATATGTTTATATTTGTAAAATTTTATTGAACTTTTTACCATCTTTTACTCACCTTCTAAGAGCATTTGAAAATTTTCATAAAACATAATTTTACCACTTATGTGAGTTGAATTTCAAAAAACGTATAGATATAGTTAATATTAGTATGTAAAATGTGGTTTAATAAAATGAAAATAATTTTTGGTCAATAGTAACTTTTGTCTTTTATTTACCACGATTTAAAGTAAATAGGGTAATTAAAGGAAAAAATGATATTATAATTACCCTAACACATGTCTTAATTCTATTGGATAAGTGTATTTTGACCAAAAACAACCTTTCGAATAATATATGATACGTTTGGTCTAGTTAGATTTGATTAAAAGATTTAATATTATTTTATTTAAATAAGTGTTAAAAGTGTTAAATTCAAAGTCTAATAACTAAAAAATTATAATATAGGGATACACACAATATAAATTTGTCTATAAATAATCATTTGAAATCCAAAAAGATTTTATAAAATAATTATATTTTATTTTTAATATTTAGAAAATAAATAATTTAATTTATTTATGACACAATGATGATGCAGTAATCACCATATTAATGAAATATTAAAATAATTGATTATATAGATATCAAAATAAATTTTATTTATATTTTTGATGACATCCAATAATTTTATTGGTTAATATTACATGTTATGGTTGATTAAATAAATTTTATTTTATGTGATAATGTTTTTATGCCTTTCAAAAAAAATCAAATACTAAATAGTGTCAAAATTGGCATAATTGAGTTTTTAAAACAAATACTATATTATTAATAAATATAATATTCCTAAAAATCTAATGATTTTAAAAAGGACTTAGATAAGGTTATATATATTAATAATGATACACTTGGGTTTCTCTTGGTAGTTTACAGTATTTTTAATAACAATAAAAAATAAAAATACAAAGAGACATGGTAATTGTCAAACTATTTAACTAAGAGTTAAATCTAAAAGATAAGTATAATATGGTAACCTAAAATTGTATAAAACCTTTTGGTTGAGAGGTTTTAGATACATCCCCACCTTAACCTCAAAATAAATTATTTTTGAGCCATTAGAAACAGATATTCATTTTATTATAAAATAATATTTCAAGCTTTTCCTAAAGTGACCCTCACCTCTCTTATAAAAGGGTACTTCCCCTTCTCTTAATTTCTCACCTCCAAAGCCATGTAGCTCGGCCAAAACCTACCCAAATATCCTCCCAACATCCCTCAAATTTTCCTAGAGTCCTTAACTTCATCATATATCCAACCTACGGATCCCTTTTGATTAACATAAATTGAAACACCCGAAGAAGAGGTAATAATTTCACCACTCTCTTTTAGGTTCTTTACTTCTTCCACATCCTCTATATTTGTTGTTTCCATTCCAAAATAATAACTCATGTAACATCTTCATACTGTGATGTTATTATAAATATGGTAAAACCATTTTCAATTTTCTATCCATCCAATAAATGACAATGTCACCATACGTGGGTACGTATAGCTTACCGTCTCCATGTGGTGGTGTAGTTTGTTATTCAAACACTTCATTATTTGGATGGGAATAAAAATGATTATAACTGATGTAAATAATAAATATAACATGTTAATGATTTTTAATATATTATATAACATCAAATTAAATATTATTTCATCATCAATATAATTATATTACCGCTCATGCGTATGTACGAATTCTTGTCTGCACGAACGTGATGATATTCATTCCCATCGCAAACATTCTAGAATGATTTTCATTTTATGATTAGAAATAATGTTTATGAACATAATATCATTATTTATATAAATCAATTACATCCTATCCATAACAAACATGTCTTATATAACCAATCATATAAAGGAAAACGAATAAGTTAACAATGGAAATGATGATACTACAAAATTATTATTATCAAAACAATATTATAGGGTCATATATGATATCATATTTATGTATATAATTATTTTATAATTTAATAAAAATGTTTTAACTATATACAAGAGGTTAAAATACCATTTCCTATAGAAAAATATAAGTTAAAGGATAATTCCATAATCTCATCATAATTCAAGGTTGTTTATACGTGTGTATCTACTAATACCTATTTATCATCCACATATGTGTTTCTTAAAAAAATATTTCAAAACATTTTTAATATTTCCCAGACCATGGATTAAATAAATTTAAACCCTTGTTGTAATTTTTATAAGATTTTTATAAAGGATTATTTCCGTTGTTTTCCAAACAAGGTACATTATGACATTTTCAACAAATTAAGGTAAGAATGTTTTTTTAACTTATACGGTGGGTGTAGTTATGCTCCGATATTATAACACCTTAAATTCTTACATTACAAGGTTATAAGCTTATTTTCCAAAAAATGATTTATTTGATAATTACATGGAATTTAATTGATTTTAAAATAGATAGATATATTTCTCTCAAATAATCAAGATTTCGTCTATGTAAACATCCTTTAATGGATTTTATACTTGTTTGATGTTGATTTATTGTGTTACAAATATTCCATATTGTATTGTATGTTATGTGATATGTTTGACATTGGATGTGTTATTTTTATACCATTCATGGTTTATGGTTAATGTATTTACATTTCATATGATAGTTTTAATAAGAATGTTTATGATATGTTTCAACCTTTTAATATGAGGAATGCATTGGAAATATTAATTGATGGGTAGAGCCAAGTATAGCTCGTCGATACATCGGTAGGTCTCGCGAGAAAATCTAATGTCTTGAGACAAGGCCTTGACAAAATATTATTTTTAGTCTATCCACAAATCCTTAACTATGTGGTTATGAAGTCTAGCATTATGCATTCCATCATCATGAAATTGGCTATTGATATTTCATGTGATTATTCGACTAGTAGAATATACATGTGAATAAGTAAATTGCATTATATAATTTATATTGGAAATATTATGAAGAATATCATGTATAAAAGGTTTCTATTTTAGTCTTATACATTGAAATAAATGTTTCTGTTTATTTATGATATTTTCCTCTATATTGGTATTCTTACTGAGCATTTGTGGTAACACCTTTCTATGTTTTATTTTTCCCAGGATGTGAAGAAGTATATTATAACATACCTGTAGGGATAGTATAATGGATATGAATGTTTTCAATGGAGACAATGTTGTTGTTGTTTTTCTTTTTTTTTTAATGTAATGTAAAACATATGAATGTATCTATTAATTACATGTCTATTAAACTGATCAGTATTTCAGGACATGATTCCTTGTATCATGCCAATGTAATGAAATAATGCACGGACTCTGGGCTTCAAGGGTCATGGCATTGCACTCATATAACTCATGAATGGTTTTACACATATTTTAATGCTTCAATATTGAATGGCCCAAATTGTGTGATTGTAACTAATGAGTCCACACAAAGAGAATCGTGGTAATGGATTCATTCAAACATATGGGTCCTTGAGTGGTTCATTTATTATTATTTCTAGGAAATAATATGGATCAATAAGACATTATATTCATAATGGTGATCATAAAAAATCACTTTCAATAAAATTTATATA